>CM070784.1:26668185-27963899 GCA_036346955.1 Dipus sagitta
TTTGATCACACAGTCGCAATCACTCCGGAGAGAAACTTGCTGTTCTTATTACTTAGTGTTTCTCCAAAAACTGAAGAGCAGAGGGGCCACTTGATGTGACCACCCTCTGAGTTTGGCAAGAGGTCATAGAGGGAGGGCCTCTAGCTGCCATCGCCTATTGTGTCCCTAGTGAAACAACACAAGAGATTAAGTTACTTCAGGAGACTCTCAACAGAGCTCCCATTGTTCCAAGTTAGAGATTCAGGAATCCAAAGGGACCCACTCATGCCTAGAGCTCACAGGATAGGAAATGGCCCTTTAGTGCCCAGTCAATCTTGGGTTAGGACACTGAATTTTCATGGACACTAACTTGCACATGTTGTAATAAACTGGAAGTCAGGATACTGGAAGTCTTAACCCAGATCTGACCCTAATATGATTTGTGGCATGTCACTTGCTGATTCTCTGTCTCCATGTTTATAAAATGAAATGATTTCTAAGACTCAACAAACATGGAAAGTCTATTGATGTCAAGACACAGAAAAGAGTCATTAGGTCATAGCTTTCATCCCCTATCAGCACTTAAAAACAATGAATCTCAATTAAAACAGACTGAGGGAGTTCCTTTTCTATTTCCTTTTCAGACAAATTATGATAACTAAAGTCTAGTGGGTCCCTCCATCCTGACAATCCAGTTATTCAAGAAGGAAGCTCCACATAGAGAAGAATAAAAACCCTAAACAGAAGTCACAGTACATTTTCATGTCACCTGTTCTTAGGACACTCATGCTGCTTGATAAGCTTCATTTCCTTTCCAGACTCCAACTCCTCAGAACAAAAATACCATTTCCAATAAGAATGGGGCTAAAACTCCCACAGGTGTCTTTTTTTTTTTCCCACCCTCTTTTAACCTCAAAACTTACCAGAGGAAGGACTTTTTCTCCAGAGCCAAGGTCTGCATAGACTTTCTCAAACTGACTGAGGACAGCAGCTGCACTGGCTGACAGGAAGGCCTCATCATCTCCTATCAACTTCCCTCCAAGTTTCCTCAGAGCTGTTAGTACCTCCACTTTCTGTTGAGTATACACATCTCTTTCCAGCTTCCTTACCATCAGTCTCCATCCATCTCTGCTTACCTTGTCTGGAGCTGACCTTTCTGTTTCTTTGCAAGCAGTCTGATGACCTCTGGGGTTTTAAAGGCCTGTCTGATGGCTGCCTGAATAGCCACTTGCATTCCACTTGGTTCAGCCACCAGAGTCCTATTTCCTGACAGAATTTTCTTCAGTGAATCATTTTAAATTCACTTAGCTGCTCCAGAGTTTCCTCTATGGTTTCTTTATGTTCATCTGTGTCAAGTTCCTCTCTGCAATCCTCTAGATCTTCTAATTGCTGCATTAGTCTATCCACCTGTTCTAAACGCTGCTTTAGTTTGCTTGTTTCTGTCTTTCCTCTGAAAGCCATTTTTTTTAAATCTCAATCTAGATCAATAATCCTGCCTGTTTAGCACTCAGAAGTCTGCACGGTGCTGACCAGTCTCAAACTGCACAGACAGCCAGCTCTTGAAGTTCCGACTGTCATCACTTGAAGGAAACCAAAATTGTTCACCAATAATACAGGAGGGTCAAAGTTTAAATCAACTTCTTAGTTCCCCGGGACCATTGCCTGCCTCCAGACAGCTCGTAGATCCCCCAGAAAATGCTTCTTTATCCAAGTACATTGCTTAACAATTGGTGCAGCCAGGACTACCTTTTAGGAATTCTTAATTTAATAAAAGACCCAGTTTTCATTTCTGCAATATATATTTGGTAAAGAAGTTATAGCTTATAAAAGTTGGTATCATAAGTGTTCCCATCTACCTTTACATTTTAGTGCTTTTTAGCACCATACTCTTTCTCCAAACTAAAAGCTTTAAATTTCTACATAGAATAAAGCTTAAAACTAGGATTTATAAAGCATGTATATGATGAATTTTAGTCTTTGCTTTTAACAAATATGCATATTTGGAAATAAGTACATCTAAATGTTGGAAAATGGTTTATTGCTAAAGTATAATGACTACTGCATTCCTTTACATGAAATAGTAGAACCCTTTTAAAGATATGGTACACAGGCACATTTCAGTATAAATATAGTAGTATGTTCAAACCAACTGAATGCAAGAGGTACCCTTGCACATCAAGAGTTAGAGAGGCTGGCATCTTTACAAAAAAAAAATAAAAATCAAAGAGGAATCGGTAAGTACTGGCAAAAGGGCGGAGGTACAGAAGAGAGTAAGAAGGTAAACAGCAGGAGGTGGGGGTATCTGGTAAAACCCCTTCATTTATTAGTGAGGGGAAATGTGCCTAAGGCATTGTTTACTTACAAATAGTACAGTATATCTATGAGTCATTCTGTGTTATAAGTCACTTGAAGTAGACATACATAAAGTATATGGAGAAGAAATGAAGTCATGTTTCATATTAGTCATAAATCTAGAGCAGTGCCTTAATTTGTTAATGCTATTAAAACAAAATAAAACTAAGTTGTGTAGCTTAGACACTACAGAAGTGTTTTGCTCACATCACTGGTGACTTAGAAGTCACCGATCAAGACAGCAATAAGCTTGATATTTCCTAATGCTTGGGGAGTGCCTTTACATGGGTTCACATGGAGTTAGGGGGCACTTGGCGGGGGTGTCTTCTATAAGCTCACTAATCACATTCACCAGGGTCCCCTTCTATAGCAGACAGCCTCAGGTTGGCTGAGATGAACTTCAAGACGAGGCACAGTTATGAAAGAAGGGATGTTTATTGAAGCTTAAAGATCCAGTGGAGGCTCCATAAAGGCAGAAGAAGTTGGCCTGCTTTCACAGGACCAAACAGAGAGAGGGAAGCACAGGCCCAAAACCAAAGGCCACACAGCACAGCACACTTCAGGAACTCCAGTTAGCACACTTTGCATATCTTTAGATGGGAATCTGAAACCCACCACCACACCTTAAGATCCACCCAGTGACATCACCTCCAGCCAGGTGGCTGCAGACACAAACTACAAACTAATAAAACACTGAATATATTGGGGGGCATCTATTCAAACTACCACAGGCCTTGTCTTGACCAAATCACCTCAGAAAAGCATACACCACAGTACTCTCACATTAAAGCTAAGTTTCACCATATGAATTTGGGGGGTGAGCACAAATATTCAGTGCATTGCTAAAGGCATATGTCATCTTTCATCTAGAAGCAATCAGCCCCGACTTCAGAAAGCTGTTATCCATTATGTAACACTGCATGGTACTACCTGCTGTCTGGCTTCACAACTGATAAACACTGCCTTTGTTTTATTTATTTTGTTTTATTCTTATTTCATTTTATTTAGGGTTATTGCCTTGAAAAGTAAAGGAAACTTAACACAATATTCAGAACTTCAATGGAAAAGGGTATGGAAAAACAACACACTTTGCTTATGTGTGCTGGCCTTTGAGTTTCCATTTGTTTTTGTCCTCCACAGTAGTCAGCCAGTATTAATGAGCTCAGCCCTCAGCAAGGTGCCCTCATTACCATACATTTTCTGAAAAGCTTCCAATTGGAATAAATAACTTGGACTCCAGATCCAAAATTCCCTGAGTCTGAACTGACAAAAATTTGAAACAATAAAATATGGACTATGGAGGGAAAACAAAACAGGTTATTTGGTTAACAATCCTCAGGTGAGCAGTAAGTCTAAGATTTGCGATATGTTTTCAGGTGACCAACATCATTTAACAATGATCACTTATATTTTAGTGTAGAGATTGGAGTTGAGCTATTTTTTTTGTTCATATAATTTTTCACAGGTAAATATAATTCAAAAGTCATTCTCAAAACAAATAATCCTATAAAACTCTCCAGTTGGATTTGAACATATTTCTCTTGAAAATATACAGAGGATAGTAGTTACCTCATGAAAGAAGAGAGGAAATATAACTAAGTTTTCCAATAGAAACACTTACTTTTTGAACTCCAAATACCAGGAAAAGAGTTAAAGTTTTCACATGTTTACAGAGAGGTCAAAACCCTATTTTGATAAAAAGAGAAAAAAATTGTATTGTACCTATTTTCCTATCATAATATGGTTAACACTCAAAAACTTAAGCAATAGGAACCCATTTTGAAGTGGAGTTCAGAAAGCTATAGTCTTCAAAAGAGGGTTATGAACACTGAAAAGGCAATTCTAGGAATGACTATGATTTGTAGGTGGAGCTTTCTAGAAGAGTCAACAGTGAGGAGACAAAAGGCAGAGCCCAGCTCTTGTTAACGGACTGCTACATGCAAAGGCCTGGGCTTTAGATCCACAACCTTATAGGAGCTATGTTGCAGAGTTAGACACTCCAACTAAGTTAAAAGTCAAGACTCAAAGGACAGAAATAAGTTATGCATGTGATATGAGTGACAAACACTTTGGTAGTTTTAATTAGGTATCCCCCATAAACTCATGTGTTCTGAATGCTAGGTCCCTAGCCGATAGTACTTGGGTGACTGGGCCTTGCTAGAGCAGGTATATTGTTGGTGACAGGCTTATGGGTGTGACAGCCAGCTTCTCCTTGCCACTATTTGGCAGATTCTCCTGCTGTTGTTTTTCTGATGTTGGCCAGGAGGTGATATTCAGTCTCTGCTCAACCTATGGTTTTTCCTGCCATCATGGAGCCCTTCCTTGAGTCTGTAAGCCAAAGTCAACCCTTTCTCCCACAATGTACTTTTAATTTAAGTGCTTTGTGCAGCAACCAGAAGGTAACTTCAGCAACTGCACTATAACCCAGCAGCAAATGCTATAGTGGCAAGCAGGCAGCTATTTTCTGCCCAGCATGCTTCTTGAATTTTATAGATTCCTTTTTAAAATATTGATTCACATTTTCACCTATATTTCAATATTGCTATATTTTGGGCTGACTTAAAATAATTCATTCCATCACTCAGTCACACAGCAATGTGACACCTTTGTTAAATAGACATGAATTAACTTGATTGTTAGGCATATGTGAAAAGAAAACAGGCAAAGTTACTAAAAAGTTAAACAGAAAAACCACATAATGGAAAATTTGAAGCAAGAATGTCATTCTTAGATATTATTTTAAAAATCTGATGGCTGGGCTGGGCGAGATGCCTTAGTGGTTAAGCGCTTGCCTGTGAAGCCTAAGGACCCCGGTTCGAGGCTTGATTCCCCAGGACCCATGTAAGTCAGATGCACAAGGGGCACATGCGTCTGGAGTTTGTTTGCAGTGGCTGGAAGCCCTGGCACACCCATTCTCTCTCTCTCTGTCCATCTGCCTCTTTCTCTCTTTGTCTGTTGCTCTCAAATAAATAAGTAAAAATGAACAAAATATCTGCTGATATAGAAAAAATACACAGCTTCATGTCCCTTGTATGAAAAATAAGCACTTAGGGCTAATAGTTGTGCCCTATTTATAATTATTTATTACATTAATATACCTACTTTAAAGTTTATGAGATGAACCACAAATATTCAGTCAATTTTCAGAATCCTACACACAGTAATTTCTAGAGTCTTATTCAAGCCTGTACCTTCCAGGTTCAACAACTTGTTCATGATTATGGTGACAATGTATTTCAATCTTCAATGTGCTGACTCATTTAGAAATTATAGTAAGGATTTACACTGCTAAGCTGTTTCCCAAGATTATTTTGCTTCTGTCAGTGCAGTATACGTTCTGGAACATGCATTGTTGGCAAGCAGTTTGTAGCAGAAGGTCTGCAAACCTGACTCTATTTATATGTAGTGCAAAATGGTGAAAGTATTAAAAAAGAAACAGTTACCATACATAGGGCTCAAAATGTATACTAGTGAACAGCAAGGTAGACCAAAATCCCAAAATCCAGTTCTCTATATCCCTTGGCAATTGTATAAGATAGATTCCAGTGTCTGAGGAAAAATAATAAAAGTACAAATAAAAATTGCAGAGCACTGGCTGTGAAGGTTAGACAAATTCATAAGAGGCAGCCAGGCGAACAATTCTTCCAGTGGATATAGGTAAGGAGTATCAATTATTTAACCAAGTCACCCTGCTTCTGGCTGATAAAATATTGCATCAAAATTAGAGTATTTCAAAGATTTAGCTATAACTCACCAAGGCTGTGGGGATTGCTCAGGGGTCAAAGACAGTTGCTTTCAAGCCTGATAATGCATGTTCAATCCTCAGCACCCACAAAGTACCACAGGGGTAAGTAATCCCAACATGTCTACAGCAATGGGGAGCACCACCATAGAATACAGAAGCTCAGAAGCAACAGACTCTGGGGGCAGGAAATGATGGCACCACTGTATGATGTGTTCATACACAGTTTCTACTGAATTAAAAAACGTGGACAAAAACAATTCCACTACCTTGGAGACCAAATTTACACAGCACTCCTTTGGGTACATTAAAAAAAGTAGAGGCAGATTCTCCAATGGAGAGTAAGTTAGCACCAGACAAATGAGATAACCCTCACCTTTTTATAGAGAATTTAATAGATATAGGCCCTCTTGTAGCCCATGATTGATGGTAGCTTGATATTGGAGAGCAGGCTTATGTTTGGATATGCTTCTGACTTGTTTCCCAGATCCAGCTATGGGTCTCATACCACTGAGGGGATCAGTTAGCCGAATCGAGAGCAGTTGGTTCCCCGCCATGGCTGTGTGCCACTATTGCACTTGTGTGGGCATCACAACAGGTTATTTGCAGCTAAGTAGGATAGACCATGAGTTGCTTGGACAGATATTGGTCATTTTCCCCCAGTCGCCCATGTAGCACCTTCTGGCAGTAGACGCGATGGCTCTTCCAGCTTCCAGCCATGCCATTCCATTTTACGTGTCAACCACATAAGGCGTCTTCAGCAGTAGGGTCTTACCACTAACCTTTGGTGGGTCATCAAGTACTCTGACAGAAATCTGTCTTTCTTTTAGGAAACCTTGTAGGTCTCTCTGATCAAAAGCTCATTGTGGATGATAGCCACATGCTGGTACTGGAAGTTACAGGTCAGTGCCCTCTAAGATATATTCTTCCTCTAAGGGAAGAAAAAGATAACTAATATAAGCAGATCCTAAGGAGAGAGCCACTCCATCATACCTAAAAAGGGCCCTGCTGAAACTAAGAATAATTGGCAAAACAAGCAAAGGTGCTGTTTTCTTGGTGAACTGGGTACCAGCACAAGGGTGAAGGAGATCAACACAGACAAAAATCAACTCCTACCAAATCAGAGATCCAGAGACCAGAGGCCCCCAATACCTCATCACTGAAGCAGACCAAATATGAACCCAACATGGCTCAGGGAAATTTTGCAAAAGAGGGGGCAGAAAGAATGTCAGAGCCACATGTTGGGTCATGATATGCAGAGACATTTATTCTACCCATAACTGTGGGCTAACTCCACAATGCACGGCCCATATACCTCAACAAGCAGGGGCCAAGGGGTGGGAGTAGGTCATGGATGAGCCTAATAATGGTACCAAACTGACTGTATTCGCTGAGTACAAAACTAATTAGTAAAAAAATTAAAAAATTAATTTTTTAAAAAGTAGAGGCATCTTTTCTGCCAGGTGTGGTGGCACACTCTAATCCCAGCACTCAGGAGGCAGAATTAGGAGGATTGCTATGAGTTCAAGTCCACCCTGAGACTATATAGTGAATTCCAGGTCAGCCTAGGGTAGATTGAGACATTACCTTGAAAAGCCAAAAAATAAAAATAAAAATAAAAATAAATAAAACAAAAAGAAGAAGAGAGGAACTGATTTTACTTTTGTTCTGTACATTTATTTGAGGTATGCGTTAAGACATTTCTATAGGACTGGAGTACAAGATCTCTCATGACTTTGGAAACAACAATGGTAAAACTATAAGAAAAAAATTAATCAGACAATGTTCTGACTAATAATACTGCAAGAAACAAGTAAATAAATTAAAGTAAGTAAAAAAGAAAGAAAGAAAAAAGGAAGGGAGGGAGGAAGGATGGAAGGAAGGGAGAGAGGGAGAGAGGGAGAGAGGGAGGGAGGGAGGGAGGGAGGGAGGGAAGAAGGAACGAAGTGAGGGAGGAGCCATGAGCAAACATGAGACATGGCGAACAGCTATCCCCCCATACACATAAACATTAATGCATGCATAAATAAAAAAATAGAAAAAGCTCATTAATTTGGAGGAGAGTATAGAGATGTTGGCAAATGTGGTTTATACTTTCATTATATATAATTAATGCTATGTTATATTTTAAATGTGTCTCTCTATGTAAGTTTAGAAGAGTCCTCTCAGTAACTATAAAACAGCTCATTTCCACCAAGAAGCAAAGTCCTATGTTTCTTTGATGTTAGAATCTCAGGTTAAATAAAAATAATACTCAAAATGGTGAATACCTTAAGGAAGGATGGCATCTAAGCACAGTTATCAATCTACTTTAAAATTAGACTTTTAAAACTTCACAATAATACTGCACATACACCCCAACCAAGAATTGTGAGTCCTTTCTGAGAAAAACATATGAAAGTAGCCAGATGGAGGAAGGAAGTACTGGTCTTGTTTCTCTTTCTGAGAGTACAAAATTGAGTAAGTAAATAAATATGTGAAAGTAAACCTGGAAAAGGCTCACAAAGACATTTTATCCTTAATTAAGCTGCAAGTATGGTCAGGATACCTGGCGTGTGTGATGGTTCCATTTGTCTTCAGAAACTCCAGGACGTCTGGGAACCATGTCCTACAAATGCAGTCACACTGAGCTGATACATGCACAAACTGTATTTGCCATGGATATATAGGCCCCAGATGATATCTTGTATGACACAAAGCACCAACTAATTGATAAGAAACCCAGCTAATATTGGCTTGCACTCTATTCCCAACTAGCCATTGTTGTGTTTCTAAATTAGCAGTTTGGAGGTATGAGAAAGGTAAACATTTCTACTTGGTTTTGCTGAGAGCAGATTAAGCATATCAACACAGGAAGATTACAAGATATTAATAGGGAAGAAGAATAATTTCTTTTTAAAAAAATAATTAATTTGGGCTGGAGGGATGGCTTCATGGTTAAGGCATTTGCCTGCAAAGCCAAAGGACCCAAGATCAATTCCCCAGGACCCACATTGGCCAGATGCATAAGGGGGCACATGTGTCTAGTGTTTGTCTGCAGCGGCTGGAGGCCCTCGTGTACCCATTCTTTCTCCTCCTTTCTCTGCCAAAAAATAAATAAAAATAAAATATTAAAAAAATTAATAAATTTACAGATGGAGAAGAGGTTAGTGGGTAAAGTGCTTAGTTTGAAAGCTTAAAGTACCCCTCTATCCACATCCTAAACTGGGCTCATGGCCTAGCTAGTCTAGACTATTTGATGAGCTCTAGACCAGTAAGAGGCTCTGTTGCCAAAAGAGGTACACAGTGTTTCCTGAGAATAACACTTCAAGTTTTCCTTTGGTCTCTTCACATGCATACGAAGTTGTACACATACACACACACAAACAATTGTGACCATATACATATATACATTCACATACACAAATACTATCAGTCACACTGAATATAATGCAATTGTAATTGAGAGAAATGAATTTCTATACAAAATCTTACCATTATTTTAAGTAAAATAAAATGGTCAATATTTATTTTAGAATATAGGTTATTCTCAATGATACTTAAGAAGGAAGTCACATTGATATAACTCAACAAAAGAGTCCTGCTTAAGGTCTTCCAAACAAGGAAGGAGAGAGCAGAATGTAACAGAGAAGTTAAAACAAAAATGGAAACAGAATAACAACTTTGCAACATAGATATGTGTATGTATGTATGTGTGTATACTAAGAGCCTGTGTGTCCATGAACATAAAAATGGTGTTGTGATTTAAACGCAAAAATGTCCCCCAATAGGCTCATGCATTTAGACACTTAGTCCCCAGCTGATGGTGCTCTTTGGAAAGGCTGTGAAACATTTAGCAAGTGGAGCCTTGCTGTATGACATGGGTCACTGGGTACTAACATTGCCAGTTATATAGCCTGGCCCACTTCCTGTTCTCAGTCTGTATCTTGCATATAATTGAAGAGACTGCCACTCCAGCCACCATGCCCTCTTTGCCATGATGGAATGTATTTGCATGGAACTGTAAGGCAAATTCAACCCTTTCTTTTAAGTTGTTTCTGTAAAGTATTTGTCAACAGCAATGAAAAGTAGCTCATACATATGTGGGTATAGATACAACAGCAAAATTTATCCAAGTCATTGAAAAAAAAAAAACCGATATTATAGAGTTTAGGCCAGAATAGATTCTGAGAATAGGAATCCAAAGATGATTCATGAATCCAGGTTTTCGTGGATGAATTTTGCTAATTCTGTGAACTGAATCCTAGAAGTTTTTCACCTCAGTGGGCAAAAAATACTGCTAACCAAAATATCCCCGAAGCCAGAATCCAAAATTAGAACCCTACACTTAGAAATCTAGAACTAGGGAATACAAATATGGCTTAGCCATTAAGATGCTTGTCTGCAAAACCTGGAGATCTGGGTTTGACTTCCCAGTTCCAACATAGAGCTAAATGCACAAAGGAACACATGCATCTGGAGTACTTTTGCAGTGGCTGGAGGCCCTGGCCCTCCCATATTTTCAGTATCTCTCTCTTTCTCTCCTTCCATAAAAATATTTTTATATTTGATTTTTTCTTTTTGATAAGAGAAGTTCAGAATTATATAAAATTGACATAAAAATGGAGTTCAAAAAAAAAAATCATCCCAAATGCAAAGGTGGATACTCACCCTTAACAGTCATAAAAGTGTTTTAACATGAAGAAATAGTGGGATGAGTCTCATTCAATAATATACTATTTAAATGGTTCAGAAGATGGGCAAAATATATAATAAGCATCTTATAAGTCTTTGCGGGGTAAGATTTTTTCACCCCTTATCATTGAAAAGTGAAGTCAAAGATAAATATGAAACTGAATACTACCCTGCTACCCTTGTTGATTGGTGACTCAAAATCTGTTACTGGGAGGTTAAAAACCCTAGCAGAACTTCCTGTTGTCTCATGGGGTGAAGAGTAGGGAGTCAAATTGGAAATCAGAACTGCCAATGAGAGAGAGTTTGGGCACATAATGGAGGCTTGGGAATCTAAAGGGCTACAAAGTATAATTAAAGCTGAACTGAAAATAAACTAGAGAATAAGGACCAGCTGTGATAATTTCAAATGCTGATTGTATTAATTAGATATGTCATCTGCCTTCCAGATGAAAAAGTAAATCCTCTCTGGAGAATGATAGCAGAACCCACAAGCTCAAATGATCTCTAAAAATTTCACACGCAATGTTGAACTCACAAAAAGAAACTTGCTATGCATGTGAGAGAAAATTTTCATGAAAACATTATAAAAAGGGAAACATAAAATAGGCATTTAAGGCACAACAATATGACTGATACGGTCAGAATTCAAACACAAAAAGGGAATTTTGATGAAGCTGAAGTACATATAAATATCCCACCAATGTATGAAAAACACACAAAACATGAGGAAGGGTGGAAGTGCAGACGCTAACCTAAGTGATTTTGGAAATGAGTGGGGTTTGTAAAGCTAACAAAAGGAGATTTCTCATGACAACTGTTCTCTACACTTTTGTGTGCACAACACAGTAGACATAGGACTCTAGAGGATACACTGTATTCTAATTGTCCAGCAATTATAAAGTCACTATGATTTTATACTGGAATGTAGCAAATGCATGGCAATAGTGAGAGACATCTATGCTGATGAAGTGGGCAGTTACAGGAAAGCAAAGTGAGCTCCATGTGGTAATGGGATGGAAACATAATGTGAAGTTGCAGTTAACCTTAATACAGGTACTTACTGTTATATGAAGAATTATTTATGAATATTGGTTACACATGTGTTTGCATGCATGCATATATTCCCCTGGCTTGGCAGTTGAATGGGCCTAGAAGCAATAAGCACATCTACTACCCACAAATTGTTTCTGTTGTTATTCCGCAATAAAAAAAAAAGAACTAATACTTCTTAGAGGCATGGCTGACTCTAGGTTAGGAAATATACAAGATGAATCTGGAGCATACGTATACCTTCTCACTTCAAATAAAATTAACTGCATGATGGAGGTATGTCAAAGGGACATGGGAGCTAACTCAGAAGTCTACCAATAGCCAAAGCTGGCATCACCTAAGAAACAAACAAAAATAAATTCAAGCAGAATTAGATTACAAGACATGATACAAAAATATTATAGTTTGACATGATGTGCATAAAAGGTATAAGTGCACAGGTGGGACAGAGAGATAAAAATTTCATGCAGAAGAATCCTAAATATTTCATTTCAAGACTTTGACATCATGGTTGTAGAATTTTATCTGCACTGATACTCAGAGACTTCCTTCCAAAGGATACCAGGTGGAAAAGGGAGGGACATATTTTTCCAACACCTGAAAAATATTCATTTAGCTCAATATCAACATCAACAATGCTAAGTCTTGTGGGTAAGTTTATACTCTTGGTACAATGAAAATAGCACCTATTCTATCTATATTTCATCTGAAATGCATTGCCTTAATCTACTCACATGAGATGTTTATACAATACTGTCTTGAAGACATTCTACAAAATGTCAGAATGTCATAAAAAGATCATGAAATACAAAAACAATGTGAGAAACTGTACCACCTAAGAAGAATCTGTGATGGCTGCAATATTATGTATATAACAAAAGACAAATGAAATGTTCAATTGAGTGTAGATTTGGTTAATAATATATTATTATTAGTTCCCTGATTGTAACAAATTCGTCATTAAAAATTTAAGATTTTTACAATGTCTGACAAGGAGTACTTGATATATGGAAACTTTACTATTTTGATAATTTTAATAAAATTATAAACGTGTTCTGATTTTTAAGTTACCAAAAATATAATAAGTATGATACCATTTATTTATATTAATGGCCAAATATAATGAATTACTTGTGTTTAAATTTAACAAAATGCATACAAGGCATATATATGAGGAAGAATAGAAAATACCAAATGTAACTAATAATATTAACAATGAGAAAATCAGGATTAGTTCTAAATCTAAGATAAAAAAAAATCAAAGGTTGTAAATGTCTCCACTAACTAGAACTACAGTCTCTTAAGTGATTAAAGCATAAATACCAAAACATATTTTTGATTAAGTAAAACCATCTAACATAAGTGAATATTGTCCTACCTAAGACTGGAATTGACAAGATGATCTACTTTCACTGTAATTCAACTGTGTACTGGAGGTCAAGGAAAATTAAGACAATATGAGAAAGATTAATCATATAGATGATACTGACATTGCGTACATAGAGTATCTAAAGAAAAAAATACGTATTATTTATTAAAAACTATAAATGAAATTAGTAGAAGTACTAACAGGAAGTAACAAGAATTATCTCACCCTTGACCACCCTAACCACACAGACTATGACAAGTTGATCTTATTAGTTAAGAAAAATCATCATAGTGACATTTATTTTGAGAACAAAACTAGAAAAGTGGTGTGTTTTCTTAATTTAAACGGGAGTGCTTTCATTTATTTTTCTTGCTTGCTTTTCTTCAGCTATTGAATATGATATCTAGTCATAAAATTAGATTGATATGTGTTAGTTTTCATTCCAATGGGAGAATTATACTGTAAAATATGATTTCCTCAAATAAACTTGAAAAGAATAAACATAAAATGTAGGCAAAAATCAATTCTCAGGAGAGAAAAATCCAAATCTATCTCATATAAATTAAAATTATTAGATAAGTTTCCCATTAAATTTAAAAATTTAAGGAATCTATAATATGGTAATAATGTAGACAGTGAGGCTCTCATATGCTACTTAGGCAAAGAACTTTGGCTATTTAAAAATATTTATGAAAGAGAAACAGAGAGAGAGAGGGAGAGTTGGA
Source organism: Dipus sagitta (assembly GCA_036346955.1). Classification (NCBI taxonomy): domain Eukaryota; kingdom Metazoa; phylum Chordata; class Mammalia; order Rodentia; family Dipodidae; genus Dipus; species Dipus sagitta. The sequence goes on from CM070784.1 coordinate 26,682,077, forward strand.
GAGAGATAGAAAAGGCAGATAGATAAATCTGAGAGAGGGTGAGCGAACATGCGCACAAGCGAGCCTTTGGCTGCTGCCAATGAACTCCAAACGTATGTGCCACTTTGTGCATCTGGCTTACATGGGTCCTGAGGTATCAACCCTGGGACTTGAGGCTTGACAGGCAAGCTCCTTAACCACTAAGTTATCTCTCTAGCCCACCTTTTGCTGTTTAAAACTGAGAACATAATTGCACAGAAATTTCTCCTCTGGATACATTCTTCATACTCTCACATACTCACACAAGGGTGATAGGACTATAAAGTGTTTACAACATTCACACTGTTTACAATGAAAAATAAAATTCCTAAATTACATTTCATCAATGGGATTGTCAATGTTAAGGTATATTTATTATTAAATATTACACAAATTAAAATTAAAACTATTGTATATACCACTATAAATCACAAAACATTGAATAAAAGTTTTAGGTAGCATGATACCATCTATTATAAAAATTGTTGCATGCAAAAGTATGTGCATCCTAAGGGTGTATGATGCTGGTTTAGAAATATATACCAAATTTCCTTAACAATGTTCTCTTCACTTGAGACTGGATTCCTTCCCAGTGGATGGTGAAGCAGAAGTGATTCGTTTGTGGTAGAGTGTAGCATGATTGGGAGGGCATGTTTGTGATAGTATGTATAGGGGTTGGGAGTGCATGTTGTCCAGGTAGTGAAACTTCACTGAATCAGGGGAAGTGACTGTGATGTTCTGGGGTGTTCAAGCCTCCATGAGGGTGGTTCAGTGAGAGAAGGACTGAAAGGTTCTGAACCCTGAGACTAGCAAGTCATAAGAAAATAATAACAAAAAATATTTTATTACTAAAACACATATTAATAGCTGTAACTAAACACTACATAACTTAAACATTAGCAGACTTTGAATTAAAATGCAACTTTATTAAGTAGCCTATGAATATTATTATAAAAGTCTGTCATTATTTTCAAAACACAGTAATTATGGGTAGACAAAATAGAAGAAATGTTTCTACCTTCGTCATATAACATTTTAAGAAAGTGGACAAATAAAAATTAATATGAACAAATAATTTTCTAACAAATTACTTCTAAAAAGTATTTAAAATGTGCAAATCACATAAACAGACATCATTTTACAGCTTATAAAGCAAGTAAAGTGGTCCTTTCTAAATTAAAAAGCAAAACTATAAAGCTTACCTGAAGGTCATAAAAGAGGACCTCAATGAACTGAGTGAGAACAAATTCTTGTAAGAGAGAACTCACTATTGTAAAAAATGTCAGTTTTCCTTCTATGACTCTATAAATCCCTACACGACTTTTATGATGTGTCAAACAATCTTACCATGCACCTGGAAGTGAAAAGCCTCAATAACAGCTTGCATGTTTTGAAGAAATAAAACATGAGCAGGACTAAGCCTGTAATTTATGTTTAACCCAGGGTGGTAGTATCAAAGGCATGAGGGGGTTTCATCTCCATGTGCCCTGTCCATGAAGAATGCTGTAAAACACAAGTGTTCACACTATGCCTTAATAACTCTGCAGCCTCACTCACAAATTAAGGTAGATACTTTGACAAGATTCAAACTGGGAAAGCCCTGCCTGCCATCTAAAATATAAACAGTCATTATCATTCTTTTCTGCTTTGCTCCCCCATTCTTTAAATCCTTTCTATTCTGAGCTTTCCTCAGGAACCTGCTGTCTTCATTTTGTGGTACTCTGCTCTAGTCACCGTTTGGTAGAATCCTGGGTTCCTTTACCCTTAGTTAGATAAACAGGAGTATGTATCAGTGCAGTGATAACCTTCCAGGAGCAAGCTAGTTAAACCTTAAATCTTATCTACCTGAAGCCATTCTATAACACTGACAGCTATCTCTCCAGCCCAAATTTCTGAATTTCGTAATTTTATACAAACCTTCAAGGAAAACTGTATTTGAATAATGGATAACTATAAAAATTTGGCTCCTATATTGGTTTAAGGTCCATAAATTAAGGTAATATATAACACAGTAAGAGTACATACATATAATATATAAATATCAATATCCAGAACACATAAAATTTTCCAATAAGCTAGTAGGAAATAGTGAGCTACCAATGTAAATGTTTCTAGATGAGGAAAAAATATGGGAAACACCTTGACCTGCCACCATTAAAAAAAAAAAAAAAAAAAAAAAAAAAAAAAAAACTTACTTGAGAGTCATTATTAACCCTGTAAGTAACCTGGTTAACACAAATTTTAAAATCATGATACATTTTTAACTGATCAGATTAAATAGGAAAGAAATAATCATGAACAATGATGAATATATTGAGAAGTCAACTTGGTGGACTTCAAATTTTAATAAAATTTTAAGTTCTAAATTAGTTTTTTTTTTTCAGGATTTCCAAGCAAAGCTACATGTGCAATGGTGTTCACTACTGTATTGTTTGCCTTAGCAAAACAGTGAGAGCCACTCAAGTCTATTAACATAGGAATAACTAAACATATGAATTCAGTACCATGGCTTGCTAGAAGGTCATATACCAATCTGAATACGAGAAATTCTTAGCATCCCCTCCCTCAAATTTTCTCCACCACTATTACACATATATGTAGCTTTGAAGACCAGAAGAATGCACATATCAAGCAAACCAAATAGGATTGTTAGTATCCATGCCTCAGATGTACAATGTGCCTCAGGTCAACTCAATTTAATATTACCCAAAGAATCTTACATGTGATGACACCTTAAATGCTAGACACTACCATAACTCAACAACAAAGATTTCTTTCCTTCTCAAGAATACGTGGTTCAATCAATACCATCAGAATAAGCCACTCAAGAAGCTTTTTTATTAAATTGTACTATGCCAAAATGTCAATGTTCATGACAAATGCTGTTTTTCTTTCCAGAAAAATAAGGTACTATCTTAATTTATTCTGCCATAGTCATGATTTTGAATGAATTCATGTGTACATACATATGTAGAAATTTGGGACAGCCACTTCCATTTTGTACATTTCAGTTTTGAGTTTTTTTGTGTGTGAGCACGTGTGTACATGTGTAACATTACTTTTGACATTGACAATATGATCAAATTCTATCATGAAAAAAATCAATAATTTTGTGATACCACTGTTTGTAAAACTTTTTATTTTAGCAAAATTGACTCTGAATATGTAGAAAATGAATAACAAGTGTGATGGCAATGATTATCTTCCTATTTGTCATTGATTATTACAATGTTTTGTTTAATTAGAAGTCTTCTATATAAGGACTGCTGACTGAGCTTTATTCAAGCTAAAATATAAGCCAGAAAGGCTTGAATCAAGCTGTGCTTCATGGTGCTTCATTTTCTTATCATAAAATATAGATAGTACATTATTCCTCACAGACTTTTTAGTGAAAAATACCTTCACACAGATATATGAAATTATGTATGCATAGAAATTATATACATATAGTGTACATAGAAATTATATATGTAATTAAAAAGTATACATGCATATACTTTTTAAAAGTGGGACTAGTGCAGAATATGCACTTACCTACTTGTGAAATCTCAGCTAAAACAATTTGGCATGAAACTTCACACAACTGTGAGAATAAATCCAGCAATGGTATACTCATGTAATGAAAGTTGTGAATGCTAATGTCATTTTGCTATTGGGAGTTCTGTTACATATTAAGTATAGAACATCACAATAGCCTTTATGTGAAATTAGATCAGAAATACCTGAACCATATAAAAACCATACCCATGGAAGTGTCATAAGTACCAACACAAGAAAGAGGCCAGAATAAAGTGATCTCCAAAGAGGGAGGTGTACCATAGTTACACAACAAACTGATGTGTTTCCTTGGAGCAAACATCATGTTTGATGTTGGGTCAGTGGAAGAAAAGGCTTCCAGAAACCTTCCCTAGTAAGAAATTTCCTGAACCATGTTAGTGTCAAGAGCAGAGGGCATGGATTGGGGGTCTGAATGATTATCAAACAATGTGACGGTTTCATCATCAGATTTTTAGCATAGGCCCCAGATTCTGTGGACAACAAAATGAGAATTTGTAGTGTAGTGCATTCATGTGATACTTGGAACTAGGTCATCTGTTCTCACCAAATTCAAGCACAGTGATCAGAGGAGGCAGGATGTTGCTGAGACCTTGAGGAGTGAGCTGAATTGGAGGCAGAGCGCATCAAGGTGACCCCTGATGAAATCTGCTTGAGCATTGTCCTGTCTTTGCTGCCCAAGGAGAGAAGGGTTCCCATTCTCTGGGAAAATAAACATTGCCTCCATTGAAACTGCAGTGTTCTCACTACACATAAAATTCAATATAAAACTAAATATTCTAACGTGTTAACAACAACAAAAATACCAGTTTATGGTGAAAAACAAATCAACTGAGCATTTATTGACAAATAACTTATGTATTAGAACTAATAATGGTTTAAAAGAAACTGTTAAATGTCCAATCAAGGATTTGCATTAAGAAGTGGAGATTATAGGTTTTAAAAACACAGGTGCCTCATTGGTGTGGTAGAGTATGCCAGCATTCTGAAGGCTGTGAGTTTGAGGCCAGCCTGGGTCTACAGAGTAAGTGCCAGGTCAGTCTGGGCTACAGAGAAACTCTGCCTCCAATATATATATATATTTTAAAAAAAGATGCCATGTGAAAAAATAAAGTAGACAATGATTTTTCCTTCTCTCCCTAGTAGCGATATTTGAACATCTGGAACATTTTACATGAAAAAAAGAAAACATGATATTTGGAAAGATCATGACAGAAAATCACAAAACTAACATCTGTGCAAAAACTTGGTGTGCAATTCCCAGTTTTTTTCTTTTTTTTTTTTTAACTCTATACTTTCTATATTTGGAGCTGATGAAGATGAAGAGATACAAACACAAATATGTACATAACAGATGCAGACAAAATAAAAATCTCACAAGGGTCCGATTTGAGCAGAGGACTAGTAAAAGGATGGCCTCACAAGATAGAAGAGTTTTCGATACAGCTGCATCTGCTCCAACCAAACATCTCAGAATAAAGCATGCCAGGACCACACACGGTCCATGCTTCCCTGCTGCAATGAGGTATCACAGCTTCTGGACTAGAGAAGTGTAGGGGAAGGACAAGGAAGAAGAAAGAACCTTCATCTTTGCTGGGTAGTGTTCACCCGTGGAGCAGCACATCACATGGGAAACCCAAATCTCTATTCCTGAAGCACAGGGAAACTTCATCTCTACCCCTCTGATAAAATGGTGTATAGGGAGGCCTTGCCTCTGGGTCTTCAGCAGGGTGGCTCTCTAACCTCTATTATCCAGGGAGGCAGAAGGGTCAAAGCAGGAAGCTATAACTTCTATAGGCACCCAGTAATAAAAATGCACCCTTCCCTCTATTTTCCATAGGTACCAAGACAGACCTAGACTTCTATCAGCACATGGCTATGATGAGGTACACTTTTTCTTCTTGATCTTTTAGATCATGGGCAGAAGAGACAACTAAAACAGAAGATTAAATAAGACACACAGGCTCAGGCAGTAACACCCACAGTGCCCAGGTATTTAAAAAATTTTAAAGAAATCAATCATCATCTCAGAACTTATATTAACTGAATAATAAAGTAAAACAACAGGTTCCAATGATGAAAGAGATATATAAGGCCACTTTAAAGTATGTGCAACATTGATTTTAAAAATGTATGAAAGCTTGAAAAGAAAACATTTTAAAGCAGACCTGATAAAAATGCTTCAGCAAGCAACTCGAAACACAATTGAAACCAAAAGAAAACAAAATACTTAACAGGATATTTCACTACAGAAATACAAAAAGAGGGGCCAGGGGGAGGGGGTAGGACATGGAGGAGCCTAACAATGGTACCAACTTGACTGTATTCACTGAGTACAAAACTAATTAATAAAAAATAATAATAAAAAGAAAAAAAGAAATACAAATAAAGATTTGATATGGAATAGAACGACATGAAATTTTAGAATTAGAAACTACAGAACTGCAGTAAAATCTAATGGACTCAGATGGACTCATCAGAACAGAAGCACAGAAAATCAATGAATAAAAGAAGACACTTGGAATATTCACTCTAAAAAATGGAGTGAATAAAAAAGATTTTTAAATATGAAGTCTTGGAGTTATCAACCCTTAATATTAGAAGAATATATCTGGACAAATTAATCCATCTATCTATCTATCTTTCTATCTATCAATCTATTTAGAGAATGGGAGGGGGAGACCGAGAGAGAGAGAGAGAGGCAAATAGAGAGAGAAAGAGAGGGAAAGAGGCAGACAAAGAGAGAATGGGCATGCCAAGGCCTCCAGTCACTGCAAACTCCAGACACATGTGCCACTTTGTGTATCTGGCTTATATGGGTACCAGGGAATTGAACCTGGGTCCTTAAGCTGCTCAGACAAGTGCCTTAAGCACTAAGCCATTCCTCCAGGCCAAATATTTTATTTATTATTTTGAGAAAGTGGGAGGGGGAGGGCGGAGGAAGTGCCAGATAGAGAATGGACAGCTGGACAAATTAAATATCCTTTCTTGGATCTACCACAACATTTCAGTCATGGAGAAAACTCATTCTGAAAGTCAGAGAGGCAGCCAAGTCTTGACACAGATGAAATCTGTTTCCTGAACAGAAGCTGCTTGAGCCATAAACGGCCACTGAATTATGAACTTTACTGAATTCTTGAGGTGTTATTGTGGAGTATAATGGAGTTTGAAAACTATGGGAGCTATAGTCTTAGAGGTATCCTCATTCATGTTTGTTTGATTGATTGTTTTTCTCTCAAGAACCTAACCAGGTTCTCATGGTGATATTTTTTTTAATTTTTGTTTGTTTATTTATTTATTTGAGAGCGACAGAGAGAAGGAGGCAGAGAGAGAGAGAAAGAGAGAGAGAAAGAGAGAGAGAGAGAGAGAATGGGCACGCCAGAGCTTCCAGCCTCTGTAAACAAACTCCAGATGCGTGCACCCCCTTGTGCATCTGGCTAACGTGGGTCCTGGGGAGTGGAGCCTCAAACCAAAGTCCTTAGGCTTCACAGGCAAGCGCTTAACCGCTAAGCCATCTCTCCAGCCCTCATGGTGATATTTGAGAAAGATCACCACTTCAATACAGAAAAAGAACCAATACTTATCTCACTCTCCATTGGAGATTCTGATTTTCTTTTTCAGAAGACAACTGAAAATGAGGACAACCAAAATCTAACAAGATAAGAAAAGATAGCTGACCTATCAGGAGAGGAGTTACCCTTCACACTTCAACTAGGGCCCAGGTGACAACACGGAGGTATTGGTGAGATGAGCAAGAATACTGCTCCAATGCTGAGTATGACAACCTACACCAGGGTGATATCAATAGACACAAGGATACTCAAAATATACCAAGGCAGAAACCCAGAAGCTGCTCAGAGCTCAACACTAAATTAGACTTAAAGTGCATCCACCAAGGCTCAGGGACTTTTGTGGAAGATGGGCTAAAAAATTGTAAGAAACAACAGGTGGGAGGGAATATCCAGAGGCACTGCCCCCATGCAAATTGACTGACTGCTGCTGTCACAACTCATAACCCAAAACTCCCTGGCTAATACCTGAAATCTCATTGAGGAAGACCCTCAGTGGCATGGTGGTATGGAGGAGGGAAATGATGGTACCAACACATGATGTATTCATACAAAGTTTCTACTTCATAAAAAATAAAAGACAGAGAAAGCAATAAGATAGAAAATAAGAAACAAGAGAGCGAAATCATTGTGAATTAAACCAATAGAATTCTTCATTACAATGACCTAACTCTATATAAGTTAAATAAGCTAGGTGCAAGGAGATGAACGTGCCTCAACCTCACCCATTTGTGGCATCTTAGAAAAATTGATTTCACGGAAGCTGAGAATAAAACAGCATTCATATAACTGAAGAAAAGGGAGAGAGGCTGGTGAGCGGGCACAACGTTAAGAGTGTGATAGAAGGAACAACTTCTGGTATCATGATGCACTAAATTTATAGTTAATTTCAAGGTTATGCATATTTCAAAATAGCTATAAGGAAAAATATTCAGTGTCCTCATTAAAAAGACTTTTATGATAAAGAAGCCGGTCGTGGTGGTGCATGCTTTTAACCCCAGCACTTGGGAGGCAGAGGGAGGAGGATGGCCATGAGTTTGAGGCCACCCTGAGACTACCTAGTGAATTCCAGGTCAGCCTGGAGTAGAGCAATATCCTACCATGAAAAAAACAAAACAAACAAAAAGTTGATTAATGTTTTAGATTATGGATGTTAATTGCTCTGATTTGACTATATGCATGTATGTGACTTGACTCATTCATATTTACCCATAAATATGTACCATGGTCGTGATTCAGTACAATAAATTAAACCTACTAGAACCTTACTTCTATTGTCAGAAGGACAGCTTCCACAATGGCCTTCTCAGATGTTCTGTCTTACCTAAGTGCTATGTGTAGTGATGGGAGGGGAACTGAGCAGCATTGGGAAGGGAAAGCTGCAAAAGTGAAAGACCAGAAATAGGTTCATCAGCAAACCGACTTTAGCTATATTGTTTAGTGTTCTGCCCTTCTGGCACACCTCAAGCCGTGCATGCATGCACAGGATAAATTTCAAAAGCACTGGATTGAGCAAACCAAGCCAGATGCAAATGCACTCCCACCCCCCCCCCCCCAAAAAAAAAAAAAAAAACATGAACTGGCCAAGCAGATATCCAGTGTCTGACTTTTTGGAGACATTAACTAGAATGTGGCTTGAGAGAACTTTCTGTGTTGGTAAAAAAATATTTTACTTTACATTCAGTGTGTTGATTACATAGGTATGTCTACATTTCCATTTGAATGGCTCATTTCAATTTGAATTGCTCATTTGCTACATATGCCAAAATGAAGAGATTAGGGAAATGAATATCTAAAAAATTAAAAAAGAACATGAGGTGCTTACAATTATTGTGCTATCACCAATTTACTAGTTCGCAGACACTAATATAGGACATCTTGTTCCCTGGTTTACATAATCCTCATAAGAGAATTTATGAGGTGTAAATAATTATGATTCCCATTTTATTGATGAGTAAAATAAGGAATAAGAGGAATAACTGTCAGGAGTCATACAAAGCGAGGATTCCAACCTTCTTAACTTGTTCCTAGTGTCTAGTTTTATATTGCTCTTGAGAGAATCTTGGCAATCACTAATATTATTGAAGCTGTATGTTTAATTGTATATAAAACTTCACAAAAATTCATTCCCTTCAATCCAAATCCATCATGTCTTTCTAGCTATTCCAGTCTCCACTCAAGGTTGAATTGTTATCTGTCTACAAGTACTTCAAAATGCAATCTCTAACTCTGGCCCAAATAGTTTCAATTTCCTTTTTGTCAATAGAATGTCTATAGTAATATGATCATTCTTATTCCCTGTTTCTTCTTCCTGACTCAAATTATGGTTCTAATCACTCCATTTTTTTATGAAAGTCTCTATTAACCAAGTATTGAATATGATTCCACTGAACATGTTATATTGTTTAGTTTCTACTTGTATATTTTAATATTTCCTGCTAAAACATTAGTAAACAAGATAGACATGATATAAAATCTTAATAGAGCTGAAAGAAAATAAAAATGCCAGGAAAACAAAACTCAAATTTTGGCATACAAAGACTGTAGAAAACAGAAACTATGTGATGTAATAGAAAAATTTAGGAAGGGCCAGGAGTTAGATGATGTCTCTGAGTCATAAGAATAAGCACATATATAAAAATCAACACCACAAGTGCTCCTAGTAAAAAAAATTCCTAATAAAAACTTGTTACTAAAATTTCTATAATATACAGGAAACCTTTAGAACACCAAACAGACAAAAGCTAGAAAGAGCCTCTCCTTGCCATATTATCATTTAACTGCCATACATACAAACCAAAGAAAATATATTCAAAGCAGTTAGAAAAATCAAGTCATATAAAGGCAAGTCCATCAGGACAATAGCAGATTACTCAACACAAATTTTAAAAGCCGGAAGGGCTTGGAATTATATATTCCAAGTTCTGAAAGATAACAACTGTCAACCAAGGTTACTTTACCCTGCAAAGCTATCCATTCAGATAGATGGAGAAATAAGGACATTTCACATCAAAATCAGGATAAAGGAACATTTGACGAGTAAACCAGCTCTACACAAAATACTTGAAAGCGTCCTTCACGCTGAAGAGAAAGAAAAGCACACATATAAGGAACCTGGACAAAACAAACCATACTCAAATACTAGTTAATGCAAGAGAGCAAAGATAAAATTGGAAGAACTACAAAACAAGAAAAATGGCAAAAATAAATACACACCTTTCAATAATAACTCTTAATATCAACAACCTCAATGCCCCAACCAAAAGACATAGGTTTGCAGGTTGGGTTAAAAAAAGGATCCTTCAATTTGTTTCCTCCAAGAAACTCACCTTTCTACAAAGGATGGACACTATCTTAGGGTGAAAACAAACAGGGGTTGCTATCCTAATATCTGACAAGGTAGACTTCAGTCCAACATTAGTTAGGAGCGATAAGGAAAGTCACTTTATATTGACTAAAGGCACACTCCAACATGAGGACATAACAATCCTAAACATATATGCACTTAACATGGGGGCTCCTAACTTCATCAAACAAATACACCTACCTACACAAGACCATCATAAGAGGAGGAAAAGATCATGACATCAAAAGTAAAAGAGAGACTGATTGAGATGGGGAGGGGGTATGATGGAGAATGGAGTTTCAAAGGGGAAAGTGGGGGGAGGGAAGGTATTACCATGGGGTATTTTTTATAATCATGGAAGTTGTTAATAAAAATTTGGAAGAAAAAAAAGAAATTACAAAGGTCTCAAGTAAACAACCTAATGCTTCACCTTAAAGCCTTGGAAGAAGAACAAGGCAAACTGAAAATCAGTAGACAGGAAGAAATAATAAAGAATAGGGCAGAAAGTAATGAAATAGAAACCAAAAAAAAAAAAAAGAAAATCCAAAGAATCAATGTAGGAGAGAGTTGATTTTTTTAAAATAAAAACAAGATTTAAAAGCTCTTAGCAAATCTGACCAAAAGAAAGAGATAAGAGACACAAATTAATAAAATTATAGATGAGAAAGGTACTATCAAAAAAGATACCAGAGAAATTCAAAACATCATAGGGACATACTATATGATACAGTCAAGCTTGATATCATGAAGAAACAAAAGTGTTGGTAGAGCAAGGGAGAAAACAAAGGACCTAGATTCTTTCAAACAAGACCTTAAGGGCCCTGAAGAAGAGTTTGCTTTTTACTCTAATTGGAAAAGCATTTGAAATTAATTGTTCAGAGGAGAATGGTAATTTTTTATTCATTTTTAAAAATTTCATCAATGTATATAATGTATTTTACTCTTATTCACCTCCCTTAACTCTCTCATCTTTCCTTTTCATTCTCACTAAAATCCTTCGTCCCAACTATTCCCCTTCCTACTTTGTGGTGTGTGTGTGCGAGTGTGTGTGCATGTGTGCGCGTGCACACAAGCATGTTTACTACTGAGTTTCTGGGGTTACTTATATGAGAATGGGTGGGAAGTTATTTACTAGAGCAATGTACTAGTGGCTACACCACAAAAGAGCATGACTCCCCCTCCCCAGTGACTACTAGCTACCAATAGCTACTCTTAGGAAGAATGGAGTCTTTATTCTTTGTGTTCCCTCTTCCAGGAGAATACTTGAGCTTTAGAGTAGGTAGTTTAGAGCCTCTATAGGGCAAGAATGGCAAAATTACATAAATTGACCCTGAATTTGATGTTTTTTGAACTGTGTTATCCTGTGACCTCCGCCAGCTTTCTTTTTTTTAAAATTTTTGTTTATTTTTATTTATTTATTTGAGTGTGACAGACAAAAAGATGCAGATATATATATAGAGAGAGAGAGAATGGGCACGCCAGGGCCTCAAGCCACTGCAAACGAACTTCAGATGCATGCACCCCCTTGTGCATCTGGCTAACATGGGTCCTGGAGAATCGAGCCTTGAACTGGGGTCCTTAGGCTTCACAGGCAAGCGCTTAACCACTAAGCCATCTCTCCAGCCCATCCTCCAGCTTTCTTTTATATCATACTCTTTCCCTTGATTTGGGTACTCCAGCATAGCTGGTTATTAGTGAGTATGCTGAACTACATGAGGGTTCAGACTGCAAGGCTTTTGCCACACTGTTTACATAATCCTGAAGAGAATTTTAAATAAATTAATGGATCATATCTAGGGACTGTAAAACATAACTCATGGCCCAGCTCAGTGGCCCATGCCTGTACACCAAGTTACACTGGAACAAGCTTTCTCTCCATGTCACTTTTTTCTCTCATACTGAAGCCTTAAGGTCTGTTCCACTAACAGTCTGTCAACTCTCCTACTAGTGAAGCAGAGCTATTTGTCCCTCTTATCATACCATATCACAAAATTCTCATAAAGCAAACACAGTCCAAGATAGACGGGGACTAGTTATGAAGCACTTCACTAGAAATTGATCTGTGTAAAGTGAAAGTACAGTAAAGTTGAGCACACAGAGCACAACTCCAGGAGAAACGGGGATTCCCTGCAAAGATAACCCACAGGTTGTTTTAAATTTTGACAGGAGCCAGGCAATGGGGAATAAAATGTAAAATTCTCACCTCAGTGCTGAAGAACCTAATAGAAAGTACAGCCTGAGAAAAACTTATCTGATTTAACTCAAGATCTCATAAATAAAAATAAATGTGGAAGGTCACATAACAATTTCTTGATAAGAATAGACCTTTAGGGCTTTGAGAGAGTATTAACTGGAAGATCGAAACAGAGAAAAGTACCAGAATCTATAAAATGTTTTTTAAGATGAACACACTGGTTAATTTAAAATTTAAAAAAGTAGAGCTATAAGAACATTTACTACAGAACACAGTGTGAGGTGAAAGACTATATTTTATTTATTTTTACTGACAACTTCCATAATTGTAAAAAAAAAAAGCCCCATCTTAATTCCCTCCTCCCAATTTCCCCTTTGAAACTCCACTCTCTATCATATCCCCTCCCCCTCTCAATCAGTCTCAGCTTTCATTTTGATGTCATGATCTTTTCCTTCTTTTATGATGGTCTTGTGTAGGTAGTGTCAGGTGCTGTGAGGTCATGGATATGCTGGCCATTTTGTGTCTGGAGGAGCACATTATAAGGGTCCTACCCTTCTTTGGTTCTTACATTCTTTCTGCCACCTCTTCCGCAATGGACCCTGAGCCTTGGAAGGTGTGATAGAGATATTTCAGTGCTGAGCACTCCTCTGGAAAGACTATATTCTTTTGAGTATGATTGAAATAATATATTATTTCAAAAAAAGATAACCTGATAGGTAACTAACAAATGCTATGAAAGATGTAAGCAAAAAAGAGTTTAAAAATAGTTTGAAAACTATAAAATTCAATGACTAATATTAAAAGCAGAAAATTATAGAAAGCACAGCTATAATGTATGGGCTACATTTCTAAGAAACAAACTAGGATAGAGAAATTATAATAAATGTTAGAATATTTCAAAGTATCCCAAAGCACATATGAATAACATTGTGGCTTTAGGAATTCACTGTATTCCAGGTTCAAATAGTACAAAATGAAATACATTTTGACATATCCTATTAAAGTTCTGAATATTGATAAAAAAGGAAAATATTTAAATAGGTATGCATAATATATATGACCACTTTTAAGGAAAATTAATGTAATCCTTTAGAATCATTAAACTCAGCCAAGTTGCAATTAATGTATACAGACAATATAAAGAGATTTTTTGAAATTCAGCATCAGAATAGATAATGAAAGATGATCTGTGTAGACTTCCTTGGGAATATACTCATTAAAAATATAAACTCTGAAGAAAAAGTCAAAAGCTTGATACTTTTTCATATCATCTCTCTAATGGTTGGTCCACATATTTATAATTAATTTTAGATAATTTATGCAAGAGTATTTTTGAAGCACCAATAAATATTCTAGGGCCCACTCAAGCATAGGGTAATTCTGGTAATGATGAAAAAGAGTAAACAACATGGATGAAATTGTAAAAGTCAACTGCTAATATTGATTCGTAAAAGATGTCATAAAATTTAAAGCAATGATTGAGGACTTATTCACAGTTGCTATTACATTGTGGGAAATTGAGGAACAAGAGAATATTGTGCTAAATTCTCCATTTTCCATCAAAGAAGTCATAAATAATGAATTTGATTTTGCATAAGAAAACTCTGAAAATAACTCAAAGTACATCTTAACCCAATATACACACTAAATAACTTTTTTTAAAATATGAAAGTAAGTGTAGCCCCAATAGGTGATGTCATAATTAATGAAAATATTTTTAAAGTATATAAACATTAATATATAAAAATATATAGATTAGAAAAGATATTTACATATCAGCACATGTAAAATAAGTAAAGATCTCATGAAAAGACTTTGTCTGGTTTGTATAAAAGATAAATCCCAAGTATAAACTGCTTGTATGAAAAATATCACGAGTACAAAAGCGTATAACTAATATAAGTTAGTATATAATAGTATTATTGATAAAAATATAACTACTTCTAGAAATTATTGTTTGTATGTAGATGTATGTATTTGTGATTGGGGATGGTATCATGATGTGTGCAAAGATCAGAGGGTAACCTTAAGGCGTTAACTCTCTTTCCACATTGTTTGTAGCAGGATCTTTTTGTTCTCATTTGCCACCAGGAATGCCACAGTTGCTAACCCACAAGGTTTGGGATTCTCCTTGATCTGCCTCCCATTACTGTTGCATTGAGATTACAAGCATGTGTACTCCTTTGCATCTAGTTTTATGTGGGTGTGAGGATTAGACCCCAGTTAGTAGACTTGCAGAGCAAATACCTTTAATTACTGAAAAATCTCCCTAACTCCCTTAAATACTGTTTAAATGGAGCATCCATGGGAATGGATATAGTTAAACAATGCTTCCAAATATCAGTTAAGTTTGTTATTATAGCTGAACTTTGTTTTGTATTTGTAATTTTCTATATTTCTTGTTTGTAGATACAATACCTAGGACCTCATTACAAATAGAATCTTGGACCCTACTCTGTAAGCATAGAATCAGAGAAACTAAGTTTACCTGGTAAGTTAAGGCATATAAACTTTAAGAACAGCTAAATATAACCTACAGCAACATGGAAAATATCTTTTTATATACAATCAGGTCATATTAATGAATATATTTAATACAGAATGTTGAAATCACTAAAGAATCAAAATCCCTACCATCTAGAATTCCTGAAGTCTAAAATTCCAAAGGACAAAATCCTGTTAAGTCTAAAAGAGATGATTTTTAAAGTTCTTTAAAGATGTGTATGTTTAATGGAGATTTTAAAAACATGTAAATAAAGAATCCTTCATCAGCTCAGAATATACAATTAAATGTATTTTTGCAAACATAAATATTTTTCCAAGCATGAATATTATATATCCATATGATAGTGGTAGTTAAAAATACAATACAACTTTCATGAGCAGATGAAGTATATTTATAAAGTAAGTACAAGTGAAACAAACA
The DNA here is from genome assembly GCA_036346955.1 of Dipus sagitta. NCBI lineage: Eukaryota > Metazoa > Chordata > Mammalia > Rodentia > Dipodidae > Dipus > Dipus sagitta. The sequence continues at coordinate 26,697,685 of CM070784.1, forward strand.
TATATCACTACCTGGAAATTAAACAGCTATTTAAGTGTGTTCATATACAATGCCTGGTACTCAGCATTCATCTTTAGAGTAAACCCACTGAAATCTAAGACAGGTAACCACTACATGCATAGTCTATAGCCCATATGCAGGCCACTAAGCCAAGACTTCTATCACCCAAGGAAGCAGTAGCAAACTCATCTTGGCCTCGTGTGAGGCACCAATGCCCCCTCTTTGAGTGTTCTCTATTCCCTTGACCAATGGGATAGTAACCTGCACACACTTTGGGACTATATCCTTCAAGCACACTTCAAGCATACATTCATGCACTTACTTCCTCTGGAAACACCCTCAGATGCATATCTGAAAGAATACCATTTACAGGATACAACTGTCCTACACATGATTGAAAAAGCATTAATCCCTTTTCCAGAGTTATATTTCCTGTCCCTGTTATTTATCCCTTCAGTGAGAAGGTGATTTTCAATACTTCAATACTTGGGATTATAGCATTTGGAGATTGCATCTTTGGGATTATGGTCAGTACCACATAACAAGAATAGTTAAATAGAGATGAGAATGCAAAGGAGCTGGAAAAATATCTGTACATTCAAAATAAGGTTCTAGCTATGCTGCAACAAGTGGGTATTGTTGACGTCAAGATAAAACAGCTCTGTGAGTTTGTTGCTTTTACCCCATCTTCCGAAAATCATGGTTTGTACTGCCTGGATGACTTCACATCTGGCTTTAACTCAAATTTGTTTGCTTCAAATTATTCCCTGTGCCTTTCATAAATTTGATTCTCATCTTTCTCCCATGTGATATTCAGTTGAAGGTGACTATTCAAATGGTTCTTTATTCCTTTGCAATTTCCAGTTTGCACAGTCATGCATTATTATGTGCTATGCTTCGTAATCACTCTAATTCTAACAACAAATGTCATCATAGAAATAATTTAGTGTATTTTCAAGAACAATAGACAACTGATCACCAATAGCTGGGTTAATAGTAGATCATGTGCCTGACCAGTGGGCAATGTAGTTTGATTTAATATTCCTTCCCAGCTCTATGTCTCTCCTACACTATGTATCACAGGTTGATAGATTCTGCAGGACCACCAAGATTATTAAAGATATTTTATTTTATACCATACACAATGGTAACGTTTACACATATTGATAAGATATGGCAAACTATTTGGGCATGATAGGCAAGACACACCTGTGGGGAGACAACATAATGCAAATTAGCATGATAAATTCTAATAGTGTGCTCTCATGTTGGGATAAAAGGAATTCAGGGAAGAGAACAAATCTGAGATTTATTAAAGAATAAAATGCTTAGACACAATGAGTGGGAAGGATAAATGGGATAGAAGAAGCTATTGTGGTTCTATGTTGAGTAATCTATAATCTGTTAATTTCTGAACTCTACACTCTGGATTTATTTCACAAGTCTGATTCCTAGGAAAAAGAAGTACTCTGGGGCTTCTGTGAAGGTAATGTGTGGAGGGAGAGCTCTCAGAATAAGGGGATGGACCAGTCATGCAAGGCTTTGAGGGATTAGACTCAGCCTGGTCCTATGAGGAGTTCTTAAACATAGGCTAAAGAGCAGAGCAGGCTTCCATGTAAAGGCAAGGAGCCTGGGCTCACGTATCCAGAGTTCAGTCAGTCTTTGACTGATAGCTAAACTGGGCAGTGGAGGTGGGAGTTGTTCAATGAGAATGTGTAATCCCCCAGGTAAGTGTGCTCCTGTTGAATATGGGAAATTTTATAAGTGAAGAGACCTTTGAGGCTTTAAGCAGCCAATTGGCATCTCCTTGTTGCAAATAATTTCTGTAGGCAAAGCTATTGACTACAGTGGTAAAAAAAAAATCAAGTAATTTGGGGAAGTAGGAAGTATAAACAGATTATAAAGACAATACTTGGATTTAGTTTTAGATAACTTCTATAAGAAGTAGCCTCTTCACTTCTAGACTGATTCTAGAGGGCTGAGTTTTGTTGAAAAAAGTATAATATGAGTCCAGAGCTCCTGTTTTTTTTTTTTCCACACCTCCCAGTTCCCTGGTCTGGTACCCTGCTACTGGCTTGGAGCTGCCTGGACCTTGCATGCATGCGATGGAAGCAGGCCCCTTGCTGCACCTTCCTGAATGAGTGACCCGTGGGTCCCCAACTCCCACATGCCCCTGCACTTGAGGGTGAGTGCACAAGTAGGCCAGAGCTCCCAGTTCCTTTCCCACCTCCCAGTTCCCTGGTCTGGTGTGGCCGCATGAATCCTGCATGTGTGCTGCAGAAGCAGGCCTTTTGCTCTGGTTTCCTGACTGACCAGCCCCTGGGTCCCCAAATCCCTGTTCCCCTGAGCTAGAGGGCACTGGATGAAAAGCAAGAATAATCCATTCTTATGGAAAGAAATAATCAAGATGAGAGCAGAAATTAATGAATTGGAAACCAAGCAAGCAATTAAGAAAACCAATGAAGAGTTGGTTCTTTGAAAAAATAAGTAAGATTGATAAACCCTTGGCCAACTTGATCAAACAAATATAAGAGGAGTCTCAAATTCACAAAATCAGAAATGAAAGAGAGAGGTCACAAGAGATATCAATGAAATTGGAACAATCATCAGAACATGCTTCTGAAACTTCTACTACACAAAACTAGATAATCTGGAAGACATGGTTGAATTCCTAGCCATGTACCACCTACCCAAACTAAACTCAGAGCACGTTAATCTCCTAAACAAACCTATCACAGTCACCAAGATTGAAAAGGTAATCGAAAAGCTCCCCCAAAAGAAAAGTCCAGGACCGGATGACTTCTCAGCCAAATTCTATCAAACTTCCATGAAGAACTGAAACCATTTTTTCTCAAACTGTTTCACATAATCACACAAAAGGGAACCTTCCCCAACCCCTTCTATGAAGCTAACATCACCCTAATACAAAAACAAGACAGAGATACAATAAGAAAACTATAGGCCTATATCCCTGATCAAGTTAGATGCAAAGATCCTGAACAAAATCCTTACAAACCGAATTCAACAACACATCAAAACTGTTATCCACCTTGATCAAGTAGGCTTCATCCCATGGATGTGGGGATGGTTCAACATATGGAAATAGGCCAACATAATATACCACATAAATAAACCTAATCATAACAACTATATAATCATGTCAATAAATGCACAGAAGGCCTTTAACAAAATATATCACTTCAGGATCAAAACACTAGAGAGTATAGGCATGGAGGGTTTATGTCTAACACAATAAAAACTATATATAAGCACCTAAACATCAAATAATATTTAATGGGAAAAGATTCAAGGAGTTCATACTGAGATCAGGAATAATACAGGGGTGCCCAGTCTCACCTTTGCTCTTCAATGTAGTACTGGAAGTCCTAGCCCAAGCAAAAAGAGAGGAGAAAGAAATAAAAGGGATACAAATTAGAAAGGACAAAGTGAAATTAATCCTATTTGCAGATGACAGGATTCTGTCCATAAGTAACCTGAAAGTCTTCATCTCAAGACTTCTAAAGATGATTAATTCTGTCAACAAGTTGGCATGAATCAAAATCAACACAGAAAAATCAGTAACCTTTCTATATACAAAGGACAAATACACAAAGAAAGAAATCAAAGATATTGTTCCATTTTCAATAGCCAGCCCCCCCCCCCAAATCAAATACCTTGGAATAACACTAACCAAAGATATGAAAGACCTATATAATGAAAACATAAAAAAAAAACCTCAAGAAAGAAATGGAGGAAGACAAGAGCAGATGTAAGACTACCCATGCTCCTGAATGTGTAGAATTAATATTGTGAAAATGGCAATTCTACAAAAAAACAATACACAGAATTAAGCAATATCAATAGAAATTCTAGCACCACTCTTCATAGGTACAGAAAAAAAAATCATTCGAAATCTCATATGGAATGGCACCAAGGCTCAGATATTCAAACATATCCTCAGCAAAAGAAACAACTCTAAAGGTGTCACCATACCTGATTTAAAGGTATCCCTATACCAGATCTAAAGCTACATTACCAGCCCATAGTAACAAAAACGGCATGGTACTAGCATAAAAACAGAAGTATAGACCAATGGAACAGAACTGAAGACCCGGACCTTAGGTCAAGTAACTACAGTTATTTGATCTTAGACAAAGGTGCCTATAATGTAGACTGGAGAAAAGACAGCATCTTTAACAAATGGTGAGGGACAAACTGGATAACCACATGTAGAAAAATGAAACTACACCACTCATCTCACCATACGCCAAACTCAAGTCCAAATGGATTAAAGACCTCAACATAAGACCTGAAACATTTCAAGTACCAGAAGAAAAAAATAGGAGAAACTCTCCATAATATAGGAGTGGGGAAGGACTTCCTGAACAATACCCCAGTAGCACAGGGAATTAAACAATCTCTCTCCCAATGAGATCTCATAGAGCTAAGAAGCTTTTGTATAGAGAAGCATACCTTAAGCAGGGCTAACAGATTACCCACTGAATGGGAGAAAAATTTTGCCAGCTCTATCACTGACAGAGGCCTAATAGATAGAATCTACAAAGAACTCAAAAATCTGAATAATTAAAAAAAATCAAACAACCCACTCAAAAATGGGGTAGAGAACTGAGCAGGGAGTTCTCAGAGAAAGAAATACACAATGCTAACAAACACTTAAGAAAATGTTCAACATCACTAACCATCAGGGAAATGCAAATGAAAACAACTGTGCGATTCCACTTTACTCCAGAAAGGATGGCAATCACTAAAGAATTAAACGACAACAAATGTTGGCAAGGACGTGGGGTAAGAGGAACCCTCATCCACTGTTGGTGGGAATGCAGTCATTCAACCACTATGAAACTCAATATGAAGATTCCTGAAAAAGATGAATATATAACTACCAATAGACCCAGTTATTCCATTACTGGGCATTTAACCTAAATGCTCCATACCACTACAGAGATATTTGCTCAACCATGTTTATAGTTGCTAAATTCATAATAGCTGGAATCAACCCAGGTGCCCATCACTGGACGAATGGATAATGAAGTTGTGGTACATATACACAATGGAATTCTACTCAGTAGTAAGAAGAAAAATTGATAAAATTAAATTTCTAGGGAAATGGACTTAGTGCTCATGATATTCAGCAAACACACACCATCAAAGAAAGACAAACACCACATGCTCTCCCTTCTCTGTAGTTCCTTACCTGATCATCTTGAGTTGCTGCCATATCAGATAAGCAACTTGAGTCCCAGACAAAAAACACTGGAAAGGTTTGGGGGAGGGCAAAGTGAGAGTGGGGGAAAATAAACACAAAACTAAATCCAAAATGAACTGGAACCATAGAAACTTTTCTCCTTGAAGGTGGGCTAAAAGATACAACCCTGAACAGGATTATAGGGGGACACCTGAAAAGTAGGGCCCTGTAGAGAGTGGGATGAAGCCTAACCTTAAATAATTTTGGCTATGACCTGTAACTTGCAGTGCCAGAAATAGGTGCTATCCACATTGAGCTATTGATCAGAGGGACCTACAAGGTCCCCAAAACAAGACAGGCTTCTGCAAAGCACGAGATTACCTGACCAAGGTAAAAGGTAAAACTCTATTGCTTAAGATACCATATGCTGCATAGACAGAACACAGAGAGGCCATCTAGTGCTGGAAAGAGCTACATGAGCTACTGGGGGAAAGCGGCCAACAATGGTCTGAGCAAGCAGGAGTCTAAGCTATGCAGAAGCAACCTACACACCAGTGCAATGGTGGCACACGGCCTTGGTGGGTAAACAATGGCTTTCTAATTGTCTAAGAGATCTGCTCAGCAGAAGGGAACACATGCCTGGAACTGGGAATCAGATCAGAATCCTATGGAGACAAAAATCATGTTCTCCAGTGTTGAGCTCCCACTAGTCTTTTGCTAAAATAGGGGCTATACCTATCATTATCTCCCCAAGTTAATAACATCCAATTTGATCTATGCTGACTTCACTCTCTGCTTGACATCTGTTTTTTCTTTTTGAGAAGGTAGTGAGACCTCAGGAGATAGATCCCTCACATCTCAGTCAAGGCACAGGTGAAAACACAATAGAATTGGTGAGATGAGCAAGAGTGCTGTTTCCATGGTGAGCCTAAGAATCTGTGCCAGAATGAAGGAGACAGACACTGAGGATACTCAACACATACCAGAGAAGACATCCAGAGTTCATCTCTGGAGTAGACTTAAAACACTCAGCAAGACTCAGGGAATTTTGCAGAAGTGGGGGAAGAAAGATTGTAAGAGCCACAAGTTAGAATGTCATGCCCAGGGGCACTGATTCCCCAATAACTGACTGCTGCTCCCACAATGCATAACCCACAACCCCATGGGGGAAATACCAGCAATTTCACTGAGGAGGATCCCCTGCGGAATGCGGGCAGGGAAGAGAGAAATGATGGTACCAATGCATGATGTATCCATACAAATCATGTTCTTAAGTTTAAAAGGGGGAGAAAAAAAGTAGTACATATATATATCAAATACATTTTTATAAGTTTCCTATAAACATTTCTAGTTAGACTCAGAGTCTCTAAATTATTCAACTCAAACGTGAATATTTTATCTTGGGATATGTAAACTATCTAATATGAATGTCAGTTACCTTTGTTAAGTACTAGGGAAGTTTTATATTTCTATTTAAATTGAATAAGGTTTTGAATTTGAATAATTTCCAATTCTGCAGTAAGAATATCCCAGAAAACAGATAACTTTGATAACTTAAAATTAGCAATTCAGATTTCTAGAAGGATAGTACAATCATCAGTTTTCTTTATCTATGAAATGTCTTGTGTCTGTACAGAGATAAATGATCTCCAGAGAATTATTTATTCACTCTATGTCTTCTGTTATTAGTTGTATCATTATGATTATCTTTATTGTTGGATATATTTGCAATCATCCCCTTACCTAGTGCTCATACATTTTGAATAACTATAAGTCAAAGTCTTTCTGAACACAATTTGGAACTGGAAATTTTGATAATTCCCATTTTCTTTTGTACTTAATACCATAGTGATTCAAAGTATTTGTCCAAAGGAAGCCAAGCGAGTTTCATCCATTTTCACTATTTATTTGGTATTCATTATCTTGCATGCATGGCTTTTTAGTTTTTTTTTCTTCTTCTCCAGAGAAATTGAAAATTATTTTCTTCAACTTTAGCCACAGAGGAAGAATCTCAAAGATGTGTGAACATGTGTATGCTAAAATCTTCTAAAGATCTATAAAGCCAACTTTCAACTAAAGTGCAGGAAATATCCTGTATAATACATATACTGTCAGAAAAGCAATATGGAACATGAACACTAACACTGTATGAGATTGCTTTATCACTTCATATTGAAAAGTTAGGTCTAGCAATCAGCCTTTGGAAAAAAATAATGCTGAGACCTATTTTGTGTGAAACACTGTACCACATGTTTACAAGGACATAATACAGAAATACTTCTCAATGTTTTTGCATTATAACTGGTGCCATACTGGCTAGATGGGTGTCAGAAAGAAGAAAGCTACAGCTTTTACTGGGTACCTGAATAGGAAGAGATAGGTCTGACTGGAAGGGCAACTGATGGGAAAAAGCAAAAGAAGAAAAATTTAAAAGCAGAAGAGGCAATATCCTTCCTCATCATTTAAGTAGATGGTTCTTAATGCAAGAAAAGGTCATCAATACATCAAGTAAGTGAAGGGAGGATCTTAAAGCAATTAGATGTTCTCACACTCCTAATCTTGAAACTGTAACGAGGGATTTTCAGAGCTAAGAGCTATATAGAGCAGATTGTTCTGAACCTAAGAGGATTCTGGAGATGAGAACACTCCTCGCTGAGCCCCATAGCCTCTGAGATTTACTTTGAGAGGCTTTGGCAAACACTAATCCACTTCCAATGAGGATTCTTGACACTAAACTAAAAATCAAGGATTGGCCAATTGTCATTATCACCCCTTTTTTCGCTATTCACTCTGGCCCTACACACAGAGTTTAGCATGATGGACACTGTGAAGAGCACTCACAATTGAAATAGTTGGAATTCCAAAAGACCTAAATGGATCTGGGTGAGTCTGGTCTCATTTTCCTGGTCAGGTTAAGGCTTTTCAGAGAATGAAAGCATTCATTACAGCAGTGTGTTCTTGTAAACAAAATGATCCTCACACGAGACAACTGTCTTAATTGAAGCTGGAAAGTGGAAGGCTTCACTGGAAAAACAAAGCTATGTCTTTTCTCTGCTTTCTGGTTCAGAAGTTCTTCCCTGAATTTAAAATCTGAAGCAAGCCAGGCGTGGGGGTGGTACACACCCCTTTAATCCCAGCACTCAGGAGGCAGAGTTAGGAGGAGAACTATGAGTCCAAGGCCGCCATGAGACTACATGGTGAATTCCAGGTCAGCCTGGGATAGATTGAGACCCTACTTTGAAAAACCAACAACAAACAAACAAATAAATAAATCAGATGCACAAAGTAGCACATGCATCTGGAGCTCTTTTGCAGCTGGAGGCCCTGGCTCACCCATTCTCTCTTTCTCTTTCTCTTCTCTCTCTCTCTCTTTATCTCTGTTATAAATAACAATAAAAAATATTAAAATCAGAAATGTCAAAATGGCAAGGGCAACCCTTGGCAAATTTCCCCCGCCATTTGAAATACAGAGGGCCATTTTCATTTGAGTACTCTCACATTTTAAATGTTTAGTCTACTAAAAAAAGCAGCTAGCAAAATTTTTCTTAAAAGTTATCATTTCTGAACTGTATTATGTTTTCAGCATTTAAGGCATCTAACAACTGTGGACTTTGTCCTCACCTGGTGATTAGGAACACACATTGGCAGGGCATAGAGACAGATCAAGAGACTGTCTTGGAGCTGTAGATCTCACCCAAAGAGCTCAGAGAAGAAACCAATGCTGTGCAGTGTGCATTCTTAGAGAATACAAGAGCCAAGCCAAGAGAAAACAAAATCAATGTACACATTGAAGACTCGGAGAAAGAAAAATACAAAGGGTAAATCAAGAACTTTTAACTAGGAGTAGGGACAGATGGTTAACTGTAACTATAGCAATAACTGCTGCTAAGATACCCAAATTACAAAGGATCTATTATTGAAAAGTATGATCTCAGTATATCCAGGAACTAAGCAAACATGAAATGTACAAAGTAGGGAAGCCTAGTAAAGTCTTTAACTATGATACTTAATATATTCTAGTGAGTATTTTTTCTTTTTCTTTTTGTTTATTCTTATTTATTTGAGAGTGACAGACAGAGAGAGAAAGAGAGAGACAGAATGGGCGCACCAGGACCTCCAGCCACTGCAAACAAACTCCAGACCTGTGCGCCCCCTTGTGCATCTGGCTAACGTGGGTCCAGGGGAATCGAGCCTTAAGCCAGGGCCTTAGGCTTCACAGGCAAACACTTAACCACTAAGCCATCTCTCCATCCTCATTAAATGAGGCAGAAAACAATAGAGATACTCAAGGTAAAATAAGAAAAGTACTTCCTGGCATGTAAATAATTTTCAGAAGATTTTGTTAATGGCAATGCTTGACAAACTGTTCATTATATATACATCACTCTCCTGCTGATAGAATATCATTCTTATCTAACAATAAGCAGTATTTTTTTTCATGTATCTGAAACCAATGCTTTTTTCTCCATGATTTTCCACACTAACCATTAGCAAAGTGGTAGTCACAGCTGGTGTGACAGGAATGCCCACTTGGATATGGTACCTACTTTGCCATCTACTGGAAACAACTTCAAATGACAAATAGGCAGCAGAGCAGAGCAAAGAAGATGCTGTTAAAAGAATTCAACACTATAGCAACACAATGGTGAAAAGTCTAGCAGACAGAAGGGGCAAAAATAAGCAAAATAATACGTCTGCTTTTGTTTCTCAGTGAGTACCCACAGCATGCATGCATGTCTTTGCCTGGCACATCTGGCATAAACTCATTGATGCAATCAAAACCTCCTTGCCTTATTGTTCTAATGATTCCATATATGGCCTGTAGCGATGTTTCAAGCTTTCATTAATAAAGACAAAGACATATCTGAATTTGTTCCTTAAGTACAATCATAATTTAATTTTTATTTTTAAGCCCAAATATTGATATTCTCATATTGTATAGTCTTACTATCATTTTCATGATGTTTACTCAAAGGAAATAAAGTGGAATATACACCACAAAACATAATTTAAGGCAAATAGCACAATTATTTGAAAACAACAGAAAACAAAGCACATCTAAAACAGGGGTTACATGCTTCCAGTTCTCCCTAAATTAATAATGCTTGTCCCATTTAAGCTATGCTCCCTTCACTCTCCACTGGAGAATCTGTTCTTTGTCAGAAGGTAGCAAGACCCAAGAGGATAAACTACCCCTCACACTTCAGCCAAGCCACAGCTGAAACCACAGAGGAATTAGGGAAATACGCAAGAGTGCTACTTCCATGCTGAACCTGATAACCAGTGGCAGGGTGCAGGACACAAACCCTGAGGATACTCAACACCAACCAAAGCAGAGGTCCAGAGGCTCCTAAGAGCTCATCACTGAAGAAGACTTAAAACTCACCTACCACCACGGCTCAGGGAATTTTGTGGAAGAGGGTATGGAGAGATTGTCAGAGCTACAGGTTGAGACATCATGCCCAGAGACATTTTTCCCATCCCTACCCCCCAAAAAAACACCCTGCTGCTCCCACAACACATGACCCACAACCCCATAGGGAATCCCTACAACCCCCTGAGGAGCATCCCCAACAGAATGGGGACAGGGATGAGGGAAAGGGGCTACCAACACATGATGTATCCTTATGAAACATGTTAATAGTAATAAACAAAAACTAGAAAATAAAACATTAAAACAGATACTTTAAAATCCTCTTTGTTGTTTTTTAAAATCAATTAAAAAGATATGGCATCAACTACATGGTAATAATATTTTGGATAGGCATGCCAAACCTAGGGAAAGGTATGATATCATTTAATTCCAACCACATAGAGCCTTTTATTCAGAGTTCAATTTCTTGATCTTTAGAGCTTAGAAACTAGTTAAACAAAACAAAGAAAAAATGTTTTGACTACTAACAATATATGATAAGCATTTGTCTAGAGAAGAAGGATTACCTATCAAAAATGCATCAAATTCTTTCACTATTGTACAAGACTTTCAAACATCAGAAATCACAGTATACTTAGAATATTCATCAGAAATTGATGAATGATGAGAAAGCACAAAGCTTGGGATCTGCCCATCTGTCTACGTCTGTAAATACCGCCGAGGAGTTTTGTATTCACAGCAATGCTACGCTATGTATGCCTCTACCTTCTGATTTTTGAATTATGCTTCTTAAAATATATTGAATCAATCTTGAAGAATTATGTGACAGCCAAGAGCCTTGAAAGTGTGTCTGACTCATCCTATTGGCTTCTGCTGCAAAGGCATAAAAGTCACACTAAACAGGTGAGTTTTATTATTCAGTAAGTATACAGTAGCCGGATCCACACACTGTTTCAAATGAGTCCATTTTTGAATTCAATGACCTTTGCACTCAAAGAAGCCTCAGTATTTGTGGCTGGGTTTAAGTTGCTTCACGCTAAAAGTATTCTTTGAGAGGAAAGCGAGAACAACATGACACTGTAAATTTAGGGTTTTATCCGTGTGTTTCGTAGTGGAGCCAAATCACAAGAGCTCTCACTAACATCACCTTCATGTCAATATTAACGTTCAAGTATTAGATTTTGATGACAGCTCCAGCTGTCTGTCTTAAGAAAAATACATGTTTCACTTATCCTCACTGATCTTATTCCATATCACAGGATTATGGTTTTAAAACTTAAGAAGTAGCTTTTGGTATCCTGTTTCAGTCACCGGACCTCCTGACGATTCTAAATTATGCATTCTCTTCTAGTATATTGATTTTCTTCAGCATTTTTTTTGGTCCAATATTCTCAGCAGCAAGAGAATAGACTCACTGCCTCAAGAGACTGATCCTTGGCTATGCATTAGCATTACAGAAGAATGCCAGAGTCACTTTACCTGAAGAGTCTAACTCAGAGAGAAAAACTCTCATGCTCCTCTAAAAACTAAACTCTTGAAAGTTACACAGAAACAGAGTGACAATACCCAAGTGTTCTCACTTCAACAGAACACTGACAACAATGACCCTATATAGAGACCTTACAAGGAAAATACATTCCAGGAAAGACACTCAAGATAAGAATGCTTCAGTTGAAATTAATCACCATCAAAGTTTTGGACAAGTCCTCAGTTCATTCAATCAACTCTTCCATGAGTATTTGTGTCCACACCACCTTTTGTATTTTTTATTATTACATACAAGTATTTAGTGATTTCAATTCCAAGAAGCTTTGCCTCCCCTAACCAACTGTAGATTTTGACTTGGTTTATGTTTATAAAAATTCATTCAAAATGAAAAATCTCCATGAGACCAATGATGTCAGACATCTCCTATAGGTATTTTTTGTTTTGTTTTGGGTACCTTTCTACTCCTTTTGGATTGACTAAAGCTACTTCAAACTCACTAGTGCTTAGGGGGATGTATTAGAATTGTATAATAGATCCAGACCAATGAAAATCACACATTAAATTATTTATCCATCCAACCAATGAATCCATCACATTGTAAGCTCTACTTTGGCCTATGTTCCATGTAGGGCATTTTGTAAGCATTTCAGGTTTGCAAGTATGCTCACTTAAAAGTAGTAAACATGTTGAATAACAGCTTTACCTGAAACACATACATATACTTGGACCTTTGAGCTAATGCTTTCTTAAAATACAAGATGTTCTATTTGTGGTAGACTTTTTTTTTTCAGCATGATGCTTCTATAATCTGCTCAAATTATATGTAGAGCTGAGAGCTGATGGTTTTCCTTGTGATAAATGGTTTAATTGATCATATTGTAATCATCTGTCCATTCTTGGAGGCCACTTGTAACTGCTCCAGATGAAATTTCTATAAATATTTTTGGGCATCTCTTGTTGCACACATGCATATGCGTCTATGTTGAAAGTAAAGGTATAATTTCAAAATTATAACCATCTACTTTTGGAGTTAATAGCATTATCAATTGATTTTTTAAAGATTTCTTGTACAAATTATAGTTCCACTCATGCTGTATGAAAGACTGAACTGTTCCAGATTTTTGTAAGCACTCTATGCAATTCACATTTATAATCATACTATGGAGCATAGAATTATATATATTCCCCCAGTATTAATGAGGTCACACACTTCCTCTAATTTTTATTGACCAAGTTTTTTTGAAAAAGCTTTGTTCTTGTCTCTTGCATATTTTCTCTTTGACTTGAAGTATTAAGTATAGCTCCCTATATACAGATTATGAGCAGCTTCTAGGTTTTGTGTCCAGAAAATATTTCCTATTCTATTTATTTTTTAAGGAAAACTTAACACACAAGGACTATGTGTCCAAATCATTATTTAACAAAATTAATCCTTTGGGAAATATTTAACTATATTTATCTTTCCAAATGTCAAGATATTTTTCCATGCTTTGTAAAATCATTGCTTTGTTTTCTACATGCAGAACTGGTTGGTGCACAAGTAGTTGTGACCATGGGCATAATAGGAAGAGACAGTGTCCTTCTGCCATGTGGACAGACAGCTGGACTGTCTGATTTGAAGAAGCAATCTTCCTCACTGATATATACTGCAATGCAGACCATAACATTTTATATATTCATGAGGCTTCTCTATCTATTCTGTTTTACAGATATGTCTGCTTGTTTTAGCTAACATCTACTCTCATATTTACTATTGCTTGATATTGGCTCTATAAATCTAAAAGGATGAGTGCTAGAACCTTATTTTATTTTTTTGAAGGTATTTTGACATGGAAACACTCTCATTTCTAAATTAACATCAGTTTACCAATATTTGTATAAAATATAGTATCATGTTTTATTAGTATTGCATCAAATATACAAATCCATATTGGATAATTTTGTTTGTTTTTTTCAAAGTAGGATCTTCCTCCAGCCCAGGATGACCTGTAATTCAATATGTACTCTCAGGGTGGCCTTGAACTCATGGCAATCCTCTTACCTCTGCCTCCCAAGTGCTGGGATTAAAGGCAAGCGTCACCATGCTTGGCTCAAAAAATCTTTTACAAAGAATATATTTTTATGTCTTTTTAGGTTTTTAAATATATTATTTCTTTATTTGAGAAGGGGGCAGAGAGAGAGAGAGAGAGAGAGAATGAAAATGGGTGTGCGTGGTTCATGGCCACTTCAAACAAACTCCAAATACATGTGGCACTATGTGCATCCATCTCACATGAGTGCTCGGAGATAAAATCTGGGTCCGTAGGCTTCACAGGTGGGTACCTTAAATACTGAGCCATCTCTCCAGCTCTAAAACACCTTTAACATGTCAAATATCTCTATGCTTAGAAGGCTTGTATCTTCATTTATTTGGATCCACTAATGCCAAAGTACTTCAAATATGTTGATATAGCAAAGGCCATATACACACAAAAATTTTCATTTCTGCCTTTTGGCATTGGATCCGATAATATATCAAATTAGCCTATAAGTTATGTGAACATTGCATATGTATTCCATTCTCTTGCTTCATTTTCCCCTCTCAATAATGTACCTATGATGGAAATTATGATTCTTTTAATAAGTGTTCATGGAAAATATTTTTGTTTTATTTATAAATCTAAAGAGAAACTGTTGAATGACTGAATATTGTATCAAAGGCTCCACTGTGTACCTTCATACTGAGAAGATTTTTCCTATTCTTGATTTGCTAAAGGCTGAAATTTTAAATGATAAATTTAACTTTATCAAGTGCCTTTTCTAGAAGTTTATAAGACTATAGGGCATTTATCTTTTGCTAACAGTAATTATTAAAGACAAATTAACCTTTTATTTATGGATGCAATCTAGTATCTATCTATCAATTTGGTCATACTGTTAATTACTGCTAATTTTTAACCTACATTTAGTTAAATTGGATTCAAGGTTACCTTGGTAACTTTTTTTGTTTTTGTTTTTGGTTTTTTCAAGATAGGGTCTCATTCTAGCCCAAACTGACTAGGAATGCACTATGTAGTCTCAGGTTGGTCTTGAATTCACAACTATCCTCCTAACTTGCTTTTCTATGCCAACATCAGTGTTCTCGCCTCATATATAATATTTAAAAATTTCTCCTCATATGTATGGTTGGAGTTGTATTTCTTTCTTACTTAATCACCTGCTATAACCACCTAAGTACTGTACTTTTACTTGCCAAAATCTTGTAAATACATAATAATTTCAAAATATAGAATAAAAGGTTAAGTGGATTCATTTTTCCTTTTGTGCTCAGGTTTATAAGCTGCATTTTATTGCTTCATCTCTCTTCTGTTTTTCTTTTTGCATATATCTTGAATCACCCCCTTTTTGCTCTGACAACTTATTACATTCTCTTCTGTGTGACTCAGTACTTTATTCTAATTATTGTCTTCTGAATCTTTCTATTTCCTAATCTTTTCTCTAATTGTATCCAATCTAAGTTAAATTAATCTTCTCTGAGTTATTACACTCTTGTGTTTTTTTATAGTTCTGCAATTTTACCTTTGTTTTAAAATACATACTATTACTACCTGTTCACATATACTATTTTCTCTTGTATCTTCTAAGATCTAGTTTTGAGATTTGTTTTAGTAGATTAAAAATAATGACTATACAATTTATGCCTGATTACTGAATTTAGTGGATTCCCTGTAGAGCCCATGTTATGGTCTGTCTTATGATATTCTTATTCTTAAAAATGTTGCCTTCTGAATATTATTTTAAAAATAAGAAGTGGGCCATAGTAACATATTATAGTTTGACATACTGTAGTACCACAAAACGATTTATGATTTCTACTAGCCAGCATAGGGGCACAAGCTCTTCACATCACCTTGAACTAATTTGAGGACTGAGAAACTCCAAAGCAGAAATAACCCTAAATACCAGTTTTCCTACAATTATCCTTACTGTGTGTATGTAAGGATGTGTCAGCATCCTTCCTTCTCAATTCTCCCTGACCTGATTTGTTCTCCAAATTTTGTCAATCTATTCAAACTCTGTTCAAAATACATTTTTTGAGATTAACTTACAAAAATCCACTCTCACATATGAAGCTCAACTCTCTGGATTTTATTCTTCCCCCAGATACATGCCCCAGGATTGTTCCCTGCTTTGGTATCTCTACTAGATAAAATTTAATATTTTCTCTATGTCTGAAAGTTAGACTAATTTCCTAAATTGTCATTACCCTGGTTACTTTTTTCAAGAATGTAAAATTAAGAGAGTTATTAAAATGATAAAAAAATAGAAAAATCCTGAAAATATGTCCTTAAAATAGTGTAAACTTTTCTACACCATGACTTATTCTTACCCTCTTACAAGTATCTTCCAATATCTTCTTCGATCTAAAATTAAACCTAACTACTGCTTAATGCAAGTATTTTCTCAACTATGCCTTTCAAATCACACGAGGTGATAAGCTGCCTGTGGTAGTGGAGTTTCCAGTCACCCTCTGTTTAATGGGTTTGTCAGACTAGATGATTGTATGTGTTGTTTCAGGAAATACCAATACTGATGCTAGAAATAGTCTCTGATACATGTTCCCCTCCACTTCTGTCTGAAAACAGCATGGCAAGTGTCTTAATTATACCATAAGCTACTCAAGTTTGACGGACATAAGCATTAACTTTTATTAACATTTGCTTTTCAATTTGAGTGTTTTATTTTATTTTATTTTGACGGAGGGTCTCACTCTAGCCCAGGCTGACCTGGAATTCACTATGTATTCTCAAGGCAGCCTCAAACTTACAGTGATCCTCCCACTTCTGCCTCCTAAGTGCTAGGATTAAAGGCATGCACCACCAGGCCTGGCAATTTTTTTTTAATATATTTTATTTTATTTATTTATTTGAGAGAGAGACACACAGACAGAATGGGTGTACCAGGCCCTCCAGCTGCTGCAAACAAACTTCAAATGTGGGTGCTATGGAATTGAACCTGGGTCCTTAGGCTTTGCAGGCAAGCGCCTTAACCACTGAGCCATCTTTCCAGACCTCTTTCTTTACTTTTTATTTTATTTTATTTTATTTTATTTTATTTTTTTGAGGTTAGGGTCTTGCTCTAGCCCAGGCTGACCTGGAATTCACTATGTAGTCTCACGCTGGCCTCAAACTCACACCAATCCTCCTACCTCTTGAATGCTGGGATTTAAGGCATCTGGCCTCTTAATTTTTTTTTAAATACATTCTCTCATGTAGCCCAGGCTTGCCTCACAATGTAGCCTAAGATGACCTGGAATTTTTTTTTAATTTAATTTATGAGAGAGAGAGAGAGAGAGAATGACAGAGATAGAGAATGGGCACACCAGGGCCATCAGCCGCTGTAAACAAACTCCAGAGGAAATCAAACCTGGGTCCTTTGGTTTCACAGTCACATGCCTTAACCATTAAGCTACCTGCCCAGCCCTGGAACTTGGTTTTTGTTTGTGTGTCTGTATGTGTGTTTTTGGTGTATGTGCATTCATATGTGGGGTCACATGTCTGTGCATACATATGGCCAAAGAACAACCTTGGGTTTTATCCTTAGGTGTACCCTCCATGTCTTGATACAGGGTCTCTCACCCTCTCATTGGTCTCAAGTTCAGCAATTAGGGTACACTGCATCTCTGTGGGCCCCCAGGCATCCTCCTGTCATTGCCCCTCCCCCAGTGCTGGCACTAAAGGCATGTGCCTCTCTGCCTGGCTTTTTACGTGGGTTCTGAGGGTCAAACTCAAGTCCTCATGCTTGCAAAATAAGCACATTATTGATGACTGGGACATCTTCCGAGTCCTCTACCTTAAACTTCGGATGCTCTTGCCTCCACCTACTGGTAGTAAAAAAGTAATAGTACACACCATAACCAAATTCAATCTATTTTGGTAAGATATGCAAAGTATATCATAATTTTAGGAAATAATGTTTTAATTGCTATTGGAAATGGTGCATAACACCTGTTGATTCTAAGAAGTTGGTCATTGTCTCTTAAGTCAGTGCATGGTGAACATAAAGTGGCTTTATCACTTTAAAATTAGCAGGTAAACCATCAGTAAAACACCACAATCATGTGAACGTGTCAAGTCTATGTAGACATGCCCCAGTGTTCCCTTAGTTTTCTACCAACTTTTTAATGAAGTGTGTGTGTACTGTTTTTGTGTTCTTGACTTTCAAATACCTTATGTTTACAGAATGTTTTTTTCAATGTAATATATAGCCTTAGTACATGCATATGACCCTTAAATATTTTTCAAAAATACATATGCACTGTAAGTCTAAGCATAGAAAACTATCATAGTTGTCTAAAACCTATGTTTCTAAGTTTTCTTCCAAATCGAATGCTACAATAGTACTTTCCAAATATGCATTATTCAAAATAGATAACCCCCAATTTTTCTGAAAATTCAGAGCTCACCTGATAGTTAAAGAGCTTTCTGTCCCTTCTGTTTAATCATTTAAGCTCTGCTCTTGAGAAGCCCTGGGTAATTTTGTGCAGTATAAAATTAACACTGATGGTAAGATCATATTGAAGCCATATTGAAGATAAGTCAACCTGCTGAATCAGAGACACTTCATTTTCATCATGTATAATGTGGATGATGGTCTTCTGTCCCCCTGTAAAATGTGTGATAGATTTTTCATGAGCCATAAAAATACATTAAAAGCTCACACTTCCAGTAGTAATGACAGCTTTTAAATAGTGCTAAAAAGTTTAAAAGTACAAAACCTCTCCAAAGACTTACATAATATGCAAAATAAATTATTGTGCCATTTCATTTAGTGAATATCAAGTAAGCTTCTTTAGCTACTTGTGCCATCAGTTTATTTCACTCAGCTGAATAGTCTAATAATATTTTCATTAAATATTTATATGAACAATCAAACACTGCAAATGAAGAGCATATCCCCTGACATTCAAGATGGTTTCCCAGCTGACATCAGCAGTTCGTTATGTCGGTAGGGCTCATTTGCTATGGCTCAGAATGATGTTTTCCATTAGCTTTGAGTGTCTTACGTCTGACCTTAGAATAAAGGCTATTCATCATGTCTTCTAATTTTCAAATTTTATTCCTTCCTTGAAGAAGTACTGACAATAGAAAATTAAGTACATTTAAAATTTAGGGTCATGTTATGCTAATTCAGCCATGAAAATAGATTACCACCTCTCATTTTTTAAAGTAATAGAAAATATGTTCTTTCATCTTATATGTTTAACATAATCCTATTCATTTGACGTAATGTAAATTTCCATTAAATAAAGGTGAACCTTATTTTGATTTCAGCTGCATGTATGATTGTTTTTACTTATGGATGCATGATAATATTATAATTAAAATTCAATTACATATAAGTTGAACTCCTGCAAATCTGTATATGCATTTCAGTTCCTGAGATATTTGGATAACAGTCATAGATCATTTGATCAAAGTGATCTTACATACTGCTTAGATTCCAATTCTAGTAATTAGATTTATTTCTTATGTTTGAAATAAATACAAAGCTTCTTGGCTGGCTATTTTGAATGCTTACTTAATAAATAAAACTTAAAGAGGAAACTGCTATCATGAAACTATTAAAAAGTTGTAAGATTTTAGTTATTGTGGACATAAACCTGGATGTATCAATAAAAGTCATGGCTGGTGAGATGGCTTAGCGTTTAAGGCATTTGCCTGCAAAGCCAAAGGACCCAGGTTTAATTCCCCAGGACCCACGTAAGCCAGATGCACAAGGGAGTACATGTGTCTGGAGTTCATTTGCAATGGCTAGATGCCCTGGCGTGCCCATTCTCTTTCTCTCCCAGGCCAACCTTACAGAATTAAAAGAAAAACTATGAGAAAGAAGCTAAGCACGTTTGCACTATTCAATAAAGAATCATCAAGAGAGTCACTACCATATGAAAAATAAGATATCTATGAAATTTCACCAGTTAAATATTTAAATTTGTATAGTAAACATGGACCCATATTACACAGGTATACTCATCCTAAAAAAAAACAAAAAAAAAAAAAGTTTCTTCCTGGGCAATGCAGTAACCTACCTGTTACTGGAACAAAACACTAGACGACAAGCAACCTGTGGAAGCTAAGGGTGTATTTTGCTTACAGATCAAAAGAACATTTCATCATAGCAAGAAAGCATGACACAGCAAAAGCTGGCCATCTCATCTTTCCAAAATAGCTGGCAAGCAGCAGCAAGAGAATGAAGTAGTTATGTCAAGGACCTGGTTTATAACACTACAAAACCTGGCCCAGCAAGGCTCAACCTCCCAAACTGCCACCAGCTTAACTCTACAGACACATGAAGCTATAGATGCCATTTCATATTCAAACCTCCACAGTGTCCTACACTTTCAATTGATAAAATTTAGCCACTTGGCTCAAAAGGCTGTCTTTCTCTCTCTCTCTGAAGAATGTGGGTTATCCCTAAGTGGCTAGGGGATAAGCAAGTTTGACTATTTAAATCTATGCCACAGTCATCAGTTAAGAGTGGCTCAGGAAGAATATGAACATGGAGGCCCATCCAGCAAAAGTGGGTCATGGGCACTAGAGGGTTGTTCTCCCATAAGCAGACACAAGAGCTGATGTTTTGCAGGAGTCACACTGGGAGCTGTTGAGTACAAAGGTGGCAGAAAAGATCTGAAGATCTACAGGCAGAACAAAGCAATGCACCTGCTACACTCATGGTGTCCTGAACACAGTGGTGCACAGTTGTCCTAACAATAGCAATCTGTGCTTTGAAAAAGCTCCTGAGGTAAAGAAGAAGAGAAACAGTTTTTAAATTGATGAGTAATGAGGTCCTTCAAAACCTGAAGAAAAAGCGCATCTTCCAATGAACTCACAACACTGTATCTCAACAACTGGCCACAAAGCAAAATAAATAAATAAAAGAAAAAAATAAGAGAATTTATATCGTTCTCTGTATTTCCCACATAACTATAATCAGTGTGTGTTCTGAAGTCTGTTTCTATGTGACAGAAAGTCACAAACTCAGGATGGAAACTGCTTTGAGGTAAACTTTGCTACATGTGGTGTATAGCCATTCCAGAAATAAGTGAAATGAACCTGCACATTTCTCAAGGTTCTAGAGATTAGCTGATAGACAAGACAACGGCTCTGCTAATTCAGAGTGACAAACCTCTAATATGAGAAGCAACTTGCGATAATGCTACATTTCCTTTTCTCTGAGCAATACCATACCTCAGATTTATTTTATGGGATTCTTAGATAATTACAATGCTAATTGCTGTTGGAGCATTCATCTTACCCAAAGGGCATTCACACTTAAATTATTTTAAAGTTATAGTTTTCTGATCCCTTGGGAAGAGTGACAAAGTATGATAGTGAAAAGTTGATTTTAGGTCCTAAGAAGACTTTTTTCCTGTAATACATCATGCTATATTTAAGAACATAGTGAACAGTTTCATCTTTACCACTGAAGTTTGCCACTGAGTAATTAGTGTACAAATGCTTTTATCATGAAATGGTTAATGGTAAGTTCACTAGGTCCACAACCTACAGACATTGGTTGATAGCACCCCATAGCCATGTAATCTACATTTCTTTCAGGAAAAAATGCAAAGTAAACACATTCAGAACCCTAACGATTATATAGACTCCTGATCAGCTACAGTCCATGAGTCCTCTCCACTTTATAGCTATGGGAACAAATAAGTGTCAGTCACTGCCAGGAACCAAGGGCTCCTGTTCAGAGAGACTGTAGCATAAGTTGTTCCTGAAGCAGGGAAATTCCTTAGTCCCTGATTACTTATTACGCTCATGGCCATTAGTTCTCCTTCCAGGTCTGTCTTGATGTGGATGCTTCCACCTTCCCAACCTCCTCTCTGTGTTCCCTTTTTAAGCAAGCACCACTGCAGAGTGTCAGATCTCAGTACTGCCTTTCCTTCGTCTTCAATAAAACGGTTCCATCTCGCTGGGATAGAATCACTATAACCCTCCTCACTTCACTTGGCTAATAGCTACTTATCTTTTAATACTCGGTTCAGCAAAATACACTCCAGGAGGCTTTTTCTATTCTATCCCAGGCTTGGCTTAGGGAGTTTCATCAATTTTCCCACGGAATAATAGCCTGACGCACTGGCTTAGTTAACATCTTTATGTATCTTAGTTCTTGAAAATATTTACAGTGATGATGAGCCATCAATTTATTTGTATTCGCTAGAGGTGTAGAATATTTGATTCATAGTAGGGTTGCCATAATATTTCTTGAATGGGTAGAGAGATGAATTGATGGATAGACTGATATATGAATAGATGAATAATATTTGTGACTGATCTATAAAGCTGATAATCAATAATTATAAAGCTATGAATAAACCAATTTTGAATACAGGTCTATTTCATTCCAATCTGATTCTTTTTTTAATATATTTTTTTGATTTTTTTGGTTTATTTTTATTTATTTATTTGAGAGTGACAGAGAGAGAGAGAAACAGGCAGATAGAGAGAGAATGGGCACGCCAGGGACTACAGCCACTGCAAATGGACTCCAGGTGCGTGTGCCCCCTTGTGCATCTGGCTAACGTGGGTCCTGGGGAATCAAGCCTCGAACCAGGGTACTTAGGCTTCACAGGCAAGCGCTTAACCGCTAAGCCATCTCTCCAGCCCCCAATCTGATTCTTAAGTAAGAATGGGTATAACACAATGAGCTCCTCAGTTAGTGATATAACATTGATAATATCACTAAATTATTATAGGAATTTCATTGCAATGACTTTTATAAGGCTATCATTATCAAAGACAGCATTAAACATACAGTACATATTACATTTTCTTTTAAATCATTGCTTTACATATCCATATCTACATGCACAAATATATGTATATATGTGTTCATATACATACAAAGGAAGAAAATATGATGACAGAAATTTAGAGTGGGTAGAATAGCAGCTAAGGTTTTATGCAAATATCTGCAGGCTTCAGAGCTAAAGACAACAAAAATTAGCTTTACCATCTTCAGACTTAAAGAGGACAATTAATGAGCTCTAGCAAAATCAATTAACAAATCCTGAATACACTTGATTTTCAAAATTTTAAATTTCTACACTCAGAACTTTTCAATCAATATGATCAGAGAAAGTTGACAAGTGGCTTAAGGCCATCCAACTTAAAACAGGATTCTAGTTACCAAGGAGCACCCATCATCCAACCATTAGACAGCTACCCACTCATACTACTCACTTGGATTATGGTAATTGTCATTTTTCACGTAAATGAGGTACTTTGATGCACATTAGATATGTTGACATTTAAATAATGCTTTTGATTATCAATGTAATTTATGAACTCTTATTAAGTAATTTACTAGTGTACCTATTTAAAAATTGTATCCTCCTTGAAAGTGATGATGCCTAAAACTTCTATGTTGTGGCATAGGATTTAATCTTTCAACAATTATACTCACAATTAATCCATCACTCTCTTCCAATTACCATTTATTCTACTACTAAATGGGATGAGCATTAGATATCTAAATAGTCATTTTATCAGAAAGTAAAATGAGTGCAGCTTTATCCTTCATACTCTAGTTCCTGTGCATCTGTGGGAATTCTGAATAATGCAGCTCTATCCTCTGAAAGCAAGGGGGAGAGTAATCATCTATACTTGTTTTGTTTCAAGGAAAATGTTTGTTATTGACAGTATAACTTAGAAGTTATATAGTTTGCAACATCAAAGTAAAAAATCACATTATCATTCTTGGTGCAGTGAAAAATGACATGTTTAAGTCAGACTGCAGTGTGGATGGCACCATGAAGGTATCTTAGGAAAGAGGAGAAAATATAACATGCCTGAGCATCCTATTTGATATTTCTCTAAGGAAGGTTTCTATACTTCTCTTTGTGGCCTTGCATACTCCTCACTTATTCATTAGCTACTAGCTCTTCATGTAGTCCACTGGTCATCGCCAATCAAATGCTCAACCAGTATGGCATAAGGTATGCCAGTCTTTGTATAAAAAGTTATTTATATTTGCTCTGTTTAGCACTGGATGAGATGCTATAAAACTTTTGACAAATTCCCAAAGAGGACAAATAATGAACAGCTATCTCAGGTTTATCTGAAGGAAGGCAGTGTAGGGTTCAGTCATTATGAGGTGTCAAGAATTTTCAAATAAAAACAATCATTCCTCAAGAAATTATAGACTATATATCTGTGCCACAAATACATACTACATATGGACCACATATGTCACTCACTCATTATTATAGCAAAGGAAGCAGGCCGATTCTACAAACTTTATGCTATCAATGAGGGCCTCAAATTAAGAAACTTGCCAACGCTCATAGTTAGCCTAGCAAAAATTGCGAAAATTGTAGTATCAGTCAAGATTTGGCTCCTATAAAATTTCATTTTTTTCTTCAGTGACATCACAATAACTTTGCAATAACTATTATAGAATTAATTAGTGGCTACGGATTGAATCCTATGCTGATTAGTCTTATGTATATGCAGAATTATCCAATTCTTGCTAATTTGTACTATATTGTAGCTGAGTATTTTTTTCTCTCTCTCACATGGTGGAGGGAACACAGAACTTATTAATGTTCCCAAATAGAAAGAAATTTAAGTTTATATTATGACTAAAATGTAATAGTGGGGAAAATTCAAGTATATTCAACAAAGACAAGGTCACTAGGAATTGAGCCAACAAGTGCCTTGTTCTCAGTTCTGTTATCTCTAGCCAGTACTTCTTTTACAGCTAGCATGTGTGCAGTGCAGTATAGTGTAGTTGTAGTGTATCCATGTGCATATATGTGCTGTTGCGGAACTCCATGTGCTTACCTGCAGTGGGATGCCCTCATGTGCAGTATTCAGAGCAGAATGGTTGTTATGTCACTCCCCTACTCTGCTGCCTGTTCTTACTTTTGCTGGGGGTCTCTTATTGATCCCATTGCTTCTCATATTTAACTGTTGCAGTCAGCTTCATGTTGTTGGGACAAACATCCACCCAGACACAGCTTATGGAAGAAAAGGGTTTACTTCAGGTGTATAAATTCCTTGAGAACACCACTTATGGTGGAAGAAGCTGGTTGACAACCACAGAACCATGCAAAGAGACACCAAATATCCAGCTAATGCAAACAAGCACTAACAGCAGAGCTCAATAACTGATCTCCACACACCTTAGGGCTGGACTCGAGTTCCACTCCCACTGACATGCCCCCTGTAGCAGGGATCTGCCTCCTAAAGGATTAACGAGGAAGTTTAATCAAAAGTATCTGCATCTATGGAGCCATACATTTATATTACCACACACCCCAAGACCTACTCCCAAGAACACACCTTAAGCAAAGGCTCACCTCCCAAAGGCTCTGTGACCTCAGGATTAAGCACGAGACTTAATTACAAACACAACAGGATCTTGGGGAAAGTGCACATTCAAACTAACACTTGGTGACCTTCTTGGATAAACAATCAGTATATAAACAACCAATAGCAAAAAGAAAAAAAAAGTAATAGCACCCACCATAACTAAATTCAATCTATTTTGGTAAGATATACA
Organism: Dipus sagitta; assembly: GCA_036346955.1. Lineage (NCBI taxonomy): Eukaryota > Metazoa > Chordata > Mammalia > Rodentia > Dipodidae > Dipus > Dipus sagitta. The sequence goes on from CM070784.1 coordinate 26,723,307, forward strand.
AAGTATATCATAATTTTAGGAAATAATGTTTTAATTGCTATGGGAAATGGTGCACAACACCTGTTGATTCTAAGAAGAAGTTGGTCATTATCTCTTAAGTCAGTGCATGGCGAACATAAAGCGGATTTATCACTGGAATTCACCAAATAGTTTTAAATTAATAATGGATTCTTGGCTTACTTATTGAGGACAATCAATGACTTTCTTTTTGCATTGAAATATTTTGGTACATAGGAATTGATGAAAATGGTTGTGATACATTTTTTAAAACCATGTAAGTGGCAAAACCACTTTTATTTTAGGAGCACATCATTTAGTAATGCATGTTGTGAAAAATGCCTTTGAACTTGTAAATTAAGCTACATAGAAAAGACCATAATAAACATCATAACTCTAACATATATTGGGAAGCATTAATTCTTTCAACTCAATTTCTTATTCCAAAAAGATGCTTTGTTGCTAAATTTATTACTTATAAAATAGCAGGAAAAACGCTGGAGGGATGGCTTAGAGGTTAAGGTATTTGCCTGCAAATATCAATCCAGAATCTCCATCCACGAATAGGGCAGTCTTGAAGGGTCTTCTGCAGTGCATTTCAGATTGTATAATGGGAATGAACTCAGCCTTAGAGGATGCTCTCACTCAGTTCATGAGAACAGATACAGAAAGATTCCTTAAATAGTATGCCATAATTTTCATGCATAAAGTTTTCATTTGAGCAAGATTACAAAGTGATAAAATCAAACTTATCCATTCCCCAGAAGGAATTTATTGGAATTATTGTCGTTGTTTATCTGCTTATAATAAGTGTCCAAGTATATATAAGATAGTCAAACAGCTTCCCGATTATCAGAAGGTCTCAGGAGTACACCCCACTGACTCCAAACCTCTTTACAAACACTGCATGAAAAGATGGTTGGCACAGATGTGTCTTCTCTTTCCTCACCCCGCACCAGAGCAAGGACAAGGACCGCAGGGGCCCTCCTGTAATTGTGAGCATGTCAGACAGCAGTAGCATGAGTCCTCTGATCCGGAAGATGGAGTTCCTCTCTTCTATCTCTTGAGAGCTCCCGGGCACTGGAGCTTGCATGTTTGTACTTCTCATATGGTCTCCTCTCTCATCCTAGAAATTTAAGCCCAGGTCCGGTAGAAATTGATGCTGATTGTTGAAAAAAAATATCTATCCCTCCTGCCATATGGGAATCAATGGAACGATCAAGCAAGAACTTTTCATCTGCCTACAGCTCAAAATATTTCCCTCGCACACTTATTTGAATTGATATCTTTGCTGCTGCCACAAAGGTACTGTTTCTGTGGATATATTTCCCCATGAGACAAAGTTGTCACTGAAATTGGGAAGCTTGACATTCCTTACGGCTGAAGGTGTGTGTTCGTTTTTAAATTGTGGATTAAATTTCTTAAAGCACAATGTAAACATCATGCAGTTCTTAAGTACAGTACATATTCAACACATGAAACTTGTTTTTCTTTATTATTTTAAGATTGGGATTATAAGAATTCTAAGAAGGATCTCCCTCAAGAGAAATGGAACTCAACTTTAAACTCTATTTGGACAGACTCACTTCCCAAGTCATTTGATCTCCAAAATCATCTTATGCTTTCTAATCTCAAGCTAAATTTTCATCTCCTCACTCTTTTTTATTCATATTATAATTTGTGTAGCCAATGTTCAATTAGGTATCAAGCACAATGTTAGCAAAAGGGAAAAATCATGAGCTTATTACCCCAAATGTTTCCACATAAAGCTGAAATCTAATAACATGCATAGATATCAATCAAGTAAATACCAAAATGGGAAATTGTTATTATCACTCATGATGGAAAATTATGAGATGATACATTTATTAGAGAGGTCAAGAAAAGGTAACCTATTTGGTCTTTTTTTTTTTAAGGTAGGGTCTCACTGAACTGGAATTCACTAAATAATGTCAGGCTGGCCTCAAATTCACACATCTATTCTCCTACCTCTACCTCCCAAGTGGTGGGATTAAAGGCATATACCACCAAGCCTGGCCCATTTGATCTTATATCTGAAAATATCTTGGACTCTTACTTCAGATAGCAAATAGATGGAAACAAATGCTCTAGAGAGCTAGCACCTCCATCGCTCCTGCTGTATAAATATATATATATATATATATATATATATATATATATATATATATATATATGTGCCAGATGGGCTGAAAATATGGCTTAGCAGTTAAGGCACATACCTATGAGGCCTAAGGACCCAGGTTTGATTCTACAGGTCCCATGTAAGCCAGATGCACATAGTGGCACATTCATATGCAGTTCATATGCAATAGCTAGAGGCCCTGGTGTGCCCATTTTCACTCAGTCACACTCTCTGTCTATTTCTAATAAATGAATAAATGAAAATAAAATCTTTTTAAAAATTCTAGAAACAATGAAACCTAAAAATATTGGAGCAGAAAAACAGCACTGAAGACTGGAATGGACAGTTCAATAAGGGTGAGGGCTTGAGGAGACAGCTTACTCAGTAAAGCACTTGGCTTAGAGACAAGAAAATATGTGTATGATTCCACATAACTACATTGTGGTAGTTCGAATAAATGTCCCTCCATAGAGTAAGAAGATTTAGTAAAGTTTCTTGGATTTCCTACTACCTAGCTGGAGGAGATGTCACTGAGGGTAGATCTGAATTTTAGTCTAAGATATTCAAAGTGCCTGAGTTTGGCCTGTAGTCCCCTGTGGTTTGGCTACCAGTCTTTTGCACTTGCTTTTTGGTAGTGGTTTCTCTCTCTCTCTCTCTCTCTCTCTCTCTCTCTCTCTCTCTCTCTCTCCCCCTACTTTCCTCCCTCCTTCTCCCTCTCTCCTTGGTCCTGTGAAAAGGGGCCAACTTCTTCTGCCATTATGGAACTTCCCCTGGCTCAATAAGTTTCAAATAAATCCCTTCTTGGTCCCATGAACTGTGTATGGTCTGGAGGTTCATCCCAGCAATTTGAGGCTGTCTACTACACACATACAGAGCCAGGTTCAACCGTGTGACGGTTTGACTCATATCTCATATGTCCCCCATAAACTCAAGGGTTTTGATTGCTTGGTCCCTAGCAGATGGCAATTTAGAAAATGGAGTCATGCTGGAGGAGTCGTGCCTCTAAGAACAGGCTTCTGGGCTGGAGAGATGGCTTAGCAGTTAAGTGCTTGCCTGTGAAGCCTAAGGACCAGGGTTCAAGGCTCCATTCCCCAGGTCCCACGTTAGCCAGATGCACAAGGGGGCGCACGCATCTGGAGTTCATTTGCAGTGGCTGGAAGCCCTGGCGCGCCCATTCTCAATCTCTCTGTCTCTTTCTCTCTCTCTGTCACTCTCAAATAAATAAAGAAAAAATGAACAAAAAAAAGAGAAAGGTTTAAAAAAAAAAAGAACAGGCTTCCGGGTGTCATCATACAGCTTCCCCCTTCCAAGAGTTCAGCTCATGCTCTTGCTCTTGTTTTCATCCTGCTGTGGTGAGACATGATGCTCAGCCTCTGGTTTTTCCATACTCTCTCTGCCATCGTGAAACTTCCCCTCAAAATTACAAACCAAAATAAACTCTTTCTTCCCGTTAACAGCTTTTCATCAGGTGTTTTTAGTTACCTGAAGGTAATTACAACAGTTACCATGCTCCTTTAGTCTCAGTACTAAGGAAGTGGACAAAGGATTCCTGGTGCATGTTACCCTCCCTAGTTGGTAAGCACCAGGTCAGGGGGAGGTCCTGTCGTAAAGGAGATGGTTGGTATTCCTTTGTTTGATACTCTGGATACATGTTTGTGAATATGAACAATCATGCATGTTCATGGATACTCACAAAAATGTACATACATGTACATAGACAAATGTGCATGCTTACACCCATAGAGAAACAATAAATAGATATGAATATGGCCAATCCCTAATGCAAGTTGATTCACTGTGCTATTCTGGAATGAAAGCAAATTCTGACAAGGGCATAATAGAGAAAGAATTGTGTAGAATTGGATTGACCTGGGTCAGGGACACCTTAAATTTGGAACTGAAAAGATAAATAAAGCCACGATATCAGTTTGTCAGAAGGGCAGAAAGATAGAAAGGTGACAATGAACCACAAAAATACTTAGAAAAGTGAAGTGATGTCCAGATCACAGAAAATAGACTGCATGAAATAATTATCCTTATCACTGTCTTTTCACTCACTTTAACAGATGTCTACTCTGGGATTTGTGGTAGGTTAGGAAAGTGTCTTTAAAGTACTGATTGATGCAGGCAGTGCTATTTCATGAGGACCTTGTTTTGTTAATGTTTAAAAAACAGCTACCATCCTTATGGATGCCCATGGATCTCTTGATGTTATAATTCTCTGTTAGAAATTGTACACAGCTCCACTTAATTTAGTGTCTTCTCCACACCTCATCTGATTATTTTATTATATAAAAGTCATACAATAAATATAATGTTAGCATCAAAAAGGATAGTGGGAAATGGGTGTTATTTTGAAGGAAAAAATTTAAATAATTATACAAATTTCAGCACATCTTTTCTATTTCTCAAGCACTTTTCTTTGACTAGTGTCAAAGCATATATGTAAATGAGCTGGTGGTGCTTCACAGGTAAAAAAAAAAAAACCTATTGGGGTGGTAATAGTAGTAATTCACCATTTATTTCTGAAAATGAGTGCTTTCAATATAATAACAATGAGTTCATGCTCAGGCATATGACAGTATTTTTATGGGTTGGATTTCTATTGGTGTCTTATTCTTACTCAACCACATACCCTGAATGTAAAGAAACTCACATAGTTTTATGCCACTGGTTTCATTCGATGTCACAACAGAACTTGAATAAAATTTGATTGTGGGCCTACACCTGGTATCATAATCGATCAAAGATAACATATTTCAAAATCATAAAGACCCATTTTCCTAGGAAATGGTGAGCCTAAGGATTCTTTTAAAATATACTTACGATTAAATAACAAATAATTCTGCTTTGAAGATCACTGAATACATATTCCATACCTATTTCTGACTTTACAGCTGCATAATAAAAGTTGAGTCTCATCTTCAAGTTGCACCAAGAAAACATCCTTACTTTATGACCATATATATGACAGTTAAATTATAACTTTATCATTTTCACTAAAGGAACCTGACATTTATAGGTTGTGGCTAAAACAAATTCTATGATGTTTCTGCCTTACAAAAAGACAAGCCCATCACAAAACTCCAATGGTCCCTGCTAAGCAGGAATATTTGATTCCAAATGTAAAGAAAATGAATGACAGACATGGGAAGTCTTGTCAACCAAATATTTATGAGCACTGTACACCAACAATTGTCTAACAGCAATTTAAGGCCAATCATTTGGCAGCTTAAGTGAAAGAAAATTGTTCAGTTTTCTTGTTTGCATCATCTGTGATGTTACTTGCAGCCTAGATTCCTGAGCCAGGCTTAATTTTCTATAATTTATGGCCAAAGCTAGATGTACTTCCTGAAATTTTTAAATTTAACAATGCCTGTTCCCAGAAGGGTGTTTCTTTGCATCATTTCAAACATATCAGGAGAGGTTTTTCATGTGAAAATAACAGCCTTGGGGAAACCAAGAAGGTATAGGTTTTCATTTTAAATTCTAGGCCAAAAAAGTCTTGATTTAAGATACAGATGTGTGAATAAGATCGCATAGAACCTAGAAAAGGACAGTTTTGGCATATGAGTTTCAGTACTACTGAGTGTTAGCTAGAGATTCAAGCTTCATGTGGTTAGGAAAACACAATCTTCAATTGTTAAAAAAAATATCCTTCCTTATATTACGTAAGATGTGGATAAGGATGTCCATTTCTCATATGTAAAAACAAAATGATGATAGAATATACTAGTGGAGTATTTCAAGTAATAAAAATTTCAAAAAGGTGGGAGAGGTTCCCCTTATCTCTAGCAATATTTTAGGATATGACAGCTGTTTTAACATCAAATTAGAATAACTACAAATCAAAATGATAAAAATATAAGACACCTCTGCAGCACTGCTTAGAAAAATATTGAAAAAGTCTACCTACATTAGGACAAAATCATAGTGAATATTCAACCTAAGAAATCAAATAGCAATATAAAAAGCAGAATATATTGAAGAGCTAATAAAATCAAGAAGTATCAAACTAAGAAATAAAATTCTGTTAATTTTCATTACAAATAAGTTTGTAAGAAAAAGAAGGAATGAATAATGTAGTCTGTATAAAACCAAAAAGGGGAAAGATAAAAATACCAAACAAAATAAGAGATTCAAGGTTGGTTCAAACTACTGAAATCAGTAGATGTAATTAACCAAATAAATAAACTGATAACAGAGGATAAATAAATAACCAAATAAATAAACTAATAACTTCAGAGGATCATCTTGATAGATGTAGAAAAGGCATTTGACAAAGTTCAGCATGCCTGCATGATGAAATTTCTGGAGAAATTGTGAATAAATTAAACAACTCAAAATAATAGAAACAAAGCTGGAGAGATGGCTTCACAATTAAGATGCTTGCCTATAAGGCTTAATGACTCATGCTTGACTCTACAGGTCCCACATAAAGCATACATACAGTGCAAGGTATACATGATACAAGCGTGCAAGGTTGCTCATGTGCACAACAGGATACACATATGTGGAGTTCAATTTTAGCAGCTAAAGGCCCTTCCATGCCAATTCTCTCCCTCCCTTCTCCTCCTTGTCTGTCTGTCTCTCTCTGTCTCTCTCTCTCTCTCATTCTCTCACTCTTGCATAAAAAGAAAAGGCAATCTAGGTCAGGTGTGGTGGCTCATGTCTTTAATCCCAGCACTCAGGAGGCAGGGATAAGAGGATTCCCATGAGTTCGAGGCCACTCTGAGTCTATATAGTGAATTCCAGGTCAGCCTCTACTAGAGTGAAACCCTGCCTCAAAACACCAAAAGAAAAACTAAAATTAAAAATTAAAAGAAAACTCAGTCTTTTGGGCTTGCCTCAAAAAAAACAGAAAAGAAATGGAAAAAAAAAACAATATATTAGAAACATATTGCCAACATCATAATGCATGGAGAAAATACTGGAAAACATTTCTTCACAAACCTGGAATGACACAAGGTTCCCACTGTCTCTGCTCTTATTCTTAAGTAAGGTAATAAAACAAGAAAAATCCTTAAAATAACAAAAGAAAGATTAACATAGGAAAGGAAGAAATGAGTTTCAAGGTTTTTTCTTTTTCCAGTTTGTAGTTTATTTCAGTTTGTAGATGGCATGATTTTAGAGTTACTACAGACTCTATTAGCAAACTTAGAGGTAATAGAAACTTTCAGTATTATTTTCAGGATACAAAATAAACTTTTTAAAAGTATCAGTAGCTTTCATATACACCAACAATGAGCTTACAGAGGAAAGTAATTAGGAACAATATTCTATTCACAATATCTTTTTAAAAAGTAAAGCAACTGTGAATAATCCTCATCAAGGATATGAAAGATTTTTATGAAAACCTTAGTAGATTGAGAAAAAGAAAAGAAAATACAAGACAGTGGAGAGAAATTCCATGCTCCTGGATCATCAGAATTGCTATTGTGAAAATAGGTAAAAGTAATCTTCATATTCAGAAAAATGTTCATCAAGGCCTCAATAATATTCTTTTCAGTAGTAAAAGCAATCCAGGGCTGGAGAGATGACTTAGTGGCTAAGCGCTTGCCTTTGAAGCCTAAGAACCCCAGTTTGAGGCTTGATTTCCCAGGACCCACGTAACCCAGATGAACAAGGGGGCACATGCATCTGGAGTTTGTTTGCAGTGGCTGGAGGCCCTAGTGCACCCATTCTCTCTCTCTCTCGCTCTCATTCTCAAATAAAAATAAAATTAAAAAAGGATAAAGAAAAAGCAATCCAACATTCATATGGAAATGCAAAAGACCACATGGCCAAAGTAACCCTAAGCAGAAAAACAGACAGGAGCATTATTGTAACCCCTGACCCACAATTATACTACAGAGCCACAGTGACAGAGACCGCCTGGTCCTGACACAGAAACAGACACAGACAAATGGAACAGAAAAAAACAGGGCCCCAAACTAAACTTACACAGCTGTGGTCACATACTTTTTGAAAAAGGCATCAAATACACATTGGAAAAAAGTAGAGCCCATGCAACCACTGGTGGTAGCTGAGCTGGAAATCCACCTGCAAGAGAGGGACTTTAGATCCACAGCTCTCATGCTACACATAGATTAATTCCAAATGGATCAATCACCTTAACTTAAAACTAGAAACCCTGAAATTATGATAGGAAAAAAAGGAAATTCACTGGAAGTTATAGGTATAAGTAAGAACTTTTTGAAAAAGACTTCAGTAAAATAGAAAGTAGACCTAAGAATCAACATATGAGACTATATATAATTTTTATGCAAAGCAGATAAATTTGAAAAATTAAGTCATTATATCAAATGAACATAAACATAAAAGAGGAAATAATTAAATATAAAATAACTAAACACATTGGAGACATCTTGATTATTTTGTTCTCATATTCATGATTGAATACTACATGTTGGAACTAAATTAGACAAAATTAACAACAAAGGTCAGTAATGAAAATGATATTAATAAAATGAACAAAATTGCATGGATGACTTGATTAAAAGGTCAACTACCATCATTTGAATTTTGTCATCTATAAGAAGTGAACTATATGCCAATTGCTCCACATATTTGATCAAATTATTAATAGAATTGTCCTCATTTGTTTAAAGACTAAACTGTGGGAAACCTAATTAAATTTTAATGATATACATTTGATAAGAACAGCAGAAAGTTTGTTACGATTTGGAAATTGGGTCCTTAGAAACTGAAATGTAACTAAGAGTGCTCCTTTATCATAATCTAATTTCATTTTTTAAGTGTCAGTCTTTGCAAAGGGATGGTAATTCAATATCCAAAGATTTTAAGTTCTGAAAAATATGTGGATTTTTTGAACATTAAACAAAAAACTTATGAAGATAGTAACTTAATGAAAGAAGCCATGATTATACTGCGGGAATGCTGAGTCTATAAATTCGTCACAAATTACACGGGATCTGTCCAAATAAGACATTTCCATGTTATTAGCATACTGTGAAATTCTTGTTGCTAAAAAGGAAGGTTAGGTTTCTGTCAACTATCTAACACTTTAAAGTCTAAATATACATTGTGGCATAAAAATATGTCTACACACACATATATATACATAGGTTTTCAAAATACCTGTTACTTAAAACATATCTGAAATATTCTCAGTGATTGTCTTCCCCCAAATTTATCTTAATCTGTCAAATTTGAAGAACATTTTTTTCCCAATAGGATACTTCTAGCTGCAGTTAATTTGTTCCGATTATATCCTGTGCTTATAACAAACAGGTGTGGAACCACCTGACATTTATCTCCTCTACACTTTATGTCTTTATTTGAAAATGGTCACTGTAAGGTTTCTTCCTTTAGAATTATATTTTAGGGAAGAGTAACTTCACTGCAGTAACCTCACAGGTCAGATATTTGATCAGTGAAGCTAAAGTTTCCAAACAACTCATTTGCCATTTCATGTGACAGGTAGTAGTAATTTTCCATCTTGCATGGTTAGCAAAATCTTGTCAAGAAACAGATTCATATGAAGCTGTTTGGATCCAACAGACGAAGTCCAGCAGGTTGTGGTTCATAGAAGAGGTAATGGGAGCAAGAGATGCTCATTAAGGAAGTGTGTGAAAGCAGAAGTGTTTTTATTATTATTTTCTTGAATTCTGTAGACTATATTTCTTCTAGAAGTAGCTTCTCTTAATGTGCTGACATTTTCTTCCATCATGGTTTTACATCATGGTTAGTTTCACACAGTTTCACAGCTTATTGAAAATCTTTGTTTTTTGATCCAGACCACTGAACCTTTTCTACTGACAACTTCAGCTGTCTAAATTTTAATTCTAGGACAACCTGATCATGCATTCACCTGTCTCTCTAACTATGCTTGCAATATTATTAATCAAACAATTATAATCCTATAAATATTATATATCCACTTATTAAGTGAAAATAACTAGCTATATATAGAATCATTTGCTACTATTCAAATAATCAATATACTGAAGAATGTATACACAAACAGATGTTATTTTTAACTGAAATCACAAAATCTAGAATTCTTGAGCCAAAGAATGAGAAAAGTAGGCTAGGTGGACATTTCAAACATATTATCATGAATCTAAGTATAAATAATATGCAATCAGAAAATATTTTATTAAAGGACAGTAATAAAAGAATTGTATATGGAAGTTTATAATAAAATGGACAATACTAATGATACTGGAAACCAAAAAAAGGGAAGTTTATTAGCCAAGTATTCAACAAAGTAAACATAATCAAAAGCAGGCAAGGCATAAGAAAACAAAAATTTAGGCTGGCTAAATGGCTCAGTAGTTAATGATACTTTCTTGTAAAACATAATGTCTTGAGTTTGATTCCCCAGTACTCACATAAAGCCACTTGCACAAAGTGCCTGGTGCATGTATCTGGAGTTAGTTTGCATTGGCAGGAAGCCATGGGCACCCAGTCCCTCACTCTCATTCTCTTTTTTCCTCTGTCTCTCAAGTAAGTTTTCTTTTAATTTAATGCATTCAACAAGTGAATCCATTTTTGAAAATATTGTATGAAAAATAATCTTTTAAACAGATTACTTTGCCAAACACAGTAAGTAAAAAACAACTAAAATGGAAGGAGTACATAAAAGCAGAAAAGAAGAAAAATAATAAATATTAACAAAAAAGGGCACAGAACTACAGAAATAGCAGAAACTGAAAATTAATAAGATAATACTGGAAGACATTTATTGGACTGACCATATGTTTATAATCTTCAAGAAAAAAATTCTTATGAAAGGAAAGTATTACAGTTTATTTAATAACTAATTAACCTGGAATAGATTAAAGAACTGTTGTTAGTAATCAAAATAACTTGAAAAACTACTAGAATTCTATTTGTGGACACATGCCTGTAATCTCAATACAAAAGGTTAAATTTGAAGACAACTTTGGTTAATACTGAGACTGTGTCTCAAAGAGGGGGGGAGGACAAAGCTTACTAACCTACTAGATTTCCATGTGCATAGTAGTTATTAATCTAGTAATGTTTCCCATATACTTAGCTCCTGATCAGTAATGCGATGCTATGGTACTCTAGAGAATGGTTGGCAGATTTGTTCCTAAAAGGCTAATATTTAGATCTTGAAGGCTACTTGTTCTTTGCTGCATTAAACTCTAGCATTAAGTATGAGAATGATAAAGAAAAATGTGAATAAATGAGTATGATTCTGTTCTAATAATGCTTTACACAACGAGAACACAGATTGCATTAACCAATAGACCATAGTCTGCTAACCTCTATACTTCTTAAATATTTTATTCATTTGCAATCAGAGAAAGAAAGGAAAACATGATAGAGAGAGAGAGAGGGAGGGAGGGAGTCTGTGTCTATAGGGAACCTACAAGGGCCTCCTGCCACTGCAAACAAACTCTAGACATACGTACCATTTTATGCATTTGACTTTATGTGTTACTGGGGAACTGAACCCGGGCCAGCAGGTTTTAAAAGCAAGCATCTTAACCATCTCTCTGACTAGCTCTCCAGCCCAAATCTCAGTACTTTGATTATTCAAATATTTTAGCCAAGGGTAAAAAATGTTAAATATATATATATATACATATACATTTAAGGCTAAAATATGTGTGTGATAAGAAGGAATAATCAATGTAAAACTGTTCCATAATGTGAAAAAGAAATTAAAGAACTTAATAATTAGAAAAAAAAATAAAAGAGAATCCAAATTGAGAGTCAGGGCTGAATTGGGGGTCATGCCCCTAAGATAGAGCCATCCCTGGGCTGCTGCCTAGGAGGGCAAGGCCAGTGCAAAAGAGCCTGGGGGCAGGGTGCCCCACTTCATTGTGAGTCAGGGCTGACTTTACTCTGGGCCTCTGGGTTGCCTCCTCCCCAGTCAGCACCACTTCTGCTCCTCCTCATGCCACTGGCCCCTGAGTGCATCCTCAGGGTGCCAGGGCCCATGCTTTGGCCCCACTCCTCGCCACCTGTCCCTTTGTATTCTCAAGGTGCCAGAGCTAGGGCCCACACTTCTGTCCCACCTCAGCAGCCAGCCTCTGAGGGTTCCCAACCCAGGCCTCTGGGTCCCTAGACTCCCAAGCCTCCAGCATCAGGGAATCTGTCAGGCCTCCTCTGATCACACAAAGCCATATTGGTGGCATCCACAACAGTCATCTCCACAGACCAAGGTCAGGCCGGGTTTCTGGATCCCAGAGGCCCACCCATTTCCTTAGCACCCCTCCACTTTCCCACCACCAGACAGGGACTGCAGGAATATCTGGAACTTCTGGTCAGAGGTACCAGTGCCTCCTCCAGAACCTGCTCAGCTGGAATACAGCGGGGAGCAGGGGTTAAAAGTGCTTCTGCTCCTGAGCCCCAGAGGCAAGGTACTACCAGGGTAGTGGGCAGAAGAGATTCACAACCACCCAGTCATGACCCTTGTATCAACCACAAGCCTTTGAATAACACTAAAAACGGATGTGAAAGAATCATATAATGAAAACATAAAAACACTCAACAAAGAAATTGAGGAGGACATGAGAAGATGGAAAGACCGTCCATGCTCCTGGATAGGTAGAGTGAGTATTATGAAACTTGCAATTCTACCGAAAGCAATGTACATATTCAATGCAATATTAATAGAAAAAATACCCCAGCACCATTCTTCATAGACATAGAAAAAAATGATCTCAAAATTCATATGAAATGGTAGAAGACCTCAGATATCCAAAAATACTCAATACAGCAGAAGAAATACTTCCAGAGATATCACCATACCTGAGCTAAAGTTGTACTACAAAGCCATAGTAACAATAACAACATGGTACTGGCATAAAAACAGAAACACAGACCAATAGAAAGGAACTGAAGACCCAGCCAGCCCTTAGCTCACGTAACTACAGCTGCTTGATCTTTGACAAAGTTGCCAACAATGTACACTGGAGAAGCGATAGCATCTTCAACAAATAGTGCCAGACAAACTGGATAGTCACATGTAGAAAAATGAAAGTAGAACCACTCATCTCACCACGTACAAAAGTAAACTCCAAATGGATTTAAGATCTCCCAAACTTTCAAAATACTTGGATGAAAAAAAAAAAATAGTAGGCACTCTCCACGATATAGGAGTAGGGAAAGACTTCCTGAACAACTCCCCTGGAGCCCAGGGAATTAAGCAATACTCAACCAGTAGGGTCTCATGAGCCTAAAAAAGCTTCCATACACATAAATGCACCATAAACAGAGCCAACAGACTACCCATAGAATGGGAGAAAAATCTTCACCAACTATGCCACTGACACAGGCCTAATATCTAGAACCTACAAAGAATTAAAAAAGAAAACTAAGCAACAAATGAACAAACCACACAGAAAATGGGGCAGATAACTGAATAGGGAATTCTTAATGGAAGAAATACAAATGGCTAATGCCCACCTAAGAAAATGTTTAAGATCCTTAACCATCAGAGAAATGCAAATTGAAAGGACTATGGGAGACCACCTTACTCCAGAAAGGATGGAAATCATTAAAAAAATAAAATTATAATTCATGTTGGCGCTGATGCAGGGAAAGAAGGACCCTCATTCACTGCTGTTGGGAGTGCAAACTTGTGCAAACAATATGGAAATCAATATGGAGACTCCTGAAAAAGAAGGAGAGAGAGCTACCCACTGACCCAGCTATTCCTCCATTTTCCACTGTAGAGATATTTGTGCAACCATATTTACATCTGCCCAATTCACAATATCTAAGAACTGGAATCAACCCAGATGCTCATTGTTTGGTGGATGGATAATGAAGACATGGCACATATACACAATGGAATTCAGCTCAGCAGTAAGGAAAAATTATATAATGAAATTTGTAGGAAAATGGGCAGACTGAACAGATCACACTCAGTGAACACACACCATCACAGGAAGACAAATGTTGCATGTCCTCCTTAAGACAAGGAATGCTGACTCCCGGGCAGGAGATGAACCACCCCTAGACAGCAGCTAGAGCTTAAGTGAAACTACACAGAAACTGTCAAGGTGAACTAGAGTGCCGATTCAAAGCAAAGGCAAGCCTGACCACCTGCCCCAGGGTGATGGAGACACACAATGAGGACACTCAAAATGTACCAAAGTAGGGGCTGGAGAGATGGCTTAGCCATTAAGCACTTGTCTGTGAAGCCTAATGACCGTGGTTTGAGGCTCGGTTCCTCAGGACCCACATTAGCCAGATGCACAAGGGGTTGCACACATCTGGAGTTTGTTTGCAGTGGCTGGAGGCCATGGCATGCTTATTCTCTCTTTCTCTCTATCTGCCTCTTTCTCTCTCTGTCTATCACTCTCAAATAAATAAATAAAAATAGACAAAAAAAATTTTTTCTTTAAATGTACCCATGCAGAAATCCAGAAGCTGCTGACAGCTCAATGCTAAAGTAGACTTAAAGCACACCCACCATGGCTCAGAGAATTTTGTAGAAGAGATAAAAAAAAAAAAATGTAAGAGCCACAGGGTGGGAGGGAATATCCAGAGGCATTGTTCTCCCCATCCACAATGACTGACTGCTGCTCTCATAACTCATAATGCACAACTCTATGGTGAATACTAGTAATCCCACTAAGGAGAGCCCTCAGTGCAGTGGGGACAGGGAGCAGGGTAATGATGGTAACAACATATGATGTGCCCATACAAATTTTCTACTTAATAAAAGGGTGGGGGGAGAGTTGGAGAGATGGTTTAGCCTGCAAAGCCTAAGGACCTAGGTTTAGTTTCCCAGTACACATGTAAAGCCAGATGCACAAGGTGGCACATGCATCTGGAGTTCATTTGTAGTGGCCGGGAACCCTGGTGTGCCCATTCTGTCTCTATTTTCCTCTTCCACTCTCCCTCCCTCTCATTAATAAATAAAATCATTAATAAATAAAATATTTTTTTAAAAAATTAAAGTTTTAAACAAAGGAGAATAATTTTAAGAACAGGTAACGGGTGAGTATTAAAGGATACTGATAATCACCTATAAAAAATAACAAAAAAGGGCCAAAAATAATTACAAAAAAAGATGTAATGATACATTTATGTAAGGAAATGTTAGCACTAAATTGGAATGCTCCCTAACTATCCCCAAATTTAATTAAGTATTAACAAATGTATGATGCATATCATTTTCTGTTGCTCACAATACTGAATGGAAACACTGTTACTCACTTTGGGGAAGGAAGGCTGCACAACCTTCTAGTGAACTGCTTTAGTGGTAAGTAACAATCATATGTGCAGTTAAAGTTTGATCTGCCCATTCCACTTCTAGAAATCCACTGTAAAGAATAAAACTCAACAATAGGAAAATGCAAATACACAAAGCCATTTGTCACATCACTGTTAGTAGTTCACTCAGGAAGCAATCTTACACTGCTCATATGCTCATATATAGAATGGGTTGCACGTCTATGCTAATGTTGCTCAAGGATGTGATCAGACAAAAAAAAATAAAAGATCTCCGACACCTGAAATGCTGATTTCAATATCATGCCACTAAGCAAAAGAAATCCATGTTCAGACATATTTAACATTTCCTGCTATTTATGAAGGAAGAAAATGTCCAGACCAGCTTGTTTAGAAAAATCTATTACAGACATATCAGAATATTAAACCAGAAACTAAAGAGATCTACCATGTGCAGATGGAAAGGGCTAGGAAATATCAGAAGATGAGACTGGTTAGACTGGTTTAGCGGAAATGATTAACTGACCAGTAGCTTCTAAGCTCTGACTTACAAACTCTCTTTCTGTCATTCCTTTTTGTTTATACTTTCACATACCTTCATACACTTAAAATAGGAAAAGACAAAACTAATCAGGATGTGAGGAGAACCTAAATGAAAAGGAGATTATGAGATTTTGCTGTACCCACAGAACTTAAGTGAAGTAGAATTCACATCTGAAGCCATGCTTATTGGCAGCAAATTTTGTCATCTTTCAATATTATATATATTTCCTCTTACAAAGTCCCCACATGATGGTAGATTACAAGGATATAGTGAATAATATTAAGCAGCCTAATGATGTTTTCTAATCTTAAAAGTTGTTTGCTCTCTGGGAAAAAAAAGACAAAGGAAGGAGAAAATGATAAGTATTTCTCATTTGAAATAAGGCAAGCACTCATGGTAAAGTATAGGTATTTGGGGCAAAATTTGTGGCTGTACTGATCAAAAATAATTCATTAGAGAGACCATTTCAGATTTGCATTTGATGAAAGAAAATAAAACCTGAATTTCAATGACATGTTATCCTTGAATTTACAATTGTTGCACTTGGTTGTTGTTATTCATTTTGACAGGCATTTTATTCATGGTGAAAATATACCCTCAACTGTTCAAATACAATGTTAAGAGTAAACAGAAGAAAGAATGTTTCTGTGTTGCATGTTTCCCTTTGATTCTAAGAAGAAAAAAAAAATGAGTAAACATGACTTTTCCCAAGTCTTTGATATAGTTCTTATTAAAGTTCCGGCTATACATCTGATTGTCAGATGTCACACAATACATGATTTTTGAATTATGAAAGCCTACACAGTGCCTTGGTTAGATAAAGATGTTTTCCAACATAGGACAATGTGACATTGAGTTTGACCTTCTAATGTTGTAAACAGTCAGAAATTTTACAAATGACCTTTCATGTGTAATTCATTTGTCACTTAGTGGCAACTTTGTATTCTCTTAGCTCATGAGTGTCAGGAGTCCTCTGTAAATTTCCAAGAGAATAAGTGATTTAAATAATCACAATGCTTTCCAGGTCGACTGAAGGTCATTGAACAGACCTAACTATATTCAGAAAGGTCTTAAGGACCTTGACAACTCTCACCTATTTTTTTTCTTACCAAATACTGCAATTATGTTAAAAACATGTGGGCAAATGTTAAATGTTCAATAAAATAAAACATCAAATTTGTCCATATTAATTACATAAATAAACATATGGTGCAAAAACATTTTTACACAAGCAAAATAAAATGCTTGCATTTTAAGGTAGGCAATACTACTGTAACCAGTTTATTCAGGAAAACTAGATGCTCTAGTACAGCTAGGGGTAATTTGTTCCAAGCAGAGCTTGTTGTGAAAAACACCACATATATTAACCAACATTTTGTTCCATAAACAATTGAAAGCATGGTACACACACAAGCTTATAACCTCAAGGAAGTAGTTCATTCATTTAGAAAAAAAATGTGATTGACAATCACAAGTAATAATGTTTAGCTGATGAAATAATGGTAAGAATGATCAGTATCTGAATCAGAAATGCTGCATTGTCTCAACCATGTTATCAAAGTGGTTAAAGCTTACCTTCTGGACAATTTCTATAAAGAAACATAAATACTGGATAAGTATTACCTTGAATTAGCTTTAAAAATGAGCCCATTTAAAAAAAAAAAAAACATCACAAGGAGATTGAGGAGTAAGGTAAGTAAGCTACAAAGATCTTTTTCTTTTTCACTTTCTCTCTTCCAAGTGTGGAATGTATTTGAAATTTAAGAGAGAAGATGGAATTATGTTATATACTGAAATAAGTGGCCAGATGCTAGTCATCACTCAGCCCATCTTGTTTCTGTGCTTCCTTTTGTAATTCTGCTGTGTCCAAAGTCTGCTGATAGAAGGAAAAGAAAGGGCAGATAAAAATGACAGAAACTTTCTTCCAAAGGATGGAATGAAGTTAGGAAGTGATAGAGTGACACGATGAATGGAAGGGATAACAAAGGGAAGGACACAGAAAATGAGAGGAAGGGGAAAGGAAGGAATTTTGTTTTGATTCGGCCAGTTGCCGAATATTTGAAAGGAACTGATAACTGGCCTAATCCTCCAAGAGCCTTACTTTTCCTAATTAAAAGACTCTACCATTATTTGTAATGCAAGAGTTTGCTGCATTATAGTAGATGATAGTCCTGTGGTCTCCACTTTAATTCTGTAATGGTTCTGATTCAGCCATCAATTCAAGACCAGGACTATTTTGATCAGTACCTTGTTAGGCATGCACATATTACCTGATAGAAGCAGCTCCCCAGAGCACACTGAAGGCTGGGCTTTTTCATTTTGCTTTAACATGTATCTGTAAACTTTTCATTTTCACCAACACGGAAGAGTGGTCATACTACATTTTAAATGCTAATTTGCAGTTGGTTAGATGACAGGGTTATGCACAGATGCAAATGCCTAAAGATCAGTCTTACTTGGTATATCTTAAAATTAGAGCAAATATTCATATTTTACTTACTGATCAATTTCACCTTTATCAAAACAGAAATTTCCTGGTGACACGGAACCTGATTAAAGAAATAACAGTGATTCTATGAACATTCTCAGGTCCAGAGTCACAACAACATGATTCAGTGATGTGGCCCCAAGAATAGCAGTTGATTGTGCATGTAGAAAACATCAAATAGGTATTGGTCAACTAGGAAATGTTAAGTGAAATGATAATACAATGTTTTTGAAAGTTATATTATTATTTTAGAGTAATAGGCCTAACAAAAAATTCCAGAATATAAAAAAATATGCCCAGTGAGCACAGACAAAGCAGGGAGATGGTGAGAACTTACATGATTAGCTGATAAATCATGGCTATGACAGTATGGAGTTGGCACAGATTCAAACAATTTAAGTCATGGGAATGACTGGAAATATCAATAATGATATACATACTTGAAAACTGGATACATGATAGGAGTTGTATAGCAGAATAATGGGAAAAGTTAGCCTCTGGAAGAAGCCTATTGCAACTTCTAACTGGTGTTCCTGATCCTGACTTAAACACACAAACCACTACACTCAAAATAATAGCTATATTGATTTTAAAATTATTTAAATATTTTGTGGCTAGGGCGATGACTCAACAGTTAAAGGTGCTTACTTATAAGCCTGCTGAACCAAGTTGATTCCTCCTCAGTGCCCACATAAAGTACCCATGTATAGCTAGACAGTAAGTGCCCACACATGTCTATAAACCCCAATGTGCAGCAAAAGAATCTGAAAGCCCCCAAGCAGCAGTGGTGGCAAAAAACAAGAGGTTCTGTCTCAAAAGAAGGTAGGAAAGGAGAACCATCCCAAGGTTGTTTTCTGAACTCCACATGCATGCATGCAAGCATACTGCGGTACATGTGCTACACACACACACACACACACCCCATACACATCCACATCCACAAATAGTGTAAAATAACCGAAGCACTTCTATAATTGTTATTTTATTCAACAAATCCTAGTCTTTAAGAGGCCTATAGGGCATTATGCACATTTTCATCAACCCTAATCTTTTTAAACCTCATTTTACAATATTTGACTCTACTTATTCTACCCAAGCCACACAAGAACATTATTTTTCTAAAACTATGCCAGAATATATCCATCTTTGAAGCTTCTGTACATCAAAGGAAATAATCAATAAACTTGAGACAACATGCAAAATGGGGAAAAATATTTGCAAGCTTTACTCTGCCCAGGGATAGATAACTAGTAATTCAAAGGGATTATAAAAGTATAGCATGCTCAGAGAATACAAATGACCAACAATTGTTTAAAGGAATCTTACTATCACTAATCATCAAGAAAATGCTTATCAAAAACACAGTAAGGTATCATTTCTTTCCAATTAGAATGGATAGGATTAAAAGATAATTTCAATCCTCATGAGGATGTGGGAAAACAATTCTTATCCATTGTTGATGGGTTTGTAATTCAGTACAGTTATCATGAAAATAAGTATGGAAATTACAAAGAAAAAAAAACACTAAAAGCACGATTGTCCTATAATTCAACAATTGCCTTACTTAGTTCATTTCCAAAGGAGATGAAAAAATTATACCAAAAAGATACTTGTTTTTTTCATGTGTATTGCAGTGCTATTTACAACACAGAAAATATGACATCAACTTAGATGATCTTCAGTTGAAGAAGAAAAACATGGTATGCACAAACACTTAAATATTATTCAGCCATAAAACATAATGCAATCCTGCCAAGTACAGCAACATGGATGAAACTATAGGTTATTTTGTGAAGTGACAAACCAGACACAGAAAGATAAATACCCCATGCTCTCACTCTTCTCTGGAAAGTTGTATATCAATTTCATAGAAGAAATGGGGAGAATAGTCAGTCACAGACATATGGATGTGCAGGGATGGGGATGGGAATTAGCTCAATAAAGGGCACACAAAACAGCATCAGAATGGAGGCAATAATTCTGGTTACTTGGTACAGTAGGGTAGCTATATATTAAAACAAATCTGTACTTCAAAATCAAAGTATAAAATTCCCAACATATAAAAAAGATTGAAGATGGGATAGAGAGATAGCTTAGTGGTTAAGGCATTTGCCTGCAAAGCCAAAAGACCTTGGTTCAATTCCTCAGGACCCACATAAGCCAGATGCACAAGGCGGTGTATCCATCTGGAGTTTGTTTGCAGTAGCTGGAGGCCATGGCATGCTTCATTCTCTCTTTCTCTCTATCTGCCTCTTTCTCTCTCTGTCTATCACTCTCAAATAAATAAATAAAAATAGACAAAAAAATTTTTTCTTTAAATGTACCCATGCAGAAATCCAGAAGCTGCTGACAGCTCAATGCTAAAGTAGACTTAAAGCACACCCACCATGGCTCAGAGAATTTTGTAGAAGAGATAAAAAAAAAAAATGTAAGAGCCACAGGGTGGGAGGGAATATCCAGAGGCATTGTTCTCCCCATCCACAATGACTGACTGCTGCTCTCATAACTCATAATGCACAACTCTATGGTGAATACTAGTAATCCCACTAAGGAGAGCCCTCAGTGCAGTGGGGACAGGGAGCAGGGTAATGATGGTAACAACATATGATGTGCCCATACAAATTTTCTACTTAATAAAAGGGTGGGGGGAGAGTTGGAGAGATGGTTTAGCCTGCAAAGCCTAAGGACCTAGGTTTAGTTTCCCAGTACACATGTAAAGCCAGATGCACAAGGTGGCACATGCATCTGGAGTTCATTTGTAGTGGCCGGGAACCCTGGTGTGCCCATTCTGTCTCTATTTTCCTCTTCCACTCTCCCTCCCTCTCATTAATAAATAAAATCATTAATAAATAAAATATTTTTTTAAAAAAATTAAAGTTTTAAACAAAGGAGAATAATTTTAAGAACAGGTAACGGGTGAGTATTAAAGGATACTGATAATCACCTATAAAAAATAACAAAAAAGGGCCAAAAATAATTACAAAAAAAGAAGTAATGATACATTTATGTAAGGAAATGTTAGCACTAAATTGGAATGCTCCCTAACTATCCCCAAATTTAATTAAGTATTAACAAATGTATGATGCATGTCATTTTCTGTTGCTCACAATACTGAATGGAAACACTGTTACTCACTTTGGGGAAGGAAGGCTGCACAACCTTCTAGTGAACTGCTTTAGTGGTAAGTAACAATCATATGTGCAGTTAAAGTTTGATCTGCCCATTCCACTTCTAGAAATCCACTGTAAAGAATAAAACTCAACAATAGGAAAATGCAAATACACAAAGCCATTTGTCACATCACTGTTAGTAGTTCACTCAGGAAGCAATCTTACACTGCTCATATGCTCATATATAGAATGGGTTGCACGTCTATGCTAATGTTGCTCAAGGATGTGATCAGACAAAAAAAAATAAAAGATCTCCGACACCTGAAATGCTGATTTCAATATCATGCCACTAAGCAAAAGAAATCCATGTTCAGACATATTTAACATTTCCTGCTATTTATGAAGGAAGAAAATGTCCAGACCAGCTTGTTTAGAAAAATCTATTACAGACATATCAGAATATTAAACCAGAAACTAAAGAGATGTACCATGTGCAGATGGAAAGGGCTAGGAAATATCAGAAGATGAGACTGGTTAGACTGGTTTAGCGGAAATGATTAACTGACCAGTAGCTTCTAAGCTCTGACTTACAAACTCTCTTTCTGTCATTCCTTTTTGTTTATACTTTCACATACCTTCATACACTTAAAATAGGAAAAGACAAAACTAATCAGGATGTGAGGAGAACCTAAATGAAAAGGAGATTATGAGATTTTGCTGTACCCACAGAACTTAAGTGAAGTAGAATTCACATCTGAAGCCATGCTTATTGGCAGCAAATTTTGTCATCTTTCAATATTATATATATTTCCTCTTACAAAGTCCCCACATGATGGTAGATTACAAGGATATAGTGAATAATATTAAGCAGCCTAATGATGTTTTCTAATCTTAAAAGTTGTTTGCTCTCTGGGAAAAAAAAGACAAAGGAAGGAGAAAATGATAAGTATTTCTCATTTGAAATAAGGCAAGCACTCATGGTAAAGTGTAGGTATTTGGGGCAAAATTTGTGGCTGTACTGATCAAAAATAATTCATTAGAGAGACCATTTCAGATTTGCATTTGATGAAAGAAAATAAAACCTGAATTTCAATGACATGTTATCCTTGAATTTACAATTGTTGCACTTGGTTGTTGTTATTCATTTTGACAGGCATTTTATTCATGGTGAAAATATACCCTCAACTGTTCAAATACAATGTTAAGAGTAAACAGAAGAAAGAATGTTTCTGTGTTGCATATTTCCCTTTGATTCTAAGAAGAAAAAAAAATGAGTAAACATGACTTTTCCCAAGTCTTTGATATAGTTCTTATTAAAGTTCCGGCTATACATCTGATTGTCAGATGTCACACAATACATGATTTTTGAATTATGAAAGCCTACACAGTGCCTTGGTTAGATAAAGATGTTTTCCAACATAGGACAATGTGACATTGAGTTTGACCTTCTAATGTTGTAAACAGTCAGAAATTTTACAAATGACCTTTCATGTGTAATTCATTGTCACTTAGTGGCAACTTTGTATTCTCTTAGCTCATGAGTGTCAGGAGTCCTCTGTAAATTTCCAAGAGAATAAGTGATTTAAATAATCACAATGCTTTCCAGGTCGACTGAAGGTCATTGAACAGACCTAACTATATTCAGAAAGGTCTTAAGGACCTTGACAACTCTCACCTATTTTTTTTCTTACCAAATACTGCAATTATGTTAAAAACATGTGGGCAAATGTTAAATGTTCAATAAAATAAAACATCAAATTTGTCCATATTAATTACATAAATAAACATATGGTGCAAAAACATTTTTACACAAGCAAAATAAAATGCTTGCATTTTAAGGTAGGCAATACTACTGTAACCAGTTTATTCAGGAAAACTAGATGCTCTAGTACAGCTAGGGTAATTTGTTCCAAGCAGAGCTTGTTGTGAAAAACACCACATATATTAACCAACATTTTGTTCCATAAACAATTGAAAGCATGGTACACACACAAGCTTATAACCTCAAGGAAGTAGTTCATTCATTTAGAAAAAAAATGTGATTGACAATCACAAGTAATAATGTTTAGCTGATGAAATAATGGTAAGAATGATCAGTATCTGAATCAGAAATGCTGCATTGTCTCAACCATGTTATCAAAGTGGTTAAAGCTTACCTTCTGGACAATTTCTATAAAGAAACATAAATACTGGATAAGTATTACCTTGAATTAGCTTTAAAAATGAGCCCATTTAAAAAAAAAAAAACATCACAAGGAGATTGAGGAGTAAGGTAAGTAAGCTACAAAGATCTTTTTCTTTTTCACTTTCTCTCTTCCAAGTGTGGAATGTATTTGAAATTTAAGAGAGAAGATGGAATTATGTTATATACTGAAATAAGTGGCCAGATGCTAGTCATCACTCAGCCCATCTTGTTTCTGTGCTTCCTTTTGTAATTCTGCTGTGTCCAAAGTCTGCTGATATAAGGAAAAGAAAGGGCAGATAAAAATGACAGAAACTTTCTTCCAAAGGATGGAATGAAGTTAGGAAGTGATAGAGTGACACGATGAATGGAAGGGATAACAAAGGGAAGGACACAGAAAATGAGAGGAAGGGGAAAGGAAGGAATTTTGTTTTGATTCGGCCAGTTGCCGAATATTTGAAAGGAACTGATAACTGGCCTAATCCTCCAAGAGCCTTACTTTTCCTAATTAAAAGACTCTACCATTATTTGTAATGCAAGAGTTTGCTGCATTATAGATGATAATCCTGTGGTCTCCACTTTAATTCTGTAATGGTTCTGATTCAGCCATCAATTCAAGACCAGGACTATTTTGATCAGTACCTTGTTAGGCATGCACATATTACCTGATAGAAGCAGCTCCCCAGAGCACACTGAAGGCTGGGCTTTTTCATTTTGCTTTAACATGTATCTGTAAACTTTTCATTTTCACCAACACGGAAGAGTGGTCATACTACATTTTAAATGCTAATTTGCAGTTGGTTAGATGACAGGGTTATGCACAGATGCAAATGCCTAAAGATCAGTCTTACTTGGTATATCTTAAAATTAGAGCAAATATTCATATTTTACTTACTGATCAATTTCACCTCTTATCAAAACAGAAATTTCCTGGTGACACGGAACCTGATTAAAGAAATAACAGTGATTCTATGAACATTCTCAGGTCCAGAGTCACAACAACATGATTCAGTGATGTGGCCCCAAGAATAGCAGTTGATTGTGCATGTAGAAAACATCAAATAGGTATTGGTCAACTAGGAAATGTTAAGTGAAATGATAATACAATGTTTTTGAAAGTTATATTATTATTTTAGAGTAATAGGCCTAACAAAAAATTCCAGAATATAAAAAAATATGCCCAGTGAGCACAGACAAAGCAGGGAGATGGTGAGAACTTACATGATTAGCTGATAAATCATGGCTATGACAGTATGGAGTTGGCACAGATTCAAACAATTTAAGTCATGGGAATGACTGGAAATATCAATAATGATATACATACTTGAAAACTGGATACATGATAGGAGTTGTATAGCAGAATAATGGGAAAAGTTAGCCTCTGGAAGAAGCCTATTGCAACTTCTAACTGGTGTTCCTGATCCTGACTTAAACACACAAACCACTACACTCAAAATAATAGCTATATTGATTTTAAAATTATTTAAATATTTTGTGGCTAGGGCGATGACTCAACAGTTAAAGGTGCTTACTTATAAGCCTGCTGAACCAAGTTGATTCCTCCTCAGTGCCCACATAAAGTACCCATGTATAGTTAGACAGTAAGTGCCCACACATGTCTATAAACCCCAATGTGCCTGCAGCAAAAGAATCTGAAAGCCCCCAAGCAGCAGTGGTGGCACAAAACAAGAGGTTCTGTCTCAAAAGAAGGTAGGAAAGGAGAACCATCCCAAGGTTGTTTTCTGAACTCCACATGCATGCATGCAAGCATACTGCGGTACATGTGCTACACACACACACACACACACACACACACACACACACCCCATACACATCCACATCCACAAATAGTGTAAAATAACCGAAGCACTTCTATAATTGTTATTTTATTCAACAAATCCTAGTCTTTAAGAGGCCTATAGGGCATTATGCACATTTTCATCAACCCTAATCTTTTTAAACCTCATTTTACAATATTTGACTCTACTTATTCTACCCAAGCCACACAAGAACATTATTTTTCTAAAACTATGCCAGAATATATCCATCTTTGAAGCTTCTGTACATCAAAGGAAATAATCAATAAACTTGAGACAACATGCAAAATGGGGAAAAATATTTGCAAGCTTTACTCTGCCCAGGGATAGATAACTAGTAATTCAAAGGGATTATAAAAGTATAGCATGCTCAGAGAATACAAATGACCAACAATTGTTTAAAGGAATCTTACTATCACTAATCATCAAGAAAATGCTTATCAAAAACACAGTAAGATATCATTTCTTTCCAATTAGAATGGATAGGATTAAAAGATAATTTCAATCCTCATGAGGATGTGGGAAAACAATTCTTATCCATTGTTGATGGGTTTGTAATTCAGTACAGTTATCATGAAAATAAGTATGGAAATTACAAAGAAAAAAAAACACTAAAAGCACGATTGTCCTATAATTCAACAATTGCCTTACTTAGTTCATTTCCAAAGGAGATGAAAAAATTATACCAAAAAGATACTTGTTTTTTTCATGTGTATTGCAGTGCTATTTACAACACAGAAAATATGACATCAACTTAGATGATCTTCAGTTGAAGAAGAAAAACATGGTATGCACAAACACTTAAATATTATTCAGCCATAAAACATAATGCAATCCTGCCAAGTACAACAACATGGATGAAACTATAGGTTATTTTGTGAAGTGACAAACCAGACACAGAAAGATAAATACCCCATGCTCTCACTCTTCTCTGGAAAGTTGTATATCAATTTCATAGAAGAAATGGGGAGAATAGTCAGTCACAGACATATGGATGTGCAGGGATGGGGATGGGAATTAGCTCAATAAAGGGCACACAAAACAGCATCAGAATGGAGGCAATAATTCTGGTTACTTGGTACAGTAGGGTAGCTATATATTAAAACAAATCTGTACTTCAAAATCAAAGTATAAAATTCCCAACATATAAAAAAGATTGAAGATGGGATAGAGAGATAGCTTAGTGGTTAAGGCATTTGCCTGCAAAGCCAAAAGACCTTGGTTCAATTCCTCAGGACCCACATAAGCCAGATGCACAAGGCGGTGTATCCATCTGGAGTTTGTTTGCAGTAGCTGGAGGCCCTGGCACGTCCATTCTCTCTATCTGTCTGTCTGTCTGTCTCTCTCTCTCTCTGTGTGTGTGTGTGTGTGTGTGTGTGTGTGTGTGTGTGTGTGTGTGTGTGCATGCATATGTGTCCCTCTTTACATCTCTTGCTCTCACAAATAATTTAAAAAGATAAAAGAAAACAAAAAAGATTGAAGAAACAGTTGCATATTATTCTGCTTTGATTCATCCACATAGTATTGGAGATCTGAATCTTCAAAGTATGCCCATAAAGACATACAAAAATATATGCAAGGAGATTCTAGTATAAGAAATCTGTATTGCTTTCTAAAGCCTGAAATGCTCTTCAAAGACAAACTTGACCCTCCCATTTCCTTCTGTTTGCATTTTCAATGCATTTTTCTTACTGAGGACTTCCTGGCCCATGTTGTTCAGTACTTTAAGCCTAACTCATATTCATGTCTTATTCCTCTCCATTTCATATTTCTTTATAGGAAATTTGCTACCTTTCTTTTTTATTTTATTTCTGTTTATTTATTTGAGAGAGAGAGAGAGAGAGAGAGAGAGAGAGAGAGAGAGAGAGAGAGAATGGGTATGCCAGGGCCTTTAGGCCCTGCAAATAACTCCAGATGCATGTGCCACAGTATGCCTCTGGCTTATGTGGGTCCTGGGGAATTGAACCAGGGTCCTTCAAGTTTTCAGGCAAATGCCTTAACCTCTAAGTCATCTCTCCAGCTACAACCTTTCTTAATAAATTTGTTTTTCATATATTTTTTCTTGGATATATCCCCGCTGGCTAATTGCATGAGGGATTTCTTATTTTTCTTTTTTGATCTGTCATCTCTATTGCCTATAACTATGACCAGTGTGTAACATTTTTAATTAGATACTTGTTTAATTAAGTTATGACAATAAATTTAAATTTCTTTTATTGAAATTGGTACTTGTTTGTTTTCATGTTCCCATCACATTATTCCCTTTGTCCTCTTTCCTCCACCCCAGTTTTACTGACGACCCTCCTGTTTTATTCTCTTATTCCTTTTGTCTTCCACTGTTCCCTATGTCAAAATGTTTATGGGTTCGGAACTGTGTTCTTGTGGTGGCAATCACTGTAGGGTCATGAATACAATAGTAGGCTCATGTAGGAAAGACATTGTCCCTCAGTGTGCTTTCCCACCCTTTGGCTCTTAAATTCTCCCTTCATTCTTTCATCAATCTTCACTGAGCAGCTGAAAGTTTGTTAGAAATTTCCACGAATGTTACGATATCAATAGGTTTTATGAGCTTTGAGTCTCTTCAATGTACACCGCCATCTCCACAGAGCAGTTTCTCTGGCAAGCAGCAAGCATGACACTCATATTCAATTAACCACTTCTTTGTCAAGTTCTCTGGGCCCTGGATGATGGGACATGACTCCTCCAGTTCCCAGCACTCAGGTTTCTTTCCTGTCAGTTTGATGAGTCTAGGATCCCCTATGCATTTGCCACCAATCTGTTACAAGCAAGCCAGGCAAGATGTACCTATGGATGTAATTGTGGCACATAATATATAAGGGTAACCCACTGTTCCCTGAATGTATATGAGGCCCAGCTCAGTGGGAGGGAATTCATGCCTGGTACTGAGAACAGAATCAAAAGCCTATGGTGTGAGAGGTATAGGTCCTAGAGAGAAGCCTCCACTTTTCTTTGACTAGATAGAGACATTATGTTCCTCAAAAAGCCTTTTAAATGTGTATGTTTATTCTCTTTGGTAAGACTGCTCTCATTTTTGGTTTGAGAATTTAAATTGTTTTGTCATCAGAGATATTCTCTTTATCTTTTCTTGAAAATTTGTTTAGAGTGCTTTATCATCCATTATATAAAAAAATCCGATGATTACCTTACACATTTTAGCAAGTAAATTTGGCAATGCTAATTATACAATGCTAATTTGTTCAAATCTCTTTTATTGTATGTTTATTCATTCTATCAACAAAATGAAATCAGGTTGGGGATATGGCTCAGTGATTAAAGGCACTTGCTTGCAAAGCCACCAGGCCTGGGTTTAATTCTCCAATACCCATGTAAAGCCACAAGCACAAAGTGAAAAGTGTCTGGAGTTCATTTGCAGTAGCAGCAAGAATCCCTGGTGTTCATTCTCTCTCTCTCTTTCTTGGTCACCTTTCATTGCAATTAAGAAAATAAAAATAAAAAGTCTTCTGGGCATAGTGGTACATGCTTATAATTCCAGCACTCTTGAGGCAGAGAGACAGAGCCAGTCCTTAACTAACTATATTTTTTCCCTAGACTACATATTTTGATGTTATTACATTAAAAGCATATAAGTATCAAGGTAATATCTTTAAGTGAGACTCCTTGTACTTATTTTCTTTTCCTTGTGGTTTTAGGGGTAGAACCTAGGGCCTATGTTAAATTCATTGCCCCATGAGCTATAGCCCTTGAATTTTTGAGGTAAGAGCCTCACTATGTAGCCTACCCTGGCTCCAAATAAGCAATCTCTCTACCTTATTCTTTTGAATGGTTGCGTTGCAAATGTTTACCAAACACTCAGCAAGAGATGCCTTTTATAGTTAAAGATAGTTTTTGTTTAAAAATATATTCAGCCTCATTTATCTGCACTAGAAGTATTTTGGTTCCTACCTTTGTGATTGCATTTCCCGTTTTTACTTTTTCCCAGTGTTAGTCAATTTATAATCATACATTTTCTTTTGGCAGTAGTTATACTTGTTGTTAGAAAGTACTTACATTATCTGACAATCTTCATATTTTAAGTAACTTTAGTAC
This sequence comes from Dipus sagitta, assembly GCA_036346955.1. Taxonomy (NCBI): domain Eukaryota; kingdom Metazoa; phylum Chordata; class Mammalia; order Rodentia; family Dipodidae; genus Dipus; species Dipus sagitta. The sequence continues at coordinate 26,752,841 of CM070784.1, forward strand.
TTTCATATTTCACCCATTTGATCATTGATATTTTGTGATCCATCATATAATATTTTGTCTTCTATTTTTTCTCCATTTCCTTCTGTGATTATTTTTTCTCTTCCCTTGCATCTATTAAAGTTGTTTACTTTTTCATTTTGTTCCTTTTTTCTAGCCCATTTTTCTTGTTAGTTGAAAATTATGTATATTTTCTTTTAATGTTTAACTTCAAACATTAGGTATAGTTATTAAGTTAATGAACTATAAAATAATGCATGCCATATCCCTTCCTAGATAGTTGGGATTCTAGGTTTTTGCCTCAACTGTAACTAGTGGATTTATAAGACATTGTTATACAACTGTCTAATTCATGCTGAATAATTAACACTCTACAATTTTAAAATAGTTTTTAAATGTAACTATTGCTTCATTCATATAATACACACAAATACACACACACACACACACACATACACACACACACATATAAATACACACACACATATAAATATATAACCTTCTCATGCTTCATCTTTCCTTCTATATTCTGATTTATATATTTTGCCCATTACTTCAGAACTTATTTCCTAGTTATTAATTTACTTTTAAGTATTGTATAATCATCTGTATAAATTAACCATGCAGTGGTCACCTATAAGTTATAGGTTTCATTCTTAAGTGTTTCTTTTAGCAATCTGTTCATTACTTTTGTCAATAGACCAACTTGTGATTTTATTTTTACATGTTATAGATTTATACCAATATTTGAAGTGAACATTAAAATAGCAGAAAATGATACTTTATTATGTTGGTACCCTTTATTCATGGTGCCTTGTTTCTTCTATGCTTTGTGATATCTGTATGATCACTACTTTTCTTGAACTTTCTCAATGGGGGTCTAGGGGACTAAGCATAAGAAGCTGCAAACTAGGGTGGGATTATGTTTGCTTCTGCGATGATCCACAATGTTCTGATAGCTCCTCAAAGATCCTCATGTGGCAGCCTAGTTTGTCTACTGGACAGTGACCATTCCCACAATAGTATTTCACACCAGTTCGGAATGGAGACTGTACCTCAGACAACCATGTCTTTCAGGTTAGTTTATTCTCCTCTGCTTTCAGCTCAGATTTCAGCCATAGCTTTGCTACTTGATTGTTTGGTTCCTTGGAGATTTATTTCCCTTCTATCTCGAAACAATGATTTATTTTTATCCAACATGTAGAAGTTAGGTAGGAGGAGGACTATTCTGAGCTGTTTAATTCACCATTTGGGTTGTAACATATATGTTTCATATTTTTTAATTTACAAAAAAATTGAGGCTGAGTCTCATGTAGCCCTGATTGGCCCCAAACTCCACATGTAGCCAAGGATGACCTTGAACACCTGATCCTTCTACCTCCATCTCTCAAGTACAGGGATTACACATGTGCGCCACAACACCCATTTTTACTTTCATGAAATTACGAATGTGCATTTCTTTCCTCAAAAAGATTATATTAATTTTATTTGAAGTTTTATTTAGATGAAGAAATAATATACTAGCCTTAGCATTTAAAGTTACCAAGGCTAAAATAGTTCAATGACTGTGATTGAAACCTGTCATCCCAGTGACTTGTAGATCTCTAATCTCAAAAACAGAATTAAGAAAAGAATAAAGACAAACTGCTTCATAGTAGCTATCACATGTATCCAATTTACAGGAGAATAGCAAGTTTAAGAGCAGCCTGAGTTATATAATGAGACCTTATCTCAATCAATGATCATCAACTGGGGATGCATTTATAATTCATACACAAAGCCCTAAGTTTGATTTTCAGCAATACAAAAACACACATGTCAACAAAAACTTGTAGCCCATATTTACACATCAAAAAAGCAGTTATCTTTATTACTTCAGTTACGAAGTATCCCATTGATTCTCTGATTCTGTTTAGTATCTCTCACACAATGAGACTACAACCTCTTTTGCTAAAATAATAGCACCATCATCAAAACCAAGACTTCTTATAATACATGATTTAGTATTTGCTTAGCTATTTCTATGCCATCCTATTACACATTTCCTGGATATTAACCGAATTTGCAAACACTAGTGTCTAAGTATCATTATCAATTTGCATTAACATAAAACTCTTCAACCTGTCTGTAATTATTTCATGCCTCATAAATCCAACCTGCTCCCTATATATTAATTTATTCATAACTCTTTCATGTCTTGTCACCAAAATCTTGGCATATATCTTTATAACACATTTAGTAATTTAAATGGGCCCATAACTTTTAGCACTGTTATCCCTCCCTTTCCTAAATTAGTAGCAGGTATATTCATCATAGCTGGGAAAAATTTACCTTGCCCTATGTATTCCTCAAATACTTACTCTACAAAGTATCAATTTCATCCAAAAATTGTAAAATGACTCATTAGATGGCTGCAGTCTCCTTTTCTCTACCCTTAGCAAGCTTTAAAATGTCATTTAGAGGAAATTAATTTGTCTCCACAGGATGTTCTAATCATTGACATTGGGGATATGATTTCAAGCATTTTTTAGCACTTAAAGTTAGATGGAAATAAATCCACTGGTGTTATGATCCCACCTTCCCCACTTACATATAACCAAAGGATATCAGAAAATATTCACTGCCACCACTCAAGCCAGTTTTCCCTCAGGGCACAACATGCCCAGATATAGGACAGACACTGGGGTGAAACACAATGTTTGAATGCTAAGGAAATTGTTCCTCAGAGGCCTAAAAAGGTAACTTGTCTCATTAAATTACTACCATGGAACAGACTGGGTTACAAAGAAAATGACAACTGGAGGAGGCTATAGCAATCATCTAACAGAACAAAAGTCATTCTGTACTCAAGCAACCAAAGCTCTCCAAAGTTATATAATTTAGTCAAAGTCATTCAACTAGTAGGAATTTTAACATGAAAACTTAGGCTTCTGATCCTTACACAGGGATATTACTGGACATATGATTAAGATAGCTTGAACCCTATTTGATCTTGATTAAACATAATAAATCATCTTTTAATTTACAATTCAAAAGTCACATATAACTCAGGAGATATTACATAAACCTCATCAATAAAGATCCTGTGATCCAAAGGAAAAAATAAAGACATGACTAATGGCTTTAGGTCCATGTAGTAGGATGGTTAAGGGAGATGTGCAGGAGCCAAACTGGGAAGGGTTTATAACCCCATGTTAACTAATTCTGACTTTATCTCAAAGGCAAACAGAAGACACTGAAAAATTCCAGGGGAAAACACTAGAGTTAATTACCCTTTTAATTATTTTCAGAAAATTCTACAGATTCAATTAAAAGCAAGTGCAATCAACAAGCTATTGTGTTATTAACACAGACATACTACTACAGGACTGACCAAGAGTACACATGGTTTGAGAATTTGTCCCAGCTTCCTTGACATGTAACTGACAATAAAAATGTCACATATGGGGCTGGAGAGATGGCTTAGTGGTTAAGCACTTGCCTGTGAAGCCTAAGGACCCCAGTTTCAGATTCCCCAGGACCCATGTTAGCCAGATGCACAAGGGGGTGCATGCGTCTAGAGTTCGTTTGCAGTGGCTGGAGGCCCCGGTGTGCCCATCTCTCTCTCTCTCTCTCTCTATCTGCCTCTTTGTCTGTCGTTCTCAAATGAATAAACAAAAAAAATTATAATGTCACATATGTATCAAGCATGTGATAGCATAATATGATTTCATACATGTATATATGGTAATATTTATGATCACTGCAGTCATGTTAATTAACATGTGATTACAACTCTCAGAAATTTGATACAATAGATATTTGTCTTCACCATACACAAAAGAAAAAATGAATTGGTGATCTTTTTCAAAATATTATTTTTATTTTTTCATTTGAGAAAGAGAAAGAGGCAAAGAGAGAGAGAAAGAGAGAGAGAATGGGCATACCAGGGCTTATAGCCACTGCGGATAAACTCCAGACACATGCACTATCATGTGCATCTGGCTTATTTGAGTACTGTAGGGAATTGAACCTGGGTCTTTGGGATTCATGGGCAAATACCTTAACTTCTAAGCAATCACTCCATCCCAAGTTGGTAAATTTCAATATTAAAGAGTTAGCAAACTAATGCCACTAAATAGAAAGTAAGTAACTACTGAAAGGATAATTAACATAGAAGAGGGCTGGGAAGATGGCTCAGCAAGTATATAAAATGCTTGCTACACATATATGAGCACCCGAGTTTGGACACCTAGCGCTCATGTAGAACTGGACACTGTACTGGGAGAATCTATAATCCCAGTGCGAGCACACACTTATAGGTGCACAGACACACACTATATACATACATATCAAAAATTAAAGAAAAATGTGAATACATTTGAAAATTAAAGTTAAAGGGATCTATTTTTGATTTTTAAAATTTGACGTGTCAGTTATTCAAGGAACTATTGTATGGGTGATAAAAATACAATCCAAGAAAGACTTGCTCTAGTGACAGATATGTAAAAATATAAAATAAGTAAAAATGAATTATGATTATAAATTTATTCCCCTGCATCCACAAACCATATAATTTCACTTTAAATAAAGACTATTAAAAAAAACAAATTTTATAATCAGACCATCACTGCTTTTATGATTTATAACAAACTATACATATTAAACTATACATAGAAATAATTATGTAAAAGGCTCCCCCCCACCCATGTAGTCTCCTCATTAAGGAGAGTCAAATACATCCAAGTGTGACTGTTGGCTAACTTGTTAAGATGCAGTTAAGTCTGAGTACAATAGAGCTATGATGCCTTTCATAAATAATAATTAGTATAGTGTGTCATTATCATTAAAATGCAAACAGTTTTATAGAGTCTGAATAAAATTGTATTGTAAGGATGAAGTCCATTTTTGTCAGATCACAAATGCTTCTGGAAGATTAAGGAAACAGACCTTTTCTCTGCTACCTTCCAGCCCCATGCTGCTATTTCATATTCAGCTAAATGGAAGACTTGGTAGAGTTGAGGTCAAGCTACCACTACACCTTCCATATACACACAGACCACCAAAACAAACCTCATTTTTATATTTCTCCCAGAAACTTAAAACAAAATCCCTTTCCCAGCCTGATATGGTGGCACAAGCCACCCAGCACTATGGAGGTAGAGGCAGGAAAGGACTATGAGTTTATGCAAAGCCTGGGCTACGCAGCAAGTTCAAGGCCAGCACAGGCTACTTAGTGCCACCCTTCCTTCAATACATATGCTTCTTCTATACCAGGCTGACAAATCACAAATCTTTGTCCACTGTGGCCTTATTTGCTTTTCTCCTATTCCACAATAGAGTACACATTATTTCTGTAAGAAAGAAATCCTTTTTCTGTACAGGAAGGTAAGGACCTTGGATTCTTGTTGAAATCCTTAAGGCATAGAAAAAACCCCAAGTGAACATCTGGCTTCCTAAAGGAATATTCACTGAATTTAGCCCTGGACAGGAGGGCTATAAGGCTCTTGGCATCTCACTTTGATCATTCCTTCCTCTCCCATTTGTAAAAATGAATAAACAATAAAGTTTACTAACTGAAGTATCTTTAGAGAACTATATTTGGGGTCTGGAAAGATGTTTCATAAGTTGGGAGCTTTCCGTGCAAGCATGAGGGCCTGGGGTAGCAGAGTTCCATTCCCCCAGAATGCATATAAACATCTGAGCATGGCCACAGAAGTCCATAATGCTATTCCTATGAAAAACGGAGACCAGAGGATTTCTGGGGCTCAGAAAAACCACCAAAGCTCGGGAGTGAGAGACTCAGCCTCAACTAAGGAGATGAATGAGGGAGGGAGACACCAGACTTCTCTTAGAAGGCCTCTCTCTGCACCACATTGTACCTGCTATACACATGCAAAAACTATTTTTGATAATTTGATTTGTTTAAAGTACAGGTTTATTGAGAAGTAAAACAGTCCTGATGAGTCCATAATTTAAGATTTAAGATGCCTCAGGAGCATTGGTTTATGTTTCATGTTTCATGAAAAAAAATTATAGAATGATAAAAATTACATAATAAGGGACAATCCCCTGTGGTCAACCTGGAAGAGTATTTGGCAACCTGGTGCTACAACTTTTCAGTCTAAAACCCAAAGCAGACTTGATTATATCAATAAGTGCACAAAAATTTATATATCAGTGCTTTTAAGTGGGAGGTACTATTCAGCATAGTTACAAAAGTACTAACTCAAAATTGTGACACTATCCAATAACTGAAAACCTAGTATTTTCTTCCTTATTGGAAATATAATGGTTATAACTATGTTTTCAAAATAAAACACTGGAGGGAATCTGGTGAATAAATCAATGAAACTTAGTCTGTGCCTTCATAATTCATTGAATTAAATGCTGTAATTTCCTCCACCAGACTCCACAGAAAATGGAATCTAATTTCATCAGAAACATTTGCAGATCCATCGAAGTAATTCATTTAAGAGTGAAAAGTAGATTATGCTTAAACAATCAGCATTGCAGGAGTATAAATTTTGGGATCACTAAACAAATGAAGACATTTGCAAGTAACAAGTATTGACTTGCTGCTAGGTGGCAATCACAGAAATGGCTAATAAGCAATATACTAAAGTGGTTGTAGAAACACTGTTACCCCTTTCATGGAGGCATGATCAAGTGATAACAAGATGAAATCATGCCGTTACCTGGAAAAAAAAAAAAAAAAAACAGAGCCTCATTCATACATTTATCCATCCAAATTCCTAATTACTCAAAATGTATTCTGAGTTCTCCTCTCCAGGACTGTGTGTTGTAGTTCAGTAAGCCCTTATTGGACATTTATTAGAGATGATCCTAAGCAAATTATTCCACATATCTCTCAATTACTACAAGTATTAAATGTAGGTAGTGATAATCTCTCTTCACAGGCTTTGATGGTTTATATTATTGTTCATTTGTCAGGATCTAGAATCCCTACAAAGGATTATCTCAGTTAACTTAATTGAGGAGGGAAAATTCACCCAGTAGGTGGTACCCTTTCATGGTGTCCTGGATTGTATAAAAAGGCAGAGATCTGTCCAAGCAACTTCGTGGTCTAAGCTACTCAGCAACAAACAACCTGACATGATGCTCACACAAGTGCAATAGTGGCACACACACAGCCATGGTGGGTAACCAGCTGCTCTTGATTTGGCTAAACTGATCTGCTCAATGGAATGGGACCCATAGCTGGAGCTGGGAAACAAGTCAGAACCATATCCAAAAAATGAGCCCACTCTCCATTATCAAGCTCCCAATAATCGTGGGCTATTAGAGGGCCTGCACCTATTAAATTCTCTCTAAAGTAATAATTATTATCCCATTTATCCAGTGCTGATTTCACTCTCCATTGGAGAACTTGCTTTTCTTTTTCAGATGGATGTAGATCCTGAGGAGGGAATCAGCCCATAGCACCTCACCAGGGCCCCAGCTGAAACCAAGAGTAATTGGGAAAATGAGCAATAGTGCTGTTTTCTTGGTGAACCTGATACCAGTACAAGGGTGAAGGCGCCAGACCCAGAGAACTCTCAACTCCTACCAAACCAGATACCCAGAGACATAGAGGCTTCCAAGATCCCATCACAGAAGTAGCCCTAAAACGAATCCATCATGGCTCAGGGAAATTTACAGAAGAGGGGGTGGAAAGATTTTTAAAGCCACATGCTGGGATATTATGCACAGAGACATTGCCTCTTCCCTATAACTGATAGCTACCCCAACAATGCAGGACCCACATTCTCCAATGAGGAGGGTACCTGTGGAGGGGGGAGGAGAGGGAGGAGGCTAATGATAGTACCAACATGGCTGTATACACACTGTGTACATAACCAACAACAACAAAGAAAATAGAGATCTTGCCAACAGTATTCATGGCTTTCTGCTTCTTCACCGTGGATGCTTCTTGTCCCCATACTTTTATCATGATACTAACAAAGTCCACCATAATTACAGTAAATTTTAACTAAAGAGCTTAAATCTCTAGGAATAACAACCCTAGAAAACCCAAAAGAAAAAGACTTCAAAGAAGAATCTGACACATTGTAACAAACTTTAAATACAGCAATATGGATAGCCAGGTTAACAGAGATCTCCAGTGCAGGTGTTTACCTGAATTCCTATTACCACAGCACCATGGCCATTGTTCAAAAATAAAATGAGAGCGAGAGACACAAGAAGAAAAATATATGGACTTCAAAGACAAATCAGGAATTAAAACTTGGTCATGACACAAATATTGGGATTATCAGAAAGAGAACAGAAGACAATAATGATAAATACATTAAGGGTTCTAGTAGAAAAACAAAGTTAGTATGCAATAAAACAAGGACAATATATGCAGATATGTGAAACTTTGAAAGATTAAAACAAAATAGGATGTTTATCAAGAAATAAAGGACTTCTTTGATGAAGTTAATGGATATGAAATAGCTCAGGAAATGAGCAGTAGCCTGAAAATTTATCATTAAAAGGCTGGGGATAAGGCTGGAGAGATGGCTTAGCAGTTAAGACACTTGCCTACAAAGCCAAAGGACCCAGATTTAGTTCCCCAGGACCCACATAAGCCAGATGCACAAGGTGGTGCATGCATCTGGAGGTTGTTTTCAGTGCCTGGAGACCCTAATGTGCTCATTTTCTCTCTCACTCATGCTCTCTCTCTCTCTCTCTACCTCTTTCTCTCTTTGTGTCTCTCAAATAAATAAATAAAAATGAAAAGCTGGGGATATAGCTATGTGGCAAAATTCTTGCCTAGCATATGCAAAGCCAATACTAGCAATTCTAAAAGAAAAATAAAATGTAAGTAGAAACTTTTAGTATTGAAATATAAAGAGAATAAATGGAACAAAATGAAGACATTAAAAACTGTGAAATTCACAAATTGGATTATCCAAGTATTTGAAAAGTGAGAAGAAAAAGAAAGAAGAGAACAGAAGACTTACTTGAAAACAGCAATAGGTAGGTATGGACTTTCTAAAGTTAACAACAGTCATCAGGTCACAGCTGTGAGAACCAGAGAACACCCAAGACCACACCTAGACCACACAACACCAAAGCCCATGATACCAACAAGGAAGTAGTCAGTGGGGCGGGAGCAAGGAGGACAATAGAGGAACAAGTTCAAAAACTCTAACAGACTTTTCTGAACACAGATTTGCAGAGAATCCAGTGAAATATGTAAGGTGTTCAAAGAAGTAAATCCTGTCTAGAGTTCTGTATTCATTATTATTCTAAAGGACGAAGGAGAAATCCTACCCTACACAATCAAAATAAAATAATTTGTTATTCCCAGAACTAACTTATAAGAAGTTTTTAGTGTTTTGTAGGAAGAATGGAAATTAGGTCAAAAGCTTTAATCTACATAAATAAAGATTTTGGAAAAGAACAGATGAAAGTTTAAATTTTTAATTCACCCAGAAATCATATTTGAAGCAATAAGAATAATAAAGTATTGGGTGATTGTCCCATGGATAAACAAAATGATCAAAGGCTGGATAAAAGAATGAGTTAAATTATCTTCACCACAGGTTAAAAAACAAAAATCAATGCTACTTGAATCCAGACATAAATTCCTCAAGTATACATACAGTAAACTCTAAGAAAATAGAACAATACTTGTCAAAGATGTTAGATAGAAATACAATGGAACCACATGAAATAATTAAAATGAGAGAAGCTAGAAAAAAAATGAACCTCTGACAGGAATAAAGAAAGAATTGAAAACATGATTGATAAACATTCAACTCTATCAATAATGACTATAAAAGTGAATGTTCTGCACACACTAGTTAAAAAGGCTTTTAAAATAAACAAAAGACAAAGCTAAATTCACCATCTAAAATATACCCACTTCAAATTTAAAGACTCTAAAAGATCCATGTGAAGGAGGAAGGATCGTAGATGATGCCAACAAAGTCAGAGGAAATCTACAAGAGTAACCTTAATTTCAGACAAAACCTACCTCAGAATACAGACAATCATAAGTGATAAACAGAAGTGAAACGTGTTGCTGAAGGAATTAGTTCTCCAAGGAGGCACCGCCACAGGGGAGTTCTCGACCTACCAACAGGACGTCAAAATACATTAGGCAAAACCTGGTATAACTGAGAGGAGAAATAGTCAAGTTCGCTGTCACAGCTGTCAATCAGAGCAAACCCATGTGTATAATTGATAGATGAAGTCAGCAGGAAACCAGCAAGAAAGAAGGGGCTTGAACATTAATCACTCATTTCTGTCTAACTGACTATTACAGAATCTGTTCTTCATCAGCAAATACCCATTCTTCCCAACTCCACTAGGAATGGTCACCAAGGTAAGAAGTGTTTCAAACCATAAAATGCACAAGAACAAATATAATAGAGTAGAAATCATGCAAAGTGTTTGCCAACTGCAATAGAATTGAACTAGAAATGAAAAAACAGAAGCTTGGCTAGAAATGCACCCAATATTTAGAATGAAATAACACACATTTAAAAACACATGAGTCAAATAAGACTCAATAGGAATTAAAACATTTTAACTAAATTAAAATACAATTTTTAGAAATAGCTGGTCATGATGGTGCATGGCCTTAATCCCAGCACATAGGAGGCAGAGATAGGAAGATGGTTGTGAGTTCCAGCCAGCCTGAGACTACATAATGAATTCCAGGTCAGCTTGGGCTAGAGCAAGACCCTACCATGAAAAACCAAAAATATACAATTTCTAGAAATACCTATCACTTAAAAATATTATTTTTATTTATTTTCATTACGAGAGAGAGAGAAGTCAAGAATGGGCACACCAGGGCCTCTAGCCACTGCAAACAAACTCGAGACACATGTGCCACCTTGTGCATCTGGCTTATATGGGTTCTGGGCAGTCGAACCTGGGTCCTTGGGCTTTGCAAGCAAGCACCTTAACTGCTGAGCCATCTCTCCAGCCCATCTATCATTTTTCTAAACCAGTGCAGTACCTAAAAAGAAGAATATAATATTTAATGGATATTTAATACAGAAAATAGAAAACAAAGAATAAGTAGCTGTAACCTAAGCTTCGTCATTAAAGGACCAGAAAATAGTAGCTTATGATGATCAATTTAACACTAAAACAAGCAAAGAAAGATTTAAAATTAGAGAACTAAGTAATAAAAGCTCCGCTCAACACTCTTCATCTTAGGAGATGGACACTTTACCCTTATTAACAGGAAAAAGACAAGAATGTCTTCTGTCGCCACTATTGAACATTACACTGTGAATCAGTAAAGGAAAGCTAAGGAAGACTAGAATAAAAGAATCGTACAATTTGGAAATGTAACAGTGAAGTCTCTTTATGTGTGATATGATTTATATAATGAGCTCTGCAAAGTTGTCATGAAAGGCTAGAGCTAAGCATCAAAATCATCAAAGCTGTGGAACACAAAAGTAGTACCTAATCACAAAGGCAGCCCTTGTTGACAAGAGTGTTCATGACAAAACTACTACTTAAGGACAAAAGTACTACTTAATGGCTAAAGTGCTACTTAATGAGAAAATCAATTTCTTCCCAATGAACAGCTAGAATTTGATTTTTTAAAATAACATTTAGAAGAAAATTAATACCTGAAATTTTGGGGTTTAGATTTAGCAAATTATATGAAGTACCTACATAGAAACATCTTCAAAACACTGATGATAAAATGAACAATAACTAAATGAATCAGAGGATAGTCTATGGTCCTGGAACAAAGTACCAACATTTTGGTATATCAATTCTTCCGTAAATGACTTACAAATTAAACACTATGCCAGTTAAAACTTAGTCACGCCTTAGCATCTATGGGCTCCAGGTCAGTGAATTCAACTAAATATAGGATTAGAAACATTTAAGAAAATTCCATCTGAATGCACATAAACATATTCATTTTCTTATCATTACTTCCTAAACAGAAAAGCATGAGAAGTATTTGCATACCATTTATATTCATTTTGGTATTAAAGGTCATGTAGAGATGACTTAAAGTATATGAAAAAATACAGGCTATGTGTGAATACTCTGTGTAATAGGTTACGGTGTTAACTTCATTTGGTTAGCAATCCACAGAAATCCCTTTCGGGTGGGTTTCCGAGATTGATTCCGGGACAAATTAACTGAAGGAGGAAGTCCTTCCTCCAGAGTGAGCCCTTCCCCTAGAGTAGGTGGCCCCTCTCAGACGGGGACTTTATATAAGGAAGCTCTGAGTGAAAAGAGCTGCTTTCTTCCTTCCACTTTGCTGCAGAAGCTGCTTGCAGCCTTCCAGCATGGACTGCAGACCCTGGTGGATCAAAACCCAGCGGCTCCTTAGGAAGCCTCCAGGCCTTCAGGGCCAGATTGGGAGTGCTGAGACATCTGGCCATGTGGACTGAGTAGCTATTGGGTTCCTTGATTCTCGGGCCTGCAGCTGCTATTGGACTACTGGAAGCAAATCCAATAAATTCCCTTTTTAATATAATTCGTTCTAGCAGTTCTGTTCCTCTAGAAAACCCTGACTAATACACTATGCTATTTTATGCAACAATTTTGAGCACTTGCAAGTTTGAGCATGAACAGGGAGAGGTCCCAGATCCAATCTCCTATGTGTACAAAGTGAAAAACATGTGAGATTCATCTTTTCTAAATATCCCCATATAAATTCTTAGGTAATTATTACAAAAAAAAGAAATACCAATAGGGTCATTGTGACACAGGACTGAGCACCAGGGCCAGACCCCGTTCTAAGACAGGTGCCTGGAGCAAACACACCAGTGAAGAGCAGGGATGGCGCAGAAAATGGAGGAGATCCAAGATCCATGGATAAGACAAGAAGACAGCTGACTGCTCACCACTAGAAGTAGCACTTCTGTGAGGGGGGTGGGGCGGGGCAGGGAAAAATGCAGAGGAAGCAGCAAATGAATGCAACTCTTACTGCTAGCTTGACAACTAGTTCCAGGGTCATGCTGACAGACACAGCCATCAATAAAAATCCCTAAAAGCAGAAAAACAGAGGATGCAGAGAGCTCAACACTAAATCAGACTGCCAACAGGCCTACCAGGGTTCAGGGAACATTGTAGTAGAGGGGGATGGAAAGATTGTAAGAGCCACAGAGTGGGTATAAACACATTGAGGCTGGGCCCCCACAACACAGGGACTGACTGAGGCCTTCATTACCCAACAGTGAGTACCCTAGCCTCAGTGAGGGGGTGGGCAGGGGATAGAGAATAACACACACACACACACACACACACACATATATATATATATATATAGAGAGAGAGAGAGAGAGAGATGAAAAATCTTAGCTCCCAATTCCTGATAGTTAGTAAAAGTCTAAAGTCATCAAAATGAAACAGTATTAATGATATATCTAGATTAGTGCATTATGTTCACTTCATTCCTTGTTTTGGGGGGGGGGTGTCTTCACATATACAAGCCAAGAAAGAAAGAGTGAGCCATGCACAAATGTATTAGAGTTCAAGACCAAAGTATGAACTCATGCTTACCCTAATACTGAAATAGATATTTACAAAGAAATATTTATACACCATCACAACATTCAAGTCAGTGTGCCCATGCATTTCTGTTTGTACTGTCCACCAAGACGGTCTACAAGCAATGACAAGCCAGTAACATAGAATACACTCAGCACTCAGATACAGGTTTCTATTACAAGTCTCCACTAAAGAACCATGGATTCCTTGAAGTAGCAGCACATTCCCAAACCAGGAAGGAAAACACAAAAGTTGTTCTTGGAGCATCTTGCCTAGGCAAAAATAAGGAAGTAAAATGTAAGTAAATACACAAAACCGAAATCTCAATGACAAGGATGCATTAAAGTGACACAATAGAACTAAGGAATGCTTGTGAATGCTGGAAATGTCACAGCAACGAAATAAATATTGGATCATGTTGGAGTAGAACCAAAAGTTGAAAAATAAAGAGTCCTAATGATGCTATAGAGATAAATGATTAGATAGGGGCACATATCTGGAAAGAGATAGAAATCTCTCATGCAGACAATTCCAAGTAATTTGTGTAGTTCTTCCACCACCGGGCAGATAGAAAGTATTTCCCCACTCCTTAAATCTGGGTCATTTATAGTGATTTTATTTCATTAAGTAAGGAAAACAAGAGTAAAGAGATCTCATAGATATGTATTCCAGAAGATTAGGATTAACATCAATTTTTGTAAATGGATCAAGCCAGGCATGGTGGCACACACCTTTAATCCCAGCACTTGGGAGGCAGAGATAGAAGGAGCACCATGAGTTTGAGGCAACCCTGAGACTACATAGTGAATTCCAGGTCAGTCTGAGCTACAGTGAGACCCTACCTCGAAAAAACAAAGAGTATAGATCAAGTATACCCTTGAGGTGTCCCCTGCTACCTGCAATATATTTATCTAATCTTGAGAAAATACTGAACAAGTTCTAACAGGAGAAGCTAGGATAGGATCAATTACTGAAAGAGAAAAATTATTTGAAAGCATTATCTATTTCTTCTTTTGCTTATATTTAGTACGTTAGAACTCTGTAGAAATTGTATGTTTCATCGCATGTGTGACACCTTTCTCATTACAGAATGTTCATCCACATCCCTGGTAATTATTCCATGTTGATATTATTTTGTTTTAGGATCAAGTCTCACTACATAGAGCAGGTTGACCTCAAGCTTATGATACTCCTGCTTAGCTTCCCAAGTAACTGGAATTGCAGGCATATGCCACCACATTAAGCCTTATTCTGAAGTGTGGTTTGTCTGCTATGATTGCAATCCCTCCAGATTTCCTTTGCTAAGAGTTAATATATAGTTTTGGGGTTTTTTTTCATTCTTAAATTTTTAACCTCTCTTTGCCATGGATTTCTTATAGCCAATTCTTGTATTTTTTTTTAAATTTGGAGAACTATTATTTGGAATAATAGTACACATTGACATTAAATTCAACTAAAGAAATGGCTGCTGTTTTTTTTTAACCAAATTATTATAGATGGTATTTATTTTTTACATCCCTTTTTTCTTTTAGGAATTTAATGATATAACGCAATTTTCATTCAACTCATTTGTTTTCTTGAAGGGTTTTTTTTTCTAGTTTTCAAAATATGTATCTGTAATTTATCAGTATATCTTTAAATGGTACTGTACCTCTTAAAATACAACTATTTCAAATATAGGATAGTATAATTTACCTCTATGTCTCTATTCATGTATTTTTGTAATAACATTTCTACTTTCCTTATAAACTCCACAATGAATTAATGTATTTCAATAAACTGCCAATAGCATTGTAAAGAAACATTTCTTACAAGAAAAATAATTTATATTTATACATGTGTTAGGGTTTTTTATTGTTCTCTCCATTCATTTATATAGACCTAATTTCTCTTAGAATTTCTCTTTATCTTGACAAACTTTCTTTAAGAATTCCACCTTTGAAAAAAATCAGCTGGCAATGAATTCAGTCCATCTTTAGTGTTTGTGGAAAAATGTCTTTATCCGTGCTTTAAATTCATGAATACTCCTGGTTTTTCGGCTCTGCTCTGAGTGATCCTGTCTACAATGCAGAGCAGGATGGTGAAGATGCCCACATTGCCTCTTGTTTACCCAACTCCTGTGCTGATGGTAAAATAATGTCCAAAAAGGGGGTTTTGTTTGCAAATTTGTATCCAGCTTTCTGATTGTTTCGGATTGGTGCAATAGATTTGGCCATGAAACTTATTCATAGTGAGGGATAGAATTCATTTATTTGTATTGGAATGTAATGTCATTGGGAATGGACCAGGAAACATAAGTGTCAAAGAATATACAGAATATATTGAGGTAATAGTAAAATTGTCAGTTTTTAATGGAAGCATTTTTATTTAGGAATCAATTGTATTCAGGACTGCAACATAAATATTTATTAGGCAGTTTCCCCAAGATGAAACTCTACCTGAGCTACATGATCTTATGTGACTCAACTCAGTTGGAATTAAATTTTCTCCTACCTTATTAATTTGACCAAAGGCCAATTTTGAATAAAAACAATAAATCATATATTGAAAGTAGAGAGGTAAGACAATAGTTATTCTTTTTCCCTCTTCTATCTTTTCTATAACTTTACCTTCCTATCACTAGAAGGGTTTATCATTTCATAATTGGCTATGGCACCCTATTGGGTTTGTGATTTTTTCAACTCTACTTCTCGTTCCACTAAATTCTGTACCTATGGGTATGGTACTAATTGTACACAGGTAGATAAAAAATAGGACCTTATACTCAAATCTCAAATAGAAATGTTTATTCCCTTGTTTTCTCTGCAGCTAAACTTCCAATATTAGTCAGTTGTTTACCCTATATATGGATCAGTGAATACTTTCTTTTTAGTGTGCAAACATAAGCACATTCTCATAGCGCCTTCCTTCCTTGCCTGAACCCCTGAAGCTACTGCTGAGAACAGTTCCTACCAAGACAGAAGCTGCCTTGTACTTCTGCATTCTCAAATCACTGTAGCAGCATTCACTCCTGCAGGTCCCTTACCTTATTAAGAAGAAAAATCATCGCAGACTTCCTATTTAAGGTATAATTATTCCAAGTTATGGTCACTACTGTTACTTTTATTTATTTTCAGGAATAAATACCTTCTTTTGTCCCTCCATTAAATAGTTAAATAATAATACCTTCAGCTCTTGAGTAATACATGTATTTAAACTGATTTCAACTCATTTGCCTCAACTGATTATCCAGGGTATTTTGGAGTTAGTCTCCCACAAACTATGATCTCTTGGAAAAACAAACAATTACATTTTTAAATATTTATCTTATTTTTCTGTATTTAAGAGAGGGATAAAGAGGCAGAAAGAGAGAGAATGGCCACAGCAGGGCCCGTAGATGCTGCAAACAAACTCCAGACACATGTGCTAGCATGTGCATCTGGCTTATGTGAGTTCTGGGGACTCAAACCTGGGTCCTTTGGTTTTGAAGGAAAGTGCTTTGAACATTAAGCCATATCTTCAGCCCCCAAAACTACATTTAAATATGTGTGTGTGTGTGTATTTTTACTTATTTTAAGAGACAACGAGAAAATGGGAATGCCAGAGCCTTTAGCCACTATAAACAAACTCCAAACACATGTGCCACCTTGTGTATCTGATTTACATGGGAACTGAGGAATCAAACCTGTGTTCTTAGGCTTTACAGGCAAGCACCTTTACCACTAAGCCATATCTCTAGCCTGACAAACAACTAGATTTAAAGTAATGTCTCAGTTATATATTCCATCAGTTATTCTAGTAATATACTGATTCAATGAAAGCATTTTTTAACTCAGTTAAAAAATAAACTTTCAAGGTCTTAAGATTACTTCCTTTTTTTCCTGACTTGGCATGACACTGTTGTTTCATTTTTGTGTGGAAATGCATTAATACACAGTACCCTGGAATTTTGCTCATAGTGGGTCAGGCTGGCACTAACATTAGTTGGCTGTTTCCTTTGAAGCAAAGGTAAACACCAGTAAGGACGTTTCTGAATAATCTCAAAGGTAATGTCACATTTTTAGAATTGCTCTGAAAATTAGCTGCAAAATACAGAGGCAAAGGCAAGTAAAAGTCAGTAGAGACAAAAGCAATTTTTAATTTTAGAAGATGGGAATATTAAATGATAGCTATGTGAGATATGAACAGATATCATATTCATAAGACTTGTCAGTATAAATGATTATAAAGCAAGAAAATTTCCTCTTGGGCTGAAGAGATGGCTCAGAGGACCCAGGTTCAATTCCCAAAGACACATGTAAGCCAGATGCACAAGGTAGTGCATGCGTCTGGAGTTTGTTTGCAGTGACTGGAGGCCCTGGCACACCCATTCTCTTTCTGTCTGTCTCTCTTCTTTATATCTCTCTCTGCATGCAAATCAATAAATAAAATAAAGAAAATTTCCTCTTTAAAATCCCAGCATCAAGCCAGGCATGGTGGTGCATGCCTTTAATCCCAGCACTTGGGAGGCAGAGGTAGGAGGACCACAGTGAGTTCAAGGCCACCCTGAGATTACTGAGTGAATTCCAGGTCAGCCTGGGCTACAGGGAGACCCTACCTTGGGGAAAACAAAAACCAGCATCATACATGGCTGATAAGCAATTTGCCAAAAGTCTATTCTCTCTGTTGAAGTTACCTTCTCATTGCTAGAACAAACAAATTAACCACAAGCAGCTGATGGAAGGATTGAGTTTATTCAGCTTACAATTATTTTGGGGGAAGCTCCATTGTGGCAGACAAAGCACTGCAAAGTAGATGTTGGGCATCACATCCTTTCACAGTAGCTGGGAGCTAGCAGCAAGAATAAACTGGCTGGCTAACACCCAGTTGGGCTAGACTAATAAAATCCCAAGATCTGGAATCTGGAGGAAAGCCAGTCCCCAATTAGCCCACGTAGTGCTGGAAAGTGTTACATGAGCTATGGGGGAAAGTGGCCAATATCTCTCAGAACTCAAAGTCTAAGTGACTCAGAAGCAAACAACCTGATGTGATGCTCACTCAAGTGCAATTGTGGCACACAGCCATAGTGGGTAACCAACTGCTCTTGAATTGGCTAATTGATCTGCTCAGTGGAAAGGAAACCATATCTGGAACTGGGAAACAAGTTAGAATCATATCCAGATAATGATTCTGTTTCCACTGTCAAGATCCCACTAACATTAGACTATAAGAATATCTAAACCCTTTTAATTCTCTCCAAATTAATAATGGTTATCCCATTTAACCACTGCTGACTTCACTCTCTGTTGGAGAATGTGCTTCTCTTTCTCAGATGGGAACTGGACCTGAGGAGATAAACGACCCAGCACACTACACCCCGGCACCAGCTGAAACCACAGAGGAATTGGGGAAATGAGCAAGAGTGTCGCTTTCTTAGATAAGCTGATATCTGCACAAGGGTGATGGAGAAAGATACTGAGAAAACTCAATACCTGTCAAACCAGAGATCCAGAGAGTCCTAAGAACCCATCACTGAAGTAGACTTAAAATGCTCCCAACATGGCTCAAGTAATTTTGCAGAAGAGGGGCAGAAAGATCATTAGAGCCACAAGTTGGGACGTTTTGCACATAGACATCGCCTCTCCCTACCCCACAATGCATGACCCACAATACCCATGAGGTTAACCTGCATCCCTAATGTGGAAGGCCCCTTCAGAAAAGGGGCAGGGAGGAGGGAAAGGATGGTACCAACATGTGATATTTACATACGAAACATGTCCTTATCTAACAAAGAAATTCCAATGTTTGCCACAAGTGGCATATCACCTTCAGCAAGGGTTCGCTTCCCAAATTGCTACCAGCTAAGAACCAAGTATTCAAAACACACGATGCTATGGGAAAATATTCAAACTACCACATTGTCCAAATTTATTTTTTCCTATCAGTTACATAATAAAATTTTTTAAATTTATTTATACTATGACCATCACACAAGTTAAGATAAAATGTAAAAATTTCTGGTCTCTGAACAAATTTTAAATTTGCCTTACATGCCAAATATATATGTCTTAAAATTAATCATAATAATTATTAATTATAAAACAGAGCCCTGTTCAAAGGGAATGAGCTTTTGTTACAAGTTTACCATGTGCCATTCACACCAGAAACTTTTTCAATATTATCCACATAATCCTCTCATCATCTCTGTGTGGTAGCTATTAATAACTCCGCAGAGAGAGAAGAAAATTGCCTGGCTTGCCCAAAGTCAAACATCTAGCATCAGCGGCTTTGAATTCAAATAAGGCTGGGGTAACTTCAGAGTCAATAGGTATACAATATATTCATTTGCTCAAGAAATGAGAAATCGAGGGGTTAGCTTGTGTGACAAGAATATAAAGAACACACACTTTTCTTTCTCCATTAAGGAGAATTCTGAATCCCTGCTCAATTTGTCTCTTCATTGTTTAGAATTGAGCTGATGATTGACTGGGAGAATTAAGAGGCACAATAGTGACTTTATCTTGTAGATTGTAGATGAAATACCACTGACAATAACGCTTGCGTCTCAAAGGGGTGGACGGGGGGGGGGGGGGTGTCACTGAAAAAAGTTTGGCTCAGGTGTCGAAAGTAAAGAAATTTCACCCTTCTTGTTCATCACCTGAATCCATTGAAGCACCAAATTCTATCTCCCCTCTTAATCTTTCCCACTATTTTACTGGTACTGAAAGAGTTTCCAAACTGACGTCTTAAATCTGTTCTCCAAATTCCAAAACAATTTAAACAGTACAGGAAGTTTCTCAAAGACAAGTCTGTTCATGGCCTGCCCATTTGCTCATTCAACTAAGACGAAACATGAAAATTTTAGTACAGCCACATAAACCTTGCAAAAACTGATTCCTACCTGCTATCTCCACGCTACATTTACAAAGGATCCATTACTTAATGCTTTTACTCAGTCACTTGCTCTATAGTGCCATGTATCTACACAAAGACCAGCCCTTCCAACAGTAGCATCTTCCCTTTACAAAGTTCTGCATATTCTCATCATCTCTGTGTGGTAACTAGTATTAATAATTGTACAAAGAGAGAAGAATATTGCTTGGCTTGCCCAAAGTATAATTTGCATAATTTCCCTAAAAATATGTTTGAAAATTCCCTAAGCTAGATGTCCTTACTCTGCACTCTTGTCACATCCCAAACCTGCTTTCCAAAGTGTTCTCTTAATAGAATTAAAAATAAGAACTTAAGCCATGTCTCTGTAGCTAATATGAGAGCTCCACAAGGCCAAGGACAGTATTTACATCAGGCATTATAAAGAGATTCAGAGATTTGGAAGAGAGAGAAAAAGAGGCAGATGGAGAGAATGGGCATGCCAGGGCCTCCAGCCTTTGTAAACAAACTCCAGAAATATGTTCCATGTTGTGTATCTGGCTTACATGGGTCCTGAGAATTGAACCCGGGTCCTTTGGCTTTGCAGTCATGTGCCTTAACTGCTAAGCCATCGCTCCAGCCCACAACCATTTTCTTATGCCTGACAACAACAAGGTGGTTATATTATAAGCAGCATCCACTTATTTAGGTGCAGCCTTCCCTCACCAAGAACATCTGCATGTTCCAGTGTGTGTCAGGCATCCCCCGAAAGGCTCATGTGATATAGGCTCTGTCAGTAGTTGTCATATGACCTAGTCAATAGGAGGATTCTCCGATAAACTGAGAATCTGATGGCATTATTGGAGGCAGAGGGAAGCAGGAGGTGGGGTATTGCTAGAGGAAGTCGGTCACAGGGGTGTGGGCCTGGAAGTGCTTATGTTTCCGTTCCTGTCTCTGGTTTCTGGCCACTAACATCTGAGAGGCTCTGCTCCACTACTCCCTTTCTGTTGACATTCTGCTTTATCATAGTCACATAAACCATAAAGCTACCCACCCACAGATTTCATTTGCTGAAACCCTGTGCCAAAATAAACACATCCTCCTTTTACATTGTTTTTGAGAGGTATTTATGATAGTGGCAAAATAAAGATGTGTCCAATATACATCTGTTACAGTGTTCATCGACTTCTTTCCTACACCCCGCATTCCTTTGAAAACTCTGATTCCTGTAGTAAGTTCTTCTGATGACCTCTAGATAACACACTGCTGCATGCATGTTTTTCCTACGCAAGTCATCTGCTCTTCTCTACTTGCACTGCAAGTAGACAGTAGCCTCTGCTCAGCCCATCAAACTCCTCATTGCTGACCAAGCCTTGGATGGTGCTGAGCCTTCCAAATTGCCTAGCCTATGAACCCCATGATGAAAAACCTCATCACAACTTAAACTGATCCCCACCCTCTAGGACCACCCTTGGTATCTATGGAATATTCTTTATCATTATTAGCCATTTTAAAGGCTGTTTTAAATAAAATGTGTGAAGAGACAGGTTCTCATTAATTAGTTCCTTGCCCATTCCACTTCCAGGTAACAGTAAGGTCAATCCCCAGGAACAGCCTCCACTGTGAAGCATGAAAACATATTTCGGGGGCTGGACAGATGGCTTAGTGGCTAAGACACTGACCTGTGAAGCCTAAGGACTCAGACTTGATTCCTCAGGACCCAAATAAGCCAGATGCACAAGGTGGCACATGCGTCTGGAATTTGTTCACAGTGGCTAGTGGCACTGGTACACCCATTCTTTCCCTTCTCCTCCCTCCCGCAGTTGCATTTCAAGTTAGCTCGTTGCTCTTAACAACCTCCCCTTTTCCCCAAAGGCAAGAAGCAAAGAATTCTGCAGGAAGCATGTGTATGTAAATGACACACAGAATTCTTGCAAACTGTATTTTCCTTAGACCCTTATCAAAATCATCCCTTATTGTCAGGATGATGCTTGGAGTTTTCATCATGTCCCCTCTTTCGCATCCAAGTTTGCTTTCTCAACTTGAGAACCCTTCCCTTAATAACATGTACTATGAGTCACAAACAACCCTGTCTTCATTATGTCCCCTTTACAGTACACTGCTGGTGGATCTTGGATTCCAGCCCTAAGGTGAGGAGCTCAGCTGGAGTTTTGTTTTTGTGGTGCAGGCTCTTGGTGGTGTCTCTGTGCTTGTAAGCCTGAAATAAACCCTTTACTACCATAAGCTGCTTCTGGTTGGATATTTGTCTCAGCAACATGGAGGACTGGACTGAAACAGTAACCAAAGGAGTCAAATAAGTAGTTCCTTGAGCACATTCACTTTATGAAAATGTTATATTTTAAAAGTGCCTCCTACCCCCACTCCCTATGTCACCATCCTTCCTGCAGCTATATATCATATATATATTCAAAAGACAGCAAACACTATTGAGAGGGGTACAGTCAGTGAAGGGTAATTGGGCCCCTAAAAGTTAAAAACAAAACAAACAAACAAAAAAAAAAAAAGGGAATGTGTTTAGGCCTAAATTTGTAGTCTCCACTTTGGTGAAGATCAAAACAGGATCTGACTTCTTATTTCTTAATTGGATCTGTTTTTCCACCAAAAAACCTGGGCCCCTCCTGGATGAGTGGTCTCTCCTAGGATTTAAATCTAGCCCTAACATTGTGATTGGTCAAAGTTCAGCCCCCAGAACTTACTGTTATGGCTAACCTCTTCCTGAAAGAGCTCATAGCCCAAACCAATCTGTCCCTCAGGTGAGCTGAGCCAGAAGGTGGGGCCCACCACCATCAGGTTATAAATATGCTTGCAAGGAGAGAACAAGACCTCTGTGCTGCCTGACCTCTCCTCAGCTTCCAGCTGCTGGTGAGTTCCTCCCTCGGCTGGGCCCAGTTGGGCTAAGCTGAGGGGAGAGCTACCCACCCTGGCCCTTACTCTCTGCAAGGGCTCTTTACCCACTCCAGCTCCTCCCATAGCATGAGCTCTTTGAACTTTTTTTTGTCTGTCTTTTTAACCATTTTTCCAGAACCTCCAAGTGGGCATTCAAGCAGCATACGTGTCTTTCCTTGTCTCTGTACTTCCCTAAATAAATATAATTTGATAATTACCCTTCTCTGTCTTCTTTTATTCAATTCCTTGATTAAAAGTAGACATAAATCTAGTGTTTAGGGTTCAAGGACTTTCCTGAATCCCTAGCACCCTGTTACATTATGACTCAGCAATATTATCACAAAAGAGCATGAAAATGATGAAGAATCTATTGAGTTGATAAAGTGTATGCTTTTAGTGTATGGAAAGGAAAAGCAGTTATCTGGAAGGCAGCTATGGTCATTACCATACCAACACAAAAAGCAGTTATCTGAAAAGGTAAAACTTCTATTCTACAAGGTTCTGTTCAACAGACTGCAGAATACCCAGAGCATAGAAAGGAAATTCTGCATTAGAGAATATAAATATTGAGGGAGTTTGCACTAAAGTATACAGTCTACTCTGTGTCTCTGTTATTAATTCAGTTTTTATTCCGTTATTTCTGCATCCGCTAGGTGGAACTGTCAGTGCTGTTCCAGATTATGTGTGCCTTACGGGCAAAAGGAAAGTCAGCACGAATAAAACTTTTTAATAGTTTGGACTAAATTCTGAAAGGCTAAAGTCAATAACTTATTTATCACAACAGATCCTAAAATGGTTTCTTAAAACCAAATAAAACAATCAATTATACTGGTTGACAAGTTTATTGCTTTCACTGGCCACTCACCATACCCATCCATTACCTTCTTGCTACACACATTGTTTTTCTTATAATTAGATTGGTTAGTGATAAAATTGATTAAAATATTTACAAACTTACACATCTACTGCTTAGAAATTGAGTTCAGCTACACAATCAGGTTACACTGAAACATTTTATTTTGAAGCCAATTCAAAGAATTAACTGTGAGAGAATTGATAGTAAAATAGAGGTTTCTCTGTACTGACTTGTGTGTATATGTCACATTACACACATGAGTGCAGGCTGAGCATAGGTAAAGGTAAAAGTCAAGGCAAAAATATTTCCTATCGTATTTTTAAAATTAGATCTTATTATCTGAGTTACCTTTTTGTTACTGGGACAAAATGCCTGACCAATCAGTTTAAGCAAGAACGGGTTTATTTCTGCTCACAGTTCCGAGTTATAATCCATCATGACAGAGAAGCCATGGAGGCAGGAGCTTGCCTTAGCTTGGTATATTCAGGCCACTGCGAGGAAGCAGAGAATGAAGAACGCTGCTCTTCAGCTAGCTCTCTCTTTTCATACAGCCCAGGACCCCAACCCATGCAATGACGTTGTCCACATTTAAGGTGGATCTGTGTGTGCTTCAATAACGTTTCAAAACAACATGCACAGAGGCTAATCTAGTGTACATGATCCCTCACAGATTTTTCAAGACCCTGTCAAGTTGTCAATTAACTTAACAAACATATAACAATACTTTTAGATTCCACCACATGCACTAGAAAAAAGTGATTACCCAGCATATAGTTAGCCACAATTAATAGTCCAGATTAAGAGGTTGTTTCATGACTCATTGTGGCAATCATTAAGTTTAGGAAATATTAACTCCAAGAGATGAAAATCTTTTATTAAAATATGTCATAATTAATGTGAGTTCAATTGCCCCCAGAATTGTTTATCCTACACCAAAATTGCTTTGTATATGGGCAAAAGTACCCTTTTCCAGAGATTCCCCATCATGACAGGGGAAGTATGGTGACAGGAGCATGGGGTGGCAGGTCACCTCATGCCTGTGGGAAGGAAGCACCAAGAGGTAAATGTTGGCGTTGCACTCTTTCTCCTGTTTATTCAGTCCAGGACCCCAGCTGATGGAGGGAACTGTCCACGTTCAGGGTGGACCTTATCCCCTTGGTTAAGCCTTTCTGAAACAGCCAATCACAGCACATGTGTAGGTGTGTCTCCTTAGTGATTCAAAATCCTGTCAAGTTACAATGCTTACTCTGTGCCATGATTATGTATTATTTCATATATGATTGGGCAGTGCTCACAGGAAAGAGATTACTGAAGTCTTAGAAGAGACAATGTGTTTGTTTGCAAACCCTCATGGTAGGGATTGATTCCTCAGTACCCTTACAGCCAGATACACAAAATGGTGCATGAATCTGGAGTTGTTTGCAGTGGCAAGAGGCCCTGATAGGCCCTGGGTATTGAAATTTGGGCCTTGAAATTGGAAACTTTGTGTACTTACCTGTACTAGCTATCTAGTACTGAGTGACCAGTCATCCCAATCTGTAGTGGTTTATGACAAATTTAACCTCTCATATCTCCTGTGGGGAAGAACCTAGCTGTGACTAGCTGGGTGCTGTAGACTGCAACTCAGAGTTCTACATGCAAGGCTACAATCAAGGTGTTGGAAGCATTTCTTATGAGAAAGGATCTAATGATCTGCTGGGAGCAACCTCACCCTACTGTTCACAAAACTAAGTTCTCCTGTGACTGAGGAGTCAGTTATTCCATGCTTATTAGCCAGAGATTACCTTCAATTTCTTGGCAAGCAATATCCTTTTGTTTTCCTTAGAATTGGAACATCCCCTTTATCACTTGCTTTTCCTAACTATTGGTCTCTTGTCTTTTGTTACTACACAATGCCTGAGAATATACAATACATAAAGAATAGAAATTTGGCTCACAGATATAGAAGCTGGGAAGACCAAGACTATGCTGTTACTATCTAGGAGTCAGGTCATTCTGTGCACCCTGAAGAACAAAAGGATGAGGAGAAAAGAAGCAGCAAAGCGAACATTTATGTGGCAAGCAGCAAAGACACTTTTGACAAAAGGGGACCTAGAACCAGGAGTCCCTTCAACATTGGCTAGGATGGGGATGACAGAAGAGCTAAGGTGGGAGGGGCATATGAAGGGGAGTTAACAGACCCTTCATGGATTGGTAGGAAGCCTGGGGCACACTGTTCATGCCCCCTATGGGGATTTTTTATTTGTTCTCTACTTTTGTTTATGTGCTATTCTATGAATATTGATTGCATCTTCTATCTAGGCATCCTTGTCTGATCATCCTGGGGTAATGAAAACTTAGCATTCTCAAACTGAAATTGCTCCTTCCATTTGGAGGACTCAATGTCCCAAGCAGACAAACCTTAACCCTAGGGCTTTGGATAGAAAAACAGGAAATCCCACAATGGGGCATTCTGGCATCAACGACATGGACATCTGATTGGCATCGGGCAGTGGCCTTCATGCTACATCATAACCTGTGGAGATGGCAAGTGCTAGCTTGTATCCGTCTTTCACTTATTGCAAAGCCACTAATTCCATTATGTGGTGGCCATCCTCATGACATCAAGTACCTCTAGTTACTTTGAAGGGTCCCACTTCCAAATACCATTAATATATCTCAGGGGTTACATTTTTTAACAGCAGAACTCTTAGGCAACATCTTTAAACTACAGCAATGATTCAAACAGGTTTGCCATTTTGTAGAAACTTCTAATTCAGATTTTCTTAAATTTTTTCTTATAAATAGATTGCTCAGATTTTAAGCAGGAAGAATAAAGATATTAAGGTGTTTTTTTTTTCTTCTCAGAACAACTGTTGTTGCTTTCTCATTGCTAATATTACATTGAATTACTTAGTAAAGACCTTGTGTCTTGTGTTTCTTCACTTAAAAATCAACATGTAACATATTGAAAAAAACAATGAGTGGATAGGAGAGATGTCTCAGGGGTTTAAGTGCTTTCTATGGATTTCCAGAACCCACTAAAATGCTTGGTGGGTTGTGTTACACATATAGTCCCAGTGCTGGAGAGAGAGAGAGAGGAAGCAATCCCTGGAGCTGGTTGTCTAGTGTATCTAATCTAATTAATGAACTCCAATATCACCTAGAAACCTCATCTCAAATAAAATGAAAAGCAATAGAGCAAGGCACCCACATCACCTCTGGATTCCACATGTGCATGCATGCACATGCACTCACACACACACGTGCACCTCCATGTGAACATACAATCATATATACATGTACACCATGTACAGTTAAGGAAACAGTCACTAGTAATGTTGACAAATGTTTTCTCCTATGGTGTCTACTATTAATTAACTTATAGATTTTCACTGTTCAAGGCACAAGCCACTGAGCATATTTGTCTTGTTAATGCACGGAGAGGGAGTAATTAAATGTGCATCTTTGAAACTCCAGGTCGAACATTGACTTTACCTCTGTTTCCCCCTCCTTTGGGGTAAGTAGAAAAGCTACCTCCTCCTCAAGCTCCAAACCAAATAAATATTATCCTGTCCTATATAAATTAACATAGACACAAATTACATTATATTATACATACATGAGGAATATTTTGAGATCAGGTGTACATTGCCAATACAAGTTCAGTAACATACTAGAACTATTCACAGGATTCAAATTATACCTACTTAGAATTTATTGCAGGGAGTAGCACAGGAGATAGAGAGACTATGTATGCTCCTTTCTCTAGCTCTGCCCAGGGAAATGCACTTCAAACTCAGATGCATAGAGGGTGTTTGCTTCTTTTGTGGACTAGTTAACACAACACAGTCTGCCGAGTTTGTCAGTCACAAACATCAAAACCATACTCTAAAAAAAGAACATTTTCACCAATAATCCCATTGTTTCTAAGCATTCGAAGTATGTTGGACAACAGAATTCAAGCAAACAGCCTTATCATCAGGGAACTGTTCCAAAGCCAGCCCAGCCAAAGGCTATAAGTATTCAAATAATCAAGCTCTCCATGTCTACTGTTTCCTAAAGACTAAGGATCTGGTAACAAAAATGGCCCACTTTACTGTTTTACTGTGATGGATTTGTAGTTCACCTTATAGGAGAAGGACAATAAAAGGTTCAATCTTCAGGTCATTACTACTTATACTATTTTGACCTTAAGTTTGCTTAATGAAAACCATTCAAAATTAATTTTCTGAACAGAACAATAAAACCAGACGAATCCTGCAGGAAAGTTGAACATGGCTGAGTAGAATACCCACAGTCAAAAATTACTCTGGGGCTAGAGATATTGCTCCATGGTTAAAGCACTTTCCTGTGAAGCTTAACAACCTGTGTTTGATTCCCCCAGTACGCACATCAAGCCAGATACACTAGGTAGCATATGTGTCTGGAGTTGGTTCATTACAGTGGCTAGAATGGGCTAGTGGCCCATAATCTCTCTATATATATCTGCATCTCTCTCTCTCTCTCTCTCTCACACACACACACACACACACACAAAAATATGTATATGTGTGTGTGTATATATATATATATATATATATATATATTTTAAATCCCACTAGACAGAGAGAGGAATACCTTCTGACAGTGCATCACCTACAACCACTGCCTTACTTGTCTGACTTAATACCAGAATATTCTTTTATAACTCAAGTTTTAGTGAACTATCTTTTCTTTCCATTTACATACTTACTTTAAAAATCAAAGATTATGAACTAATGTTTATGGAAAAGTTTGAGAATCAGAAACATGTTTTTTGAATCAGTTATGTTCTATTCCCCCAAAGAATGGGTACTTATAATTTTATCAATTTCCTCCACTATAATCAGCACAAGAACAGTTCAAAAATCTGAATAAAAATTTCATATATAACCGTGCGTGTGTGTGTGTGTGTGTGTACTTCTTGGAGAGTGTGTAGAATGTGCATATGTAGTGTATCCATGAGTGTGGATCCATATAGAGGCCAGCAGAAAATGTCCAGTGTCCTCTTCCATCACTCTGCCATGTTGCTTCCCTGAGACAAAGTCCCTCACTGAACATGGAGCTGGCATTTCTTCAGTCAGCTTTGCTGTCTAGAAGGCCTCAGTGGTTCTTGTGCAACTCCACCCTGGACTGCAGCTAAGGGCCTGTGTGATCACACCTGGCATTTTTGCATGGGTTCTGGAGATTGCGCATAGGCCCTCTCAGGCCCTCGTGCTTCTTACCCACTGAGCTGTCTTCCTAATCCCAAGAAATATGTTTCAAAATATTTGGCAAATGTACTAATCAGAAGTCACAAATTTGGTTACCTTATCTTTTTAAATGCAACTTATATCCTATTAAATTCCAAGTTTCTAATCTTAATATATATTTGGAAATTCGGGTCATATCATCTTGGTTGAATTTTAAAATAGCAATATTAATAATAACTTAAGTTGTGAAGCAGTGAATTCAAGTGCTTTTCTGGAAGAGACAATAAGAAACTGAAGAGATCACTTACATCTGCAGGGGGTAAATTGTCCTTGAAAGAAATAAAGGAAGCATAAAGAGGAATTTATAATGTATCTCTTGGGTTCAACAATATTAATTTGTATTAACCGTTTTTGAAGTCCTGGCCACAGTGATACTTTCCTAGGTACATTTTAATTAGGGTGGTTCTTTTTTGTTTTTATTTTATTATTTTAGTTTTTTAATTAGGGTGATTCTGTCTCAGTAAGCTATCCAGCATTTGGCTGAACACAGCCTTTATCCCAAATTATTTGTCATAGAATATGTTAAAAGTGAAAATTAATAAACTAGTGTCCATTTGAGAATAAAACGTGAGGCATTTGGGAAAAAATTATTTCAATCATGATCCTCATGATTTGTGACATATAGTTAAGACGAAAAAAATGGGTTGTGTGAAAAGTGGAAAGGGAAGTATTTTTCCCATTAGTGCTTCACAGCTGAGATTTTATATCCTTATAAGGTTTTTAAGAAACTGGGCATTGTGACTGTCTTGCACACCCAAAAGTCTCATCTTTTTCATCATTTTAAGTATTGAATCATTCTCACTTGTGTATAAGCCATCTGCTAGAAGCAATAATTTTAGGAACAGTGTCCCCAAACAGCTTCCATAGATAGCTGCTGGCAGCTCTGGCATTTGGGAGCATAATCCTTCTAAATTGAAATCTGCCCTCATCGGAACAGGTTTCTTGATCCTTGGAGCATCATGAGTGCTTTATATTTATGGTGAAGGTCAAATTAGAGTAAAGGGCATTTAAACTGAAATTTAGCTCATTTTCTTTCTCAATTGTGTCATTAAATTTCAAAGTCCAAATAATCAAGGATATGCCAAACAAGTTAATAAAATCCTAACATTCATCTTTTGGAGACTGAACACTCATGATTCATGAGAAACTGAATAGATTGCCACTAAAGCAGAGATACCTCACTCATCATTCTCACCCACACATACATCTTGCCATTCAGACACATCTCCATCTCTCCATCCTTGCAAACTATATTTGAAATACCTAATAAATTCATGAGATGTATAGTTGTGGTCAGAGGAATATTTAACAGGGTGGGAAGGGGACCCCATTGGGTAAATGGGTATTACACTTATTCTCATAGTAAAAATCACATGTTTTGCAACATAACAGAGGTATCCTAAATTATTTCTAAAGTTTTGATTTAAGATATTTTAACTTTCTTATACTTATGCAAAATAAGACCATAAAATTCTTTGTAAATCTAAACAAAATTAACATTTGACCACTGAATTGGATTTAGAACTCTAAAATTCATTACATTTTGAGGGAAAAGATAAATAGAAAAAAATGTACTATATCAAAATTAGTTAGTTATAAATTTACTGAGAGAACATGAATACTCTACTTTCTGACCCAGAACTAATCAAAGTTCATTTGCCATACATTTTAGTATTTTTTATTCTAAAAGGATAAGAAACACATGTAATTAAATAGAATATCTATGTGCAAAGTGCATCTGGGGTCAGAAATACTTAGTTTATTCACAATAATAGTTTCTTCTTTAAAAAGCTATTGAAGAAAAAAATACGTCTACAAAAAACAAAACATTTCAGGATAAAGAAATCTTTCAATCCTCTGTCATTGGCTTTTGGCAGAAGTTACATTAATTATCCTGCAAGTAATGTGAAAGAAAAATTTCCATATTATAAAAATTTAGGTATTATTTGCAAAATTTTAAATGAAGGTTTTAAAATTCTTCTGCATATATTCTCTTTAGGCTGCTTTGATATACTTATGGCCAGAGTGAGTTACAATGATAAATAATAAGACAACTATGTAGAAAACATGTTACAAAGCCCAAATGTCATTATTCCAAATACAATCATTAGATAGTTTTATCTTTGTTTTTCAAATCAAAAATTGCCTGTATTCCATTGCGTTTTATCAATTTTTTATAATATGAAAAAAAATCTATGTTATAAAAACATTGAACTTTGTATAAATGGAAGCTCTTCAGGATATTCAGCAATAAATATGCAATACACATATAATAAGAAATATAAATGTCTACTTTGATGTATACCATTTTAGCTAATACTCTGCATACAAATATACTTTAGTTTTACATTGTTGTTTTCTCTTTCAACATTAGCTAGTAATAAATGATGAAAGAATGACTAAGAAAGTTTACTTAAACCAAGAATATATACGCTAATAATACCAAATTATCTCCAAGGTTGTTGTAGAGGAAACCATTCTTTTCCTCTCCTGGTATTTCTACTTTGTTGGCTAGCTCTGATTTTTTTTTTTTTTCCATCAGAGAAATTACTAAGGCCTCCAAAACAATGCAGAATATTATCACTGTTAGTTTCCCACTACAACTGGACGGTAAGGCCTTATTACTCAAGACACCAAAGGCTCTGGCTACAGGATAGAGAGAGAAGAAAAATAAATAAATAAAGCTATCAATGGAAGTTTTTCCATAGTGGATAGTGCTCACAGTGTTGAAAGATATCATGAAAGCTGCCAGAGGAGAATTGTTATCAACAGTCTTTCCCATCTTGAATGAAACATAACCGACCCAACCACCCAAGCAAAGTAAGCCCATGGTAGGGTAGTGGCAAACCTGTTATGTGGGTAACCACCCACATCCTGATGAGATTAGAGTCCAGCTCCACAGGAAGGAATTTGTGTTTGATACTGTGAACACAATCAAAACACCATGGTGGAGGATATCACGAGGCTTGGTGGTGATGCTACTTCTGAAGTTTTGCTAAATGGACATGTGGTGTCTGTCAAATAACCTACTTAATCACAGTGTTTATGACCATAGCTCAGTGCTACCATCAGCTGTGGTTGGAAAAACTGAACTGCAAATGTGCAGCAGTGCCCACAGGCTCAGAACTGGTCAAAATGATGAGAATAAGTGATGGCTGAAAGCATAGTCAACAAGGACATCTATTTTCCCCCTCCCCACGCCCCTCCCACCCTGGCCAAGACTCAGGAAACATCATGGAAGAAAGGACAGAGATGACCTTGAGGAAGGTAGGGGAGTGGTATGAGATGCTGACTTCTGAGAATGACATAGCTGTTAATTCTTGATCTCACAGCAGTTGTGATTACCTACACAAGATTTGCATAAGCCTGGACTTGGGAACATTTTTGTCATGGAAGAGAGAATAGCTCAAAAGGCCCCAACTTTTCCTGTGGACCAAAGGACAGTTAATGGTCAGTGGAGGCAGGAGAGCCATTTTCTTCAGTTTAAAGATGGTGAAGTACCCATGCTCCTCTTGGCATGTTGTAATCAACCTAATGAAATTCATTGGGTCACTAGAAATAGCATGTGGGTTGGAGTGATGGCTCAGCGACTAAAGGTGCTTGCTTGCAAAGCCTCATGGCACTGGTTCTATTTTTCACTGCCCATGTATATCCAGAGGCACAGAGTGTTGTGTGCTCCTGGAATTGGTTTGCCATGGCAAGAGGCCCTGGTGCACCTATACTCTCTTTCTGTCTGCCTCTTTCTCTTTGTCTCTCTCTCTCAAACAAAAATAAAATTAAAATGGACATGAAAGTAGAAGGGAAGGAG
The DNA here is from genome assembly GCA_036346955.1 of Dipus sagitta. Taxonomy (NCBI): domain Eukaryota; kingdom Metazoa; phylum Chordata; class Mammalia; order Rodentia; family Dipodidae; genus Dipus; species Dipus sagitta. The sequence continues at coordinate 26,785,959 of CM070784.1, forward strand.
TGGAAAGATATCAACAGGAGTGGGAGGAAGGCAAGAAAAATAATGCGGCTGTGATACCTTCTTAACAGTTTACCTACACGTACGAAAATGTCATAATGATACCCATCATGTATAATACACATTAAAAAAACTCATGAATAAAAGAAAACCTGTCAGATTTTAAGAGCACTTACTAATAAGACATTTTTAAAGTTATGGTTGAACATAAAATTGCAAAACTGATGTCAATTTCTGATAAAAATATCAATAATATTTATATGAAAAATGATTACAAAACCTATAATTTCATTTCTGGAAAAATGTTCACTGAAATTACATCAAAATTAGTGTATTTATTCCACACACATTTAAATCATTCAAGAAATCATATTTATAGAAGAAAACAGTTAGACATTGTTATTTTTCAGGTGGTAGTTAATCTCCCTATGTGAGCCTTAATGGTCATGTCCCTTGGGTTTTCATAATACTAAGACTTGCTTTGGACTAATGCGGCACAGTGAAGCTAGGTCTCAAAAAGGCTTACTGCACTGCTTCTGCCACACCTAGCTTCATTGTGTTGCATTTTGATCAGATATTGATATCAGCTTAGATATTTTCTTGCATGGAACAGACTTTCAGAATGCACCCACAAACCTGAGTGAAGCCCAGGCCTCAGAGAAGTTATTTTTAGCCTGGTAAAAAAAAAAAAGGTAAGTCAACAAACTTTATTGAATTTAATGTCCCTAGCTGCCATATTATGGCATTTGTTTTGGTTTAGTTATTTTAGTATATTTGTACAAGTAAGATAGTGTGCTGAACATATCCCCCTCATACCTTACTACCCTTGCTCTTGTCATTCTTCCCTTCCTATTAGTCTCCTTTCTCCCCCTAGAATGTTCTACTCCTGCTTTCATGTCATACAAACACACATGGTCTTATATACCTAGGTAATATCTAGGCACCATGAGGGAACGAAAGCATATTTATTTTGTGAGATTGGCTTAATTCACCTTAATGATCCCTAGTTGTATTTGGTTTTCTACAAATAACAGGATTTTGTTCTAACACAAAGTACAATATAATTGAAATAAAAATGAACTAAATTTCCCACTCAGCAAAGTAGGTAGAATTAAAAAAAAAAACACTATAAAAATCATCTGGTCTCCAAGCTGGGCGTGGTAGTGCACGCCTTTAATTCCAGCACTCGGGGAGGCAGTGACAGGAGGATCGCCGCTAGTTTGAGGCCATCCTGAGACTCCATAGTGAATTCAAGGGCAACCTGGGCTAGAGTGAAACACTATCTCAAAAAAACAAAAACAAACAAACAAACAAAACAAAAAATACCCTGGTCTCCATAAATTGCAAGTCTGATAGTTGACAATCAGAACTAGAATGTGAGTATTTGTATGACAAAGCTACAATAGAATGGGACAGGGCCTTCAACATTCAGGACCCTCTCAAGGGAATAATATGATATTCACAGGTCAGAAACATAGATATTCAATGAGTAAGTTTGAATTATAAGTCAACCAGTTATGCATCTTAAAAACTTGACTTAGGCATACTAGGTAGCTCATTCCTTCCTGAAATTCATACCTGTGGCCTTCACAGACTTGAGCCCATCCCACCCCACACATGCACAATTTGCTCTTCTGTTTTGCTTCCTCTCAACATTCTAGCTTGTCACCTGCCACAAGTTGAACTACCAGGTCTCAGCTCACGGGGCTGGTTCTCATCTGCTTCAGTTCCAACCTGCTATTCCATAGTCAGCATATTGTCCTAGGGCAGAGAACTGTGCCACCATGGTATGCCTAAGTTTCTGTTCTCTCATAGATTGCAATCATGAGCCACTGTTTTTCAAAACCTGAAACCTGCAGTCTCAGATTTCATACATTTGTGTTTCCTCATATTGACATGGCTAATCCACTGTTAATTACTTTGTTACCAATAGAAAGAAAAAGCAAGCATACTTCTAAATGGATATATATATATATATATATATATATATATATATATATATATATCTCATATATATTTTTTGATTGTTTGAGGTAGGGTCTCACTCTGGCTCAGGCTAACCTGGAATTCACTACGTAGTCTCAGGGTGGCCTCAAACTCTCGGCGATCCTCCTATCTCGGCCTCCCAAATGCTGGGATTAAAGGCATGTGCCACCATGCCCAGCAATATTATAGTTTTTAAATAATTATCTAAATATTACAACTAAATTTGGCAAATGATATAGAACTATCACATATGCATATTTAATCAGTTCAATTAAGCCACACCTAAAACATATGTTTGAAAGCATCACATTGTATGATACATATCTATAATTTTACCAACTTAATGAGTAAAATAAGAGCTATTATATAACAAATACTCTTATGAAAATAATGTTATATATATATATATATATTATTATTTTTATTTATTTATTTGAGAGAGAGAGAAAGAGAGAGAAAGAGAATATGGGCACACCAGGGCCTCTAGCCACTACAAATGAACTCCAGATGCATGTACCCCCTTGTGCGTCTGATTTATGTGGGATCCTGGACAATCAAACCATGATCCTTTGGCTTTGCAGGTGAACACCTTAATTGCTAAGCCATCTCTCCAGCCCTGTTTTTATTTTTTAAATAAATATTGAAATTATCATTAACTGTATGTGATATAAATCAGGTATTATGTTTATATTTACTTACCACATAACAAAAATTAAATTTTAACTGAAAGCTACACAGTAAGTCTGAAAAACAATTTCAGTTAAGTGGTAATTGAAGACACTGCTGAGAGACGGGTAGAAGAAACAGCCATATTTGACTTAAAGTATCAATGGCTTAGAAAAGACAGCGCATGAAATCCAAGAGTCACAGAAATAGCCATTTATAACTGCTGTCGTCAGCTCCATGCTGCTGGGATGAACCTCCAAACCACACACAGTTTATGGGAGGAATAACATTTATTTCAGGCTTACAGATCCAGGGGAAGTTCCGTAATAGCAGAAGCTGGCCCCTTTACCAAATCCATGTAGGAAAAAAAAAAGATACCACCAGCACCACAAGAAAGTGCACTCTGCAGGCAGAGCTCTAGCACTCTGCATACCTTAGGCTGGAATGAAGATCCACCCCCAGTAACACCTCAGTGTTGGACCCCAGGATCTGCCCACAATGAGACTTCTTCCAGCCAGGCAGATGGAGATCTAATGAAGTTTATTAAGGGATGTGAATTCAAACTGCCACACATACATTAAAGGATGAAGCCATTTTACTGCTTTAGACTGTATGTATATATTTGGGAGTTCTGGGGAAAGCTGGGAATAAAACATGGGGGCCATTTGAAACTTAAAAATTAATTATATCTAGAATTTACCATAATAACTTATCTCAGTGATATGTCAGTGAAGTATTAATAGCTAGAAAAATATTTGTGAACTTGATCTTGTATTTTTTTTTTTTTTTTATCTCTGTCCCATCTTTTAAGACTTGGCCTAATCTAGAAAGGCAAAACAGGTTCCCTCTTCTTTCTTAAAAATACCAAGCATGGGGATGGGGAAATGGCTTAGCAGTTAAGTCGTTTGCCTGCAAAGTGTAAGGACCCCCAGTCAATTTCCCAGGAATCAAGTAAGCCAGATGCACAAGGGGGCACGTGCATCTGGAGTTCGTTTGTAGTGGCTGAAGGCCCTGGCATACCCATTCTCTCTTTCACTCTGCCTGTTCCTCCCTCCCTCCTCTCTCTCTCAAATAAAATATTTTAAAACTACCAAACATGAGGCTAGGAGATACAGCTCAATGTTGGAAGTTGTTTGTGTGCAACCCTGCCAGCCCAGGTTCAAGTCCCCAGCACTCAAAGATAGTGAGAGGCAAAATAGCTGTAATCCCAAAGTGCCTGCAGCAATGAAGTTTGGACAGGAGAACCAGGAGGCTCGTAGACCAACTAGACTGGAGCACGTGGCATCAGAACAGTGAAAACTATGGTCTTACGAAAGGAAGGAGAGGACAGAGCCCTGAGGTCTTTCTCTTCCCTACACCCCACCCCCCGACACATACATATACTAAAACAAAAAAATATATATATTTAATTGTCAGTAGTTTTATATGATTCAGCAATTCATATTTGAATTCAGTAAAATTCACTCATCATAGTCTAACAAGACTAGTTAAGTAAATACAGCTGTGTAAGTACCATGACCATAAAAATATAGTGTCCTCCTCCTCAAATTCCACATACTGCCTCTTCGCATAGCCAAACCCAGTTAACAGCTAATTTAATTCTTGTCCCTAAAATTATGGGTTTTTTTTTCCCCCAAAGTTGCCATAGACAGGGAATCATTAACTCTCATGAGGATTCATTCATGTTATCAGATATATTCACAGTTTCTTTTAATGGCTAACTAGAATTCTACTGTTTGGATAAATTAGTCACTACACTTAAAGACTATTTCAATTGTTTCCAGATTTGGTTATTACGAATTCAGTCGTTATAATTTCTTCTTTCTCATGGAAAATATGTAGAGTTGATCTTATATCAAGTATATACCTAACTCTAAAAACCTGCCACGCTGTTTTTTTTTTTTAAGGATTTGTACTATTTTGCATTATTATCAGTACTACAGGACAATTCCAGCCCATCTAGATCCTCTCCAAACCTTTATAGTGTGAAATACTTGTTCAATTCACTTCAAAAATATAAAGCTAGGGCTGTGGAGATGGAAAAGTGGTTAAAGGCTCTTGCTTTCAAAGCCTGGCCTAGGTTCAATTCTCCAGCACTCATGTAATCCATATCCAAAGCGGAGCATGCACCTGTGATGCCAAGGTGCCAGTGAGGATGGGAGGCAGAAACAAGAGGATATGAAGCTGCTAGGTTTATAGTCTGGTAGTTTCTTTGCAGAGGCAAGAGACCCGGTCTGAAAAGAGGTAGAGCCAGAGGTCAAACCTCTCATCTCCACGTGTGCAGCATGGTGCAGCTCATAGATACATATGTGTACACACACACACACACACACACACACAGGATGAAGTATGCTTTAAACCTGCATTTCACTTATTAAGGTCTTCCATCTGTATGTCTAATTTGGTAGGATCACTATTTCCCATTTTAATGGAATTAGTTTTTTTTTTTTTTTTTTCCTACTGAGATGAAAGTATCCTTTATGGAGTCTTTTTGACATGTGTATTCCAAATATTTCAAGTCTATGATTTTTTTCATTTTGTCTCTCACATAGTACATTTGTTTAGATGTCGTCAAATTCATAATTTCTTTTCTTTTATGGATTGTCCTTTCAGCATGAATCTAAAGACAGTCTAACTCAAATGTCATTTATTTCCCTCTTTTCCCCTAAGTTTTGTACTTTTAGGTTCTATACTTATGTCAATGACTTTTTTTTCTTTTTGCAAATAGTTTACAGATAAAACTGCCCCTGTACTTCTGTCAAGAAACAAATGATTAACCTGTATGTGGAAGTATATGTTTGTAATGCCAGAACCTGAGAGGTGAAAGCCGGAGCATAAAGTTTTTAAAACTAAAGTTGGTTTTATGAGACCTTGTCTCAAACAAAAAATTAAAATAAGAGTGATTAAATTTGTGTGTATACATGTCTGGCTTCCCTATCTATTCCATTAATCTATGATTTGGGTACTATGATTTGTCTTAACTCCAAACTTAAATTTTTTTTTGTTTATTTTTATTTATTTATTTGAGCACGACAGACAGAGAAAGAAAGAGGGAGGGAGAGAGAAAGAATGGGTGTGCCAAGGCTTCCAGCCACTGCAAACGAACTCCAGATGCGTGTGCACCCTTGTGCATCTGGCTAACTTGGGTCCTGGGGAATCGAGCCTCGAACCATGGTTCTTAGGCTTCACAGGCAAGTGCTTAACCGCTAAGCCATCTCTCCAACCCAACTCCAAACTTTTATACTAAGCCTTGGTCCTGTTAGTTCCCTGATATTGTTCTCTTCTAAATTGCTTGAAAAATTCAGATGTGATGGCACAAGCCTGTAAAATCTGCACTAGGAAGGCTTAAGCATGAGAATCATGAGTTCAAGGTCAATTACAAGTTTGAGGACAGCCTAGATTGCATAGCAAGACTTGCTCCCTCCCTCTCCCTCTGTGTATGCGTGTGTTTAAAATGGGACAAATAATTAAATACTTGAAAAGACAATCCTAGTATCTTTACCTTTGAGTTCTAGTTCTGTCCTCTGACTTCATAGAAGTCCTAATACAAATGCTCCGTATCCCACAGAGTCTTTGACCTTTAGCTTGCCATCTGTTCCTTTCTCACATTCACTCTTCACAGAACTTCTGGAAGTCTACAATCATTCTCAACCTCACATGTCTCCCATGGCATCCTGCAATATGTGAAATAGATTCTTTTCTCCAAAGTGGATTCTTAGCTGTAACTAGTCTCATAATAGCACTTACTCTAAATACTTCTATCATTGTTTGCATTAATAATTTGTGCAATTATTTAATTTGCATATTAAAACATGTAATGAAATAATATATCTTATTTAACATCTAAAATATACTTTTATATCTTATGTATTCATATATACTGAAATACACTATATCAAATTATTAAATACATTATTAATCATTTCTTCATTTCATACATATTAATGAATTTTAGTAATTAAAATATAATTTTTTAAGAAGGCAATTTCTTAATTTTTCAAGGAGACTGTATTAAAATGGAGGAGACAAAGATAAGAAAAATACATAGTCAAGTTTATTTATCTGGCTACTAACACTTCACTACCATATCATTGAGATAGGTTTGTGCTGACACTTGGGCAGTAAAGCCTTCTATTTCTCCCACATAAGCTTCTGAAAACCTTTCAAATTTCCTGGACAGATTCCAGATTCCAGACCTGGTAGAGATGTAATTTGCAACAACAGCTGACCAGAAGGGAGGTCAAGGAAGAAATAGACCTTAATAACCCAGACACCAAGGTTTATCTATGACAACAGAGGTCAAGATTTGAGATCGTTACGTTTCAGACACCATCTTTAAAAAGTCCCAGGGGGAATATATCTTATGATGCCTGTGTTAAAAAGATAAAGAAGTTGATATTTAAAGAGAGGAATTATTTAAGAACATAAATTTAATGATGGTGTGAGTTTCCTGATTCCCCTTATTTCCATTCTAACATTTGAGATAAAATTTGGGGAATGGAGGGAAAAGTCCTTAAAACACTGACTAGGCTTTCAACTATTTTCCCTCCACCTTCTTTTTGTCCCATTAGTCTCCTAAAATTGCAACCATCTCTAAGGTGGACTTGTAACTTCACAACTACCTACTACAATACACTGATCAAATAATGTCAACCAAATCACATTACATATTTGGTCAAAGCATTCTGATGGCGTCCCACATTATTCATTCTAAAATACATCTCCAGGGCTGTAAGGTCATCCCTGAGGCTACTTACCTCTCTTCCACTCCTCTCCTCGGAACATCGTCACCTGCACACTGCTCTGACTACCATAGCTATGTTGCTTAAAGATTTCTTGCCTCAGAAGTTGTTCTTTACTGCCATGTCTTTGTTTGCGATACCATTTTGCTGTTATTGTCATATTTGATGTTTTTCACTTTGAAGTATGATGTCTCTTCAAAGCAGCCTTCCACAACCTTGGTGGTCTCTAGTATACCACTCCTTTTAGTCCATACTTTAGCCCCTAACTGCTTTTTCCATAAATATCAACACAGTGGTTTTGTTGTTGTTGTTGTTGTTTGTTTTTTGTTTTTTCTCTGCTTCTGTGTCACTACAAGACAGCAGTAGGAACTGATCAGTTTTGTGGGCTATGAGAACACCAATGAAAGTAAGTTGTCTAAGAGGGTAAATGAAAGCTTCAATTACCCATTTTGATCTTCATTATTTTAACCACATTATTTATATTTGCTCTTTAGAATTAATGGCCTAAATACATATCAGGGATAACCTAATTAATTTATGTATATTTCTATATTATTCAGTAACAGCATAAGAGTACATATGCTTCTCTCCCATAACTGCCTTCTAAGCTGCTATGTTAAGCCACCTCCTTAGATCTGTATTAAGCTGTAGAGAGAGATCTCATAGGCCAGGTAGATAGGATAAATAATCTATTTTAATATGGCATAAAGTTCTGGGTCACTGTTTCAGAAAAGTTCAGTTTAAAAACTTGAACATTACTGAATTAAAAAATGTTAAAATTAAATAAAATATAATTTAACTAGAAATTCCTTCTGATTTTAATGAAATAGGCCCACTTGAGAAGATACAGGATGGGATGGTTGCAACAGAAGTGGCATATATCAATATCTCAATATGCAGGAAGGCTGATCTTTTGCAGGAGTTTTTTTTTTCTACATCGATGCTAATATTTTATTGTTTGAGATTTTATTTTAGATGATTTTGTAGTCTTTAGGTGGCACATTAAGGACATTATGTCTTGAGTGGTTGTAACAGCAGATGTAGAAATAATTTTAAGATATTTAAGAAGCTCCTCTAGCTTTTATTCTATTACTGTTACTAATATACTACTTAAAATAGTTTTATAACTCAGTTGAGAGTTAAAGGAAATTGAAAACAATATGCACGCCTTATGTGCTGAGTGAGCTGCAATAAAGCATGCTACAAATTCTGACCACCCCAGTAAACCAGATCTTAATAGGTTTTCTCTATTCATTAACATTGTGAAATTGACTCTAAATGGACCTCTTAATTTGTGAAACTGAGAATAACTATCACTGCCTTTTTTGTTGTATAAAAATATCATTAAGAAATTTGTATTTTTCTAATGTACAATATTAAGCACTACCATAAATAGGACATAAATAGGATCTTTTATGATTTTGTCTATAAATTCTTCCAGCAAATGACATGGTATCAATTGATTTGAAAATATAAATTAAAAAATCATATGTATATACCACAGTATAGTTGTAGGGAACATAGTTACTCATTCTAAAGCTTAAGACATTTGTTTTATTCTCCTTTTAGCTAGTTGGCACTTTCCATAAAGTTCTATTCAAATTTATGTTGGGGTGGGGCACTATCAATAGCATAGTTTAGGCTGTAGCTTCAGTTAAATAGCTAAAATAATTCTACTTACCAGAAGGATATATAATGAACAGAGATTTTTCAAAGAATCACGTATGAGAAAAATGTTTTAAACACTAAGATTTTAAAATCTAAAATGTAAGTTGTTAACCTAAGATTACATAAGCATTATTTTGTTAAATGAATAAAACATTTACCAAAAAATGGCGCTATTACTTTCCCAATGATACAATTTGATGTCATCATTTGTTTTGATATTTTTTAAAGACAGTAAGGAAGCCTAGGCCTTGAACTTGCCTTTGCCTCCGAAGTACTCAAATGACAGGTGTGACCGGCCAGCTGGGCTGACAGATAATATATTCGGACAAGTAAATTTTATTAACCTATGGGCTGGAGACATGGTTCAGCTGTTAGGGCACTTGTCTGCACAACCTAATGATCTGAGTTTGATTTCCCAGAACCCATGTAAAGCCAGATGTGCAAAGTGGCTCACGAATCTGGAGATTATTCACAGAAGCTAGAGGCCCTGATGCACCCATGCTCTCTCTGCTTGCAAATAAATAAAAATATTTAAAATGATTATTAACTGAAATATTGCTGGAAAATTTTGAGGTGTTTATGTGAGTTTTGACATGATTTTCTTATTTTCTCATTAATGATTTATAAAACTATTTAATACATGCCATAACCTAACTATAACCTTCGATATACATATATATATATTTTGAGGTAGGGTCTCACTGTAGCCCAGACTGACCTGGAATTCACTATGTAGTAGTCTCAGGGTGGCCTTGTACTCACGGTGACTCTCCTACCTCTGCCTCCCAAGTGCTGGGATTAAAGGTGTGTATCACCACACCTGGCAACCTTCCATATTTTTAGCTTGTAATATTCTTGTCCCTTTCCAGAATATTGCTACATTTCTTCCCAGGCTTTATAACGACATAAGCTTGGAATAGGCACTGCTTATGTAATGGTGGGAACAGTTAAATTTGTGTTATCTCAAGATTCTCTTTTAACACTATGGACAGGTTCATTACGTTCTATCCCTATCTGTTAAATTTCAATATGCTCACCCTGTTTCTGGGGAAGAGATGTAGTTATAAGAACTAAGTGAACAAATATACATACACTGAAATATAGCAGGAATTCAACATATTTTAGGTCTAAGACCTACTGAAGATTATTCATTTTTATCAGATCTGGTGTTTCTACAGGTCCTATGTCTTTCCTTCACTGTAATAGTGTTTCCAGGCTTCTTATGAGTCTCTGTTTATATGTTGTTTGTTTGCTTGTTTCTTGATGTTTCAAAGTAGGGTCTCACTCTAGCCCACACTGACCTGGAATTCACTATGTAGTCTCAGAGTGGCCTAGCACTCATGGCAGTCCTCCAACCTGTGCCTCCAGAGTGTTGGGATTAAAGGCATGCACCACTACACTTGGCTGTAGTGTTGTTGTTGTTGTTGTTGTTGTTTGTTTTGTTTTGCTATTTAACTTTCAGTTTTTAAATAGTATCCAGTCTAAATTACGCTCACTGCTTAAGCTTGTTACTGTAGCTGACATACACAATTTTTTAAAAAATATATTTATTTATTTATTTATTTGAGAGAAAGAGAAAGAATGGGCACTACAGGGCCTCTAGCCACTAAAAATCAACTCCAAATGCATGCAGCCCCTTGTGCATCTGGCTTATGTGGATCCTGGAGAATCGAACCAGGATCCCTTGGCTTTGCAAGCAGACGCCTTAACTGCTAAGCCATCTCTGTAACCCCTACACAAAGTTTTGTGTACTCAACTTTCTCAGTATGTTTAACAGGATAATTTTATTCAATCCTAAATATGTTGTCATATGCACACAGTCCATGTGGATAAGATTCTCAAAGTTGCCTCTTTACCTCAGAGTACTTATCCTAACCTTAGATTTTCATATTCCTGTATGAATTTGACATCTTCACATGGATATACATCTAAGAGACAGCATAAACTGAATATAAATAAAACTATAACTAATTTTCCTTTCTAGTTTTATGTCTTTTCAGAACTTAATGACTTCTTATCTCAGTAAGTTAAACCACCACTTTTACTTAAAACAAATCTTTGGAATCTCCTTACATTATCTCTTTCTTCACACTTCACATTCAAAACATAACAAAGACCCTTAGCAATGATCTTTGATAAATCATTAAGAAAATCCCAACCAACATTTACACTAGACCTTTACCATGGTATAGAGCCCTGGACTACTACCTTGACTGCATTTGCTATCTTGACTCCATCTTCATCTCCCAATGAAGCACAATACTTCTTCACACACAAAAAAATTAATTTCTATAAATCAAAGACGAAATATTCCCTTTCTTCTCCCACTCAAAAATTAAGCCTTCAGATATCACTCCATGGCTGCCAAACTAAAAAAAGCTTCTTAAAATCTATCTACAAGAGTCATAACATCTCTTTTCAACCTAAATATCCAAGGTTGTAGCTCTGCCATCCATTATCTCCAGCCATACTTGTTTTGATTTTTACCCCTTGAAAACTGCCAGCTTCTTTTCATCTTAAGTCTATGTAGCTGATCATGTAACTGACTTGAGATATTATTTCCTTAGAGCTTAGATAGCTGCATTCTTTTCATCACATGGGTCTCAGCTCAAACAAAGGCAGAATACCTCTGTGCCCAGGACATGTTTAATAGAATGCATAGAAAAATGGGCTATGTCCACATTCCCTGGACTCAAACTTAATTTGAGTAGTTATGTACATAAATATGAACACAAATGAAAACTAAAAGTATTTGTTTTAGTTAACATAAAACATCTTTTAGAGAATTTCCTTTATAAAACATCTATTAGTTCTGTTTCCTTAATACAAACACATACACACACACACACCTGCCTTTTCAAAGCTTAACTGTACCTCTTGCCAGCATAACACTGCAGCAGTGTCTTTCTCAAGCATCTGGAAGTCATCTCTGATATGTAATCATGAAGGAAGACCATAGTACTGTCACCCAGTTTCTATGGGAAGGCAGAAATTTAAATTTGGCAGGTTCTTAAATTGTAAAATGATTTTCTGTCACCAAGACCTGAGTTTAGTTTTCCTTTGGATAATGCTAATTCTGATGGCTTTCACAACTACCAGATGAGCCTAAAACAACACAGTATGAAAAGTCTTGCATTCAAATCCTTTTATTTAAGGAATTAGGGTTTATGACCTTAGCCATTGACTTTTAATCCCAGCACTTGGTAGGCAGAGGTAGGAGGATTGCCATGAGTTCAAGGTCACCCTGAAGCTACATAGTGAATTTCAGTTGAGCCTGGGCTAAAGTGAGACCCTACTTCAAGAAACAAAACAAAACAAAACAAAACAAAATACATTCTGCCTCTGGCCCCCATAAATTGATAACCATACATGATGTAAAATGCAATACAGTCATCCAACTTTGAAAGTTCCCATAGTGTTTTTCAATTCCAATGATGTTCATACATTCCCATAATACAAGGTCTTTGCACTGAGCCATAATACCAAAACATAACCTCAAAAAAACCCATAATGGCACAGAATAAATATAATGCAAAAGGTGGCATTGGGCATAACAAAGAAGTATTGAACCAATACAAGATTTAAAACAACCAGGGCAAACAACAAACTCTGTAATTTCAAGTCCAACAACTCTAACCAGTGACAAATCTCCAAGTTCGATAATCTAACCAGCCATAAGTCTCTGGCATACCAATTCCACCCCTCCAGCTAGACTACTCACAGTCCTAGAAAACTTCGGGGCCAGCAGCTTTCCTTAGCAGCGATCTCATGGTCCCTGTACCTCTACTGGGTCTCCACTGCAATCCATGGTTCATCCTCATGGCCTGATGGGAGTCTCCATGCAGGCAACCAGCAAACCTGCTTCACACTGCCCATGGCCATTTCCAAAACACAAGACCGTGTTGCAGACTCAATGGCCCTCTCTTTCCTGCATTTCCAATATTCCACAATAGCAGGTATGGTGCCAATTTGTTAATCCAGGGGGGAATAAAGTAGACTTTGAAGAACAGGACACTCCTTGTGCACTCAGTCCTCTTCAAAAGAGTCTACATTCTTCCTGTTGCCCCAGTGCAGGTCAGCTGGCCCAATCTCAAAGGTTGTAATCTCAAACAATTTGCAGGTGAACAGGGCAGTATTTTAGACCCAAAGATTTCATTTTTTTCTGTGTCATATCCCTCTGCTCATACCAGTCCATTTCTACACAAAGCAACCCTGCACAACTTCTCAGGACACGGGCATAACAGCAAGCTTCTCACACAAATTGCCAGCAGAGTCCAAGCAAAGCTCTTCCTCACCCTTATAAGCCAAACTTCACAGTACATAGTTCTTACTGCATTCAGGTCTTTCACCTCTGATCAGAATAGTCCATCAGGCTGTACTTACAGCACTGCAAGGCATCTCTGAGGCCAAGGTTTCAAATCCTTCCACATTCCTCTTGAAAATCAGCTCCAAAACGCCAAAGCCACACAGTCAGGTGTCTAGTAGCAACTCACTCCTCGGTACCATTTTACTATCGCAGTTAGGTTTCCATTGCTGGTAGAAATCACCCAACCAAGAACAGCTTGTGGGAAGAAAGAGGTTTGTTTTGGCTTACAAACTTGAAGGGGAAGCTCCACGATGGCAGGGAAAACAACATCATGAGCAGAGGGTGGACATCACCCCCTGGCCAACATAAGGTGGACCATAGCAACAGGAATGTACCAAACACTGGCAAGAGGGAGCTGGCTATAATACCCATAAGACCGCCCCCAACAATAATACTGCCTCCTGGATGTGTTAATTCTCAAATCTCCGTCAGCTGAGGACCTAGCATCCACAACACCTAAGTTTATGGGGGACATCTGAATGAAACCACCACAAAGAGCCTATTCATATCAATAAATATTTGTTAAATAAACAGACTAGAATAAGAAACACATTTAAAATGATGCTATTCCCTCTATTCCCTCATTCCTCATATTTCTTCTCTACAGCTTATTAGTAATAGCCCATATATATAAAAACATACATACACATACATATACACATATACATACACATACATATATACATATGAAATCTGTCTATCTACAAGCCTTAATAATCATTTAGGTTTAGGAAAAATCCTTGGAGTTTTAATAGCAATTATGACTTTGGCTCACCAATAATAGAAATATATTCAGTATAACTGGGTTTTAGGGAAAGAAGTTGTAATATATTTCAACAATAAGCTTTAAAGAATTTCAGTACTTAAGGGAATATTAAATACATTTAAAGATTCACTTATATGGAGAAATATCTTATTTCACATTAGGACAGATAACTAGTTTTAGATGTTTGATTTCCATGTTTCAGTCCCTCAGTTGAACATAAACATACACACTGATAGATAATAGACAGACAGATAGATATAGATGATATAAACTGAAAACAAACCTATGCATATATGTATGCATGCTTATTAGTAAGCACTCTGATTCTTCAATTCAAGAAATTTGAGTTTGTACATACAAAGTTAAAATTCAACTCACATTAAAGTGATATAGTCTTTACAGTGTAATGAAAATGCAAATGAGCTAGCAACTTAGATGAATAATACATATCTTTACCCAGTGTATGCACTAAAAAGTCCTTCACATAAATGACTTATAAATTTCAGTTCAATTTTAGCATTTGGCAGGACAGTATATACTTTATGAGACATAAAATTTGGATATTGTCTCATACTAGTTAAAGGCAGCATTTATAAACAAAATATTAACATAAAATAACTGTTAGTAGCTATTTCAGCATACTTTACAAATCTTTGTGTCTTTCAAATGAGAAAACATTGACTTTGTTGTCACTATGAGATTACAAATTAAAACCCTTAATTCTTTTCAAATATGTCTTTTCCATCATACTTCTAGCTTTTTAAATTTTGAATGTGCATTTTTACTGTAAAGGTAAAAGGGAGGTAACTAATAGATAAATAATCTGTTAAGAAAACACAACTTTAACTTAAAAGTTACAATTAGTCTTTGCCTTCATATAATGCCTTGATTTATGTTACTGTCATATTTGGCAGAAAAAATATAGGAATTTAACCTCTCATTTCCATTTTTTTTTTTTGAGATAGGATCTCACTCTAGCTCAGGCTGACATGGAACTCACTATGTAGTCTTAGGCTGGCCTTGAGCTTTTGAGGATCCTCCTACCTCTGTCTCCCTAGTGCTGGGATTAAAGGCGTACACTATTATTTCCATTTTCTATATAGTAGATGCCTCAATTAGGAGCTTTCTATGTCTATACTTTTAGATGATAGAAGCATTAAATATTTATAAATACTTTTTTGTTCATTTTAACTTTTAGGACTTCTTATAGTAACATTTAATTTTTCGTAATGTAAATGCTTCTCAATACTGAGTGTAGCCAATAGTGTCTGTTGTTGCTCTCAATTTCATGCCTTTTATGCAACTTTATGAATAAACGTTATCAGGTTACCTATGTTGGCTATAGCTACTTCAAGAGAAGGCGGCAACCTACCTACCTTTCTGGTGTCTTCATGGTTTCAATGTGTGTGACCACCACTATACATTGATCTAATACTATTAAATGTATGATTCATTTTATGAACCTCGCTGCAACCCTGACCGCATCTAATTGGGTCAGAGTTTGGTTCATTCCAAATTTAGGTTTAAAAGATGACCTAGATATCAAACTCACTATGTGAGCTAAGAGAAAAACTACTTGCTGTCAATGGATGTGAGAGACGACAGTTTCCCTAAGGTAGATAACAATCATGGTAAGGCAAAGTCTTGCTAATGCAGAAGTCCTACTCAAACAGGAACTATGAGTGCACAGAGGGAGAAAGGAATTGGAGTGCGTGTGGCACACACCTGTCTGCGGTCAAGCACCAGAACTGACAAGCTGTGGCCGAGTTCCTAGCTCATCTTGGAGTGCAGCATTAACATATTGCCCAAGGCTCTTAATGCTTGGCCTCATATTCTCTCTTCTTTTTGGAGTTTGATTAGGCTCTTCTGTCCTCACAGGAAGTAACACTTGGTTCAACCTAGCTTCATTAGGCCTCTATCCCCCAACACCAGAGCAAAATATGTCTAAGACACATGGCTGATAGCTTACTACTAAAAGTAAAATTGCTGCTTTTCAAGAAAAAGCTTTTATTTGAAACTTATTGCTTATATTATACAATCCCAAGTAGTATCTAAGTATGTCTTCAAATTGTAGATTCTTTTGGTCTCAAAGTGACATTAGATATTATTTTTATTTTATCTAAAAGGATAAACTGAATCCTGTCTACATTTTGTTGTTTTCCCTAGTTATACTGTTCAAAATTAGCTTAACAAGGGCTG
Organism: Dipus sagitta; assembly: GCA_036346955.1. Taxonomy (NCBI): domain Eukaryota; kingdom Metazoa; phylum Chordata; class Mammalia; order Rodentia; family Dipodidae; genus Dipus; species Dipus sagitta. The sequence continues at coordinate 26,802,349 of CM070784.1, forward strand.
GGGAAATGGCTTAGTGGTTAAGGTGTTTGCCTGCAAAGCCTAAGGACCCCAGTTCAATCCCCAGGACCCACGTAAGCCAGGATTCACAGAAGGTACATGTGTCTGGAGTTCATCTGCAGTGGCTGGAGGCCCATTCTCTCTTTCTCTCTACCTCTTCCTCTCTCTCTCTGTCAAATAAATAAAATAACTTAAAAATTAGCTTAACAGGATTAAAGCACAAAGACAGGATATGCTGAGGAAAAGACTACTAAGAGGCAGAAACAGAAGGACACAAAGGATTTAATAGACACAATATACAGGAAACAATTTAAAGTTTCTTAAAAAATTATCTATACAGAAGTTTATGTTAATTTGATGATTTCTTTGTTGACACAAGGAACCTTACTAAAGATAAAAACCTTCCATTCTAATACGTGACATATCTAGGACTTTGACATGAGACATCAACACCATCAAATGGGCAGCAGCAATAGCTTCTTACTAGAGAACACGTGTGTTCTTGAACAACCTTGAAGGAAGGAAGATGCTGAATGCTAGACAATAGCAAGATTCTTACTGTCTTTACAAGCCTTTTACAGCTTTCATAGCTACAGGTGAATTTCAAATACATTTACAATTAATTATTCATATTATTGTGTGCTATATATTAAATAGGTGGCTGTGAACATTGTATTAGTTTAAAGTGCTTATCATAGTCTCTAACTCACAGGAAGAGTATAGGACAAGTAAAGTAATTTTCTACAAAGATAAATGAGATAGATGTTTACATATATAGAATGTGAGTATGTATAACTTTATTCTAGCACAGTGCTAAAATGGGTATCCATTTGCTTAGTGTTTGTTTTCATCTGTAAAATTTCACTCTTTACTTCCAAATCAAGAGTTTTTTTTTTTTTAACCTCTAGAGCATTTGTATTGTTTTAAATAAATTGGTGGTTAGTTTATAAGTTTTCAAGATGACTTAAGGTTAAAAGCTAAGTTTATTTCATGTGATAATCACTTTGAATTATGGTAAAAAGAACAGCTAAGATATATTCAAAACCGTAATCAAATTTAAGTATTGGAATTCCAGAATGTTCTTAATTCCATACTAGTTGCACCTGGCACAGATGTTACTTCCTATTTTTGGCTTTTAGAGGGTTCATAATTTTGAAGCCAAAGAGAAAAATCATAACTTCCTGCATATTTACTTTCTAATTTCCAAATGGAATCTTGTTTTGGCCCATATTGACTCAATGATTCCCAAATTCACCTTTTTTCTCCCAGAGGAGTTTGGAGATTATTCATCATGTATCTAATGTTTTAGTATAGTGTATGAGAACAGAATTATTAGAATAAAGGAAGAAGAAAATTTTCTTAGTACATGTGGTTAAAATGATGGAACAAACCAATGTCTGCTTATTTTAGGTAAATAGTAAAGTGTTCTCCTCAGCAATCCTTTTGGCCTTAATGCACTCCTTATGTATCATCACTTTTGCATACTGTTTTAGCCTTCTAGCTTAGAAATGTAGTAACAGAGACAGACCTAGATATTTTGAATACTATATATTTATTAGGTAGTTAATATATGTATAATGTCTCAATTATTTAGTCTTATATAATCTCCTCCTCACCCAGAATGACCTAGAATTCAGTCTGTAGTCTCAAAGTGCCCTTGAACTCACACTGACTTTCCTAACTGTTTCCCAAGTGCTGAAATTAAAGGCATGTACCACCACACTTTACTAAGAAATACATTGCTAAGTTGCAAAGAGAATCTGTAAACACTTTCAAGAGTGACATACATTTTAAAAGATGAATCAAAGAAGTCACAGTAATAAGAAAATCAAGCAATAGACCTGCAATGTTTATGAGAAAGATAAATGCAACATGCCAAAAATAATTCACATTGTGGAAAAATATTAGATCAATTGGTTATGAATCTTAGTCAAAAATTAATTTTTCTGTAGCTGATTTTCACCAGGTAATAAAAATTATTAATAATCAGCAGAGCCAAGATAAACAAAGAAAACATGATATCAAAGCCAAAGGTGAATTTTTGTTAACCACATTAGTACTAACATTATATGTCAATTAGATCGATCTTTCGCTTGCTTGTTAATTTCACAAGTACTTAGCTAAATCCTGTTTGTAATGAAGGTGCATGTGACTCAATAGAAAGCTATAATTTTTTATCATTAATACTAAGGAGGGTTTTCACAGGATACCTTCCAGGGGACTGGGAGGGGAACACAGCACAGAAAATTTTAGCAGAACAAATGTGATAAATTGTGCTTTACAATTTATTTACTACAATGCTGTCAAAAAGGATTTATATGTCACGGCTAGCCAAGGAACTTTAATGTAGAAGATAGGATACGAAGTCTCCACCTGAAGATGGCCTTCATAAATTAAGGGTTGTGCCAAGGGAAACTTTGATGATCCAACATATAAATCTAATTATGAAGTCAATTTATCTCATTTCTTGGTTCATTCCTATTTGATATTTATGCTTTTAATGTTGGCTTAGAGAGTAGCCATAAGTTTACTAAATATAATGTTCTCTCCGGGTTTGCCTTAGGGATTCAAACTGATTTCATACATCTTTCCCTGCTTGCTTGAACCGGATTAGACCTTTTGAAGATATAAATATAACTGTGGAATGGAAAAGAGATTGTGGAAGACCTAATGTGATTATTCTTATCATCAAAACAGGTGCCTTTACGTCAGAGTTAAAAATAACTGTGTTTGGGGGTTCAGTAAGCAAAGAAAATATTTTGTGTTAAATGCTGGTAATGGCTAAGAAAAAACAGCATTCAGGGAATTTTTCAAAATCCCAAAGGGCAATAATCAGAAGTAGGCATAACAATCACTATTTGAATTGGGGCTTAAAAAATAAACTGAAGCCATTTATTTTTCTCCCACTCATGAACACAGACATTTCTTATGGCAGCTGTAAGAAAAGCCAACAGTTCCTGCAAAGTAAGATTTTGAAAAAAGTCTCATAATAATTTTCATGGAAATAACATATATAATTTAAAATTCTTATTTTAGCCTAATTTTATTGGTATATCAGGGGTCTATTCATCCTGGACTTCTTGTGGGTACATGAATAGTAAGATATACTGCATTTTCTAACTTTTAGGGACAAAAATTTACCATCTTGTGCCTGTGTATAAGTAAATGTACATGTTAGTAAAATCAGATGCATTGTGGGAAATGACATGTGCAACTCAGAAAATGTTATATAACCCAAGCCTGTTAAACCAGAGGCCTGCCTTAGCTCAATCCCTAGCAACTGACCCATCTTCCTCTAAATTTTTTATTTATAAAATGAAGCCCTAGACCACATCATGAGGCCCTGAGGACTCTCCCCTCATGGCATGCTGCCCCTTTGGCTGTTTTCATCTTTACTACTGCTTTGCTCCTCATGTGGATTCTTGATACTTCACTACTTTTGCGTACCTTTCTTTCGAGTAAGATGCCAAGAACCTGCAATCACCCAGTGGCTACCAGTAACAACACCGCCAATAGCCATCTGTTGAACTGGATACATTTTTACTTTTCACATTTCCCGAATAAGTTTTTAACCAGAAAAGAAAAAGACAATAGAATCGGCAAATTTCTCCAAAAAAAAAAAAAAGATAGTGGCTCCAGCTCATGCAATACCTTTAAATTTTTACAGCATGTTAATTCCTTTGAAAATTAAAAGAACTTATAAAAATATTTTATATATTACGAATGCAGTCACCGTTGTAGCAAAGTTCTCAAAAATATAATACTGGGGCAGGAGAGATGGCTTAGCAGTTAAGGTACTTTTCTGCAATGCCAAATGAGCCAAGTTCAAGTTCCCAGACTCATGTAAGCCAGATGCACAAGGGTGGCACGTGCATCTTGAGTTCATTTGCAGTGGCTGGAGGCCCTGGTGTCCTTATTCTCTCTCTATCATGAATAAATTAAATATTTTTTAAAATATAGAATATTTTCCTAAAGGACACATAAAACATTCTTTCTGGGGTGTGTGCTACCATGTTGGAGGAGAATGACTGTGACACCTTTCTCTGTGTGTCACCTACTAGGCAGGTACATGCAGGCTTATCACAGTCTTCTAAATTTGCAGGACAGAAACCAGCCTCTGAAATTTCTCCCTTTCAGATTAGGCCTGCCAGAGAAACACAGGAGGAGCCAGAAAGTTTGAGTCACCCTGTCTCAAGCCTGGTAGAGGACATCAAGAAAGCTTTGTCTGTTGTTGTACAGAATTCTTCTGCTCAGACATTCCAGTTCACCATTGTTTTGAACCTGGGAAGCATGAAAAGGCATGACTACAGGCCTACTCAGGACTATGCTCACCACCACATATTAGGATGAGTCTGTCCTGCATGAATATGTATTTCTCCAATACAAGTCCTTTATTCATTTATTTGGGGAGGCACTGCTTTGGGAAATGACCCTAGGTCTTTTCCTTACTTGTTCCAAGTAATTAACTTCTCTAAATTCTTTTGTCTCCCGATTGTGTGTATCCACTTTGCAAGTGGATTGCATTCGGTTATAATACATTGTATCAAGCTTATTACCTTATGATTTACAAGGGAGAAGGGCTCTGGAATGTCACCTTGCATCTTAAAGCGCATCAATTATAAGCGTACAGCAAAGCAATGTGTGTGATGTCTTAGAGGATGCATGAGGCCTGTGGTGGTTTGATTCGGGTGTCCCCCATAAACTTAGGTATTCTGAATGCTAGGCTCCCAGCTGACGAAGACTTGGGAATTAACACCTCCTGAAGGTGGTGTATTGTTGTGGGCAGACGTATGGATGTTATAGCCAGTTTCCCCATGCCAGTGTTTGGTACACTCTCCTGTTCCCATTGTCCACCTTATGTTGACCAGGGGGTGATGTCCACCCTCTGCTCATGCCGTTGTTTTCCCTGCAATCATGGAGCTTCCCCCTCAAGTCTGTAAGTCTAAACCTCTTTTTTTTCTCTAACTGCTCTTGTTTGGGTGATTTCTACCAGCAATGCAAGCATGACTGCAACAATATAGAGATACCGAGGAATGGGATTACTGCTAGACACCTGACTGTGTGGCTTTGGCCTTTTGGAGCTAATTTTCAAGAGGAATGTGGAAGGATTTGAAACCTTGGCCTCAGAGATGCCTTGCAGTGCTGTAAGTATAGCCTGATGGACTATTCTGATCAGAGTTGAAAGTCCTGAATGCAGTAAGAACTACGGACTGTGAAGTTTAGCTTATGTGGGTGAGAAAGAGCTTTGCTTGGACTGGGCTAGCAGTTTGTATGAAAAACTTGCTCTTATGCCCACATCCTGAGAAGCTGTGCAGGGTTGCTTTGCATAGAAATGAACTGGTGTGAGCAGAGGGATATGGCACTGAAGAAAAAAAAAATATTTGGGTGAACTGCTGCCTGTTCAGCTGCAAATTGAGAGATTACAGCTTTTGAGATTGGGCCAGCTGACCTGCACAGGGGCAACAGGAAGAAGTACACTTGTTTGAAGTGGCCTGAGTGCTCAAGGAGTGACCTATTCTTCAAAGTCTGCTTTATTCCCCTCCTGGATTAACAAATTGGCACCCTACCTGGTATTTTTCAGTACAAGAAATGCAGAAAAGCAAGGGTCATTGAGTTTGCAACATGGTCTTGTGTTTTGGAAATGACCATAGGCAGTGTGAAGCGGGTTTGCTGGATGGCTGCATGGAGACCCCATGGGGCCGTGAGGATGAACCGTGGGTTGCAGTGAAGACCCAATGGAGATGCCAGGACCACTAGACGTTTGCCAAAGAGAGCTGCCGGGCCCCAGATGATGTTTTGCAGGACTGTGAGTAGCCTAACTGGAGGGGTGGAATTGGAATCCCAGAGACTTGTTGCTAGTTTGAATTATTGGACTTGGAGACTTGTCTCTTTACTAGAGTTTGATGTTTGCCCTGTTTAAATCTTGTATTGAATATTTCTTTGCTATGTATGCCCAGTGCCATCTTTTGCATTGTGTGTATTCTGTGCCATTATGGGTTTTTATGGGGATTTTTTGATATTACGGTTCAGTTAAAAGATCTTGGGCTGTGGGCATGTATGAACATCATTGGAATTGATAGCAACTCTGGGAACTTTCTAAGTTGGATGAATGCATTGCATTTTACATCATGTATTGGCAGTGGCCATGCAGCTGCAGCACTCGGCTCTGGAGTATGACGCTGATGGGACTCTGCCTTGAGAAGCTGCGGAACCTGAGACTTCCCTTGGCAAAGCCAGGAGGTCTTTCAACGACCTCCTAGAATGCCTGCTGCCTGACAGTCTGCTCCTCTGCTCGCTCTTTCTTGGAATTTTTTGGAATTATTACAAGTACACTGTTCCTTATTTTTCCTTTCATTTTCCCCTTCTTGGTAGTAATAGGGAATCCAGGTCAGATGTGTTTATACATTCACCAGTGATTAAACAGAAATTTCTGAGGCTGTAATGTTTAAACAGGTAAACAGATTATGGATCCTAAAACTATGGCTAGTTTGAATGAACGAAGTTTCTTCACACCACAAATGTATATTTCACCTCATGAGACATGTTCCTCACAACGCTATGTCACATGCCTTACCAATCGTTCCCAAGAAACATTACCTCACAGTGCCAACTCCACACATCCCCTGCGAGTTCTACGGTAACCCCACTGAGGCTGGACCTCTGCAATGTATGATTATAAGTTTATGGGGGCCAGAGGCAGAATGTGGTGGTTTGATTCAGGTGGCCTCCATAACCTTAGGTTCTGATGGAGATTTGGCAATTACCACCTCCTGGAGGCAGTGTATTGTTGGGAGTGGGCTTATGGGTATTATAGCCAGTTTCCCCTTGCCAGTGTTTGGCACAATCTCCTGTTCTTTTCGTCTACCTTACGTTGGTCAGGGGGAGATGTCCACCCTCTGCTCGTGCTTTCATTTTCCCTGCCATTGTGGAGCTTCCCCCTCAAGTCTGTCAGCCAAAATACACTTTTATTTTCCCCACAAGCTGCTCTTGGTTGGGTGATTTCTACCAGCAATGTGAACCTGCCTGCAACAGGACCAGATGGCTGGCATCAATGGGTGCTTAATTTCAGGGTGCTGAAACTGTTATGAAAAGGATGCTTTATGACTATTTAGTACTTTTTAATTGTATTCCCTCCTGCAACAGCACAAAAGTAATTGACTTACATTATCTATACCTAATTTCATAAACCACAGTTCTCACTCCAGAGGGAAGAATAAATGGTCTATTCTGAAGTAAATATGAGTGGCTGTGTCCCAAGAATATGGATTGAGCTTCTTCCAGACACAGGGCTGGAATAGCTATATGTACTTTTATAGTCACAGAACAAAAGAAAGCCATCTACTGATGCATTTACCAAATACATAGGTGGGAAGGGAATGTAGGGGATGTAGTATTATAGAAAAGTGGGGAAATCTCTGTTACAGGTTTCATATGCTATCTGATGGCATTCTTAGCTTTGAAGCTAATGATATACTATGTAATGGCTTTACCTAAAAGTGAACCTGATGCTAGATCAGAGGCAGGGCAGGGTAATCAACAGTCACTAAGAGGAGTAAGGATAGTCCAAAATAGTTTTGGCTCTCAATATACAACTTTCTACCTCCATACCATCATGTATGCCCTAATAAGCAATATGTCTGTAAAACTACCAACAGAGGTGCGCACATTTCAGAGAACTGCTACACTGTTTTTAAAAGTATCACACTAGCTACATCCACTTTACTATCTTTATTTTTATTTGTTTAATTTTTTCTAAGGAATAAAATAGGATGTTCTTGAATAAAACTACAAAAATACAAACTATCAGATCTCATCACAACACATTTTAGTAAGAATTTCACAATGAAAACTTAACTATTTGTTATAGTGCTTTCAACAAAACTATTTTAATCTGTAGACTTTTATGATTTAACTAAGTTTAAAAGAAACTGTAATCTTTGAAGAACTGGACACATCAGCTCATTGTTTTAATAAAAAAGAAAAACTTGTAGGCAAACATGCAGAACATATTATTTTGTCTTTACATAGAATGATTTCTGACAGTAACATCTTTTGATGTAAAAAGTCCTTTTTTGTAGAAGCATTGCAGCTACAGGAAGATTAATGTTAGGTTACCTGGGGTATGTGTGTGTTTTCTTAAATGAACTGAAGTTCCCTTGAGACAACGAGAGCCATTTTTAATTTTTTTTGTTGTTGTTGTTCATTTATATTTATTTGAGAGTGACACAGAGAGAAAGAGGCAGAGAGAGAGAGAGAGAGAGAGAGAAAAAATGGGTGTGCCAAGGCCTCCATCCCCTGCAAATGAACTCCAGATGCGTGGGCCCCTTTGTGCATCTCGCCAGCAGGGGTCCTGGGGAATTGAGCCTTGAACCATGGTCCTTAGGCTTCACAGGCAAGCACTTAACAGTTTAAGCCATCTCTCCAGCCCTTACCTGTTTTTTTTTTTTTTTGTAATGCTAATAGAGTGGTAGATGTTTGAAACAGAAAACAATGGGAACAGGGTGTGGGAGGAATAACATGACATACAAATGTAAGTATGAACTACTATGGATGGTCTTGACCTCACTGCTAAATCTGGCTCCCAATTCTAAGAAACCAAAAATAGATACATAGAAAGGTGACAATATATATGGGAATGCTATCATAAAAATTCACATTGGAATTTCTAAAGATACTCCGCTCTATCAATCAGAGTAATCTACAATAAAAAGATATATAGTGGAAAAATTTCTCAGAAAACCAACACGAAACAAATATTGTAGATGGAAAAATTAAGTATTATGCTTTGAAATACTTGGGTGAAGTAGAAGGTAGGGATTAAAATAGGATTGTCCAAAACTGCATTTTTGAAGTTCAGAACATTAGTATCTATACTTTAGTGCATTAGTGACATTTTTAGTAGTAAAAAGGGATAATGATAGTAATGGTATGATGAAGGTTTTTTTATGTTCTAAGTAGCTAACAAGGAGAAAATAAAAATATATAATTTGACTACTTAGAAATAAAACTAATTATATGAGGCTATATCAATGTGAAGCCATACATTTATACCTTAATATTTTCTTCTTGAATATTTTATTTTTCTTCATTTGGGAGGAAGAGGCAGATAGAGAAAGAGAGGTGGGGAGAAAAGAGAGGCGGGGAGAAAAGAGAGGCGGGGAGAAAAGAGAGGCGGGGAGAAAGAGAGGCGGGGAGAAAGAGAGGCGGGGAGAAAGAGAGGCGGGGAGAAAGAGAGGCGGGGAGAAAGAGAGGCGGGGAGAAAGAGAGGCGGGGAGAAAGAGAGGCGGGGAGAAAAGAGAGGCGGGGAGAAAGAGAGGCGGGGAGAAAGAGAGGCGGGGAGAAAGAGAGGCGGGGAGAAAGAGAGGCGGGGAGAAAGAGAGGCGGGGAGAAAGAGAGGCGGGGAGAAAGAGAGGCGGGGAGAAAGGGGGAATAGAGAGAGAATGGACATGCCAGGGCTTCCAGCCACTGCAAATGAACTCTAGGCTCATGTGCCTTTGTACCTCTGGCTTACGTGGGTACTGGGGAATTGAACCTGGGTCCTTTGGCTTTTCAGGCAAGTACCTTAACCACTAAGCCATCTCTCCAGCCTCTTATTATTGGTTCATATACCAAAGAAAAAAAGACATGAGTAACTTACTCATCTTTAGAATTTAAAAGGCAAACCAACATTATCCAGACAAAAGCAAAATAAATTGAGCCAATAATGGTAAAAGCAGAAATATTTGAATTAGAAACAAGAAATATAATTCAGCCAATCCTTACATACAAGGAAAGGAACAAATAATTAGACTTTTATAAAGTATACTAGAAGCAAAAATGCAAATAAAGTTATGAGAAAATCATTTCCTTTGATAAGTTATGGATACTTAGATAGGGTCATACAAGCAAATCCTTCATTTTTACATATACCATTTAACTTAACAAAAATGACTCCAATAATAATATTTAAGAGAGACTTTATACAGCTTTTTTTTAAATAATTTTTTTAATCATTTTTATTTATTTATTTGAGAGTGACAGACAGAGAGTGAAAGAGGCAGAGAGAGAGAGTGAATGGGCACACCAGGGCTTCCAGCCACTGCAAATGAACTCCAGACGCGTGCGCCCCCTTGTGCATCTGGCTAACTGGGGAATCGAACCTGGGTCCTCTGGCTTTGCAGGCAAACACCTTAACCGCTAAGCCATCTCTCCAGCCCTACAGCTTTTAAAAGAAAATGTTTTATCCAAACAAAAATGAGGTACTTTCTAGGCACCAGTGAAGGGATTCTGTGGAAGCTAAAGTGATTCTGGTGCTTTGTTCCTGCTGCTCTTGGAGGGTGGCAATTAATTCCCTGGAGACAAAGCTTTCCCTCTGTTTTCTGTTTCACAGATGTTCCTGAGCACACCTGTGAACACTCCCACTCACAGGTAGGCTCTTTTTAATGCACAGGCTCATGTAGAACTTCTAGTAAGTTTTTAGAGAGAGAGAAAAAAAAAACATGAAGCAAAAGCAATCACAGTGCCACCTTTCCTAAAGTTTCTATAGAAGGCATGTGAGGGGTGACCTGAAATTATAAACCTATCCTTGAGAAAACATTAGTGTGATCTTCTACCCTGGTGGGAAAGAGCCCATTTGCTCAGTCTTCTATGCTCAGGATAAACATGATAACCTCACTGAGTTGAACAGACATTTGTCTGCTTATGTTTTAAGCATGATCCAGAGACATGGACGACTCTAGCTGACAGCTATCACATTAAGCCTGACCAAAGGTAAGTATTCAATAAATAAACATTCATTTTTACATAAATTACAGAAAGGCAAAAGCTGATGGAAAAACATAACAGCAAAAGTAGCCAAGATGCATAAAGAAATTCTTTTATACAAAATAAAATCTTCAAAAGGACAACAGAATTTCTAAGCTTCTCCAAATATGAATTCTTTCATTTTATCTGCCCATGAGACAAGTTATTTCAAATTTGGAAAAAATTCAAGCTAAAATTCACTTTTGATCTTTTCACATCCATGTTTTTATAATGGGAGCAAAGCTATATTCACACTAAGCTGAAGGAAAGTTTGCTCAAATAAAAGGCAAATTTGCCTTGCATATGACCTCTTTCTACTTTTCTATAGCCAGAGATACAGTAATTCCAATCATCTGTTCTACCTTCTGAAAAGAAGTTTAGGAATCATAGTATAGGATATACTGCATTATTTTCCATATTTATTTGGAAGTAAACTAGTTAAACAAAGGTTATGCAATGCATCTTTCTGTATATATTAAGGGGAGACTGCATTCTGCATTCCCTCAGTATTCTTTTTCAAAAATATTTATTTTATTTTTATTTATTTGTTTGAGGAGTCTGTTACTAGGGTTCAATAAAAGCCAACAAGAATGAAATGATTATCAAGAAGCCAACAAGGGTGACTCTGCATAAGACTGGCTTTCTGTGTGGAATTAGGAAACACAATTATCATGTTCATGTATAAAATCATGAACACAATCTGTGAAATCATGTACTATGTAAGATTTGTGACCAGCTAAAAACAGTTAAAATATATAAATAAAGTGTCTAGATTACTTTTAAATAAATGCATATGGTTTATACAATATATTGGTCTTATTTTAAAAAACATAACTGTGTGAGAAAGAGAAAGCTATTAGAAATGTTAGTAAGGCATTGTGTTGTAGTAATTTAGTTTATTTAGGAGTGGGTCTACAAAAAGAGAATGAGGCATTTCTATTTATACTGATGGAAATTATTTGAATGATACATTCTTACAAATATAAATTTTTATTTATATAGATTATAGTCTTGTCCCCAATCTCCATTATCCTGAGAGTCTTCCTCAGTAGGGTCCTTAGTACTCATCATTTCTTAAAATGTAGAATCTTGTTTTCATAAATATTTCATAAATATTTGAAACATAGGTATGTAAGAAATCAGAAAACAAAGAAGGGCTGGAGAGACGGCTTAGCGGTTAAGCGCTTGCCTGTGAAGCCTAAGGACCCTGGTTCGAGGCTTGATTCCCCAGGACCCACGTTAGCCAGATACACAAGGGGATGGATGCGTCTGGAGTTCCTTTGCAGTGGCTGGAAGCCCTGGCTTGCCCATTCTCTCTCTCTCTTTCTGCCTCCTTCTTTCTCTCTGTCACTCTCAAATAAAAAAAATAAATAAATAAAAATGAAGAAGCATGAACTTAGCAATTTTTAAAGGAATGATATGCATATATGTATGCACACACATGAATACACATACACACTAAATTAGACTCATAATTTCTCTTTCTTTGATTTCACCTTTCCCTATATTAAGATTGTTTTGTTAAAGGGTAGTTTAAAATCATAGTTGAACAGTTGACCTCAAAACCATCAATAGAACATTTTTCATTTAATAGTACTTTTACATTTACTAATCCTTTGCTCTGGGCTGGAATATCTGTGACTTAAAGGACTTTTGAGATACTTTCTCCTGTACATTTGATTAGCTAAATGTAAGTAAGTAATGTTGTCATCATCTACCATAAAGAACATCTTCAAACTCACATTTAGAATAGAATGCAAAATGTGTATGTTCATAGTTCTGTGTATTCACAAGGAAATAGTAGAAACAAGCCCTCATGTATTTTCCTTCATACAGAATGACCAGTATGAGTGGCCGACTGTTCTAATCAGCCACATACAATAATAACAACAACTAGAAGACTGTCCATTGATTCTAACCTCAACCTAACTACATTTTTTTAAGTTTTTTTTTTTTTTTCCATCAGATATGTTTCTACATCAATGAACTTTTTGGTTCCCTTGTTTGGTCAGATTTTTGTTTTTAGACTTTTTTTTTTAAAATAGTTCCAATTTTCAGACTTCCTGATAGCTCCCAGAGACAGAAACTCAAATAGTTTCAAAGTAATATAAAATGAAAATTGAGGCTGGAGAGATGACTTAGCAGTTAACGCATTTGCCTGAAAAGCTAAGGACCCAGGTTCGATTCCCCAGTACCAAGGTTAGCCAGATGCACAAGGGCGTGCATCCATCTGGAGTTCGTCTGCAGTGGCTGGAGGCCCTGGTGCACCCATTCTCTCTCTCTTTCCCTCTATCTCTGTCACATAAATAAGTAAATAAATATAAAATATTTTTTAAAAATGAAATTGGCCAAACAGGATCAATGACAGAAACAGAGTGATTGAGGGCCAGTAAAGAGGCAAGCACATCATGATGTGACTTCAGAGAGTTCCATTAGTCTCCAGGACCCATAGTCCCTCTAACAGGAGATAGTGGCTGTGTCAGTGCCCTGCAGAGCCCCAAAGAGTTACTTTCTTGCTCTGTCTAGCTACAGACCAGCATCATTAAAGGGGAAAAAGGGAAATTTGGAATAAAACAGACTTCAGCTTGGTAATATAAAAGAAATATTATCATGGTCCACTATAAAACTGCTATTTTGTATTTTTTCTGTTAAAATCCCCATAGAAAATACTGAAAAATTGTAAGGATTTTGATACTTGGTGGATTTTTTTAATCTATAAGAAAAATATCTTAGTCTATTTAGATCACATTTGGTTTTGTTGTCCTTTTCACTGAATTTCTGTAAAGTGGATTTGGACAAGAACTGATGACTAAATCATCTACAAATAGCCATACATTTCTACCAGTTTATGTTGTCTTGATTAATCTTTTCAAATGAAAATGATCATTCTCAATATATGATGCAAAGAAATTTCATTGCTAAACAATGCTCACTGTAGATAGGAATTACATCTGAAGATTAATGTGTTTTTCTTAAAATGCTGAACACGCTGAGAGACAGAAGCAAACAAAATTCAGGTATACATTTAAAATGCCTCAGCTCACAATTTTCTTAATTCTGACATCAATCTAGTAGTTGACAAAATATTCAAAATGTGTAGTTTTTAGTACTATTACCTCCTTTTCACATATGCCCAAGTTGTTGTCTCATGTATCTCCAGGTGGATTTATTAAAAGATATAGACCTTCTGAAATTTACATCTCATCTTTAGGGAACCATTATGTGTCAGGTGAAAAACTATTTTCCCTTGTTTCTATGATTGCACTGTACTTTATTCCCTCGTGTGACTATAAATTTATAAAACAGACTGTTAAAACTGCTTAGCTTACATAAAAAACAGAAACGAGTATCAAAAGGATATTTCTCATGAATCTTTACCACATTCCTATATCCAGTAGAAAGTAGAACTTAATGAAATTATTGCCCCTACCCTTGAAAGAAAATGTAAAAGTTTCCATCTCAAATGGTACCTAGAAGTAGGTATAAATGATTAATATTCAATATTGAGAAGCCAGATATCACCTTTCCGATGCAATAAAGATATATGAAACTAGTAGTTCAATTGTTAATGAGTTGCTATAGTCTCCAAAATAGAACATAAGTGAGAATCAGTCATACAATTAAATCTTCATCTCCAGTCTCTGAAGATTGTCCAGTCGTATCATAATAGCAACTACAATTCTGATTTATTTCAGATACTGCTGCTGTACAGCCCTTTGCAGTCTTTAATGAAAAATAATTATAAAATTGGCTTAACCATACCCATGAAAAAAATCTTTGAAAGAAGCATTACTAGTAAAATGATAGAGTGGAAACTTACCAGAGATGATAAATCCCTTCACAATTTGCTATTAATATAAGCCTATCACTAAGATGAGAACAGAAAAATAATCAGACCAGAAAAGCCTGAAACAGTCACATGTGGAACTATGCAAAAAGCTAATAAAGATAACATTGCAAGTTGGGACTTCACATAGGAGCCATTTAAATTGGTTTCAGAGACTTGCTTAGTATTTATTTTAAAAATGAAATTGATTTATACCTCACATTCAAAACAACTTCTATGTAAATAAAAGAATAAATATAGGGACCAGATTTGTAGCAAAGTGATAGAGCCTTTCCCTATTAAGTATAAGGCCTGGTGTTAGCTCTCCTACAAAAACAAAAAATAAAAATAAACTTCAGTAAAGCCAGGCGTGGTGGCACATGCCTTTAATCCCAGCACTCCAGAGGCACAGGTAGGAGGATCATCATGAGTTCAAGGCCATCATGAGACTACATAGTGAATTCCAGGAGAGCCTGAACTAGATTGAGAAGCTACCTTACAAAACCAAAAAAAAAAACAAAACAAAACAAAAATAGTAAACATTACTTAATGTTGTAAGACATTATAAAAATGGAAGTAAAAGCCATTAAATGAATTACTTAGAGCTGCAACCATGGGGAATTTATATATCTTCACTTCAAAAGTTTATACATAAGAACTTTACTGCATTGTCTAAACTCTGACTTTGGGTTTTTTTTTTTTTTTTGCTTGGAATGGTATAATGTTCTCCCTCATCTCTCCTATCTCAGTACTCCAAATCAAACACTAAGGATTTTAATCTCTAGATATACCAAAATCAATTCATGAAAGTAAGTTTTTGCCAACATCTTTTTCTCATTAAATATTCCCTTATCATATGCTTGATCGTCTACTTAGCTTATACTTAATGTAAGATTCATACTTCAATATTATACTAATAGATTCATAGGTTGGATATATATATGTCAATATTTTAATGTTTATATCAAATAAAACCTCTAATTTTAAAAATTGTGCATGTCTATAATCTATATTTTGCTCATTATAGGCTTTTGTGCCTTTAAAAATCATTTCTAATGATTAACTAGTATATGAAGAATATGCCTAAGAATGAAATTTAATTAACTAACAAGATCAGTGAAGTGGGAAATTAGCCAGGCATAGATGAAATATTTGACACCTATCCTCAAAAGAACAAAAGTTATTTCTTCAAAGACATGACAGCTTAACCTGGTCTCATGGAGTGGAATTATAAGGCTCCAAGTTCTTTGTGATAGTTAGGCTGAGGTCAGGTCACTCACAGGCTCCAGACACTCACCAGCATAAGGTGTCATCCAGTTAAGTTTCACTGAGTAGCAGGCACATACTCAATGCTCTTACCAAGACTGTCTCAAAAGCCCCCAATTTCTCAACAATCCCTATACAACACCCACTCAATCATCAGACACAAGGCAATGAGAGTAAATTGCTGTGAGATTTTATGCTTTTATGAACAGCACTCCTATTATTTGCCTTGAGCCATGTTAAAATCCATAGAATTTCAGAAAGGAAAACCTATACATCTCTCAGGGACATGAAATGCACCCTACTTTTTCTCTTCCTATTCCTCCTTTTGTTTTGTTTTTCCCCTTCATTTACTCTCTGGTCTTTGTTCTGTGTTCATACTCATGCATACATCCTCTCTGTCTTCTACATGTGCACATGTATATGATTCTGTTAAAACAATCAGTACTTTAGGGGTTGTAGCATTCAAAGTCATTATCTTACTCAACTAATCCTGTACTGAAAGCTCTCACTTTTTACAAATGTCTAGTGCAGCTATTGTGCTAGGCTCTGGAGCTCCATATCAAAGCAAAATGATACAGTTCAACTCAAACAGTGGGGAGGGGATGGCAAACACCTGTTACAGAAAGCAAATGATTCAAGTGCTGTGGAAGCAACTCGGGGGAAAAAGAGCGAGTTACTTACTTTGTATTTCTGATGTCTTAATTTTCTTGTACTGTCATCACTATAGCTCAGACAAAGCCTTGTTCTTGTTTTACTCATTGAAATTTCACAATGTGTAAATGAACTTAAAGTGACAAAAGTATTTAGCAATCAATTGCTGTCATGTTTCTCAACCAGAAAGAAAAGACGAAACTAGGGCTGGAGAGATGGCTTAGCAGTTAAGCTCTTGCCTATTAAGTGCATGCCTGTGAAGCCTAAGGACCCCTGGTTCAAGGCTCAACTCCCCAGTATCCATGTAAGCCAGATGCACGTGGTGGTGCATGCATCTGGAGTTCGTCTTCAGTGGCTGGAGGCCCTGATGCACCCAGTTCTCTCTCCCTCTCAAATGCATAAGTAAAAAGTAAAGAAACTAGATATCAATAACAAGGGACATATTTTCAGAGTTATAAAAAGAAAGTCAGAAAAAAGAAAGATAAGAAAAGTAGTCTTCAGTCTCTAAACCATAGGTTTGGGATACCACTGTTGGTGCGGCTGTTCTGAACTTGGTGTGCAACGGTTTTGATCCACACTGTTGTTCTAGATACATATATTGAAGGTTTGGTTCCCAGCCTGTATTGGATAGCCCACATCATAATGTGCCTGTGGACTGACCCCTCTAGAACAGGGAGCAAAAGTAAGTCTTTATACCTTTTATGTTGATCATTTCAGGTATTTTTCTCAGAGACAGAAATTTGGCTAACATGCTGTAGCTAGGTGCATGGAAGTAAGAGTCCAATTTTCCTCAATTTTACAATATTAGGCTTTTGATAGATCTTGACTTCAGCTGAGCCTTTAATTCATGTACAGGTCTCTAACCATGCTTCCTCCTAATTTATTATCATTCTCATAACATTGTAAACGTGATCTATCTTGTTTGCACAGCACTCGAACAAATAATCCAATGCTCAGTCTAATTCAGCTGAGATAACATGAAAGTGAACCAAGCTCTGAGTACTCTAGCCACATATCAGCAGAAACACAGACTAAAGTTAATTATAAGCTTATTTCAAAGGAAAATATACATAAGACATGTACTTCAAAGGGCATTTAGATTTATTGGATTTTTTCTGGTTAAATATGATTATACAAAGTAGTTCTTACAAATTTGGTTTTGCAAAATTTAAATTATTTAATGTTTTTGTCCATTATGTTTGTATTGATTGATGATGGATCTAAAGAATAATATTGCATATTCATAATCACACACTAAAATCAATTACTCATTTATATTCCTACAGAAATTTGTTTAATTTCACATAAAAGTTACTTAATTATGATTATTATAATGATTAACTGAATGTTTTAGTTTTTCAGTGCTCAAATATGTTTACATTAATCCTAAGGTGCTACATGATAAGGGTAAGAAACAAAGAGCTTTACATTAAAAAAAAAAAAAAAGAGTTTAAACCAGGTGTGGTGGTGCACGCCTTTAATCCCAGCACTGGGTGGTGGTGGGGGGGGGGGCAGGAGGATCGCCATGAGTTCAAGGTCAGCCTGAGCTAGAGTGAGACCCTACCTCAAAAAAAAAAAAAAAAAAAAAACACCAAGAGTTTAATTGAAATAAACACTGTTATTCCCTTAAAATATAATCAAGAATATGGAATTCATGGCATTACTGCAATGAGTTTTTATAAATGGTACCACTTATTAGTCCCGTAAGTAACTGAATTATTCCTATTAATTCTGCCAATTTTAATGTAATTATGTTATACAGATGATAAAATTCTGAGTTCTATGTAAATACCTGTATCCTTTTTGAAACAAAAATGAAATTAGTTTGTAAAAATGTGAGATAACATGAGCATAAGATATTCATTAATATGTTTTAGTGCATGTTTAAACTGAGAATAAATTTAAAACTGCAGAAAAATATTTTTCATAATAGATATCACATGTGCTGTTGATTCTGATAAGACAACAAAGTGAAAGGAGAATGGAGAGTTCTGAAATCTTCTACTGGTGATGTATTTGCCGTCCTGAAACACTCATGCTTAATAGTCTTATGGAATGCTTTTTGAAAAGTGATAAACTTAATTTACTCCTTGCTCTGTGTGATATATAACTGAATACAGTAATGATTATACAACGAAATTTAAATTGCTAGTTTGTTGTATTACAAAAATATGGTTCAATATTCAAGGAATGCTCTTGATTTCATTATGAAAGCCCTTGCGTCACCATTTGATTAAAATTAATTCTGAGTCCACTAACACTGCAATAACATTTAATGTCAATCATCTAAAAATTGTTCTGTGTCATAAGGGAGAGAAGCTATTATCAAGCCTAGGAATTAGTAAAAGTGTCAGGCAAGTAAATAACCTGTCATATAGCTGTTAATACTGATTAATCTCTGAAGCACTGTTCCTTTCATAAGTGGAAGAGAAATGTAATGGCCAGTGAGACTACCAAACATCCACTGAATCTTCAGAGCAGCCCAGTTTCATCATGGTACTGCCCTATGAGTAAGTTTAAAATAGGATTGCTATTAGGAATATATATATATATATATATATCTTGAATTATTTTACCTGCCTGGAACATCACTTGTTGAAAACTTAGTGCTATAAGTTATGAACAGCAAATAAGGACACAAAGATATAAAGACAATGAGAAGGAAAGAAGAGCCAAGGAAAAAAGGAAAGGACAAACAGAGAGTGGAAAAGAGAGAAGGAGGGGAGGGGAGGAGAGCAGAGGGAGAAAGGGAATGAGAAAGATTAGCTGTAGGCAGCAGCATATTCCTCTCATGGAGCTCTGGAGACAGAAGGTAGGAGGGTCCCAATTTTGAGGCCAGCCTAGTCTACACAGAGAGAGCCTGAGTTAGGAAATCAATGGCTGGATGCAAGATACAGACAGAGCAGGGGAGGAGTGCTTTGGAAAGCTGCTTTCCAGACGAGACATGGTCACTACATTCAGCTCTCATTATTTGCAATGAGACCCTCACAATATTGGGCTCATTGCCATTTCATCACAGATGCCAGAGTAGCATCAAAAAAGAAAAGGGAATAGTGGGGAAGAAGGGGTTCATGATGGGGAATGGGAACACAAAAGAAAGTGACAGGAGCAGATTATGATCAAAACTTTAAGTGTGTGCATGAACATTGTCAATAAAATTTTAAAGAAAACCAACGTCTGGGGATGTAAGTCAGTGCTCCTTTCCTAGTATGAGCAAGACCCAGGGTTTGAACCCAGCACTACAAAAATAAAGAGAAAAGGGGAATTATCTTACCCATTGGAGTATTAGATATTCTATCTCAGATAGAGGTAGACAGGCACATAAGTAGGTAATTTTGAAGAGAGTAATGTGTTCTCAATTGGCAGCTGCACATAATTATCTTTTTGTTGATGAATTCATTTACTGAATTACTATCATGTGCATATACCATGATTTTTTTTTCCAAAATATTCAGGCTATATAGAAGAATTGTACTAAAATTCATTCCAGTTCTCTACAAGTAAAAAAGCTTTCAGTGATTTTTATGAGATGTGTGTTGGGCACCTCCTAAAAGTGAGTGAGAGGCATGGTTCTGGTGCAGGATTCTCTGCTCTGTAGAAGTCACAGTGAAGGAGAAACAGGTGAAAGATAGGTGTTTTGTTAGTTTTTGTGGAGGTTTCTTTGTGGGGGTGGGGAGGAGGGACAGGGACAGGGGCATAAGGAGGACAAATAAAAGTCACCCTGCTTACCTTGGCAGATCTGAAATTCAATCTCATCTGCTCCAATCTCATCTAGGATGGCCGTAACACTCCCGGTTTCTTCCCCAAACCAGAACACCTGGGTGGGCTGGCCTCTTTGGTTAAATCCCCTGAATTGACTAACCCACCAGGTCTCTCCCTTACAAACCTGAGCTTTTACTCTAAAGGGCTTGTCCTGTGGTGACCTTTCTTGCAGTTTTGGCTACCTGATTGAGCAGTGGTTCTTTCATCTATAAAACAGTGTGCAAGTGTCTCCGCCTCTCCCATCTTGGGTGGAAGGGGAGTACTTGTTACCTGCACTTTTCTGTTTGATTCTCACATGTATTCTGGATCCAGGTGCCTTTTTTTTTTGTTTTTTTGTTTTCGTTTCTATGGACAACTCCATAATTATATAACAAACCATGATAATTCCCTAACCTCCCCCACTTTTTCTTTCACCAATCCACTCTCCATCATATCCCCGCCCCACTCAATTAGTATCTTTTATTTTTAATTTATTTTTATAGAAAGAGCAAGAAAGAGAATTGGCACATCAAGGCCTCAGCCACTTTAATCGAACTCCAAACGCTTTGACACCTAGTGGGCAAGTGTGACCTTGTGCTTGCCTCACCATTGTTTGCCTGGCTTATGAGGAATCTGGATAGTTGAACGTGGGTCCTTAGGCTTTGCAGGCAAGCCCTTTAACCGCTAAGCCATCTCTCCAGTCCATAGTCCTCTTTTATTTTGATGTCCTTATCCTTTCCTCCTTTTATGAGAGTCTTGTGTAGGTAGTAGCAGGCATTGCAAGGTCATGGATACTGAGGCCAATTTGTGTCTGGGAGAGTGCATTGTAAGCAGTCCAACCCTTTCTTTGGCTCTTTCTTTTGGCTCTTCTGACACCTCTTCCACAATGGACCCTGAGCCTTGGAAGGTGTGGTAGAGATGTTTCAGTACTGAGCACTCCTTGTTCACTTCTCAGCACTATGACCTTTTGAGCCATCCTAGAGGTCACCACCACTAGATGCCTGTTACTTTTTTTTGTTGTTGTTATTGTTTCTTTAGGTAGGGTCTCACTCTAGCCCAGGCTGACCTGGAATTCACTATGGAGTCTCAGGGTGGCCTCGAACTCACGGAGATCCTCCTACCTCTGCCTCCTGAGTGCTGGGATTAAAGGTGTGTGCCACCACACCCAGCTTACTTTTATATGTATGCTTTTCCTCTAAACTCTGGATCTACCACATGTGAAATACTAACTCTTGACTTTACTACACATGTTTAATACTAACTCTTTACTACTCATTTTCCAGGTGCCTGAATTTCCCAGTCAAGGCTGTTGGTATTTCCTTGGTCTGTTACATGTTTGTTCTTTGACCTCTTAAGTCCATTGGTATTTATTAATCCTCTCTTCCTTTATGGGTAGGGGATAATTTGATCCTTATGCTTTGCCACCTACATGTGGGGGTCTATGCACATCTAAGATGGAAAGTCTCTCCACTTCCCTGCTCCCTTATCAGCTCTGGCTTGAGTCTTTCAGCCAGCCTCCTGAATGACCTTACTAATTCATAATTTAACCCTAAATACAATAATTCATGATTTATCCTGTCTGTATATTTTTCAATTGTTTGTTAAAATAGACAAGAGCCCAAAAGTTTGGATTCATAAACCCTCCCTGAACTACAAAATCCTGCACTAACAGGACACAGGAACTGTGAACCAGGTAGGAATAGCTGTTCAGGCCCTTTGCAGTGCTAACAAAGTCTATGTGATGTTTCTAGAGTAACTTCTTCAAAATTGGTATAGGGGCATGGAGAAGACAGCTTAACAGTTATTGGCATTTGCCTGCAAAGCCAAAGGGCCACAGTTTGATTCCCCAAGACCCACATAAGCCAGATGCACAAGGAGGCACATCTATCTGAAGTTCATTTGCAGTGGCTAAAGGCCCTGACATACCCATTCTCTCTCTCTCTCTCTCTCTCTCTCTCTCTCTCTCTCTCTCTCTCTCTGTGTGTGTGTGTCTCAAATAAATAAATAAAATATATTTTAAAAGAATGGTATAGTGTTCTAGGATGTAAAGATTTTAACTACTTTATTTATCATGAGAGAGAGAGAGAGAACTTATAGGTGAACCAGGGCTTCTAGCCACGGCAAACAAACTCTATACACATGTGCCACTTTGTGCATCTGTCTCTATGTGGGTACTGGTGAATTTAAGCCAGGTCTTTAGGCTTCACAAGGAAGTACCTTAACCACTGAGTCATCTCTCCAGCATATATATATATATATATATATATATTTTGGTGTGTGTATATGCATATGTGTGCCACATCACACATGTGGCAATCAAAGCACAACATTTTGCTGTCAGTCTTCACCTTCCACCTTGTTTGAAACAGAAGCTCTCATTATCTTTATTCACCGCTTCTTTCATCAGGACAGCTGATTATGAACTTCTGAGAAATTCTCCTGTCTCAGCCTCCCTTTTTGTCATTAGCAACCTGGGATTACAAAAGCCCACCATGGCTTCTGGCTTTTATGTGGGATCTGGGGATTCAAAGTCATGGTACCTGGGCTTTTGTAGCAAGTGACTTATCCACTGTGCCTTCTTCCCAGCCCTGAATCAATCTCTAACATTACTAACATTTACTATTTCAGTGGATAAAATCAGTTCTGTTAGTTCTGATCAAAAGGAAAATTAAACAGCATTTATATGTCAAGTACAGTGCCTGCAGTTCATTTTGTCATTAG
Organism: Dipus sagitta; assembly: GCA_036346955.1. Classification (NCBI taxonomy): domain Eukaryota; kingdom Metazoa; phylum Chordata; class Mammalia; order Rodentia; family Dipodidae; genus Dipus; species Dipus sagitta. The sequence goes on from CM070784.1 coordinate 26,825,333, forward strand.
GTTGAAGAATTAATTCTTGCGGTATTTTCTCCATCTCAAAAAGTACAAACATTTCCCACCATGTTCTATGCATTAAACTTCATTGAGTTTTTCTTATCTATGCCCATATGTTTTAGTTCTACTTATTTCAAGTTAAAAAAAAAAAACATTCTTTTGAGATTGTTAGTTTTTCATGTTTTACTCATTGAGTCATATGTTTCCTCTGAATGAGTTACCTTAGTCTAACTCTAATTTTTCCCCAGTACCAAATCTTCTAAATTATATAGTATATGGTCTATTCTCTCCCACTCTTCCCTCTCATACATATATACACACACAAATAATAAGTAAATAGAATATTCTCTGGTTTGACTAGATGTAACATTGTGTATCAGAAGTAACATTTTGATTTTTTGTATTGCTACTAAAACATTTTGTTATTTTTCTATTTCTACTAACCTTCCAATTGTTTTCTTGCCAGAAATTTGATATTTTGTTCATATTTATCACTTTAAATGAAAAAAATTCTTTTAGGTTAAAATATGAATGTGATTTTAATTAAAATTTTATGTTTACATTACAGAAATATTTTTAAAATAATTCTTTTCATTTAGTGATATGGTGGGCCTCTTATTGAATAAATTGACTTTCAAAAGACAGCCTTAGGTGCCAATAGTTAATTTAGAAGCTTTTCTATAATTGTTTTAACTACTTGCAAATGAGTGGAAAAGATTTTCTTTAATATTTATAAACTCATCAAGGTAAAATGGTCAATATGCATTTTTATCTTCCTTCCAAATAGGCACAACTTTTTGCCCTAGCTTGATAAGTATTTCAACCAAATATCCTGTGAAAAGTTCAAAATGACCATATGCTCATTGTATAACAATGTTCAATTAGCTTACATACTTTTTTGTGTCCTTGGAATCATCCCTGTACAGTATGATTCCAAAATTAGGCAAAGGATGACATTTTATTCCTCTAGATAGTGTCTGAGTCCTTTGCTCCTTAGAAGTAAACTTAACCATCACTAGCATTGTTCTACTAGAATTATCCTGCCTTCTTGGCCCTGATGCATTGGCTATACAGTAATGTGTGTAGAGCCAATGACTTGGGAATTTTCCTTTATTTTCCCATGTGTTCATTCTCTGAAATATCCTTGAAATCAACTTTAATAATGTGGAAGGCCATCATAGAGATCAAAGCAAATGTTATACCAAAGAAACAAAACTCTAGCAAGATAACTCTTTCTTAGGACCAACAGTAACACTATACTTACATATTTACAGCTACCTCTCAAAATGGTTTTCCACATTGGTTTAATTTGCCACAAAAATCATTCTAAAAGGCCTCAGAAGAAATACCATTTATCAAATTAACTAGCCCATTGTTCAATGGATAAAATAACTTTTGCTTTTAAAAAATTTATTATTTTCGAGAGTTTGGTTAGTAACATTAATTCTCCATTCCCACTGGCTGTATAGATTCTGCAATAGTACTGATGTAGGTTAATATCATAACATATGGATTAGGGCATGTCCCTGACATGGCACAGGTCCTTTATTGTGCTCACATTCCTCCCTTGGCCATTTACCATGTCTGTACCCTTGTGACTACCTTCACAGGAACAAGAAGTTTCACTGACTGCTGACACCAATCTGTACACAGAGGCATAGGAAAAAAAAGAAAAAGAAAAACTAACTGTTCCCCCAAACATAGAGCTCAACAGGTATGTAGTACATCCATAATTGAAAATCTTCTCTTCTAGCCAATTTGAAAATTCAATCAAGTAGTTTTAACCATAGTCACCCTAGTGTGCAATAAAGTATCAAAATTTATTATTCCTAATTGTCACTTTTGACCCATTGCAAAACGCTCTTGAATTGTGTAACTTTCAACACTATGGGAAATGAATTCTGGTTTTCAGTTGGCCAGTTTATGATATATGGTTATGGTAGCCTAACAGCAATCAGCCCAAGAAAAAAAAATGTTTATGCAATTTTTTTTTCTGTTACACTAAATGCAATTACAAAATAGAGTATATCCCCAAATGATGTGTGTTTATTTCCTAATCACTGGTTGCATGTGCCCTAGCATCGACTGTCATTAAGGGTGTTTGTTGGTGGTAAGAGATGGCTTAGTAGTTAAGGTACTTGCATGCTATGCCAAAGGATCCAGGTTCTATTATCTGGGACTCATGTAAGCCAAATGCACAAAGTAGCACATGCATCTGGAGTCCATTTGTAAGCAGTGGGAGGCACTGGAGAACCTATTCTCCCTCTCTTTCTCTCTCTCTCTCTCTCTCTCTCTCTGTCACACACACACACAAATAAATAAACTTATAAAAAAGAAATACTGCTGGACAGTGTAAGAATAACTAAGGATAACCTCCCTTTCAGTCGACTTTCAGGGATTATCATCTCAGAATGACTGCTCTTAAAACAATGATTTACCATTCTAAAAACATTTAGTAGTATAGTTCTCCAGATAAAATCGCCGCTTTGGGGGAACTATCCATCTTTCTTCTGAGATTAATAAAGCCAGTCCTTAAAGTAAGTAAATTTAGTGACAGTTCAATATTCTACAACCATACCTTCTTTATATTATTAGTAATATTTTCTCTATCATAGCCTCTATTATAGTGTTTCACCATTTTTTTCTATGAAAATTTTCTCTCTGGACAGGAACTTTCATGTTTCTATGAAGGATAAATGACTATTATAGTTGTCCCAGGAGCAATGCTTTATGATTTTATCTAACAATCCCCAAAGACTTGAAATCTATGAATTCTAAGCCTTAGCAAACTGTCATACTTAGGAAGATGGGACTTTTCAGAACTCCTTAAATCATGCAAAATATGTGACCCAAGTTAACTTCCTTAATCTATTAGAAGCCTGGGTCTTCCTTCCAATGTAGTTCTGTGCTCATCTAGCAAAGCTAAATGAAAACCTCTTCCATAGGTAGTCCAAATGGGAAAATTAAGTTCACAGATTTTCAGTTACAAAGGCACACTAAAAATATGGCAGAATGATCAATACCTACTATATATATTTTAATGGCAGGAGCTGAAAAAAATTACAGGCAAAAAAAAATGGAATTTAGATGAGTTCCCTAAGGGAAAGATTTAGATTTCTGCATCTTCATAGGTGATTTTCAGAGGAGGCTAAGTTATGTCTTTCCATGATATCTCCACCCTACTTATAAACGTCAGCAGCAGCAAAATGCTGTGAACATGGCTGGGTCAAACACTGGCAGCTGATGCAGTGAAAGGGATGAGCTGATAAGAACTTTCAGTGGACAGGAACATTTCTTCTGTGTTTCGTATGTTAACAGTAAATAGCCCAAAGGAATAAGAACTTAGTCTCATTTCTTATGAATTTCTACAAAGGAAAACCAAACATGTCATCAATATAGTGGTCAGAATTATTAACTAAGTATGTGCAAGGTTGCAAGTCATATTTATTAGTGTAAGGTACAGAAACTTCAGGGGGAAAAAAAGGCACTTGAGGGATATATAAATTAAGCATACATGAATCCGTCTGAGATTTTCTGGTACAATTCAAGAGAAAGTTAAAAGTGAGTAAATTTAAAGTTAGTTGCTTTGGGGCTTCTGGCTGTGCATATTACCTATGCTACCCCCCCCCCCCCCCCCCCCCCCCCCCCCCCCCCCCCCCCCCCCCCCCCCCCCCCCCCCCCCCCCCCCCCCCCCCCCCCCCCCCCCCCCCCCCCCCCCCCCCCCCCCCCCCCCCCCCCCCCCCCCCCCCCCCCCCCCCCCCCCCCCCCCCCCCCCCCCCCCCCCCCCCCCCCCCCCCCCCCCCCCCCCCCCCCCCCCCCCCCCCCCCCCCCCCCCCCCCCCCCCCCCCCCCCCCCCCCCCCCCCCCCCCCCCCCCCCCCCCCCCCCCCCCCCCCCCCCCCCCCCCCCCCCCCCCCCCCCCCCCCCCCCCCCCCCCCCCCCCCCCCCCCCCCCCCCCCCCCCCCCCCCCCCCCCCCCCCCCCCCCCCCCCCCCCCCCCCCCCCCCCCCCCCCCCCCCCCCCCCCCCCCCCCCCCCCCCCCCCCCCCCCCCCCCCCCCCCCCCCCCCCCCCCCCCCCCCCCCCCCCCCCCCCCCCCCCCCCCCCCCCCCCCCCCCCCCCCCCTCAGAGGAGAGTAATATAATTCCATTTGATTCAAATGACTTTTGAAATGCCATGGTACTCACTCTCATGACTTGTGATGGTAAAGAAAAACATCTTTAAGAACCGGAGCAGTCTTTTCTAGTCTTAATTCTGTCATTGTATGGCTCAGAACAAGTTCTTTTCACCACTAAATACACTTCAATTTAGTTAGTTATTAAATGCCAGTCATTTTGGATTATTTCTATAGCCACATTCACTCAGGAAAATAAAAATTAAAAAAAAAACTGCATTTTCACTCTATAAAACAAAACTAGAAACAATGTACAGTACAGATAAATTACCTAGTTCATATTAAAATAAAGTTTTATAATAGCATTTAAAGTTACTCAATACTAAGATTTGTGTATAATAGCCACTTACAAAGAGGTTTAGCTGTAAACCTCTAAGTGCATATGTGTGTGTGTGTGTGTTCCTGTGTGTGGATGAGCATGTACGCATGTGTACACGTTATGGCCAAAGGCTAATGCTAGATGTCATTTCCTCATGTGCTGTCTCTCACTGGCTTGGAGCTGGCCATGCAGGCTAGATTGGTTGGCCAACAAACCCCATACATCTATGTGGTGTGTGTTTGTTTTAGCACTGGGATTATAACAGCTGGCCACCACATCTACCTTTTTTTTTTTTTTTTTTAACTTTTATTTATTTGAGAGTAACAGACAGAGAAAGAAAGAGACAGATAGAGAGAGACAGAGAATGGGCACACCAGGGCTTCCAGCCATTGCAAATGAACTCCAGACGCGTATGCCCCCTTGTGCATCTGGCTAACGTGGGTCCTGGGGAATTGAGCCTTGTACCGGGGTCCTTAGGCTTCACAGGCAAATGCTTAACCGCTAAGCCATTTCTCCAGCCCTCACATCTACCTTTTTAATGTGGGCTGTGGGTATCAAACACAGGGCTTCATGCTTGTATGCTAAGAACTTTAGTAACATCTATTTTGTAAACATTAAAAAAATTACATATTTCATTGCAAAGTCCTTACTGATATTTTTCTTTTAATTTTTCTTCAAGTTTTCAAGGTAAGGTCTCCCTCTAGCTCAGGCTGACCTAGAATTCACTATGTAGTCTCAAAGTAGCCTTGAACTCATGGTGATCCTCCTACCTCTGCCTCCCGAGTGCTGGGATTAAAGGTGTGCACCACCACACCCAGCTCTGATATTTCTTAAGTAGCTCTATTTTCTTTTAGAATGTGGTGATAAAAGCAAAGTTTGAATCTCCCAGGTTATTTGATATCCATAGTTATCAACTTATTAAGGTATTTTACTATTTTAATTAGGCTTCTCTATTTCTTATATTATATTTCATTTAAAGCTCAAGTTGGGACTTCTCTGCCCCCACACACACTTTATATGCCTTTCTCCTTTATTCAAATTATGTAGAATTTGGGAATTATTAGACAGCTAGGAAAACCTTCTCATCGTGGAAGACAATCTTTTTCTTCATGAGAGAAATCTATTCATGTATTTTAGAAAACTGCATATCCCTTAAAAATATAGTGTTTGAATTAGAAGCTTCTGTCTGTATACTTAGCTCTTCAGTGTAATTTTCTATGTGTCAAAATTGTTACAAACCTATTTTTAAGACCGAATGTCTTTGAATATAACTGTTTAATTTTATCTTTTTATAAAGATTACTGAAACTGGGTTTATTTCAGTTTCATCCTTTACATCCTTTTATACATCCTTTTGAATAAAGAAATTTTCTCAGGAAAATATCTTTGAAGAAAAATGTGTTGACAACTGACAGGGGACAGAGAGGGGAGAAAGAGCAGGAGAGAGAAAGGACGGGGAGAAGAGGAAAGGGGATTGCAGAAAAGAGGGAGGGAGGGAAGACTAAACTCCAGATGATAGTATATCTTATAATAAAATATTAACTGTAATTTTGCTAGAAATTTTTTAGTATTTTTTTTTGAGACAGTGTCTCACTCTAGCTCAGGCTTACTGGAACTCACTCTTTACCCCCAGACTGACCTTGAACTCATGATGCTCCTCCTACATCAGTCCCCAGAATGTGGAAGTAAAGGCATGTACTATCATGACGGGCTGTTCTTTAGTATTTTTAATTACCTAATGAAGAAGTTGGTCTCCATAAGGCTTATTCAGAACATTTTTAGTATAGTGCATTCTTCTCCCACCTAAGCTCTCTACCATCCCCTTCCCTTGACCTCTCTTAGACCTTTCCACCACTTATGTTTAGGATAGAGAGTTCTGTGCCCATATGTTACAGGTTGTTCTAGGAAAATCCCAGTACCAGGAGTAGTACACCCCTCCATGAGTTGGTTAGGGAAGCCCATGAGCCCCTCCAAACAGTACAGACTATTTCCAAAGCTGTTGGTTGCCCACTAGGATTAGCTGGTAAGGTCCCATTGCTGAAGACTTCACTTGTTTCAGGTGCGTAACAGTGAGAAACCAAAGGAACTGCCCTGGAAGCTTCCTGCTTTATGGCTTTCATAGTGCTGGGAAGTGTCATGCAGGCTGCTGGAGGATCAAAGTCTTCAATAACCTTGAGCTACACAACCGGGCAGCCAGGAAAGATGTGCCACTAGCATAATGAAATATTAGCTTGTCTGTCATGAGGCTAACCAAATGTTCTCCAAATTGTAGTTGAGAACTACTTCTTGGTGGCGGGGGGGTGGGGGGGGGGGTGAAACAGATATTCACGCCTGGTAACTGAGTTCAAAGCCTGTGTCTAAAACCACAGACATTTGACACCATCAACTGCTAGTGAGCACATGAAGAACACCCAGCTGATAGGAATGCAGATGCACCAAGCTACTTTCCAAGATGGCTTTTTAGAAAACTAGACATAGATTGTTAAGATGCTGCAATTTGGTTCCTTAGTATTTATATAACCAAGGTAAATAATGTTCTACAATCAAATGTTTATGGGAGTTTATCAGTTATATTCGCATCTCTGTGGCAGAATATGCCCCACAGAACCTAAGCAGGAGGGATTTTGGCTCGTTATTTCAGTTCTGGTCCATCGTGGCAGGGATGGCACAGTAGGACAGCACAGTTGAGGACAACAGGAGCATGTGGCAGAGATTGCTCACATCAAAGACGCCAAGGCCGGGAAAGCAGACAGTGAAGCCAGAATCAGGAACTGTAACTGTGGTGGTTTGATTCAGGTGTCCCCCACAAATTTAGGTGCTCTGAATGCTAGCTTCCCAGCTGATGGATATTTGGGAATTAACGCCTCCTGGAGGGAGTGTATTTTTGGAGGTGGGCTTATGGGTGTTATAGCCAGTTTCCCCATGGCAGTGTTTGGTACTAAGAAATGCAGATGTGGTTAACCTGACTGGGTGTTTCTTGGGCCTTTGGAACTAGTTTATGCAAGGACTATTAAAGGATTTGGAACTTTGGGCTACTTAAGCCATAGAATACTGCATGCAGAGTTTACTGAACCATTCACAGGAGCAATACATACTGTCTCAGAATCTGGGCTAGACACAGTACATATCATATTCTGGCAAAGAATCCAGCTGTATGCTGCTCATGTTCTGAGAACTTGAATAAGGCTGAATTCTAAACAGTGGACTCATTTGTTTGGAGGGAAAATCTCAACACAGGCTAGCATTCAGGCTATGTTATGGTCCACAGCCTGGTATGACCCAGGTGCACAGTGAGAGATAGCAGCAAATTGGAGAAGATTTAAAATGTGCAATTTGGCAAGGAAAGAGGTGTGATGTTAATGTTAAAAAAATGGCAAGCTCAAAGGCAGCTTTTATTAAAAAGATTAATGCTAATAAGGAGAAATGTGGCTCTCTGCAAGAGACTAGCAAGAGAGGTATCCTGAAGACAAGACTCCACCCATCAAAGGTTCCATCAAAGGAAACTGCAAATTTAGACGAAAAGGGAGTCTACACTGGGAATGTCACTGGAGGAGTTCCCTGTTCTAAACAGCTGCCTAAGGAAATACTTCCCCATGGTCATGGAAAATACCCAGAAGCTGGTGCAACTGTGGTTCAAGGAGCCAGTAGCACCAACACCTGGAAGCATTTTTCACATGGAACTGGTTTTGCAGGTATGAAAGATGTAGTACTGAGGAGTTCATAGAGTCTTGAACCATGGCTAGAGAAAGCTGTTGATGCTAGGAAGCAGGCTATGAGAGAGTGCTATGTGACACTATGAAAGTGAAATTGAGCTTGCAGAGCAGACTCCCAAGATGTTGGAGATGCCAGAGCTTGAGAGAGGCTGAGGAAAGCTGTGGACACAGAGTGGAGCTGACCCAGGAGAGAGGGGATGTGTGCTGCAGGCAACAGAGCTGAAGGGGTGTGGCTGCCCAATGCCTTTGGAGTTCATGTAATTACATAACTAACCCCAAATGCAGGACATGGACCTAAAGGACATAACATTTGTCCTGCTGGATTTCAGTCTCATTTTGGCCCAGTTTTTCCTTTCTAAAGTGCCTTTTAGAATGGCAATGCTTTATTATCATTTTAATAATCATTATTTTCTGTGCCACTGTACATTCAATGTGACTTATTCATCGATTTCTTAGGTGCTCTCAGTTAAGCAATGCTTTGAGTTTTAGAAGAGAGTTTGCACTTTTGAACAGGGTGGAGACTATTAAAGACTATGGGGGAATTTTGGAGTTGGACTGAAAGTGCTTTGTATTATAAGATGTCCATGAGACCATGGGGGAAGGGTGTAACATTATGGCTTTAGGGTGATACCTTTGAATATCACTTTGACAAGAGGTAGACTTGTGATGGTTAATCTCCATTGCAAACTTAGTTTAATTTATAGTCACCTAGGAGACAAATCTATGAGCATGTCTTTGAGGGATTTTGTAAGTTAGGTTAATTAAGATGGGAAGATTCACCATAACTGTGGGTAGCACTATTCCATGGGCTGAGGTCTGGGTCTGAATAAAAGGAGAAATCAGCCTGAGGCCCAGTTCATCTCACTCTGCCTCCATACTGTGCATGCAATGTGAATGCCACTTCTTGCTCCTGCTACCATGCCTTTCCCCCTCGTATGGACTTTATTCCTTAGAGCTGTGTATCCAAATAAACCATTCCTCCTTTAAGTTGTCTCAAGTCAAATATTTGGTCACAGCAACAAAAAAGTACTTAATACAGTATATGAATATTCGTGAATTAATGTCAATGCACGTTCAGCACTATCAGGGTGAAAGGAATTAATAACATACCAGTAGCAATGAATTTGTCTGATATACAATCTGTGATTAAAAGACCTAGAGCTCCTTAGAGAGATGTCTGATACTAACACTGGGCAGGAGAGATAGAAAGTAAGCCTGGAATGCTTTAGGGGCCAAACAAAAGAATTCATAATGCCAAGTGCTAGAAAATTTTGAAAAATAAAAATGAGTTAGATGTATGTCATAAACCATGAAATAAGAAAGTCTTTTTTGGGAAGAATAAATTACTGGATAAATATTAAAGGTCACATAGACAAAGTTTCCATGCATAAGATTTAAAAATGATTAATGCAGGTCATTTGACCTTAAAGAGCAACTATAGATAGTTATTTCATCATCAATAAGAAAAGCATAGGGCTGGAGAGATGGTTTAGCAGTTAAGTGCTTGCCTGTGAAGCCTATGGACTCCAGTTCAAGGCTCGATTCCCCAGGACCCACATTAGCCAGATGCACAAGGGGGTGCACGCATCTGGAGTTCATTTGCAGTGGCTGGAAGCCCTGGCACGCCGATTCTCTCTCTCTCTGCCCCTTTCTCTGCCTGTTACTCTCAAATAAATAAATAAAATAAAGGCCAGTCTGTTGGGCTTGCATTAAAAAATTTTTTTTTAAATAAGAAAAGTATAGAAAAAAAAGGAGTAATTTTATTGTGGAAAAAAATCAAATCAATACTCTCTAAAGTCAGATGACCAATTTACAATTAACAGTGACTACTCATGTTGATAATATGCATCCTTGATAAAATAGGATGAAAATGCCACTTGAACTCTGTGGCCTTCCATGCAGGAAAGAAAAATTAAAAAAAATACTATTAACATAATCATGACAAATAGAAAAACCTCAGTTAAATACTATTCTAAAATTACCTGACTGGTCTCAAAGCAGCCAAGGACCTCCAAGATAAGGTAGTTCTATGATACTGTTATATTCAACAAATGTAATCAGGAGACCTCACAAAAACTAATGTAGTATTCTAATAGTTTCAGTAAAGAAAAGAAGTATCTTAGGTAGATACTAAACAAATATGACAGAGTTATGTATATACTTTGGTTAAGATGATGTATTGCTATCAGTTTGTTTAGTTCAGTAAATGTTCCCAATCAAGCTGGAGATGTGTCTCTGCATTTAGGTACACTTCCTGTCGAAGCATGAGGGCCGTACGGAATCTGGGACAACCCGAGTTCAAATCTCCAGAACCTACATTAAATAGTTTGACATGGCTACATGTTCCTGTAAAGTCAATCCGGTATGGGAGACGAGACTTGGGATTTATCAGAGCTCATAAAAAATAAAAATAAAAAAATTAAAACAATGGCCAGCTCTAGTATCTGTAAGAAACTGTAGCTCAAAGCACAGGTGAAGAAGAGCAATGGACCAGGACATCCATCTTTCTGTTCTACAAGCAAATGTACCAAAATAGGTCAAAAATAAATGTACCACAATTTAAAATTTTAATATGGGCTATCTATAAAATCTTTGTTTCAGCTTCACAATAATTCTTTAAATCTAAAACTATTTTCTTAAATGGCCCATTTATCATTCAAAGTATAGTTTTTAAATCTCCATGAGTTTATGTGTTTTTTTTTTATAATTTCTCATGTTATTGATTTCTAACTCTACTCCATTATGGCAAGTTATAATATATGAAGTTATTTCAATTTGCATATATTTACTGATGCTTCCCTTGTGTTCTAATATGTGATCTATTTAATTCTGTGGGCTGCTGAGAAGAATGTGTATTCTGTAAATGTCTGTTACGTCCATTATATCTATAATGTCCCTTAACTGTAAATTCTCTCTCTTTTTTTTTTTTTTTGGTTAAGGTGCCCTGCCTATTGATGAGAGTGGTGAGATTCTAAAAGTCCTCACTACTATTGTGTTTAAGCTATTCTCTGACCTTACATCTAGTAGTGTTTGTTTTATGAAATTATGTTCACCTATATTTGGTGTGTATGTGTTTAGAACTATAATGTCCATTTGATAGATTGTTCCCTTAATCAGTATGAAATAGCCTTCCTTTTATCTTCTGATTAATTTTTGTTTGAAGCCCAGTTTGTCAGATGCTAGAATAGTGATGTCTGCTTGTTTCTGGATTGATTTTCTTCAAATATCTATTTTCATTCTTTTGCCCCTTGATAGTGTCTATCTTTTATGGAGACTTAGGTATCATGAACACAGCAAAAAGATGGTTCTGTTTTCTAAAACAATCTGATGATCTGTGTCTTTTGATTGGGGAATTTAAAGATGTTTGCTAGTGGATGCACACATATTAAAGGTAAAGTGCCTCTGGTCAGTAGAAAATGAATGGGTGTGACTATAGCTATGTCAAGAAATGTGGCCAGGCATGGTGGCACACGCCTTTAATCCCAGCACTCAGGAGGCAGAGGTAGGAGGACTGCTGTGAGCTCAAGGCCAGTCTGAGACTACATGGTGAATTTCAGGTCAGCCTGGGCTAGAGTGAGACCGTATCTCAAGAAAATGTGGTACACTTATATCCATACCATTTCATCTAGAAAAGCTATACCTAGAGATTTGTTAATCTTAATTTGTATTTGAAAAATATATTACAAAAATGCCAATGCCAGGCTGGAGAAAGCTTAATGGTTAAGTTGCTTGCCTGTGAAGCCTAAGGACTCAAGTTTAATTCCCCAGAACCCACATAAGCCAGATACACAAAGTTGCACATGCATCTGGAGTTTGTTTGTAGGAGGTAGAGGTTCTGGTGTGCCCATTCGCTCTCTCTCTCTCATAATGAAAACCAGTTAAAAAAAAAAGTTTAAAAAATGGCAATTAAATATAATGAAAGGCACGTACATGTACGTACATACATGTACACACACCCCTTTCCACTGAATAGACCTTTAAATTGCATTGTGGCCATTCTAGCATATATACTATGCCACTGGGATATAGTTACAATTTCATCAATAAGAAAATTGGAGTTTGAACAATCTAGAAATCCTGAGTTTCCTTGGGGACATGGGATAAGGAGGCTTTTCAGAACAGCTAAACTTCAGAAAGCCTGCTTTTTATTAAGTTTTCTAGACATCATTGAGTAAGAAAGTATCCTCAAGACTCCAAGAATAGTCACTCTACATAATAAAACTAAAACTTTGAGGATTAAGAAGGTTAAATCTTTATGAAGGAATAGAGGTTAGGTTGTCAGCAAACGAAGAACAAATAGAACAAAGCAACAGTTTACCAATACCAAACTTTCACATTTTAAGCAATATGAAAGCTAAGGGTGATGCTGGTTAAGACGCTTGCCTGCAGAGCCTAAGGACCTATGTTCTACTCTCCAGACCCCTCGTAAGCCAGTCCCACACAGGTGAGGCAAGTACAAGGTCATACATGCCCACTAGGTGGTGCAAGTGTCCGGAGAGTGATGGCAGTGGCTGAAGCCCTGGTGTGCCAATTCTCTCACGCTCTCTCTGAAATGAAATAAAATAAATAAATAAAAATTGAAAGAAAAAAAGAAAGCTAGGGGTACAAGAGAGGGAATTTTGCACAATGCTGCAGAGTGGAGCAAGTTATCTTCTCTGGGAAATACGACATGTGGAATTGTTTTGATGTCAGAATATTGTATTCTATTCACAAAGTATGACATGCCTCTTTGTTTCTATTAATCTGATATGAATTTGTAAGTGATCTAGATCAAGCCTATTAAAGTATGAATAATTTATGCACTACAACAACTCTTACTCCATATTGAAAGGAAGAGTGAGACTTTCTCCCTGACCAGGATCTGAAAAGTACAGGTCTCTAAACTAAAGTCATATGGCAAAATAGGAGAAGCAAGCCAATAATGGTGACTCACGCCTTTAACCCCAGCACGCAGGAGGCAGAGGTAGGAGAATCGCTGTGAGTTTAAGGCCAGCCTGAGACTACATAGTGAATTCCAGGTTAGCCTGGGCTAGAGTAAGACCCTACCTCAAAAACACAAAGAAGCAAAAATAAACTGGAGAAGCTTGCTATTCATCCTAAGAGTTAGTCTCTGTAGGCATTAGGGGTCTGCTCATAAAGTTTGGCTCACAAAGATTTTCTTGGCAGCTCTTTAGTTCTCTGAACATCAAAAATTATTTTAGCTTTCAAATAGCTGTTATTAAAACTGAAAAGTGGCAAACATGGATTTTTTTCTCTTTTTGATGCTTTTCCTAAATTAGATAATTCTCTGATGAGGCTATGAAGACTCTAGATGTGTATGGTTTTAAGCATACAGTCCCTGCAGAAGTGTCAAAGCAACTAAAAGCAGCCTCTAAAATGCATTTGTATGTGTTTAGTAAGTGAGCCAGGAGTTCCAGTATAATACCTGTATGCATGTTGCAGATTACACACACACATGCACTCCCCGTAGTGCATTTATATGGATGATGTCATTAGACTTCCTTCTTTTGTAATATTTTATTTTTATTTATTTATTTGAGAATAGACTTCCTTCTTGATGTCATTTCTATTTATATTATGTCAGTCACTTCCTCATTGTAATGCCTTAGTTCAGGCATAATTGTAATCCTTGCTTTCTGATCCTGATCTCCTTTGTTTATATTGACTAATTTTCCTCTAGATTTTATAATATTTTCATGACTTGCTTGACTAAGCATTTGTTATTTTTGTTGTTGTTTTTGTTTTTGTTTTTGTTTTGAGGTAGGGTCTCACTAACACAAGCTGACCTGGAATTCACTATGTAGTCTCAGGGTGGCCTCAGACTCACACCATTCCTCCTACCCCTGCATGCTAAATGCTGGGATTAAAGGTGTGTGCCACCACACCCGGCATGACTTCTCATTGATTTGTTGTCCTACATTAATAGAATTTTGAATGTCTGTATTTATATTTTTATCTCCCATAGATGGTATTCTGGGTTTTGATCTTGGAGATGATTCATTACCTGATGGATTGCAGACTCTGGCCTCTGAGGTTACGTTCACTGCAACCATGCAATGATTTCTGAAGTGAAGAGTCCGTAAATGAGGCCTGTGCTCACAGGCTCATCAGGATACTCCAACTCCTGCAGGCATTTGACCCTGCCACTCTTGAACAGTATGCTGCCCATTATCTTATTTGGCAAAGTCACTCACCTACCAGTTTCCCCTTCATGTTGGTCCCATTATAATCCACCCATATAAATAGGGCCTCTGGCATCTATCTTTTCTCCATGCACAAAGGACACAGGACTGTTGGCAGTGATAGACCTAGAATAGGTTATTTGTAATCCTACGGAGATTGTAGTAATAAAAAAACACTAGAGAGAAAAGCAGTCCAAAAACACTTTTGTTTTAAGTTTTTAGCCACATTTGTCCTCCATTTACTGGGAAATGACTTCAAGTACCAGTAAAAACATATCAGGCCCTACAGAGCTGCCTTCATTTTCACACAAATGTCAGTGAAGCAATCCCCAGTTGAGCTGGATTATTCAAATTAGCCCATAACTCAAAATCCTTCACAATGAGCTCAGGAATTTATTATATGATTTATTTTGCAGCCAGTGTATCATATTTCTAATTAAATTTTTTTAGATTAATGCTAAATGACTTCACCATTCCTGAGGACTCTTACCAGCCAGGCAGTACAAACATGTACTGAGTACAAAAACTTATGCTATATAAAATTTAAAAGATCTGCTTGGTAAACAAGCAAATAGAGTATCTTAATGCTGGACAGGAATAGGGCATCTTTTCAGTTCCCTTTAAGCAAAGTTTAAGGTTCAGAAAGTATTATTCCAGTTTAATACCCTATAAATTGAAAATGTTCTATATGAATGATAGTGAGTTTAAAAATTCTGACTCACACTGATCAAAGGAAGAAACCACCTCTTTCCATTGTATGACAAAGTTTTGGGAGAATGCTTATGAGCAAGTATAGCATATCTCCTTTCTTTTTCTCTTCTCCTCTCCCCCCTTCTCCCTATATGTTTGTAAAATACAAGCGACCATATTTATTTCTTAATACTTTTTACAATACAACCAACCATTATTAAAAAGAGCCTTTCAATCAAATGAAAATGTCCCAGAAAAGTAGAGTTGGCTGGTGTCATATAGAAGGTCCAAATTAAATGTGAGATGAAGAAATACGTACATACTCACCTAACTTACGTACACTAGGACTCTATTCAGAGCAACTACGTATAGTTACCTCTAACAGGAATATTAAATAGAAAAGGCTCTAATATTAGAAGGATTAAACAAAGTTTACTATAAAGAAACCCTCTTCAATCTTTGTGGTTGATAAAAGGTATATCAACCCAATAACTGATTCAGTTTTCAGAAGACCTTTTAACCAGTGTTGTCAATATTGGCTTCATTTATCATTGTGAAGGACTAAGCATTCTTCAGATGAAAATATCTGACAGAGAAAGACCTAAATGATCAAACCCTTAGTTTATTTCCATCAGTTATCAGTGTATGGGACCCATTTCTTTATCTACCAGTTATCACCATAAGGTTTTGCATTCCTATTGCCCTAAAATCAGAGGACAATTGTTATGTACAATGGGAGAGAATCTTACACTTTAAAAGATAAAGTGTCAGAGAAGCTTTTTTTTTCTCTGAAACTTTGACAGATAGATCAGTCCATATATTATGGAGTCTGCTCATAGATTCGTTTTACATGGAAGGAAAAAACAAAGAAAAAGGAACTCGTTCACAGCAAGTACAAAACCTTGAAAACACTGATTTTCAAAACACATTGCCTACCTTATTCCACCTGGATAATACATATTAAAATTCTCTATGTAAATAAGCAAATAGGAATTTGCAAATTAGAAACCAGAACAATTTCAGTTCAACCACTACCCAATAAATTAAACTCAAGATTTTCTTAACAACTTAAGATTTTAAACAGAATGTTCAACACATTTATAAACATAATAGTAAAATTTGAGGGAAAAATGAGTAAAACAATTTCTCCCTAGGAATTCAGAATGCCTTCTCCAAAAGTCACTATTCTTTGTCCTTGGTTGTCTTAACTTCTTTTTGCTTCAGACCACTGGCAAAGTTAACCTACTGAGCTCTAACTCAGTGTAGCTAACTTTCAGAAAATCTGCATGGCCTATCTCTTCTCATGCACATAGAGAATCTTCTAGAAAATCTCTAATTTGCTTTATTTGCTCATTAACTAGGAGTTTATTTAAGAGAAACTTGCTTTCCTTTTTGCACAAAGCATATAACCTAAGCTTTATAATTGCTACATGCCAAAACTGTGACTTATCTGAGAGGATGTACAAAATCCCCTGCATAGGCTGAAGCAATATTGGACCCTGACCAAGGACAGCATATCTTCTTTGTGAGGAGGGAAGGTGGGCGGGGGGAAACTTACGAAGAAAACATTTCAGCCCAGCATGGTGGTGCACGCCTTTAATCCCAGCACTTGGGAGGCAGAGTGAGGAGGATTGCCATGAGTTCAAGGCTACCCTGAGACTACATAGTGAGTTCCACATCAGCCTGGGCTAGGATGAGACCCTACCTCGAAAGGCCAAAACAAACAAACAAAAAAATCATCATTTTACCCCAAATTTTTAAACCTTAACTCAATTTTCAAACAGCTCTAAAAATGTTTATGGCTCACTACTAATGTTTAATATAATGACTAAAAAAATCGACCTGATTGTATGACAGTGTTCAGAGTTCTATCCATTGACCAGGCTATAGTATTAAAGACCATCTTCAATCATATGATAGAGACAGGTTCTGTTGTCGCTGATAAATCACAATCCCAACCTAGCACATGATACCAAGTTGTTAAAATTACCCAAATCTCTGCAGCTTAGCCCCTCTACAAGGGTTGAGAATTTGTACAGGACACCTATAGACAACTGGAACAAGGGGAGGTATAGTAGAACAGGTCACAGATTTCCTAGGAGATGTCAGATGGTATGTGCCAAGATGGAATCAGAACAGGGACAATGGGCACTGCTGGAAATTACATTCCTACCCCACTCTTACTCCAACCAACACACCATGAAAACCCAGTGCCCCCACCCAGTGGGCTTTACAGAAGGTCTTGCATATGCTTTGCCATCAATGATACACAACAGGTTTCCTGCCACCCATCAAGACTGCAAGCCCCTCTCAATATGGAGCTCTACTATCCCCTCATCTAGGAAGTCATGACTGATTTTTCAGTTAAATATGTCCTCCCCTTTTCTGCTCAGTTTGAGGCAGTTCAACATTTCAGAAGAAGCGACTACTTATTAAGGGAAGCCTTAGAGGGGAAAAGCACTAAGGCTAGAGTAATACTATGATCTAACAGATACTTTAATTTTAAGTAGGAGTTAACAGTCTGCATGAAGCAAGTTTGCAACTCATTGTTGAAAGAATCTAGGACAAAAGTAATGTCGGGATGCAGAGCTTTTACACTTTTATTGCCTGATATAACAATCAATCAATACAGTTCTCCTTTTATTTACTTAGTTGCTGGTTAATAAAATTGCTAATTTAGTCATCCATATTATGGTAATGTCGTATTGATTAATGTTGGTACATAAAATATCCTGTCTTCAAGGACATTTTCTATATACATGTGACTCTTAGGTACACTGATGTGTCTTAATATACCTTCAGCCTTGAAAGACAAGTCCAGTCTGCAGAACAAGTACAGCACCACATTGGGACCATTCTGCATTATAGATGATATTCCAGTGCTAGTTAGAATAGTCTACTTTAGAGTGTAGATGCCTGAATGAGACCTTGAGAAGTCATTTGATTCATAGCTCAGCTAAGTCAATCAAGATCTGACAGATAAATCTATCCTAATATTTAAGACAGCTAAATAGAAAATTTCTATGTTAAAAGATAACTTTTATATGAAGGCTTTCACTCACTAAAAAAGAAAAAAAAATCTTCCTTAACCAATGTAGGAGAAATGGAATAAGGGAAAAAAAACTGTTCAAGGGAAGAAATTAGTAGCAGCTTTACAGGTGTTGATAAGTAACTCTTGAAAAAGCAAATGTATATGGCATGATACCACTTTTACAAATGAGAAAAGTAACGAAGAAGGTAAGTATTAGTCTCAATTTTTTTAAAAAGCTAATAAAGGATAACAAACTCATTAAAGAAAACATCAGCTTTCAAAAAGAGATGATACAGTCTTTAGTTACAGTTTTCAGAAATTAAGGAGTTAGTTCTTTTACATCTCCCTTTAAAATATATATATATTTGGGAGAGAAAGAGGTAAAGAGAAAGAGCAAACGAACTCCATATACATGTGCCACCTGGTACATCTGGGTTATGTGGGTACTGGGGAATTGAACTTGAGTCCTTAGTCTTAGCAGGAAAATGCCTTAACCACTAAGCCATCTCTTCAGCTCACATCTATCTTTCCCAAGGGAAAGAAAGCCATTGGCTTGTTTAGGTATGTGGTGATACAATTATATGTTTTAAAGGGATGATTACAACAATATGGCAGATATCTCTATTTCTTATTAAAACAATAAAATATGTCACTAAATTCCATAGTCTCTGAGAACCAAGAACTATAGCAACATTTAGGAAATGGAATTAACTGTAAAAAATGAAAGCTGATTATGAATAATCCAAAGCTTACTGCATGGAAAGGAAAGGTGGAAACGGAGGTGCAATTGACCTATGCATCAGAATTACACCTAAGTCTCAAATCTCTGGGATGGGGGAGGATAAATATGGCCCCAAACAGGAAAGGGGAAAATAAAATCTGGTGCTCATGCTCATCCACACTCTACTCCAGATCCCTGCTATAGAAATGCTTCCTCACATTCCAGAACCAGAACCCTGACTTATCTCATGCTCTACCCTCATTAAAATGAGTTTATTCTCCAGAGGAAATAGAGTAGTCTCTGAACAAGGGGAGACAATAGGTAGAGGTGCATGTTGAGATCTGAGAGACCAAGCAGAATTTTATACAGTGAGTATCATGATGGCATCATACAAGCTGCTCACTGAGCATTTGCCAGATGATGGGGTTATCAAAATTAAAAAAGGTAATCCAAGTGATTTATAGGTTGCTTCTTTGTAAAATTAAAGGAAAAAGGTTCAGTGGATTTGATACTGGAGGTTCTCCATTTAAGTGAAACTCTTAGATGACAATTCTCCAGTATGTGACACATCCTTCTAGTACTGAACATTGTGCTGAAAGTCAGATTGGAAAGACTTCATGGCAATGAATAATGAGAAGAGAATTAAGAGTCAATAAAAGTGTAAGAAAGGCTATTAAATCAAAAGGGAATACCCATCAAAATGAGGGAGTAGAAAATTGAAGAAATATCCAAAGACAGTACATTAACCAAAGATATTCAACATACAAATAATGGGAATTAAAAAGGAAGAGAGCCTAGATCCATTGATAAGACAAGAAGATAGCTGGCTGCTCACCTTGAGACTTTCCAACACTATCACATTGCCAGGGCCCAGGTGAAATTGAAAAGGGAGAAATATCATGAAGACTGTTTTTACTTCTAGCCTGACCACCAGCCCCAGGGTAATAGCGACAGACACTTAGAATAATAAAAACCTAAGAAAGCAGAAATATAGAAGCTACAAATAACACTAAATCACACTGCCAGCAGGCCTGCCATGGCTCAGGGAAAACTACAGAAGAGGAGGTGCAAAGGTTCTCAGAGTCACAGAGTGGATAGGAATATTCTGAGGCATGGTCCCCCACTACCCCATAGGGACTGCCTGAGGCCTTCACAACCCCACTGAGGAGGTCCCCCAGGGTAATGGAGTTGGAATGAGGGAATAATAGTACATAGCCTTTTATAGTACATATAAATAAAATTCAATACTACATTATGGGCTGGAGAGATGGTTTAGCAGTTAAAACACTCACCTGCAAAGCCTAAGGACCCAGGTTCCATTCCCCAGTACCCATTTAAACCAGATTCACAAGGTGGCCTATGCTTTTGGATTTCATTTGCAATGACTAGAGGCCATTCTCATATATATTCATATTCTCTCTCTCTCTCATAAGCTAATAAATATTTTAAAATATTAAATACATTGTAAGGGAAAATAGAAAGAAAAATGATTCAAGAAAATTATCTGGGGCTCCAAAACATTTTTCCTCACTGTAAGTTTATACCTTGAACCCAGAAATGAAGATAGAAATAGATTCCTTTTAAAAATAATTTACAAAAAAAATTTAAAGCAAAATGTCAAAGATTCCAAAAGATTTCCAACAGAAAATGAAAGTAGATATACCATGAAGTAAAAATAATTACAATTTTCTCAAAATCTTGAGCCTATAAAAAAAATAGCAGTAGTCTTTTACTGATATGTAAGAAGTCATGAAAGTGACTTTGTAATTGTCAATGCTGAGAATGCAGGATTGTATAAATATGTAGTACAAATTAGGAGATGTTCGTGACCATTCCAAAAATTGTTGGAAATTCTCAGCTAATGAAAATCAAGTCAGCAACTCAAGCAAAAATCCATAAAGCTCAACATCCTAATGCAATACAATATAGAGATGTAGTAAATTTCATACTTACATGCTAAGGAATGGCAGTGGGAAAAAATTAGAAGTCTTTGTTTTCTCTAATTAGATCATTATGCTAATGTAAGAACAAAACATCTCCGTATGTACAGTGAAAACACTGCAATTCATAGCATAAAATAGTCTTGAATTTACCTCAGTAGCATTCATGGCGTTTCATGCTGAAAGGTGTATGTGCAACAAGTGTTCAGAACCAAGACTCTGCCTAAAACACCTAATATTCATTGTATGGTTGAATCCTTTGCATGGATTTTGTTGTTGAGCACTTAGAAACTTCATAATTGCTATGTTTTTGGCATTCCACACATTCACTGAGTAAATCAATTTAAGAACCTGGGATTTAGGGCTGGAGAGAGATTGCTTAGCAGTTAAGACACTTGCCTGCAAAGCCAAAGGACCCAGGTTTGATTCCCTAGAACCCACAGAAGCCAGATGCACAAGGTGGCACATGCATCTGGAGTTTGCTTGCAGTGGCTGGAGGCCCTGGCATGCCCATTCTTTCTTCTGTCCTCTCTCTCCCCAAATAACTCAATAAAATTTACAATTTATTATAAAAAAGAATCTGGGGTTTAGATAATTAAATTTAGACAGTTTGGATTAATGTTTAAATGAAACCTTGGACTTGTGGCTCTCAAACAAGTGAGAACTTTGAGAACATTGGGATAGGGTAAATGAAACATCCATATGAGAGGAAAGTGAATTTTAGAGTAGGGAGCAGTTGGCAAGCTAAATTTGGTTGAATGGTAGTAGTCTCCTAAGAAAATATGTGCACATTCTCTCCCTACCTCCTCCCACATGCACACACACATATATATGTGTTTATACATGTGTGTTTATCTCTCTGTTTAGATATACATACATATATATGCATACATACATGTACATATACATATATACGTGTACACACAAACACATATGTGTGTATATATATATATGTATATATAAATATGTATGTATACACACACACATATATGGCTAGAGAGATAGCTTAGCACTTGCCTACAAAGTGAAAGGATCCAGGTTCGATTCCCCAGCACCCATGTAAGCCAGATACACAAGGTAGAACATGCATTTAGAGTTTGTTTGCAACAGCTAGAGGCCCTGGTACATGCATTCTTTCCCTCTTTCTCTCACTTAAATCAATAAATAAATATACATGCAGGCAGGCATGCATACACATTCATATGTGCATATATACACATACATACATTCATATATACACAGAGAGAGAAAATACATTCTCCCTGGGACCTGTGGACGTTAGCTAATTTGTGAACAGGTCATTGTGAATGTAATTCCTTTAGGACACCGTTCTTGATCATTCAGGTGGGTACTAAATTCAGTAAGTGCTTTTATCACATTGAAACAGATTTAATGCGAGGACAAGTTGAACAGCACTGACAGCCGCCAGAACCTGGAGAAGGCGACGCAGCAGTTCCACTTCACAACCTCGCAGGGAAGCATGGCCGTGACCCCTCTTGACCTCTTGATTTCAAACTTGTAGCTCAAGAAACGTAAGGCAATGGGTCTCACTGATCAACAGCTCATTGTGGATGACAGCCACATGCTGATACTCGGAGTTACTGGTCAGCACCCAAAAAGAGAAGGAAGAAAAAGATAATATACAAGAGATAGAAGAGCACACGCCTTTAATCCCAGCACTAAGGAGGCAGAGGTAGGAGGATCGCCATGAGTTCAAGGCCACCCTGAGACTACAGAGTTAATTCCAGGTCAGCCTGGACCAGAGTGAGACCCTACCTCGAAAACAACCAAAAAAAAAAAAAAGAGAGAGAGAGAGAGAGAGAGAGAGAGAGAGAGAGAAGAGGGAGAGAGAAAGAAAGAGAGAAACAGGAGAAGATTAAGGTCAGTTTTCATCCTACTCTATGCAGGGCCTTGAGATTCAGGTGCTCCCGCTAAGGGCCGCATGAAGGTTCAACTATTTAGACTGTCTTTTAGCATGTAGAATTTTATGGTACCATTGCCATTTGGGCCCAGTTTTGTTTTGTTGTTCTGGCTTTTCCAGTTTACTGCAATTTCTTACAGCAGCCCTGGGAATGAAACTCCGATTTTGGTACTGGAAGATGGGGTGCCGCTGAAGCAACTCAAAATGGTGTTGTGGCTTCAGGTGGAGCAGTGAGTAGAGTGAGTCTAAGAAACAGGAGGAAAGTCTATTGACTTGAAGGACTTATTGCAGCCCCACACACGTTAAGACCACTTTGTGTAGACCATGCTGAGTAATAAGGGTGTTACCTTCGCTAACTGCAGCTAAAGCTGTGTCTGGCATGTAGTGCTGGTCATTGCATTCAATAGTTGTGTGGAAAACAAAGGTTTTGTTGAAAACCATGGATATTTAGCCAGAAAAATTTTCAATCAATAGGTTAAAGGCACAGCCTAGATTCCTTTCTCTTACTGTTAAATAGGAGGTCCAAATTGAGGATGAAATTGCTCACAGAAAACCTCAATAACGGGGGACTGCAAAAAGTTCTCAACCTATACACATCACAAAAGATACTGGAGGAGTCTATTAGGAGGTAAAAAGGCCAAGACTGTGGCTGAATAATCTTTGGCTGAACAGATTTAGGCATATGCTTTATACATGCATGCAAACCTGGATAGAAACAAGAATAATGGTTAAGGGAAATTCTGTGGAAGAGCTTATTGATTAATGGGACATATCACTGTGGATACATATGAGAGAAGTTTTTGAAAATATTTTAGGAGCAACAACTAAAAAACCATAATATTTCTAACGTCAAAGACACAGCAAACCAAGTTCTAATGCATTAATAAAGGAAAGAACCCTCAGGACGAGAGTGAAAATTGATCCCAGTATAGCAATTGAGTAGTCATGTAGCCAACATAAGTGAATACTGAATATCAGAAAATTCCAGAGAATTAGTCTCTAGAAAGACAAACCTTATCTTCTATATCACTTTCTAATTGCTAGAATAAAATGCCTGACCATAACCAAGTTAATGAAGGATGGATTTATTTTGGCTTACAGTTCAAGGTCTATAATGGCAGGGAAGGTATGACAGTAGAAAGTTGAGGTAGCTGGTCACTTGTAGTTCACAGTCAAGAAGCAGAGAAACCAATTATGTGGCTCACCCAACTTTCTCCTTTTTATTCAGTCCAGGACACTAGTCATGGCATGAGACTACCTATAGTTACAGGTGGGTCTCCCAACTTCAATTAACCTAATCTAGAATATCCTTCATACACATTCCCAGAGATTTGTTTCCATGGTGAGTTGAAATCCTGCCAAATTGACAACCAGTGATTAACCATCATACTTGTTGGTATATTTACTTCTAAAGCTGAAAGAGATTTTAGAGCCGATTATCTAGCAATTCTATATTAAATATAACAAATATTCGCTTCTGTACAAATCAAAATGTTCAAGACAATAAAATTAATATCAACACACAGTGTACTTCAAATACATGCAATTTTTACAAAATCTAATTTTAAAAATAAAAATGTTCAGGCTAGAGAGATGGCTCAGTGATTACGATGCTTGCTTACGATGCTTAAGGACCCATGTTCAACTCTCCAGATCACATGTAAGCCAGATGCACAAGGTGATGCAAGCACACAAGTTGGCACATGTGTCTGGAGTTCAATTACAGTGGCTGGAGGCCTTGGCACACCAATTCTCTCTCACTCTCTTGAGCGCTCGCACTCTCACTTTCTCGCTTGCTGTCTTGCATTTTTTTAAAAAAAGGCCAGTCTGTTGTGCTTGCCTCCAAAAAAATAATAAATATAAATATAAGTATAAATAAAAACATTCTACAAAATTATACTAGAATCATGGTGTAGAAATGGAAACATGAGCAGGATAAATGTGTTTAATATACTTGTTATCAAGTCAGCAGGAACTAGGTGTTCAACACAGGAACAGATATGGAAATGTATATATACACAGTGGAATATTTTCAGCCATAAAGAGAAACAAAGTCATGTCGTTTGCAGAAAAGTAGATTCAACTGGATTTTAAGCCAATCTAAGTAAAGTACATTTTCTTGTATCTAGAGTTCCTACAATTCATATCAGTATATGAAGTCATATGTATTACTTTAAGTACAAGTAAAACAGTCAGAATGAGCAAAGACGACATGAGAGAGGGGAGGAGTATGGAAAGGAGTTGCTGGGATGTGAAGGGGGAATATGCTAACAACTAATATATACATGTACAAAAATTAACTTTAAAAGATAATTTCTGAAAGCTGAAACCAAAAGATAAAAATAAAAAATATACCTGTTATGGGTCATGCATTCTGGAGTTAGCCGACAGTTATGGGTAAGAT
Organism: Dipus sagitta; assembly: GCA_036346955.1. Classification (NCBI taxonomy): domain Eukaryota; kingdom Metazoa; phylum Chordata; class Mammalia; order Rodentia; family Dipodidae; genus Dipus; species Dipus sagitta. The sequence continues at coordinate 26,850,416 of CM070784.1, forward strand.
AAATGTCTCTGCATATCATTGACCCATATACCTCAACAAGGAGGGGCAAAGGGGAGGGGGATAGGTCACGGATGAGCCTAATAATGGTACCAAGCTGACTGTATTTGCTGAATACAAAACTAACTAATAAAGAAAAAAGAAAAGAAATAAAATAAAATATATACCTATTAGTCCAGCATAATTATAAGATCATCATCTCAAGAGAGAGTTTATAGACACAAGGCAACTGATAACTTTGAAAGTACTTGCCTCTCTGGAATAGAAATTGAAACAGAAGAGCAGGAGGGATGGCTTAGTGGTTAAGACGCTTGCCTGCAAAGCCAGAGGGCCCAGGTTCAATTTCCCAAGACCCACGTAAGGCAGATGCACAAGGTAGAAGATACTTCTGGAGTCCATTTGCTGTGGCTGAAGGCCTTGATGCGCTCATTTTCTTTCTCCCTTCCTCTGTCTGCGCCTCTCTCTCTCTAATAAATGAAATTTTAAAAATTGAAAAAATAAATTGAAACAGTGGGGAATTACTTCAGTTTTCAACTAGACACGTGCATGGTTTTCATTAAAAAAAAATGTACTTTGAAGAATTAAATGTAAAGATTCTCCTGATTGCTCTATGGAAAATGGTTCTAAGGAAAGAAACTGGTAAACAGATATAAGCAAGACATTGTTACAAAATGAAAGAAGCTACATTAATGATGAATGTGAGAACTAAGGAATAAGATATCTAAATGGTGGCACTTAGTATATGAAAATCTGCATCAATAAGGGTCTTAACTCAAGTTGAAATTATGACTAGAGGATTTGAGGACACTGATTTCTCAGAAATATTTTGAAAGGGTTGGAGAGATGGTTTAGCAGTTAAGGCACTTGCCTGCAAAGGACTTTGGTTCAATTCCCCTGGGGCCCACATAAGCCAGATACACAAGGTGGCACATGCATCTGGAATTCATTTGCAGTGGCTCGAAGCCCTGATGCACCCATTCTCTCTTTAAAACCTTTAAAATTTAAAAATTAAAATTAAAAAAAGAAGTATTTTGAGAAAGTCATATGAAACTTAGGGGAAGATATTTTAATTATTTATTTATTACAGAAAGATCATATGTATGGAGAGGGAAAGAAAGAATGGGTATGCCAGCCAGGGCTTCTAGCAACTGCAAATGAACTCCAGATGCATGTACCACCATGTGCATCTGGATCATGTGGGTCCCGGGGAATTGAATCTGGGTCCTTAGGCTTCTCAGGCAAGCACCTTAACTGCTGAGCCATCTCTCCAGCCCTGGTGTATATTTTATATACACATTCCTTTATATATGAAATTCCAAAGAATTCTGGGCAACAAATATGCCCAAGGATTTGTAGTAACTAAGCAATATTTGAATATGGAAAAATGGTTAGGATTATTTTTATATTGTAGTGGAGATGAATGACAATGAACATTCAACTAAAGGCAGGAAGTGTAACATATGAAAGAAGAAAATAAGACACAAATGGGGATCAACCATGAAGGGCTGGAAAACAGAATGAGGAAAATGAAACAAATGCAGAACCATGGAAACTAACTAAGACCATGCTCAGACATTATGGAGATGTCAATGATGCCAAATGCTTGTTAAACATCAAGTTAATATTAAAAATGTTAACTGTATTATGCAACATAGATATCATTGATTATTTACCAAGAACTGTGTTGGGTAGGATAGAAGAAAATGCATGGAAATGGAAGAATGGAGCTCTTTCATTCTTTATATTATCTAGATCTAAACAATATGTTCTGTGATTTTAAAAATGCTTCATTATTATATATAATTATATTTGTATTTAAATAAGATTACTTCAGCTTCTAAGCAATTTTTGTCATTTAATTTCACCAAATATTAATGTGATAGTACTACCCATCTGTGACTGTTTTCTATTTTAGAATAATTAAAATGTTTTAGTGAGCAAATCTATAGCTTTCAACTGAAGTAGAAAGATGTTCAAGGGCATTATGTGGTTTAGGAATGGCAGTGCTTAAACCATGTACCATGTGTGAATGCTAATGAGGTGTACTCATCAGAGGAGGAGGTGAGTGCAAGCAAGTGCACTAGAGTTTGAGAAGGGAAAGACTTCTGCCCTTTATAACAAGAAGCAAGCAAGCAATTAGTGCAGACACAAACATGCTTCTGTGCAGTCATGGAAGAATTCCTCCTTGCACATTTTTCCATGCTATATCAAGGAAGTAACAAGGTAAGAGTAGAGAGAGATGGAGAGACGATGAAAGGAAAAGTACATAGCACATAAGCTTGCTGCATGGTACTTCTGAAATCCTCTTAGGCTAATGGTACTGAATATACCCTGTCAGTGTGCAAATGGCTGAAGACTAATAACAGAGGAAAATTGTTTTCATGGATCCTGCACATTTCACTTTCCCCTGAAAAAAAAAAAAAAAAATGTGATCCCTTCAGGAATTTTGAGATAGTGAAGTCAAAATTTTAGATATCACACCAAAATTCTTCTCAGCATTCCTGATTTAACCAGAAGCCCGTGGCTTACTCAAATCAGCCACTCGCTTTCTATCTCAACATTTCCACTGAGGGAACAAAAGGAGTTCTTGAAATGTGTGGAGCTAAAGGGAAACCTTGGATGGGCTGGAACTGTGGAGTCACAGGAGGGTCATAATAACGCAAGAATGCAACAGTAGGAAGGCAGACAGCTAGGCTATGGAGAGGAGTAAGGGACTCAACTGAATATAAAATAAGAGATAAACATGCTTCACGAAGGATAAAGTAGTTTAATGTAGTTTTTCAAGTTTCCATGATAAACCTTTTTTTTGGGGGGGGGGGGGTCAGGTAGTGTCTCACTCTAGCTCAGGCTGACCCAGACTTCACTATATGAACTCAGGGTGGCCTCTCAAACTCTCTTGTGATCCTCCTACCTCTGCCTCCCAAGTGCTAGAATTATAGGCATGTGCCACCATTCCCGACTCCATAATATCTTCTATATTTTCATGAGTTTACTGAGAATTTTATAGAAGTTGCATCTTAAAAATAATCCATATTTTTTTTAAATTATATAACAAAGCATCCATAGATAAAATCAGTGGATGCTTATTTGGTTAAGTCCATTTCTGTATTATATTAGTATCTAAATCATAAAAGTTAGCATAAAATCATCTCAAACCATTGTACATGTGAACTAAACATGTATTCTCTCACATCAACATGAAGGTCTCTCATTTTCTGTGCACTGAAATAATGGAGGGTTAGGAAAAAAACATAACCTTATTTTCTACCTTGTCCTGTCAGTGTTTCAAGCAAGTGCCTTAACCACTGAGCAATCTCTCTAGAAATGTGGTATGTCTACACAATGTAATTCCAAACAGCAGTAAGAAAGAATGACACAGTGAAATTTGAGGAAAAATGGTTGAACCTGGAACAGATCATTCTCAGTTAACTTACCCAATCACAGAAAGAAAATCACCTCAGTCTCACTCATCTACAGCACCTAACCTGGATCTCCCCAAGATGCTGACATATCCAGCAAGCATCTCAAGGACTAGACAATAGGGTGGGTGGGGAGGGAGGGAAGGATAAGGAAGGGGGTGGGAGACACAAATCTTGAAGGAGTTGATAATCTCATGTACTGTTTTGGCTACTGACTGACTTCTTGCTCACACATGTACTTTAAAAGATCATTTAGAGATGTGTTATGTTTATGTAGAGAACAGTGTTTTACCTGTCATTTGACATTTAAAATAGTAGAACCAACCCAAAATTTTAATTAACTTGTCACCTGAATACACGCTATCCTTAGTGCAGACTGTTAGCAGTAATTTTTTGTGTATACTCAACGATAAATTGAAAAGAAAATTGAAAAGCAATCCAAAAAAAGATGTTGGTTTCACGTTCCATTCACAGTATAATTGAGATCATATATATATATATGGAGAGAGACAGAGAGGCAGAGAGAGAGAGAGAGTGAGTGTGTGTGTGTGTGTGTGTTCCAACAGGCTGATAATGGACATATAAATATTAATGAAAAGGAGAAAATACTATTCTTATATTATAATGATAGTATGAATACACAATTCGGGGGGGGGGGGCAGAATGCAACAATGGGTTCTTTTAGAAGGTTCTGTAAAGACTGAAATTCAAATGAAGACCTGAGAGAATACACTGTCAAAATGCTTCTGGAACAGGGATGTTTCAGAGCAATGAATTACTGCTTCAATTGAAAATCATATCATTTTCTTAACAAAACATTTTTAATTGCCATTTCTTCCAATATAGGAGATAACTGAAAGTTTTGTAGGTAGGTAGTATTATCAAATTATTTGGTGAAATTAAAAAGCAAACATTTCTCATACAAATACTATGTCCAGTTTCAAGTGCATAATTATATTTGATGTTTAATGAAGTATCATCTTTAATATCATCAGATATTAATATTTAGATATGCAAGTTATGTATAAATGTCATGATCAGCTTTGAGTTGCTGTGACAAGCTACCTCAGGAAAACCAACTTACAATAGGCAGTATTTTGTCTCAGAGTTTTCATTCCATGCATGGATACTTGATTCAGTTGCTTCTGGACCCATAGTAAGGGAGAAAAACACAGCCAGGGACATTTGGGACAGCGAATCTGCTCGCCTATAGTGGCCAGAAAGGATAGAGAAAGATAGAGGTGGAGGGCTGGGTAAGAGGGGTAAGAAGATGGAGCAGGAAGGAAAAGGAAGAGGTGAGCTGAGGGAGGCAGAATTGGGAAAAGGAGGATTGTGGACAAAAGGCTGCCCTCAGAGGCACATCCTCTGTGCTCATTCCTCTAACAAAGAGCACCTCCCAATGGCGCCCTCAGCCAGAGACCAAGCCTTGAACATGCAAGCCAAGCAGAAAGTTCAAACTCCAGCAAATGTCTGAAGTTGTGCAGCAGCAGCAGAGAGTAAGCTGTGAGCAAATTCAAATGCCTAGATTCTAGCTCAGCTACACTGTCTGAACAGAACAATTCCAATGAAGGGAAGTCACAAATGTTAAAGGAACACAAGTTTGAGAGTTACACTAAAGGAGTTGTTACCTGAAAGTTTCAACAGTGTGAAGGCAGATTATGACTCCTGCATTCCTCAGCCCTGGGGCACTAAGATGTGGGGGAAGAGCAGTCCAACAGCCAAGTCCCCATTGTTGTCACTGAGGAAAGGAGAATCCCTAGTGACAATAGAACTGACAGGGTTTTTTTTTTTTTTTTTTTTTTTTTTTTTTTTTTTTTTTTTTGGCAGAGAGAGAGGAAGATAGAAAGAATGGGCATGCCCTGGCCTCCAGCCACTGCAAACAAACTCCAGACACATGTGCATGTGCCACTTTGTACATCTGGCTTCCATGGGTCCTGGGGAATCAAACCTGGGTCATTTGGTTTTGCAGGCAAGCATCTTAACCACTAAGCCATCTCTCCAGCCCTGAACTGACAAGTTTTAAATTAATTCAGTTTCTTTTAATGAACTTAAATATATTCAATGACTTAGTTTTCCATGATGTTTTTTAAATGACGTAGACATCTCCAGATATCCCACAGGTATTCCCCAGCATGATGGCAAGAAAAGAAAATGCTAAGATTTCAGGTAGTTGTAACTGCTCTCTTCAACCTTATGGATCTGCAGCGACGCCTGGTTATAGGGTAGTCTGGAGGCAAATGTCTAGGCCAAATGAATACCGTGTTTCCCAAGGAATGCCCTATTTTCGTAATAAGACCCTTCCCTAGCCCTTAAGAGACTGGCAGATACTGAACCTCAGTCATTACTTCCATAAAGACTAAAGACTTGACCTGTCTTCTCCATGGGCTTTGCCAGGAGAGTCTCACCCTTTTAGGTCAATGACACCAGCAGAGCTCCACCAGCTTCGCATTCCCAGCTCCAATTCTGAGAGAATGTTAGAACTTCGGCATGTTCAGCACTCAAGAGATAATAGAATATCCGATACCACTCAAGATACTGATAACTTCCCACTGCTGTAACAAAATAACAGAAAAGGGCTGGAGAGATGGCTTAGTAGTTAAGGCACTTGCTTGCAAAGCCTAAGGACCCATGTTCGGTCTCTCTCCAGATCCCACATAAGCCAGAAGCACAAAGATGAGCCAAAGTACAAGGTTGCACATGGCCACTAGGTGGCACAAGTTTCTGGATCATACCAACTCTCACTTCTCTCCCTCTCTGTCTCTCTGGCTCTTTCTAAAAAGAAGTATTAAAATAACAAAATACCAGAAATAAATCCTCAAGGAAGGGCGGGAGAGATGTCTTGGTGGTTAGGGGCTTTCCTGCTAAGCCTAAGGGCCAGGTTTGATTCTCCAGTTCCTATGTAAGCAAGATGCATAAGGCGGGGCATGTGTCTGCAGTTTGTTTGCAGTGGTTAGAGGCCCTGACATGCCCATTCTCTCTATCTTCCTCTGTCTCTCTCAAATAATAATAATATTTAAAAAATTTAAAGGAAGAGAGGATAATTTGACTTATGGTTTTAGGTCCATCCCAGTTGACAATAATTTCTAGGTCCCTGTGAGAACACCATGGTTGGCACAATGGTGCTACTGAGGAAAGCTCCTCTCATATGGCCAGCAAGGGCACACGGAGTAACAGAGAAGAGAGGTAGATGAAAAAGAAGGTGGAGCCAGGGTCCTGATATATCCTTCAAGATCATTCTACCAATGCCCTACTTTTCTAGTTATGCCCCACTTCCTAAAGTTCCCCAATCTCCTTATGGCTACCAGATGACAACTACACCTTCAACACATCGACACGTGGAGGTACTCCAGACCCAGACTATGAATACACACTATGCTACATTTCTCCTGCTGTTCAGAGACATCAGTCTAGGGGTTATTTGTAGTTATAAGTGGAAAGGTTGTTCTAAGAGTCCCTGCTTTTGGTGTCCTCAAGTCATTTAGAACTTCAATCACTCCTGACCCTAAGATGAAGCCCCTTTCCAACCTTTCCTCTGGCCTCCCAACCGTAAGTACACTTCCTCCTTTCTCCCAACACCTTATATGATGCTCCTTTGCCTTTTAAACATCTGAGCACACCAGACCCATTTCCTCACTGACAAGAAAACATACATATATATCTTTGTTCCCCTCAACAGTGTGTGACAGTTTCAAGGACAAGTTTTGTTAAAGGGGTTCAAAAGTTCTTTGGAGAAAGTTACTGGATGCTGCAGTTTGAATATGATAATGTAAATGTATGGCTCCATCAACTCAGTTTTCTATTAAAATTAAGTTTATAACGTGGGTCTCCAGTTGCCCTGCTGGAGAAGGTGTCTCGAGGGGAGGACCCTGGAGCCCTGCTCTAAGGGGTGCTTGGAGACAGGTTTTTATTCCAGCTCAAAGGTGTGTGAGGAGCAGCTTGGGCTCTGGGAGTTTTGTTGGCTGGTGATGGTGCTTGCTTGTTTCTCTCTGCTTGGATCTATGCAGCTTCTTCCACCACTGACGGAGGTTCCCCTCTGTTTCAGAAGCCTGAAATAAACCCCTTCCTTCCATCAACTGTGTCTGGTTGGATGTGTGCCCCAGCAACATGGAGCTGACTACAACAGATAAGCCTCATATTTTAACATTTATGACAGAAATACTTCAGGGAAATATGATTTACAAGAGAAGAGTGATTAAATTTGCTGAATGCTTTCAAAATGATATCTTTGTTGTCTAAGTGGTATCTGACATTTTATCACCTACTATATATGAGACGCTGTGTGTAATATAGTTTACATGTATTATTTCGTCATCACAACAGCTCTAGGATGCATTTGATAGGTTGTAAAAAATGGAAGCACTGACAGATGAACTTACATGCTCCAGGCAACAGGTGACCCAGTGAAATAACCCAACCTGAACCGAGGAAGTTTGACAGAACCTCCTTTCTGACAGCCAAGATTGTCCTTCATCCATACGTGGAACTAAGTACTTCCTGAATGAGAGCCAATATGTCCAATATTATTGTTTGGCAACTCTCATAAACAGAAGCTGACATATACTTTAAGAATTTAATCTGTTCTGCAGGTGAATCATTTTTTTAAATCTATCAGAAATATTGATCATCTCTTGGAGTATGAAAAAAACATGGAAAATGTGATATAGAGCTCCACAGTTTGATAAGTAAAATTGTACATTATACCAACTGGTGCTAATCAATTATGATTATGAAATAAGGTCACATTTCTATCAAATATGCAAATTAACATGCTTTCAAAATAATCTCTTCCCCAACTAGAACTTGATCATTCTCTCATCATTCAGAGGAGTGACCTAAGAGACAAACAATTTGTGCTGAAGAAGTGAGGTGAAATGAGTGACCAGCGTTCTAGTTCCAATCCTGAATCATACAAATTGTTCCAAGAGGCTATTCTTGGGAAAGAATGTGGCAAATGGGGACTTTGATCCTTCTTTCTAGTCCCTTGTATTAAATCTATAAAGATATTACAGAACTGTATTTAATGATTTAAAATTTGAAAGGATAAATTGGTTAGTAGATCATGTCATTCAAAAGCAATAGTACATGTAAAAAACAATTGTCCTCATATTATACCATAAATAGAATTCAATTCAAGTCCATTCTTTCAGGCTGGCATTGACAAAATGATTTTTCTTTTGTTTTGTTTTTCAATTTTTCGAGGTAGGGTCTCACTCGAGTTCAGGCTGACCTGGAATTCACTATGGAGTCTCAGGGTGGCCTCGAACTCACGGCGATCCTCCTACCTCTGCCTCCCGAGTGCTGGGATTAAAGGCATGCACCACCACGACCGGCGACAAAATGATTTTTAAAGTCAACAAGCAACTGTATCAAAGATAATTCAGGTAACACAACAATCTGCACAATCTAGTTTTATGAAGCATCTCAGCACATTATATAAAGACATATTATGTAATAGGGGAAAGTACTCTCCTCAAATAAGCAGCAATACAAATGGACTGAAGAAGAGAAGCCCAGGAAGAGGCTCAATTGTATATAGGAATTGATTTTACAATAATATAGAAATCACAACTCAAATGAGGAATATTTGGTAAATAGATTTGGAACAACTAGCTTGCAATTTTATAAAAATCAATTGATATTTTATTTTATATATCAAATTCAATTTTAGATGAATTGCTCATACGCTATTTGAAAGATTATTCTGTTACAACTATGGAAAATGGACTGGGTAAAATCAGAGAGAAAACCACTAGTGTGAAGGCTAACAAGCAGATGAAATGAGAAATGACAGATGAGAAACATGTGGTGAGGAAGAAAATGGGATAGGCTCAAGAGAAATAGAATTTTCTAGCAAAGACAAATCTGGAATAAGCAGGTTTCAGGCATTAGAACATTATAGTTCTTTTAACTGAAAAAGGATGAACCAGGTGAAGAAATATGAATGGAGCAAACATGTTTATACCACAAGCTTGGCATGTGAAACCTATGATAATAGGTTGATAATAAAAGGCTAGGGTGTCTAGGATAAAAAATAAAAATAGCAGAATCCTGCTTTTATAGAATATTTGAGGTTATGATGAAATGATGTAAGTATATAATGTAAATGAAAACAACATCAAGTCCAGAAACTCAGAGAGGTAACATGATTACAAAGTATTGTGTGCCAAACAGCAGAAAAGCAGATGCAACATAGAACCTTATATCAAAAATATGAAATACACCAGAGATCATTGAAAACATCAAAGTGTTCTCTAAGTTGGACAGAAGTATTAGATAGCCCCCCAAAAGAATTTCAGGGAAAAAAATATACATTTAAGAGAAAGGAGAAATCAGGAAAAATGTGATGGAACTAAAGCTAAACCACATTGAAAAGGGAATAAAAGAGAAAGGGATTTAGAAATCCATATTGGTATCTTTAGGCATTAATAAGTATATGGATTTAGAAAGCACCTCAGGGCTGGAGGGATGGTTTAGCGGCTAAGGCGTTTGAAGCCAAAGGACCAAGGTTAGATTACCCAGGACCCACATGGGCCAGATGCGCAAGGTGGCGCATGTGTCTGGAGTTTGTTTGCAGTGGCTGGAGGCCCTGGTGTGCCCTCCTTCCCTCTTTCTCTCTGTCAAATAAATAAAAATAAAATATTTAGAAAGTACTTCAAAGCATTAATTTTAGTTTCCACAATTAGTAACCTATTTGAAAATGCACACACCAAAAGTTATCTGTAGGCAGTATACAATTTTAAAAATAAATATTTTTTATTTACTTACTTCCAAGCAGATAGAAAGGAAGAGGCTAGGACTTCTTGCCACTACAAATAAACTCAATATGCATGTTCCACTCTGTGTATTTGACTTTAAATGGGTACCAGGGAATTGAAGTCTGAGCAAGCAGACTTTGCAAGAAAAGCAGTTTAACCACTGAGCCATCTCTCCAGCCTAGCATACAATCTTACAAACTAAAAATTCAAGATGTCATCATATGATGTACAGTGTGTTATTATTTCACTATAAATTTTAATCACATTGAATGTAGCCTTTTTGCTCATTAAACTATCAAATTCTACTCTATAATTTAATGATACTTAACTATTTTGTCCAGAAAGCATCAAGAAGTAGGCTGACTTGGTTTGCTTGGTGACTGAAAACAAACATTATTGTGGCTACATAGAAATATTGATGACATCACAGTTTCTCACTGTTTTATACTTTGCTGATTTTTATCCTCAGAGAAGGGAAAATTGAGATATTTCAAATTCCCTCTTTTCTTCATGAGGGAAAGATGAGCCATATTTGAAGTAATTCCATTAAAATGCACTAAGATGATGTAAATCACACATGAGATTCAAATTAACAAACAGCCAGGGAAAAAATTGGACTATTTTCTTAATATACTATTAATAAGTCAAACACACTCAAAATCTATGCTTCTTTTTATTAGAACAGAGAATTTGCACTGACCAGGTAGGATGATAGAGAGTCATGAAATATTACCCAGTGAGATGTCACTGGAAAACGCTTAACAGCTATAAGAACTGCAATGTGACCAAATTCCTTACCTTAACAGATATGTATGTTTGAAGGTCTGTAAGCCCTTGGGGTCTTACTTGGCTCGGAAAAAGATTTAATTAGCAAGCATTGTTTGGAAAACAGCATTCTAATAGGATCAAGACTTTGGAATTCTAAATGCATACTACAAATCATGACTGACATTAAAAATTCACAATGGTTATTTAAGATAGTTTGATATACCTTATGGAGTTTCCTATGGAAATTACCTAAATGTACTTGTTACACAAATAAAACTAATGGAGTAAGATGTTCTCTTTTGCCAGATGGAGAAATGCATAGTTTGCTTGAATAACCTGGACTTTACACTTAACTTGTCTAAAAGGTGAAGTGGTTGCTATTTCATATTTAATATATGTATACATATATGAAATACTCAGATGCTACCTAAGATCAAATTCCAAATAAACTGAAGAGTGAACACAGAACGGAGATCCATCAGAAAAAAATATGTGTATACACATACACACAAAATATTTTTCCTTTCATAAACACTAAGATCTACAAAATAAATTGGAACCAAAACATGCCAACAAGACTTTAAAATAAACTTGTTAAAAATACTATTAGTGGCCAGGTGTGGTGGCGCATGCCTTTAATCCCAGCACTTGGGAGGCAGAGGTAAGAGGATTGCTGTGAGTTTGAGGCCACCCTGAGACTATATAATGAATTCCAGGTCAGCCAGGACCAGAGTGAGACCCTACCTCAAGAAGAAAAAAAGAAGAAAGAAAAGAAATGCTATTAGTGCCTACACACAGAAAAATCATGCTGTTTCATATGCCAAAAGGCCATAGTGGGAGACCAGAGGACAATTCCTCACACAAAGCATTTGGTCAAAGTTTGCACCTATGACTGTTCTGTAATAAATTTTGTATGAAGGCAGCTTTGGTTAGCCAATATTCTGAAGTCAACAAGTGTTGTATTCACTATAAAAAAGTCACACACGACACGATAAGCCCGTAGTTAACATCATATTCAAGGTGAAAAACTGAAAGCTTTCCTCTCAAATCAGGAACAAGATCATGTCATTTCAATCCAGAATCATATTCCAAATCCTAGCCAGAGAAACTAAGCCAAAAAATAATATAAAAGGTAGGTAGATGAGAGGCAAAGAATTAACAGTTTCTGTTCACAGTGAAGGTGGGTTCACATACAGAAAATCCTAAAAATACCACAAAATTAAATCCTTAAAGCCATAAGTCAGTAAACATGCAGAATACAAATTTATCATACAAAACACACTTGCATGTCATACAGTCACTGTGTGGAAAAGAAATTATGAAAACAATTGCAATAGCATACATTCATAACAACTAAGTCAAATGTTTCCAACCCACTCCTGTGGTTCATTAGAAACAAGAAAAAATTAATAATTACACTAAGGAAGCTCAAACTTCAACAGCCACCTGTGTTGACTACCAAAGTATTGTAAACATACACACACACATGCACAAGTATATAAATAAATGAACAGGTCATGTTCTGGGGCATTGATTCAACAACATAGTACACATCAAACCCCACTGCTTATATATTGAGGAAACATGTTACAAGTACAAAAGCTTATGCTCTTTCTCACAACAAATTATTGCCTCTGAGAAATTATTCAGTTTCCATACTTGTACTTGATGACATAGCATGCAGTACCATCCCTATTACTACCACTGACATCATCCAACAGTTTTCTACTAGCTGATTAAACAAAATACTTACATATTGCCCACATATAAAACATACATCTATACTTTCCACTCACCAAAGTTAATATACTTACCTGCTGGACATTCTAATAACCTCGTTTCTATAGTTTAAGAATTGCACATTGTTTTTAGGAGCTGCAGGGATGACTTAGTGGTAAAAGCTCCTTTGGCAAAGCCACCTGCCTGGGCTCAATTCCCCAGCCACCCATGTAAAGCCAGCCAGGCGTTTGTTTACAGCAGCAAGAGACCCTGGCCTGTGTACACATACATGTGAATCCACACACACACACACACACACACACACACACACACACACACAGTTTGTAAAAATGGAATTACCCAATTTTTGGAAGATGTCATCTAAGCAGATATATTCTCCATCCTTAGTTCCTACTGTGTCATATCTCACAAATGAAATTGTAAACTATGTACCAAGCAGGTTATTAAACAACTATTGCAGATTCCTTTGCAGCATACAGCTTCTAAACAGAAGAAATCAGCTCAAGTGACTGAGTTTATGGCCCTTTATCAGGCACTTCAACTTGATTAATATGAAACACTAAATCTAATTACAGATAGCTCATGGATGCTATAGAAACAAAATTGGCTCTTCTTGGTGTTCCTACAAAAGCTGGACAGCAAAAATTCTAATTTGCTGATACTTTCATGTTACCTGATAATATTTTTTAAGATAGAAACACTACAAAAGATACAATAAGCATATTCATAGGAAATGCCTACACAGGTTATTATACTAAGCTAGTTATATTGACTAAAATCTATAAGAAGACTTTTTATGAAGCAAAAATATGCCCAAGAACACATTTAAACATTCCTTTCATAGATGAACAAAATCTGGTCAATATTCTTGAAGTTTAATACTGAGAAGCTTTATGTTGTAGATAATTTATATGAAAACTAGAGTGTCAGAATGGTTACATAAAATAATCTCAATTTTACACTTTCTAAGACACCTTACTGTATAACTCACAATGAACAGAGTGCAGTATCCATGACATTAAAATTGATGAATAAACTTAATATCTGAAAATCTATCTAGTTAGTTTTAAAAGGGACTAATTGGAAGGGGGTAGGGATTTGATGGAGGGTGGATTTGAGAGAGGGAAAACGGAGAAATTATAATGGCTTGTTGTCTGTGCAGATGGAAGCTGTCAAAAACTTTATAAAGAGTTGCACACACAAACATGTTCAAATGGATCCATTGGGAGATATCAAAACACAATTTCATAGAGTTGCCTTTCCCTGCAAACATGAATATGTACTCCTGATAGGTTTTAATGTTAAGGGCTCTGTAGCTTTCACTCCCTAAATCTTACCACTATCATCTTCTTTCCTGTTACCCCATTCCTTTTGCTTCATGCGTCACTGAAAACTAGGTTACAATTCTGCATCACACACGTTGTACCCACTTCAGTGGAAGCCTTAGCAGGTTAGGGCCCAGCTGTGAGTCAGTTACGTAACATCCAGACTTCTTTGGTTCACCAGACGATATGTGTAATACAAGCGTAAAGTGTGAGATTGGCACACCATGGAGCAAATTGTAACTGAGTAAAAAAGAACGGGCAGATAAACTCCAGAAAAGAAATAGGAAGAAGAAGCAATTTAAGACTTCCTAGAAGGGACAATTTAAAAAAAAAATGCAGCCATCACATATGGTCTCTCCACATATACCACATGTGACCCAGCCACCAGATATCTGTTCTTCTGAGCTGAGAAAAACTCAATAATGCATCATTTTTATTTGTTCTTCTTTTCTCCTACTCCTGTTTTGCTTCCTTTCTCCTCACTTTTCATGGAAGATTTATTTTAGCTTTTCTTTTCCATGAAATCTAGGCCAAGATAACTACTGCCAGAAGGGCCCCTAAAAACAGGCAATCACCCAGTGTTTTCAAAGGGCACAGTCCACCTGTCTGGAAGGAATAGCAACCCTGTTGTTGTTGATAAGGGAGCTAGTAACAAGCCCTGAAATTTAATAGACTTACAATGGTAAAAGCTATCACTTGTGATTAATTAGGCTCATATGCAGGGAGAAAATTACAAGGAACTTGGTATTTGGTGACTGCACTAAGTGGCATGGGAAGTCTTGCAAAAAAAATAAGATGATGGACTCAAGATATCCGTTTGCCAATACTTGTTATTCTGAAGCCAGAGAATTTCAGTGAAATCTTTAAAGCAGACTATTATAAATGACTGTCTCATAGCACAGTATATAAAAATATATAAATTTTATATGATTTATTTTTATTATTGTATTTGATTTAGGTTATTTATATTGTGGTACTATAAGAGAAATGGTAGTCAACTATTGACTTGTCTAGTAATTAAATGGGCTCGGGCACTTAAGGGTAGAGCACTCAGACCTATGAGACAGGAAAACTGAGTATCTTAACTTCAGTATCTCCTTAGTTTTGCCATGGTATTTGCATGAGATAATTTTGACCATATTTACCCTTTATGTTCTTTTTCCCCCTCTCCTCTTTCCCCTTTTACTTCCGTGACAATTTTATTTCTCTCCTAAATCCCATTCATTTTTCTGTATAAAAATGACATAATTCCCTTTACTGCTGAGTAGAACTCCTTTGAAACTACAGACAGCACGTTTTCTTTGTCCAGTCACCCCATGATGGGCACCTGGGCTGATTCTGTAACTTTGCTAATAGCCGACCAGTGTTGCCCTCAGGTATACAGGTATCTGTAGAGCTCACTGACTTCACGTCTCTGGACACAAGTCCAGACGTGGTAGAGCCAGATCTGTGGATACATGTTTGTTGTAACTGTCCATATGGAATAATCTCGGGTATGAAAGCATCAGAAGCTTTCCAATGAGTCACCTGGCCTCAAGGAAATCCTCCACCGCCCCCCTACCCCACCCCCGCAACCATGGTTTAACGACAGGTCTCCATATTACAGTCTGTAAACAAAAGTAGAATATCGTTAAAAAAAAAAAAAAAAAAAAAAGAAAAGTAGAATGCCTTCTCCATCAAGGGGAAAGATGTGGCTTGAAGTCAGGGAGGGTCAAGTTCTTAACAATTACCGCAAACATACATTCCACTAGGCCAGGAAACTGAAGGCTTAGACACCTTGTGAAAGGACCTCTGGAAAACAATTCAAGCCAGGCAAACAAACGGCGGTAAGAAACTCCAGAATGGGCACAACTTCCAGCTTTATGACTTGAAAACATCTTTGTTCATAAAGTTCAACTGCTTTGTTTCTTGGTGTGAGTGACGCGTGGGGAAGATCAGATCCCTCCCTAAATTACAAAGTGGTAGCTACTGGGACAGTGACCTCCAGGCCATCATTCTGTGCACCGGCAGTTTGAGAGGGCTTACCTGGGCAGCTCGCTTCTGCTTCTCAGGGCGTCAGACTTCAAAGCGCTGCAGGAGCAAGAGCACCCACTCACAGAGCACCTCTTTCCAGTGCAGTGCCTGCAATTTATGGCTTACTTGTTGACTGGGAGGAAATTGGTGATGGCTGTCAGCTGGGGACTAGAGTCTTTCTCCCAGGTGTCTCATATCTTCTCCACAAGGTCCTCTCCTACCAGCTGCAAACTGTAGTTTGCAGCTATGTTACAGGAGTGGGACTTTCAAGAGATGATGATGGAAACCTTTGTTTAGCCTGGACTCCATCTATCATGCAAATTCTTCACCACTAACTAATCAAGAAAGTCACTAATACCAGGCTGTATTATTCAGTAGGGGAGCAAATGGACTCCACTTCTAGAAAACTGGGGAGAAAGAAAAGTATTGGTGGCTTTCTCTAATCTCAGCTCTCGAGAATTACAGGAGAAACTACATTCTCATACACTAACCTGCTCTCCACCTGGGTATGGCCAACTGCTTTGTTCCTTGGTGTGAGTGACCTCTGGGGAATGTCAGATCCCTTCCTAAATCACAAAGTTGTGGCCACTATGACAGTCACACAGTCCATCTCCTCACGTCCTTGTGTCTCAGTTGTCCGTAGAGGTAAGAGCTGAGCTTAGATCCTACCAGCGTTTGCATTCCTAAATTCCAGCATGCTGCATATCTTGCAATAGAAAGAAGTTTTAATACATTTTTTATTTTACAATTCACATGGCACATATTTAGCCTGTGAATTGTATGGGATTCAGTGATTTTTATGATATTCACAGAGTTGAGCCAACACATCACTACCTCACTTGAGAACATTTTCATCACCCATGATTTGAATTTTGATCTATGTCATATAGAAGACGGGATGTATCCAGAAGATAAACTGCTCACTGCCCTCCCCCCGCCGCCCCGCCCAGCAGTCTGTTCTGAGATGCGGCAGTCCCAGATGGCATCTTGAGAAGTCCCGCTTGACCAAACACCCAGCTGTGATTTCTTGTGAAACAAATGATAAGTCATTTGCAACATTTTATGTGTGATTTTTATCCCACTGGCCCCTTTTGCTTTGTCCCATACTTTTCACTTGGGGGAGACACAAATTGCCAATAAGTTGTTAACATTTAAGCTCTGTACCGGACTTCTTTCTCAAATGTGAGTAACACATAGATGAGAGAAATGATATTCGGGGTTCCCCACATTTTGATGTCCATGATGCCTTCCTCCAAAAATACAACCATTACATCATTCCCCTCTGTCATCACCTCAGCAGCCCACTCCTTTTCCTCCACCATGGCTTTAGTCAGCAAGATGTGATATACTTTTCTAATTCTACACCCAGCAAACCCAGATTTTCCTTTAAGGTGCAGAGAAAACCTCTATGTGGGTTTTAATCATTATTTTCTTTGGATTTTCTCTGCATGCCACTTAAGTCTCCACTGATGCGATACAACATTCTGACTCTAATAACTGTCAGTAGTTATTACTTGTCTCTGTCAGCATGTCAAGCATTAAGGTCGATCTGAGAGTACATTCCTTTGTTCATTCTTCCCTCATCTTGTGTCCCCCTAAGTTCCATGTAGCTGTGCTTTGCACACAGTAGGAGATCAAGAAATGCTGAACTGGATTTTTAATACTACATAGAAAAAAAAATAGGGTTTCAGATGAACACAAGTGTGTTAATTTCAAATGAGGTTAGTACAGCTATAATCTTCTTATTTACCCTATGGCTTTCAAGTTACAACGCCTTTTAAATCTTCAAAGAATATTTTCCAGAAAATCCACATTATTTCATTTATTCCTCCTAGCTTAAGGGAAAATCACATTGAAATGGGGAAAACAAAAAGCTATCTAGTTATCCAGTTCTGTCCTAGATAGAATTGTTTCAAACTTCTCAGTTTTTCACAAATCTGTCTTAAATGTATCCACAAAATGTTAAGAACCTAGACACTTAATAAACCAAGAAATTTCAACTGTCTGAAAAAAAAAATCACAGTTTACCAAGAATATCCTACTTTTTTTCAGAAAATTCAGAATCCTTTTCCATCAAAACATTTCACCTGTTGTCATGAGGTATTAGGTAACACTGAATTCCAATGCACCCCTCAAAATTATTTTGAAGTGTTTATCTCATTTGATGTTTTCTCTTTCTAATAATAGACAGTCATAATAGCAGTGGGCTGATGAATTATTAAATGCTGTTGAAACAATTGTATTTTGTCTGGAAAGAAAGAACAGGGCTTAGTTGAACATACGAACATGTTTCCTTTTCATTTCAGGACAGCAGAGAAAGTTCAATTCATTACTTTATGCTAATAATCAAGTGGTAGATTGTTTAAAGGACAGCAAACAACCTGCTAGGGACACTGTCGTCATTCCCTGCCTCATCCACACCACAACGTTCTAATTGCTTGCTCCTTAGATAGCTCGTGTTGATGTCTAAATAAATGCAGTTGGCAGTTAAAACCCTACCACCCGAGCAGTGGAAGTGGAGTTCAGCTGATTGAAAGCTCAGAGCCCAGCTGTCAGTCACTGAGTTATTTCTGATGCTGATCAGGCATCGGTCCAAGGTTGGCTCACCTCTGGCTCCTCACTTAAAAGCACTAGAAGACACCCAAGAGGGAAACGCTGGTGTTTCCATTTAGAGCAAGTCAGAAAATCACATAAATTTACAACTGCCAAACAGGCATTCATTTCTCCCAAAATAGGTGGAAATGTAAGGTCTTTCTGTATTTTATAAATGTTCTGATCACATCCTATTTTCAGATTCACCTTGTTTGGATTTCAAAATAGATTCAACTTTTATATACATATAACTTGTAACAAAATTCTGATGCTATTGCAAAGGTTAGAGGCCTTAACTGATAGGATAAAAAGTGCAAATCACAAAACACATGCTTCTTTATCAACTCTCAGCTCACTGCTCTGTCATGCCAAAGCCTGTATAGCATTGTTTTTCAATTTGCCTTGACGCACAGGATACACCTGCTACTAAATATTTCACTTTTACAAAGTTATCAATGTCAGTTCCATGAGAGTAAGCATCTCTTGTCCATTTCATTCAAGGGTCCTTATGCTTTGCACGGCAAGTGTCAACCATGGCAGCCTTCTCTCCAGCCACCTAGAATCTTCATGTATACATATATATATATATATATATATATATATATATATATATGTATATATATATATATATGTATATATATACATGTATGTATATATATGTGTGTGTGTGTATAATGCTTTATTATTTATTTATTTTCAAGCAGAGAGAGATAGAAGAGAGAGACAGGATGGTGCATCAAGGCCTCTAGCCACTATACATGAATTCCAGATGTATGCACCACTTTGTTCATCTGGCTTTATGTGGATAATGGGGAATCAGGTCTTTACTCAGGTCCTTAGGGGCTGAAGGCAAGTGCCTTAACTGCCGAGTCATCTCTCCAGCCTCCCAGAGAATCTTTTAAACAGCAACACATTAGAAGATGTTAATGTAAATTTAGTTAACATTTAGTTCATACATGCAATATTTTTTAATTTATTTGCTGATGACTTTTATACATGTATATGACGTGTTTTGATTCTATTTATTACTCCCATTGCATTCTCTTTTCTCTCATCCCCTCCCACTGAACCTCTTCTATCCTCTAAATAGTCCTACTTCATCTGGATATCTGTGTGTGGGGGTGGGTGGGGTGGGTGGATGTGTGTGTGGGTGTGTATGTGGGTGGGTGGATGTGTTCCACTGAACTTAATTAGCACCACTACTTGTATCAGCATGGGTGGAAAGTTATTTACCAGAGCACATTCAACTTACTACTGGCTACATCAAACTGCCAGTAACTCCTCAGGGAGAGATGAGGACCATATGACCTCCTCCACCACTCATGACAGATTGTTGATGATAGGCCCAATCTTTTTTCAGGCCTTTGAAGGCAACAATAGCTGATGCAAGTTCATGAATATAATGGCTGTGTCATATCTGAAGACCAAAGCTGAGAGAAATAATTTTGACAGCATACAGCCCCCTCCCCCCAAAAAGAATACTGAACATGTTGAACATTTCTTATGGTCATTACTTTTGTTTGCTTGTTTTATTGTCTGCTACATGTAAAGGTTGAAATTAAATATATAGGATTTTTTTTTTCGAGGTAGGGTCTCACTCTAGTCCAGGCTGACCTGGAATTCACTATGTAGTCTCAGGGTGGCCTGCAACTCTCAGCAATCCTCCTACCTCTACCTCCTGAGTGTTGGGATTAAAGGCATGCGCCACCACGCCCAGCTTAAATATATAGTTTTAAAGTTTGATATTACCAATATAAGGAAGAGTATGAAGCTAGCTTGGATCTCCCTTGTGGAAGGGAGGACTCATCAAGGACTCGGGTTATTGCCCAGATTAACAGAAACATTAACATGACCTCTATTTCAACAGGAATAAGCTCAGGCACAGCTCAAGTGACCTGCCAGGCTAGCAATGGCAGAGCCAGTAATTAGACCCAAGCATTTGTGCTCTAGTGTCAATGTTATTAACTGTCCTGCCTAAAATATGAGACCTTGAAATTGAATGAAATTACATAGGAGGATGGACGGGTACCTACCTTCTTTGAAAAACTTATTTCCATCTTATATCAAACATTTATTTATTCACCATATATATTTCCAAACTTTTTTTGTTTTATTAACTAATATTTCTATTTTTGCTCAGTGCCTTATTGTATAGACAATTGTTGAGGTAGCAAATGACATAAAACAATGTAGAAATAAAAAGAATAGTTCCGTGATAGTGGAAGAAATAAATCTAATTTCTAATGAATTGCTACATTAAGAGAAATGAAATATGTGAATGATGTTCCTGACCTATATATATTCAGTTTAGCTCCCCACCATATTAATGGAAAATAAACAGGATAGCAGATTGAAATAAATATGAAGGAATTACAGAAAAAAAAAGAACACTAGCAGTTGAGGCTTGGGCCATAAATTGAAATGAGATGAAGTCAATGACTGTGTAAGCCTGAGAGCTTTATCACACCTGGCGCATTAATCCAACATATGATTCTGAAATATCACATTAAAATAAAAGAAGCAAAACCAGGCTTAAGCTAGCTGCCAATTCATTTGTCTTCAGCTGTTAGTAGAATGTTTTTCAAAATGATGTCACACCTGCTGTATGAACGTGTTATTCTCCAGGTATACAAATTAATTTCTTATTAACAACATGGTCCCAAGAACATCAAGAAATAATTTTTTGGCGGGGGGGAAAGGCAGGAAAGAACATTCAGCTACACCCAGAAAAAAAGTAGAATACTGATGATTTTTAAATATTTTATAATAAAGTGAACATAAATTTTGTATAATTTTATACACAAAATATGAAAATAATTTTACTGAAAGGACTTCAGGGAACAAAACTTGAAATGGATGACGCTTAAACACTTATTTTAATGTTGTTCGTTTCATAGGTCAATAGCCCTAGTTTGATGTCGGAGAAGTTTGCAGTAGGATTACAAAGCAGGAGTTAGTAGTATGTATCCCACAAGGGCATTGCACCTCTGTTCAAAGTATTTGGCTGTTCCCTATTTTCTGATTATGTGGCTTTGACAGCCTTTCCTAAGTGTATGTGTTGAACAATGAGCACAGTGTCTGGGAAATGGTAGTCACTCCCAACCGCCAGAGTATGGTTACAGGAAAGTCAAACTGGAGTTAACAAGGCCAACTGAATTCCAAGTCCTAGAATATCTTTCTCTTGTACTCTGTCAGGTTACTCTAATTCCTGCAGCCAAAGCCTTCTTAAAAACAAACGCTAAGTAATTCTAAGGTTTATTGTGCGCCAATTTTCATGTACACCAGATAAGATACTATATGATAGAAAAGAAAATAATTTAAGCTAACTTTTTGAGATAAAATTTCACTATGTACCCCAAACTGGCTTCAAACTCACAATCTTCCTACCTCAGCATCCCAAGTGCTAGGATTGCAGGTATGTGCTAACCTGCCTAGTGATTTAAGCTAAACTTTACTTTAAATATAAATAATAATTTATCACTACTTTGATTATAATAAGTGCAGTTACAAATTTTACTAAAATGCATATGTGATAATTTCAACCATAGAGAACTATACTACAATAGGAATATTTTTCTTATATTTTGGCTTAAGAGACTATAATATATTATATAATTAATTAGATTAATTTGAATAAGTACCCTTTGTTTAATGAACTCAAACTATGAAATCAAAAATGATCACCTGAGAAAATACATAAACTGAAGTTCATGAACAGAAACTTCACTTGGAAATCATTTATATATTTTAATTAATTGATCCATTCAATTGACAATAATCACTGACTTTGTACCAGTCCCTTTGTTTAAAATTAATAATGTAAATAAACTTGAGAGAATACTGACAAGGCTTCTACAGTATGTCAAGACAGTGTAAAACAGAGGAGTGCTTATCTTGGTTTTGATAGTGGGAAACATTGAGCAATTATGGTGAACATTCTTTTAAATTTTAAAGAATGACTATGAATTTGCGATAAATAATAAACCCTGTGCTTATCTAGCTCTAAATGTCTATGCTATAAATGCTGTTTGAGAGAAAATAATGTCTCACACAAATACAAGGATCCTGTTCTCTAAGCAATGTAAAGAGAAACAACAAAAACATTAGATCTCTTTGAAGTTCCATTTATTTTCTACCAATGCTTTCTTTATGTTGCATACTGACATTGCCTGTACAAATGTTCCACTGAACTTTGTTGTTTCATTAGAAAACTGATAATTTCTTCCAGAAATTATTGTTTCTAAAATATGTGGTCAATTCTAATGTACAAAATTTGTCATAAAGCACAGACGTATTACAGGTGTGTTTTATAATAACCATTACTATGCTGTTAAGATAATGGAATTTAATCGGGAAGTGGGAACATAAAGGAGCCCAACAGAAAACTAACAGTGACAAAAATTCAGAATGATAAATCACTACAAATTGAAACCTTACTTTCTGTTAGTAAATTCAAAATACTGAGGTGGTATGTCCATGAACGGACATCTGTATTTAAGGGAGGAGAGCTATAGCAATAAGTTCAAAACAAACATAGTGGAGGTGGGTGTAGTGGTGCATTCCTGTAACCCTTTTGAAAGGAGAAAGCAAGTCAGCATCAAATGCATAGGGAATTTGAGGCCAGCCTTACTTACCTACAGGAGGCACTGCCTCAATAAACAAATAAAGCATTAGATATTTAGTGTTCATTTCTTTTTTAAATTAAAACAATTACAGAGTCACAAAACAGCTGTTAGTGTCACATTCAAATACACATAAAACATCAAAGATTTTTAGTTCACATTTGATATTATCAAGAAATCCTTGGGCTGGAGAATTGGCTTAGCAGTTAAGCGCTTACCTGTGAAGCCTAAGGACTCCGGTTCGAGGCTCGATTCCCCAGGACCCACGTTAGCCAGATGCACAAAGGGGCGCACGGCATCTGGAGTTCATTCGCAGTGGCTGGAGGCCCTGGCACACCCATTCTCTCTCTCTCTCTAGCTGCCTCTTTCTCTATCTGTCGCTCTCAAATAAATAATAATAAACAAACAAAAAAATGAAAACAAATTCTTTACTGTGAGTGAAATACCAACCTTAAAGTCCAAATGAGCTCATGTAAATTAGGTTGATGTTTCTCACTACTGACATAATTGAGTTCTGGCTTTCCATGTAATAATGAAATAAATTGTTAAAATTTGAATATATGTTATTATATAAACGTGCCTCCAATAATTAGGCAAAGAATTATTTCCCATAGCTTCTATGTACAACAGAGCTGAAGGAAAGACAAATGAATGACAAGTGGAGTGATATGACTGTTGGGAAGAATTGTTACAATGAAAGGTAAATGTGAGTTTCCTCTCTATGCTATAATTATATTCTTCCAAAGTTTGGCTCATAAGAAATAATCACTGTGGCTGTTCTGTGGCAGAAACAATAGGGCAGGAGACGGTTTGCTGAAAAAGCATTGAAACATGCCCCAAACCCATGTTTTAATAATATTGTCAAGACTCTTATAGAAGAAAGATTAGTGGATCAATTCCACACCTAAGATATCATGATACACTTGAAAAAAGAGCAAACAATATAACTTACAGGCATTCAATTAATTATCTATCCATTATCATGTAATATTATTCACATCCTTAAATATGTAAAAATATTAAAATTTAATATAATTAAATGTCTGCATTGTTTTTCATTATTGTCTGATTATTTGGGAAACCAGGAAGTCATATGATATTTTCACTTATGTTCAACATCTTTTCCAAATGTTGATTCTATGACATGAAATCAGTATTTTAAAGAAATATGTAAATTTTTCAGGTACACATATTGACCACATCTAATTATAGAAAAATCACACTATGCTTTCTTATGTATGTAAACAGTTCATAAAATCACAAGGCAAACTTTGTATAATGCCAATAATAGTGGTTAGAGAAATTCAATTTAACAAGATTTTCAAAAGTATTGTAAAGCCTTAAAGAATTTTTCAAAATATAATTAATGTAAAAAAGGTTCTCTGATAATAAAATACATATCTTGATAATCAATACTTGTTTTTAGATTTTGGTTAATTGCCTTATTATGATAAATTCTAACAGTACAATGAAATTATAAGAACTATCAATATTCTAAGCCTAATTAGGCTCTTAGACAAAACAGGCAATCATTTCAAAATTCAATCCAATATGTTGTGTATTCTATACCTCCTGAGTTTTAATTATATCCTTATTTAGAAAGACAACAAATTCATTAAAAAATTAAGATGAAACACTTTTCTTTGATTTATTAAATCAAAATTAGATTTGCTTTGGTCTGAGAAAAACATAGAAGTTATTCTACCCAATTATGCTATTCTTATTCATACTAAAGCGTCTCATTGCAGAACTTCCCTGAAATCAAACAGTATCTTTCCCATTATCATTAAAAAACTAAATATTAGCCAGGCATGGTGGCGCACACCTTTAGTCCCAGCACTTGGGAGGCAGAGGTTGGAGGATCACCATGTGTTCGAGGCCACCGTGAGACTACATAGTGAATTCCAGGTCAGCCTGGTCTAGAGCAAGACCCTACCTTGAAAAAACGAAAAACAAAAAACAAACAAACAAAAAAACCCTGAATACTAAAGGCTGGAGAGCTGGATTTGTAGTTAAGCACTTTGTCTGCAAAGCCAAAGGACCCAGGCTCAGTTCCCCAGGACCCAGATAAGCCAGATGCACAAGGTGGCACATGCATCTGGAGTTCAATTGCAGTGGCTAGAGGCCCTGGCATGCTGGTTCTGTCTCTCATCTGCCTCTCTATGTCTCTCTCTCAAATAAGTAAATAAAGTATTTAAAAAATTGAATAGGCAATGAAATATAAACTCTATTGCTACAAGTAACTTTAATCCATTAGTAATTATAGAAGTCACATTTTAATCTACTTTGATTTCTATAAATTACATGTTGACTTGCTTAAATACCTTCATATCTATGATCAATTCAGTTACATTTTGTTGGGTCCAATAAATGGATTCAAAGCTAAAATACATCCACCCAGACTTACAGATAACTATTTACAAAAGGTGTCAAGCATGTCATAACAAAATGCACAAAAGGCAAAAATTTTGAGATAAAAATTTTAATCTATAAAATCAAGATTAATGATGATATAATATTGTTTTCAATGAAAAGAATTCTGTCTCATAAATCATATAGAAAGCTTATAGGTTATACTTCTAGAACTTAACCATAACCAAAGAAAATGTATGTTACCCAATAACATGGAATTTTAATGATTCAAAATAAGTTGTATAAGTAACTATAAAAATTTAAATAGCAAGATCTCAACTGAATCTCAGAGCTACATGTTCCTTAATTTTGGTTAGCAAGTTTAAAATAGTCTCAAAATTGGAACAGAATAGACTCAAAGTGACAGGAAACTGGCAATGTTCTTTTGCTTTTATTAGGATTGAGTGAAAAGATTCCACTACCTGAAGACAGCCCCCAAGAATAGAGACTCAGTCTTGGGTAAGTGCAGCAGGGCAGGATGAGGTGGAATCAGAGAAGTAAAATAGACACAGAGATCTAGAAAAATCATCCCAGGACTCACTGCAGTGAGACCATGTGGTAGCCACTATATGGCTTGCCAGAGACTCATTCTGACCTGGTCTGTAGATTGTTTAAATAAGATTAATTCCACAAATAAAGATAATTATATATCTACCTAAAATTAGCTTTAAGGATTGTATAGTGAGCCACAATAGATGACAAGATAAAAGCATAATTAATTCTTTCTGGACATCTTCTTGTCATGATATTTCTCTCATGTCAAATCCAAATGGTCTATGAGTCTCAATACATTGTAATTCAATCTATATTTTTGCCATTATTTTCCAACACTATCAATTTGTAAAAGCTTCTCTTCATAGATTTATTTAATATTCTGTATCTTTTTCATATTTAATGTAAGTCCTACATTAAAGCATTTTTTTTTGCAATTTCACTACTTATGCTTTGAAATATCTGTCAAAGCTCACCCATAACCATAGTACTTAAGTCATTAGGTCAGGAAAGGCCAGTGAAACATGAAGCCATGTTTTCCTTACCACCATTACCAACATTTAGACCAAGATTTGTGCGCCCTAAACATCTTCCCAACTCCCCAGTCCTCACACCTTCCCCAAATGAATCTAAAGACCATTAAATATTAGTCACTGATAATCAAAGAAGATTCCAGGAACAAATAAATTTCCAGGGAACCCAATAGTGAGGAGCCTGGCAGTTTCTTATAAAACTAAGCATATTCTTAACAGATGATAGCAATTGTGTTCCATGGTACTTACCCAAATGATCTGAGAGCATGTATATTTTTAAAAATTGTACATAGATGTTTATTGTAGTTTTAGTCATAGTTACCAAGAGCAGAATTAATTAAGATGTCCTAAAATAGGTAAATGGATGATAGTCATGAATCAATGTAAAGTCACTGATCATAGTAAATGTGCCACTGAGAGGAAGTGTTGATGATGTGGGAGGCCGGGCATATGTGAAGGCTAGGTCCTAAAGAACACTTTACTTCGGCTCAATTTGGTAGGGAAATAAAAACTCCTCTAACAATGAGATATTTCATATGCTTTTAATTTTTGAAACAGGACATCTTCAGTAACTTTTAGGATAGTGCATCTCACGTTCACATCATTCCTAGTATTGATAGTTATAAGTAATGATATGGGACACAGTGTATGATATATGAAAGAAAGAAAAAGTAAGTGGTCATTTCCAGTTAATAGTAGTATATCAGTTATTTTCTTGTTCCTGAGACAAAATACCTGACGAAAATCAAGTTAAAGGAGGAAGAGTTTTGTTGTTGTTGTTGTTGTTTGCTTTAGCAATTTACAGTTCCAGGTAGCAGTCCATCATGAGGGTAGGGGCTTGAGGCAGCTGGTCATGCTCAGCCCACAATGACAAAACAGAAAGCAATGAATGCCACTGCCAGGCCGGTTCTCTTTGTGTATACAGGCCAGGACCCCAATCCATGGAGTGGTTCTCCCCACAGTTGGCAGGATCTTTCCATCTTAATTAACATAATCAAGAAGATTCCTCACAGGCAATCCCTGAGCCTACCCTAATCTAGCTAGTCCTTCCCAAGGTCAATCGAGGACCTATGAAACTGTCAGTCAAAATAAACTATCACAAGTAGGTATAGAATTAAAGACTTCTATTTTCAAAAAAAGTTTGCAAAGCAATTTCTTTATTTGGTAGGCAAATATCATGAATTTTACTATCGTAATATGCCTTGCGACTTGAGTACATTTTATAAGCATGCAATATTCTCAAAGTTTAGTGTATAATAAACTCATTTTTCTCTAAGTATCCCTTGAATGAAGACACTGGGTAAACATGCTTTTGAAATTTTTCAATTTACTGTCCTAGTTCGGTTAAGTCTTGGTAACTCCAATATTTGATGACTAAAATGCACTGCCAACATGCTTGGCCACATGAAAACAAATGGGATAGTTTTCTTGCCCTGAAGAACTCCAGATTTTTGACGCAAATAGAGAAGCAAATCACTATGATACAGCTTAGCAAGTAATATGATAGCATAGTATATAACAGAATAAATATTTATGAATAACATGAAGTTATCATTGGTATTCATCAGGGATCATCTAGCTATGGACCATGGCCACATCTATATTGCATTGTCTGCTTTGACAAATTTTTTTAGGGCACTCACTCACTTATATAGTATGTCAGCCTTGGCAGATTTGAATAGTTGTGACAGACCATCTGTCCCACAAAATATTTATTATCTGTCCTTTTACAGAAAAAGTTTGCCAACTAGTTAGATGTAAAAATAGCTAACTGTTAGCCATGGGGCCTCTAACTAGAGGAAATAAATAGGGCCTTATGGAAAGTTTGTTAATTAATAGGGAACATTTCTTTCCGTAGAGAATTTGTGTAGTCTGTAAATCATGGCCAAATACTTATACATGCAAATGTGGTTAGATGAGCCTCTGTTCAGATGTTAGGAAACCTACCTCCTTATTTTTCTTGTGTAATATGGGCTATTAAATTTAACAATCTTTACATTTTGATCTGGTTCTAAGATGTTTTATCTATGTTTAATACTTACCTTGATTAAACCTTCTATTTGTGGACCAAAGGTACTTCCAATATTGACATTAATTTTATTCACAGAAAATCATTAACAGTTCTCCATGTAATAGAATTCAAAACATAATTCAAAAAAATCAAAGAAAATATAGACTAGATTCAAGAAAGATAACTTATGTACATTGTCTATTTTTTTTCTCACCTCACAGAAATATGCAACTCTTTTTGGTGACGATCCAAGGAGAACTTTGTAGAATATTTTGTGTGAGGAACTTGACAAATTTTGCAACTAAGTTTAAAATGCAAGTCCTTTAAACTTCAATTTAAACTTTAATTTTTTAACTTTTCCAAACAAGGTGCATCAATAGTTTATATTATTTTCCAAATGGAAGTGAACATGTGCAGTCTATGGAAAATTACCAGATTTATTAGTATTAGTGACCAGAATCATCAGAAGACTGAAACAACTGTTTTACTTATTGACTGACTTTACCAACAATTTCTCTTAGATGTCCATTTTCTGGTATAAATTATTTTGGGTCTTTATACCAAATATGATTTCCTTTTTAATTGTGATGCTGTCACTTTGCATTTCTTTCCTATATATTCAAAGGCTCATTGTAAATGCATGAATCTTGCAGCTGTTTCTATGAAAGCACTCAGTTTGTTTAATTAAATTTATTTGCCTGAAGCAGATGATATGTTCTAAAATATCAGTAGTAATAGCATTCTATTTCAGAATATTGGGTGCTTTAATTTTCCTCCTTTCATTAAGTATCTTGTGAAGAAGCCAGAGGTTCTCTTCGTATGATGAAAGTACAAACTAATTTCAATTCATCCTTCTTAAAGGGACCTGGTTAGTCTATCTTTCTGGAGACTGTTTTTATTTTATTTATTTATTTATTTATTTATTTTTAACAAGAAGCACCTTGTTTGAAAAAATTGAAAAACTAAAGTTTATATATAGAATGGAATTGTATATTTTTATTCTAATTACTATGAACTCAGAGGATGTTTATTAATTCTAACAACAAAAATATTTATACACATGGATAAGCTTTGACTTGTTTCCTTACAGGAACTAATCTCACTTTATTTATTTATTTTTTTTCTTTTCTCTTTTTTATTTTAGAGAGAGAACTGGTGGCCAGAGCCTTAGTCACTGCAATGGACTCCAAACACTTGCGCCACCTAGTGGGCTTGTGCAACTTATGCTTGCCTCACCTTTGTGTGTCTGGCATATGTGGGATCTGGAGAGTCGAACTTGGGTCCGCAGGCCTCACAAACAAGCACCTTAACCACTAAGCCATCTCTCCAGCCCCCACCTTCTTAAAAATAGTAGGAAAGGTGTCACACTGAGAATGTCCAAGGCTGGGGAACGAGGCTGTCTTCTGCCTTTCCTTTCCAACAATGCCTTGGGAAATCACATTGACTCTGAATCATTTATACTATATGTTAATTAATTTCATTTGAAAACATATTTTTAAATGTATAAAACTTTCATATTTAAGGACTTCTTCAGCATTTATTCCTTGAGGTTTTCTATATGGACTTGATTCTCATGACTATACATAGGAATGTTTACAAATGAGCATCTTTCAGATCCATATTCCTATATATTTATATTGAATTATTCAAGTTTTTTTTCAATAGCTATCTATTTACATCCTTATATTTATTTGTGAATAGAGGAAGAGAAAGAGTGAGTATTGGTGTGTCACTGTAGACAAACTCTACACATATGTACCACTTTGGCCATCTAGCTTTACATAGGTACTGGGAAACTGAACCTGGGCCAGCAGGCTTTGCAAAAAAAAAAAAAAAAAAAAAAAAAAGTGCCTATAACAACTGAGCCATCATCCCAGCCCTAACTTGTTTGAAATTTTACCTTACTATTTCACACAATTGTCTTCAATAGTCATACAACAGTACTTTTTTCCTTATAATAAATTTGACATGCTGGGGCATAATGTAAGTAGATTCACACTATGTCAAGCTTTACCTTAAACAAAAGACTTTACATATCCTATTTCTTATTTTTGATTTTGCCTCAGTCAAGACCTTTATAAAATATAATTTGTAGTAAATTTTTACTTTTAAATAGATTGAATAGCAAACATTTTTCTCCTCTTTACATAAATATTTTTCTATACCTTTAAAAATGCAAATGAACCAATTTAAAAGTTTAGTAATTTCAGAATAGCACAGAAAAACATATGTCAATTTGGGCAAGTCATATTACATCTCTCAAACACCAAAATACCAAGCTAACATATAAAAAAGATGTAAAATTCAGACACGTGGTGCATGCCTTTAGTCTTATCAGTAGAGATTATTATCTTTTTTAGGACATGGTCAGATAGTACTATCTAAAATGAGGTGGTGAGGGAATAAAGAAGATAAGGAAAGAGAAAATCAGGGAAGAAAAAAGAAAACATTACTATCAAATCTAGGAGACTATATATAAGAATAAATATAGGGCTGGAGAGATTGCTTACCAGTTAAGGTGCTTGCCTGCAAAGCCAAAGGACTCAGGCTCAATTCCCCAGGATCCACATAAGCCAGATGCAAAAAGTGGTGCATGCATCTGGAGTTCATTTGCAGTGGCTGGATGCCCTGGATTGTCCATTCTGTCTCTCCCTTCCTCTGTTTCCCTCTCTCTGCCTCATTCTCTTTCAAATAAATAAATAAAAATAAATTTCAAAAAATGATAAATGTAAACTTTTCACAGAAACAAAGCAAAGTTACAAGTAATGTCTATCCAATAAAATAATTCTAGGAAAAAAAAAACAAAAAATCAAAACAATGAAAATTCCAAATTAAGAAAGGCTTGAGGGCATTTGACACTAGCTCTTCAACTTGAAGAGAAATAATACCAGGCAGAAATCCATATGCATAATAGTATCCAAAATGGTACATATTTTCTTATCTATAAAGGATTTTAATTCCATTCCTAAATTTCTTAAAGAGATGAACTTGGAAATGAATTTGCAACATTATACTGCGGGGTATATAACATGTATTCATAAAATAAATGAAATCATAATACACAGAATATCAAGAGGTAAAATTAAATGCACCATTAGTAAAGTTAACAAATATCACATGGTATAATAACATGTTTTGAGGTAAAATACATGTTGTAATTTCTAAGCACACATTCAAAGATGCATATATACTTACAAAACTCCTAGACACACAGCTAAAGTTGGATCTGACCAGTAAAACATTCTTCATCAAAATAAGAATATATAAACTGTCAAGAAGAAAAGAACAAAAGAAACAACTATAAAATAAACAAGATAACAAACCCTCATAATCATTCAGTCATATCAGTGACTCCAATGTGTCTGTATGTGTGGAAGGGGAGTTGCAGGTTAAACAATTCATTTAAATGACCCATGCAGTTTAACAGATACCACTTTTGCTTTAAAAAGAAACAAGATCCAACTCTGGGCAACTGGAACACCATGGCTGCATTTATATTAACATGGAACTTATTTTAAAGCAAAACTATAGAGAACTACACAAGGTAAATGCTTACAATGAGAAAATCCTTGTGTCTAAATTTCAGGGGGGAAAATACCTCAATGTCCCACTTCTAGGAGTAATACAGCAGTGAATTAAACTTATGATGACAATAGTTTTAACAACAGTAAATTTGTATCCACTTAAGCAAAACTTTAGAGAATAAGTACCCAAAATAGATGAAAATGATAG
Source organism: Dipus sagitta (assembly GCA_036346955.1). NCBI lineage: Eukaryota > Metazoa > Chordata > Mammalia > Rodentia > Dipodidae > Dipus > Dipus sagitta. The sequence goes on from CM070784.1 coordinate 26,882,827, forward strand.
AAGAAATGGACAAATCATGAATCATGGCTGCAGATCCAAGCATGCCCTTCTTAACTGCTAGAGTCATGATAAATTAAGGACGGAACACAACAGCAATACAACTGTGATTGTTCGTCTCTGTTTGAGAACTTAACAGAATTTAGAATCACCATGGAAACAAAACTCTCATCAAGTCTGCCAAGGATTTTCTAGATTAGATTAACTGAGGTGGGAAGATCCACCCCAAGTGTGGGCTTGAGTCCTGGACTGTGTAACGTGGCAGGGAGAGCTAGCGGAGCTCCAGCATCCCTATCTCCGTTTCTACGCTGCTGATGTGGTAATGTGATCTTGACTTCTGCTCCTGTCACGCTTTCCCCTCCATGATGGACACTCCCCTTCGAAACTGTAATTCAAAATAAACCCTTTTCTTCTTTAAACTGCTTCTTGCCCCAAAATATTTTCCCAAATCAGCTGTATTCTAGACCACAAAATAACTCTCAATTCAATTTAAAAATAATTAAATAACAGAATACATTCTCTTCCTGAAAATTACAGTATTAATACAGTATTAATATAAATATAGAATATCTAAGAAAACCTCAAACAATTGGAAAAAATAAATAATTACATATTCCAAATATAGACAATTTTGAAATATTTTATACAAATTTATAAAGGATATAAATTCATATGTTCTGAAATAAAAATTCATAATATCAAATGACTATATAGAAATTTCACAAAGATGGGAGAATAGATGAGAGCAATATTTGCTTAACATACCTTTAAAGTAAGATAACAATAAAGAAAATAATATTCCTTGAGTCCTGCTCTTCTGAAATGTGTTGGGAAATACTGAACAAAAATAATGATGTATATGAGCATAAATTAGAGTATGACAGATGTTATGAAGTAAGATGGGCACAAAGACGAAGGTATATTGCATGATGACTGGGCAGTATTAGCGACCTACTGCAAAAAATAAATAAAATTTAAAAAAATAAAATGCTTTGCAAATTTAGTTACCTCACTAAGTAGGACCCTTTTGTTTTTCCATATAGGCCATGAGACAGGATGGAAAGAAAGGAGAATTTGTCAAAGAAATGTCAGGATAATCTTTGAGATTAATGCCACAGAAGGATATGGCAACTTGGACAACTACTAGGCCTAGAAGGCAGCCGACATCATGGAAGAAAGGCCAATTTCCCTCATCCCTTCAATGAAGGGGTCAGAAACCAAAGCCCATAACATAACATGGGAGCAAAGGTTTAACAGGAATTCAAAAGAAAGTAGACTCTTCTGCTCTCCCACCCCCAACTTCAGGCTTTCACATTGAAACAGAACCTCCCAGAAACAAAGACCAGGTTTAATTTTGGGAAATTTAGGCTTTTAAATAAGGCACCCACTGATTATTTTTGATGAGTAAACAGAAGCTATTATAATAACTAACAAAACCCAGTAAAAATGTTAGGATATACCCAGAGCATGTTTGAAGGGTTACTCAATGAACACACCAGCATATAAATACCAGCTGCTTCAAACATTTTTACCAAATATTTCAAATATAGCTATCTGAAAATTTTTTTTTACCAAATCTTTCACATATAAAGAGAATGCAGGTTAGAGGGGATTGCTCTCCCCTAAACTTCTATTTCTCTGGGTATTCAATCACACATTAACCTGGGTACTGCTGAGGAAGGATTTGTAGCAGTGACTAATATCCTAAGTCAGTAGGCTCTAAAAAAGATTAGAACCCAGAACCCAAGCTGTTTGTGGTAAAAGAAAAGGTATGATTCATGATGTGAGAAAAACTCAGTGCTGAACAAGATGGAGAGACCATGAGACAAAGAATGCAGGTGGCTTTTTGAAGAAGGCAGGTCTGTAATAATGGCAGGCAAAGAAGCAGAGAGCAACTCACAGCTTATACCACAAGAACTACAGGGCAGTCTTCAACACCCAACATCTGTAGTAAGGCAGCTGACTGTGGCAAGCTTGCTATGCACCAGTAGAAAGCTCATGCACATCTGTAAGGATCTTCCCCATTCTGCATCTGGGAGGATCGGACTTGAAATAGAATATTTTTATGTTATTGAAGAAAATGGAATACCAGAATTTAGTATCCATTTCTGCTCCAACTCTAACTCCTTAACTTACCTTGAGCCTCCTTCCCTTGGCTTTGATTTACCCAGTACAGGTAACAATATCTCTTCTGTGGCAGTGTGAGGATGATAGACACATGGAAAATATTCCACATCCTCAACATACAAAATAGGCAATAACATAAATAATTATTAAGAGCATTAATGATACTATTAGCTCCAACACTAATACATTCCCATCTCCTGTGAAAACCACTCTCTACCCACTGTTTCAGTACAAGCTTCTGTACTGGTGTGCTACAGTCATTTTAACCTCACACACCTGGCTTCAGAGTGCTGACAGATTGTTCTTCTCAGCAGACCTTTTAGTAACATCAGCGCATCAATCACTCTATTTCCAGTGCAGTTTTTCGATTTCTTCTGAGCTCTTTGTTAATCTTCATTACTGGGCTGTTGTGCTGACATTCATAATCAATTTACGTTATATTTTAAACGTGTCCATGATGACACTCTTATCTCTTGTCATTAGTCTCATCACAGCTAAAATTTCACCAAGAAGTCTGCTTTGGAATATCCTATTGAAATACCTTTCATTAAATAACTTACCTGGGCAGCTGGATAAGGTGGACTGTCAATTGTGATGTACATTTGTTCCCCAGCCCCCAATGTTGCTGAGGTATAATGGATGAACAAAAAATTGTATGTATACACTGTAGTGGTTTTATAGACATAGACCTTGTGACATGATACCTCAATCAAGCTAACTAATATATCAATCACTTCACAGTTATCTCTTCATGTTGTGTGTACAGCAAAGCATTTCATATCTACTCTGAGGAAATTTCAAGGAGACAGTATATCATTCTGAGATATATTAATCACGCTGTTCTTGATGTCCTCATGGTTAGCTCTCAACTGAAAGTTTAACTCGTGGCTCCTCTTTCCCTCCATCCCTCAACCACTGGAAATCAGTAGTCCTTTGTTACATTCTGAACAATGTTTTTAGATTACTTCTGTTAGTGATATCTTATGCGAATGTGTCTGGCATATTTCACTGAGCAAAATTTCCCTGAATTCCATTTATGTTTTACATATGACAAGATTTCCTAGTTTTACTGGCTAAAAAATTATTCCATCATATTCTTTTTTATGTTTATAATTTATATATTTACTTGTTTATTTATTTGTAAGCAGAGAGAGATAGAGAGAAGAGAGACAGAAAGAATCAGAATTGGCATACCAGGGTCTCCAGCCACTGCAAATGAACTCCAGATACATGCATCACCTAGTGCATCTGGTTTACACGGGTACTGGGGAATCAAACCTGAGTCCTTAGGCTTTGCAGGCAAATGTCTTAACTGCTAAACCATTCCTCCAGCCCTCCATAATATTTCCTATAGCTATTAATCTGTTGATGGACAATAGTTGCTTCCTATTGTGACTAACACTCCATTGACTATGGGAATGCAAACATTTCTTTAAATGGTTTTATTTCCTTTAGGAATAGTCTCATAAGTAGGATTTGAGGACCATATAATAGAACTACTTTTTTTTATTTTTGAGAAATCAACATAGTATTTTGCATGATGGATGTATTCCAGTCCCATGCACAGACTACAAGGGTTTCCTTTATTTTTCACATCACTTTGAACACTTACCTTTGGACATTCCAGTAACAGACATTGTAAAAGGGATAGTCTGACACCATCTTGTGATTCTGACCTGGATTTCATGACAAATAAATAAAAATTAGTTACATAGTACACTCAGTAACTTCATCATAAACATATGAATGTGTTTAAGTAAATATATATATATATATATATATATATATATATATATGTGTGTGTGTGTGTGTGTGTGTATATACATATATATATACATATATATATATATATATATATATACATATACATATATATATTCCTATAACAAAATTCAGAAAATGGAAACTTGGCATAATGGTGCACTCTTATAACCCCAGCACTTGGGAAGCTCGGACAGGAGGATTACCACAAATTCAAGGCCAGTCTAGGCCACATAGTGAATTCAAGACCAGTTTGAGCTACATAGCAAGGTGTCTCCAAACGCAAGAAAACTATGTTTAATATATAAGGACATATGAGTCAGATGTGGTGACACACGTCTTTAATCCCAGAAGGAGGCACAGGTAGGAGGGTTGCCATGAGTTCGAGGCCACCCTGAAACTATATAGTGAATTTCAGGTCATCCTGAGCTAGAGTGAGACCCTACCTTGAAAAAACAAAAAAATATATATTATGTATGAGTGTGTGTGTGTGTGTGTGTGTGTGTGTAGGCATAGAAGCTTATTGAGAAATACAGATTTAACTTTTAACTAAGTCTCAAACCAAGTATTGCATTTTTCATGATGGAATCTAATTTATATACCATATTCTGGATTTAAAAGATTTATAAATTATTCTACTTTGTTACAAAAAAAGAAGCTCAACCCACCCATACTAAATTATGTTATTAATCATGTACTATGATGGAAATGTAGAGAATTCACATTGCTGTTTTAATTTTTAATTTGACAACAATGTATTTATGGGGTACATTGCAATATTTTGGTACATTTATTCATTGTGTTCATTTATACATTAAGAAAAAGCTATATAAATAAATAGTTGAGTATTTGGGGTCTCAATGTTTTATTTCTTTTATAAATGATACTGCCTTCAAGTTTATCTTATAGCCTAACATTCATAATGTCGCCCAAGGATAACGCAGGAACCTAAATTCTGAAAACTTTAAATAGATGAAGGCCAATCATAAATAATGCATTTTTGCATTTAAATAAGATATTCTGTTTGGCTATTTTACACTACAAAACAGAAGAAGAAGAAGGGGAAGCAGCAGCAGCAGCAGCAGCAGGAGGAGCAATTCTTCCTAGGTATTTTCTACAACAAATTAAACACTAATCACCATCTTGCTATTTGTCACCAGGATTGACCTACCACAGAACAATGCACAATAACCTCTCTCAGTTGACAGATAAATGGGTTTTCTCTATGTCTCATTTTAAACTATCATAGAGTGCTAAGGCAGGTTAGATATCCTTGTATTTATTCTTAAATAGTGCCTCCAATGAGCACTTAGTAGAAGAGTTCTGAGCTGAGTTACATCTGTATTCAGTTATGACCTCCTCATTTTTCTAATGTGAAACACAACTAGCTCAGGAAGCTGGCAGAGCCTAGGTCATCAAGACAAAGAGGGGTTGGGTCTCCTTCTCCCTGGGTCTTGATATAACACTTAGACAGTTCTCTCTCTTCCTTCTACCTGAACTCTTCAACCACCTCCTTTAAGTCTCTTCTCACATCTCAATTTCTCTAAGAGCCACAGGTGCCCTGTTGAAAACAGAAAGTTTTTACTCTCCCTGAGAGGGAGTGGGGGAGCTGTTAGGCAGTCAGGGTGACTGGGCCCCTGAAAGTAAACAGACAGGAAGATCTGCCTTCTCAATCTCCACTTGCTAGAGATCCAAGGATGATCTGACTTCTTATCTAGTTTTTCCAAACCTGAGCCCCTCCATGGAATTAAAAGCTAATCCTGACATTGTGGTTGGTCAATCTTAGACCCTAGAACTTCGGGTCATGGCTGGCCTCTTCCTGAGCCAGCCTCTAGCCCATACCAATCAGCTATCTCTCTGGCTCACTTGAACCAGAAGGTAAGTTATACTATATTACAGTTGTGGTTTACTACCTTTAGACCTTAATAAACATAAGTTTGATAAACACACAGATCTGTTTTATAGTTGTTTACTTTTTTTACTGTTTGTTTCCAGTGCACTAGGAATATGACCTGGCACACAGTTGACACTCAATATTTCTGGAATGGAAGAATATGTGACTAGCTGCAGGGGAAAGTGCCTGCCCCTTGTTTGGATAAGCACAGTCCCTCCTGTGGCTTATTAGAGAGCTATGACTTTCCCCCACTCACTGTGGAAATACTATTTGGGAAACAAAATTACTCCCAGACCCTGCAGGGATGCCAGTGGAGAGACTTGTTACAAACAGGGCTGAATTTCCTCTCTATCATGTACTGGTTCCAGCTACAGGGCAGATGTCACAATATGATTCTCATGATGTCCAAGGAGCACTGAAACCATATGCCAGCAAACTAACAAGTGGAACTTACTTCAGAGAACTTAGTATCTTAAGGAAGAGCAAACTGGATACCAAGTGTGGGACAACTACTTAAATAGAGCTGAAGGAAAGGTAGACAAGAATGTCACACAGAAAACCAAAGATGTTATGAAGAAAACTGCCAGGCAGATCCAGTAAGTATACTACATGCATACAAATTCTTTCAGAAGACAAGAAAGTCTAGATTTCCCTTATCATTACATGAAGCATCAAAACCAGCAAAAGACAGGATATGAAAATTCACAGCACACAGACAACTTTGTGAGCATAGATATAATATTTCATAATCAAATGCTGCCAAATAAAATCCAGCAATATATTAAAATATTATGCATAATTATAGAGACAGATTTACATTAGAAAAAAATGTCAATTTAATAGTCAAGAAGCAATGTAGATTGTTTTATATTACAACAGGATAAAAAGCAAAAAGTAACCATAATGATAAATATAGAAAAAAACACAATAAAAATCCAACATCAATTTCTGATATTTAAATTTTCTATGAAAGTAGTAAGAGAAGGAGACTTTGTCAATTTAATCAAGAACATCTATGAATAAAATGATGCTAAAATTTAAATTTAAATTTAAAAGCTGAATGCTTGCCTGTAATTTCAGGAACATTGCAAGGATCTCTTCTCTCACCACTTCTGTTCATCCTAACAATGGAGAATGTACACAGGTGAAACAAGGAGGAGAAAGGAAGACAGTCAAAGAAAATAAATTAAAAATGTTGAAAAAATAAACTAACATTAAATACACAGATGATACAATCACATTTGAAATAATGAATTTACACAGAATTTTTGAAAATCTCTGTGATGTAATAAATATAAGGAGATCAAATAGTCAAGACACTTTAATCCAAAATTTAATTTCTATACATTGATAAAATATAAACTCAAAATAAAACATATCTTTTACTGCAACATTAAAAATCATATCAGTTGGAGATAATTTTAACAAAAAGTGGTAGGCCATAAAATGACATTGGCAAATGTACAAAGAAACAGATGAAAATAAGTTCAACATCATTAGTCATTACAGAAATGACCATTAAAATTGCAATGAGATACAACTATAAAAAGTTTTGAATTATTAACAAAATTAAGAGGAATAAAAATGTCAAATTTGGACTGATAGAGAGGCAACTGGAATACTCAATGCTGGCAATGCTGCTACTGCTGGAGCCATGTTGGAAAGCCATTTGATAGTATCTTATGAAGTTAAATATACACTGGCCATATGACCAAGCACTCCTAGGAGAGAAAAAAACATCTGTCCACACAAAATGCTATATTGGAATGATCACAGCAGAGTTGTTCATAACAGATAAAGTCTCAAAACATCCCAAAGGCTATGAACTGTTGAGGGGGTAAACAGATTGTAATATATCCATACAAGAGAGCCAATGGAAAAGAAAACACATTGTAAACTACAGATAAACACAAGGACAGACCTAAATCTCAAATCACATATGCTAAAGGAATAAAAGCCCAGCCAAGAAGTAAGCACTATATGAGTCTGTGGATATGCAAATCTGGGTGAGATAACCTGTAGTGACAGACTTCAATTCTGTAGGTAAGAGAATTAATTCTAAGCGGATACTATGCAACTTTATGGGGAAAATATTCTTATACTTTTACATATTTTATGTATTGTGTTCCAAATGTACCTTTTAAAGCTGATTAAAAAGTAAGAAGTACATGGGCTAGAGAGTTGGCCCAACGGTTAAGCGCTTGCCTGTGAAGCGTAAGGACCCCAGTTCAAGGCTCGGTTCCCCAGGACCCACGTTAGCCAGATGCACAAGGGGGCGCATGTGTCTGGAGTTCGTTTGCAGTGGCTGGAAGCCCTGGCGCGCCCATTCTCTCTCTTTCTCTCTCTCTCTCTCTTGCTCGCTCTCTCTCTCTCTCTCTCCCTCTTTCTCTCTTTCTGTTACTCTCAAATACATAAATAAGAATCAACAAAAAAAAAAATTAAGCAGTACAATGTAACTATACCTCTCTATCTCAACTCACTTTCATCCTCTGAGCTCAGGCCACATGGTAAGTAAGGAACGCTTATACTGGCTTGCAACCAGAAGGCGGAGCTGTGGAAGATGGTGGGTGCTGGAATCAGGATGTTGCTCCTCTCCTTACCAGAGTTTTTACTGTGGAATCTCAGACAGCAGCTTCCAGGAACCTGCTGAAGGTTCCTCCTATTCAGCAGACCACGTGTGGTTAGCCCCAGAAACCTTTGGTGATCCCTGACATAGCATTCAAAAATAAGAAAGAGGAGGGAGACAGAGAGAGAGAAGTTGGTAGGATCTTCCAGAGAGAAGACCTATGACCCTTCGTGGAGCCCTGAAACACTGAATGTTGTATTTCCAAGTTTTACTTGCATTTATGTGGGCTATTGAATTACTCCTTGTTATTAAACCTGCTGCTGGTTATTATTTTTTGTAGCTTCACAATGTTGGTATACTGTTGTATTGTCCTGGAAATAGTCCGTAAAGATTAATTTATTTATTTTTTGTTATTTTTATTTATTTGAGAGCGACAGACAGAGAGAGAAAGAGGCACATAGAGAGAGGGAGAGAGAATGGGCGCGCCAGGGCCTCCAGCCACTGCAAACGAACTCCAGACGCATACGCCCCCTTGTGCGTCTGGCTACCGTGGGTCCTGGGGAGTCGAGCCTTGAACCGGGGTCCTTAGGCTTCACAGGCAAGCGCTTAACCTTCAAGCCATCTCTCCAGCCCCAGTAAAGATTAAGTTAAAAAATATATTTTATTTACTTATTTATATAAGAGAGAGTATTGGCACACCAAGGCCTCTACCCACTGGAAACAACCTGCAGACGCATGCACCACCTTGTGCATCTGGCTTATGTGGGTACTGGGAAATCAAACTTCGGTTCTTAGGCTTTGCAGGCAAGCTCATTAACCATTAAGCCAACTCTCCAGCCTCATAAGGATTAATTTTTAAGTAAGACAGATTTAGCACCCATCACAATGTAAATGGCACACTGCATTGTAATTTATTCATACAAACTTCTTATTTATAATTGCTTTTTCTTACTAGCCAATATGCATTGCTGGCTAAAGTTTGATAACATAGATAGATAGATAGATAGATAGATAGATAGATAGATAGATATAGTTTTTACATTACATTTGAATTATATACCACATATTTAATTTTATATTAAGTTTAAATTATATTCTAATTCAGAAAGAAAGTATTGTGAGTCTGTGCATGTGTGTATTAATTTGTAAATAAGGTTGTACACTGACATCTCTACTAGTTCATCAGTTATATGAAATTATTCATGGTAAGTTCTCTTAATATGACAAAATTACTATGGATAGTTTTTTATAGTGAAACCTACATTTTAAAAACCATGTATTAGGGCTGGAGAGATGGCTTAGTGGCTAAGGTGCTTGCCAGCAAAGCCAAAGGACCTCTGTTCGATTGCCCAGTACCCACATAAGACAGATGCACAAGGTGGCACATGCATCTGGAGTTCGTTTGCAGTGGCTGGAAGCCCTTGAGTGCCCATTCTCTCCCTCTCTCAAATAAATAAATAAAATATTTTTTAAAAACATGTATTAAGGACCTCCATGCTTGTAGAATTCATGAACCCTAAAACAATATATGTATAAACTTAAAAAAATAAACAAGTATTTGTTTAAAGTTTTGTATCTGATGGAGGTTTTTTTACTTCTTTTTCACATTACTCTACTTATTATCTATATCAGTAAATTTCTTCTTGCTGGGACAAAATGCCTGACCAGAAGTACCTTAAGGATGGACCGGGTATATTTTTAGCTGTTTTCTATTTGAAGGGAATCTCATCATGTGGGGAACACAGAGCAAGGAGAGGCAAATAGCTTCACTTGATCACATCGACAGGGAGAAAGTAGATGAGCAATGAAAGCCAGTGCTCAGCAACTTTCTCTTTCCACACAGTCTAGGAATTGAGTCCATGGGATGGTGCCAGAAAACCCAGAAGAATCCCTCAGAGGCATGGCCAGAGATTTGTTTCCATGGTGATTCTAAATCCTGTCAGGTTGACAACTGAAAATGAACCATCGCACTAATGTGAACTAAGGAGCTACTCAAGGTATATTTATCAGTGATAATCCAACTGATTCATATATTATATTTGTATGCATTAAAAACAATTGAAAAAATGACTTAAATGTAAGTGCAATTAGTATGTTTGAACATAAAATAATAATACATTTCTGGATCCAAGTATAAATTTTGAATGAACACTATCCATGAATGTCACTCAAGAATGATGCAAACATTGAGTAGATATACCTTTTGTGTCTCATAGAAAGCTTACATTCTAATATCTATGCATATGAGCAGGCAACATATGTCTTCAAGGGTCTCCCAGCTTTCTAACTGTTTGGGAAGTAGTTGGTAAACTCTTATTTAGGTTTCATTTAAATGAGAAGGAGGGTGATTGCTATTCAGGACAGGTACACATTAATGAAAAGTATAAGGCAGCTTCATTTATTCCAGTCTAAATAGAAATTTATTGAAATGCAAAAATCTAAACAATTGATGCTTGTTCACATGAGCAATCTGTCACTTTAGTTATCAGAAAGTGCTGTGAGTCATTCAGAATCTTGCATTTATAACCGTGTCTCAATGAATATATTTTCTCCCACATGCTCAAAAATTGAGGTTCATATTTGACATGTCACTTATATTTGTATGCGTTTTCTACAACTTTTGTGTCAACTTTAAAATTTTCAAGTAAAGGAAATTCATGGCACTGCTGACACCTTTATTATTTACAAAGAAAGCAAAAAAAATGATAGTTAATAAAAATATGAAGCTTAAGCTAACTTCTTTGTATATCTAAAATGTTTCCCAGATATTTATAGAAAGTCATAGACATGAAAAAGCACTGCCCCAAAAAAGAAATGGGCCCTTTTGGTAGATTACATTTCTTGATGTGGCAAAATACCTACCAGGAAACATTTTAAGGGAGGAAAGGTTTATTCTGACTCACAGGATAAGAGGATTCATCTCATCATATCAGGGAAAGCAGCAGAAGTATGAGGCCAGCTGGTCACAGTGCATCTGTAATCAAGAAGCAGAGTGACTAGAAAGTGAAGCTGGCCTGTAAAACTTTAAGTCCCTGCCTCTCCCAACAAGGCTCCATCCCATAACGGTTCCACAGCCTTCCCAAGCATCTCCACCAGCTGGGGACCCAGTGTTCAAAAATATTAGCCTATGGGGGAGATTGTACCTTCAAATCACCACAGCTAAGGATCCACTAGTCTCATATAGATCATTGAATTAGTTTGCTTAAGACCTTCCTCTAAGTTCATAGGGCCATATGTGTAAGGGAGACATTTTACAATAAAAATTCTCGGGGTGGGGGAGAAATGGATAAGAATCTATACATGATTTGCTAATTTTTTAAAGATTTTTGCTTATTTTTATTTATTTGAGAGTGACAGACAAAGAGGCAGATAGAGAGAGAGAGAATGGGTACGCCAGGGCCTCCAGCCACTGCACACAAACTCCAGATGCATATGTCCCTTTGTGCATCTTGCTTACGTGGGTCCTGGGGAATCAAGCCTCGAGCTGGGGTCCTTAGGCTTCACAGGCTAGCACCTAACCGCTAAGCCATCTCTCCAGCCCATAATTTGCTATTTTGATTAGCATTTTCAGCCTGCTTAATTAATAAAAGTCAGACAATGTTAAAAGTCTTCTTTAAGAAAAGAATAATGTTCTAACCTATCTAATAATAGTCATTTTTAAATTGACCCTTTATGATTTTTCCTGATTCCCAAGGAATCTCAGCTCCTATTGCCTATACTCACTGTTGCAGGGCAATTAACACATATCCCAGAAGCCTAGTCTGTTTCACTGGGATTATTTTAAGAACTCTCAGGGGACAAATACCATACTCTTAGAAGATAGGCAATAAGCAGCCTTTCTAAAATCGTGTGACATTGTTACAATTCACCTAGTTTAAATTGAGAGGCAGTTCTTCAAATATCTTTGCTATAGCTAAAGCCTAGCAAGGATTTAGGTATTTGTTCTCTTTTATATTATCTGACCTGGAGATTTAATCAAAGTATATAAGAAAGATGCTTCAAAGTGGTTGGTATAAAACATAATAAAATCCTTAACCTTAGGAATTAGGGGGTTTAGAGATAGAAATAATGTGCTTCCAGTTATCTTATTCTACAGATACAAATAGTGTTCTGATACTATGTTATCCATCACTCTATCTGTCTTCCTGCATGGCTATTTACATATCTATTAATATGTGAATATCTCACACTGTAGTAGTTTAACAAGCACTTTATGCCACATTGCTTGTGGGTCAGGAAGTTTGACAAAGGCTCAACTGTGCATGGCTCCTCTAGACAATGCATTGACTAGAGTTACTTTCGTTTCCAGCTGGTGGCTGACCTGGACCTAAGAAGTGAACTTGGCTATACAGTGGTATACTTCCTTTGTTATGGTAATCTCAGGGCCTCTCACTGGTTTTCCTCTAGCAGAGTCCCTAGGTTTATCATGTGGAGGCTCAGAGCATTCAGAGTCACAGCAGTTTGTTTTCTTTTAAAGATGAGCCAGAATTAAAATAGTAGAGGCTAGAGAGAGAGAGACCTCTGGGATTAAGGTACATGGCTGCAAAGCTTAACAACGAAGGCTGGATTCACCAGTACCCACCTAAAGCCAGATGCACAAAGTGGTGCATGCATCTGGAGTTCATTTGCAATGGCTGGAGGCCCAGGTGTGTAAACATTATCTGACTATCTGTTCGTCTGACTGTCTCTCTCTCTCCTTGAAAATAAATAAAACATTTTAAAAATAGCACATATGCAATATTATTAGTCATATCCATTAATAAAAGTAATCAGCTGGAGGCCAACCTAGAGTCCCATAGTGAAGACCAGCATAACCACTCATTTGAAGGAAACCAAAGAGCTTCTGTCACTTTCAATATGCTATAGTGTTTTCATGGGACACAAACTCTAAGTTTTTCCCATACGAGATGACTTAACCACCCTCCTTATGATGATCTAAAGATTTTTAAAAATATTTTATTTGTTTACGTGTTTGAGAGAGGGAGAGTTCATGGGCATTCCAGGGACTCTAACCACTACAGATGAACTCCAGATACATGTGACACATTGAACATCTGGCTTTACATGGATACTGGAAAATTATCCTGGGCTATCAGGCTTTGGAAACGAGTGCCTTTGACTGTCGAGTCATGTCCCCAGACCACCCGAAAGTTTTACTCCACTGCCATAGAGATTTGAAATTCTAGGTCCAATTATCTAGATCGGATCCAGATATGGATAAGGCTCCCTGAGTACCATTCCTCTTAATCCAAAGCTGTTCAAATTTAAAAAGTAACTTTTTGTACACTCACACACTCAGCAAACAGGACCTAGCATAACGACAATGAACATTCCGCTTGAAAGAGAGATAAAGAATATACACACAGTAGTCCATAGGCTTAAGAAATCCTGAAATGTATGAGCATTCCAAGTTCATTGATGAGAGCCCAGTCCTGCTACACAGAACAGCTCTCTGCGCTCTGCAATGTCCTGGCTCTGCCTTCTAGATCACCTTTCCTCTTAGAGGAAATGGCCAGTGTTCACACCTGATTAAGCCTATTCAGTAGTTCCCTGTCCACTGAAGATGGAGAACTCTTAACGCCCTCCTTCCGAACTAATGCTATTCCTTTTGACCTAAGCTGCCAATGCTTTAGCCAGTTAAATATTTTTAAAACTATAGACTTACTGTTTACCGTTTTTACATTTACTCCATTAGGAGAAAATAAGTTAGGTGACCATCATTTTCTGAGACAGAGGAATCTGCTCTACCTTCTGTTGCTTCCAATGTTGTTATGCAAAGCCCTCTCAAAGATTCTGAGAAGAAAGACATTGTCCAACAAAGAGAGTCTCACAGTCCCATAAATATTCCCTGATGTTATTTTCACTACCCTGGATTTTACCTTTCACCCGAGACTGATGATTTCTTAATCCTTTGCTGGCTGCACAGACTGTTTTCAGTACCCTAACTTCCCCTAAAATTCAACTGGAAAACTATGAGGTGCCACTAGAAACAAGCTGGCTCTTTACAAGTTTGCTCAGCAGTCACCTTAGCTCAGCCTCTAAAACGCTAGGTCTAGTCCTAATCTTCCATATTATTTTATGTGACGACGTTGCTAAATTTATATCAGCCACCAAACATGCTGTTCTCACCGTCCTTCAAGCCCTCCTCTACTTTCGAGCTTTTACTCCAAGTGTCCACCCACTGCCTGCTCCAAGGCTAATGTGGCGATGTTTAGTGTTTTTGTGACAGTAGCATCCTACTTCTAGGAAAGAAATTCAGATGCGGTTATTTATTGTGTATTTATGCGCTCACAGACTACTACCTACTGGCATCAAGTTAAAGTGAGATTTGTACATTTCACAGTCGACTTTGTGAGTCAGCAAAAGCCAGTCTGTAAAGTGACAGTCTCGAAAACATTTCTGCTAAACAGGCTGCCCTTGTGACTGGTGTCCTAGTCATCTATCCGTAAGTCACTCACAGGGATCCTCAGAGGCATCCAGCTGGTTCCTGAGCTGGACTGCAGGGTCCACTGCACCTTTAATCACATGCTTGCAGAGAAGATCAGAAAGCTGGGTGCAAATTGGCCCTTCTGCCTTGCCATAGAGGCCCGGGGACTCTCCGTATGTTTGTTGGTACAGCAGTTCAGGGCTCTCTGAGACCAAGGTAGAGCCTGTAAGCCTAGGGCAGAAAAGCCATCCTTCAATGGACAAGTCAATTATAGGCCAGCCCAAAATCAAATGGAGGAAAAGGATTCCATTTCTATCTTAAGAGGCATGTCAATCAATTATAATTTTTGAATCCACGAGCAGCAAGATGACTATCGGCATTTGTGGAGTAGCTGAGATTTAGAACTATCTCCTGAACATCAGTTCTTCTTCCCAAAGGTTTATCGTCAGGGACACAGTGCTCCGCTACCTATCACCCCATTTTGTTCTCAAGACAAATCCATTTCTGTTTGTTTTATTTTTTAATTTTTTTGTTCACTTTTATTTATTTATTTGAGAGTGACAGAGAGAGAAAGAGGCAGATAGGGAGAGAGAGAGAGAGAGAGAGAGAGAGAGAGAGAGAGACAGAGAGAGAATGGGCGTGCCAGGGCTTCCAGCCACTGCAAACAAACTCCAGACGCGTGCGCCCCCTTGTGCATCTGGCTAACGTGGGTCCTGGACAATTGAGCCTCGAACCTGAGTCCTTAGGCTTCACAGGCAAGCGCTTAACTGCCAAGCCATCTCTCCAGCCCCCATTTCTGTTTTTAAAAAGATTGATTAATTAATTAATTTGCATGTGCATATGTGCATGCCTACGTGTGTGTTTTTGCCTGCACACATCAGGTCTGTTGCCACTGCAGAATAACAGATGCTTTCCCCATTTTTGCATCTGGCTTTATATACGTGCTAGGGAATTAAACAGGGCCTGCAGACTTTGCAAGCGAGAACCTTTACCACAGCCATTTCCCCAACCTCCAGATTTTTTTCTTATTTTTTTAAGATTTTTTTTAAATTTATTTGAGAGAGAGAGAGAATGGGCATGCCCGAGCCTCTAGCCACTGAAAATGAACTCCAGATGTATGACCCACCATGTGCATTTGGCTTACATGGGTACTAGGGATTCGAACCTGGGTCCTTAGACTTCATAGGCAAGCGCCACAACTGCTAAGCCATCTCTCCAGCCCCAGATTTCTTTCTTTTTAAAATAGTATTTCATATAAAAATCTTTCACAATCTCATATGAGCAAATTGTTGGAGCACATTTCATGACATAATCTGGAAATACAGTGGTTTATGAAATAGTCTGTATTTCATAAATAGGAGTCCCTTGGCATTTTTAACATACAATTTTTTCATGTTAAGAAATATATTATAAAATATTCAAATTAAAAATATATTTAAATATAATATAATCTATTACACATTCCCAGTTGTTGAAAATAGATCACTTTTTTGACCTTTTTATATTTTAAAATATTTGTATTTATTTACTTTTAAAATTTACATGTTTATTTATTTATTTATTTGAGAAAGAGTCCAAAATGAGAGAGAGAGATAAAATAGGTATGCTAGGGCCTCCAACTGCTGCAAATAAACTCCATATGCATGTGCCCCTTTTTGCATCTGGCTTACATGGGTCCTGGAGAATTGAACCTGGGTCCTTGTGCTTTGCAGGCTAGTGCCTTATCCACTAAGCCATCTCTTCAGCCCTGTTTGTTTATATAAGAGAGGGAAAAAGAGAGAGGGAAAAAAAATCATTGGCATGTCAGGGTCTCCTGCCACTGCAAACACCAGTTGCATGTGTTACTTTGTGCATTTGGCTTTATGTGGGTCCTAGGGAATCAAAGCCAGGCCTTCAGATATTGCACACAAATGTCTTTAACCACTGAGCCATTTATCCAGCCCCCTTTTTATATTTTTTATTATTATCATATTTTGATTATTGTTTTTGTTGTATATTCCTCCTGCAGCTTCTTAAGTACACCGGATCCTCTCGTCAGTGTGGAGATTTCCATGCACTATTCTCCACACGGTTGCTTAATGCATATATATTCATTAATATAGATAATTTTGCTGGGTATAGTAGTTGGGCTTAGAAACCATGGTTTTTCAAAATTTTAAATATGATATCCAATTCTTCCTGGTTTTTAATGTTCCCATTGAAATACCAAATGTAATTCTCATGGGCTTACCTTTGTATGTGAAAGACTGGTTTCCTCTTGCAGATTTTTGTACTCCTTGTTTTCTTTGTTTAGTGTTTTAAGTGTAATGTGACATGATGAACTTCTTCTTTGGTCCTATCTATTTGCTGTTTTGTGTGCCTCTTGTACCTGGATGTACCTATGTTTTATAAGATTAAGAAAATTTTCTTCTGTAATTTTATTGAGGTTATTTTATGCCTTTGACCT
The DNA here is from genome assembly GCA_036346955.1 of Dipus sagitta. Classification (NCBI taxonomy): domain Eukaryota; kingdom Metazoa; phylum Chordata; class Mammalia; order Rodentia; family Dipodidae; genus Dipus; species Dipus sagitta. The sequence continues at coordinate 26,900,045 of CM070784.1, forward strand.
GTAAATTCTTTCCCTTCTTGTATACCCATGATTTGAAACTCAGTCTTTATAAGATGTCCCATATGTCCCTCTTGTTCCATGCATATGTTTACTCCCCATTCCCCACTATTATTGCTAGGCATTTGTATATCCTGTAAAATACCTCCCTGGACCAGACCAAAGATATTGAAATCATAATTTCACCTATTTTAAATGTTATCTTTTAGAAAATGTAATGCTTTTCCACATTTGTTATTTTTTAATTGAGAAAGATTTTTTTCCTATAGATAACATTTTATTTTAGCAAATAGTCTTATGACACAACATGATGTTCTGATATCACTGTGGGTGAATAGATTTTCAATCATTATAGAATTGGTTTTCTGCACATGGTATGAGATAAACTTTTTTCTTTCTTTCTGCCTTACAACATGCACAGGGACCATCCCTGCTGATTCTTTGGTCTTGGATCTTTAAAGATCTCAGCAACCATCACATTGAATGGTGGAAGATAAATGTATTTCACAACTCCACCATCTCTACCATCTCCACCATCATGATTCCATAAGACTCAGTCATTCTCCTAACTCTCAACAACTCCACATCTTTCATACAGCAGGATTTCATGTATGCCTTTTTTTTTTTTTCTCTTTCTACTTCATTTGTTCATTCATCTTCCTTCCTACACTAATGCTATAAATTATGCTTGAGATCTCTGAGGTAAATATCCTCAACACATTCTTTTTTTTTTTTTTAATTCTCTTAGCAACTCTTGGCCCTTTCAATTACTTTAGAACTAATATAATTGACTTGTCAATTCCATAAAAAACAAGACAGAATTTTGATTGCTATGGAATTAAATTCATGGGGCAATTAAGATTGGGTTGTCCTGTATGTATTGTGAAGACTTTTAAGCCATGGAAATATACTTTTATATTTATTTAATTCTTTAATGCTTGTCAGTAAACTTTTATACTCCCTGTAAACGTCTCACACATTTTATTTATACTTATTACTAAGTGCTTTGAAGCTTTATTGTTTTTATGTCATCTTATTTGTTTTTGCAATGTATGGTAACAGATTTATGATTTGGTATATAGCTAACTTGCTGAACCCATCTATTGATTCTAAATATGTATCTCCTGAGTTTTCAGAATATATAAACACATTAAGTGAACTTATTGAAAATTGTTCCTTATTTTCCAAAATGTATAGCTTCTATTATTTTTATTGTATTCTGGCACTGTTTAGGGCCTTGAGCACAATACTGAATAACAATGGCCACAGCAGGCGTTTTACCATATTTTTTCACTTAAAAGAAAATACATTTATCTTCCACCATTCAATGTGATGCTTGCTGAGATCTTAAAAAGATCCAAGACCAAAATATCAGCAGGGATGGTCCCTCTGCATGCTGCACAAGCAGGATCTGTTCAGGTCTCTCTCTGGCTTGCAGAAGAATGTCTTTGTGCTCACTGGGTATTCCCCAACATTTGTGCTATGTTCAGACTTCCTCTTCTATAAAGACATCAGAAAGGTAGGCTTTATTACCTACCCTAATGGTCACATTGTAAAATTACATCTACAAAAACTGAATTTTCAAAGTAAGATCATATCTGGACATACTTAGTAGTCAAGATTTCAACATACACATGTGATGGAATACAAGGCAATTAAAGACAGATTGGTAACTGAGCAGAAATCTAAATAAGATGAGAAGGACAACAAGGAGCCTTTCTAGAGAAGATCCAGTGGTTAGAGCTTGCAAGAACAGCAACACATCAGTGTCTGTGTTTGTGAACATACACTTGTATGTGCTCATAGAGTCAAGAGGAGTGAAGGGAAGATAGAAAGAAATGTGATCCCTAAAGCACCAGTGAATTGATGAGAAAGTGTAACAGGGTTTTAGGGGTTCAAGAAATTCCTTGAACCCCAAGCCCTAGGTTCATGTTTTTTATTTTATTTTATTTTATTTTATTTATTTTATTTTATTTTATTTAAAGGGAAGCCCAACAGACTGGCTTTTTTATGAGAGAGAGAGAGAGAGAAAGAGAGTTAGAATTGGCACACCAGGGCCTCCGACCACTGTAATAGAACTCCAGACACATGTGCCATCTTGTGTACATGTGCAGCCTTGTGCAGTTGTGTCATCTTGTGCGTCTGGCTTACGTAAGATCTGGGGAGTCAAACATGGGTCCTTAGGCTTTGCAGGCAAGCACCTTAACCACCACTAAGCCATCCCTCCAGCTATTTTTAACCAAAGAATTGAATTATATAGGACTGAGAAGGACAATTATTAAACTATTCTATTTACTGAGGGAACTACATAACAAAGGAAAGGAGAATGAATATACCCACATATCTTGACAGCCCACATGGTGGGTCTGGAAAAACAATGGAAAGGACAGAAAAGGAAAGACAAGGAGCTTGTGCCACATGGAGAAAGAGCCCATGAGGAAAGTAAGGGCCAAGCCACAGTGAAACCCACCAGAAGCTGGAGATTCAAAGAGGCCAGTCAGCCCAGAGTCCTTGCATCCCCTCACAAATGCATTTATAACCTTATGGTGATCGGCCCTACCTTCCTGCTCTCGTGAGCTGAGAGGCAGCTGATTTGTTTGGGCTAGGGGTTGTCTCAGGAAGAGGCCAGCTATGAGGCCAAGTTCTGGGGGCTGAACTTGACTAACCACACTGTTAGCGCTAGATTTAAATCCTAGGAAAGACCTCTCTCCCAGGAGGGGCCCAGGTTGTTTGTGGAAAAACAGGTCTAGGTAAGAGATAAGAAGTCAGTTCATACTTTGACCTCTAGCAAAGCAGAGCCTGTTTGGATAGGCCCCCAAACATTCTGCTTCTTTTTTTTTTTTTTTAATTTTGTTAGTTTTCATTTATTTATTTATTTGAGAGTGACAGCCAGAACGAGAAAGAGGCAGAGAGGGAGAGAGAGAGAATGGGTGCGCCAGGGCCTCTGGCCACTGCAAACGAACTCCAGATGCGCCCCCTTGTACATCTGGCTAACGTGGGTCCTGGGGAATCAAGCCTTGAACTGGGGTCCTTAGGCTTCACAGGCAAGAGCTTAACCAGCTAAGCCATCTCTCCAGCCCACATTCTGTTTCTTACTTTCAAGGGCCCAATCACCCTAACTGCCTCACAGACTTACCTGACTCCTTCTCAGAAGAGCCTCAAGGTGCCTCATAAACAGGTCAAGACTGAAGATGGGGAATTTATTCTGTGTGAGCTGAGAATATGAAAAGGTCTGAGAAGTTGACTTGAATTCTCTGCCTTATAGAAAATAATGGAGCAATGTGCTGAACCAAATTCGCTCCATAGCTGTCCTAATCATTAAGAGGAAAGGCTACTGGGTTAAGATGGGATATTGCTGGGAGAGATCATGGTAGTTAATTGGATACCAAATGCATTTTGAACATAGATTTGCCATACACTGATAACAGAAATTTGATTAGAAAACTATTCATCTGATTTCTCAGGTGATTTTCTCAAGCTGTAACTTCATGTACCACAGAGGTAATACACATCTGAACGTTAAGCTTATAGCAGTCAGGGAGATGGTTAGATAGTCTTGGAGGAGTATCATTTTGAATCCTAGGCTACAAACCAAATTAAAACACTTCCAGTTCCTTTGGTTGAAAGATTTGACCCAGTGGAATGTCACCAAAGGTAGAGGATAGAGCCTTGAGAAATCAATTTTCTAAATTGCCATGGAGTGTGAACTCTTCCACCCCAAGTCCATCCCACCCCCACTGGTAGAAGCTAAGATACCCATTCTCGTGTCAGACAGCGCACATGAATAGCAAATCATGCTCCTGAGTTAACTTATCCCCACAGCACCCTCAACATCTGAGATTCTGTCTTCATTACCTCAAACTTGGTACACTCGGAAGAAGGCTGTATTCCCAACACTTTGTTAAATTTCTCTGGATATATGTGCTGGAAAAAGAACAGTATGTATCTATTTTTTATGATTAAAGTTAAACAGAATGTTTCCCCTTATTTCACCTTAAGCAGAAGGAAATTGTTAGTAAATGATAAACTAAATTGCTCTTTTAAAAGAAAACCACAGCTGAGCATGGTGGCGCACGCCTTTAATCCCAGCACTTGGGAAGGAGAAGTAGGAGGATCCCCATGAATTCAAGGCCACCCTGAGACTACAGAATGAATTCCAGGTCAGCCTGAGCTAGAGTGAGACCCTACCTCAGAAAATAACAACAACAACAAAAAAAACCCACTTAACTTTGTAGCACGTGCATGTCTTAGCATTTATGATTAGATCTTTTCATTCAGAAGACAATGATGCCTTTCACTCTGAAGATTTTATTTTTTTGCTTTAACATATCAGGCTTTCATATTATTTGAGTTCTACTGTTCAATGTTCACAATAAAAATTAACTGAAAAATGGTGCAAAAGTTATTTAATATTCAAGCTGGTTTTGTTGTCTATTTGAGTATGAATATAAAAAATTTAAAACAAGTTGTTAAATATGAAACCAAGAATGAATAAGTTTGGTGATAATTTTGCACTATAGGACATATTTCCCAAGCTATAACCATACTGGCAACACTAGCATTTACACTACTAAGGTGTTTAATGTACAAATAAATATGTTTAAATGTCAATTTAAAAATTCAAAGACTTAGCCAGGCATGGTGGCACATGCCTTTAGTCCCAGCACTCAGGAGGCACAGGTAGGAGGACTGCTGTTAGTTCGAGGCCACTCTGAAACTACATAGTGAATTCCAGGTCAGCCTGAGCTACAGTGAGACCCTACCTCAAAAAAAAAAAAAAAATATTCAAAGACTTTAAATACTTTAAAATTCATCATTGAGACAAAAGTATACCATCAATAATTATGACTCTATGAATTCACCAAATGAGCATATCATTTCACCAAAAATGGTCCAAAGAACAACTCTCCCGGCACTCCAGGGACTCCCTTTGTTCACCTGCTGTTTCGGACCATGGACATGCACTGCTCAGGTTGAGACTGAAGAGAAACTTTGACTGCTTTTGAGCTCCCTATAAATCCAGACATAGAACATGGACTCTAAATGTTTGTGAAAATTAGTCATGATTTTGTGTGTGGGTTTAGTTTTGTGATTCACAGTGCAATTTAGTATTACCCAGTATGCTTACTTGTAAGGGTCTGGTTTGTTTCTCCCTCTGGACTCTTATCTATATTTTTGAATATACTTTACTATGTAGCTCTTTTGATAGTTTCTCTCTCTCTCTCTCTCTCTCTCTCTCTTTTAAGGAATGGAATGGTTGGTTATGTGGTTTCCATATACTGTGTTTTAGCAGTTATTATTAAGCAGTTTTCAAAACACATGGATTTTACAGTTCGATTGATAATACATAAACGTCCTAATTTTCTATTACCTAACCAATCATTCACTTATTTTAGTCATTGTGCTAGCTCAACAGCAGTATTTTCATGTTATTTTTCTAAGAACTAATGGAATTGAGTACTTTTTAATGTTTATTAGTGATCTAGTTATATTGTTTTGTAAAAGCATGTCTCGTATTTTATAATTTGATTATTAGTTGGTCATCTCTTTTCATGGGTGGATAAAATTTCGCTTATGTCCTAGGTGGGTAGATGACTAGACACCTTGGAATTCTGTCCTATAATGGACCTGTCTTCATTTATTTTCTCACTCCATTGTACTCATTTCACTCTGAGACAGCATCTGCTGGGCCCATCTGCCCCTGAAAGACAATAACCAGCTTACACCGGCCTACTGCATGGCCAATTGAGCCAGTGTCTTCACCAGTGACATCTTCCTTTATCTTGTTTCTGTGTAACAGGTGTGCTCCTTTATCTTTCTGATGAGGAAAATTGACTTGCTAGCAAAATGCTATCACAATACCCATTTGTCTGAGAAAGGAAACAACTCTATCTGCCTGCAAAGATGTCTGCCACAACCACAGGGGATGAGCCAGGGGAAGGGCCCGTGTGAGAGCTTTACAGTCCCGCTGGAGACTCTTCCCTTTCACTTTCACCTCTGCCTGCATTATACATCATGAAATGGGTTCTATAACAGAAACAGTCACATTTAAACCCTACAGCAGACATAGAAAGGCCATGCTTGCATGTCTTCTGATACCAATTATAGCATTTTGTAGAACTCCAAACTGGCAAAACATGTGTTTCTATTTGCCAATAACCCCCTGGGCCACTTTGAATTTACAGAGTATTACCAATCCAAAGACTAATGTTCCCAAAGACAGAGGAAAATGAATAACTTGAATTCTTGGAAGGCAGGCCAGGGAGTAGGGTATCCTCAGGCTAGCTTTACCATATTGCGAGAGTGTGGGACAGGAAAGAGGCCAATAGGATAATCAGGAGGAGAGTGACTTCAACGTGAGAACATCATTTGCATCACTTTTAATGCAACTAAGACTGGTGCTTTCTCATGGTGGCATATGCATCTGGAGTTCATTTGCAGTGGCTAGAGGCCCTGCTATGCCCTTTCTTTCTCTCTCTCTCTCTCTCTGTCTGTCTCAAATAAATAAATAAAAATAAAATCTAAAAATTGGTGCTTTCTACTAAGTATTCTTAGAAAGCAAAACGGAGATTTCTTTGTCTCTCCATTATAACACTGTCATAAAGTTTTATTCTGGTAGTCTTATTTTGAATCTTTAGAATATTCTCTGAAACATTTCCCTTATAACTCTATTTCTGCTTTATAAACACAGAGGCTCCTTTGTGGACATTTTTGTCTGTCTGTGTTGTAGCTATCTTCTCATTTCTGTGACAAAGCACCCTACAAAAATTAGCTGATGGGAGAAAGGTTTTATTCTGGCTTACATTCTTGAGCGAAAGCTGCATGATGGCAGGGGACAGCATAGTATGAACACAGGGGCTGGCCATCACCTCGGCCAAAACAGGTGGAAAATAGCACAGAAGAGTAAGCCTATCTCTGCTGAGGGGGACTGGTTATAAAACCAATAAGCCCACCTCCAAAAGCACACCTCCTCCGGGAAGGTTCCACCCCCTCAAATTGCCATCAGCTGGGGATCAATCATTCCAAATATATGAGTTTATGGGGGACATCTGATTCAAACCACGAAAGTCTGTTTATTTGTCATGGTTTTCAGACTTGGTCTTATCTTGCTGTGTAGCTCAGGTTGGCCTAAACTTCATGATCCTCCTTCTTCCCAAGTGTTGGGATTACAGGTGAGCCATTATGTAACAGGGAAATTGGGGGTTCTGGGATGTTTCCTGAACCCCAAGCCCTGAGTTTATGTCTGCAAACTAACCAAAGAATTGGCAATTCCAGATTCAAGAGAATGATTTTTAAAATGCCACCTTTTATCCAGATTTTACAAAGGAGTGATGAAAGGGGAAGGCTGGGAGGTAAGAGGAGACAAAGTGGGGAGAAGAGATATGGATCTGGAGAAAAAGCATGGAAAGCAAAGAAGAAAGTTCAAGGAGCTCCAGCCGTGTGGGAAGCTGGAGAGGATAAAGAACCCATGCTGAGATTAAGGGCTAGGGGTCCCTCCCTGCTGGGCCTGGACCTGAGCCTGGGCTGAGCCAGCCCAGGCGCAGCCAAGGGAAAAATCTCACCCACAGCTGAGATCACCCAAGTGATCAGAGAAGTGGACCTGCCCTCCCCTTGCAAAGGTTATTTATAACCTTAGGGCAGTAGGCTCTCTTTTGGCCCAGGTGAACCAGAAGGCCAGCTGGTTGGTTGGGGCTAGGGGCTGTCAGAGGAAGAAAATAACCCTGGCACCAAGATCTGGGGGCTGAACTTGACCAACCAATGCTTAAATCCTATGTTTAAATCCTATGAAAGACCTCCATCCCAGGAGTGGTCCTGACTGTTTGTGGAAAAACAGTTCTTTGGAAATAGGCAAGAGATAAGAAATCAGATCATCTTGGATTTCTACAAGTGCAAATTGCCCTGCCCTTTTTACCTTTAGAAGTCCAGTCATACTAACTACCCCCCCACATTACATTCCATTTACAGTACTTTATGTTATCACTCAATATAGTAATGTTAAATTTTCAGAATTTTTTTGCATAGTTTTATGTTCTGTAGCTCTTTTTCTTTCTTTCATTACTTACTTTTATTTTTATTTTCTCATGATAATTTTTTTTCACAAAATACCTGGAAACCTATGCCCTGCAACATAATTAAGAGAGGGCATTAAACACAAAAGCAGACTGAAACCTTACAGACAAGAGGGGCTAGAAAACCAAAGTCTACTGGGGGGAGCTTTGACAGGTATTAGGAAGACAAGATGTCAGTATCTTTGCCTCCTGCTTTCATAGGAAAGCTAATGTCTCAGAGACATGTCTTCTAGTCTCCCTTCAGAGAGGTCAGGTTGCACATGTACTTCTTGAAGTCAAGAGAAACAAAGTAACAAAACCACCAGCATTCATGGATCAGTTACTTTCTCTTTGCTGGGAGAAAATACCTTATCAGAAGCAATTAAGGGAAGAAAAGACTTTATTTCGACTTACGGTTTCAGAGCTTAGGTTCATCATGGAGGGGAAAGCATGGCAGGAACAAGAAGTTGACATCACACCATCTCCTCAGCAGGGAAGAAATAGAGACGAAAAACAGCAAGTGGGGCTAGACTATACAACCTCAAGGCCTGTGTCCACAGTGACACCCTTCCTCCAGCAAGACTCCACCTCCTAGAGGTTCCACAACTTTCCAGACCAGGGCCACTAATTGGGAATTAAATATGAAAACACATAAGCCGATGGAGGACATTTTACATACAAACCACCACTATATGTATATATGTAAGCAGTGTGTTCATTCTTCTCTGTATAACACTGTTCATTGACTCCCAAGAGTACAGTGCAGGTACACAGTCTGCCCTTTGTTAGCACGCTCACCTCCTGGGCACCGTCATCTCCAGGCACAAATGCCTCCACAACAGGAGGTTTTGGAGTCTCCAGATCTTTTTTTTTAATTAATTAATTTTTTATTAATTAGTTTTGTACTCAGTGAATACAGCCAAGTTGGTACCATTGTTAGGCTCGTCCATGTCCTACCCCCTCCCACTGGCCTCTCCTTCTTGAGGTATATGGGTCATGCATTGTGGAGTTAGCCCACACTTATGGGTAGGAGAAATGTCTCTGTGTATCATGACCCAACAAGTGGCTCTGACATTCTTTCAGCCCCCTCTTCCACAAAATTTCCCTGAGCCATGTTGGGTTCATTTTTGGTCTGCTTCAGTGATGAGGTGTTGGGTGCCTCTATGTCTCTGGATATCTGATTTGGTGGGAGTTGATTGTTCTCTGTGTCAATCTCCTTCACCCTTGTGCTGGTACCCGGTTCACCAAGAAAATAGCACCCTTGCTTGTTTCACCAATTATTCTCAGTTTCAGCTGGGGCCCTTTTGAGGCATGATGGGGTGGCTCTCTCCTGATCTTTGACAGCAAATTTCTTTACTCCTGTTTCCACATGTGCTACTTGTTATTGTGTTTTTGAAAACTTGTGTGGTTTAATTTTGGTTCTCTCACTGTGTTTTCTATTTCCAGGTTAGTGTTTGCTAAGTGGGTGGTTTATTCCCATCTGCTTTCAAGCTTCCAAAGTGCTGCTGCAATTGTTTTCTCTGTCTTTTTTGAGTCTATGGGTTTAAAATTACTTTATTATAACTTTAACAGTTTTAAAAAGTCACTATAAGATATATATTTAATAAATATGAATGGCAAAATATATCCTCATTGTATTAAGAATAGGTTTTTTTTTTTTTTTTTTTTTTTTTTTTTTTTTTTGGTAGGGTCTCACTCTAGCTCAGGCTGACCTAGAATTCACTATGGAGTCTCAGGGTGGCCTTGAACTCATGGTGATCCCCCTACCTCTGCCTCCCAAGTGCTGGGATTAAAGGCGTGCACCACCATGCCTGGCTTAAAAATAGAATTTTTATGGTCTAGAGAAATGGCTTAGTGGTTAAAGCACTTGAGTATGAAGCCTAAGGACCCAGGTTCAATTCTCCAGATCCCATGTAAGCCAGATGCACAAGAGGGCACATGCATCTTTAATTTGTTTGCAGTGGCTAGAATCCCTGGTGTGCCCATTCTCTCTCTCTCTCTATTTCTCTATCTCCCTCTTTCTGTGTCTAATAATAAATAAAAATAAAATCTTTTTAAAAAAATTTTAAAAGAATAGATTTTTATGATAGAAAAATCATAAAAGCAAGAAAAAATTGCAAAACCAGAAAGATAAGATCTCTATTATCCTAAAACAGTAATATAAAATGTGAACTAAAATCTTCAGTGATGGTAACTTGATGGCTTTCTTTTATCCCGAAGGGAAGACTGAGGTCTTTATGAGAAACTAAAACAAAGAAGAAAATGTGAAAGTTATGGAGTAATAAAAGTATACTATATTAAACTATACAGTGATCACCAGAAGCTCCAACTGTAATAAAAAAGAGGAAAGAAGGTGACATTTGCCACCTGATGTAGATGTTCAACAAAGCAGAGCATTGAATATAAGCCCAGTCAAGATCTAGATAGAATAATCTATTTATTGGAGATCAATGGAAGGACCCACATTCCATTTAATGATACTGAGAGGTGAACAGGAAAAAAAAAATTACTGCTGGAAACTATACCAATGTACTCCAATAGAACTTTCAACACAAATACAATTTTTCTGTCTCTGAACTATGTAAGATGGCAGCCAAATAGGGCTATTAAACATTGGAAATATTCCTCCTGTGGGCTGGAGAAATGGCTCAGGAGGCAAAAGTGCTTGGCTGAAATATTCCTCCTTTGACATTTTTAAATTTTATTTAGTTCTATGTTAAATTACTTTAAAATTTTAATTAATCAACTTTTGAATAGCTGAATCTGGTTAAAGACAAACACTGGGCCACATAGCTTTTTAGAACATCATATTGGATCACACCAATAGTTCTTGGACATGTAACTTAAAAAGGAATAAAGACAGAGAATGAGTCCCTAGAGAAAAAAATACTAAAAAATGTATCTACCAACTACAAACTGTAAGTGGCATTTGCATTCAAATGAAAAAATATGTAAAACAATTCTGCAACTAAACATTTGGGAAAATGTTATCACTTAGATTGGATGATATAATGGAATAACTGTTACATTGCAATAAGGACACTGTGGTTACATTTAAAACAAAATCTGTGGGAAATATTCACATAAGATATCCACAAGTGAAATTATCTGATGACTAAGATTTGGTTCAGCACAATTCAAGGTTAAATGGAGGTTTAGATAAAACAAGGAACAGATGAAACAAGATTACCTTAAGTTCATTGTTGGCACTGATCAGAGACCTCTGGCAGCCTATTTTTTACTTCTAAATATACTTGAAAGCTTCTATGTACATTATATTACCTTTTAATATAATATCCAAAGCTTGGGATTCTGATTGTAATATACAGCTAAAGTTAAGATATCTGAGGGGAAAAAATACGAATATAGAGTCACTGTTTCAGGAGAACTTGGGAATTGAAATATTTAAAAGACACTGTGTTGATTGACAGGGACTTCTTCCTTGCCCTTCAAGGCAGTTACAACACACTTGTTTGAAATTTTATGAAAACTTTGGGGGACCAACTTCAGAATTTTGAATGGTCAATTTCAGAATTTTGGTATGAATACAAGAGTAGATATTGCAGTTGCAAAAACAATCACAAATTAAATACTAGGAACTTTGTTTCAAGGCTTCCTTCCCATGCCCTGTGTCTGACTCAGTGAATCCTCTATGTTTTCAAAATGAAACTTCAAACGTGAGCAGACATGTACACATCATTAATATCACAGAGTTTGTTATGTGTTAACAATTATAATAAGATACAGCATGCAGGATTTGTAAAATAACAGGAAGCACAAAGTTTGCAGTCATGCAACCTAACTGATCAGTTTCACTGGTCACGTAAATCAGACCTGTGTAGAGGTTCAAAATCAGCAATACTAAAGTTATGATTACATAGTTGCCTCATTCTATTCTTCATGACAGTCCTCCTGGAATAAGGGGAAGGAGAACAGCTGTCAGGGAATGTACTTAATTATTAATATATATATGTATGTCTTAATAATTATATAAATTTTTATATAATATATAAATTATAATATATTGATAATTATTCTGTATTAATTATTATATAAAATATCATATATATTATAATTTATTCTATATATATCACATATATGATACTTGGAAACTTGCATCAACTATATTATTACTATCTCTAGCTTACAATTTTAAAATCCTAGATTTGGAGAAGCAAATTCACTTACTTAGAGTTACACAATTAGTAGTAGAGTATACTAAGCTAGTTTGAGTAATCCTAATATGATTTCCATATTTCACTCTGCCTTTTCAAAGGTTTTATGGGTGCAGAAAAGAAGGGTTGGGAAGGAGAAGGGGAGAGGAAGAGAGAGGGGGAGACTGCCAGTCACACATTCTGTTGAGGAAAATGGTTTAAATTATTGCTTAAAATAGAATGCCAATTAAAACTGAAACTTCCAGGAAATCTGAATGCATTTGTTTTCTGGGGCTGCTATAGAAAATTACTATAAACTTAGTAACTTAAAACAACAGAAATTGATTGTCTCACAGCAGCTCTGGCAAAAGCTTTCTCTGTTCCCATCTGTACCCACCTCTCTGGTCTCAGCCTCTGCATCTGGGCTTTGGCCCTTTTCCTTTTCTGGAGGGACAGCATATGTTTTCAATCCATGATCCTATCAGCTCACTGCCTGCCCATAGAATCTCAAAAGCCCAAAAGCCATCCTTTGGTCATTGTGTATTTGTCCTCTTCTATCCAAAGTGACAGTGTTTCTAGTATAGCAGTCTCCCATGTATGATGTATGCCATTAGAAAACAGGGGAGAGCTATAACTTCAGTCTTTGTGAATGATGCAGGAGGATCATGAGTTTGAGGTCAGCCTTGGTTGCATTGTGTTTTCCAAGGAAGTCTAGGATACATAGCAAGACCTTATTTCTCAAAAAGTCATAAAAGAGGGGGGGGAATGAGAACAGAAGGGAGTTAAAAGGAAAGAGGAGGGGAATTCCACTTTGTTTTTTTACCAGCTCCTTTCTGAGTTTCTCTGTTTTCCTGTCATTCTGTAGTATGTAGTAAGAAGAAACTAAACTACAGCATTAATACTGTGCTTGTGAATATGTCCACTTAAATACACCAGTTCACTGTTTGCAGTAGAAAAAAATTCTTCCAATGATTTCCTCCACCTTATAACAAAAATAAGAGTGCCTTCCCTCTAGTTTTCAAAACTGTGCTCTTCATTTCCTTCTGAAGTCTCTGCAGCACCTTTTTGACATCCATATATATACATTTTTCTTTTTTTCTGAGGTAGGCTGACTTGGAATTCACTCTGCATTCTCAAACTTACCTCGAACTCACAGTGATCCTCTTACCACTGCTACCTGAGTGCTGAGATTAAAGGTGTGTGCCACCATGCCCAGTTTATATCCATATATGTTTTTATGAGAGAGTAAGAGTGAGAGCGAGAACAAGAGAAAGAGAATTGGCCCAACAGGGCCTCTAGCCATTGCAAAGAACTTCAGAGGCATTTACCATGTGCACCTTGTGCCCATGTACCACCTTGTGTGTCTGGTTTATGTGGGTTCTGGGTAGTTGAACCTGGGTCCTTGTGCTTCACAAGCAAGTACCTTAACCACTAAGCCATCTATCCACCCCTAACCTCCATAGTTCTATCAACAGTCTGCAGGAAATCTAGGCTGTCTTCTGTAACACACTTCATAATTATTGCAGCCTCCAACTATGATGTAATTCCTGGGGCATTGCTACACTTTGAGTGTTTACTCCCACTTTGCCAATACAAAAATCCACTTTTAGGCCACAGAATTGCCATTAAAAAAAAAAAAAAACCTGCCTACCACAGTGTGCTAAAACAACAGCATTTTATTCTCACACAGTTACGGAGACAAGAAGTCTGAAATCATAGTAGTTGCAAGGCCTGTTCCCTACAAAGTAATTTTTTTCTTGCTTATCTGGCTTCTGTTGGCAGTCAACACTCTTTGGCATGTCTTAGCTAGTAGAACGAGCCTGCTGTAATCCTTGGATTCCACATCCGTGAATGCAGATGGGCCTATTATGTCTATGCCGAGCATGGATCTTCTTTTGAGTTCTTGTCATTATTCCCTAAATAATGTGGTATCACAACTACTTACATAGCACTTACATTGTACTGAGTAGTATCAATAAACTAGAAATGCTTAAAATTTCACAGGAGGGTTTGCATAGGTCACAAGCAGAAACTAAGTCATGTTATATAACAAGTTATATTTGGGTAAGCTTGGGCACCTGCAGGAATTCTGGACCCACTTTTCCATCCACAGATGCCAACAGTGACTGGACACATTCTTACCATCTCTACCTCTGACTCTGCATTACTGGCCCCTATGTGTCTTTTACCCCTAGACATAGTTGATAAGACCATGTCTCACTTCTGCAAAGATATAAATTATTGATTAAATTTGAGGTACACCCAGATAATCTAGGCTGATCTCATCTCAATAACATTCAGTTAATTATATCTGGAAACACTTTGTGTTTATCCAAATCAGGTCACCTTCAAAGTTACCATAAATTGTGACTTGTGCATGTCTTCTTAGAGACCCCCACTTGACTTCCTGCAGTGGGTTGTATAGATGTACATTTGTCATTTGTGAGAGTAGGTGCACACATCTCTAAAATATATTTAAAAAGAACAATACACTTGGTAATCATTCTGCAATAATGAAAGCTATGGAGTAAACTTATTAGTGATACTAAAATTCAGTCTAACTATGAAATTACTTTACACATAGGGCATACATTTAAACCTGATATAAGCAATGAATTCAAATTTATCAATGTCAAGAACCCTTTCCCAACACCAGAAGGGAGTTGCTGTCAAACTAAAGCCCCAGTGAAGCCAACTGGCAACACCCCCTCCTTCAGAGCATAGTAAATTTATAATCATGGTCACCTGTCTGTCACGGTCCATAAAAGGTATCAGATATTTGTTCCTTAGTTACTACCATCCCAATTTTGAGAGGAAGACACTATTACAGACATGTCAAAATGAAAATGAAATTTTTATATAGCATAGGGATAAGGATGATTGTATTTTTCTCAAAGTAGAGATATCTTTATGTGAAACCACAACAAAAAGATACCATACTTCCAGAAGTATAAGGTCATATTTTTTGTTTTGGTTCTTTATTACTAAGAGTTAATACACAAAGTAGTATGGATTTTTAATTCATTACAGAAGTTATTCCACACATGATCTAATTCTAGCATGCTGAAGACTTTTGAACACACACCGTACTGTCAGCAAAGAAGACTTATCCACAGGGCAAACTTGGCAGGAATTATGTTTGGCATGTATCAGGGTTGTTAATGCTCCCAGGAAATGTTAACAATTTTCTAAAACCTTTAAGCAACCACTGTGTCTACTTCTTTGCTATAAATAACAATAACAGAACCCATCATTTTGAGTAATGTTGTGAAAGAAGTAATCTTCACTCAGTATGTGGAACATTTCTTTCTGAAAAAATATGAAAAGCACTGTTTTTTTTTTATTTTCTGGTGGGATATTTCTTTATGGAAACCTGATTTTGATGAGAGAATAGACTGTTCCTATTGAAATCTAAGCCCAGTGCTTGATTGTATCTGGACTGGTGCATTGGTTGGAAAGAGTAGAGACTTACACATAATGAGAGAGGAGTGTAGCTGCTTCTTGGAGAGGCTGGAGAGGAACAAACTGGAAGCACAGGGTGAGAGCCAGGATCCCGGGACACTGTCCAGGAAGCCAAACGGATTTCCACTAAAGGGGATAAAATATTTGTAAATCGCACATCTGATAAAAGTAAGGTGTGCAGCATACACAAAGAGCAACAACTCAAACAAAAGACGAACAGCCTGATTTAAAAAAAGGACCAAGGCCTAAATGAACATTTTTTCAAACATAGCATGCAAATAGACCACAAGTTCAACATCACTCATCATCAGGGGATGCAAATCAAAACTACAACGTGATATCAACTTATACCCACTAGGACACTTTGTAACAAACAAGAAATGGAAAAGGAATGTGTTGTCAAGCATAAAGAGAGCTTGGGGCCCATCTACATTATTGATAGGAATATACAATGACTCATCTATTGTAGAAAACTGTTTGGCAGTTTCCTTAATAAGTTAAATATATTAAGCTCCTGGGTTTATGTTTGAATTAGTTTTAAATCAGGTGTTGAAATTAAAATTATAAAAACTATTGATAGTAGCACTATTCATAATTTTCCAAACAGGGAAAAATTTAAGTATTCAACAATTGATGAATGAATAAATAAAGTATGACACATATAAACATTGGAAGTTTTTCCATTATATGCAGGAATGAATGACTGATTCATGGTGAACCTTTTTTAATTTTTTTATTTTATTTATGAGAAAGAGAAAGAGAGAGAGAATGGGCATGCTGCTCTGCTAAGCTATCCCTCCAGCCCTCATGGTGAACTTTTAAAACAATATACAAATTAAACAAGCTAGATAGAAAGGGCAATGTGTGTGTGTGTATATATATATGCATATATATATTTCTGATAAGACATATTCACAATTGACAATTTCATAGAAACAGGGGTTAAGGAGAGTTAAATGGGATGTGACTGCATGATAGGTATAGGTTTCTATCTGTGGCATGAAAATCATCTTTAATTAAATTGTATTTCTGGCTACAGAACAATATGTATATACTAAATGTCACTAATGATAAATTTCATGCTACATTCATTTTATTAACACAAAATAAATATGAAAATAAAAATACTTGGGAGAACAAGAGAGAGAGAAACTAGTGAATTATTGTTACAACCCATGTGATATCTTCTTTAACCATGATAAATACTTATTTTCTAAAAAAAAAATAGAAAATTACAAATTTCCAATTTAACTGGATGTGTTTTTTTTTGTTTTGTTTTGTTTTTTTTTTTTGGAAATTGATTCCAAGGCTGAGTAAAATTGTACCAGAATTGTCAGCCTGTGTGTGTGTGTGTGTGTGTGTGTGTGTGTGTTTATGTGTGCATGCACATGCACTTGATATGCAGATTGATATATATAAATATATATAAATAATATATACATAAAAAAACAAAATTACTGAACACCAAATACCTGCCATTACAGACCTTAGGAGTCAAAAAATAGTGCAACATGGTCACCATCAGAACCTAATACAGTCATGCCTTTCTCAAAATCATGATCAAGTTCTCTGTCCTTCTGACCCCATGTGACACATGGAATGTAAAATTCCAGGACTTTCCTGATCACTTCCAAGTATTTCAGGACAGGAGTGTACTTGCCATCATGTCAATCACACCTACCTTTAATAACTGAGTGCCTGTCACATTACTGTCTGGTCACTGGATTGCTGAACTGCATGCTTAAATCGCTGTTCTCAATTTTTCCAGGAAGCAGCTCTCACCATCTGTCATCACAACCCTTTACCTCTCTCCTCTGGAGCAGAAACCACAGACAGCCCTCAGGGCTCAGGCCAGACGCTGCTTCCTACTGCCAAGTATTCCTAATGCCTCATGTCTCCATGAATTTCTGAACACTGTCTGCTTTTAATTTCTCTGTGACAAGTCTCTTCTCTTCTGGGTGCCAGGACACTGCCATCTCATGCTGGTCCAGAACCTGTGATTGTCTCCACTGTGATTCATTATTATGATTATTTTCATTATAAAATAAATAATATTGGCTAACACTTGTTTTGTAGCATGTATCACAAAGTTGGAAGACGCTTTAAATATCTGCCTCATTATTCTCATCTAGTAAGCTACTTAGGCTTATAGAAATCAAATCTGTTCATCCCCATCACAGAGCTATACATTTTATTAGATAGAATTTAAAATTTGGTTGGTCTAGTCCCAGAGGTTCTGAATTTGAATCACTGGCATACCCTGTGAAGTCTTTGCCCATCCATGTGGGCACTATCAGAATCCAATCAAAAGAGCTCAAGAAGCCCAGC
This sequence comes from Dipus sagitta, assembly GCA_036346955.1. Classification (NCBI taxonomy): domain Eukaryota; kingdom Metazoa; phylum Chordata; class Mammalia; order Rodentia; family Dipodidae; genus Dipus; species Dipus sagitta. The sequence goes on from CM070784.1 coordinate 26,918,034, forward strand.
AGGCAGAAAGGCACGGTGGTGCAGGTCTAATTTAGATCATGTTCTAGGATATGGCCAACTGGAGATAGATACTTAAGTTTCATCTTCCTTAAACCTCACAAACACTTCAAAGTGATTTCAAGTACTGTGCATTGAAGGGTGTGGCATATGGGTTGTTATAATTGATTGATATGGTATTGTTGGGATTCCTAGGAAGTTCCTTTGCATATGTGGGTTTTGACACAGAGAGAAGGATGAGAGGCTTACTAATTATTTACTTGCTCTTCCTCCTCTAGTATTTGTCTCAAGTCTTCAAGTAGGTGTTTAGAGTATTTGGAATCAAGACACCTCTGAGGATCTTCCTGACATATCCTCATCAGATTTTAGGTGCATGCATGCTGACAATAATTTTTACTGTGAGACTATGTTTTAGAACATGCAAAGAATTTCCACAATAGTATACCCAAAAGTCTCAAATCACATTGTAATTTTTCTAATTTATATTATGTATTTTGACTTCCTATAAATGGTTATAGTATTTGGAGAAAATTTTTAAATTCATCATCTTTCCTTGCATCCTGTTATACTCAAGTAATTTATCAAGTTCCAAGGGTATTGATAATTCAAATAAAACTACTTCAGGTCTTAAAATAAAATAAAATTCTCAAAAGAACTTCTTGGTTATAGACAGAGTTTTGTATAGAGGTCTCTGTAGGAGAATTCATTACTTGGTAATACTGTTAAGGCTTCATAGATCCAGAGGAAAGCATTAGATGAATTGTGGTCACATTTGATTAGATTTGGACCCAAGGGAATAATTCCATACATCAAGGTAACTGAAGAATGATCTCAACTGCAATTCTTTAACCCTGATAAATTCTGCTCTCTAATAAACATGAATAGTTAATTTTTAAGGATACAAGGAGCACATGTATACTGCTGTTAGAGGTGGAACCATTTAATCTCACACTTTGCTGTAAAACGTATTTTAGACCTAATCACTGGATATCAGAAAATAGCCTTTGCTATTAAAGTCAGGCAGTAATTTATGTGATGCTGACAATTTAAAATTGCCTATCTTGCTAGCTTGTACATCTAAAGCAAAATTTAAGAATTAGTAACATCAGGTGAACTATTCTGGTCAGGAAAAAATAAATAGTATAACTGTAAATTATATGTTAAATATTAATTATGATCTTGCTTTTCTATCTTATTTTTTCTTCTTTAGATTTTCAAAAGAATTTATTAGCCCTTTTGCTTCTCTTGTAGGATTAAAAATTTCCAAGGAAATGTAATTATGGACTAGGTAGTGTTACATCTCTTATTTTATGGGAAAATAGTAAGAAATGAGTTCAGAAAAGAGAATCAAAGGAAAAAAATGAATTTGGGTATTTTTGTTTAGTATTTTGTTAAATGATTGATTTGTTTTTATCTCATTAAACCATGTACACCAGCTTTCCAGGATAAATGTAGCAGCATTTCACAATAGAATTTCTCTTGGCCCAATTTTAATGATAGGAATCAGAGCAATATGTCTAATGAAAGCTACTTGAATAGAGGACTAGCAAGGGGGTATCTGCCATTCTTCTTCACAGATATTAATTAAAACCTACATCAGTAAATTTGAGTAGTTATAAGGAGAGAGGGAATGGAGTTGAGAGAGAACATCCAAGCACTGAGGTATCTACACAAGTGAAGAATTAAGCACTACTCACTTTAAGCCAGTGAGAGATCTCCTTATGCCTCAAAGAACTTGACTTTGTCCCTTATGAGATACTGAGACATGCTACAATTTTAAGAACAAGTTTCTGGTTATCTTGCTGTTGCAAGTGTGTAGAAGGGTCACATGAAAAAGTAACTGCTCTTCCATTTGTCAAACATAAGTGCCTTTAGAGGAACTGCTCCTATTTTGACAAAAGCCACTAAGGAGAAGGCATTAGATTCAATAGAGCTACATGCAGACAATAGGTGACCAATACAGGGGCTCTTCCCCCAAATGCTCGTTTATCTATCATTTCTTCAACAGATATTTATGGATTATCTACTGCATGCAAAGCAGCATTCTAGACATAGAAAATGGAAGATTTGAGAGAAAGTCACAGAGTTATTTCTATAGAAAATGATAACAATGTCTGAGGGAAGCATAAAAAGTAAAAAGCCACATGAGAAAAGATGTGTGAGCTGCAGTATAGGAAGTGTAGCTAGAGATTGCAGGGGAGGAATTACTGAAAAATCAAAAGTGCCCATGGTAAGAATGAACTTCCAGTGATTGCTCTGTTGAGGAAAAAAAAAATATACCATCCCAACTCATGAGTGGAGCTTACTTTTGGAGAATAAAAGAAGACAAGGGTGAGTCAAAGATAGGGAAAGCGAGAAGTAGACCACTCCTGCCCTCTCTGTTACTGTTACTGGTTTTGAGAGGGATGGAGCTTCTTAAACCAGGGGCTGTCAAGTTTGCTATCCTGTGACTTGCAAATAATAAGCAAGTGCAGACACAGCAAAAGGCAAGTTAAGCATGGTTTAATTTAGACAATAAAGTAAAGCAGACAGCTCCAAGTTGGGAGGGGTGCTAAGCAGGTAACTTACGTGGGGTCTTGGATTGGGGTTTCCTCTAGCCTTGGGGATATATAATAGACATCACGTTGATATGAGTTTCACTGGCTAAATGTAAATTTATACAGAGGACCTTGATTGGTTGGTGTTTCAGGAAGAAGAATACAGAACCAGAATGGGCTTACCAGTGGGAGTAAAGCCCATAAAAAAAAATTCTGAAAAAGAGGAAGAATAAGGAAGATGTTCCTAATTGCCATCTTGATGAGTCATGTTTAATTTAGTACTGGAATTGTGCTCTAGTCTCGCTATGGCAGGTTGACATTTATCTCTTCCGCCTGGGCCATTAATAACTGCCTAAAAAAAGAAGGCTACCTTGCTGTTAATATCTATCACTACTGTTTTCCACCTTCAAAAATACTCAACTACAAGAAACGGTAAGTTTCAACCTGAACTGAAGGTTGGAATTCCAACTGTCCAGCTCTACTTGCATTTTTAACTGGAAGCATCTACAGGATTCTTCTTCCTCCCCCTTTTCCTCACATTCCTTCCTATCTCCTTTCTTTCTTCCCTGCCCCTCCATCCTGATTGGAAAAGTTGGGAGAGTTCTCTGAGATGCCTTCCTAGGAGACTTAAAAAACTAATCTAAGGGCTGGAGAGATGGCTTAGCAGTTAAGGCATTTGCCTGCAAAACCAAAGGACCCAGGTTTGATTTCCCAGGACCCACATAAGCCAGATGCATAAGGGGCACATGCGTCTGGAGTTCATTTGTGGTGGCTCCAGGTCCTGGCACACCCATTCTCTGTCTGTTTCTCTTCTCTGTCTCTCTTCTCTCTCTCTCTCTGTTTGCAAATAAATAAAAATAAAATTTTAAAAAAACTCATCTAAGATTGTCTGAACAGAATTAGTAAGAAAATAAAACTGCCTAGTGATTAAATTTATTATGTTCTCCTATTTCATAAGCCAGATATGATGGCTCAGAACTGTGATCCAAACACTTGGTATATGGATGCAAGAGGATCAGGAGTTCAAGGTCATACTCAAATACGTAGCAATTTCAAAACCAACCTCTTACATGAGACTGTATCTCAAAAATGGGGGTTTCCAGAGGCTCCTGTGAGTTCAGTGAGTCTCAGTATGCATGTTGAGAAAGTACACTCTGGCTCCCCAGCAGCGCATGTGGAGAGAGTGAGCCCTGACTCCCTGGTTTTATGGTAGCTCTCCTAGGGTGGATAGGGCCTGAGACACAGGTAGGATGACTAGGCCCCAGCTCCCTGGTTCACCAGCAGCAACAGACATGTAAGATGGGTAGACCCTGTTATCTGGTCACCTGCTGGTACCTATGGGGTGGGTAAGGCCTGGCACACATATGGGTGACTAGGCCCCAGCTTCCTGGTTCCCCAGCAGCACCAGGCATATGGGGTGGGTAGAGCCTGGATCACAGGCTTTCCAGCAGCTCCTGGGGGATGAGTAGTGCCCCACATGCATATGGGGTGAGTAGGCACTGGCTCCAAGGTTTTCTGACAATGCTTGAGTGTAGGACAAGTAGGCCCTGGCACCCCTGCTCCTCACACACCCACCTGGGGCTGGTGAACCACAGAATCCCCACAGGAGACATGTTGGCTTAGGTTCACAATCAGGCATCTCCTGGCAATCATCTCAATCCCAAACACATGACCCAGGCAGGCCCCATAACCACCGTGACTGAGATTCAAACTTGCCAGTCGGATAACTGCTATGCCCTCATCCTGCCTGACACCAGTTGTCAAAGCCAAGCCCACCACCAAGGATCGTGAAGGGAGTACCAGAGAGACAATAGTACCCTTCCTGGCCACTAAGTTGGCCAGGCAGTCCAGTGCCTCACCCAGAATTCCCAGGAGAGTGAATACACAATAAAGACAGAGCTCAGGCTCAAGAGCATACAACCCAAACCTCTAAATATATCATCTTCCTATTCCTATCTTGACAAAACCTGAAAAAAAAGCAATCAACACATATTCCATATGTTATACTAGCTGCTACAGTCCCAGCAAAACAACATAACTACCTCAAGATGGGCAAACTCCAATGCAAAACAAAGAACACAAGATTCCAAGACAAAATATCCCCACCTAGGATACCTAACCTCATAATGGAACCCTACATTGCAAACCTAGAGGAAACTCCTGCCATAGAAGCCCACATTGAAGCTATTACAAGTATAGTCAAAATAATTAATGAGTTCATGAATAAACAGATGGAAGAATTAGTTGAGATATGAAATAAACAACTTATGAATGAATTTAAAGCATGGCTAAATGAAGAAGAAAATCAACAAATAGAATTGAAGAATGAACTCAAAGTATGGCTGAAGGAAACAGAAACTAATCATCATAAAGAATTTCATATATGTCTCAAAAAAAATGAAGACAATCCAAAAGAACTTGATAGAAGGACAAAGGAAATGGAGAAATAAACAACAAAAAAAAATGATCTTAGTGGGCAGTGGAATAATCTCAATTAAGACATAATCAAATGTAGAAATGAACTTCAACAAACAACAAGCAAGTCTAATCAAGAAATGAAATTGGAATTCCACAAACAGCCGGAGATGCTGAAAAAAAAAGTAATAAATAACAACAATTGAATAACTCTTTTAAAAGGCTCCCAGGAAAGCCTCATTGACAGAGTAGACCATATGAAGAAGACACTATCAGAATTTAAGGACAAGACAGAGGAAATAATCCAGCAGTCCAAAAACAATGATAAGCTCCAAACAACATGTGCAAAGTTTATGTGGGACACCTCACTGGCATACAAGGAGGGGAAGAAACACAGACCAAAGGCATAGAGGACATCTTCAACAAAGTTATTGAAGAAAAATTTCCTAATCTCCCAAAAGGAAGTCCCATCAAAGTACAATAGATACTCAGAAAACCAAGCAGACCAGAGGAGAAATTCCACACGTCACATTATAGTTAAAACCTCAACACTGAAAACAAAGAAAGGGTTCTAAAAGCTCTGTTGCAGTCAAGTTCACATTGCTGGTAGAAATCACCCAATAAAGAGCAGCTTGTGGGAAAAAGAGGTTTATTTTGGCTTACAGGCTTGAGGGGGAGACTCCATGATGGCATGGAAAATGATGGCATGAGCAAAGGGTGGACATCACCCCCTGACCCACACAAGATAGACAATAGGAATAGGAGAGTTTGCCAAACACTAGCAAGGGGAAACTGGCTATAACACCCATAAACCTGCCCCAAACAATACATTGCTTCTAGGAGGCTTTAATTTCCAATTGCCATCAGCTGGGGAACCTAACATCCAGAACACCTAAGTTTATGGGGGACACCTGAATCAAACCACCACAAGCTCCAAAGAGAAAAACAACTTGTTCCATGCAAAGGTAAACCCATCAAAGTTACCTCTGATTTTTCAATGGAAACTCTTAACAGCCAGACTGAATTGGAATAGAGCATTTCAAATCCCAAAAGGCCATGGCTGCCAATCCAAAATATTATCCCCAGCAAAATTATCCCTCATAATTGAAGGTAAAAGAAAAACTTTCCATGTTAAAAGTCAACTATATGATGAGCACTAAGCCAATACTATAGAAATTAGTGCATACAATAACTCAAACTGAAGAAACAAACAATCATACCCAAGAGTCTACAAAAGGGAAAAATAACAACCATGAGTAGACCAGACATGAAAACATAAAGTCCAAGAAACAACAAACTCCACAAATCCTCCAACTTGACAGGATTGACTTGCACCTCAAAGTTATAACTCTAGAAATCTATAGCCTCAATGTCCCAATCAAAACATACAGGCTAGAAAGTCAGATCAGAAAAATGAACCTATCTATTTGCTATCAACAGGAAATCCATCTTACCAATTATGACAAACACTACTTTAGGGTGGAAGGAGGGGGAAAAAAATCCAAGCTAATGAAAATAAGAAACTATACTGATATCAGACAAAATATACTTCAAACCAAAAGTAATCAAAAGTGATAAAGAAGGCTATTTCATACTCATCAAAGGTAAAAAATAAAATACAAGAGGATATTATAATCATAAACCTATATGCACCAAACATAGGAGCACAAATTTTTATACAGCAAATTCTGTTAGACAATCAAAAGAAATAACCTCAAACATAATTATAGTACGAGAATTTTATAATTCACTATCATCATTAGACAGATCATCTAAGCAGAAAATTAAGCACATAGAGACCTGACTGAAATCTGGAAGAGAGCCAGTCCCCAGACAGTATACCCAACTAGTGCTGGAAACCACTACATGAATTACTGGGGTGGCGGGGGGGGGAGGAGTGAGCAACAATGGTCTGAGCAACTAGAGGTATATGCTACTCACAAGCAAACACCCTGACAGGATGTATGTGCCAGTGCAATACTGGCACACAGCCTTGGCGGGTAACCAAAGACTTTCTGATCAGCTAAGAGATCCACTCAGTGTAATGGAATCCATATCTGGAATTGGGAACCAAATTAGAATCTTATGGAGACAACGATTATGCTCTCTAGTATCAAACTCTCACTAGTCTTTGGCTAAAAGAGGGCATACATACATCCAATTCTCCCTGAATTAATAGTGCTTATCCCCTTTAAACTATGCTGACTTCACTCTCTGGGGGAGAATGTATTCTTCTTTTTCATAAGATAGTGAGAGCCAAGGAGATAAACTACCCCTCCTACTTCAGCCTAGCTACAGCTGAAACCACAGAGGAAGTGGGAAGATGAGCAAGAGTGTTGCTTCCATGGTGAACCTGACAATCAGTGCCAGGGTGAAGGAGACAGACCCTAAGGATATTCAACACCTACCAAAGCAGAGATTTGGAAGCTCCTAAGAACTCGTCACTGAAATAGACTTAAAACATACCCACCACAGCTCAGGAAATTTTGTGGCAGAGGGGGTGGAAAAATTGTAAGATCCACAGGTTGAAACATCATGCCCAGAGTCATTGCTCCTTCCCCAAAACTGTCTGTTGCTCCCACAACACATAACCCACAATCCCATGGGGAATAACTGCAGCCCCACTGAGGAGGGTCCCCAGTGGAACGGGGGCAGGGACGAGGGAAAGTACTAACATATGATATATCCATACAAAATATGTTGTCAATAATGTTATCATTAAAAGTTATCATTAAAAATGTTATTAAAAAGAAAGAAAATTAACCATGAAAAAAGGGAGTTAAACAATACCATAGATTAATTGGATTTAACACACATCTACAGAATATTCCACCCCAATTCCACAGAATACATATTTTTCTCAGCAGCTCATTGAGCCTTCTATAAAATAGATCATATATTGGAGCATAAAACCTGTCTCAAAAAATTTATAAAAGTCAACTTAACTCAATGCATAATACCAAACCACAATGCTAGAGAGGTTAAAAACAATAGAAACATCAGAAAATACACCAACATCTGGAGGCTGAACAATTCATTATTAAATAACATATTAGTAGTCAAAGAAATCAGAAAGAAAATCAAAAATTTCTGGGACCGAATGACAATGAAAACATAACATACCGAAATTTATGGGATGCAATGAAGGCAGTTTTAAGAGTTCATAGCACTAGCTGTTGTCATTACAAAGACAGAGAGACCTCAGATCAACAGCTTAACCATCCAGCTGAAGGCACTGAACAAACAAGAACAATTGAAACCCAATACTACAAATGTACACAATCAAGATCAGAATGGAAATCAATGAATTGGAAATCAAGGAAATAATTTTTAAAATTGATGAATCAAAGAGCTGGTTCTTTGGAAGAAACAAACAAAATTGATAAACCCCTAGCCGATTTAGTCAAAAGAAAAAAAGAGGGCCCGGAGAGATGGATTAGCAACCAAGGAACTTTCCTGTGAAGTGTACGGACCCAAGTTTGATTCCCCAGTACCAACATAAGCCAAATGCACAAGGTAGTGCATATATCTGGAGTTTGTTTGCAATGACTAGAGGCCCTGGCATGCCCATTCTTTCTCTACTGTATATGCTTCTTTCTCTCTGTCTCTCTTTCTTAAATAAATGAATTAGGAAGTTTTTTTTTTTTTTTCAAAGAAGAAAAAAAGAGAAGACTCAAATCAACAAGATCAGAAATAAAAAGGGAGATGTTACAACAGACCCTCATGAAATTGCAAGAATCATCAGGACATATTTCAAAGATCTATATTCCACAAAACTGGAAAACTCAAAAGAAATGGTTGAATTTCTTAAATCATAACACCTGCCAAAACTAAACCCAGACCACATAAGCTACCTGAATAGAGACTTAATATCAAAAAAGTAGAGCTGTAATTAAAAGCCTTTCCCCCTCAAAACACACACACATACCAATAAAAAAACCTTTCAGGCCCAGTTTCACTGCTGACTTCTACCAAACCTTCACTGAAGATACAAAGCCAATTTCTCTCAAATTATTCTACACAATTAAAAAGGAGAGAATGCCCCTGATTCCTTCTATGACGCCACCACAAAAAAAGAAAACTACAGACTGATATACCTGATGAACTTAGATGCAAAAATTCTCAATAAAATTCTTGCAAACAGAATTCAAGAACACATCAAAAGCACCATCCACCAAGCAGATTTCATCCCAGGTATGCAGGGTTGGTTCAACATACAGAAACCAATAAATGTAATACATTACATAAACAGACTCAAAGTCAGAAATCACATGATCATCTTAATAGATGCAGAAAAGGCCTTCAACAAAATTCTACATCCCTACGTGATTACAACACTAGAGAAAATAGGGATGGAGGGACTATATCTCGATCTAATAAAGGCAATATGCAACAGACCTAAAGCCCATATCATGTTAAATGGGGAAAAACTCAAAGCATTCCCATTAAGGTCTGGAACTAGACAGGCGTGCCCATTCTCACCACTGCTTCTCAACATAGTCCTTGATTCTTAGCTCAAACAATGAGGCAAGAGAAAAAATAAAAGGGATACAAATTGGAAAGGAAAAGGTAAAACTATGCCTATTTGCAGATACCTGATTCTATACTTAAGAGATCCAAAATTGCCAAAATAACTCCTAGAAATAACAACTGCTTTCAACAAAGCAACAGGATATAAAATCAACAAAATAATTGTTTTCATCACTGACAATAATATGAAAAAATAAATCAGGGAAGCTGTCCCGTGTACAATTGCCACAAAAAAAAAAAAAAAAATCAAATACCTTGGAGTCTCCCTAACCAAAGAAGTAAAAGTAAAAATCCTATACAATGAAAATATAAAAAGATTAAGTAAAGAACCAGAGGAAGACATGACAAGATGGAGTGAACTTCCATGCTCATGGATTGGAGGAGTTAATATTATTAAAATGGTCATCCTATCAAAAGCAATATACAGACTCAATCAAATGTCCAGCAATAGTCTTCACAGAATTAGAAAAAAAAAGGGGATCTTAAAATTCATATAGAAGCACAAAATGCTTCAGACAGCCAAAGATGTTCTCAGCAAAAAGGATCACCTCTGGTGGTATCACCACACCTGATTTCAAGTTATACAGTAAGCCCATAGTAATAAAAGCAGCATAGTACTGGCATATAAACAGGAACATAGATCAAAAAATAAAATTGAAGATCCAGATATGAATTTGAGTAACTACAGCTACCTGACCTTTGGCAAGGGGGCCAAAATTGCTCACTGGAACAAAGACAGCACCTTTAGCAAATGGTGCTGGAGAAACTGGATAGCTACATGCAGAAGATTGAATTTGGACCCCCTTCTCTCACCTTAAAGTAAAATCAACTCCAGATGGATCAAGAACCTCAATATAAGACCTAAAACTCTAAATCGACTACAAGAAAAAGTAGGGAGAAGACTCCAAGATAGAGGTATCCAGAAAGACTTTCTGAACAAGACTTAAGTAGCCCTGGGAATTAAGCTAACATTCCAACACTGGGAACTCATGAAAATAGAAATCTTTTGTACTGATAAGCAAACCATCAACACAGTCAATAGACAACCTACTGAACAAGGGTAAAGAAAGAGACCAGTGGGAATGGTGGCACATGCCTTTCATCCCAGCAATTGGGAGGCTGAGGTAGGAGGATTGCTGTGAGTTCAAGGCCAACCTAGGACTACATAGTGAATTACAGGTGAGCCTGGGCTAAAGCGAGACCCTAACTTGGAAAAAGAGAGAGCCAATTGTCTACCATGATGTGTCACCTCCACTTCATCTGCCGGGGCCCAGAAGTCATTATAGAGGAAGTGGTGGCACGAATACTTACTTCCATTGTAGTTAGCCTTAAAATAGTCCCAGGGAAATGATTACAGACACCAAACCTCACCAAAACAGAGATCCAGAGTCTACAGAGAAAGAAACCACTAAATCAGATCCCTATTTTGCCCACCAGGGCTTAGGGAATATTTTGAAAGATGGGGCAGAAAGATTGTAAGAGCCTCAGGGTGGGTGGTAATAGCCCAAGGCACCTTGTTTCCTGGATCCCTGCAGAAACTGACTGTGGCCTCTTGGTACCCACAATGAATATCAATAACCCCACCGGAAAAAGACCCTCAGCAGAATTAGGCCAAGGCAGAAGTCTAAGAGTACACCCATTTTACAAAATAAGCAATAAATAATAATAAATAAAACCTCCATGTTTTCAGTGTAATATTGGTTGGTGACATTACTGTACCTACAGTAGAAACTGAAGTTCAAAGAGCAAATTAATCTACCCAAGCGCACGCAAATGCGAGAGGGCAGAGGCAGGAGGCTAGGGCAGGAGAATGAAAGCTACCATTCAATTGTGTTTGGTTCCAATGCCTTCCTTGAAGCAAAGGGAAATGCAAGAATTAGGATTTCTTTGTGAAGAATCATTTGTTCCTTAAGATTCTTAAGGGGCGCGCAGCTTGAGGTACAACACAAGGTGCATACTAAAGAAAAGAATTTTTGACTGAATATGTTGGCCTGAAAGTGGGAGTACCATTGTTACCTCCCCAGTCAGGATTGGTCCCTATTATTTTCTACCTACTCCTTTGTCCCGTCTGCCTCTTTCATTAGACCTGCAGGGTGTAGTTCTGAACTGACATTTATATTGACATACTCCTAAGATGTTTAAATGCACTTTCATGCAAATAATTATTTGATCCTACAATAGCCCCAAGGAAAGAAGGATAAGTATTATAACGATTCTTTTGTCACAATAGAAAATGAAACTATAGCTGAAAGAGGATAAAACCGAAACTGAAGAGTTGGAGTGAATGGCCCCGAGTTATGCTGCGTCCTGCTGGAGGCAGACCTTGACATGACTCTTCTGGCTCACAGTTTAATTTTCTTAGGGGAGACTTAAGAAGATTAAAGAAAGCACTTGTGCTGTAACAGATAAAAAAGAATTAGATAACCATTTGTGTCAGGAAAAAAAAAAAAGATACGCCATAAAATTTGCAGTTTTCACTGCTTTTCAATTTAATAGTTGCTCTAATTTCATGTTTTGTTTCGTTTTGTTTTGTTTTTCTTTTCCTTGAGCTATACAAATACCTTCTGGAACTCTACTGAGAACAGTTGTTTGTTTGAAGGTTTTGATTTCCTTTTTTATCCTGTCTTTAGGCTTTCCTAACTTTTAAATCAGAATAAAATAAAAATAAAATAAAATAAAAGAAAGCCCCTCAATATTTCTCAAGTTAACTTTTTTTTTAATTAATAACTTATACAATTTATTAAAAGGCAACTACTTTATGAACAAAAAAAGAATACAGCAGGACAAGCTTGAGCAGAAGCCATTACAATCTTAAATATGATGGTAGGGTGATCCTCACCAGGAAGGGGATGTTAAAACAAAGCCATAAAGGAGAGGAAAGAGTTAATCCTGTGGCTGTCTGGTTCAGGAGCCTATGAAAAGATCCTAAAGGGACGATATGTATTCTAGGAACATGTTCTGGCATGTTTCAGGAGCAGCATGGTATCTCATGTGCTTGCAGTAGAGTTCGTAAAGTTCATGGGTAGGTATCAAGGGAACTTTTTGGTCCTTTTTCATTTGGACTCTGAAAGTAATAGCCAACCTTGGAAAGGGTTGGGCAAAAATTTTAAAACATTACTCTAGCCTCAGTGCTGGTAAGGGAGAAAAAGCCTATTCCCAATGCTTCGTGTATGGTGGTCCAATTCAGTTACCTTCTATTGTTTCCCACTACTATGCTAGTCTAAGGAAATTGCAACCATCTGGGGTTTGTCTGCAGCTTCTGAAGGCCCTGGTGCATCCATTCTCTCTCTCTCTCTCTCTCTTTCTCTCTCTCTCTCTCTCTCTCTCTCTCTATCTGTCTATGTCTATCTCTCAAAATAAATAAATAAAAGAAAGACAACTCAGTCATGGAGCTAATCAATGAATTTTAAATAAGTTTGAATTTTCTTGTCTTTGTTAAATTAACAAACACACATTTGAAATGTGCCAAGATCAGTAGTGTGCATCATAAAAAATCTTCGCCAAATTCTGATCACTGAAATGATTTTAAAATTGTAATGCTGAAATAGCCAATGAATCATTGTGAATGTACATGTTTGTTCATTTAAGTAACTGCTCTTTATTCAGTATACAGTTATTATCTCTTAACTACTGACCTATCGTTTCTATTATAGATTGTTGTCAGGTAGTATTCAAAAGGGCTAGAATCTATCACTTTATCAAACTGAACATACAAAAAGTTATTAAAATGGCAAAGCCATGATTAGTTTAAGAAGATTTATATATACTTACCTATGCATCAAAATATTTAAGTGCCTATGTCGTTCACAAATAACTATTTCATCCCATTAACTGAACAATTCACACAGGTTCATGGTGACAGTACTTTCTTTTTGATTAATTTGAATATTACCAAAGTTTAGATTAATATTTTCCAAAGTACTTCAGAATTTTTTCTCTATATTATCATCAAAGATATAAACATAAAAGAACACTCTGCAATGAAATGCTCAGATGAAATGAGAATCAAATGTTTTTCCTTTATTGCTTTTCTTATCTTCAGAGTTTATTTGTGACTATATATGCAGATTTTCTTGAAATTAGAAATACAGCCAAAGGGTTTCTTATCATAATAAAATTGCATTTTAAAGAAATAATAATATGACTAGAATTTTATTTTTAACCTCTTTGATTATGGATATTTTTAAGCAGAAGCCAAAGTAGAGAGAACAGTCTAATAGACATTCATGTCTCCATCAAAGAGCTTCAGCAATCCACCAGTGCTATTTTATTTCTTTCACATTGTAATTATTTTGAAATGTTAGAATAAGCAGGGAAAGAAACCAGAGGAAAGGTCTGACTCAACAGTAGACTTTCTTGGGCCATCCTGAGAAGGGCTCTGTCAAGGGAGATCAAAAAAACCACCTCCCTGCCAGGCGTGGTGGTGCACAACTTTAATTCCAGCATTCAGTAGGCAGAGGTGGGAGGATCACCATGAGTTCGAGGCCACCCTGAGACTACATACTGAGTCTGAGTTAGAGCAAGATCCTACCTCAAAAAACCAATAAAAGAAAAAAAAACACCTCTCTTAGAGACTGTGGGATACTTGTAGGGCTGTGGGAGTCATTGGAATTCTTTGGTTGCAGGGTGGTCTGCCATACCTCAGAGCAAGTGATAATTAGACAGGTGGCTAGGGTCTTTCCAGGAAAGTGATAATGAGGGATGGGTGATCTGGATTATTCCAGGAAAGTGACAATGGCAAGGGGTGGTCCAGATTCTGGAAATGTAATAATTGGGAGGGGTGGTTGGGTCACTCTTAGCAGTCAAAGTTCAAAGATGGAGTAATTCTGGTTCTAGCATGAAACAAACCTTAGCTCCTATAACATGTCTTTTGTAGAGACATTGGAATAAAATTTAAAGAGATTACTTTTAAAATATAACAGAAATATAACTAAAACTCTAAAATGAATAATTGTTGTATTTATCAAATATTGAGCCAATATACAAATTCCAGCAGATTTCTCATACATTTTGCTGAGTGTTTATCTTTGCTTTCTTCTACTGTACTTTCTTTATTTTTCTTGTTTTTATTTTGGGTAAAAATATATAAAAGTGACTCTGAGAACCTAAAAATGGTCACGTCTCTGTTTAAGAGTGCTGGTGCTGCTACGTTGACCCTTTCTTGAAAACATATCTCACTTCCTACTGGATTGACCTTAGCAGAGTAGCAGCTGTTAAGATTCACCACTGTCCCCAAAGGTGCAAAGTGGAAGCTTTGATTCCATTGCTCTTTGTACACTAACGAGATGATTTTTTTTTGGGGGGGGGGGGGTTCAAGGTAGGGTCTTGCTGTAGCCCAGGCTGACCTGGAATTCACTACGTAGTCTCAGGGTGGCCTCAAATTCATGGCAATCCTCCTACCTCTGCCTCCTGAGTGCTGGGATTAAAGGCATGCACCACCACACCCAGCGAGATGAATATTTTGTAAACTATTTTTATTTATTATTCATTTGCAAGGAAAGAGAGAGCATGCTAGGACCTACCTCCATTGCATCTAAAATCCAGATTCATTAGTCACTTTGTGCATGTAGCTTTATGTGAGTCTGAGGAATTGAACACCAACCATCAGGCCTTGCTAGAAAATACCCTTAATTGTTGAGCCATCTCTTCTCTGGCCCAAACTACATATTTTTGTTTATTGTTATTTATTTATTTGAGAGCAACAGACAGAGAGAGAGAGAGAGAAAGAGGCAGGTAGATAGAGAATGGGCGTGCCAGGGCCTCCAGCCACTGCAAACAAAATCCAGATGCATGTGCCACCTTGTGCATCTGGCTTACATGGGTCCTGGGGAATTGAGCCTCGAAGCGGGGTCCTTAGGATTCACAGGCAAGAGCTTAACCATTAAACCATCTCTCTAGCCCACTACATATTTTTTACACAGAAAAAAATAATTCCTCTAATACTTACTTAGCTTGAGGTATGGGTTTTACAGGAAAGGGAAGATTAAATTGTTGGCCTTTTAATGTTTGTTTTTTTTTTCTTTTCCAGTTGTTGCAATTAGGGTTAGTTTCCATAGCATTTTCCTAATGTGACCAGTAAGCAAAGGTGGGTTTTTACTGATCTTAACATAACTGATGTGCTACATCCCACTGTACATATTCTTTTGTTATTTATGAAATGGAAGAACCTTAGAATTTTGGTCCTAGCAATTTTAAACAACCTCAGAAGACTTAGATATTTTTCTTCCTTTCTGTTGCAACAATTTCCAGTCTCATTTGGTCCATTTCTTTTCCTGGACCTATATGCACCTACTTATCTAAGAAACCCTAGTTCCTTATAATAGAAAATATAATTTAGCAATTACAACTGGGGCTCCACAGAGTTACTTACTGACAAATGGATTTTTAAGTCAGACTGCTAGATCTGAGCTGGTCAGGATAATATTACAAGATTCTGTTACAAAAACAAGTAATGAAATCTTAAAAATAGTACATATTTCTGGAGGACTGAATATTTCTTGCAATGATTCCTATGAATACTTTTGCCTTATTTTACCAAATAATAATATAGTGATGCTATCTTTTTTTATATGCTAATTTTCTAGAATAATATTGGTTTTATCTTCTAACATTTCTATCCTGCAGGTTAATACAATGTCTTATAAATAAGATATATCTTCTCATTGTTGACATACATGATTATTACCTCCTACTCTGATAATACCTTAGTAATATTCTAAGTGGAAATTGTAGTCATCTTATTTGGCTTATGTAATGCTAAAACTTTATCTTACTTTTAAGCACAGTTGTTCTTTTACTGATATTGATTAAATTTTCATTTTGTCTCTATTTGTAATTGCTTCCTAAAAACTTTCAACATGCATATTTAAAATGAAACAACCTCTGGTGAACAGACCTAAGGGAAGCCGTCTTTGGCCACTCAGCAATGTTGACATTCTCAAGGAGCCATAGATTAAAGACTAACACAGAGCAGTAATTACAAGCCTGAGGGCATCTGAAGGCATGATTCCAGTAAAGACATCTGAGGTTAGTCTTGCCCTGAGGTCAAGGTGACCTGGTACTCCATACTTAGCTTCATCTGGTGTTTGGTCTTGCCTTTATCTAGAGCTCACTCTGCCCAAGTCCTCCATTTGTAAATCATGCTTGCTTGCTCTTACAAAAGATAACTGCGCTGGGGGGAAATGAAGAGTAAGAGGTAGATCATTGTAAAGGAATGTGGTTTTTGCCTTTAAAACTTCCCTGTAAAGCCAGGCATGGTGGTGCATGCTTTTAATCTCAGCAGTTCTGAGGCAGCGGTAGGAGGGTCACTGTGAGTTCGAGGCCACCCTGAGACTACATAGTGAATTCCAGGTCAGCCTGAGCTAGAGTGAAACTCTACCTCGAAAAAACAAAAACAAACAAACAAACAAAAAACCTCATTGTAAAAGTAGGACGGAGCTGCTCTCCTCCTTGCTGGGAGGGGACAGATGGTTCATTTCTGGTATGGGACTCGCTTAAAGCCAGGTGTGGTGGCACACGCCTTTAATCCCAGCATTCGGGAGGCAGAGGTAGGAGGATTGCCGTGAGTTCGAGGCCACCCTGAGACTAGAGAGTGAATTCCAGGTCAGCCTGGACTAGAGTGAGACTCCATCTTGAAAAACCAAAAACAAACAAACAAATCTAAAGTTAGTCACATCTCTACACTTCTGAATAAAAAAAAAATACAAGAACAAAGTCTCTTTCATTATGCATGTAATTTTCCGAGGGTACCCAAGATTTTACTTCTATATTGTTTTTATAACTTCATAATTTATCTATTATTATTATAAATCATGTGTAAACAATTTTATATTTTATGATATTTACCAATTGTATACAGAATTCCACTTCTATTCTACACCATTCTTTTAAAATCTTTTTTTTTTCTTTTTCTCACATACACCATTTGGAAGTTGTGTAATAGAGTATGACTAGAATCTTCCCTGCAATAGCATAAACATTTAGAGATAGAATTTCTCTTCTTGAGGTCTTGCCTATAGTTACTCACTGTGTATCATGGTCAATCTCTGGTTGTCAATTTGACAGGATTTAGAATCACCATGAAAACAAATCTCTAGAAATGTGTGTGAGAAATTGTAGGAGGACACAGTCTAACTGTGGGCTACACCTTTCCCTGGGGTGGGGTCTTAGACAGAACAAAAAGGAGAAAACTGGATGAGCAAGAGCATTCATCGCTCTCTACCTCCTGACAGCGGACACAAGGTGGCCAGCTGCACCATGCTCCTGCTGCTATGACTTCCCTGCCACCACAGACTCTGACCTCAAACAATTCACCAAAATAAACCCTTCCTACCATGAGTTTCCAGGTGTCAGGTATTTTCATAGCAACAAGGAAGTAACTGATAGACTCTGTGACTGTGGGCAGTACCTGTGAGACAGCCCTAGAAACCACTAAAGGTTGTGGGAGCAGCTGCCCAGGAGAAGAAACAATGTAAGAAGGCTGCTTTTTCCTGCCACCATGACCGCTACCACTATTTGAGCCACCTGAACTTTTAGATCCATTTACTGTGTCAGCAGAAATCCAAGCCAGAAAGCCACATCATCCAATTTCATGTTATTCAAGACTTACTAAAGAAATTAAATTATCCCTACAGGTACCACAAGAAGTCAATTTGATCTTACCTCCTAGCCAAAAAACAAAAAAACAAAAACAAAAACAAAACACAAAGATTTACAGAGAAAAAAATTAATTGGAATTTACCAGTTTCATTCTAAAAGTAACTATTAGATACAACCTAATAAGAAGCTTATTTTTCCTCTTTTATAATTAAAAAAAAACAAGCTTTCTTTTTGTCAGTAAATTCATTTATTTCATTCTATCAATGTTTTCATCTTGTCGCTGGTTAAGCATACATTACCTGTGGGGGTTTCGGTGTCGTTTTCTTTTGGTTTTGCTATTGTTGGTTTGCTAGTTTGCTTGTTTGCTTTTAAAGCAGGCTCTTATGAAGTATCCCAGACTGGCCTTGCATTTGTGATCCTCATACCCCAGTCTCCCAAGTGTTAGGATGACTACAGGTCTGTGTCTTGCCCAGCTCCCCTTCTTCGCTTTCTCTTATTCTTTATCTTCATCATCTTCTAAGCCCCTTTTTTGTATCTTCTCAAGTTGACGTGGCCATTGCATGCATGACTTCTCAGCAACTGTCATCTCCGGCATTAGACTTATACAGTATTGGACCCACCAACATTCACCATGGGTGATGGAGGGTGGTAAAAAAAAAAAAAGAGAGAGAGAGAGAGAGAGAGAGAGACTAGCTAAAAAGAAGAAGTGATTCACTGGAAGGAGAAGAAAGAGTGGGGACAAAAGAAGGCAATGAGTGGAGATGATGATAAAAATACACTCTGTACATGTATGAAAAATATTAATGAAAAGTTAAAAACTTTTCTCTTGGCATTTATTTCATCATTCAGTTAAATATACAGCACTGTAAATATGCTTTTAATGTGTCTACAATGCCACAACAATTAGCTTACATAAATTATTTCTCATTCATTATAAAGGTAATATTTGACAACTCAGAGAAATACAATTCTAGTGGCATTGTAAATAAAGGGCCCAATCCAATGGTAAATATAAAATTCTGTGAGACAGGTTAAGAATGCTGAACAAAAGTAAATAATAAACAATGTCAGATTTTGTGGTAGTATATTATTTATTAGCTTTGCTTCACTGAATTTAGTTTATAATTAATGGAAACGAGAGACAGAGAATGTAGGTTTAGAATGACAGCTGAGAAACAATCAAGCGCATCTAATATGAAAAGTCTCTGTTCATCAGAATTAGCCATTTAGTTAGAAATCAAAAACTTCAACAAAGAATTACTATCACTTGCAAGAATTTGGTATTAAATCAATGAGGCCAGTCTTGGCCATTAAGATCATATGTGACTAGCTGCCCTAGGCCATTGAGCTTTCTTCTCTAACTCTCCTTTTCCTTGTCAAGTTGTGACAGCCATGATTTTCCAATGGAGCAGGAGTGGCATCTACATAAGTATAATCTTACATGATATATAAAACACAGAAAGTCAAACTTGATTTATAACAGTGTGACTTCTCCTAGATTATGTCTGAAGGTTAAAGGCTGTGACTCTAAGAAAAGAAGGTGTGTTCTGGCAGAATGAAGGAGGGAAATCTCAGAGTGTGAGCAATGGAGCCACCAAGCACTGTGGGTAATGAATCTGATCCTGCTGCAGCAGGACCACCTGAGGATCTGGGTTCTACTCACAGTTTCCAGGGTAGCAAAGAAGAGAGGCTTGTAGGGCTCCTCTGGTTTCCATACCTTATTTGCTAATGGCTGCTCCTGGGACGTTAATGACAGTATAGTTCTAGGATGATACATGTGTCAGGCAGATTGAGCAGTCCTTGCATGCAAGTCACACAGAGGTAGCAGGAAGCCCAGTGCAGGGATGTGTGATGTGACCATGGTGGTGTAATGAAGGTCAGGTCTACCGATAGGACTTGTTCCAGGGATGGCTGCCAGTACAAGATTGGTAAGGGACAGGAGGGGCACAGGAGGTACTTCTCAGAGGAACAACATCTCACTATAGTTTGTCTTCTTTGAATAATGTTGTTCACCTACATTTTCTTACAAGATAAAATTCACAGATGAAAGTGAATACAGGCTCTAGAGGGGGAGGGTGTGCTTGTGGAGTGAGTTGGCCAGAGCTCCTGGTTCCTTCCCTACCTCCCAGTTCCTTGGTCCCAGTTACCCTGCTTCTGCTCCAGGCTGCCTGGACCCTGTGAACTTGCTGCAGAAGTAGGCCCCTTGATCTGCCTTCCTGCTTGAAGGGACCCTGGGTCCCCAACTCATGGTTCCTCTGCTTCTGAGGGTACATCATGCAGAGTGAGTGGGCCAGATCTCCCTGCTCCTCCCCCGCCCACCTCCCAGATCCCTGGTCCTGGTTCCCTTACTGCTGACTTGGAGCTGCCTAGATCCTGTGAGCTTGCTGTAGAAGCAGACCTCTTGTTCCACCTTCCTGATTGAATGTCTCCTGCGTCCCCAGCTCCTGGATTCCCTGCTCTGGATGGTGTGAACTTGGAGTGAGTAGGTCAGACCTCTAGGATTGTTCCCCACCTACCAGTTCTCTAGTCCTGGTATCCCTACTGCTGGCTTGGGGGCAGACTTCTCCCTGCTTGTGGGCTGCAGAAACAGACCTTTTGCTCTGTTTACTGATTGACTGGTCCCTGGGTACCCAGATCCCTATTCCACTGAGCCAGAGGGTGCACAGGCCACTGTAGGAGCTGACTTCTTGTCCTAGATCTCCAGCTTCCCAGCTTCTGGTTCCCCAACTCCTGGTCCCCATGTGTTGAAGATTGTGTGCCAGCGGAAGGGAGTAGGCCAGAGCCCCCAGTTACCCACCTTCCAGTTCCCCAGGTACCTTTGATGTGCTTACAATCTCCACAATCTGTGCATCTGTGGTTCTAACCCCGTCATAAACCAATCCAGTTCACATTTAAAACAGAACACACACTGAAGATCTTACAAGGACAAATGCTTGCTTCCCTCTCAGTAAAAAGAAATATTTCCCCAAGATGGGTTGAAAACAGCTCAAAATAAATAAATAAATAAACAAAAGCCAAACCTACTGAGGATACTTTAGGAAATACTCCACACAGAAGAGTCAAACAATAAATCTCAAGAGCCTACATGAAGAAGATCATAATAACCAAAACTAGACCAGGCTGAAAAAAAGTACAAAATGCAAGAAATCATTAATGCCTTAAAGCACACCACCATGGCAGGGATTAATTCAAACCTCACAGTAATAACCTGAAATATTAATGGTCTTAACTCACCCATCAAAAAACACAACTTATTAGGGGGGGATCATAAAAATAGACCCTTCTATCTGCTGTCTTCAAGAAACCCACCTCACCACTAAAGACAGATTACCTTCTCAGGGTGAAAGGATGGAAAATGATCTTCCAAGCAAATGGAAATAAGAAACAAGCAGGTATTGCTACATTAATATCTGATACAAATAGGCTTCAAACAAAAAGCAATCAAAAAGGACAAGGAAAGCCACTTCTTACTCATCAAGGGAATGATCCAATATGTGGACATCACAATCATAAATCTATATGTGCCGAACACAGGTGCACCACAGTTTATAAAGCAAAGCCTACTTGACAACAAAACAGAAATAAAAAACAATACCATCATAGTTGGGGACTTCAATACTCTACTACCATCAATAGAAAGATCACCCAAGCAGAAAATCAACAGGGAAATAATAGAGCTCATCAACACCATAGTTCAACTAGACCTAATGGACATCTACAGAACTTTCCACTCCAGTTCTACAAAATACAAATTCTTCTCAGCAGCCCATGGAACCTTCTCCAAAATGGACCATATATTAGGCCATAAAGCATGCCTCTATAAATTCAGCAAAATTGAAGAAACTTCCTGTAACATATCAGATCACAATGCTCTAAAACTAGAAATTAAAAACAAGAAACCCAACAGGAACTCCACCAGCTCTTGGAGACTGAACAACATACTTTTAAACAGTGAATGTATAGTGGAAGAAATACAAAAAGAAATTGTAAAATCCTAGAATTGAATGATAATGAAAACATAACATACCAAAAATTAAGGGACACATTGAAAGCAATCCTAAGGGGAAATTTTACAGTGCTAAATGTCTTCATAACAAAGACAGAGAGATCCCAAATTCATACCCTAACTGTCCACCTAAAAATGTTGGAAAAACAAGAAGAATCCAACCCTAAGCACTCCAGATATAAGGAAACAATCAAGATCAGAGCAAAAATTAATAAATCAAAAGCTAAGAAAACAATTTAAAAATATTGATGAGGGATGGAGAGATTGGACAGATGGCTTAGCAGTTGAGGCACTTGTTTGCAAAGCCTAAAATTTCATGTTCAAATCCCCTGGTTCCATGTAGCCAGACATAGTGATGAACCATGCAATGTTTCACATGTGCCACAAGGGGATGCACAAATCTGGAGTTTGTTCACAGCAGGCCGAGAGTGCTAGCACACCCATTTTCTCTCTCTCTCAAGATCAAAATGAAGAGCTGGTTCTTTGAAAAAATAAACAAGACTGATAAACTCCTGGCCAATTTGACTAAGTGAAAAGAAGAGATGTCTCAAATTAACAGAATCAGAAGTAAAAAAGAAAAGGTTACAACTGACAGTGAAATTGGAAGAATCATCAGGACATACTTCCAAAACCTCTTCTTCACAAAATTGAGTAATCTGGAAGAAGTGGATAAATTCCTAGCTACATACCACCTACTAAAACTGAACTCAGAGCAGATTAATCTCCTAAACAAACTTATAATATCCATGGAGAATGAATAGGTAATCAAAACCCTCCCCAAAAAGAAAAGTCCAGGACTGGATGGCTTCTTAGCCAAATGCTCCCAACCTCCATTAAAACCTGAAACCATTTTTCTCAAACTGTTTCACATAATCAGAGAGCAGGGACTCTTCACCAACTCCTTTTATGAAGCTAGCATCACCCTAACAACAAAACCAGACTGAGATACAAGAAAGGAAAACTATGGGCCTATGTCCCTGATGAATTTAGATACAAAGATCCTGAACAAAATCTTAGTAACTGAATTCAACAACACATCAATAGTATTATCCACCTTGATCAAATGGGCTTCATCCCAGGGAGGCAGGGATGGTTCAACACAAAGAAATCAGTCAATGTAATATACCACATAAATAAACTTAATCACAAAACTCACATGATTATCTCAATTGATACAGATTAAGCCTTTGACAAAATACAACACCACTTCATGATGAAAGCACTGCAGAGAATAGGCATGGAGGATTTATATCTCAACACAATTAAAGTTATACATAAAACACCTGAAGCCAAAATAATGCTTAATGGGGAAAAGACTCAAGGATTTCCCACTGAGATCAGGAACAAGGCAGGGTTGCCCACTTTCACCAGTGCTCTTCATCATAATGTTAGAAGTCCTAGTCCAAGCTAGGATAATAAGACAGGAGAGAGAGATAAAAGGGATTCAAATTGGAAAGGAAGAAGTCAAGTTAGCCCTATTTGCAGATGAAATGATCCTATACATAAGTGATCCAATAGTCTCCATCTCAAAACTTGTAAAGATGATTAATTCCTTCAGTAAAGTGGCAAGATACAAAATCAACACACAAAAATGAGTAGCATTTCTATATGTAAAGGACAAATATACAGAGAAAGAGATCAGCAACACAGTCCCATTTTCAATAGCAACAAAAAATTAAATACCTTGGAATAACACTAACAAAGGACGTGAAAGACCTATATAATGAAAACATAACAATACTCAAGAAAGAAAGCAAGGAGGACTTGAGAAGATGAAAGACTTCCCATGCTCCTGAATAGCTAGAATTAATATTGTGAAAATGACAATTCTACCAAAAGCAATATGCAGATTTAATGCAATACCTATAAAAATCCAGGCATAATTCTTCACACAGATAGAAAAAAATGATCTCAAAATTCATATGGAATGGCAGCAGGCCTTGGATATCCAAACATATCTTCAGCAAAAGAAACACCTCTGGAAGCATTCCCTGATCTAATGCTATATTTCAAATCCATAGTAACAAAAACAGCATGGCATTGGCATAAAAACAGAAATATAGACTAATGGAACAGAATTGAAGACCCGGACCTTAGGGCAGGTGCCCATCATTGGATGGATGACTGCATAACAAAGTTATGGTACATTTACACAGTGGAATTCTGCTCAGAAGTAAGAAAACAATGATACAATGAAATTTGTAGAAAAATAAATGGACTTACTTGGAACAAGTCATACTCAGTGAACTCACAGAATCACAAATGCTGCATGGTTTCACTTATCTGCTGTTCCTAACCTGGACAAGCTCAAGTTGATGACATACCAGATAGGCAACTCAACACCCAGACAATGGGGATGGAAGGGTTTGGGTGGGAGGGAAAATGGAGGGTGGGGAAAAACAAACAGAAAACTAAATCCAAAATGAACTGGTACCATAGAAACCTTTATCCTTGGAGATAGACCAAAATATATAACCGTCAACAGGAATAAGGGGGGAGCACCAGAAAAGAAAGGCCCTGGAGAGGGTATGATGGAGTCAGCATAATTATTATTATTATTATTTTTTTTTTTTGTCTCTGGTCTGTAAATCCCAGTACCAGAAATTGGTTGCTACCCACAATGAGCTGTCGATTTGGAAGAACTATGAGGTCCCCAAAACCAGACAAGTTTCTGTCAAAGCACTTGATTACCCACTTAGGGCAAAAGATAAGACCCTGTCACTGAAGACACCATATGCTGCCAGTAAAGAACATGGAGAGACCTGGCTGGAATCTGATAGAGATTCAGTCCCCAAACAACCTATATAGTGCTAGAAAGCAGTACCTGAGCTGCTGGGGGAAAGTGGCCAACAAAGGTCTGAGCAACCAGAAGCCTAAGCTACTCAGAAGCGAACACCCTCACAGGATATACACGCCAGTGCAATAGTAGCCCACAGCCTTGGTGGGTAACCAATAGCTTTCTGATCGGCTAAGAGATCCACTTAGTGTAAAGTAACCCATATCTGGAACTGGGAACCAGATCAGAATCCTATGGAGGCAAAGATTATGCTCTCTAGTGTCAAGCTGTCACTAGTCTTTGGCTGAAATAGGGGTTACATAATCCAATTCTTCCTAAATTAATAATGTTCGTCCCATTTAAACTATGCTGACTTCATTCTCCATTGGAGAATCTGCTCTTTTTCAGAAGGTAGCGATACCCCAGAAGATAATCTACCCTGCGCACTTCAGCCACAGCTGTAACCACAGAGGAATGGGCGAGACGAGAAAGAGTTCTGCTTCCACACTGAACCTGAAAATCAGCGCCCGGCATGAAGGAGACAGACCTTGAGAATACTCAACACCTGCCAAAGCAGAGATCCAGAGGCTCCTAAGAGCTCATCACTGAAGTAGACTTAAAACTCACCCTCCACAGCTCAGGGAATTTTGTAGAAGAGGGGGCGGAAAGATTGTAAGAGCCACAGGCCCAGACATCACGCCCAGATGCATTCTCCCCCCCCACCAAAAAAAAAAATAAAACTGACTGGTACTCCCACAACACATAACTCACAATCCCATGGGGACACCTGCAACCCCACTGAGGAGGGTTCCCAGCAGTACAGGGGACAGGGACAAAGGAAAAGAGGCTACCAATACATGACGTATCCATACAAAATATGTTGTTAATAAAAAATAATAATTTTTTTAAGTGAATACACTCATATATCATTAGCCTATGATGTATCAAACATGATGAACTTTTCAAATCAAAAGTTGATGAATTTAATGTTTTCACTGTGCTTTCTGGGTTATAATCACATTAACTTTGTATGCTATCCTTATTAACTTCTATTTCATTTCTCTTATCATAGTTTTATATAATTTCTTAAGATTAGTCTCTAAGAGCTTTATTTTTTTTTTCTTTTTGTGCAAGGCATTTTCTACCTAAATATAGCCTTCATTCTGTTGTATGGCTATTGTATTCCCTTTAATTTTCATATTGCTTTTCATTTTATTTCATTTGTTTTTGGTGCTATATTAATATTTAAATTATGGTTTTGTAGGAGGGTAGATCTCATGTTAAGTGTTTATACTACAAAATTGGGAAGGGAGCCAGGCTTGGTGACACACGCCTTTAATCCCAGCACTTGGAAGGCAGAAGTAGGAGGATCACCATGAGTTCAAGGCCACCCTGAGACTGCATGGTGAATTCCAGGTCAGCCTGAGCTAGAGTGAGACCCTACCTTGAAAAACAAAACAAAACAAAACAAAAGAGAAGAGACATGACTTTTGGAGGTGGAGGAACATTTATTATGTAGGTTTCACTGATAGTGTCACAGGTTTATGACTATGCAAACCCATAAAATTGTATATATTAAAAATATGCAAGGTTTTATATATCAATTCCAGCTAAATAAAATTTTAAGAAAAATACTATGGACACTTTGTTGTTTACAATTTTACAGAAAATATAACACACAAAAGCTCTACTTCTAAAATATCTTTGTTAATACCCAATTGAGTGATAAATTATTTTTAAATCTTCACTAGACATTCAAAACAAACATATATTCTTTACTTAATGATTATAGTTACTCCTGTCTCGCTTTTTATATATGGCTATAAAAATCTTGTAATAGTGATAGACTGCACTAATCAAATTTGAAATGTGTGCATGTACAATTCTATTCACCCAAGACTTTCGTTTTTCTTATTAGAGCCGTCAAGCTCTGACAGCAACATTAAATCCATCATTTACTCTGCCTCATTATTAATCACCTTCTCCTTAATTTTCTAAGAAATGTTTTGCACATGTTTACTTGCTGTTTGTTGAGAGGGGAGGGTTGCACACTGTTCTATGTATGTCTTTATCATAAATTCTTTGTTATTTTAAAAACTCTGTAATTTCCATTTTATTGTATATAGTGCTTAAATTATTCTTTGACATTCCCATAAATATTTTGTAGCCTTTTCTAACTTTTTTCATGTATACAGTACATGTGTTATGTTGTGTGTGTGTATGTGCATTTGTATGCAGTTGCATGTGCACATACGTATGGAGGCCAGAAAAGGTCAGACGTCCTTTACTTTATTTATTACATTATTACTTTACTTATCGCTCATCCACATGTTTGCTTATGGCAGGGTCTCTCACTGAACCTGGATGGAGCTGGTGGTTTTGGTCAGATTGACTTTCTACTGACCCTCTACTATTTGCTTCCCATAAGGCTAGAGTTATGGCTGCATATGACCATGCTTGGCTTTTATTATAGATACTAGGGATTAAATTTAGGGTTTATCAGGCTCCCTCAGTCTCTTATACTTATGTAGTAAGCACTCTTACCTACAAAGCCATTGTCCCAGCCCCAAATATTTTTATGAGTTTCTTTTTTGAACCTTTTTTTGTTATTATTAAACGTTGTTTCTTGTAGAAATATGGCTGCTTGTGAAAATTAAATCTAAACTCACTGCATTTTCTTATATCTGGCTTCTCTATGGCCATCTTAATTACTTCTATCACATATTATATTTGATCTTAATTTTCTTTTCCTAAATTGTTCTGACTTAATGAGTTTCTATTATTTATTTATTAATTAGTAAGTTTTGGCTCATTTTTCATGCCAAAAATGATTATTTTTAATTTTAATGCTGTCACAGCCAACAACATTTTTCTCAATATGTATTCAGAAATTATGTATTAAGAATTTCCTTTACTAAAATTTGTCTTTATTCACCAAGAACAACTTTTTTCTTTCATTTAGCTAAATTCAAGCAGAGAGAGAGAGAAGAGAGAGAGAGAATGGGCATGTCAGGGCCTCCAGTTGCCTCAAACTCCAGATGCATGCACCACTGTGCATCTGGCTTTATGTGAGTGCTGAGAAATCAAACTAGAGTCATTAGGCTTTACAAGCAAGCACCTTAACTACTGAGTCATCTCTCCAACCCAAGAACTTTTTTTTTTTTTTTTTTGATTTTTCAAAGTAGTGTCTCACTATAGCCCAGGCTGACCTGGAATTCACTATGTAGTCTCAGGGTGGCCTTGAACTCATGGCAATCCTCCTACCTCTGCCTCCCAAGTGCTGGGATTAAAGGTGAGCACCACCACGCCCAGCTAAGAACATTTTTTTTTTCATAAGCTTCTGATTCTGATAATTTGAGCACTTTGCAGCAGTTTCATTGTTTTAACCCTCATCCTCTTATTTATTCACTATTTTCTTCAACAGCAAGACCCTTTGAATGTTCTTTCTTCTCCCTCACCTCTCACCATTCACTACTTTTGTAATCTCTCTCATAAAGTTAAACTTTTAGCTGTGTATCTTGTTTTCCTCAAAAAAAGTCTCTTCTGCAAGCTTCCAGGGAAAGCACTACATTTGGGTGAACAAGCAATCTAGCTTGACCATTCCTTATCTGTTAACAGAGAATTGTGTGTAAAAACTACATGTGAAGTATATGTGTGTGCATCTGCATCTGCATATGACCTACACTTCCTGCTTGTTGAAGTAATAAACTTTGGAACTGACAGGTAAGCAAAGTATCATTTAGAATGTATGAACATACAAATGCCTGTGTACGTTTGGTTGAATTACAGTTAAATGAGAGTTCCACAAACTATGAAGAATGAAGTCAATACTAGTAACCACAAATGAATCTATGTACATTAGTAGGATTTAACTACCTAACATTGTTGCCATCATCCACCATGTTAGATGCATTTGAATGTAAAAAGCAAAGTACCATGCACAGGTCATGTCTAGAAACTATTTATTCCAGAGTTAGAGCAGCAAATATAAATTGCTAGCTCATCATTTTCAAAAAGAAAAGTCGTCAGATTTTGCTGTTTCATTTTATAATCTTGAAATAGCATTTTTATGGTATATGCTAAAATTATGTTACTTTATTCAGATGGCTCCAAACAATTATGTCTAAACTACTGTAGTTTTTGTTAACATTGGGGACATTAAAGTCTGAAAGAAATAAAGAACAATTTAATAAATTTATGTTTTCATCATGTGTATGCTGCTGTTCATGTCCCATTCATCCCATTGGTTCAGGATGAATAGTACCTGGTGGCCCAGTGCATGGCACTTAGCATGGGTCAGATAAAACTGAAGTCAATGTCTGGTTATACTCATGATACACAGCCATGCAAGTCAATGTGGAGTTTACACTTAGAAAATGAACAAGAATGTGGAGACTGGCTTTGCAGAAAGAAGACTGTGGGTATCACCTGGTCCCTGAAAAAAAAAAAAAAAATGGTTGGTCTAAATAGATCCAAGGCTTGACAAAATCAGGCAGAGAACCAGGCAGAGTATGGCTAGTCCAGCTGGCAGGGGACTTAGGTAGGTGGGAAACCTTTCCAGCATAGTGACAGGGGCACATATTTGGCAAGGCCAGCAGAGACCATGCTTAACTTCTTAGGGTCAAAGATATCAAAGTGTCAGGCTCACAGGTGTCAAAGCTGCACTTAGTAATTTTAGAACATTCGTATAACAGTTATCAGGAATGCTGGTAACTTTTTAATGCTGTCATTAAAACTAGATAATAAAAATATTTTTAAATGACTATTTTTATTGACTGCAATGATCCTTAACTGGAAATCCTTAAGCTTGATGAAATTATAACTATAAAATAAAATTCAAATATTAGCTTTTCTACTGCCAAGAAATCAAAATACAGGCTTACATATGCATTTTGAAATCTAAATGCTAATCGGAAAAATGCATTTCTTGATAGGTCATAACCCTCTAATAATAGTGCATGTCATTTTCTCCCCCCCACCTTTTTTTTTTTTTTTTTGGTTTTCCAAGGTAGGGTCTCACTCTACCCAAGGCCTCCTGAATGCTGGGATTAAAGACGTGCGCCACCACGCCCGGCTTCTTCCATTTTTGATTGCTATAATAAAGTTGTTTTTTTTTTTTATCTGTATACTTTCAAAGAGTGTGTTGCTCAAAAAAGAAAGGAAAATATTCTCAAAAATACATAGGTAATAGAGATAAAAGATTACTTAGCTATGTTAATTGTGATCCAACAAGGAAAACAAAGCCATTTCCAAAAACAAATTCAAAATTACATATGAGAGCAACTAGGGGTTAAGGAGATGGTTCAGTGACTAAAGTTCTTGCGAGCATGTATGAGGATGTGAGTTCAGATTCCCATTGATGCAGGATTTTGAGGTTCAGGAGGAATACTTCAGAATTTATGAACTCCACGTTTTGGGTTCTATCCTATCTTTAATAAAGAATTAATAAGGTGGATAAATTATGAATTAATAAGAATATTTATGGGGAAATCACAAATTGTGGGGTTTATTTAAGGGAGATTAGGATTTAAGAGAAATAGGCTCTTAAAGAGAGATTAAAGACACAAACACATGGAAGGTAAGAGAACCTGAGGCTTTTAAAGAGGGATTAGAGTAAAGCTGCAGGCATGTGGAAAGCTCACTTAAGAGAAACTGAGGCTTCTCAAAAGAGATTAAAGTAGAGCCAAACACATGGAAAGCACAATGTAGGAGCATGTGTAGGGAAATTTAGGAGGAACCTGAATGGCATGTGCCATCTGTTTTTCTGTGTATGGTAGTTAAGAGGGTAAATGGCGAGGTTCCAGGAAAAATTAGATGGTAGATGTCAAAGCAGAGACCAAGAGATTCAGTGGAGAAATGAGTGATGAAGCAAGTTACACTCATGGTTACCCTGAGTTTAGAGTAATTACAAAGGTAACAGGCCTAGAGTTAGAGAAAGCACCCACCCACGTAGTAGATCTAGCACATAAGAAAAATTTGCATGTAGTAGATTCAGAGAACAGAGGATGAACATACATGTAATTAAAGTGAAAAGTTACCCCAAACTGTAAAGCAGAAAAACCATTGAGACCAAGAAACAATATTCTGACCTGTCTCACCCCTGCCCCTGCCGCCACGCCACCCAGCAAGGCAGGGAAGAGAGGGAGTTCTGAGAGACGACAAGAGGAAGAAGGAAGAAGTCTACATACAGCCTTTATAGTATAGAAAATGTGTTCTTTCATCAGACTCAGGCATGCAAGGGGAAGATCCCACTATTGGTTTGTAGATTTGGAGGGTGGACCCCAGGTCCAGCCCACCTGGGCTATTTATTTAGGCAGCGTTTTAGACTGTGGGCAAGAGGGGGTGCTATAGATCAGATTTGATCAGTCAGGAGTTCCATTTCCGCCATGAGTTCTATTCTCATGCTAGGATGAGGTGGCATGTGGGGTGGCATCTCCTGATTCTCTCTGGACTTCAATATCTCACTAAAACTGGCTAAAAGAAGCTAATTTTCTCACATCCTCCTTCACTATCACCCACATAAAAGCCAGGCACATTTATGGTAGCATACAATCAAAGTGCTGGAAAGATAGAGACAAAAGATTCCCTAGGGCTTGCTGGCAAGCTAATATAGCTGAGTTGATGAGCTTCAGGCACAGGGAGAGTCTCTGTCTCAAAAACTAAGGTGAGAGAAATTAGAAATGACACCTGATGTCAGTATGTGGCCTCTTCATGCATGTACACACAAACCCATGTGTACCTGAACACATATGCTCCCACACATAAGTAGAAGCACACACACACATACATACCACATAAACATACACATGTCAGACAAAAAGAACAACTAAAAAGGTGAAAAATCTCAGTATCCAAAGAGAATGAAATTAGTCCATTTAGTAGGACAAATATTCCAGCTAATTCCCATTATAAAAAGAGCCTTGTGTTGGAGAGATGGCTCAATGGTTAAAGGCACTTGCTTGAAAAGTCTGACTGCCCAGGTTTGAATCCCTAGTACCCATATAAAGCCAGATTCAAAGTGGCGCATATTTCTGGTGTTCATTTGCAATGGCAGGTAACCCTGGTGTGCCCATACTTACTCTCTCTGTCTGCTTCTTTCTCTGTCTGTATCTCTCTCTCAAATAAATAAATAAAATATTTTTTAAAAGAGCATGGTTAATAGCTTTGTTGATGCATCTACACATAATTTGAAACATATATCACTATTTCGAATATGTGTATGTGTGTGTGTGTAGTGTGTGTTTTACTGTACATAAATGTATAAAGGAAGGGTTTGCTTAGCTATATATGACAATAATATATCACAACTTACACAATGCACTTCATAGAAAAGAGCTACAGAAAGTAAAGAGCTAAGCCTAAACTCAAGAAGCAGAATCCATTCCACTAACTTTTACTTTATTTTTCTACTAAAAGCATCTTTAACAAAGATTCATAAGGCCTTGCTAAATTTGAAGCTAGGAGCAATGTGGAAGAGGTAAAGTTAAGTAAAACAGATTCAAATGATGAGATCTGATTTATAGGGCTCACACCTGCCATCCTCGAAGAAAATATAAATGCTCTATGTTGCAAAAGCAAGTGTATTTTAATTCCCATCTCTCTGCAGGCATTAATTTTTCATTTTTATTACTCTTCGGATTAACATTCCAATTTGAGTTGGTCCTCATTTGCTTTAATGTACTAAAACATTGTCTAAATAAACAAATGTATTACACATAGCAAATATATTGTTGAGAATATATTATATATGTGTTATATTTCTTTCCTAATCATTTTCACTGCTTTAAATTTTATCATATTCTCAATGTAGCAAGAAAGCCATTTTCATTGCAGACATGTAACAATAATGGATAGCAACCTTCAGGGGACACAATTCTGAGAAATTTATTTCCCTCATGTTGTTCAGCCACCCAAGGAATGAATTTGTTTGCACGACAGATAAGGTCTACACTGATCATTTTTAAAATGGACTTGGGGCATCACAAATCAATAACAGAAAAAGAAAATGCAAGATAATAATATTTCTTTTCATTAGGTTGATAGATGGTATTCCAGATTTATGCACCAGCATTGTCTCTGGAGCAGTTATTAAATAACGTATCTTGACGATGTGGGTTCTGTCTTACAGGGGATAATCAAGACAAAGAAAAATATTACTTTGCTGCAATGTAGTTAACTACATAAATGTAATAACACAAATTACATCAAAATTAGAAGAAAACATCACAAAGTATAATAATCTACACTGAAATCTAAAACAAAGGTACATGATAGGAGCTTTAAATTCAGTTTTAGTATAAGAGTTTGTCAGCAATACCACACTGCATAGGAACATTTTTATTGGTCTTGGTTTGTTTAGTTGTTTATATTCTCACTTGAGCAATACATGCTAATAATGGTGTTCTACAAAACTGTCATGTAAGAAGACACACATGTCAAAGGATATCTTAAATTCAGATATGTTGACAATTTTTTTCCACAAAAGTATGCTTTCTATGCAATTTGAAACAAACTGAATCATAACATTGGAAAGGCATATTTATCCTATGAATGCTGTTATTTTTCTCTGAGAATGTTATGTATACATAAATTATGTATAATAAATGGAACAGTGTTTCTTTTAGAGACATTTCCAAACAATTCCTAGTAATTTTCATGTTTGCCTTATATAGCAGTTATTTTTCATCATTCAAAAACCAAGCTATTTTAAAGTATTAACTTTGTGGAAAAATCACCACCCACTTTGTTGAAGCGTCAAAAATTTAAAAGAATCAGTAAAGAAGACCCTTTTTGCTATAAAACTTCATTTCATTATCTAACTTATCCACCTTCATTGTCTGTGGTAGTTGCATGCAAATATGTTCACACCCTTATGGAAAGGTTTGACATGACATCTGTCAAATTAAAACAAGTTGTAGAATTTAGAGACAAAAGATGAGTAGAGATAAGAAATAAATGTACTTCCCATTATATCCCTGAAAAGAATATCTGCAGAATATCCCAGGGGAAGTGGTAGGTTTCTTTCAGTGCTTAACAGAGTTCTCTCACAATCCTAAGTATCCATCACTTATGTGGCAGAATATTGAAAAACGCAAATTCACTTCAGTTCCATAATTAATGGACATATTCCAGGTCCTCTAATAATCAAGCAAAATTCAATGAATGGGTAGGGAAAAGAAAATCTTTGCTGATCTTATCATGGAATCTAAGGCTGACAAAAGAACAAGGCAGTCACCCTTGTTTAGCTATTCTATAGCAATGAAAATGAGTAAAATTATAGATTGCAATTATCTAATGTCATTATATGTTATTTGTACAGTAGGGTGACTATAGGTAACTATATCATATTGTACTTTTCAAAAAGCTAAAAGAAAGAATTTTCAAAGTTTTATCCTAAACGAACATTTTTACTGGTCTTGGTTTGTTTAGTTGTTTATATTCTCACTTGAGCAATACATGCTAATAATGGTGTTCTACAAAACTGTCATGTAAGAAGACACACATGTCATGAGGAAATGAATCACACATGATTGAAGAAATAGAATTGTTTAAACATTTAACAATGTATATGTAATATATATCCAAAACTGTGTTGTATTATCCCATAGTATGAACAGTTTATATGTTTTTGGTTACCATTTAAAAATATGTTGGAGGGGTCTGGAGAGATGACTTAGCAGTTAAAGTGCTTGCCTGTGAATCCTAAGGACTCATGTTCAACTCTCCAGGTTCCACATAAGCCAGACACACAGCAACACAAGTGTTTAAGGTTGCACATGCACACAAGGTGGCACATGCATCTGGAATTTGATTGCAGTGGCTGAAGGCCCTGATGTGCCAATTCTCTCTCTCTCTCTCTCTCTGATTTGCTCACTCTCTTCCATAAAAAAAATGGCCAGTCTGTTGAGCTTGCCTCAAATATATATAGTTAGATAGATAGATGATAGACAGACAGACAGATAGATAGATGATAGATAGATAGTTTTTTTTTTTGTTTTTTGTTTTTTTTTTTTTTTTTTTTGGTTTTTCAAGGTAGGGTCTCACTCTAGCCCAGGTTGACCTGGAATTCACTATGGAGTCTCAGGGTGGCCTCGAACTCACTGCGATCCTCCTACCTCTGCCTCCCGAGTGCTGGGATTAAAGGCGTGCGCCACCATGCCCGGCTCTAGATAGTTTTTTTTTTAACAAAACAACCTCCTAATATCAATGTAGCTATAGAGAAAGTAAAACACTGAATGTATGCAGCAGAAATTTAACATGATACAATCATTTTGGGAGAGCAGTTTTTCACATTCTTAAGTGTTAAATCTACATTTATTTTATGAGCTAGAAACTTCTCCCCAAGGTAATTAACTCTTTTAAAAGAAATACAGATTTGGAGCATGTGTTGTCTTTGGCAATAACATCTGACTATGTACTTCTGGTGAGCAACCCAGAGCTTGGCAATGGCCTATGTTGTTTGGAGGCCTCCGAGGCCTGCCTGAAGAAGTATGTATCCTACCACTGGGATTTTTTTTTTTTTTTTTTTTAGCAACCAATTGCTTTGGGACACCCTTCCTCCCTTCTCACTAGTCATCACAGTACTGGAAAGGGTTGTTCAGACTGCTGAAAGAGAAAAGCCTTCAGCAGTCATAACCAGCAATGGACTCTGACAGCTACATTCCTGGTCAGCCAGGTAAGATGTACCCACTAGTACAATAGTGGCATCTATGCTATGGGTTTGTCCAGCTGCTCTCAAATTGGGTTTGAAGCCCACTCCTTGTGAGGGAATTCACACCTGATACTGAAAATCTAGTCAAGGGCTAGAGAGATGGCTTAGCAGTTAAGGTATTTGTCTGCAAAGCCAAAGGACTCAGTTTCGATTCCCCAGTACCCACGTAAGCCAGATGTACAGGTTGGCACATGCATCTGGAGTTTGTTTGCAGTGGCTAAAGGCCCTGGAACACCCATTCTCTCTCTGCCTGTCTCTTCTCTCTCTCTCTCTCTCTCTCTCTCTCTCTCCTTGCAAATAAATAAATGCATAAATAAATAACAAATAAATAAATGAAAATCCACTCAAAAGTCTATGGCTGGGAAGGTTATAAGCTCTCAGGGAAGCTTCTACTCTTGTTTAGTTAGGTACATATAACATGCCCATCAAATTGCCCCCTAAACATTTATGTTTATGCTCAGATGTTACTCAGATGCTATGCTCTTAGTTTTGTTACGGAAGCTTCTATCTCAAATGGCAGTGACTACTGGATAAACTCCTCAAAGTGCTGTGAAGAAGTAATAGTGAATTGTTTGGCACTAAATAAGAAATCTTTATCACATCTTCTAAGACTCAAGGACCATTGTGGAAGAGGTGGGGCAAAGAATTTAAGCACCAAAGAATGGGAAGGGGTGCTTTGGAATACTATCTTTCAGACAGCACATCACCTGTAGTCATTAGTGCAAGATTGCACAATATTGAGACCATCAACATATTGTCATAGGTGATGGAGGAGGGAAAAAAAGACAGCAAAATAGAAAAGGAAATAGTTGGATAGAACAGGGGTTCATTGGGGGTGTAGGGAATGGGAGACAAAGGAGGATGGTGGGAGGGAACTATACAAATATTTTTTAAATTTTGAAATTAAGAGCTAGAGTGATGGCTTAGCTATTGCCTGCAAAGCCTAAGAAAGTAGGTTTGATTCCTCAGTACCCCCATAAGCCAAATGCACAAGGTGGTGCATGTGTCTGGATTTCATTTGTAGTGATTGGAAGTCCTGGTGTGCCCATTCTCTCTCTCAATCTCTCTCTCTCTCTCTCTCTTGTGTGTGCGCACACACACAGGTTCTCTCTCTCAAGAAAATAAATAAATAATATTTTTAAAATTAATTACCAATTATATAAATATAGGCACATGCATGTTTTGTGAAGGAAATTTACCTATAATGTAAATAAATGAAATAGCCATCATGCACATCAGGAGGAGTACAAGAACAAGAGAATATTTATATACTATTCTTTAGAGGAAAAATGGAATTAAAAGTTTCAGTGAAAATGATGGCATAAGGAAATCTAAAAATCACATTTTTCTATTCAGAAAAACTGTCAAAATCAACATTTATCAAACCTTTGTAAAATGTAATCCAAAGTTCAGAGCAACCATGTGACCATGTAATGAAGAAAACATATATGCAGAAATCTCAATATATGTATTTTGTTTCACTTTGGCCACCTCTTGCCCTCCCCCCTCTGAGATCAGTGTGCATGGTGTAGGCAGTGGTCTAAGATACTAATGTAGGAGGTATAATACATACACACTTAAAAAGCTATAAATAAAAAATTATTTAAAGCAACCAAAAAAAGATAATTTGTACTAATGAATTAAAAGACTTAAAATTTAAGCTAGCAATAATACAAAAGTTGATATGCATAGCGAGTGCATTCCCTAATAAAATCCAATTATGTAAGGTTGTTTGAGGTAGAGTCTCGCTCTAGCCTAAGCTGACCTGAAATCCACTATATAGTCTCAGGTTAGCCTCAAACTCACCATGATCCTCCTACCCCAGCCTCCAGACTTCTGGAATTAAAGGCACACACCACCATGCCTATGGCTCAGTTGCTGTTTTCTGTAGATATGTTAGAGCTAATCTTAAAATCCATATGGGATCACAATCAATGCCAAATACCCCAAAACAATCTCAGAACAAGAGACAAAAATTGGGAACTCACAATTATGATTTCAAATCTTCCTTTGTTTTTTCAAAGTAATGAAAACAAGTACAGATTAGAAGACAGATATAAAAAGACAGCATGGAGAAATACAACAATGAATCCGTATCTACGACCAGCCAAATGTATTAAGGGCAACATGAGCATTTAGTAGAAAAATAGCTTCTTCAACATATTCCAGGTCGATATAAGGCGTCAAGTAGAACATTCACCTAAAATAGTGTACAAACACTAACTCAGGATGTACAATGATCACAAATGCTAGAGTCAGAATGACGCAGCTCTTTAGAGGAACATGCAGGCGGCATGGCCTCCTTCCTCCTCACTGCTTCCTTCTCATCACTACCCCTCTGGCGTATGCTTCTTTGGTGATCGTGTAAATGAGGGTGGTCGTTAGGTGATGGACTTTTTATGGAAATCATCACCTTCCTGACTAAGAAGGTGAATTTAGAAGCTAAGTGCAGCAAAATTCTGAGATAGACTTCAAGTTTGATTCAAGAAAATAGATATGATAAGCATTCATATAAAAAGTGTAATTTAGCCCCCTCCTCCCGAATTCCTAGTTATTCAGTACTCAGTAGCATTGAATATACTATATAATCTTATTTCAGTTATGGTTCTTTAGCTCCTAAATCAGTGATATATATACTTGTTACCTTACTAGAATGTTAGAAAAGTTCCAAGCTAGTTGAAAATTGCTTCTTAAAGCCTTGGATGATGGGTTATGTAAGCTTCAAAAATATTATTATAGCTGTATCATGTAAATACTTTTAATCTATAATAGCATTATGTAACTAACATTTGGCAATGCTCACAGTTTGTACATTTGACTTCTATGGCCTCAAATTTAGAGCTGTTTATACTAAAGTATGTCTTTCATTTTATAAATGCTTTGATTCTTATCAGATACCAACAAACATGTAAATACAACTGTGATACTGAATCATCTTTACACTGAGTTATTGAAATCCTACACTTCCTAACAAAGGAAATTTACTGGAATAAGTTTTAATGTCATCTCTTTTTTTTTTTCCTTTTCAAGCTCTTATTATTAACTAGATGGTTTTTCTAGTCCTACATGCATGAAAATATATTGCCAAAGGTATGTGATATGATTATTCAGAGATTTTTTTTTCATT
Organism: Dipus sagitta; assembly: GCA_036346955.1. Classification (NCBI taxonomy): domain Eukaryota; kingdom Metazoa; phylum Chordata; class Mammalia; order Rodentia; family Dipodidae; genus Dipus; species Dipus sagitta. The sequence continues at coordinate 26,956,731 of CM070784.1, forward strand.
GAGTTCTTGAAGACAAAAACATGTATCAGAATTTTATAATGTCCGAGACAGGAGCTGAAGGTCTTCCCTGCAGAGTCAGAGTTGATCCTGGTCCAATAACAGCTCCTCAGCAGCATCTTTATAGCATCCTGGTTAGCAGTCAGGTGGACTGGATTTCACCCACATTTTTGTTACTTGATATCTGTGTGAACAAGGGCGATGTACTTATTTGAGGTGTACTTAGTTTTCCCATCTGCAATGTAGGATTAATTACCATATCTAACTATAATGTTGTTGCTTACATTAAATGAGCATGCATGCCTTTTAACAGTATGTATTTTCTAAACACTTACTAAATGTTAATGAATACTATCTGTCCTGACTCTTGGCTCATAGATAAGCTCAGGCCAGTCAGCTCTCAGGCATCATTTTCTTTGTGAGATCTCTTCAGGCCATGCAGAACAGTGGATTGCTCTGTCTAGAAGATAGAGTTTTCTTTAGAGATTTCCAGGGTACACCCATTATCATTATCCTCAGAATCAGTATGTTACAGTTTCATTTCTGTTTCAGTGTCATTGATTATTTTATAATTACACTTGAGAAGAGAATGAATGGAGTTAAGGAAAGTATAGCTTATAGAAAGAAAATAAATTATTTCATACATTAATATTCTTGTAGGGAGTATATTATACCATCCAAAAGAAAGCAGTACAGGAAGATTTTAGTAATCAACTTTAGGCAAGTTTTAGTTCTTTTATAGTAATTTATATTTTGGCTGAAATAACAGGGACAGTAATATAGACAAAATGATGATAACATGCTAACTTTAAAGTGGTTTTTCTTTTCTTCCTGATTCATTCTACTTCTCAATTATTCATGACTCAGACAGTAGGGACTACATTCAATTAACGATTCAGCTTGGTGCATTTTTGCTTCTTAAAAAAAAAAAAACAGTTTCTGTGTGACATAATTTTTACAAAACAGAAATCAGTTTTTCTTTTCTAGAAAAAAAGGATGAGATGTACTACATTCTATAAACCTTACTATTTAAATATAAATCCAAATTCATTGCAAATAAAAATTGTATTTATTTTCTGCTCCTTAGAGGTACATGATATCTCCAAATCTATTGCTTTTCTTTTGGGAGTTTCTTTTAATAAGTAATTTTGATGCCATTTAAAAGAAAATGTCATTTCATTTGGTTTTCCAAATTGTATTGTAAGGATCTGTTTTTACTTGCCATAGTCATGATTTTAGTAGTAGGTTTAGGTTAACAGTTTAGCCTTCCCAGTTGAGGCCCATATAGTAAAACCCAGCAATACTTACTTTGTTGCTTATAACAGGGAAACTTTCCTAGTGCTGTCTAAGCTAGTCATTATTATTTCTACTCCTGTGTCGTGTTTACATAACTGTGTGTTTCCTTTCAGCAGAACATAAAACACCTTTATCTAAATGATATCAACATGCAGTTTCACATTTTACTTCGAGAATAAATACAGGAGTTTTCATGTTCCTTTCAAATAAAACATACAAATCCACAGAAAGGGGCTATGGACGTGACTTAGCAGAGTGGTTATCTGGCAGATAAGAAGCCCGAGGTTCAAGGTTCATCCTCCACCTCACATAAACTGGGTGTGGTGTGCATGCCTGCAAATCTGAGTACTTGGGAGGTAGAAACACAGCTACCAGGAGTCTAAGGTCATCCTTGGCTACATATGAGGTGAGTTCAAGGCTAGCCTGCAACATATGAAACCCGTGTCTCAAAAAAAAAAAAAGTCCTGCAAGGCTTTAAAAATTCTGATGTTGAACTAGCTGACTTTTCCAGCATCCCATTGTCTATTATAAGAACTCATAGAAGTCACTATAAAGAATTACGGTTTATACCAGACTAAAAGTACAATTTTCTCATCAAAGTACAATTTGAAATATGTTACTGTTTTCATGGTTCGTACCTCTGCTAGAACAATAGTGCCATAAGCTAAAACTGTTTTTAATTCTCTCTAATAGCATAACTGAATAGACTATTTCTTTTAGGAGAACTTAGAATCCAAATGATTAGCAAGATAAGGAAAACAAAGAGAAAACATTGCTCTCCTTACCAGTGTGCATAGCTTGCGACACAGAAATGTAATGTTCAGTGTTTCTCTCACTACTTGGGTATTATCTTGACATTCTTGTGGCTCAGAGCCAGCTGTTGTTTTACATGAACCTACTTTATCATTAGAGAAGTGTTGTGTAGCTGTTTCCTCCAAAATGAAACATTTTGTTTCATAGGGATGCTCCTTAAAGTACAGAGCTTAAGCAAATTCGGGAGTGTCATCAAACTTCCAAACCTGACAAAAACCACAGACCCTTCCCAAGGCTATACAAACAGTAACAAGTTCTGGGCAGAGTAAACATTCTAGCCCCTAAGCTATCTGCAAATTATATAGGGAGCTCCATCCAGGGATGCAACTTCCAGAGTGACAACATCCCATGCTAGGGTAGGCTTTTCAGTGGTGCAGCTACCTTTGGGTTATCCATGCTCCTATAAGTAATCCCTCATCCATGCTGCTGTAGGTAACCCTCACCCACATTCGTATAAGTAACCCTTTATCCACACTCCTGTAAGTAATCCCCCATCCATACTTCAATAAGTAACACTTCATCCACATTCCTGTAAGCCCTCATCCATATTCCTGTAAGTAACCCCCCATCCATACTCCTGTAAGCCCTCATCCATGCTTCTGTAAGTAAGCCCCTACCACACCCCTGTAATTAACCCCTCATCCACACTCCAGTAATTAACCCCTCGTCCACACTCCTGTAAGTAAGCCAAGTAAATCCATTGGTTTGCAATGTTGAACTTTGGTGGAATCCTTACTTCGGTCTGCAGCCAGTGTTCTATATGGGGGAAATTGACATTTTTTTTTAATATCCTCAGGAAAAGCTAACAAAGCAAGAAGGTCAATAATCTCTCTCCAGAAAGCCAGGCATAGGAATAGCACTTTAGTAAGAAACAAGTAGCTTCTCAAATGTACTCAGGACTCATATATTGGCTTTTGAATGCCTACACAATTCCCAATATTGTATTCTCTAATATTTACTAAGATATAAACTGGAAGGACCAACATTCTTAGTGATTCACATGTAGATTTGGTCATGCACCTTGGCTATTCTTCCCTGAGATAGGGACACAAATCCTTCATAAAACAGTGAAAGCACTATAGTTCCAAGGAGAGTCTGCCTCATCCTCTTTTTGTTGTTATTGATTTTTTTAGTGACAGTGTCTTTAAGCTCAGGCTGATCTCAAACTCCATTATTCATTTCCCTCTGCCTCCTTAGTACTGGGATTATAAGATGGATACTACCAAGGTCTTCTTTTAATAACCTCTGTGCTCCCTAAATTTCTCTAAATCCTCTTAGCACAATTTTGTGTTACCTGTTTCAGAAGCCATACTTAACATATTTTATAATTCTCTCTCTCTCTCACTCCATGTATAATCTCAACATGGTCTTACATATATCCTCCAATGTACCAAGCATGTTTCTTCATAACAATGCTTAAACTATCTGTTCCATTGATAGAATCCCTGATTATGACTGGTGTTTGAATTTCTGTATTTCAATTTGTTGTTCTTTCAAACTATGCCTTGTAAACTATATAACAATGTGTCCAAAATACCAAGCTATAACTATATGGACAAATATCATATGGTCAGATGCAAAGTGTTATGTTTCAGATCGGAAGTAATCCTTAGATGGCTCATGCATGGAAAACTTGGGCCCCAGTGCAGTGGACAGGGGTGGGAGTTTGCCAGTGATTGAATCATGAGAGCCCTGATCTTATTTGTGAATTTTTGGTGGATTCATAACTGACTGGGCTATGAGAAACTGATCAAAGGAAGTGTGTCATTGGGGGGACATGCTTTTGAAGTATACATTTTATTACCTGCCTCTTCCTTTCTCTGTCTCTATCTGCTTTCTGGTTGCCATGAAATTAACTGTCCCCTCTGTCACTTCCACTGCCATGAGCTTTTGCCTCACCAAAGGACCATTGCAATGGAGTCAACCAATCATGAATTGAAAACTCTGCCACTATGAAGCAAAACAAGTTCATCTTCCTGAAAGTTGATTTTTTTCAGTTATTTTTGTCACAGCAATAAATACTGCCCAATACACATGGGAATTCAATTTAAAGCAATCTCCTTCAGACACCATTGTCTTTGATTGCCCTTCAGGAAGAAAAGAATGTAGTACTTCCTTCTGTGTGAAATTGAGTATGTCTGCTTCTTAGAAATCATGTGTGCTGCTATCAGAGTAATATTGGCTCATAAAAGGAGTTTGATAGTTTTCCTTTCTTTCCTATTTTATGAATTCAAGAACATATCAAGAAGATCATACACCATGATCAAATAGGCTTCATTCCATATATCCAGGGATGGTCCAACACATGTCAATCAGTAAATATAATTTATTACATCAATAGACCCAAGGACAGAAATCACATGACCATCTCCATTGGTGTAGAAAATGCATTTGACCAAAAATCCCTTTGTGATAACAGTCCCTGGAAAGATAGGAGTGAAAGGAATATAACTCAGCACAATAAAAAAGCTAAATATGAAATAACTATAACCAACATTGTGCTAAATGGAGAAAAACTTAAAGCATTCCCATTAAGATCAGGAACATTAAGACAAGGCTGGCTACTCACTCCATTCCTACTCAACATAGTTCTTGAAGTCTTAGCCAGAACAATAGACAAAAGAAGTAAATAAAAGGGTTCAAGTAAGAAAGAATGCAGCTAAAGAATCCTTATTTGAAAATGATATGATCTATACATGAGACCTCTAAGACTACTAAGAGCTGATAAACAATTTTCAAAGAACCAATACAAAAAATTAATAGATAGAAATCAATAACCTCCTACAAAGCAATAACAGACATTCTGAGGATAAAATCAGGGGACAAACGTCTCATTTACAATCAACTCCAAAAGATATCTTGGAATCAGGATGGAGAGATGGCTTAGCAGTTAAGGCATTTGACCACAAAGCCAAAGTACCCAGGTTCAGCTCGCCAGTAACCATGTAAAACCAGATGCAAAAGGTGGTGCATGCATCTGGAGTTTGTTTGCAATGGCAAAACATCATAGAATACCTATTCCTCTCTCTCTCTCTTTCTTTCCCCCATTTCTCTCATAAATAAATAAAAATAAAATGTTTTTTTTAATCTTGGAATAAATTTAACCAAGGTGGTAAAAGACCACTGAAAATGAAAACCTGAAACCTACTCAAGAGAAAAATTAAAGGAGACAGTAAGAAACTAATAGGCACCCTATGCCTATGGATCAGAAGAATCAATATCATGAAAATGGTGATTTTTATCAAAAGCAATATAAAGATTTAATGCAATACCCATGCAGTTGAGTTTTATTCAGCTGTAGAGAAAAATGAAATTTGTAGGAAAAAATGGATGAATCTTGCAAGTTTAATAAGTGAATAATCCCATTCTCAGAAAGACAAACACCTCAAGCTCTCCATCATATGTGGATGCGAGCTTTGAGATCTCAGATGTAAATCAGTACAGACATGAAGCAGGAAAGGGGACATGCAGGAAGAGGGAGGGCTTAAGGGGAGGGGATATCAGATTTGTAAGTAGAGAGGGAGAATACTAAGGATAGAAAGACTTAAGTGGGGAGGAGGAGGGGGATGGAGGAGACCAGGGGGTATTGAAGGGCTAAGCAAAACTAAAAACATGAAAAAGCCATATGGCAACCTTTGTATTTGTTAGATAATTTAAAAATAAAATTTAAGAAGTAATTTGAGCAGAATTACCCCGTGGGCCTAGATAATTCTATTCCTAGAATCCGTAGATTATTATAGAAAAATCCCATTTTCAGGAATAGGATACCTCCCAGTGAGCTAGTGGTCAGGAAGCTCCCAGTGTCCCCCAATAAAACACAAGATAGAAGACGGCGACAACCTAACAGCACTGCAGATCCCCAGGAAACAAAGGCAAGACATTAAGGGTTCACTGAGTCTTTTAGGGGAGAGAAATCTCCAATAGATTGCCAGTGACAGGGCACAGAGGGGGAAAAACAGAGAATCACTGATTCCCTCACGGGTGGGTAGCCCACCCATTCCCCCCAAGCAGCCACCATACCCACAGTCCCAGCTTCAGGAAACTCTCACACTTACTGTAGGCAAAGGGTCCCAGGCTAACATAGTTCCACTTGCTTCACTGCACGGGGCGATCACCCTGCTTGAAGCTCAGGCTCCTTTGATCAATTTGCTCACCAAATGGTAGTGATCCCTGCATGTGGAAGCTTTGCCTGCTCTGCCCACTCACTCACTTATGGCTCCAGCCACTGCACATTCACAAGGGCGCCCAGGCCCATTGCAACTGCCACTCGAGTTCAGACTGTGTCTGTCGCTTGAGCCAGCTCAGGTGCCATCCCCTCCCTGTCTGCTGGCCGTCTGCCCTTGTCCTTTTCTGAGGGAGCAAAGACTGGTTCCGGGTCCCAGTGATCTCTGCCAGAGTTTGGGCTGATTCAGTGCTTGGTACCTCAGTGTCCCTCCTAGCAGGAGTGCAGGAAGCTTTGGCGCATTAGTGTGTGAGAGCTCAGGCAACTTTGGTGCTCTGGCCAGGCAGGAGCTCAGGTGGATTTGGCAAGTGAGAGCCAAAGCCCAGGCTGCTTGGCAACTGCCTCAGGCTGCTTCAGATTCCCATTGTGCTTGAGCCCAGGCTGATCCACCCACCTATGTGCCCATACATTGTGATGGGCAGACCACAGTGCAAAAGAAATAACATGAAAAATCAAATGCAAGAAAATCCAGTTAGATCACCCAGGCCTACAATGAACATCTCTAATCAAAACATAAAAGAGTCATTAGGATCAGAACACCAAAATGAAGCTATGAGAAATGCAACCCTGACCAAGCTACTGGAAGAACTTGCAGAAAAGCAACAGAGAACCGATAATCATGTGGATGCTGCCATCACTAGACTAGACCTAATAGATAAGAAAATGGAAGGAGTTCAAAGACAGTTAAGAGATTTGAGGGAGAGTGAAAAAAAGAAGACCTGAAAAATCAGCTGGCGATGCTAAATGAAGACAAAGAAATGCAAATTCCAAGAAGCATCAAGAAAATCAGAAAATGATGTGAAAAGGGAGCTTGACAGAGGGATGGAAGTTATACATAGAAAAGTAGTAGAAAATGCAAACCTAATTGAAGAAGTCCAAAACTCTCTAGAAGCTCTCAAGAATAGAGTCAGCCATGTGGAGGATAGAAACTCTGATCTGGAACACAAGATGGAAGAAACAGTTAGAGAGTTCAAAATTTTCAGTAAGTTCAAAAGTTTCTGTGAACAGAACATGAGGGAATTGTGGGATACACTTAAACGTCCTAATATCAGGATCATTGGAATACCAGAGGAGAAAAAATTCAGACCAAAGGCATGGAGAATTTATTTAACAAAATAATTGAAGAAAACTTCTCCAGTCTCTTAAAAGAAAGGCCCATCAAGATAAAAGAAGCCAACAGAACTCCAAGCATACTGGACCAAAGGAGAAACTCTCCAAGACATATTGCCATTAAGACTCTAAACATTGACACCAAAGAGAAAATCCTAAAAGCAGCTAGGGAAAAACAGCACACCATTTTTTTTTTTATTAGTCAGTTCTGTATTCAGCAAATACAGTCAGTTTGGTACCATTATTAGGCTCATCCGTGACCTACCCCCTCCCCTTGGCCCCTCCTTGTTGAGGTATACGGGTCATGCATTGTGGAGTTAGCCCACAGTTATGGGTAAGCTAAATGTCTCTGCATATCATGACCCAACATGTGACTCTGACATTCTTTCCGCCCCCTCTTCCGCAAAATTTCCCTGAGCCATGTTGGGTTCATTTTTGCAGCACACCACTTTTAAAGGTAACCCCATCAGAATTACTCCAGAGTTCTCAATGGAAACCCTGAAAGCTAGAAGGGCCTGGAATGAAACACTGCAATGTCTAAGAACCTATGGCTTTCAACCCAAACTACTCTACCCAGCAAAAGTATCCCTCATAATAGATGGTGAAACAAAAACTTTCTATGACAAAACTCAGCTTTACAATTATATGAACAGAAAAACAAACCTACAGAGAGTATTTCAGGAAATTCTCCACAGAGAAGAAACAAATAATCAAACTCAAATGCCTACACGAAGCAGATCACAATAACCAAACTCAGAGTAGGCACAAAAAACTTCAAAGTCCATGAAAACACCAACCCACATATACCATTACAATACGGCAGGGATCAAATCAAATCTCACACTCATTACCCTAAATATTAATGGCCTTAATTCACCCATCAAGAGACACAAGCTAACAGGATGGATCAAAAAAACTAGATCCCTCAATCTGTTGTCTTCAGGAAACCCACCTCACCACTAAAGACAGACACCTCCTCAGGGTGAAAGGGTGGAAAACAATATTCCAAGAAAACAGGAATAAGAAACAAGCCTAAGCAGGTGTAGCTATATTAAAATATCAAGCAATAAGACAGGAGTAGGAAATAAAAGGGATACAATTTAGAAAGGAAGAAGTTAAGTTAGCTCTATTTGCTGATGACATGATTGTATATGTAAGAGACCCAAGAGATTCCATCCCAAAACTCCTGAAGGTGATTAACTCCTATAACAAAGTAGCAGGATACAAAATCAATGCACAAAAATCAGTAGCCTTTCTATATGCAAATGACAAAGATACAGAGAAAGAAATAATGGACATGGTCCCATTTTCAGTAGCAACAAAATAAAATAAAATAAAATACCTTCGAATAACATTAACCAAGGAAGTGAAAGATCTATACAAGAAAAACATAAAAACACTCAAAAAAGAATCTGAGGAGGACTTGAGGAAATGGAAAGACCTCCCATGCTCCTGGATAGGCAGAATTAACATTGTGAAGATGGCAATCCTACCAAAGGCAATATACAGATTTAATGCAATTCCAATTAAAACCCCTACAGTGTTCTTCACAGAGATAGAAAAAATGTTCTTAAATCTCATATAGAAAGGCAGAAGGCCTTGCATATCCAATGAACCTATCCTCGCATATCCTCAGCAAAACAAATACCTCTGGAGGCATCACCATACCTGATCTAAAGCTATATTACAAACCCATAGTAATAAAAACAGCATGGTACTGGCACAAAAACAGGAGTATAGACCAAAGGAATAGACTTGAGGACCTGGATTTGGGTCAAGCAATTATAGCTACTTGATATTTGACAAAGGCCCTAACAATATAGGCTGGAAAAAAGACAGCATCTTCAACAAATGGTGCTGCAAAAACTCAAGTCTAAATGGATCAAAGACCTTCAATATAAGACCAGATACTCGACTACTACTGGAAGAAAATATAGGAAGTACTTTCCATGATATAGGAATGGAAAAAGACTTCCTGAACAAAACCCCAGTAGCTCATGATCTTAAACAGTTACTCAGTCAATGGGATCGTAGGATGCTGAAGACTTTCTTTACAGACAAGCATACAATAAGAAAAGCCAATAGATTACCCACAGAATGGGAGAAAATATTTGCTAGTTATGCAACTGACAGAGGCCTAATCTCTAGAATCTACAGGAACTCAAAAATCTAAACAGTAAAAAGTCAAACACCCCACTCACAAAATGGGGCAAAGAGCTCAACAGGCAGTTCACAGAGGAAGAAATACAAATGGCAAACACACACTTAAGAAAATGTTCATCATCCCTAATCATCAGAGAAATGCAAATTAAAACAACTATGAGATTCCACCTTACCCCAATAAGGATAGCAAACATCAAAAAATCAAATGAAAATAAGTGCTGGCGAGGATGTGGAGAAGTAGGAACACTCATCCACTGTTGGTGGGAATGTAGGATGGTACAACCACTGTGGAAAGCAAAATGGAGACTTCTGAAAAAGCTGAGTATAGAGATACCAACAGACCCAGTTATTCCCTTACTGGGCATCTACCCTAAAACCTTCAAACCACAGGCCAGAGAGATTTGTTCAACGATGTTTGTAGTGGCACAATTCATAACAGCTAAGAGCTGGAATCAACCCAGATGTCCATCATGAGAAGAGTGGATAACTAAGATGTGGTATATCAACACAATGGAATTCTATACAGCAGTAAGAAAAAATGACACAATGAAATTTGAGGAGAAATGGTTGAACCTGGAACAGATCATTCTCAGTGAACTTACCCAATCACAGAAAATAAAATTGCCACATAGTCTCACTCATCTACCACACCTAACCTGAATCTACCCAAGATGCCTTACATACCTAGCAAGCTTCTCATGGACTAGTCAATAGGATGGGTGGGGAGGGAGGGGAGGGCAACAGAGAGGGTGGGAAACACAAATCTAGACCCAAACGGCAATGGTACCATAAAATTCTACTTCCTAAATGGCAGACCAAATGGTTGAACCTTCACCAGGCCCTTAGAAGGAACACCTGAACCACAAGACACTGGAGAGGGTATGATGAAGACTGACCTTAACCTTCTACAGCTTCCCTCCCTCTCTCTCTCTCTCTCTCTCTCTCTCTCTCTCTCTCTCTCTCTCTCTTCTCTCTAACTCTTGTATATTAGTTATCTTTTTCCTCCTTTTCTTAGTGGGCACTGACCTGTAACTCCCAGTACCAGCATGGGGCTATCATCCACAATGAGCTTTTGATCAGAGAGACCTGCAAGGTTTCTTAAAAGAAAGACAGATTTCTGTCAGAGTACTTGATGACCCACCAAAGGTTAGTAGTAAGACCCTACTGCTGAAGACACCTTATGTGGTTGACATGTAAAATGGAATGGCATGGCTGGAAGTTGGAAGAGAGTCAGTCCCCAGACAGTTAGCGTGTCTAGTGCCAGAAGGTGCTACATGGGCAACTGGGGGAAAATGACCAATATCTGTCCAAGCAACTCATGGTCTAACCTACTTAGCTGCAAATAACCTGTCGTGAAGCCCACACAAAGGCAATAGTGGCACACAGTCATGGTGGGAAACCAACTGCTCTCAATTTGGCTAACTGATCCCCTCAGTGGTACGGGACCCATAGCTGGAGCTGGGAAACAAGTCAGAACCATATCCAAACATAAGCCCACTCTCCAAACTCAAGCTACCATCAATCGTGGGCTACAAGAGGGCCTACACCTATTAAATTCTCTATAAAAAAAAGTAAAGATTATCTCATTTGTCTGGTGCTAACTTACTCTCCATTGGAGAATCTGTCTCTCTTTTTCAGATAGACGTAGATCCTAAGGAGAGAACCACCCCATCATACCTCAAAAGGGCCCTGGCTGAAACTAAGAATAATTGGTGAAACAAGCAACAGTGCTGTTTTCTTGGTGAACCAGGGTACCAGCACAAGGGTGAAGGAGATCAACACAGAGAAAAATCAACTCCTACAAAATCATAGATCCAGAGACCCAGAGGCACCCAACACCTCATCACTGAAGCCCACCAAAAATGAACCCAACATGGCTCAGGGAAATTTTGCAGAAGAGAGGGGTGGAAAGAATGTCAGAGCCACATGTTGGGTCATGATATGCAGAGACATTTATACTACCCATAACTTTGGGCTAACTCCAAAATGCATGACCCATATACCTCAACAAGGAGGGGCCAAGAGGAGGGGGTAGGTCATGGATGAGCCAAATAATGGTACCAAACTGACTGTATTCACTGAGTGCAAAACTAATTAATAAAAAAATAAAAAATTAAATTTAAATAAATAAGTAAATAAATAAAAATAAAACACAAGATACTTCTCATGCTCTTAGACCAGAGGTAGATGATAATACCCTATTGCTGAAGACATCACATGCTTTTGTTTTATGTCACTGAGAAATAAAGCTGTAACTGAATTTGAAGCCTATTCCCTCCCATCTACCTGTCATAGTATTGGAAAGTGCTATTGCTGACTTCTGGGGAGAGAGTCATCAATGGCCTTATCAAGCACTGAACCCTAAAGGCTATATAACCAACTGGCTAGGCAAGATGGGCTACTGTGCAGTAATGGCATGGCTGTCATGGGGATAATCACCTGCTCCTTGATTAGACTTGAGGTCCACTGCATAGGAAGGAATTCATGTCTGGTACTGAAAACCTGGTCAAAAGCCCATGGCTGGGAAGATCATAGACCTGAGTAGGGAAGCTACTACTGTTGTTTTGCTAAATGGATGTGTTATACTCATCAAATTGCTCACTAAATATTGAAGTTTGTGTCCATAGATTAGTGCTGCTCTCACTTTGAGTCAGAGAACTTTCTTTTTGCAGTTGGTGGTTTCTACTGGGGAAATTCAAAATGCATCAGGGTGCTAAGAATAAGTGGCTAGTGTGTACTCAGTACTAAATGGGATACATCTATCACTCTTTCCAAGGCTTATAGTTTATTGTGGGAGAGGGGAAAGAATGTAAGAGCCAGAGGATGTGGAGGAGTATTTTTATTTTATTTATTTATTTATTGGTTTTTTTGAGGTAGGATCTCGCTCTAGCTCAGGCTGACCTGGAATTCACTATGTAGTCTCAGGGTGGCCTCGAATTCACAGTGATCCTCCTACCTCTGCCTCCCCAGTGCTGGGATTAAAGATATACACCACCATGCCTGATATATATATACATACACACATATGTGTGTGTGTGTGTGTGTGTGTGTGTGTGTGTGTGTGTGTGTTTGGACGAGTATTTTGGAATACTGTCCTCAGACAAGAAGTGGCCATTGCATTCATGATCTTGCAGTGACTGTCTTTACCTACACAAGACCTATACAACACTGGGTCCATCAGCATTCCAGTATGAATGACGGAGAAGAGCAAAAGAAAAATCGAAATGGAAGAGGGACTAGTTGGAAGAAAGACGTAGTTCAGTGGAAGGGGGATATAGGGAAGAGGGCAAGAGAAGGTAATGGGAGGGGATTATGATCAAAATACCTTTAATGTATGTATGAAAATTGTCAGTGTAAAAGGTTTTTTATAATATTTTTCTTATTTGTTTGAGGAAATGAGAGAAAGAGTAAGAGTGCATGGGCACACTAGGGCCTCTTGCCACTGTGAGCAAACTCCAGATGGTTGTGTCACTGCTCATCTGGCTTAACATGGGTACCAGGGAATTGAACCTGGATCTTCAGGCTTTACAAGTGTCTAACTGCTGAGCCATCTCTCCAGCCCCATATAGTTTTTAAAAAGCAAGTATACTTAATCATATGGCAGAATTGGGTTGATAAACTAATATTTTCTTAGTGTTAAGATGTAATGATGTGTCTAGGAAATCCCATATAGGTTATTTCTGCTAAATTCATAATTTAAAAACATGAAACCCAAACTTCTTATGTTTTCATTTGTCTCTGGCAAACATCTAATCAAACATCTTATATTTTTCCCCTGGGGCAAGCATATTCTGTGACATGCAAGAAATGCTATGAGTATTGAATTGACTGAACAATTCAGCTGAAAAGGCATTTCCTTGAAGACACCTTTGTCTATCTGTCTCTCTCTCTCTCTCTCTCTTTCTCCAAAGCCCCCTAAAATCCAGTCATATTTTTACATCACTTACTGTACCCATGGCAGAGAGCAATATTTATGATGCATCTTGTGCTTATTTTTATCTTCCTTTGTTTTTATCTCCCTGGAACCTAGGGCAGCACATGACCCACAGTAAGTGCTTAGTGCACATCAGCTGGACGAAGCCTGGCTGACTACGAACAGGAGCAAGGAGTCTCAGTGCTCAGCCTCAGGAGTCCAAAGGAGTTAAGCAAGGGGCTGAACTGAAAACAAACCAAAAAAAAAAAAAGATGGAAAAATTAATTTCTCCCAGGGAGCTAAAAACACAATTGGTATTTTTCTGAGATCATTATTTGTTCAACTGAATCAGAAAATGACCCAATGAAAAAAATTCAAAATAATAGGATAAATTTATGAGTAAGTGAAACAACACAGTGAACAGATAAATGTGAAGAAAGCTTTGGTTTGTACTATGATGCTGAAGGAAGAATGCCGAGTACAGAAGGTAGATCTTTGGCTTAAAACAATAAATGGAGGGCTGGAGAGATTGCTCAGTGGTTAAAGTCACTTGCTAACAAAGTCTGATGTCCCAGGTTCAATTTCCCAATACCCACGTAAAGCCAGATACACCAAATGGCACATGCATCTGGAGTCTGTCTGCAGTACAAAAGGCCATGGCACGTCCATTTCCCCATCTCTCATTCTCTGGCTCTCTCTCTACTTATAAATAAATAAATAAATAAAAATGTTTTAAATACATAATATATGGGGCTTTACACCCTCCTTCTTGTGGGCAGGATCTCTTCATACTACCTTCTTGTTGCTTTTCCTAAACTTATAGAACCTCTCTAAATGTAAAATAAAAAGAATAAATGGCTGTTATGAATAAGCATGTGCATGTTATTTTAATTAAATTCAAGCTAGCTATTATGTGCATTAATGTAAAATAAAATTTAACCTTGGACTCACCCACCTTCAAATATGCACACTTGATGGAGACTTAACAAGTGTGTCGGTAACCTTTGGTATTAAGTTGTCAATTACCTTGTACTTTCCTGCCTTTAATGAATTTATTTCTCTCGTTTTTGATCAGACAATGAAGTCTCTGGCTGCATTTCTCCTCTTTGCCTGAAAGGAGATCTGTTCATCAGGTTCTCATAGCCAAGCAGCCCATTTGACTATGAGAACGTACAAAGTCTCACTGGCCTCTCAAAGCCCCTTCTTCTCGTCTAGCCTCTGAGATCCATCTGCTACTTCAAATTAACACCCAGCTTCATCTTCAGGTGAACTGAGTAATCAAGGGTTCAGGAAAAACATGCTTCCTATTCATCTTGACCCTATGTATGCGCTTTTCCAGACCGTGAATTCATGTTGGAGACAAAAGCACTTTTATTTTGATGCCACATGTTCATCTTTTGCTTGGTTTAGAAATAATTGCACTCCTGCGCACCGATCTCACATGTTTATGAGCACTGACAGGTTAAATGGCCATCACTAATCTCTAGAAAATGGAGTCAATTGTCTTTCCAAGAAAACAGAATTCTCTCATGAAGAATATTTACACATATTTAAATGTCTAGAAAAATCTGTACTGTAAGTGAAGCTTTCTCTACTGTATGTTGTACCCTGGCTTTCAAAGTTTGTTTTTAGTAGATAGAGGAGATTCAGCACTTAATTGATGTAAGCACATTGTTCAAGTTTGCCCTAAAAATGACAACTATAGCGACCTTTTCATGTTCTGTCACAAGTGAGAGTGATGGATTGACAGATAGTTCTGCACTGAATGCTGCAAAAACAGCACCAAGTCCTTCTGTGTGCATTCAAAGAACTGAGTTGCTTTTAGAAACTTTAAAACAGCCTTAGAAAAGATGCTTCAAGCTTTTCATCTAAGACAATTTTCAAAAGAAAGATTGATATGATTTCAACACAATTATATTCTACAATCAATTTCTATAGATTATGTTTTCAGTACAAAAAATAAGCAAACATCACCATTTGTTTCAAATATTGCTTTATTCTAGCTAATCACAATCCTAAATATAATTTATGTAACATTATCCCCCCAGAGAAGGACTTTATAAAGCAGTGGACTCTACAGTACATACACCATCCCTTCAAGAAGATTGATAACCCCAGCATTTATTATTATCATAATTATTAACACTCAGCAGTGTTATTGTTCTCAACAACCATAATCATGGCTACCTCTTTTCATCCTTCATAAAACACTGTGACACATATAACAGGTAGATAGTAGACATCAAAATCTTAAAAAGCAGTCTTCACTGAAAGTCATTGTGGAAGAAATTAGGAAAGAAGTAGGGAAGAAGCAAGCAGACACAAAAAGTGTGAAATGAGAGGGAAACAGGCACTAGTGAAAAATATGGAGAAAGGTAAAGAATTGCATGTGTATGAAGAAAACGGAGGGAGAGTTTTTCAGTTTATGAGTAAAAGGTAAAAGAAAATATCATCTTAAATCCTTTGCTTATCCAACCATTCTGTCACATAAGATAAGACTGGAATATTAGGGATTGAGAGACCTGAAAATAACAACTACAGTAACCTGGCTAACAGAGTCATATATGCCATTACAATTTTATGCAACTTTATTATTATTATTATTATTATTATTATCATCATGGTTTTCCAAGACAGGGTCTCACTCTAGCCCAGGTTGACCTGAAATTCACTATGTAGTCTCAGGTTAGCCTTAAACTCACAGCAACACTCCTACCTCTGCCTCCCAAGTGCTGGGATTAAAGGCATGCACCACAACACCCAGCCTATCTCATATAAATCTCAAGTTCCTAAAAATGACGTCAGCAATAAATTTAAAAATATTGCATTTTATCACTCAAAGAGGTGCCATTCTTTCTGGATATCAGGCCTGAAATTCCACTTAGTTTTTGTAAGCATCCTTATTAAAAAATCATATAATTTCAAACAAGAATAGAAATGGATTCTGCATACAGGACAGACAGGAGTCTCAGCTTGGATAGGAGGTTTGAGAGGTCAGGCGTGTTTCAGCATGCTGAGAGAGTGCTCTGAGGAACTAGAGGCCACGTTCCAGTGAGCAACCACTGTACAAAACAAAAGAACCTCTGTGTAAGGGACCATAGGATCTTGTGATAAAATGCTCTTGCCATTCAATTTCACTTAGCTCCCAATGAAGCAAGCTAGGATTCACATTAGTTCTCAAAGCTAAGGGCAGCCGAGGCATGGTGATTCACACCTTTAATCCCAACACTCAGAAGGCAGAGGTAGGAGGATCTTCATGCGTCTGAGGTCAACCTGAGATTTAAAGTGAGTTCCAGGTAAGCCTGGGATAGAGTGAGACCCTGCTTCCAGAAAACAAAACAACAACAACAACAACAAAAAGCTAGGGGCTTCATGTTTTTTGACAATCTACCAGAAGTGACTGAAACTGATGATGGTAAAAGCTCTAGTCATCATTCCAGCCCCATAGGAGATGCCCTCAGTGGGATAATTTTTGCTCCAGTTTTGCCAATAGACTGACTGCCCAAGACTGTGGCATCACATTATATCAGGGCTTTGTTACCCAATCTAGCTTTAACGTTTTTGGCCTCAGACTTGCCTTGGTGTAGGATTTCTCGGACAGTACCTCATAATAAAGCTCTCCATGACTATAGGAGATTTAGTCATAGCTTCTAAAATGTGACTTTTCTCTTTCCAAAGTTTCATCTAGCTACAAGTTTATCAATTTTGTTGAATTTTCCAGAGCTAACTTTGGGCACGTATTAAATTTCTTATTTGCTTTCCAGGTTATTGATTTCTGTTATCATTTTCACTATGCTGTCTTCCTGCTTATATTCAGTTATGATTGTTTTTCTAGCTTCTGGTGTGGTTCCTCAGGTGATTGGAGACATGAATTTATTACTAGTATTAGAATTTTTCTTTTCAGGGTAAGGTTTCACTCTAGCCCAGGCTGACCTGGAATTTACAGTGTAGTCACAGGGTAGCCTTGAACTCTTGGCAATCCTCCTACCTTTGCTTCTTGAGTGCTGGGATTAAAGGCAGGTGCCACCATGCCTGGATAGTTCTAACATTTTAAATCATAAACTTTCCTCTAAATGATACTTAGACTGTATCACATAGGTTTCATAAGTTACATTTCCACTTAAAACACATTATTTCTTAGCACTGCTTTGTGCTTTGTGTATATGTGTGTGGTGTGCATGCATATGTATGTGGGCTCATATGTGTGAGCACATGAGTATATGTGCATGGACTTGTGTGTAGAGGCCAGAGATCAATCTTTCTCAGTTGCTCTCCACCTATACTACATTTAGGGTTGTTCCAGGAGCTAAATACTTGAATATTCATGGACTATTTTGATGTGATATTATATCAATTCATGTGAAATTTAGAACTTTCAACCACGTAGCATTTTCCCCTTCTATAATACATCAAGAAATTATCATATGTCTGTCTCTTTATCATAAAACTTATAAGGTATTCTAATATATTTGGGTTTAAGTAGTCATTTATTTAAGAAAAATTAGAGTAAAGATTACATTTTCTAGGCTAGAGAGATGGCTTAGCAGTTAAGGTGCTACCCATTCTCTCTATCTGCCTCTCTCTCTCCCTCTCTCAAATAAATTAATTAGTTAAATATTAAAAAGATCACATTTTCTAATGATCTCCATTCAATTCTGAAAGACTTAGTGCATTTTAGAGTCAATCTGCTTCAACTCAAAGAGATTTCTTAGCTTTTATGTATTGCAAGTCTGGTGGGAAAGACTTCCCATGGTTTTGCTTCCTCTGAAAATGTATTGTACTTCATTATTTTAATAGAATATATTTTATCTATTTGCGAGAGACCTAGAGAGAAAAAGAGAGAGAGTTCATGGGTACACAGGGGCCTCTTGCCACTACAAACAAACCCTAGACCCATGGACCACATTGTGCATTTGGCTTTACCTGGGATGATAGGTTTTGTAAGTGAGCACCATTTACTGTTAAGCCATCTTCCCAGCGCTGTTCCTCCATTCTTAAAAAAAAAAAAAAAAAATTTGAAGAATAAGTTATGTTTGTAGCTTTTTCTTTTATACATTTAAAAATGCTGTCCCATCATCATTTGATCATAGTTTCTTTTATAAAAGTGTAGTATTCGAATTTTTGTTCCTCTCTTTGTAACACTGTGTTTTCTCTCACTCATTTTAAGACTTCATGTTTCTTTTTATTTATGAGTGACTACCATTAGTTCAACTATGAGTTTCTTACACGAAATTCTTGTAAATTAGACTGTGTAACATGTTCTGGGTCCCTGAAATCTAGACACACACATACACACACACACACACACACACACACACACTTCTAGTATTTTCAGAGGTTTTGAGTTATTATTTTAAAAATAGTTTTGAATTTTATTATAACATTCCATACTTACACATCAGCGCTCATATTTGCCCTTATCCCACCCTGTACTATCTTTCCACTCCCATCACTGTTCCCCATCCTCTCACCCATTACTCCTCCTCTAAATTCATGTCATATGTATGCACGTACATAGTATTAAATCTAGACTCTGCGTAAAAGAAAACATGGGATATTTCGTGCCTGCACTTATTGTATTTTAAATCTTTTAATGAGAAGTTTTATATCTGTATATAATATATTTTGATCATAATCCCTCCCATTTCTTCTTTTGAGAACCGTCTGTTCAATTTAATTGCCCATTTATTAACTGGATTATTTGGGGGATAAGTTTTTAAGTCCTGTATAGATTCCAGATATTCCATGGTGAAATATGAGGAATATAAACTAAGACAAAGCCCATTTAAAAGAATAAAAATGGAAATATATAAAAGTAAATAAATATTGGATCTACTTCTTTTTGGACACTCTACACTTGACATCTGCCAGGTAGTTCAGGTAGAGGATCAGTTGAACTCTGGACTTGTGTATAATTGCAAGTAGAGAGAGAGGAACAGGAAGAATGGGTATACAAGAGCTGGTAGCCACTGCAAAATAACTCCAGAGGAATGCGCCATATTGTGCATCCAGCTATATGTGGGTATTGGGAATGGAACCGAGACCATAAGGTTTTGTAGGCATGTACTTTAACCACTGAGAAATCTCTCCAGCCCTTTGCTGAATATATATATATATATGTTAGATAGGTACCCAATGTCCACTATAGCTGCCTTCACCAAAGTAGCTTCCCTTATTTGAACACCAGGAACCTTTGCTGGCCACACTTACTTCTTCAGTCTGTATGGGTTCTCTTACCATCCCAAGATTACTTCCCAGTTTGTATGCCCTGGGGTTTCTAATGTTCTGCCTGGGAGTATATCTCAAGTACATTTTATATGGGGAAACAGCCACAGTACTGGTCATCTAGGCAGACCTGTCTTCTGTCTTCTTGCTTTCAAAACACACCAAGCATTAATTACCTGGCTGAGGTATGCAGTGGTGGAGGTCAAACAATCCACTGTGACTCCAGACTTCTCAGGCCATACAACAGTAAACCTGAGAATCTATAATCGGCTTCCGAGGTTGATCCACCTGTTGACTATGAGATTCACAATTATTCTCAAGTGATGAGGTCTGCTCCTAGCCACAAAGACTAGGGTTGCTTTCTCTGTATAATTCACTGCCTGATCATAGCCTTCCGCCACCTGAACTTTTTGGCTTGTCATTGTGTGCCCCTCCCACTCTCTAAAAATGCCTCACTCCACTCTCTCTGTCCCAAAGACACTGGCAGGTTGACTTCCGTCTGCGTGACTTGTGACTGTTTCTTGTTCTCGGGCCTCCAGTGTAGCTAACTTTGAAGTAATAATTTCCCCTCAGAAGCTGGCATCTAGCCATAGCCCTCTAAAACCTGGGGTGTAACAGAATGCTACCCCTCCCCAGTGCTGACCCATCTCATCAGAGGAGTCACCGTCTCACTGAAACCCACAGAGCTGAGGCCCGTGATAACTGAGAGCTTGTTCAGGGAGGAGAATTAATGTCGTCCTTTCCTCCTTCCTTTTCACACATGATTGACTACATTTTAAATGTGTAGAAAATTTTCTACTAGTATCTGAAACTCTGCTCTATTTTTCTGATATTTTTCTCTTATCTTTATAATGGATTTTTTTTTCAAATCTAACACTTTCTCTGTCATGTTAAAGCCATACAGTATTTTTCATTCCAGATGTTTTTCGAGTCTAAAATTCCCCATTTCTCCTTTTTGTAGTTTCCATTCAATATCCTGAGAATTTTATTTATTTTCTTTTAGTACTTGATTAAGCAATATCTTTGGTGGGATTTCTAGGGAGATTTTGCTTCCTAATAAAAAGAAAGAGACTCACATGTTCACCTTCTTCTTCTCGCTTTCTGACAAACTGAAGCAAAGCCAGGAGATAGCAATTGTACATTGGTATAACTGGGAAGCAACAAGCATTAGGACATAAGCTAATTTAATAATATAGAGCAGAAAGGAAACAAACTTACAACATTAATGGCGAGAATATGTCTTATAATAGCTTACCTATGGACTTTTTAATATGTGAAAAATACATCTTTTGGGGGAGGGGTTCTTCACAGGGTTTCACTCTGGCCCAGGCCGACCTGGAATTCACTAGGTAGTATCAGGGTAGCCTCGAACTCACAGCGATCCTCCTACCTCTGCCTCGCAAGTGCTGGGATTAACTACCATGCCTAGTTTCATTCTATTTTTTTTTAACTGCCAATTTCTTTTAGTTACAGCAGACATCTTCCTAATTGATATACACAATAGAGAATGGATGACACAAGAAAGACAGGGCTCTGTAGGAGCCAGGTCAGTGGAGGTAGATACAGCAATTGAAGTCTGGGTTTGAAGGAGATCAGCCTGTGAAAACATTACAGAGTAAAAGAAAAAAGAGCTGAAAGTCAAGTGCTGGAGAATATTGACATGTAAGGAGCTGGTTAGGAAATGAGCAGCTGAACCAAGGCATAAATCCATAAAGATGAAAAATAAAACAGAAAGTTGTATCCTGAAAATTCGAAAGGGAAAAAGTAGGTGTCATTGTTCATATGCTGCAAAACAAAGCTAATCACTGTAGAAACCCAGAATGAGTCACCCAAAATATTTTATTTTAAACTGATTATTTTAAGAAACAACACAAGTAGAAGCCTTGCAAACAGAATACAAATTACTGGGGTTGTTTTTCTAAGAGAAATTTTTCTCTATAAAGGAAACCTCTGTTCCAGTGTTTCCTTCTCTGAACATGGAAAAAAACCACAAGAGCCTTTCAACTAGAAAAGACAGTGGCTTAAAACTGTGTAACAAGCCTTACTCTTATTTACCACAATTTTCCTACTCATCATTCCATAGCTGGCCTCTCCCAAATACATTTATTTGCTTTATTTGGATGTGCTTTATATGCCCAAGTTCTGGGCTATCCCTCTGAGAATTACCTATTCCTCAGACATCTCCCAGGTGTATATGAAATATATAACCTAATTGACTCATTTATTGTTTTCTTTTTACACAAACCCAGTGCCTTGTTATGCTACAGAAGTGTTCCACTATGTCCATGGCCCTTTCTGTTATTCTTGTCTGTCATTTGATATAGCACCTCATCTGAAGGCAAGAGGACAGAGAGAAAATTATTCTTCCTTCCCCTGTGAAAAATATCTATTGAGTTGAGTAATATTAAGTTCAAACACTTGGGAATCAAATGATCAAATGCTAAAACACACACGTGATGGACTATTTGCTTCACAGCCACAGACTGGATTGTATCCACAGCCCCAGTAAACCAAAGATCAGAACACACCAGGACATGAAGTCTTTAAATAACAATAACAAAGTGCCACTGTTGTTTTTCAGGATGTGTTCCCAGATTCCATTCCAGGATAGCTCAAGACGTAGCAGAGAATCCCTCTCTAGGCTCTGCTCTACAGGTTACTTTCAAGCATTACTAAATAGAGTTAATCACTGTGAAACCCCATTATGAATGTTCACTTTGTGTTGAGACTTTTTTAAGTCTTTGGTTTAAGTATCCTCTAATGTTTTTGTCTGTGAATGAGTATAGCCCTCCAAAAACAGGCTCTTCTGGCCTAGAGAAGGCAGGAGACAGATTGATTATTTTAAATACTTTATGATCACTCTGAGAATACTTTCAGGCAGTTGCAACCACAACTGAGTCCTTCTTCAGGAAACTTTGCTGCAGTCTTGACTGCATCTGAATGGGTCTTGGGTCTTGGGTCTTGAGAAACATTCCTCCAAGACAAGTGTTGGTGAACACCAGATGACCTTGTTCACCATGCAATTGTTCTCATCCGAGACGTTGTGGAAATATTTCCCCTAGTGGCTCAGCAGAAAGTTTATGACTAGTGCAATGTGAGGCCTATAATATAATACTGTGATTGGTGAATCTGTTTTTGGTTGTTAGCATGAGTAGTCTGTATGGGGTTGGTGAACAGGAGACAGTAGGATCACAGTGGTGGTGGAGGCAGCAGCAGTAGAAGAGGGTTGCTGAAGGGTTACAGAGTGTGGTCAGACTCGGAGATAGCAAGGACCAGAGAGGCAGCAGAGATAACAAAGGATGATGGAAGTATAGAGAGTGAGAGGGACTAGTCAGGTAGCTTTGGTGCAGGGAGTTGGAGGAGAGGCTCACAAAAGGGGAAGCTTATGTTATTCTCTCAACTTCCTACCTCAGCTGTCTAAGGTTCAGGAGTGACCAAGACCACAGAGGTCACTCTGAGGCAAAGATGGAAGCTTTTATTCAGGAAAAACATGAGCTGCCAGGACTGACTCTCAAGAGTGGAGCAGTTGACTTGGGATCACAGATAATGGACTATATAGCCCTCTTAATTGGGGGAAGGTGAGAAAGGGGGAAGTAAAAAAAATGTTTCTTTAGGGGAGATCTAAGATAGCCGGGGTGTGATACCAGAACAGTTACCAGGTATCCTAAGAGACAAGGGGGCAGGACACCAAGACCTGGGGCATTGTTAGGCAAGCAAGGGATGATGAGGGTGATTCTTTGAGGAATGTGGATGACCCACTACCTTATGTCTCTGTTGCCCTCCTGCTATGACTCCATTTTGTCCTGACCTAGTATTACAGCCTTTTGTTAATGATAAGAGACTAAGGTTAATTTTTTCATGCTGGCCATGAGGGCAATGAATTCTTCTGAGAGAAGCTAGATAATGTAGTTGATGGGTCTCTCTTCAGGGCAGGTGATGAGGAGGCAGTTTCATGGTGGCTAGAGGTGGCAGAGTTATGAGATCAATAGCGCCAGTGTAGCATGTTGTTATGACTTGGTCCTGAGTGAAGCAGAGACTTCTTTCATACCACCCTTGTATCGAGCTAGCTTCAGGGCAGTCACTGGCAGACACCTATTATAGAGAAGGTGAGGGAGATGGGCTCTGCACATTCCATGAGAAGACAGAAGGGAAAATAAAGGAGCTTGTTATTTTTGTCAATGGCTATGACATTAAAATGCCAGGTATAAAGGGGGGATGAGCATTCAGAAGTGAGAGATAGAGGGCTTGGGGCAAGAGGAGGCAGACGGGCATTTTGGGATCAGGGGAAGAGTAGGAACACAAGAGTTTAAGTCTGAGAGTGTCCATTGGGGTGGCAGTGTACTTATCTCTGGATGAGATAGGGTAAGGGCTAAGGAAGGATGGGGCTCGGAGGAATAATTCTGATTCTGGCTAAGGCAAGTGGGAGGAGCTGGGAGTCAGGGCAGGTGAAGTTAATCAGGGACAGGCAGAGGCAGAAGACTTGAGTTAATGTTAGAGTCTAATATTGTAAGTCAGCATCAGACAGGGGAGCCTATTAGTCCAAATTATTGTTTATATTATAGTTATATTTTTCTTACTGGGTAATTAAGTAGACTGCCAGAATTAACTGTATATTTTGGAGGTGAATAATGGCACTGTGGGAGAGACTTTCAGGGACCTGTGAGGAGTTCTATGACTCTCAGCATTGTCATCTGCTAGGGTAAGTCAAGGCCATGCTGACCAAGTGGTCCTCCCTCTTTTGGGAAGCCTGGAGGACTATGTGCACCTGGCTTTGCAAATAAGCACCTTTAACTGATGATCCAAAAAGAAATATTTTCAATTTCTTCCAAATAAATTTTACAGAATTATATTGAATTCCAAACATACAAAAATTTTTATGACACACTCTATAACTATTTGAGCCTTAACCAACCCTATAACTCTGCCTATAATAATTTAGTAAACTTGTTCAGTAATGACATAAGTTAAAATTAAAGTATTAAGACTGATTGTTGGAGGAATTGAGGAATTACATCTTAAAATCACAACATGATTTTGTTTGGAATTTTGTTTTACTGTTTACCATGAAGTAAATATTTTTTTAAAGTGTATGACAGATAAATACTGTTCAATGTTTCACATATGCTCTATTTACCTTATAAAATAGGGGAGAAAAGAGTACATAGTTTTTCTGCAAGATTTTTTTTTTGAGGCAGGGTTTTAGATATAATAACCTTAGGAGAGAATTAAATATTAATGAGTCAATTTTAACCTTAATATTTAGTTAAAAGGTTGACAAATAGAGGAACCTAGTTAACTTGGTTGGTTCTTTCATGACCCTTATTATTACCAGATTAACATCAATGAGTTAAAGTTAAATTTACAACCTGAATACTGTAGCAATCTGCTACCAGCCAGGGCCATACTTTGTGAGTCTGATGCAAGCCCTAGGCTAATAGTCATTTTATATGTCAAGGAGTCTATAATCTGATTAAGTACTTTGTCTTTAACCTTCTGTTTAAGCTTACTCATATCTCCATCTACATACTTTACCCATACCTTCATCTACATGCTTTTACTTTACAATCTATGTAACCACTATGTAACAATCTTTTTTTCATCAAGCATTTAAAATCCAACATTTAAAGTTTAGTCTCCAGTTTATCTTTATTAGTCAGTACTTCTCATAACTACAACAAAAAACTTTTACTGTCCTTACCATAACACTTGTAATATGACCATTTTCCCCTCAAAAAGCTTTTGAAATAACTTTTTTAAAGAAAGATTTGACTTATACTATTTACCCAGAATAAACATATAGATTTTGGAACTTTGTTTCTTATAACTTTCCTGAAACACATTTTTAAAAATATGAAAGCAGATTTAAACATTATTAGAAATTTTAGAAAAAAATATTTTACAAACTCAGTATTGGGTAATTTTGAGGCTGTTGTTTGTTAGTTCCAGAGAAGCATAGAAAGATAAAGTAAACATGAGCTGCCAGGACTGACTCTCAAGAGAGGAGCAGTCGATTTGGGATTGCAGACAGTGGACTATATAAAGCTCTTTAGTTGGGGGAAGGTGAGGAAGGAGGAAGTAAAGAAAAGATTTCTTTAGGGGAGATCTAAGATAGCCAGGGTATGACATCAGAATAGTAACCAGGTGTCCTGAGAGACAACGGGGCAGGACACCTAGACCTGGAGCATTGTTAGGCAAGGAAGGCATGATGGCTGGGTGGTTCCTTGAGGAATGTGGATGACCCAATTCATGTCTCTGTTACCCTCTTGTTGTGACTCCATCTTTGTCCTGACCTAACAAGCTGCATAAATAGACTTAAGTGTTTGCTCATCTCACTCTATCATATCTCTCTCATTCTCTGAGCCCAGACCAATTGGCTTTCACACCTGACACAGGTGTGCCAACCTCTTCCTGGAGAAGATTCCCTGACTCTAAATAAATAATTGTACCTGGACTAACATGAGAGAATTCCCTTTCCATCCTTTTGGCTGTTCCCATCTCCCCACCTGGGTCCCTGAGCTAGTAAGACTATGTCCTTCATACTCTGTCAGCTTTTCAAGAGGGCCATGAAAAGCCAAACGTGATAGTTTTGGGTCCTAATCACTAAAGGAGTTCTAAGGGGCTTCCAAGCCTAAAGTTAAGGGTCCTAAAACTACAAGACCCACTTTCTGCAATGCTAGTTACTGTGAGGGCAAGAGGCCTGATATCCAAGGCTCTATTTTTATGCCACTAGCCACTTCCAGGAGCCATGGCCCTGAAGCTTGGAGGCTCTGTCACTACTGCTAATTGCTTCTACTACTGACCGCTGCTTAAGAGCAGAAGATGAGGAACCGCTTAGTGCCAGGCCAGTGGAAATCAAAACTCACAGCAAATGTTCTGACCTGAGTAGCTAGAGCTCTAAGTGTCTGGTCTCAAGAAGCTAAAGTCACATGCCTCTGACATGAGCTATTAGCCTCAGTCTGCCAGCATGGCCAATTAGCCTGTTGCCCTCAAGGAACGAGGCCCACCAATAATAGAAGAGCTACTCCTTCTCTACCTGCAATTTCCACTTGAGTAGGACAAAAAGACCCTAGCCAGCTGATTGGTAATCATTTGAGGCTAGTCTTTTCAAGAATGGACCCAGAGCATGGTAACCATGTCCCCCCACCGAAACAAATATGTGACTTGTGAAGGTACAAGATTGTCATCTAAGTATGAGGAAAGGGATGACCAAACCTTCCCTTACTCACCATCCAGTCAGAATACAACGTCTCTACTCTTCCTTTGCCTACAACCTATCCACCACCAACTGATCAGAGAGATGGGTTTAAAGTCTTACTCCTGCCTCATTTTATGACAGTGGTCTTCATAAAAGTTTCTTTTTGCAGAAACATCACACCACAGAATAGGGTTCTATGCTTAGCAAGAAGCCTCCCTTGTGCACATGTGAGACCTTATATGCTTGTGTCATCACTGAACCAGATCTAAAATGAACCCAACATGGCTCAGGGAAATTAGAGGAAGAGGGGGCAGAAAGAATGTGAGAGCCACACGTTGGGTCATGATACACAGAGACATTGCCTCTTACTCATAACTGATGGCTAACCCCACAAAGCAGGACCCATATTCCACAGCAACGAGAGACCCTGCAGAGGGGGGAGTCAGGGAGGAGGCTAACAAGGGTACCAACTTGACTGTATTCACTGAGTACAAAACTAATAAAAATATTTTAAAAAAATCCTCCCTTGCTTAGTATCACCAGTTGTACACCTTTCGCAGCTTGGTGTTGGTCTCAGAGTGATCCTGATTGAGCCTTTCTATCAACAAAGTGCTAGCTTTCTTGATAGGAAAACAGTAGAATTTTTGTTAGTATGAAAGGACGTACTTTATACCTCTTAAAAGTGAAACTCATGCTTAAGTTTAGACTGACCTACCAAGTGGGGAACAGGATGGATTTTTCCGAACTTTTCAAATTTCAAAGAACAGCAAGATTCCAAGGTTCAGTGTCTGTCTAGTTCCCCGACACTGTGACACAGACCCCAAGTGTGCTTTGAAGATGACAACAGGCACTAGAGTCAAGTGACACACATGTAGGAAGAGAGAAAAGGAATCAAAATGAGTGAAGGAAATACACTCATTACAGTGTTTCTTCTTCCTTCCAGTAATCAATAACATGAAGATATTAGCCTAGGGAAAATTTAAAGATGTATATTTTATAGAAAAGGTAGCAAAAAGGAGCTACAGATGTGAAAGGTAATTAAAAGAGAAGCAGGCTAGCCTTCAAAGCCTAACTTACCACTGAGGAGCCTTCATAGCAGCAGGACACATTACTTTTTCCTTTGTATTGCTTATGGAATTGGCAAGAATAACTTGAAAGGGTCTACAGGACTTTTTTAAAAGCCTTTCTTCTGTCCTCTTTGAGAATCCTTTTAACAGAACAAGATGTATTGAAAATACACAAAATGATTAGTAAAAAGTGAAAATATGGCTATGAACAATTAAAATCCTTTCTGGCTCATTAGCTTTTCACTGTTAAGTGTTACTGATTACAAGGCTGAGATGTAGATGGCATCTCTCAAATACCTTATGCCTGGAACCATGAATTAAGGTGGGGCAAAGAAACACAAAAGAACACACAGAATAGAGCTTTTAATAAGTGCATGGGAATAATATGCTGACATTCAAAAATATATTCCACTGGCACTTTGTGCCCACAAAACTATGTGAGGTTACATACATTCTTAAAACATTTTATGTTTTATTTATTTATTTGAGAGAGGGGCAGATTATATATACAGAGGGAGAGAGAGAGAGAGAAAAGGGCATGCCAGGGCCTCTAGCCACTGTAAACAAACTCCAGACTCTTGTCACATAGTGCATCTGGCTTTCTGTGGGTACTGGGGAATGGTGCCTGGGTCCCGGGCTCTGAAGGCAAGTGCCTTAGCCACTGAACCATCTGTCCAGCCCAATAATTTGTGTGTGTTTTTTTTTATCCTCTTCCCACTTTCTTTTCTCCTAGTCCTTCCACGACCCATACACTTCTGCTCCACTAGGCCCTTTTCTGTTTTCATATCACATGTATTCTATTACCCTGACTCCTTCCTCAAAACGCTCTTCTCCCATGTGGTGCCCATGAACATAGGCTTTATGTTCACTTGGCTGATACTTTCTTTTGCTATGTAGAGATTTTTACATTCCATGTAATCCCATTTGCCAATACTTCAATTAATTCTTAGGCTATTGGAGTCCTACTCAGAAAGTTCTTGTGTATGAATGTATATTGAATATATCCTCTAGCAATTTTAGCATTTCACATTGTAAAATGAGCTATTTGATCCACTTGAATTGATTTCTATACAGGGTAAGTTATATAGATTTAATTTCATGCTTCTGCAAAAGTGTATCAAGTTTGTCCAGCACCATTTTTTTTGATTAGGCTGTCTTTTTCCAGTGTATGATTTTGTCACTTTTTTCAAGCATTAAGTTTCCTACATTGTATTGGTTTATTTCTGGGTCTCCTATTCTAGTCTAGTTATTGGTCTGCATGTCTATTTTATGAGGTACCATGCTGTCCTTGTCATAGTGTGGTATAACTTGAAGTCAGGTATTGTGACTGCTCTTTCTGCCTAGGACCCCATAATTATGTGTGATCTTTTATGTTTTTGAAATTTAGGATAGCCTTTTTCTTTTTCCAGTTCTATGAAGAATAATATTGAGATTTTGATAACTATCTAGTGTTTACTTCAATTTCTTTTTAAGGTGTCTTAAAATTTTCATTGTAGAAATCTTTCACTTCCTTCATGAGGTTTATTTCTAAGCATTTTTAATCTTGGAGGTTCTTTGAGTGTGATTTTCTTAATAACTTTCTTAGGAAGTTCATTATTGGTATGAATAATTAGTACTAATTGGCGATAGGGAAATGGCTCAGTGAATAAAGCAGCTTGCTCCCAAAAGCAGATAACCTAAGTTCAATTATCTCCAGCACCATTGTAAAACTGGACACAATGTGTCATATTTGACTGTGACACCAACATGCCTAAGAAAATGAGAGAATAAATAAATAATTAAAATATTACTAATTTTTGTATGTTACTTACACACACACATATACAGAGACAAATAATCAAGTTAAATACTAATGTTTTGAATGTTTCTTACACACACATACATATATACACACACAAGTAAATAAACAAATAAAGTGCTACTAATTTTGTATGTTGATTTTGTATTCTGCAGCCTACTAAAAGTTTTTCTTAGATCTGAAGTTTTCTGGTAGAGTCTGTAGGGTTCTTTAAGTATACATCTCTGCAAATAGTTATAGTATGACTTGTTCCTTTCCTATTTTTATGCCTTTTATACTATTCCTCTCTTTCATTGCTATAGCTAAGACTTTGAGCATTAGATTCAATAAATAATAGTAGAAATATTTAGATTATTCCATACTTTAGAGGAATATGCTCACTTTTTCCCCATTTAGTATCATGTTGGCTATAGGTTTGCCAAATATAACACTTTTTGAGGTATTTCATCTATTATTAATATCTTTAAATGTTTGTTTATTTGCCAGTGAGATAGATTGAAGAAGAGAGTAAAAGTGAGTGAGAATGAGTATTCTAAGACCTCTTGTCAGTGCATATCAACTCCAGACACATCACTTTGTAAGTCTGGCTTTATGTGGGTACTAAAGATTACAACCTGAATTGGCAAACTTTGCATACAGGCACTTTTAGTAGTTGAGCAATTTCTTCAGCCCTATTCTTAATTTTGTCTGCACTTTTACAATAGAGACATGTTAAAATTTGTCAAATTCCTTTTCTACACTACCAAGATAATATGTTCATTAATTTGTGTATGTTGAACCAACTTTGAATTCCTGGGATGAAACCAACTCATATGATCTTCTTTACATGTTCTTAAATTCAGTTTATAAGTATTCTGTTGAGAATTTTTAGGTCTATGTTCTGGGAAATTGTTCTGTAGTTTTCCATATACCAATTGGCTTTATCTGACTTTGATAAAGGGGTAATATTGGCTTTGGAATTCTTTCTCTGACAATTCAGTCATCTCAGTATCTTTGGTTTTCATTTGGGGAAGTGTGAGGCTCAGAATGTGTTGTGGTGGGTCATCTTATATCCTTGTTCCTTTGTTAGGTTTTACACATCTGTTTAAATACAAATGTCTTCCAGTTTTGACTTTCCCCTTTTTATTCAATTTTATTTTTATATTTTTTTAATTTTATATGAGTCCTCTTAGAAAACTATCCTCAACTCTGTCACTAATAAGGTTCACAAAAAGCAATGTTTTGATAATGGTTGGGTAAAATGTAGTTTATGGATATTTTAGAGCTAAATATATAAATATTTACATCATGAGTTGAAGAAGGAAAGGGGAAGTAGTAAGTAAGTGATGAATGAGAAGGAAAATGAATAGATTGGATGTAAAGGAGTAATTAGAGAGTGATACTCTACTGTGGCAATATGGCAAAGACTTTTTTATAGGTGCAGAAAATAAAGGGACAATCATGTTAGTCTTTAATGGTAACAGAAGTTTAAGCACAGTACATTAACAAAACACAAACATTGCTAATGATAATAAAATAAGAAATACAAAAAAATGTAAGTGACTGAAAGTTAAAAAATAAAGTATGTAACAACATGAAGTAGAAGTTTATTATGCCTTCCATCAGGATTTCTTCTGCATTGCTTTGTGATAGTTGCTCCATCATTCCCATTGACTGTTAATATGTATCAGTCTATACAGATGTGTGTGAGGAAGGGGGCATGGGAGATGGGGAATGCTGATCTCAGTAATTTGGACAAATCAAGTCAATATGCCCTTCCAAATATGGTTTTCTGTGAGCATAGACTACTTTCTGTAGGAATTCCCTGTCCAGAATCCCCTGTCCCCACCAACAGGTTACAGTCTATCCACTAGTGAATTAGAGTATAAATGGTATACACCATGCCATTGTTTGAATGTAAATTTCCCTATTAACCTCATGTGTTTTGAACACTTGGTCCCCAACTGGTGGCAAGTTGGGAAGGTTGTGGAGCTTTTGGGAGGTGGGGCTTGGCTGGAGGAGTTGTGTCACTGGGGATGGCCTTTAAGGTTTATTTTCTCCAACTATGTGCTACCTGCCTATAGAGCCATGAGCTGATATTACTTTCAGAACATGAATATTCGGGAACCATTTAAGCTTCAAACTATAACACCATGGGTGACATAGTATAATCTTATAGCAAGTGTGCTGAAGGTTGTTTCTTCATACATTCGTTATCTCATGGTCTTATCTTATGGCCACTGTATTCTAATAATTAATCATCTCACAGATACAATTGAAAGTCCATACATTCTTTAATCAACAATATTAATGTACATGGAATGTTTGTAAACTCATAGTTACATTAGTTTGGTTGAGTTTTAATAAACCAAATATAAATATATATCATAAAACTATGGGGAAGATTAATAGATATCTAAATTCAAGAAAGTAATTGAATATTCAAGGAACATGCAGCTAATTTTCTAAATAATACCACCTGAAAAACACATTTGCTAACAGTTACAACTAAGTCTAGCTTTATTTCCTGCCATCCAGGTAAAATAGAACAATCCCTTTCAACTCAGCTATCTTGATTATTCTGTGTCTCTAAAACTCGGCTTTTCTACAAAACTTGTAACCTAGCTCACATCTAAAGGTATGGCAGGAGCACTCATTTGTGCCCACTCTGACAACAGACAAGCCTAGCAACTCACTAAAGAAAGAAATGGTCTCATTCAATATTCCCAGAATTTCCTTATCACTTGGACATAGTTGATATCATCTGATTCCTGCAGGAGGCGGAAAGCCAACAACACCAACATAAGTGACATGCAACCCCTGTCAAGGTGGAGAGAAAATCATAACCATCTTGTTACCTGCTCCGTGTCTCTTCTTTGTCCCATTAATGTTTTCCTAATCAAAACTGCTTGCATTTTGTACCTCAATTCTCTGATAATAAAAACACAATGATATTTGTAGTAAAAACATAATAACTTATAACCTGATCACAGAAAATAAACCAGCGCTGACCTGGTGTGTGTCTCGCAAAGGGAAATATCTGGATAGAGAGAGGGTGAACTAAACCAGCAGAATCTTATGAGAGGAGAAGGTTCAATATGATCTCCTGGAGATAGCAGCTTTCCTCTTTCATCTCTATATTCCAACAACAAATAGTGCCTGACAAAGAGTAGAAAGGACACATTTCAGTTTTGCAGTTTTATTCAGAGAGCTTGAATTCTCTAGCGTTTGACAGAGAATGCCATTTTGGACATGGTTAATTGATGCAGCATTTAAGATGGAGAAAAAAAGAGCTCATGGGCTGCAGAGATGGCTTAGCAGTTAAGGCGTTTGCCTGCAAAGTCAACTTCCCAGGACCCACATAAGCCAGATGCACAAGGTGGTGCATGTGTCTGGACTTCATTTGCAGTGGCTGGAGGTCCTGGCACACTCTTTCTTTGTCTCTCTCTCTTTCTCTCTCTCTCAAATAAATAAATAAATAGCTCATGCTCCGCCAGTGCTATTAGTGTGAATTTAAGCATGACACAGTGTTTTTGGCAGCTCTGTTTTTTAAGAAAATAAACAGATGATAGGGAGGCTAAAATATGCAGCCTTTCCACCTGAGTCACTCAAGCAGGTGCTCAATGATCCCTTCTCACCAGCACCTAAGTAGACTATGAGAGGGAAAACTGCTGCCCTGCTTTGTCCCATTATTTGGACACTGAGTGAGAAATTTGTCTCTTGATCTGTTTATAACCACACAACTACGAATAACACAGCCTCCCTCAGGCATTCTGCAAACAATAAACAGAAGTTTCCAAAAACAGTACTAAAAGTCAACGGACTATACTAATACACTGTAAAAGCAGAGTTGCTGACCTGGTGATTGATGGCACAGGGTAGAGGTTCACTGAAAATTCTTTTACTAGAAGAGACTCTTATGATATCCAAAGAAATCTTCATCTTCCCCTCACCATGGAGCTCCAAATAAAAAGGCAATTATACAAAAATCATATGAATAGAGAAACAATCCTGCACCAAAAATAAACAAAAATAAATAAGTGTTGATACACACAATTTGGGTTCATTTTGCCATAATTTCAGCCTGAAAGTAAAGCTAAACTATGCTTAAATCAATGTGTTAAAAATAATGTGTCCTAGACTCCCTGGATACTGCAGATTCTGGTCACTAAAGAAAAGCAAAAATTGAGGCCACCATTTAGATATCTCCCAAACCAACAGCTCAAAGCAATGCAACCCAAGCTTAAGTCACTCTGACTTCTCTAAAACATTATTTCTAATCACAAACACAAAAGCTTTTCTCCTTGTCAGTGTGATTCAGTGAAATTAAACCTATCAAGTGCAAAAAAAAAATCAGTGAAAACATCTGTGTTTATCCTCAAAAAGGTTATTAATATATAACAGCCAATCATAAAAGCATGCCAAAAACCATCATCTTATGTGCTTTAGAGATGGGTAACTGCTGGTAGATAAACCTTACCACTTCCAGTCAGCTTGGTCTATATCTGTGCTTTTCATATAACAAGAAACTTAAATATTTCCTAGCTTATTCTGATTTTAATTTTGTCACTGCACTCCACACAGATCTAAGAAATTAAAAACCGTACAACTTGGGAGTTCTGAAAATTTCTTTAACATATCAAGGCTTTCAGTAGAGTGAAGTGATTAGGCTATTAATAACTTGAAGTAGTGAATCATATTGCCACCAGGAATGCATCAACACAGCACATTCAAGGAGAATTATCCACACAGGAACGAGCCTTCATTCGATTTCTCTCTTATAAAATTGTATCTACTCTCCCCACTGCCGGTTGCTTGTCAATGCATTTAGATCAGTGTTTAGCAACGTGCTTCTACGTTCCTTCTGTATTTCTGAATCTTGACACGACACAAAAATGAAACATGTGTCACACTATTCATACAAAAAGCTCAACTACAGGGCTGGAGGGATGGCTCAGTGGTTAAGGTGTTTGTCTGCAAAGCCAAACAACCCAGGTTCAATTCCCCAGGACCCACGTTAGCCAGATGCACAAGGGGGCACACACATCTGGAATTTGTTTGCAGTGGCTGGAGGCCCTGGCACACCCATTCTCTCTCTCTCTTCTCTCTCTCTCCCTCTCTCTCTCTCTCTCTCCCTCTTTCTCTGTCAAATAAATAAATAAACCTTTCTTTCTAAGAAAAAGCTCAACTATATAATTTTGTGGAATACCAACTAAAAGATTTTCATCTTATCTCTTCCAATAGATTTCCCAAAATTGTTCTTCAGTAAGCCCAACCACCATAAGGGAGTAGTTATACTCAGTCTATGCTGTCCATTTCTGGATAAGACAGCTAAACTCCTTTTATTATATACTTACAGTATGTATGGATATTTACATACAGTGTGTTTTTACAAAATGTCCCTGAAATGTGTTACCATATATGAAAGGAGGCTTTGTTTAATAAATCACAGTGCTGTTCTTTATGAAAACCCATGATTTACTTACTAAGGAAAAATAGCTCTTCCTTAACCATAAGTGATTTGTTATCTTTCTTTACTTTGGTTATTTGGACACAAAGCATGAAATTTATAGCCCAATCAAACACAAATGAAATGTCTAACACCACAAATTTTATAATAACCTTCAATTCTACATGACATTATTTCTCATTACTAATTTTCTTTCTGGACTATTTTTATATTATTTCAGTGTTGGTCTTGCATTTCATATTTTATGCTTGAATCTTTTTAAATCATTTTTGGAACAATGAAGAATTTAAATAAATGCATATTACACTACTGACCCATATTTGAAAAAATCCTAATATTTCAATATCCCCATGAACACAATTCTGATTTTTTAAGTTTTTTTATATTTTTTATATAGTATGTGCATTATGTATTTTTAACATTTAACATTACATATAATATTATCATAAAAATAAAGTCAGCAAATAGTTAAAGGAATCATGTATTTCTCAGTAAGAAGTATTTAGAAAAGTACATAGTCCGAGAAAAATCTTGATTCTAGGAATAAAATATTTCTATAATGTATTCGCTTTGTTCACACTAGCAGGCATCCACCACCTGCCTGGGACATAGTCCTTATCTCAAGTTGCATGAATGAACAGTTACGGCAAATCCCGAGGGTGACTTTAGGTCTCAGGTTCAGCTGCTGCTTCCTATTTCTTCTGATAAAAAGTGTTTTTAAAAGTCGAACCTTGAGTGCCAAGAAATCAATTAACTTAAAAAATTGCTAACCTTGCCAATAACCAGTGATATGAATGGACTCTTGCATTGTTCGTGAATAAATTAGTCGAGCAAACCCTGACTGCAGAATCCAGCCCTGAGAGGAAGATGTTTCCGTGGAAAGGCTATCTGAAACGAGCGACTGAAACAGCACTGAAGGATAGGCAGCTGGGTGATCATGCCAAGTCTTCTAAGTGGCATGCAGCCCTGGTGACATTATTGTTTGATCCACAGGCACAACAATTCATGAAGAGTCCCTGCCATCACCGTTTCAGTGCTCAGTGAGACTCTGCACCAGAAAGCCTTTCTATCAGGAGAGGGTTATGTAAACTTGTGACAACAGCTAGAACAGAATAGGTGACCAAAGTATGAGTATGGATACTGCATTCTAGAAGTCTGTATGTGGAGATGTTGCAAACACAGAAATTGAGAATTCCATCTCATTGCTATATTAGTCTTAATGCTACATAAGCCTGGATCAGGAGGGACTCAGTACTTTTAAAATACTTTCTGTTGCCAGGCAGGGTGTCACACCTTTTTTTTTTTTTTTTTTTTTTTTTTTTGGTTTTTCGTGGTAGGGTCTCACTCTAGCCCAGGCTGACCTGGAATTCACTATGGAGTCTCAGGGTGGCCTTGAACTCATGGCGACCCTCCTACCTCTGCCTCCCCAGTGCTGGGATTAAAGGCATGCGCCACCACGCCCGGCTACTGGGTGTCACACCTTTAATCCCAGCACTTGGGGGGCAGAGGTAGGAGGATTGCCATGAGTTTGAAGTTAGCCTGGGCTAGAGTGAGACCCTACCTCGAAAACAAGTAAAAAAAAAAAAACTTTCTATATGATTCTGCATGGTGGATACAAGCTACAGCCTGTGGGCCATATCTAGTCTGTCATCTCTTTCTTTTTTATTTTTGTTTAAAAATATAAAAATATTACAGAATACCCTCATACTACCTTCTTTTGTCTCCCCTCCCCTTTCCTTATATTCTAGTATTTAGCTTTGCTGATTGTATTAGTTACTTTTTTTTTTCACTGCTAGGAGAAAATACCTCATCAGAAACAGCTCATTCATAAAAACTCATTTAATTCTGTTTATAGTTCCAGGGAGTCCATATTTGTATGGAAAACAGGGCAAGAGCAGTAGCCTGGTGTTGCATCATCACATCAGCAGGGAAGAAGTACAGGGAGAGAGAGAGAGAGAGAACAGCAGGCAGGATTAAACCATGACACTGCTCCTGAGTGACACACTTCCTCCAGCAAAGTTACACTTCCTAAAGGTTCCACAACCTTCCCAATTAGCACCATTTTGCTGGGAACCATGTGTTCAAATACATGAGACTAATGGGGGCATTATATTCAAGCTATAGCATTGATGAAAAGTCAACATTGATTCTAATTGATGTGTAAGTGATTTGTCTTTTCTCTTTACACTTAAATTTTCCTTTTCCTTTTTGACCTTGATGTCTGCTCATTTGGGGACAGTATACGATTAATATTATCTCTCCTGGTGCATGATAAGTGTGCATGTGCACTTTAATCTTTAGTTTTTAAGTTTCCTTTTTTAATATTTTATTTTTATTTATTTTATTTATTTGACAGAGAGAAAACAGTGGGGAGAGAGAGAAAAAGAGATAGAGAGAATGGTCATGCCAGGGCCCCTAGTCACTGCAAACAAACTCCAGATGCATATGCCACCTTGAGCATCTGGCTTAGGTGTGTCCAACATGGGTCCTTTGGCTTTGCAGGCAAGCACCTTAACTGCTAAGCCATCCCTCCAGTCTTTAATATTTTATTTTTATTTATTTATTTGAGAGAGAGAGTGAGAGAGGCAGAGAGAAAGAGAAAATGAGCACACCAGGGCCTCCAACTGTTGCAAACGAGCTCCAGACATATGTGCCACCTTGTGCATCTGTCTTACATGAGTCCTAAGTAATAGAACCTTAGTCCTGTGGCTTTGCAGGCAAGTGCCTTAACCACTAAGCAATCTCTCCAGCCTGCTTTCTTAGTTTTCAAAACAAATTTTTAACCATATTTTGGACTGTTGACCTCCTACCTCTTTCTTTAATAGCATGGGCCTAAAACAGCCTTAACCCTGCCTTCCTTGTTCCTCAATTTCTTCTTAAGATGTTTGCTAATTCAATATCTCTCTAAGTTATCTTCTTTATTTAACTATGCTCACATTAGAGTTAGCCAGAATATTGACATTTTTTTTTATTTCATGTGCATTTTCTTTTCATTTCCAGGATTAGTGAATTTACATATCATCTTTTCTTACTTTTGCTTTTAGCTCCTTTAATGAATATAATTTGTCCCACTATAGTTCTGAATTAATCAAATTCCTCAAAGTGATTTTTAGATTATTAGTATTATTTTCTGTAAATCAATTATTTATCTTGACTTAGTAGCAGTCTTTCTTAGTTTGACCTATATGCTTTGTTTTTGCTTTGTTGTGTTTTTAAGGCAGGGACACACTCTGCAGTTCAGGGTGGCCTTTTGTTCACTATGTAATCAAAGCTTGCCTTAAATTCTTGATCCTCCTATTTCAGCCTTCTAAATGCAGGCAGGTGCCACCATACCTCCTGACTTAACGTATTTTGAAGGATTAGTTTACAGGGATGTTTTAAGTAGAACTTTGCTGTTTTCTTTGTTGCTGTTATTGTAGTTTTTATCTTCTTTTGCACTTTTGGCTACAAGTTATGGGGTTTCTATTATCCAAATTTCCTCTCTCTTGCAAAAGTGGGCATGGCTTAATTTTGACAAATTAGAACAAGGCCAGAAATTTTTGTCCCCAGTCACAAAGGTAAAAGTATACAGATAATAATAATGACCACATGACTAAACACTGTTCCTCTTTCCAAAAGTAAGGTCATACTGAAACACTACAGGAGCTGAACAATTTCCTTGGCTAGGCAGACATATGGGGAAATAAAAGGCCCTCAGTAGGTGACTATATTCTAACCAAGCTGATGAAGGAAATTAACAGCAACTTTTTGCTCCTCCTTCCTGGCCTAAATGAATTTTGCTGCTAAGGGGCTTCCTTGGCAGGCTTTCTGGAACCTGCATAGTATTGAATGAATTATGGACCAATCAGTGACTTCTCCTTCATTTAAACTGACCAATCAGAGGCTCTGGATGGCAGCAGTTACCCACTTCAACAAAAGTCCAGTTTCCACTGGGATTGGAGATTTTCCAGCTCTGGAATACCCTTCTCCCTTTGGGGAGTAGGTGCTCTCTTCCTTCTTTAGCTCTCACTTAGAAATAAACTTTATTATTTTAAACTTTCCTGTCTTTTAAAGTTTTAATCAGCAGAAAAAAATGTAACTAGCACCCCTAGATGGTATCAATACAATACACAGCCCAGAAAATGATCCATTGCAATTTTCTTTCACATGTATTTGAGCACCTAGCCCTGAGCCCCTCCTCTCTTAGGATAAGACCTGTATAGTGTTTATATAGTGTCACTGCATTGTTCCAAGTCTCCCAGTTCTAACCTCAGGGCACCATCTGCATACTCTACACTGTGTGCTGCCCCTGTAGACTCAGATCACCACCTTGTTGGGTGCTTTTTGATGTCCTTCCATTTATAGTCTATGAAAATTTTTCTTTGTAAACACTGATAGCTATTTTATTTTGAGTATCTCTTATTTTATTTCAAATCTCTGTTCTATTTTACTTCACCTTCTATTACAGCTATGTTTTTGTTGCAAAAGGAAAAGAAAATTAAATTGAGGAGCTATCCAATCCACACATATTACACTGCCATTTTTGAGAAGAGAGAAAAGTAGTGTGGAAAAAGAAAATCAAAGCAAACCCCCAAATGATATTGAATTCTACTATGTACCAAGTACTAGAATCAACTTCCATGTTGGGAGGTCAAGATAAACACTGAGGGGATTAGCAATTGAAAGAAACAAGCACAAAACAACCTTTCCAGGATATTACCAATAGTTCTTATTCTAGACACTTGTTATAGATTGCTTATGGAATATCCCCCCATAGGCAGATGTGTTATATGTTTGGTCTCCAGCTGGTGGTACTATTTTGGGACTTTCCAGAAACTTTAGTAGGTGGGTCCTAACTGGAGGAAATAGGTCCCTTTCAGGATATTTCCCTTTTATATTTTTTATTTTATTTTATTTAAGAAAGGCAGAGAGAGAGAGAGAGAATGGGTACACCAGGGCTTCTAGCCAATACAAACAAACTCCAGATGCATGTGCCACCTTGTGCATCTGGCTTATATGGGTACTGGGGAATGGAACCTGGGTCCTTAGGCTTCATAGGAAAGTTCCTTAACTGCTAAGCCATCTCTCCAGGCCCCTCGTTCAGATTTCTAAGGGTATCTTCTCCCTGGACCTTTTCTGTCTGCCAATAAACAAAAGAAACACCACTGCTATACTGACTCACTGCTGTGGTGTTCAACATTTGTTCTGTCCGAGTACTTGGGGCCTAGCAACCATAGACTCAACCCTCTGACACCATGGGCCAAAATAAATCCCTTAAGCTGTTTCTACTAGTTATTTTAGTCACAATAAAAGAAGGCAACATTGATAACATAGCCCTTAGATGTGATTACTTTGATAAAATTGATAAAAATTGGTAAGCTTGTATATTTATGTGATATGCCATAAAATGTTATGTCACAGTGAAAAGTTACATACGTATGTGTTGTGTTGAGTGTGTGTGTGTGTGTGCATGCGCGCACGTGTGTGTACATTTTTCTTGTTTTGTGCTTTTGCAAACTCTGCTCTTCAACCTTAAGGATTCATGGAGGATACCTCAAGGCAAGTTCTTGCTTCCAATTAATTGTAGATCTGTTTTGGTTTTGTTCTCTCAAGAGAACACTGTTTTTCCACACTTACAGCTACAGAATAAGAATAATTATACTTCTAAGAGGGGAATTATATAACTGTAAGAGTTATTTTTAACTCTTTAATCGATGCAATACTTTTGGAGAGAAATAAAAATCACATGCACCAAGAACTTAAAGTATTAAGTAGAATATTTCTGCCAGATTCTGCCTTTTTGTCTTTGTCTTCGAAGCTCTTGATTATGGGTCTAGTCCCAGTTTGCTTCCATAGCTTTGAGCCTGACTTGGTCCAGGTACAGAGCTAAAAGGAGTCTCATGCCATAACCTATCAGCTCATTGCCACCAATGTCTTGATTAGAATGTGCTGATAACTGGCTCCCTGTCTCCCTCATGATTCCCCTGCCCATTGTTTGAGCCACTCTGCTTTGTACCAATTCAACATCCCTATCCAAGAATTTCTGCCAATGCTTTGTTTCAGCAGATAGGGTTGTGCATTCTGACTGAAATTGCTAAGAGCAGGCCTGCACTAACCATTTCTTTTCAGTGATCAATCTCTTGGTTTTACACTAATATAACAGCCCCAATTTCCAAATCATTGAATTTTACTCACAGTCTCAAACTGTAACCATTTTACACAATCTTCTCAAGCATTCTATTACTGTATTCATTTTCCCTAAAAGCTGAGCCTGAAAAAAAAAAAAATCATAGAAACTACGTCTCCAAGAACTACCTTCCAGTTGCTTTAAGGTTATGGTGTGTTTTGTCAACCCATGTGAGCACACCCAGTGATAAAGGCTGAGCATATTGCAAAGCTCAAGAGAGAGACAGAGATCTAAAGATATCATCTGTAAACAGAGATACCCCCCCAAAAAAAACATTCTCATGTAGCCAATATTAGCCTTCTTTAGCCAGGAGGTCTGTTGTCTAACTCTATTTTATTCCCAAAACACACATACACACATATACACACACACAGAGAGAGAGAGAGAGAGACTTTGAAGGTTAAGTTGTTGCCAACTTGATCTGTTTAGTAATCCATAGACATTCCTTTTGGATGGGTCTCTGAGGCTGCTTCCAGGAGAGATTAATTGAAGGAGGAATTTATTCCCCCAGGGTGAGTCTTTCCTCCAGAGAGGGCGGCTCCTCTCAGAGGGGGACTTTATGTAAGGAAGCTTAGGGTGAAAAGAAGCCCCTTCCTTCCACTTCTCTGTCTGAGCTGCTTGCTGCCTTCAAGCATGGACTGAAGATCAGCAGCTCCCCAGGAAGCCTACAGGCCTGCAGTGCTGGGTTGGAACTGCTGAGGCTTTCCAGCCTTGGGGACTGAGCAGCTACTGGGTTCCCTGACTCTTGGACCTGCAAATTTCTTTTGGACTACTGAAAACTAATCCAATAAATTCCTTTTTGATATAATTCATTGTATTGCTTCTGTTCAGCTACAGAACCCTGACCAACACACACACACACACACACACACACACACACACATGATTTTAAGACAAGAACCACCTGAATTAAAATGACTGCAGGTCCTTCCAGACAGGGTATAGATTATATTACATATTTAGGCTCTAGTTGGTCCTTCAAATATATAGACACTTACCATTCATTTATCATCAAATTCAATATCTTCCTGAAGTCAAATGTCTGTCAGCTTTTTTGGTCCTGGTCTTACTGAAGCATGCTTTATATATAATCAACCTTGAAAGTTCTTGCTCATGGTGAAAAATCAGGCTCCCATGTGGAAATACACATGATCTTCTCAGGTATAAGTAGCTGATAATGATAGTTACAGAGCTTCAGTGTATTTTCATATCATAACATATCCCCATAGAGTAATTCAAGTAGCCACTAACAATTGAAGTTTGCAGGAAAGATGTGCAGAAACTCAGTTAAGAACTTCACCAATTAAACTCACTGCAACCCACTTTAACTCTAAGGCACAGTCACACATTTGTCTTATCCAGAAAATAGTAAACATAAATAAAAAATATACATTCTCCTTTTTTCTCTCTATATTTTCATGTTTCTAACTCCTCACATGTCTACCATATGGAAACATATCCACCAAGTTCTACTTTACCAGTGTCGAAGCCCTTCTTCCTCTAACTTAGTGTACTGCACCTGTGGCATCCTGTCACAAGTGTTAGGGTCATGCAAGACAATAGTTT
Organism: Dipus sagitta; assembly: GCA_036346955.1. Classification (NCBI taxonomy): domain Eukaryota; kingdom Metazoa; phylum Chordata; class Mammalia; order Rodentia; family Dipodidae; genus Dipus; species Dipus sagitta. The sequence goes on from CM070784.1 coordinate 26,999,711, forward strand.
TCTAGGAGGCAGGAGACCAAGTTGGCCTAGTCCTCTGTAGAACTGTGAGTTATATCAGCATCTACCAACATATGATGTGACCCATTCTACCTGGTATTTTTATCGTTATACTTCCTAACATTTTCTTTCATGTTTTGATCACTGTTATGTCTCTGTCCGTCTGTCTTTTCTTCTCACTGAATACTATTTTTATAGATGTTCACAAAAAGCATGTTTTATAAATAAAAAGACCAATTACACTAATCCACACTTGTACTAATTAATTTACGAAAAAAAAAATCCCTTTGTCATCACTGGTTTAGGTATTCAGTAAGTAGCTCCTGGACTAGCTACTTAAAAATAATTTCAAATCTCAACCTAGAAAAACTAAGAGGTACTCATAATAGTAGCACATAAATTGTGGGGGAAATCAACTGCGGTATGGTTGGATATGAGGCCTGTTCAGGGGGAAGGAACTCATGCTTTGAGCTGAAAACCAAATCAGAAGCTTATAGTTTGGAAGGTCATAGACCTTAGAGGGATGCTTCTACTGTTCTTTGTCTAAGTATGGAAATTATGCCTATCAAAAGGCCTTCTAAATGACTATGCTTACCCCCTTTGATTCACACTGCTCTCTTGATTTCAGATCTTGCCTTTTATATAGATGGCAGCAGATACCCAGGAGAGCCAAGACCCATCACAATATCAAGATGAGAAGGACAAGTGCCTAGCAAGGGATGAGTCATCTCTATCAGGCATGCCAGGGCCCAGGAAACACTACAGAGGAAGTGGCAGACTAAATATGAGTGGTGCTCTCACTGCCGGCCACAGAATCATCTCCAGAGAGATGACTGTAGACACTGAGAAGATTCAAAACTCATCCTATCAGAAATTGTGAGGACACCAAGAGCTCAATGGTAACACACCCTCCAAGGCTCAGGGAACACTGAGGAAGAGGGGATAGAAAGAATGTAAGAGTCCCAGGGTTGGAAGCCTTACTGCAAGGGATTGTCCTCCCTATAGGAGCCTATTGGTGCAATCATAACCCCTCAGTGATTAAGGATACCCCCACTACAGAATTCCTTCAGTGGAATGGGGGCAGGTGAGGGAGAAAAAAAGATAACAGGATGAGAATATGACCAATATGCTATATGTTCATATATAAAATTTCCCAATAAATATTATATTATATAAAACTACTATGAGGGATTTTAGAGTGGGGGTACCCAAAAAATTAACAAAACATTAAATGGAAGTTGAAAGAGGCTCCCTCTTTGAAGATATCACTCCTTCCCAGTGAAAATATAACCACATTACTCCCGTGGGATTATCATGTGCCCCCTAGATTCCAGTAAGAGGCAATGCATGGAAGCAGAAGTAGGACTCCATTTCCTCCTCTTACCTCACTGAGGAGGGTCAGCAGGAAATGGATGCCCATGACATCTGGCAGTGATTAAGCCACAATTCTGGTACTGAAATGTCTAAGAACTGACTTTAACTGGAAGGATCTTTGACTTCTCCTGCCTATGAATTAATGCTTTGAAGTGCAAATTAAAACTTAACTTCCAGTACATAGCCTGTCACTCAAGACACTGTTGGTAGCCTTTAGGTGGCTGAACTAATCTCATGGCAAGATAGAAGAATAAATTTCAAAGTAATTTGTGAAGTAAAATGTGGAATATAACTTTCAGGGATCCAGAATGATGTCTTTTATTAATTTGCCATATGGACTCAGAATATGTGGTAAAATTTTGCTATACCTTTCTCTACCATGAGCTTTGCCTTTGCAAAGCCCAGAGTGATTTTTAGCACCAAGTTAATGATAAAGCTAATGTACATGTACTTTGCAGTTTGGGGCATCTTAGACAGGCTGTCCAATCATTATTATTTTTTTTTTAGTTTCAATTAGATTGGTAAATTTCCCTGTAGCTCATCTAAGTCTAATCATATAATTACATTCCATTTAAGTGAAAATAACTAGCTAAAATATTTGCATAAAAAATAAGACTCAGATGATGAACATTTTCTGAAATTGTCTTTCTTAATACTCCAAACAAGGTTTTCAATGTTATTATTATCTGGATCATCAATCTTAAACCAAGGATTACATGAAATGTTGATATGGAATAATCAAGATGAAAGCAAAAACAATCTTCAACTTACAGAATAGCACCTAGTGGATAGAAAACTAAATATTAGTGCTCAATTTCCAACCTTAAGCATTCCTAATGTTCAATGCCTGTGAGATGTAAATAATGATAGTACCCATCTGTTTAAGATGCATGACAGACACTTGATCTCTGTTGCAACATACCTGATAGGGGCATTCCTCACCTAGAGGCTCTGAAATATGAAAACAGTATCTTCTGCATCCTCTTGCAGCAAGAGTTCTATATTTAAGACAAAGTCCACTAATTATATTTTTCAAGTACAAATGGAGAAAAATCATCTTTCTCCTTTCATAAGAAAAATAAATTTATGGAAGAGGTTTTTACTTCTTTTCCTCCTCAGTCATATTGCAGAATATAGCCACAGTTAAGGAATGTCAAATGGCCACTGTAGGAGGGGTACACAAGACTATGGATTGTAATGTATGAACAGTGACTTCATCTTTAATGGGGCAGTGGCTCTATTGGAAGCTGACTGCCCTGGCATCATGGGCTATGGGTTACCACTATTGCTGTGCCCCCTCACAGTCTTTCAGCTTATAGACTGTAGGGTGGAGTTTTATTTTGGCAGAAGAATTAAAGCAGTTGGGTGGCAGTAATGAGTTTTAGGGATTATTCCTTTAAACCCACCCTATAACACATTTCTCAGGCCTAAACTCATTCTCTATGTCAAATCTCTCTTTTGCTGTTTAGATAAGATTAGACAAGATGCCAAAGTAATCAGTGTTTTCTCCTTCACCAAAATGATGCCTAGATTTTTGTCCCAACAGAAACATCCTTCATGGCCTTTTCCAGTGTTGATCCATAAGCTTAGACAACCTATGCTAGTTTCTACAACCATGACTAGCTTTTTTTTTTCCTTAGACCTTATAGCAATTGAAGTGTACAACATTCATTGTTTTACTTCTGGCTACTTTGGATCTGAATGTGGAGTTAGGGTTCAACCATATTGTGGTGTATAAGTATTCTGTTGAAGTTACATTTCACCACTGGAACAAACATCTGACCAGAAGCAGCTTAGGGGAGGAAAGGGTTTATTTTTAGGTTTACAGAATTAAGGGGAAGTTCCATCATGTTAGAAGAAGCTGGCTTACTTTCATAGATCCATAGCAAAGAGAGATAAACCAACACCAGGAGGCACCAACATTCAGAGCTCAAACTGGCTCTCTGCACACCTAGTAGAGCAGGACTGAAGATCCACCCCCACTGACAAACCTCCCACCAGGGCTCCACCTGCTTTATGTCAAATTGCAAGTTCAATATTAAACAAAAATAACTCAGGCTATAGGGGATATACATCTACACTCAAAGCACCACATCCTTCCTGTGGCTACCACAGACTCATGACCATCTCACAATGCAAACTTCACTCAGGCTGCCTTCAAAAGTCCCCATAGTCTTTACCAATTTTAACACTGTTCAAAAGTCCAAGGTCTCATTTGAGATTCAAAACATGGGTACTGGGGAAGTAAACCTGGATTGTTAGGTGTTGCAGTCAGGTTCACATTGCTGGTCACAAGACCAAGAGCAGCTTGTGGGGAAAAAAAAAAAAAAAAAAAGATTTATTTTGGCTTACAGGCTCAAGGGGGAAACTCCATGATGGCAGGGTAAATGATGGCATGAGCAGAGAGTGGACATCAACCCCTGGCCAACATAAGGTGGACAATAGCAACAGGAGAGTGTGCCAAACACTGTCATGGGGCAACTGGCTATAACACCCATAAGCCCGCCCCCACCTATACACTCCCTCCAGGAGATGTTAATTCCCAAATCTCTATCAGCTGGGAACATAACATTCAGAACACCTCAGTTTAAGGGGGACACATGAATCAAACCACCACATTCTGCCCCTGGCCCCCATAAACTAATAACCATCCATGATGTAAAATGCAATGCATTCAGTCCAACTTTAAAAGTCCCATATTTTTATCAGTCCTAATGATGTTCAAACATCCCCATAGAATAAGCATTCACACTGCAAGTCATAGCACTGGGCATAGCAAAGAAATATTCAATCAAGATTTAAAACAACCAGAGCAAACATCAAACTCTGTAGCTTCAAGTCCAACAACTCTAATCAGTGACAAATGTCCAAGTCTGATAATTGTAACCAGCAATACGTCTCTGGCATTCCAATTCTACCCCTCCAGCTAAACTACTCACAGTCCTGAAAACTTCATGGGTCCGACAGCTTTCCTTAGCAGCCATCTCGTGGTCCTGGCATCTCCACTGGGTCTCCACTGCAATACACAGTTCATACTCATGACCCCATTGGGTCTCCACGCAGGCATCCAGCAAACCTGCTTCACACTGCCCATGGCCATTTCCAAAACACAAGACTGTGTTGCAAAGTCAATGACCCTCTCCTGTATTTCTCATACTCCACAATACCAGGTAGGTGCCAATTTGTTAATCCAGGGGGGAATAAAGCAGACTTTGAAGAACAGGGCACTCCCTGAGCACTCAGGCCCCTTCAAGAGTCTACATTCTTCCTGTTGCCTCAGTGCAAGTCAGCTGGCCAATCCCAAAGGTTGTAATCTCTCAATTGCAGCTGAAATGGGAGTAGTTCACCAAAAGATTTTTTTTTTTTTCTGTGCCATATCCCTCTGCTCAACCCAGTTCATTTCTATGCAAAGCAACCCTGCACACCTTCTCAGAACCCAGGCATACAGCAAACTTCCCACACAAACTGCTAGTCCAGTCTAGGCAAAGCTCTTTCTCACCCTCATAAACCAAACCTCAGAGTCCATAGTTCTTACTGCATTCAGGTCTTTCAACTCTGGGCAGAATAGTCCATCAAACTGTACGTACAGCACTGCAAGGCATGTCTTAGGCAAAGGTTTCAAATCCTTCCACATTCCTCTTGAAAATCAGCTCCAAAAGGCCAAAGCCACACAGTCAAGTGTCTAGCAGCAATTCCACTCCTCGGTACCACTTTACTGTTGCAGTCAGGTTCGCATTGCTGGTAGAAATCACCCAACCAAGAGCAGCTTGTGGGGAAAAAATGAGGTTTATTTTGGCTTACAGGCTCAAGAGGAAAGCTCCATGATGGCAGGGGAAAACAATGGCATGAGCAGAAGGTGGACATCACCCCCTGGCCAACATAAGGTGGACAATAGCAACACTGGCATGGGGAAACTGGCTATAACACCCATAAGCCCACCCCCAACAATATACTCCCTTCAGGAGGCGCTAATCCCCAAATCTCCATCAGCTGGAGATCTAGCATTCAGAACACCTAAGTTTATGGGGGTGAATCAAACCTGAATCAAACCAACACATTAGGCTTTGTAGGAAAGCAAGTTAATCACTCAGTCATTTCTGCAGTACTCCAATTACCCTTTCTTTACAGAATTTTTCATGCTTCTGAAATGAATACTAGGTGTGAAGCATAGCCAAGTTTGTAAATCAAGTGGGGGGGGGAGTGGAGGGATAAACCCTGACCTTGAACAGTAGATGACTCCTTTAGAATTCTTCCTTCAAGCATCCTCCTCACAAAAGAATTTGCATTCCTACTCATTTGAGCCTTCTATGGGGGGTTTCACCTTCAGGTATCATTTTTTAAAATATTTTATTTCTATTTATTTATTTGAGGGAAAGATAGAGAGAGATAATATTAATATGGGCCTTTCATGGCCTCCAGCTGTTGCAAATGAATTCCAGACATACACACCACCTTGTACATCTGGCTTACATGGGTCCTAGGAAATCAAACCTGGGTCCTTTGGCTTTGTACGCAAATGGTTCAACTGCTAAGCCATCTCTCCAGCCCTTAGGCATCATTTTTATTGCCCCAATACACAGCACTTAGCCCACCATTAATGGTGGTAATCAACTTAACAATTTCAGCTTTAACCTAAGTAACCTAAAACCAGTCTCTGCACCAGTAACTTCAAACTTGCTTGAATTTTTCCTGTGATACACCATCCATCTTTCATATCTTTCCATTCTGTGCCTTCCTCCAGGCACACCAGTCCATTACCTTTAAATTCAACCTTGATAAATCTATCTGGACATGGGCAGAAGAACACAGCAACCTTTCTGCTAGTAGTCCAGTTCCAAAAAAAAATTATCTTTCCTCTTTTGAAAGTTCATAAGCCAAGCCCTCACAATCTACAATTCTCTCTGTACTCAGAACTTTCAAACTCTTACCAGCCTAGCCCATCAAGCTCTTCTTACAGTACTGCAAGTCTTTTCCTTTCCAGAGAACCAAGTCCTTTCGACTTCCCTCCTGCAAACATATTCCAAAAGACCAAGCCCCCCCACAAGATCAGATTTCACAATGACCTCACTTCTTAGTACCAATTTTCTGTTGCAGTTACCTTTTTGTCACTGGGACAAACATCTGACCAGAAACAGTTTATGGAAAGAAAATGTTTATTTTTGCAGTTTGCAGAATCCAGGGCAAGTTCCATCATAGTGGAAAATAGCTGGCTCACTTTCATAGATCTAAGCAGAAAGAGAAAATCCAACACCAGTAAGAACCAACAGCCAGAGCTCAAACTGGCTCTGCACACACCTAGCAGGGCTAGACTGAAGGTCTCCCCTCCCCCAATGATATACTTCCTCCCACCAGGGCTCTGCCTGATAGAGACTCAAGTTGTAACTGAATCTTTATCAAAATATATGGGGAACATACATTCTCAATCAAACTAGAACGGATTCTTGTTTTCTTCTATTGTTTTGTGTATTATCCCATTATATAGCTATGCCAAAACTACTTCCTCCATTCCCTTGTTGATGAACTTTTTTTTTTCCAATCATGGAGTCACTGTTAATAAAATAGTTATGAAGAGTCATGATAAAATATTTTGTAGAATAAGGTCATCTTGCTCTTGGCCAGCTCCTCAGCTTAGAGGTCCTGGTAAACTTCCCTCATCTCTGCCCCCAGCCTGTCTGAGACTATCCCCTTCTTACATCCATATGGGCTTTTTGCTCCCTCCTGCCTTCCAAATGGCAGGAGCTCTTTGTACTTTCTTCTCCTTCCTCTCTAACTCTCTTTTGATGTTCCTTCCTGGCCTACCACATGGACTCTCAGAACATGTGGGTGTATCTAATGTGCCAACTGGTGATAGTGGCATGTCTGTTATGGGGGAAAACAACCCTCTCTAATTAGACTGGAGGCCCATTCCACAGGAGGGAATACATGCCTGGTACTGAGACCCTAGTCCAAAGACTATAGAGGGGGAGGTCATGAGCCCTAGTGGAGTAACACCTGCTGTTGTCTGGCTAGGTGAATATATTATTAAAATAGTGTGCTAGGGGTTCAGTGATAGAGTCCATGAACCTCAAACCCTTAGCTCATGTCTATTTTTAAACAAAGAATTAGATAAACGAAGATGGAGAAGGATAATTATTAAATTATTATATTTATTTTGGAAAGCACAAATCCAAGGGAAGGAAAATGAATAAACGCATGTGGTCTGAGTGCCAATGTGGAAAGAAATGTAAAAAGAGATTTAAGAGAAAAGAAGAGAAAATACAAAGAGCTCCTGTTTGTAGAGGGCAGGAGGGGGGAGAGAACCCATGTGGGAGTAAGGGAGGGAGTCTCATTTCAGTTTAGTCAGATCTGCAATTTTACTCTAATCTCTCTTTTAAAGCCCTAGTTTCTCTCTCTCTCTCTCTCTCTCTCTCTCTCTCTCTCTCTCTCTCTCCCTCTCTCTCTTTTCTTTCTTTCTTTCTTTCTTTCTTTCTTTTTTTTTTTTGTTGGTTATTTCAAGGTAGGGTCTCACTCTTGCCCAGGCTAATCTGGAATTCACTATGTAGTCTCAGGCTGGCCTCTAACTCATGGCAGTCCTCCTACCTGTGCCTCCCATGTGCTGGGATTAAAGGCGTGCACCACCATGCCTGGTTAAAACCTCAGTTTCCCTTACACGAGCTTTATAAATTCCCCTCCATATGCTTGCAGCTCCAGTTTATTTTCCCCAAACCTCAATTTCTCTTAAATAAACCTGATAAACTATGCAGTGTTTCCAGCTAAGAACATGTTTCTTATTTCCCACATGTTTCTGACTCTATTCTAACTTTGCTTCCCAGATCCCAATCTCCCTTAAATAAACCCCACAATTTGTGATTTCTCCCTTAAACAAACCCCTCAGCTTGTGACTTCTCCCTAAGTAAACTTAATAATTCATAAAAAAAAGAATAAGGTCATCTCTGGAAAAATACCTAGGAGAGGAATTTCTATATGAAAAGAGATGCTGGTGTTTGACATCATAATAAATGTCACGTTTTCTAAACTGACTTCACATTCATTATTGTGGACAATTCCACAATAATGAATGAAAGTTCTAAGTGCTCCACTTCCTCCATAATCATTTTACATATCACTGCTCTAATTAGCATACTCTGTGTGGTAGTTTGAATGGATGTCCCCCAGTAGATTCTGGAATTTTAATGAAACTTGTAATTAAGTGTCACTGTGGGTGGATTCTAAGGTCCAGCCCTAAATTGGGGCAGATCTGGTATTCCATCTGAAGGTGTACAGAGTGCTTGAGCACTGGCTTGGAGGTTCATCCCAGCAATGTGAACCTGATTGCTATGCTCTGATTTCAACTTTTATTCACTTGATTGCTGAACATGAACCTTCCTGCCATGCTTATATCATCATTTGCAAATGGTCAACTCTTGCAGTTTTGTTTTTAATAACATGTCTTTTTTTTTCCTCTTTTATGTTGAGATATAATTAACTTTCAAATATGAACCGATCTTATATGTCTGATAGCTTTTGACACCAACCTGATGGTTTAATCAATTCACTTAATGTATAGAGTGTTTCTATCTTCACCAGAACTTTCCATGTTACTTCCAATGATACCACCACACTTCCCAAAAGCAAGTGCATGCCTGTTTCTACATATTGGACTTTTCATGGACTTTAGAAAAATGATATTTTAAATGCTATGATTTTTGTAATCTGTCTTCTTTCCCACGATTGATCCATGATATAGTCCATCATGTCATTGCTAATATCACCAGGATATTTAAAATCTTACTCCTTTGTTTATGCGTATTGCAATGTCTTTGCATTCTCCTGTAAGTGGATTTGTTTTGTTTCAAGTCTTTAGCTATCATGGATAAAGTTGACAGAAGTTTTCCTATGTAATTCCTTTTTAGACATGTTTTAATTACTTTTGAATCAACAGGAGTAAAAGTAAATAGACACTGAATAGGTTAAATTAAATATGAAATGTTATAGCAATAACTGTATAATTCTCCCAGCAAGTTTAAACATTCTCTACTTTCTCAGTGGTGGAGATGTATCTCTCCACACAGATAGAAGCAAGAAAAACATTTATTGCTGTTATTCCACAATGAACTAATGATATTAGTGTGGTCCTAACTCAAATTATGCTTATTGGTTTTTTGTATTTATTTTTGTGAAATGGCTATTTAGGTTGTAAAGGTGTTTTTTATTGTTTTTAGTTTTTATTTTTTGGCATATTTTGAGACAGAGTTTCACTATACAATCTGGCCTGACCTAGAATTTGTTCTATGACCCAGGCTGGCTTTGAACTTTGGAATCCTCCTGCCTCACCTTGCCAATAGCTAACAATATAGGCATGCACCATCACATGTAGCCAGCTTGTCAATTTCTTTAAAAAAATGTTTATTTTATTTTACTTATTTGAGAAAGAGAGAGAAAGAGGCAGACTGAGAGAGAGAGAGAGAAAATGTGCATGCCAGGGCCTTCAGTTGCTGCAAATGAACTCCAAATATATGTGCCACCTTGTACATCTGGCTTACATGGGTCCTAGGGAATTGATCCTAAGTCCTTTGGCTTTGCAGGCAAGACCCTTAATTGCTAAGCCATTTTTACAGAATTCTAATCACTACTTCCTCTACTGAACGAATTTATCTATGTTGTATCTTCATTACTATTGAGTATATTTTATAACTTGGGCTGTAAATTGTCCTGTGATCCATGTGTTATTTGTGATTGTTAGATATGCAAATTTTGAGACTTTTTTTGGATAGGTTGCTGTTGATGAATCTAATTTAACAGCATTATTTGAAAATTATTGAAACATACCTTTTGGCTGAGCATATGGTCTCTGAATATTCCATGTACACTTGAATCTGCTGTCTATTATTCAGTCTTCATGTCTTCATATTTTGTAATTAGTCATATTTTTGCTAGTGTTATTTAGATATTTTTTTTTTATCTTTTCTGGCTTTTGTCTAAATGCATTGTCAGCTAATAAGATAGGAAATGTCTCATATCTCTAAATATGAATCTTTTTCCTTAATGTCTTAATTTTTGTCATTTTTATTAACTTTATGGAATTTATTCTACTATTGATTGTAAAACAGGGAATTTTTAATATTTTCTTAATTCTGTAAGGAGATTCCCTTCTCTCATAGCTTTTCATAAAAATATTCAATGTGCTAAAATTTATTATCACTGTTATTTTTGATGTTTAATTTTACCTGTCATCAGTGTATGTCTCTTCAGTTTAATCTCCTGTGTCCTTTCAATATGTCCCCCCTTAGAACTTGAATATATAACTATTTTCTGAGGGAGCCCATTGTTTCAGGCTTGCCCTGTATTTTCCTAGTGATCATATGTTGCATTTCAATTAGAAGTGACATTTTTAAAATCATTGTCTAGGCATAATGTTACATATACTCATTGTTTTGGGTGGCTCACCATTAAACAATGCAAGACTTTGGACATAAATTTTAAATAATCCTTAACCCCTACAGTGTCCACTCATTCAAGACCTACACTGCAGGGTTTATACTCACTCTTTCTCAATGCATATTTTTAAATTTTCTTTCCTCAGTAATTAATATATACCCATCTAAAATGAAGTAGAAGAAATAATTAGGACAATGGCTACAATTTGATAACTGTAATGAAAATGGACAGGAATAAAACAGCTAAGAGGATTTTAAAAATAGAAAATAAACAAGAAAATATTAGGTGTATCCTGATTGAACCCATCTGTTCTTTAATGCAAATGAAATAACACTGTAAATAGAAGTTCAAAATTGTTATTGTAGATGATGTAAGTGTGATCAATTTATGTACAGTCCAATATAAGTAAGAATGGCTAATAGTGAAAGAATGAAAAAATTACATACTTTACTGAGTAAACATCACAAAGCTGATCTCTATCAATGTCAGATTAGATTACAAAATAACGAATATCATCCAGGATAAGCAAATATTTTAAATAATAAGAGTAATTTTATTATGGAGACATATGGGGCTTCAAAAACATGAAGCAGAATGCCAACAAAATCAAAGGGGAAACAGAAAGAAAATAATAATATTTGGGAATTTTAACATCACTCTTTAAGAAGCCAAGAGAACAAATGGACAAAAATTTAGTGAGTAAAATATATTAACAACATTATCATCCTATTTGATTTAATTTCTATTTGGAGAAAATTACACCCTACACTGAATAAAGAACACTCACCAAATAGGCCAGTATTGTTTATGGCCCATTTCACTAGCCATTAAATAAATTTAATTAATTTACAAAGGATTGAAATCATATGAGGTATATTGGCTTTCCACATATCATTAAATTAGAAATTGGTAAAAATAAAGTATGTGTAAATCTTCTAATAGCATGAGGAAAATGTCATAATTCTAACCAGTCTATGGGTTGATATCACAATATCAAAATAGAAAGGGGGCTGGAGGGATGGCTTAGCAGTTAAAGTGTTTGACCACAAAGCCAAAGGACCCAGGTTCCATTCCCCAGGACCCACATAAACCAGATGCACAAGGTGGCACATGTGTCTGGAGTCCATTTTGCAGTGGCCAAAAGTCCTGCTGTGCCCATTCATGCTCTCTATCAGCCTCTTCCTCTCCTTCTCAAATAAATAAAAATAGAAAATAGAAGATGTTGAGAAGAGAGTACTAACAAAAGCAGTGAGTGTGTTAATATGTGTGAAATACAGCTCTAGGACACATATCATAAGAGATTCAGAAACATAAAGTGCAAAAGAGAAAGCTCAGGATAAATAAACTAACCAAGCCCCAACATTGAGAAGAGACAAGGAGAAAATAATAAAAGAGAGACAATTAGTATATGATAAGAAATGAACAAATAGGAAAAATTTAAGGAGTCAAAATCAGCTCCTGGCAAATAATGATAATATCAATATCCTTAAGAAGACAGATTGGATAATAAAGAAGACAGAAATTGCAAATATTGGAAGCAAAAAAAAAAGTTATGACAATTATAAATTCAAAAACTTTGTAAAACTGAATAAGTCCTTGAAAAATCATACCTTCTAAAATTAACCAAGAAATAAAATCCCCAAACACCCTGTTTATTAATTACAGTAATTTAATTTGTAATTTAAAGATTTATAGGAATAATCTGGGCTTCATTGGTACACTCTGTCATTTACTTAATGAATATAAAACAGCATTCTATTTTTAATGAAGAAACCATAACAATAATTTACAGGAACTTTAGAAACTAAAAGATAAAAGATTATTTTTCCAGTTGTTTTGTCAGTGATGACCTAACACTGTCATTATAAGAACAGAAATTGACAGAAAAATGTACCTCAGTAAACATACATATGATATTTGCTAATAAGGATATCAAATAAACTTAGCAATATTTAACAAAACATGGCAAACTTATACCACATTGTGACCAACATTTTGTCTCAAGTTTGAGATTAGTTGGTCATAAACAAATCCAATAGAATTCTCCTAACTCAGAACACATAGCAAACTTTTAATATGTACAACAGCAAGGATAGATCAGGTTAAACTAAAAAAAAAAGCACAATGTTAATATGTGCATTCAATATATTTTCATTTAGTTGACAGTTTGGCAATGTCCTAATATAGGAAAATATAAATATCAGTGGTTACCAGAGGATGACCTAAGAGGAGATTTTTATTACAGATATAAGGACTGTGAAAATTTTATTATATAGGAATTTTTACCTCTATTTTTCTGTGATTATGAAGATCTATACATGTATAAAATCTCATAGACCAAATTATGTGATGTTTGCTATATGAATTAAATATATAAAACACAGAATATCAATTTAATTTTGCTATTAATAGACTAAGACAAACCATCATCTTTTCATAAGTCAGACAGTATACTTGTTCCATATCGTCACTCCTTTATGATAAAATACTCCAGACAAGCTTCCTCATTCTGATAAATAATGTCTATTAACAAATTCACAGTTGACATCGTACTTTCTGAAGAAATAAGACGCACTTTCCAAGTTTGAATAAAATAAGTGTACCCACTCTGACTACCTGGTGGTTCAGTAGTAAGCATAGCTGTCTTCCAAACCCAGAAACTGGAGGTAGTGTTGGAGATCACAGAACTACCAGAAAGATAACATAAACATGCTAATAAATTTTAAACATATGAGAAAAAGAAATGGTGGAATTTAGAAAAACCAAAATGGTATAAGATAATTAGAAATAAAAAATACAGTAACAAAAGAAAATGTTTGATAAACTTAACAACAGACTGCACATAGCTGATCAAAAACATTGAAATTGTTTGGACTGAAATGAAATGACTGGAATAAAAATAAAATGTCAAATGAGGCCTCTGGGAAAAAAAGGGTCCTAAATTTTGGCATAATTGGCCTTTTGGATGAGACCACAATTTGCTGTGAGGAAGTGGTCTGTGTGAGGAGGTGTTCTGTGTGAGGAGGTGTTCTGTGTGAGGAGGTGGTCCGTGTGAGGAGGTGGTCTGTGTGAGGAGGTGTTCTGTGTGAGGAGGTGTTCTGTGTGAGGAGGTGGTCCGTGTGAGGAAGTGGTCTGTGTGAGGAGGTGGTCTGTGTGAGGAGGTGGTCTGTGTAAGGAGGTGGTCTGTGTAAGGAGGTGTTCTGTGTGAGGAGGTGGTCTGTGTGAGGAGGTGTTCTGGGGAGTTGGTCTGTGTGAGGACGTGGTCTTTCTGTGTGAGGAGGTGGTCTATGTGAGGAGGTGGTCTGTGTGAGGAGGTGTTCTGTGTGAGGAGGTGGTCTGTGTGAGGACGTGGTCTTTCTGTGTGAGGAGGTGGTCTATGTGAGGAGGTGGTCTGTGTGGGGAGGTGTTCTGGGGAGTTGGTCTGTGTGAGGAGGTGGTCTGGGAGGAGGTGGTCTGGGAGGAGGCCTTGTAGAATGTGCAGCAGCATCCCTGTTGTTGTGTCTGAATGTCAAGAGCAACTGTCCTCTATTTTGAATAGCTAGAAAGGTATTTAGACATTGTGGGTCATTTGCTGGGAAATACAATCCTGGTTGATTACCACTTGTGCACAGTAAATTCCCAGTGGAGGCTGAGGAAAGAGAGAAATGGAAATATTTAAGGGTGGCAAGGTGAGGACTTTCCAAAAATCTCAGACATAGGCAAATTCAATCTTTGACTCTAAAACCTTAAGTGGGAAAAAAGTAGAGTCTGTGATAGAAAGCTGGATTAAAACTGGTGGAGAAAGTCACATTACATAGATGTTGACACAAAACTAAACTGTGCTGACTCATCAGAAACAATGATAGGGTAAAAATTTTAATTTGCAGAGAGGAAATTCTAGGCTACCAACCAGACTACTTTTACGTTTCATAAAAATGGCCATTGAAATGAAAGTGAGTAAAGACGTTTACAGTTGTGAAACTTTGAGAGAATTGGAAACAGGCACATACCACAAGAAAAGCTAAAATAAGCGATGTACAAAGAAAGGATATAGTGCAAGATGAAACAGTAGGATGTGTTTTTAAGACATGATAACTTCACTCTAGAGATTCAGTATAATCCTCACCAAGCCAAATGGGCTCTTTTAAATAGATCTGATACTTTTTCAAATTTATATGAAAAACACAGGCAGTGCAGCATAGCCGCAACCACGCTGTGAAAGAATAAGCCTGGAGGTCCTTCACTCTGATTTCACCATTCACTGTGAAGCTATAATCTCATCAAACAGTGTGACGTTGTCACAGCAGAGGGACCAACACATCAGTTGAGCAAAAGGAAGGGTCCAGAAGTTAAACTCCATGCAAATGAACAACTATATGTCAACAAGCCTCAAAGGCATGCATTACAAAATAATTGTTTAGTGGTTCTGAAAGAATTAAATTATGAAAAAAATTTGTAACTGATACCCAAATTTATTCCACCCATAAAAAAAATCAATCTGAGGGTAGTCATCGGCACAAAATAAAGTCCAGAACAATAAAGCATTTCAAAAATACAGAGGACAGTTTGAAGACTTTAGAGCAGGAAATGTTTACTTGTCAGAAGAGAGACTTACTGTTAAAGAAAAATGCAAGCAAAATGGACTTTTGTAAACATCATTTCTGTTTCAGACAATATTGTAAGATTCATAGAAAACTAGAGGGAGAAACATTTTCAGCACTTATATCTGAAAATGACTTGAAGACTACAAGAAAGTATCAAAACCTAGCAGGTCAGCAAGAAAAAATATTTAAGAACTCAGTTCTAAAGTTGACAAGTTGGACAGGAAAAATGGCTCAGCGGTCAAAGGTACTTGCTTGCAAAGCCTGATGCACTACGTTCAGCTCTCCAGTACCCATGTAAAACCAGATGCACAAAGTGGCACATGCATCGGGAGTTTGTATGTAATAGCAGGAGGCCTGGTACACCTATACTCAGTCTCTCTACCTGGCTGTCTCTTTCTCTTTCAAATAAGTAAACAAATAAAATATATCTTTTAAAAAATAATTTTGTAGCTTGAAATTTCAATGTGAGGAAAGAAAGGTATAGGGCTGGAGAGATGGCTTAGCGGTTGAGCGCTTGCCTGTGAAGCCTAAGGACCCCAGTTCAAGGCTCAGTTCCCCAGGACCCACGTTAGCCATATGCACAAGGGGGCGCACGCATCTGGAGTTTGTTTGCAGTGGCTGGAGGCCCTGGCACACCCATTCTCTCTCTCTCTCTCTCTCTCTCTGCCTCTTTCTCTCTCTGTTTGTCACTCTCAAATAAATAAAAATGAACAAAAAAAAAAAAAAGAAAGAAAGGTATACATACAAAGAACCAAGCCCCTACTTTAAATAAAGACAGGACAAAGTGAAAAATTAAGCCCAAAGAA
This sequence comes from Dipus sagitta, assembly GCA_036346955.1. NCBI lineage: Eukaryota > Metazoa > Chordata > Mammalia > Rodentia > Dipodidae > Dipus > Dipus sagitta. Next base: position 27,015,888 of record CM070784.1, read on the forward strand.
AATAATAAATCTAAAATAAAATAATATAATTAATTATTGACACATTTCCCTGAAAGAAATATCAGACCACCAACAGAGAAATAAAAATATCAAAAAGTTGGTCCTTGGGAAAAAAATAAGAAAGTGTATGAACTCCTAGCAATACTGATAAATGAGAAGAACAATCAAATTACCAATATTAAGAAGAGAAAGTGAGATATTCACAGACATGCAATAGATATAAAAAGAAAATTCTAGGGGTAAAATGAACTTTGTGCCAATTGTTTAGCTAGGATGAACAGACTCCTTAGGGGAGAAACAATTAAAACAAACATGAGAAAAATAAAACAAAAAATATATTTATCCTGTATTAGCTAAAGAAAATTATTTTAGTTGAAAACTTTTCTGTGGATTATTCCCAAGCCTGCATTGTTTTTCTGAGGAATGCTATCAAATACATAATGTAAAAATTACTCCAATCTTCAGCACCTCCTTACAGGAAAAACTTAAGAAAAGGAAAGAAAATTTCTCATCTACTTTTTTTTTTTTTTTTTTTTTTTGAGGTAGGGTCTCACTGTAACACAGGGTGACTTGGAATTCACTATGTAGTCTCAGGGTGGCCTTGAACTCACAGCGATTCTCCTACCTCTGCCTCCTGAGTGCTTAGATTAAAGGTGTGCACCACCATGCCCTGCTCATCTACATTAATAAATACAATCAAATCTTGATTCTAAAATCTGTCAGATATTGCCAAAAAGAAAATCACAGAAAAATAAAAAAAATCTCATAACTAAATTTTAATCCAAATTCAGAGATTTGATTTTCATTTTGTGAGTTATTTCAGACATTAAATATTGTTTTTATCTTTGAAAATCAAACATCATCCCTTATATTTAGTGTCATATGATTATCCCACTAAATATTAAAAAATCATACCAACATCCCTTTATGCTAAAACTATAACAAACTAATAGAGAAAAATTCTTCAATCTGACAACGGCATCTAAGGAAAATACCTACATGAATCAACACCTAATGAAGTTGGTACCATTGTTAGCCTCCTCAAATAATGTGAAATAAATATCTGTTGTATTATAGATATAAATTGCTGATAACTGATTTTACAGAGATAGAAGTATGAGTCATTAACTGAGAGATACTCAACACTTTGTAGTAGGAGCCAGACCAGCAGACTCACTCTCACCACCACAATCACATTATTTCCCAAGTCACTTCCAGTGTAATGCTGCAAGGAGCAGGGGAGCTGTGAATATTGGAGGTCAGATTTCTCTTTCCATGCCATATTTTCCTTTTTTTTAATCTTTTTTTTAAATTAATTAGTTTGTACTCAGTGAATACAGTCAAGTTGGTACCATTGTTAGCCTCCTCAAAAATTAATTTCCATGCCGTATTTTCAAAAGCAGGATTATATAACAAGCTTGTAAAATAACTATGAGAACAAGTAAATATATTGTAAGGGAAAACATTCCAGATAGAGGGTAGGTAGCCTTCTTAATGGCTCCCAGTAATCCCTCCCCGGGGGGCTCAGGTTTCTTACCGCTCTATTTCTGTATTCTCTCTATTTCCTCTTCCACTTTTCTCTCCTCCTTCTCCTTCTCCCCCGTTTAAACAACTTTTGTAATCACATTATAGACAGCCAGACAATGCCCCTGTCTCGGGGGGCTTTCATTTACTTTATCTGAAAAATCCTCTTTGCCATGTAAGGTAAGACACTTGAGGGACTGAAGAATTGGGATGCATAACTACTTCATGAAAGCAGGGGCTATATTATAGTGCCTACCACAAAGGCGTAATAATGGGCTTTCATTTTGGAGATTTGGGTTTCAAAGGAACTGACTTCTATCTCAGATTCCCTTCCACATTGTGCCACTCTGCTTGTTCAAAGGAAGCCACCTGCCATGCTGTCCCGAGTTAACCTACGGGAAGGTCCATAGCAGGGAACAGATGCCTCCAACCAATACCCAGGGAGAGCCTGAGAGAATGCAGCCAGGTGAGTCAGCCTTCAAGTGGTTCCCTGTTTCCACCACCCAACCTTAACATCACCTTTTGCCTTGGCCACCTTTGTGAAAGACTCTCTTCAGGTGAGTCCCAGGCCATAAATAATGTGAAATAAATATCTGTTGTATTATAGAGATAAATTGCTGATAACTGATTTTACAGAAATAGATAACCAGTGCATATTCAATAACTGTAATGTGTTCCTATATTCCAGAAACAGGGGGAAACAAAAAAAATTGTAAAACTCCATTTACTATAGCTTCAAAACTGTCTAGACATAAATATCAAAAGTATATATCAGGAGATGCTGGAGAGATGGCTCAGCAGTTAAGGTTCTTGCTTGTAAAGCACAACAGCCTGGGTTTGATTTCCCAGTACCCACATAAAACCAGATGCTCAAAGTGACACATGCATTTGGAGTTCATTTGCAGTGGCTACAGGCCTTGGTGTGTCCATTCTCTCTCCCTCTCTTCCATTCTCTCTCTCTCTCTCTCCCTCCCTCCCTCCCTCTTCTCTGTCTTTCCTTCTGTCTCTCCCTTTCCATTTCTCTCTTTCTCTCTCCTTGCAAATAAATAAATATAAATATTTTCAAAAACTATATATAACAATTCTGTGCTAAAACCTACTTAAGAACCAAAAAAATAAGAATTCATGCTGATATAGACAAATTAGATATAGAGGATAAGACATAAGGTTATTTATGATATTTGGCAAAGTTAAAGGTATGCTTTGTTGAATAGGTAGGTCATACCTAGCAGAAATATGTTGAAAGAAATGTCATTTTTTCACAAGCTTTCATAATTTTTAAGATTTGTAAATAGCTTCTAACGTTTAGAAATTTTGAAATAATGCCATGAACATTTTCTTAGTTTTCTGTACTGAGATTTGACAAGTGCTCATACTTTGCCACATTTATTGTAGTATTCTCACTCATAAAATATAAGTTCCATGAAGTCAAGGGCTTTGCTGCTTTTCCCCCATTGCTCTATCCCAGATTCTAGAATAGCCCTTGTCATATAACAGAGTTTCAGTAATAGCAGGTGAATCAACCAAGTACCAACTCAACTCTTTAACAGCAGATACTGTCTAAGAGAAGAGCTACAAGTGACCATAGGAAATAAACTCAGTAGGTCCATTTAAATATGCTGTTCTTTGACTAGTCAACAAAGCCCTTCAACAATGTTCAAAGATCCTTAATATCAGCCTTAGCATCTAAAACAACAAAAAAAAAAAACCTTCACTTTCCCCTTACATTGCACATTAGCAAACAAGGACTTATGCAGAGAGGAGCTGGCAAGCCTAACTTCAAAGACATCCTCCCATGAGCCTCAACAGACAACTCTAAACCATGCTGTACAAAAACAGATATGTTGCACTGGTCTCCACCACCAGTGAACAACACCTGAACAACTACAGTGATCAAGTCCTTAGTTTATTTTCTAAAACAAAATGCAGGTCTTACCATGTTCACATGTCTCTTCTACATCATCACTCTGTAATTCTCTCCTTAGAGATCATAATTCATAAATACATTTCATGTAAAGAGGAAATCCTCAAAGAGATGGTGAATCAAAATCCCATGAGAGCAGGGCTTGTGCCTGGCTGTCGTTACACAAATAACTCAAAACCAGCACATCACCAGCCACATAGTTAATAAACGCTGTTAAATAAAGTCATTGTTCCAAGTAAATTCTGGAACTCGGGTCTGTCATAGTTACCCAGCTCCACATTTAACACCATTCTTCTATTTCAAATAGAGTTTCTCTATAAAGTCTGCATACTCGTTTGCTTATTAGAACCATTTTATTTAACTAAGCTTAATCTCTACATCTCTACCTTACACAGGATGGAAATTTGCCTTTGAGCTTTTCCCCTCCTACTAGCTCTAATACCATTTTTTGCAATATGACCATAACTAAGGAAAACCACTTGCAACAAAATTTTTCTTCTCATTAGTCTGACTTTACAGACCCTGAGGACTTCTAGTCACTGTTAGCCATATTATTCTGACCTTCTCTGAGGTTGGTTGTTTGAGTTTATGTTTGAAACAAGGTCTTATTCTGCCTTTTGACCTAGGGCCTACACTCCTGCTTCAGCTTTCCAGGTGCTGCCTTTACAGACGAGAGCCAACACTGTCAGGCCTCCTGGAGGTGGCTGCACTCTCTATCCTTAAGGTCCATCAGTCCCTTTCTATTAGGCCGGGGAGGGGGGCAGCTACAATAATTTACCTCATCACGCTTAGAAATAGAGGAATCATACTTTCTTTTTTTTTTTTTTTTTACTTTGATCATTGTTGTACATGAGGATATAATGAGATTTCAACAGGAGAACGTCAGCACCTCCCATAGATTACAGATTGACTAGGATATAAAGACTACAGGGCTCAAGATGTTAACGCAGTTTCACTAAACACTTCTAAAATTATAGATTCTGATTAGTTACTTTCGCCATTGTGTGATAAAATGTCTGACAAAAGCAACTTAAGTAAGGAATTTTTTTTTTTATTTTGACTCGTAGTTTGAGGGGACACAGTCCTGCACGGATGAGAAGGCATGGGGTGGCAGGAGTGTGAGGCTTGTCACATTGTGTCAGGAAGCGGAGAGTGACGAGTGCGGCTGCTCTACCTGGTTTCTCCTTTTGATGGATCCCAGCCCGTGGAATGGTGTAACCCACATTTAAAGTATGCCTTCCCACCTCAGCTAGTCCTTTTGGCAACATCTTTACAGAAGACCCAGACTTGTGCTTCCTAAGTAATTCTAATTCCTGTCAAGTTGATAATCTAGATTAACCATCAGAGACTCTAACCTGAAATGAGGTGATCACACAGATTAAGAATGGGTCCAAATAAGATATATTAACAACAACAACAACAACAAAAAAGCTGGACAGATGACTTAGTGGTTAAGGCATTTGCCTGCGAAGCCAAAGATCCTGGTTCGATTCTCTAGGACCCACATAAACCAGATGCACAAGGAGCATATGTATCCGGAGTTCATTTGCAGTGGCTGGAGGCCATGGTGTGCCCATTCTCTCCTTGCGCCCTCTGCCTCTTTCTCGCTCTTAAATAAATAAATAATAAAATATATTTTCAGAAAAGAATGGGTTCAGCTCAGTTGCTTGAGACCTGTTCCATTTCTTCCTCCCTCCACTGAAATCATTATAGCTGGTCCTCAGAGTAACATATTCCTCAATGTGGCAAGGTAGTACTTCTGAAAGAAAAATGTATGTGTGATTCATTGTTACTCTGCTTTTTCCCACAGTGATGAAGCCTAAATCTGTACCTGTGGAGGTGTATAGCAGTGACTTCTGCTAACTCACAAGGGCCATGTTGTACAGTAGAGCTGCAACCTGCTCACCACAGACATGACATGGAGAAGAGATTACAGTGAACTCACAAGGGACATGAAAAATAAGCAAGACATAAATATTTTCTAGTTTAAGACAATGAAATATTGAATTATTATTTATTTAATTTTTAAAAAAATATTTATTTATTTGAGAGAGAGAGAGAAAGAAAGAGGCATATATATAGAGAGAATGGGCATGTTAGGGCCTTTGGCCAACGTAAAAAACCTCCAGATGCATGTGCCACTTTGTGCATCTGGCTTACATGGGTCCTGGGGAATCAAAGTTGGGTTCTTTGGCTTTGCAGGCAAAAGCCTTAACCACTAAGCAATCTCTTCAGCCCTTGAATTATTTTTTAATGTAACATTAACCTGGACTACCCTGACTCATAAGGGTCAGAAATCTGTTGGTGTCCTTGGGCTCTTGCTAGAAATGCCATAGTTGATACACTGTGATATTAAATAAAAAGGGGACATCACTGGTCAGACTTATAATAGCAAATTGCATTATCCTTTCAGGAAAAGGAGACATTCAGCCACTAGGTGATCATGAACTATTCCTATACCTCAAATTATCCAGAATCTCTTGAAGCTCCTTTTCTGAGCAAGAGCTTAATCTGGTCTGTGCTGATCAAGGACAATACAAGGGAGATCATGAAGGTTGTCAGAAAATTGTGATTATAATTTTAATGTATTGGGAAGTCCCCTCATTTCACAGGACAAAAACAACTTTGTTTAGACCAGTGCTCCCATCTTATTAGATCATCTGTGAAAATAATATAAGTAGAAAATAATAAAGTAAAGCTTAAGTATACATCAAAATGTTATATAAGAGTTTTTCAAAGGGCTAAACAGTGCAAGTAATGGAATGCTAGATGGTGGTCAGCGGACTTAACTAATTAACCACATCAATAATTAGAAGTCCCTAGTGAGGTGAAACTAATCACCAAATTTCAAGATCTAATATATCACAATGAGGTATAATTCTCGCTTATGTGGTATTAGCTTGGTATCAGTGACATAATTTAACTTTCTAATGACCTTTTCATTCAGATGTGATTAATTCCATATCAAGGCATTAGCTCATGCAGTGAGTCTTAATGCCACGGTAGATATTATAATTACCCAGCAGAATCAAGGCCTGTAAGCACTCAGAATTACAATAGAAAATGTCATCATTTGGAAGTGCTTCTGGCATTGGGAGACAGATATAGGGCAAAATTATCTATTATCCATGCAGCAGTTGAATAACCAGGTAACAGAGGATATGAAAATGTGCTTATCATTGCCAACAACTTCAAATTACACATCATTAGTAATGATACTTTAATGTAAATAATGAGATTGCTTTAAAAAAAATAAAGTTGCTCATTTCTTTTTATTTAGGCATTGGTTTCTAGCTGTTGGCTGCTTCCCCAGAAACCACTGGTCATATCCTTCCTCCAGGGATACTTGAGACTGAAAAAACCTCAGGTTTTCAAAGTTACCAAACACTTCAAGAAACCAACACTCTATTATTAGAAAAATTAGAAAAAAAAATAGCAGCTTTAAGCCAAAAGGTGTTGGAGATTTGCAAAGAAGCCCAGAGCATGGGCTTCTAACTGTTTATAATGGAAAGTATTTCCAGGGGAAAATAAAATGCATATTCCATTTTTTTTTTCAGGCAGTAGATGCTGAAGTTAATTTTCAAGGGGACTGAAGCCAGACTCAGAATTGTAAAGATATTTAAGCAAAATCTTATCTCAAGTGTCTAACTTTTTCCTGGGCAATTATATATTGCTTCGCCTGCTTAGAGGTCACAATGATTTTCGCACCGGATCCTGCAGCACTTCGGAGGGACTGCAAAGACTGTGTCATTCTCCATTCATGGAGGCCAGGCCACAGCACGAAGGGTTTAGGCACTACCTTGCAAATGTCAGCGTTAGTCTGGTGCCAATTCAAACCCCAGGCCCTGAATCCAGCTATGCAGGAGGCTGAGGTGGGCCGACTTTGAGACGGTACCTAGGCTGAACAACATAGTAAGACACCATGTCAAAACAAACGACAAAAAAAATAAAACAGCCTTGGTCAGAATACTGAAGACCCATACCAACTTTATCTGGTACCAGTTCTATCACTGGTATTACCAAACTTTTCTGTGCTTCACTTTCCATAGCTACTTCAAAAAGTAATTACGGGAGACTCAGGCAAAAGTTAGCTTCTTTTAGGCAGTTTCAATTAGGGACAGAGGTCCAAAGCGAGAAGCAAACCCTGCCACCCTGCCTTAACAGGAATGGAAACTCAGGAAGGGAACTCAATGTCTGATGGAGATTCTTCCACAACCACTGCAGCGCCCCCTGCTGCCCACAGTCTATCTAACACTCTACACAGATGGGCTGGCCTTCGAGTCTGCCTTTTGTAAATCTCCAAACCAATCAGGTTTTACATACCTGAATCTACATTTTCAATCAGCTCTAAAGGCTTGTCAATCCTCACTTTGCTCTTTCTCTGTTTCTCTTCACCCTGCCCTATGATCTCTGCTTTCCGCCCCACCCAGTCTAGCTGGGCGGTGGGGGTGGGGGTGAGCAGGGCACTGTTTCTTGGCCTGGGTAATTTTCTGTTTGCCTATGTTTTATACTTTGGAGTAACGTCTCACTCTAATTACATGTCTGATTTTCTTCTGATCTGTGAATCTATCTACCACGTGTGTACTTTCCTTTATAGTCTAGATATACCATGTGGGTATCTCCTCTAAACGCTGGGCCTGCTACCTGTGCAGTTTCCTCTAAACTGGGTGTAACCGTGGGTGTAATTCTCTCTTTACTGCCCATTTCTCGCCTGAGCGTCTTGGTCTCGGCTTTGATATTTTTCCTCTGTTATTCTTCCCTAAGCCATCATCATTTGCTTTCCTGACTTTCTTCCATGGGGAGGCTCAGCGTGGATGCTGTGTACGTTTCTTCTAAATCTCCCCACACGAGCTCCTCGGTGCTATCTTCCACATGCTTGTGACCTCAGGCAATTCTCCCCCTTAAAAAAAAATCTCAATTTCTCTTAAATAAATCTCACACACTATGCTGTGCTTCTCTCATGAGTGTGTTTCCCACATCTCACATATCTCTGGCTCTGATCTAGCCTTCTTCCTAGATCCCAATTTCCCTTAAATAAACCCCACAATTTGTAATTTATCCATAAATAAACTCAGTAATTCATAATTTACCTTTCTTGAGTGCACTTTTAACAACTCTTTGTTAAAAATAGGACAGGACCCAAAATCAGGGTTTGTAAACTTAAGAGGTCCCTCCAGAACCCCAAATCCTCCATCATTATTATAGCACTAAATAAAATAATAAATAGAGGGCTGGAGGGATGGCAGTTAAGGCGTTTGCCTACAAAGCCAAAAGACCCAGGTTCGATTCCCCAGGACCCACATTAGCCAGATGCACAAGGGGGCACAAGCATCTGGAATTCGTTTGTGGTGGCTGGAGGCCCTGGCATGCCCATTCTCTCTCTCTCTCTCTCTCTCTCTCTCTCCCCTCTTTCTCTGTCAAATAAATAAATAAAAATATTTTTTAAAATAATAATAATAAATAGAGACACCTTCATGCCTATAATCCCACCACTCAGGAAGTGGAGGCAGTAGAATGGCAAGTTTAAAAAGACAGCATGGGAGCTGGAGAGATGGTTCAGCAGTTAAGGCACCTGCCTGTGAAGTGCAAGAACCCAAGCTGATTCCCCAGTACCCATGTTAGCCAGATGCACAAGGTGGCCCATGTGTCTAGAGTTCATTTGCATTGTCTAGAGGCCCTGGTGCACCCATTCTCTCTATATATCTGCCTTTCTCTTTCTTTCTTTCTCTCTCTCTTTCTCTCTCTCTCTCCTTTTCTCTCTCATTCTAATAAATAAATAATAATAATTAAAATATTTTTTCAAAAGCCAGCATGGGCTACACAATAAGTTCCATAGTGAGACTATCTCAAAAAGAGGGGAGGACTAGGAATATAACTCAATTGGTAGAATGCTTACAGAAACCCTGAGTTTGATACTCAGCAGTGCATAAAACTGGCATAGTGACATAGTCCTGTGATCTTTGCGTTCTGGAGGGACAAGGAGGAGGACTGAAAATTCACGATCAACCTCAGCTACATAGGAGTGAGCCTGTGCTAAATTAAACCCCTCATTGAGATAGAGAAAGAGAGAGAGAGAATATATCCTCTAGCACAGTTATGGGCTTTTCTAGAAATAGACATCTGAGGTTTGAGGGAAGCAAGCTGATGATGACAGTATTGTCTAGCTTCTCATTCACCTGATCTTCTGATACCTGAACTATCTATGTTTGAGGATTAGAGAACAAAAACTATTCTGGCATGCAAATAAGAAAGAATTTTGTTTTCAAAGTCTTTTTTTTTTTTTGAGGGAGAGGTGTTTTAAAAATTCTCTGAGACTTTTTCTCATTATTCTCTAGGTCACTAAAATTGACCTTGTCTGTATCTTTGAATATAAAAATGCCAAGGATGGGTAAAGAGTATTTTTGATATCCGGATGAGGGCCAATTTCCTTATCTGTGTTCTGTAACCGCGCTGTCTTTCACTCTGTCTGGGCAGGTGTCCCCATAGCCCAGTTTTGGAAGCCAGTGAAACCCAAGAAGCAGACAAGCTGATAAACCTTTTATATTAACCAAAAACCATTAGCAAGGAATGGTGAACTGGGAAACATTATTACTAGGTGATCCTAACTATAAGTTTCTTGACAGGTGTGAATGTGAGTGCCTTATTCTTAAATGTGTCCTAGGATTTAGAGTGCACCGTTAGTTACAATAAAACCTCTTTTCTATTCCTTTGTGGTTTCAATATCAATTCAATTCTCCTGATCTTCAGTTTCATTTTTATGCCTTTAAAAGAAGAGAGCACTTGGCAAGAAAGTAAACTGCAGAGAAGGGCAATCTTGATAGGCAATAAACAACAAAGATAAAAAGGGATGGGTAATCCTTAGGAGGAAAAGCAACATTGCAAGAAATTCTCTGAGAGGATTTCTCTCACTTACAAATGGGTCATATCCATGAGGATTTGCAGTGCCAATGCAAGAGCTTCAAATACACTGTGCGCAGCCAGGTGTGGTGGCACAAGCCTTTAATCCCAGCACTGGGGGGGGGGCAGTGACAGAGGTAGGAGGATCACCATGAGTTCAAGGCCACCCTGAGACTACAGAGTGCATTCCAGGTCAGCCTGGGCTAGAGTGAAACCCTACCTTGAAAAACCAAATGCATACATACACACACACACACACACACACACACACACACACACACACACACATATATATATGTATATATATACAGTCAGCCAGATGCAAAGGTGATACAAGCATGCAATGTTGCACATGCTCACAAGGAGGTGAATGCATCTGCAGTGCATCCACAGGCTGAAAGGCCCTGGCACACCCATTCTCATTCTCTCTCTCTGTCTCTCATCTCTCCCTCCCTCCCTCCCTCTGCATCTTTCTCCCTCTCTCTGTCTTTCTCTCAGAAGTAAAATAAAATATAAAATAAAAACTGTATGCCATATCCTCCCTACTCTGACATTTAGGATCAGGTCTTTCTCCCCTCCAAAAAGCACACAAAATGGCAGCAATTACCAGCACACCTAAAACTCACTTCCGATCAGGGTGTGTCTATTAAGGGGTGAATATCTTAGATCAGCGTAGCTGAAATTCATCTCTGATGACCCTCATTTTCATCCTTGAACCATTGATTCCAGTGTAATCTAAATTAGTGAAGTAGAAATTGAATACTAATATACTTTAGTCTATGTCATATTTACAACTCATTACAGTGGTATCATATGCATTTATACATTTTATTACATTTATCCATTTTATTTTCTTCAAAGCACACCAACGGAACTGAATTTTCTGAGGCCTGGGCCTATATTTTACACAAATGTAAAATGTAACAAAGATTAAAAAACAGAACAGGATTTTGAAAGCATGGGGCCTCTCTCCTTCCAGATGAGATAGACTCCAGTGGCTAAGGCTCTCAAGTTTATGTCACATGCCAAAGAAGAATTAAGGAATGTGGACAAGAAGGTGAAGAGGGTAAAAGTAGACTTTATTAAGGAAAATATAGCAAGAGACTCCTAAGTAAGGGGGCATTTCTCAAAAGAAAGAGAGAGGGAAGCCAGATCAAGGGCTAGGAGTGGGAATGAACAGGTGGAAAAGTCCTAAAGTGGCAGGACAAGCAGAGTTAGGATTTCTGCTGGCATCCAAAGAAAAGAAAGGCAGGGGAAAGAAAAGACGACACTTTTTTGGTTAGAACTCAGAAAGCAGGCAGACTCAGCAATGAGGTTCCTGGGAGCAATGTACCAAAAAGTGGGGGGGGGGAGATTCTTGGGCATATAGCACATTATCTCATTAAGGGAATAACTATTCCTCCCACCCTTTACCACTTCTGTAGGTGAGGGATGGTCTCTTGACCACATGAGTGATTGACAGGCTCCCAGGACAAGAGGAATTTTTTTTTTTCCCCCTCTGGGCAGGACTAAGTATGTCTTTCCCTTTTAGCGTTACTAGGGAAACAATAGGTGGGGTCCTTCCTTCAATGAGGTCTAAGCCAAATATTTGTCTACCATCAACATTCCCTCCTCAAGAGTTAAGAACCTCAGATCATTTAGGAGATGGGTGGCTATTCAATCTATCCTCTTCAGAGTGAAGCCGACCTTAGGGTTTTCAGGGTCTCTACTCTGGTTGACTTTCAGGCCATGGAGGATGATCCAAGGGGACCCAGGTAGATGAAGTTAAGATTGTTTTGGGATGATCTGAGGGTGGCTTGACTGTAAATGAGAGGAGATAAAATTATTCAAGGTCTAAAGACTAATAGGACAGCTTGGAGAAGCACATGACCCTTTGAAGCTACGTTACCTTGGGCCTGTGTCCCTTCCTGTGGAAGAACACTACCATGTTCCTCATGTCTACAAACATCAGGCAGCACTTACGCTGCCCATCTGCCAACAGTCTTTTAGACATGAGTTCCAGCTCCACCTGGTTAGTTCATGGAGGATAAGGACTTTGACATTAGTGTGTGATATTAAGGCTTCTCAGAGCTTTGGGCTTGGTACTGATTCACATACAAGACAGAATATAGTTTATATGGAGACAGGTGAGTACTGTTTGCTGGAGGTCAGGAACATCCAGCCGGTAGACAACAGTTACCATCTTGAAGGCTGGGCCTCAGCTGTGCACGTGTTTTGGTTCTGGTTATACAAAAAATGTGTGGACTTTGCTTTAAACATTCGAGCTTCAAAAACTCACGGGGTGGAGAACTGTAAAGGCCTCTGACATTAAGTTTAAGATTGAGAAGAACTTGATCTCAAGGTGCGAGAAGTTGACAAGTCAAGCAAGAGCATCTGTGAATTTAAAAACAGAAGGTTTGGGGCCTTTGGCAATGCAAGCTTTGGATGGAGTGGGACAGAAATTAAAAGTAAATTTAAAAAAAAAATTGTGATTAAGTTCCTGTGCATGAGAAGGGGATTTCTGGAGATGTAAGCCTGAGAGGGTGAATAAGCATTTCAACTTGCCTTAAACCCTAGGAAGCACCGTTCTCTCTCTTCCTTTGTAGAACACTTATTTGTACATTTCAGCAGCAGCCCCTGTCCCTGGAAACAAATGACAGAACATTACTTCACTCCTCTGAATAGAACCTGGCAATTTAAGCAGCAGGAGTTCAAGTGTTTTATCAACAGCATGCTACCACCTATGCTAATAAGGAAAAGAAAAAAAAGGAAACCCTCAAAACAAAACCCCTTAAGGAATACAGTATGAATGTTTAGTGAACTGTGTGCTCGGAATAGAAAAGATGTCGCAGCATGCAAGAAGATGGCAGTCATTCGGAATGGTTGTCGAGTTGCCTTTTATTTTCCTGTGCTTCCAAATATGTTTTATACTTTATTCTTTCTCTTTTGTGAGCCTTCAGAATGTATGACTTAAGAGATAACTGTTTCACTTGGGTTGCCTATCTTAAATCTTACGATTTTTTCCATAAATCTTCACTCAGGAAAATCATAATGACTCATCTCATCAGTGTTCCTAAAACGCATACTCTAGTGAATTGTCACAAGTTTGCTCAATTGGCCCTTTGTTCAGTACAAATCCTGTCAGTGGGGCTGGAGAGATGACTCAGTGGTACAGGTACTCGCTTGCAAAGCCTGACGGCCTAAGCTCGACTCTCCAGCACCTACATAATACGAGATGCAGGAGGCAGTCCCTGCATCTGGAGCACATGTGAAGTGGCAGAAGGCCCTGGCATGCCTGCATATTCTCAGTGCCTCTCTCTCTCTCTCTCTCTCTCTCTCTCTCTCTCTCACTATCTCAAATAAAATAAAACAAAATAAACATGTTTTAGAGCCTGTAATCAGTGATGAATCAAACAAGGTTCCTGTTTAAGATTCTGCATTTCATAGGAAACTCAGAATTCACCTAGCCATCCTAATTTCACTGGGAAAAAAAAAAAATCAGTGAACTAGAATAATAAAATATAAGGAACAAATCTATGAATTCAATTGAAGACCTAGGCTATTGCTCAGTCCATACATATCACAGGAATCTATAAATGTCTCTTGAGGTTCCCCTGGATGTTTTTATACTTTGTTAAAATATGCTTTAAAACCAAGTGTGATGGTGCAGGTCTATAACCCTAGCACTTGGATGGCAGAGGCAGGAGGATCAGGGTTAAAGGTCAACCTGTGCTATATGAAACTTTTTCTGTCTAAAAGCAAAATAAAAATATGTTTGAATCATCACTCATTCTAATTTATTACTTTTTTTAAAATCTCATTCTGATATGTATTAGGAGAAAGGTAGCTTTTTTTTTTTTTTTCCTGTTACATAGTTAGTCAAAGGCTGGCCCATTGAAATGTTGATGTTACCTTGCCTAACCCTGGCAAGACTAGAACCCATGTCTGATCCAGACACATCCAAGATGGTTATAAGCATCAACTCCAGTGTCAGCTTCCTGCTTCTTCTTCAGTGTTTCCCAGGTTTAGTACCTGTGGGCCGACCCTTTCTGAACCAGCCTCTTGAATCCACCCAACCAATCAGGTTCATTACACACCTGTGTCCGGTGATGAGGTTCAGTCTAACTGAATGTCAGACTCCCATAACAGGACCTAAAACACATGTGTAAGCCTCTACTTTTTAACCCCTCTCCTTCTGCCCTCTTGGCCCTCTGACACCTCCCCTGTATTTAGTTCCTATGGAAACGAGATATTCCCAGGCTCCACGCCCCCTTCCATGCCTGGCTGGGAAGGGGGACATTTTTCTTTTGCCAGGATGCTGTGTTTGCTTGCTATGAGAATGTGAGTCTCTTCCTTCGAGGCTTCTTTCCGAGAGAGATACTTTCCCTGAGGCAGATTTCTCCATCTTCCTCAGGTTTCCCTGTTTTACTCTTCCCTCCTAAAGCTCCCTAAAATAAATCTCATAATCCATAATTTATTCTTCTCTGAGTCTGCGCTGTCAGCTCTTTGATAACTTGGACATGGACCCAAAGTTGGAGTTCCCAGGACCCCAACCTTGCATCATTTCTATAGATCAATATATTATTTTATGAAGGCTTATCTCTTGAATAAATGTACTATAATTCAACACACAGAGGATAGGTTCTATAAAAGAAGCAGGTTCTTTTAGCAATTCATAAACCTCAAAGCCAATGCAATTGTGTTTAACATCTTAAGAACGAAAACGACGTGAAGCAATGCAAAAACTGTCAGTAGACTGTACAAAGTCAAAATAAAAAATGTGGTTAGGTAAATAAGCACCAGAGATATGGAAATTAAGAAAACTTGAGGTGCAGTAGATTGAGAAACAGATCTTGAAAGATTTGTTAGTATTAGAGAGGAAAGTAGGGAAGCAGGAAGGAATTCTCATGTGCTCAAAATCTGGTGTGGTGACATGACTTATTTCAACTAGCGATGCACATAAGCACAGTACTGAAGTGTGAAGTTGAAAAGTAAATTGGAGTTAGACTGCAAAAGGCTCAGGTGTAAAAGTAAAGGTTATTTACATATCCTACCATCATCTAAAATGATTTCAGGTAGTTTACCAAGACATCTTTAACTAAGGAAAATAACCAAATTTATATTTCACAGGGAAAAAAATGATTTGAAATAGAAAAAATTAAAAATTATTAAGGTATAATTAAAAGAAAACTAGCTAATATATAAGAATGGTACTAAACCATATCATACATTTGTTAAGAGTGACAATGTTTTAAAATATTTAGCAGTGCACACAAGACCAGGAAAAAAAAATAAAAACACTGTAAGGGACACACACAAAATATCCAGTTGCTTAGTAAAACACATCTAATGTAAAGACTAGGGATCCCTAAAGGAAGTTACTAAAGAGTACAATAAACACCATCCTCAATAATACAGCAAAAATGTTGATTAGGGTATTTTTAGTGCATCCCTAACATAGGCCTATGACAGCATCCAAAAGCACAGTGAAGTTTTTTTTTGGGAATGCTATCATGTTTTAATATGTTTTGCAATGGCTATTGGCTTAATTTGAGATTATAAGGTTATAATGTTTAGAGCATTATTCTTTTTTAAAAAACTATTTTTTATTTATTTATAAGAGACAAAGAGAAAGAATGAGATTGAGAGAATCAGCATGCCTGGGCCTCTAACCACTGAGAATGAACTCCAGTTTCATGTGCCACCATGTGCCTCTGGCTTACATGGGTTCTGCAAAATCAAACCTGGGTTCTTAGGCTTCACAGGCAAGTGCCTTAATCACTAAGCCATTTCTCCAGCCCTGGAGCATTATTCTTTTGGCTACTGGAAGCCATTGCAGATTTTTTAAATATTACACTTACAAATATTTAAAGGCAGAAAACCAGTAAGAGACTCTGTAAACTCTTCTTCATAGCAAAACCCATGTCCTCTGGAATAGTTTCATCTGTCAGCACGTGGAGATACCCTTACAATTTCTCGTTCAGTCTCAGCTCTATGAGAGGTACAGCTCATTCTCAGAAAAGAGTATGTTTTCCTCCATGAGTTGCCAACCAAGTCTTGAAGCAATATGTATTATAAGGTAGATACAGGGATCTTGGAAAGTTGTATCCTGCAAAGACAGACACCTGCTTATCAAGAACAATATTTGTTTCTAATTTTGTGAGGGGTATTTGAATTTATTTTACACTCTATGTAGAATATGAAGGGTTGTCTAGGGGAAAAGGCCATCCTTTCCAGAAAAGGTGCTACTGCAATGGCAAGGAGGGGAATAGGTCATGAATTAATAATCTTGATGGGCAGAAGTTTCAAGACACCTGCCAACACTGTACACAGAAAAAGCTTTTGTCAGCCCTTCACTCTTATAACCTGTGAATTAACTCCTATATTTTACAAAAGAACTGTCCCATACTATAATCATTTCCATCTTCTGATGCCTGCTTCATGCATATCTTTGTCAGACTAAGTTGTGCCACTTGGCATTTACAAGTGAAGCCGAACATATAAAAATGCAAAAGTGTTACTTTAAGTAGATACAGAGTGCTAGCAGAAATTGACAAAAGTCAAAAACATTAAACCTAACCTTTATTCTAAAATTGTCAAAGATAAAATTTCTCATATAGGCATTTTTGACAGCCTTAAAATAAGTTAGAAATCTAATTTAGTTGAACTACTACATGTATTTTGTAATCTTTTGTGAGTTTTTAGATAATATAAAATAGCTATTATACAAGTATAAATTTTATACTTTATATTATTCATTTTATACTTAAAGGGTTTTATATTTCATATAACATTTATGAGAATACATAATTTATTTTATAGGGTGAATAATATTCCCTATAAACATTAGCTATGGTTAATTTATCAAAAACAATAGAAATTTTAAATAAGTAATCTAGTAAAATAAATAAGAATTCCCTTTAAAATTTTATGCCATGAGAACTTGCCATTTAACTATGAGGGCCTCTCTGGTCAGAGACTGCCAAGTTCAACTCCCCAGAACCCATGGAAAATAATAAGCATGGCCATACTTATCTATAACCCCAGTTCACTAGGGACAGAAAGCAGATAATCACTGGGGCTTGCTGAATGGTAATACCTCTAGATTGAGGGAAAGACCCTATCACAAGGAAATGCACATATGCACAATAATGGAAGGCTACACATTTTCCTCTGGCCTCTGCACATACATACATGGGGTGTACTCATCTGCACATACATATGCATATAACACACACATGCTCTACATACTCACATGTAATTGTGCACACACACAAAGACAAAAGTTATACCATGTCAATTAGGGTAAACCATATCAGGTACAAAAATGGAATAAAATTTTGTAGTTAGAATATTTAACTTTTTCATAATAAGCCTGAAAATCTTCCTTACACTATAATATCACTAGAATAACTTAAGTGTTCAAACATCATGTACAACTGTAATTATAAAAATGTGCTGTAAATAGTGTTCTGTGGAATATATCAAATTAATAAATGGCTCATTATTTTAGGCATAATTTTCTTGGACAAGGCTAGAAAATATAAACTTTTACAAACAAGTAATTGAGAGAGCTTCTTCTTCTTAATTATCTTCATAAAAGAAACATAATTATGGTAAGTACAATGACCCACACGCCTACTGAAGCAGTCTACTTTCTTTGAGTGTATGTGTTTTCATGATTCAATGTAGCAAATTTACTTTTCATAGTTCAATCATGATTAAGACACAAAATGCTTGCCTAGTGTTAGTCAACTGCCTCCTTTTCTCCTTGACAGGAAAAAAGCCATAGAAAGGAAGAAATGAAATCAAAGAGCTTTCGGCTAATGCAAGGAAAATTTCAAAGTAACTAAATAAACAAAAGTTAATGGTAATGTATTGATGTTCTATGGTAATGTATTCATGTTCAACAGAAAGTAATTTGACAACTCTCTTATATTTCTGATACAGTCTGTCTCTGTTTATTTTTAACAACCATATATGAATATAATACAGATATATACTAAAAATACTTTAGGATAAATTGGTGATTCTAGAAGGCATAAAACTATGTATGAGATTATGTTGAAAATATAGATTTATTATAACTCAACATAATTCCACACAGTGGACTATTACAATAGCTTTTAAGCTCTGATAGTTCAAAAAGTAGCCTGTTGTAAAATGAAAAGAACCTGTGAATATAGTTCATTTACATTTTCCTTCTAGTCAAATATACACATGGATAGACACATGAATTATAAAGGTTTAAAAGATAAAAACTAGATAATTATTGGGTGTAGTCCAAGCAGGAGGATGTTTAGCTTTTATAAAGTGAAAGTGTAGACAGTTTTTTTTAATAATCAACATTCATTATTAATGGATTCATTTAATATAGATTTTCAGTGCAAGGCAAAACCAATAATCCTGTAAATAACTAACATATGATTTACTCATTCAAATTGTATATCCCAAATTTAAACAAAACTATATCAATAGTTAGGGTAAAAATCAATGAATTAGACATATTGTACTAGGTGTTTTGTATATATGTTTGTATATAACCTACCATATATAATACAGTTTTTTAATATATTCAAAGCTGTAAAAGAATAGCAAATCATAAAGGTAAACAAATAAGAATAACAGCAGATCTCTTATCAGCAACCCTAAAAGCCGAAAATGCTTAAGATGGTACTAAAATTAGAGATGAAAAGGAAGATGTTACAACAAGCTCTTTACAGAGTTCTCTGGAGAAACTGATCCTATTGAATGTGCATCAAAGTGGAATTGATTAGATCAGCTTCCAAGATACAGCCTGGGCAGTTCAAGAATGGCTGTCTATAAGCCAGAGAGTCTGAGAACTAGGCAGCTTAGACGCTCATTCTACAAAGCTGGATGCAGGCTAGAGTGTCAAAGACCCACAGCCCGATGCAGGCTGGATTCCAATACGCTCTGGGGATAGTCGAACAGTAGAAGCATGTATGAGTGTATGGCGAGGGGAGTGAGACACAGAGCGCACACCAGTGAGCAGCATCGGCTACAGGACCAAATCAAAAACGCTTCACGTTTACCTGGAGCTTCCTTATATCTAGTCCCCCCATTGGAAGGGACAGTCACTCTGTAGGAGGGACTTCCTCTCTTAGTAATCTTTCCGTGGAAACTCCTCACAGACCCACCCAAGAGGTAAACCTCACTGAATTCCTAATCTGATCAAGTTGACTTGACAACAGATTCTAACTATCACACTTACATTCCCAACAGGTGGAAAATCCTAAAGAAACCAGTAAATTTCTAGAAACATATAAGGTACCAAAATTAAATTAAAAAGTTATAGACGTCTTTAACAGACCCATAACAAACAGCAAGATAACAGAAGTAATTAGTAGTCTCCCCACAAAACAAAGCCCAGGGCCAAAGGGATTCTCTGCTAAATTAACAGACTTTTAAGAAAGACGTAATGCAAGCCATTTTCAAACTCCTCCACAAAACAAAAAGGGAAGAAACATGACAAAACTCATCTTCCAAAACTAGTATTAACCTAATAATGAAACTGGTAAGGACACAACAAAAAATAAAACCATACACTAATGTCCCTGATGAACAAAGATGCATAATTTCTCAACAAAATATTTGAAAACTGAATTCAAGGTCATACATTATGATCAAGTTCATTTCATACCAACGATGCAAGATTGGTTCAACACAAGCAAATCATTAATTATAATAAAATATTATACAAACTTAAGGACAGAAATCACATGACTATCTAAATAGATGCAAAAAATACATTTAACAAATTTCAGCATCCCTACATGTTAAAATCCTGAAGAAACTAGAAATATAAGTGACACATCTAAACATAATAATAAAAGCCATATACAAAAAGCCTAAAAAGTATCCTAAACGGGGAAATACTAACAAAATTTCTTCTAAAGTCTAGAATAACTGTGTCTAGGCTCTTCAGTCTACAAGTGCTTACGATCTTAAGTAGAAAAAAAAGATATCTTAGGTAGAACAATAAAACAAGAGAAATATACAAAAGCAGCACAAGAAGAAACAGATAAATTAACCCTGTTTTTCAATCACATGATTCTACACTGAAAAGACCTATCTAAACATACCACCAGAAAAAGTGTAGGTTTGATGAATACACTCAGCAAAGCAGTAGGATACAAAATCAACATACAAAAATCACTAGTTTTTCTCAATACCAATAATAAACTTACCAAGAAAAACATAGAGAAAATAGTCCACTCACAATAACTTCAAAAACAAATACCAAATCAAGGAACTAAAAGACTTCTACAAAAAATGCATTTAGATACTGAAGGTAGGAACTAAGGAAGAACTAGATGATGATAAGGCCTTCCTTGATTACATATTGACAGAATGAATATTAAGATAATTAGATCACTGAAAGTGGTCTTAAGATTTGATGCAATGCCCATCAAATTCCAATGAAATTCTACACAAAAATAGAAATACCGATCCTAAAATTCACATGGAAATAGAAATTAACCCAAATATCAAAAGCTAACCGAAGCAAAATGACCACTGCTTGAGGTATCACAATATGTGGCCTCAAATTATACTAGAGCCATAATGACAAAGACTACATGGTACTGGCACAAAAACAGATATGTAGCCAGGTGTGGTGACGCACGCCTTTAATCCCAGCACTCAGGAGGCAGAGGTAGGAGGACTGCCGTGAGTTCGAGGCCACCTTGAGACTCCATAGTGAATTCCAGGTCAGCCTGGGCTAGAGTGAGACCCTACCTCAAAAAAAAAAAATAGATATGTAGTCCAGTAGAATAGAATAGGTGACCCAGAAATAAACTCTCACAGCTAGAAGCATGCCATATTTGACAAAGATAAATCAAGTGGATGAAATATATGAATATGATCTAAAGTCATGAAACTCCTAGAATAATGCATAGAAAGAAAATTCAAGATACAAGTATAGACTAACAATTTCTTTGAAAAAAATTCTAAATAGCACAGGAAATAACTCCACAATCTGACAAATGGGATTTGTTAAGAAACTTAAAAGCTAAACAGCAAAGGAAATAATCACTAAAAGGAAAAGACCTCCTACAGAATGGGAAAGAATTTTTATCAGTTTTACACCTGACCTTACTTTCTAGAATATATAGAGAACTACAATAATTGAACACCAACCACCTAAATCTTAAAATCAATAAATATGCTAATAAACTGAATAGATAGCTTTCAAAAGAAGGAACACAAATGGTCAATAATAATTTTATAATTGTTCAGCATCCTTAGCCATCAGAGAAATTCAGTTAATACTACTTTGAAATTCTGTCTCACCTCTGTCAGAATGACTATCATGAAAATATCAAAGGACAACAAATCTAGTGGGGGTGTGGAAGAAAAGGAATCCTTAGTCACCGTTGGTGGTAGTGCAAACTGGTGGCCACTATGAGCATCATTGTAAAGGTCTTACAAAAAAATAATAAAACAACTAAAATAGAAGTACTATGTGACCTAGCTATCCCTTCCCTGGTTATATATCTAAAGGACTCAAAGTTCTCCTACAGAGATATTTGACCATCCATGGTTATTGCTCCACTATTCAGAATAGCAAATAAATGAACTCAACCTAAATATCCATCAACAAACCAATGGGTGAAGAAAAATTACAATAGGATTTTATTTATCTGTGAAAAAAAAGAAATCATCACTTTTGTAGGAAAATGAATGATACTGGAAATTACCATCTTAAGTGAAATAAGCCAGACTCAGGAAGACAAATGTCATGATTGTTCTCACATGCAAACCCCAATTTCAAATATGTGGAGGGCCAATAAGAACAAAGTATGTATGAAAGTACTATAATGAAACTTATTATTTTTATACTTAGTAATCTAATTTAAGAAGTTGGTTCTGTGCTGAAAGAAATGGTCAAGTTGGATTAATAGAAGATGTTGTGGCATAATTAAGTTGGTAAATTAGAATCCATAACACATTATTCAATGTAAAATTAGGAAAGTTTTTTTGACATGTTGGGCAAGAGCAATCAATTTAATATGTATATAATTGGACTTGCAGAAACAGACAAAATAAAAGTATATGAGAAAAGTTGCTTTTAGAAATGATAACTAAAATTACCTGAATATAATGAGAAAAATGAAACTTACAAATGCAAGAAGATGAGTGAAGTTCTAGCCAAGCAAGAAACCATACATACATTGGGAAATATAATTAAAACTGATGAAAATTAAATATAAATTTACTGAACATATTTTAAAATATATCTACTTCTATAAAAATATATGTAAAATCTTGAAGAAAACATTAACATGCAAAAGTTTAGAAAGAATACTCATGATTAGGAAAGACAAAGCAACTATGAAATTATGAAGTAACCCTAGAATATTTCATACATAATTAGGAAAATAGTTATTTTGACATTCTTTCCCTAGAATTTTGGTGATGACTCAAAGGTTATGGCAATAAAGTTGTATCCTCCTATTGTGAAAAATGGTCTTAAAATCTCTCCAGACTGTAGTGAGAAGTAACAAAAGTGGCCCTTTGAGCCTTATCTTCATAATAGTCACAAAAATATGGGCTTTTCTTGAGATAATGTTGTAAGGAAGTAAGAAGTGATCCTAGAAGACATATGTGATTGTTTTTATAAAGTTTAACTTATAGCAATTTTATCAAAAGTCAGGATAATTTAAAAAATATAATTGCCTCTTATATTTATATAAATTGATAAATGTATTCCTAAATAAGATTGGAATAAGCAAGAAAATTAAAATGGAGGCTGTGGATATCTCAGAGAATAAACGTGCTTGCTGTGTAAGCATAAGGACGTGAGTTTGATCCCCACTACCTGTGAAAAATGCCCAACATGCCTGTAATCCCATCCCACTGAAAAGGGTGGAGATAGGAGGTTTGCTGGGGATCCCTTATCAGCTAGACTGATCATAAAGCAGGGAACTTCAAGTTCAGTGAGAGACTCTGCTTGTCTCAGAGAAACAAGACAGAAGAGAAATAGAGGAAGAAACCCACCATCTGCTTCTGGTATCCACGTGTGCACATCTCCACACACATGAGCATACAGTGCACACCACAGACTGCAGTCTTATACACAAAGCAACACAAAGAACAAAAAAAAATTAAAATTGTTAGCCTTATAGCATCTAATGAAATGTAAAAATACCATCATAAGTTTTATAAAACATTGCACAGTGACCCTGAGGAAAAAGTAACAATTTAACTTTTTCTTTTTCTTTTTCTTTTTTTTTTTTTTTTTGGTTTTTCGAGGTAGGGTTTCACTCTAGCCCAGGCTGACCTGGAATTCACTATGGAGTCTCAGGGTGGCCTCGAACTCATGGCGATCCTCCTACCTCTGCCTCCCGAGTACTGGGATTAAAGGCGTGCGCCACCACGCCCGGCTAACTTTTTCAATATAAGAAGTTTATCATAAATTCTTAAAGGAAAAATAAGTACAATAATTATCTTTTAAAATATTTTATTTATTTATTTATTTGAGTGTGAGAGAACGAGAGAGATAAATAATGAGCATGTCAGGATTTCCAGCTACTGCAAATGAACTCCAGACACATGAACCACCCTGTGAATCTGGATTAACGTGGATACTGGGGAATCCAACCTGGGTCCTTGGGCTTCACAGTCAAGTGCCTTAACTGCTAAGCCATCTCTCCAGCACAACAGTAATTATCTTTAAAAGGTAAAATATAAACATCAAAGTAAAACAAGTAGAATGAAATAATTAAAATATTTACATTAATCATATAAAAAAGCTGAACATATGTTTGTTTCTTAGTTTTGCTTCTTCTGCTTTCTCCTCTCACATACTGGTAAAGCACCCTGAATAATACTTATATAGAAGAGAATAAAAGCAAATGAGAGAGAATTAAGAATGAAAAAAGATAGATTCAGAAAACAGCAACTGTGATAGCATACTGCATAGAATTCTATGGCAAAGCCATGCAAGCATACAAAAAAATGTTCTATAAAATTCCCAATTACCAAAATTTTCTCAAGAGGTAATGAAAAGATGAATAAACCAATAATTACGAAGAAATTAGAAAAGCAATAAAGAAAAAGACTGAATAAGGGACAATGGGTCCCAAACCCATTATATAACATTAAATTCCAAATGTATCTAAATGCTTAGATAAGAGAGGGAATAACCCCAATTAAGTCTAAAGCCTCACAGGATTAGTTTATTAACTTGATCAGGACAGGACAAACAGAAATGGGCTAAATACAGCCAGAAATATAGATGCACCAACTTTTAATATAAGAGCAGCAATGAGTAAATGAGCAGTATCTTATGACCACAGACAATTGATTCCAGAATGAAACATGTACTGGGCTGAATAATACACCCCCTACCACCACCAAAAAAATATACATCCTAATTTCTAGAAGAGGTGACTGAGACCTTATGAAAAAAAAAGGTCACTGCAGCTGGTTGTGGAGGCACACGCCTTTAATCCCAGCACTCGGGAGGCAGAGGTAGGAGGATTGCCATGAGTTTGAGGCCACCCTGAGGCTACATAGTGAATTCCAGGTCAGCCTGAGCTTGAGTGAGACCCTACCTCGAAAAAAGAAAAAAAAAAATGGTCACTGCAAATATAATTCAATTAAACATGTGTAGATGAAATCATCCTCAGGTATCCATGTGGGCCCTAAATCTAAATCTATGAGAAAACACTCAGAATTACATAAGAATGGAATGAACGAAGGATTCATGGTGTTTAATGGGTTTTTGATACAAAAAAAGGAAGACATTATGTAAAAAATGTGGCAAAAAATTAAAACAAAAAAATAATTACTTTAAAACAGCATTTATTATCACAGTCATATCCGATAGAAAGGTTTGGTGGGACCTTTATCTCCAAATGACTGGTCATTCCACAGAGAACTTTGGAGTTATAAAATTTATTTAACTTCAGTGAACTCAGATCTATCCATTTCAGTTCAGAGTCATATGGAAACCTAACTAACATCTCTCTTCATGTCTTACCTCTATTCCCATTCACAATGCTTCTCATTTGTACAAATTAACAAAGAAAAAAATACCTTTTAGAAGGGTATGGTGGCACATGCTTTTAATCCCAGCACTCAGGAGGCTCAGGAAGGAAGATCGCTGTGAATTTGAGGCCAGCTTGAGACTACATAGTGAATTCCAGGTCAGCCTGGGCTAGAGCAAGACCCTACCTCAAAAGAAAAAAAAAAAAGATAACTTTTAACTTGCTGCTGTGCTATAAATTTATCTAGAGTTGGAATTTTCTTGTTTATCTTTGAATCCACCACAAAGTTGTGTGTATACAAAAAGACGCACAACATTTTAAATGGAGAACTTTTCCTTATATCATTTTCCTATTATAATATTAATGTTCATATTAAGTGCTTTAGCCTATACTTGCTGCTGTGGTAACAGCAATGTCAATTCTGTGACGTAGAGATCCTGGCTAAGAAGACAGTTTGGAGTGGGGAACTATCTAAGTGCTCTACCTCTGGTTCAATCACTCCTATTTAATCTACGGAAGAAGGACTTCTAAAGAAAGAAGACAGTCAGATGGGGAGTGCAGGACAACATAAGGATGTATATTTATCTATCCCATGTTCATGACTCTTCACCAGCCATAGATGACACAAAGGACAGGCTGGGACTTGCTGTGGGGTCAAAATAGCACTGAATCTGGGATTTGAGACATGTCCGGTAGGAATTCTATGGAAGCAACATGACTTATGTGCAGAGCTGCCACCAACATCCTCAGAAATATATGAACTGCAAGATTTAGCCTACATCAAATTTCAGTGAACAAACATGGCTAGTCCACTCTACTCTCCAGATCTAACACTTTTGCTTTTCACCCTACTCCATCAGACACACACAGGGAAGAAATTCTTGAACACATTGTATGGCTAAGACAAGTTGAAGCATTACAGTGCTCTTGATCATCTATCCTTTGTCATAATGCTATATATTTACATAGCTTTTAACCATATTTAAATTTTTAATACAGACAAAAGCAACATCCTGCCACTGCCTACCATGAAGCTGCTATGTTCATGTACAATCCAAACTAACTGGCCCTCTATTTAAAATATATATATATATATATATATACATATATATATAAGCAATTTTTATTCATATTTCTGCCAGTCAGTCACAGTCACATTTTAAAAGCATGTAAATTAAACACAGAAATAAAAGTAATGGCCATTAGATCATAGCGTTAGTAACAAAATTGGGAAAAGGGATGAATTATTTTCTATTCTTTTACATTCTTTTTTACAAAATGGAAAAATAATAACAATTATAGAACTTTTCTACAATTGGTCCCATGGTCATAATATTTATCATGACATCCCTCTACTTTCTATCCCACATACCATTTGCTTCTAATGATGTCCTTAGTTTGCTGAGGTTTCTTATTTGTGGAGAGACTCCAAATCTTCATTCTTGAAGAAATGGTGTCATTAGATGACCTATGTGTGTGGTACTTTTTCATGTACATGAAAATGCGGAGGAAAGCAAAATCCTTAGGACTTCTTTACTTCAGTTTCAGACATGTTTCTCTTTACTCGCTCCATTATCTTACTAAATTATCAACAAACTTGTTTTAATTTTTTTTCATTTTTTTTGGCATATCTACTATACAATTGTGTGTGCAGAAGCTTGCGCCCCATGCACAAACATGTGGAAGCCAAGAGAGAATGTCAGGTGTCCTCCCCTATAACTCTTCTGCTTTATTTCCTCGAGACAGGGACTAGAGCTACCATTCCTCCCATTAGACTGACTGACCAGCCAACCACAGAGTAATCTGGCCTCTGCCACCCCCAGTCATGTGTGGTTATTCCCAGCTTTTCACGTGGGTGCTGCTCAAACCTGCTCAGCTCTTCTCTGGCCCTCATGCTTGCAAAGCAGACACTTACTGCTGAGTCATCTCCTCAGCTCCAAGCAACCAGATTTCATTTCCTCACGGTTTCTGGATATCACAGTCTGGTAGGAGCTGAGATGGATGACTGTTTGTGTCTGAGCTTCTGGTGATTTTAATCAGTGAGACATCCAGAGAAGAAAGAAGTACATTTATGGAGGGAAAATCCTCGGTGCTTTTGTAATCTAATCATGGAAATAACATCCAGAAGTTCCCTGAGTTCTGTTCTAGAAATAAAACATAAGCCCCATCCCTCATTCAGAGAGCAGAGTTGCATAAAGGCGTGAATACCAAGAGGGGAGATTCATTAGGAAGACTCTGAGGCATCCCACAATATTGCTCAGAACTAAGTTGTGTGAATACTGTAACCGAGAATGTACTTTTTAAAAAAAATTCATACATGTATTTTGACCATATACACCCTTCCATTGCCCTCTCTTGTTCCCATGCCAAAACTGATAAACCTTTTATTCTACTCCATTGTTATATTTTGCAGTATAACGATTGAATTTACTGCAAGGGATAGGTTCTCTATGTTCAGTGACATGATGTCAGTATCTTGAATTAAACAAAAGTGGGATAGTTACACCGTAGAAATCTGCCAACTACATAAATAATTGTGTTCATATGTTTTTCCAATGAGGTATTGTTTTAATACCAGGTTGTGATTACAATCTAAGCTTTTGCTTTTCATTTTGTTTTTATTTTCAGATAGGATTCTCCTATGTAGCTCAGGCTGGTCTGGAACTCTTGATCCTTTTCCCTCAGCCTTCTAAGTGCTGGGGAACAGCTGTGTACCCCTATGCCTTGCAAGAATCCAGGCTTTGAAATCCAGTACTTCTGTATGTCACTACACTGGCTTGCCTTAACTGTGAAGACGAAAGTCAATGAACTAATTATCTAACACAATATTTTATCTCCTTTGTCTCACCCTAGACTTTGTCTCTTCACAAATTATATTCAGTCAAATGTACTGTTAATGAAATTCAGGTTTATATCTCTATGCAATTACCATGTCCTGCTAATCTTTGAAAAAGACAGATGCCCATTTTTACTTTTTCAAAATATTTGCCACAAGAAGGCAATTACCGTTATTTAATGTCTTGCTATTGTGGCTGTAATTTTAACACTGCAACAGTATTAGCTGTATCCATGGCTTTTTGTGTGATCTATATAACAATTAAAGTTAAAAGCCTATTTCTTCTTCTTATGCATATTACAGCAAACTGTTAATTTTACAAACTTTTATCTCTTGTGGAGTCAACAAGTATATGCAGTACAAAATATAAAGAAACCCACAAGTTAATTTCAAATACTTTATTTATACAAGTACTCATATTATTGGCTTTACCTTGTTCTGATTTTCATACTTCTATTTCTAGGCATTTATTATTACTTGTACTTACTACATAGCATCATATAGTCAGTTCTTACCAATTGTAGGAAATAAAAAATTTTCTCATTCTCAAGCTGGTAAAAAAAAAAATGAACCACAAAGTTTAAAATCTTTGAAGTTTTCTTAATAAAGCAAATGTTTCCATAAAAATTTTATATATGAAAACTAATTGTGATAAATACTAGGTAACAAAACTAGCTTTTAAAATTTTAGAAAACATGGTAGTCTATGCCTGTAATCTCAATATTAAGAGGCTGAGACAGGAGGATCATGAGTTCCCAACCAGTCCTTAATTACTGTAACTAGTCATACATGTTATAATTATATATGTTAGTATCAGAATTTTTTCTTAAACCCATAGTGACTTCTTTATTAAATGAAGAAGTAACCTGCTATTTTTGTCCCTTGATGTTTTACCTCAAATCTTTGACCTTGCAAAACATCAACTATGATTCAGTCATCATTTCTTCCTTACAAAATGACTAGTCTTCCAACTAGTTTCCCTGTTTCTGTACCTGCTTTCCTACAACTAATGTTTCACACAGTGGCAAAGAGTCACTGTTTTCAATGGCAAGAGATCTGCTGACCCCCACAAGGACTTCTCATTTCATTCATTCAGTAGCCTGTCCATGTGTTTATAGACTTGTTTCTTCCCCGATTTCATCTTCTCCTCTCCCCTCACCCATATCTACTCCAGTCTTACTCTCTTCTCTGGTGGTTCCATCACAGAGAAAGCCTTTATATTTAGTACTTCCCTCTGCCTGTGATGATCTCAGTACTCTCACTGCCCCCTCCCTCAAGCCTTCCAAGGGTTTGTTTAAATAGCTGTTCTCAGTGAGGACTTGTCAGCTGTACTCTCTAAAAAGCAAGCTGCCCTGCCTTGGGCCTTGTGTTCTCATTTTTCCAAATATTTATAGCTTGCTAGATTAGCATAATTTAACTATTATGTCAGTGCATATTGTTGGTCACCACAACTAAATTTGAATATATATATGCATATTGTTTAAAATTAATATTGATGATGAATGGAGGTAAGCAAAAGCAAATATAGATAGCAACAGTGAAAACAACAGAGCTTAAAATGTGTGAATGCCTCTAAAACAGTACTTAGAAAGAAACATTTACTCACGGCTGTATCCATCGCAAATAAATACTAAAATTGATGATCTATGCACTCAAATTAACATGTTAAATACCAGAATGATAGAGATAGCCTAAAGAAAATGGATAGCTTAATGATAAAAACAGAACTATCAAAAGAAGAAAGAAAATAAATAAAATTCATTACTTTAACAGATACAGAAGACAAGGTTGATTAAAAGGTTGGTCAAAATTAAGAAGAGTAGCAAACATTGAAACTTTTGGAGATTCAAGGGATATTAACTATAAATGATTGAGAAATTTTAAAACAACCAAAGGAAATACTTAAGAAAAATTTAAACATACAATTTAAGATTATAATAAGACAATTTTCATGAAAATTATTCACCATATTGACCCAATAATACATAAAAATCCAAAACAGAGCTATCACAGTTAAAACTAAGTCAACAGAAAAGTCATATCAATGAGAAAGGGATGAGCAAGGCAACTGCAGTGGTGTGCACCTGAAACCCCGGCACTCACACAGGTGAGAAAGAGTATCGCAAGTTTACAAGCTGGGCTTCGTGGACCACGAAGCAATATTCTGTCAGAGGTGGGGAGAGAGAAACCTTATCAGATTTAAAGATTTTTTGCTAACCTTGCAAAAGTTCTTCTGTGAACAGAAGAAAGAAAATATTCCCCAAAGGTATCGTATTTAAGACTAAGGTGATGTTAATGCCAACACTAGAAAAAGACTATCCAAGAAAAAAATTTTAAAAGGCCTACCTAGTCATAACAACACATAAAAAGTTGAATTTAAAAAATTTAAAACTGCTTTACTACAAATTAAAAATAAATATTCTTAAAAAGAAGGGTGACATAGCATTGAAAAATCTGTTATAATCCAACATGATGAAAGATACATGAAGTGAACGTACATGCATATCTATAGACAAAAATACCTGTAATACTGAGCAGATATTCATGTTCTACAAAACATCCTGGCCGGGCATGGTGACGCACACCTTTGATCTCAGCACTTGGGAGACAGAGGTGGGAGAATCACCATGAGTTTGAGGCTACCCTGAGACTACATAGTGAATTCCAGTCAGCCTAGGCTAAAGTGAGACCATACCATGACAAACAAAATACAAACAATCAAAAACTTCCTTACTACTTTTAACTCAACAAAAAATGAATAAAACAAAATATTTTTAAAAATTAAAAACACCCTTACTAAAGTGAGAATAAAGGAAACTTGGCAAGGTGTCCACATAGAATGAAGAGGCTGGAAAATATTGAATCCAACTACCACCACACAAAAATTTTCTAGAACACTTGAACAAAAAAATGTTTGAAAATAAAATCTCAGGACCCCGTGAATACAAAAAGCAACAACAACAATAAGGAAAAGTATTTTTCATGGAAACCAACTCAGCCTAATGCAAAACAAATGAGGTCAGATGGATATCTGGCTAGTTCCTTTCTTCCTTTCAGAAAATGACATGTTAATTGAAATAAATTGAATGTATAAATCTCTGAGTACATAATTATACTCACAAAACGATAGCAAAATAAGCAGCTAAGACTCATTAGGCATCTTAGAAGTGTGGCACTGACTTGGGCTCTAAGAAATAACAGCAGATAGAACTGAAATCCATCTTTTTCTACTTTTCCTATACAGATGACATGCAGGATATAAAAGTGGCTACACTTGATGGTCACTATTTGTGACACAGCAAATTTTAACTGACAGTGTTCTAAACTATAAAATGTTTTAATAGTAAAAGTAAAGCCATATCACTACACTTACTTTCACATAGAGCGTTTTGCTACATTTATTCTCTTCAAAGTAAGAGGCAAAAGGACAGAATTTTCTTCTTTCTTGGTTCCTAGCCACACTGCCATAAGCAAAGAAAAGGAAGGCATATTTATCTTTACGAATCCAAAGCAAACATGAGAAAATGTTAACATGGAATCTGAGCAGAAGTACACATCTGCTCTGTCATCCTTGTACTATCCAGTGTATACTGTAGCCGAACATAATCAGCTCACATATTAGCAGGAACAAGGCCAAAAGAAGCATAGCCCAGAAATAAAAGACTGAAGACAGATTCACCGCCTGCAGTGGGGAGGGATAACATGGGAATGACTCTGAGAGCTATGCAGTCTCTGAACAAAGCAAGTATGGGGATTTGTTCCGGGAGCCTGTGCATGTCCACAGAGGAAAGCACGTTAGGAGTGGACACACTCCCAAGCATTCTCAGACTCCTCAGACCCTCAGTTTAAGAGCACATATAAGAAGGAAAGATGGCAGATGCATTCTTAGGCATGCTTAGTTCAAGGTTACGGAGCCCACAGGTGAAGGTTAAACCAGTAAACAGGAGTGCTTATGAGCATGCTTAGTCTGCACGATAAAGGTTTAGCCAAAAATTAATGCACTTTGAAAGGGCATTAATACAGGGGCATTAATATAGGAGTGTGCCTCTCAAGGTGCCTGCCTCCCTTAGCACCTAACTGCATGAATTGTAGAAAATTGGTAATAACTTTGCAAACTCTTTAGACGTGCCTATTTGCTTGGTTGGTTTTCTGCCTGACTTTTCCTTTCAACTCCCACAGGAAACATGGGATAATTTCCCACTGAGCTAAGCTAAGGATAGAGTCACAGATGAAAGCAACTAGTTTGTTTGGGGTTTTATATTTGAACAACTTAATCTGAGAATTATTTCATAGAAATTTTTCAAGAACAAAGATAGTATTAAATAGTATTAAAAATAGTATTAAAAAACACCCATGTGTCCTTTACCCATGCCTCCTGTCCAAAATTCACCTAGTTTTAACATTTTATTCTTCTCTTATTTCTCTATCATTTCTTCTTCTAGATTTGATTCTCTACCTCCTGCCTCTCTTTTTCTGGCATTTTCTCACTCTATCTCATATATATATATATATATATATATATATGAGGTGAACTATACATATAAACATTAGCATATAAAGATTTTTATATGCATATATGTATGCATAATATCATTCTGAGGTATTGGTAGGTACTTTAGAAAATACACATTGTCCTTTATTCTGAGTTTCATGTGGTTTCTAAAAACAGAATTTTCTCACATAGACAAACACAGTGAAGTTATCAACTTCAGTCACTTTCAACTAACATAATACTGTTATCTAAATAACCATTCATATTTTAATTTTGCCATTTAACCCACAAAAATTCTTTAATGTTTTTCTTCCTCTGAAGTACACTGACTGTGTGGGGATTTGTCATATGTTTGGCCACCTTTAATATCAATTTTTCTGCCACCTTTCTTTGTCAGTGATGATAGTGATCATTTAAAATATGCAGTTTCCTTTGGTAAAAATAGAATGCTCTACATTTGGGCTTGTCTGATGTTTCCAACTGATTAGATTCAGGTTATGCATTCTCAGCCAGAATCCTCAAATTTGATAGGGTATCTGCCTCAAGGGAGATGCACTTTATCCACCTCTTCCTCATTGAGCATATTAATTTTTATCACCTAATCAAAGTGTCTCTGATTTCTCCATTACATAATTACTGTACCTCCTCTTGCAACTAATAAGTAGTCCAGAGTGGAACTTTCATTTTGATTAGTTTAGTATTTAGAATTCTACTGTATTCAAGTGTTCTGTACTCTCCCTAGTGATATAATTTATCTACCTGTTTGTTATCAGTGTAGACTAAAAAATTTCTATCTTTCAATTTTTTTTTAAACTCAATGTTGTGCTCCAGTTTTTGAGTACTCAAAATCTATCAACTTAAGCCAGCCAAAGTTCCTTCAAGCTGGTCCCTGTGCCCTTGTGACATTCCCCCAGCATTTGTATTACATGTTCAATCTTTTCTTTCCAAGATCATCCAATTCCTTTCCAGTCTATCCAATCTATGAAATTTGAAGGAACTGAACCTACTGCATCCCTTTGGTGAAGACTAATGTCAATCAGGAAAAATTAGATTTCTATTTAAAGGCAACTCAGAATGACTGCCTTAAGAAGGTCTTTGGGAGATGTGATCTTAATGAGGTGAACTAATATGTATCTGGCTTGTGCTATTTTCTTCCATTTGTTCTTTATTTATTAATTATGGACATACTTAGTATGAATACATCATGAGTCGGTACCATCTTTTCCCTCATATGTGCCCCATTCTACTGTAGGCCCTCCTAGTGGGTATGCAGGTAGTCCCCATTGGGTTTATGGATTATGCATCGTGGGAGCAGCAGTCAGTAGTTGGAGGAAGGCAATGCCTCTGGCCATGATGTCATAACCTGTGGTTCTTAGAATCTTTCTGCCCCCTCTTCTACAAAGTTCCCTGAGCCATGTTGTGTGTGTTTTAAGTCTACTTCAGTGATGAGCTCTTAGGATACTCTGGATCTTTGCTTTTGTAGATGTTGAGTATCCTCAGCGTCTGTCTCCTTCATGCTGATCAGGCTCACATTGGAAGCAGCACTCTTGCTCATCTCCCCAATTCCTCTGTGGTTTCAGCTGGGGCTTGGCTGAAGTACAAGGGGTAATTTACCTCCTCAGGTCTTGCTACTTTCCGAAAGAAAAAAATATAGATTCTCCAAGGGAAATTCACCCCCATTAATCTATTCTTCTACTTACATATATACAATACCATCCTATTAAGTACCCCCCTCCCTTCCTTTCTCTTCCCTTTATATCTCTTTTCTGGCTTACTGGCCTCTGCTACTGAGTTTTCTTCCTACTCACACAGAAGTCCAATCATCTCTAGCTAGGATCCATACATGAGAGAGAACATGTGAGTTACAGGCCAGAGCTAAAAAGTTTTTTAAGGTTAGGCTTCATCTCATTCTCTCCAGGGCCCTTCTTTTCATATGCTCCCCCATGCTTCTGTTGAGGGTTCAGTCTTTTGGTATATCATCTCAGGGAAAAAGGTTTCTGTGATACCAGTCCATTGTGAGTTTAGTGTTTTGTTTTTTCCCCCCACCCTCCCATTCCCCTCCCCAACCCTTTCCATCCTTATTTTCTAGGCCTCAAGTTGACTATCAGGTATGTCAGAAACTTCAGCGATCCAGGTTAGGAACCACAGATGAATGAGACCATGCAGTGATCGTCTTTCTGTGATTGTGTGAGTTCACTGAGTATGATTTGTTCCAAGCCCTTCCATTTTTTCTACAAATTTCATTGAGTTTCTTTTTAATTACTTCTGAGTAAAATTTCATTGTGTAAATGTACCACAACTTCATTACCCATTCATCCAATGATGGGCCCCCAGGTTAATTCCAGTTCTTAACTATAATGAATTGAGCCGTTTACATGGTTGAGCAAATATCTCTGTAGTGGAGCATGTGGCATTTAGCGTAAATGCCCAGTAAGGGAATTACTGGGTCTGTATATTCTTCCTTTTTAGGAATCTCCATATTGATTTCCATAGTGTACTATCTTACAATCTCACCAACAGTGAAAGAGGGTTCCATGGTCTCCACATCTTTACCAACATTTGTTACCATTTGATTTTTTTTCCCCTAGGTAGGGTCTAACTCTAGCTCAGGCTGACCTGGAATTCACTATGTAGTCTCAGGGTGACCTCAAACTCACAGCAATCCTCCTACCTCTGCCTCCCAAGTGCTGGGATTAAAGCCATGTGCCTCCACACCAGGCCCATTTGACTTTTTAATGATTTCCATCCTTACTGGAGTAAGGTGAAATCTCATAGTTGTTTGAATTTGCATTTTCCTGATGGTTAGGGATGTTGAATATTTTCTTAAGTGTGTTAGCCATTTGTATTTCTTCCTTTGAGAACTCCCTATTCATATT
The DNA here is from genome assembly GCA_036346955.1 of Dipus sagitta. NCBI lineage: Eukaryota > Metazoa > Chordata > Mammalia > Rodentia > Dipodidae > Dipus > Dipus sagitta. Next base: position 27,051,430 of record CM070784.1, read on the forward strand.
ATCCAATTTTATGGAGCAGAGGTTTGGGAAGTAAGTTCTGATAATACTTCCAATTTCATTTATGTCTGTTGTGTCCGCCCTCTGCTTCTTAATTACTAATTTTGTTAATTTGAAACATTTCTTTTTTTCACTTGATCAAATTAGCCAGGGGTTTATCAATCTTGTTCATTTTTTTAATATTTTATTATTTATTTATTCATTTGGCAGAGAGAGAATGGGTGTGCCAGGGCCTCCAGCCATTGCAAACGAACTCCAGACACATGCTACCCCTTATACACCTAGCTAACGTGGGTCCTGGGGAATTGAACCTGAGTCTTTTCACTTTGCAGGCAAATGCCTTAACCACTAAGCCATCCCTCCAGACCTTGTTTATTTTTTTCAAAGAACTAACTCCTCATTTCATTAATTTTCTTAATTGTTTTCTTAGTTTCCACTTAATTCATTTCTGCTCTGATCTCAATTATTTCTTTCCATCTGAGGATATTTGGGTGGGGTTCTTTTTGTTTTCCTTAGGTTGATGGTTAGGTAATTAATTTGGGATCTCTCTGTCTTTGTTGTAAAAGCATTTAGTGTTATGAATTTTCCCCAAAGGACTGCCTTCACTGTGGCCCATAAATTTAAGTAAGTTGTCTTCTCATGGTCATTCAATTCTAGAAATTTCACAATTCCTTTTTTCATTTATTCCACTACACATTTATTGCATGAAAGTGTGTTGTTCAGTCTGCAGGACTTGGTGGAATTCCTAGAGTGTCTTCTGTTGTTAATTACTAGCTTTAGAGAATTGTGATCTGATATGACACAGGAAATTATGTCAATTTTATTGAATTTGTTGGGGCAGGCTTTATGGCCTAGTATTTGATCTATTTTTGAGAAGGTTCCCTGGGCTGCTGAGAAGAATGTGCATTCTGTAGAATTTAGGTAGAATTTTCTGTAAGTGTCCATTAAGTCTAGTTGATTTATCATGATGATAGATTCTCTTACTTCCCTGCTAATTTTCTGTTTGAATGATCTACGTATTAATAATAGTGGATTAATGAAGCCCCTGACTATGATGGTGTTGGTGTTTATTTCTGTTTTGTTGTATAGTAACTTTTCTTTTATAAACTGTGATGCACCTGTGTTCGGTGCATATAGATTTATGATTGTGATGTCCTCTTGTTGGATCATTCCCTTGATGATTAAAAGTGGCCTTCTTTCTCATTTTTGATTATGTTTGTTTTGAAGTCTATTTTATCAGATATTAATATAGCAAGACCTGCTTGTTTCTTATTTCCATTTGCTTATAATATCATTTTCCATCCTATCACCATGAGAAAGTGTCTGTCTTTACTCGTGAGGTGTGTTTCTTGGAGACAGCAAATTGAAAGGTCCATTTTTCTGATTTACGCTGTTAAGTTCTGACTTTTGGTGAGTGAGTTAAGACCATTAATGTTTAAGGTTATAATTGTGAGGTTTGATTTAATCCCTGCCACGTTGGGGTGTTTTGTGGGGTTTGGTGTTTTCTTGGATTTGAACATTTTTGGGTTTGTCCTAGTTTTTGTTATTGTGATCTTCTTTTTATAGGCTCTGGAGATTGGTTGTTTGACTCTTCTGTGTGGAGAATTCCCTGAAGTATTCTCTGTAGGTTTGGCTTTCTTTTCATATAATCATAGAGCTGTTTTTTATTGGGGAAAGTTTTTCATTCACCATCTATTATCAGGGATACTTTCACTGTTACAGTAGTCTGCATTGGAATCCATAGTTTTTTAGAATTTGAAGTGCTCCATTCCACAGCATTATGTCTTTGAGGATTTCCATTGAGAAATCTGAGGTAATTCTGATAGGGTTGTCTTTGTATGTAATGTGTTGTTTCTCTCTTGCTGCTTTTAGCACTCTCTCTCTCTCGGTTTTTATTGTTTATAGTTTTGATAGTTATGTGCCTTGGAGAGTTTCTTCTTTGGTCCAGTCTGTTTGGTGTTCTGTATGCTTCTTGCATCTTGATGGGACTCTCTTTTGAGAGGGCTAGAAATCTTTCTTCCATAATTTTGTTGAATAAGTTCTCTAAACCTTTAGTCTGAATTTCTTCCCTTTTTGGTATACCCATGATCTGAATGTTGGGACATTTAAGGTATCCCACAGTTCCCTCAAGTTCTATTTACCAGATTTTTTTTTGAACTTTTTAAAGTTTTTGGACTTCTGGACTATTTCTTTTGTTTTCTCTTCCAGCTCTGAGGTTCTGATCTCCACATGATTAACTCTGTTCTTGAGAGTTCTAGAGAAGGTTTTACTAGTTCAATTTGGTTTGTATTTTCTATTGCCTTTTTCTGTATATTATCTATCCCTTTTTAAAGTTCCAATTTTAGGTAGTTTTTTTATTTTCTTAATGCTTCTTGTTATTCATTCTTGAATTTACTTATATCTTCATTAAGCTTAGCCAGCTGGTTATTAAGATCTATATTTTGGCTCTCTTTCAGTTCACTTAACTCTCTCTTGAGATCTCTCTGGGTTTTGTCTATTAAGTCAAGCCTAGTGAAGAAAGCTGTGTGGATTTCATTTATGTGATTGCTACTTTTTTGTTGATTTGCTGCCAGTTCTGCTATTTGCTTGGTCAGGGTCATAGACCATGTGTCTTCATTTTGTGGCTCTATTCCTGCTATCTTCTCTGTTTTCTTTGGATATTTCCATTGTGGGACTTGGGTAACTTGATGTTTTGTGTTGTTTCTTTTGTGTTGTAGTCTGCTCATCACAGTGTGGGAGTCTTATTTAATTAAGGATGAAGCAGGAGTTCTCTCTTATAGTGTCTTCAATGAGTGTTCCATTTTATGTTTCATAAAATAGGCTAATGATGGTTTTGTGTTTTGTGCTATGGCAGGTTGTGAAACGCAAGAGTGTACCAGACACTCTGGGCTGGTGCTTAATACCACAGGTGGGATTGGCGCTCTGGAATCCCTTTGATCTGGTCTCAGCTGTGTCTTTCCTGTGGCTCCAGGGCCATAGCACTTGCTCTTGCTCTCTTATTGAACCCAGATGGGCAGGTTATGCAGAACTCACTGGTTCCCACAGGGAGATGATTGTCTAGTTTTCCTGTGTTACTCTTCTGGGGCTGATGTGGTGCACCAGGTAGTCACACTGAGAGTGGGGCAGAGCATTAGAGAGGTGGTGGGATTTTTGGTTTCCACAGCCCCAGCCAGATCAGGGAGGGTTGGATGGTGTGGGGGACAGAGGGGCACTGCCCAATGGGCACACACAAGGTTACTTGGAAGCAGCACAGGGTGTTGAGGGTCTGCAATTTTGGAAGTGGATGCAGCCTCCAGGCCAGCCTACCAATGGTGCCAAACAGGAGACAGGAGCATAGGTAAGCTATGGGCTCAGTTGGAGCTGCCTGTAAGAGCCAGATATAGACCAGAGGCAGTGGTTCTGGGCCTCTAGGAGACCAGGAAGCAGCAAGGGCCACCAACAGGTGCTGTGGGGAGCTGTAGGGAGAGGGGCAGGGTGCTGGGCTGCTGTCAGCTGTCAGCTGTCAGCAGAGAGAAGCCAGTGGGGGTCCCCAGGAGAGGGACAAGGCACATGGCCATTGATGGCAGGGGCCTCCATGAGAGGGGAAAGACATGTAGCAGCATATCACGGGGGCCTCCAGGAGAGGGGAAAGGTGCTGGATCCCTGACAGATGCAATGGGGCATTCAGGGAGAGAGGGGATGGCATGCAGGACCCTGTTGACAAAGTCTGCAGGTAGCACAGCAGAGAACCTGGTCAGGGAGTGGTGGCTTGGGAGAATGGTTGGGGGAACCTGAGGATCTAGTGGGCTACCTGAGAGTGTGGGAATCAGCAGATTTCCAACTCTGCCCTTATGTGCCCTCCCACTGGAGGTCTGCTAGGACCTACTCACACTGGAAAACCACAAATATTGCCTGATACTACAGCTGATGTATGCCATCTTCACTCCAGATTGTGGGTTTGATGTATTTGTTAAGTTGAGAGTGCTATGGTTCAGATATGCAATGTTCTTCAAAGACTCATATGTTGAAGGTTTGGTCTCCAAGGCAGAAGTGTTCAGAGATGGGGATTTTGGAAGTTGACTCAATCCTGAGGGTTCCAATTTCCATATCCGATTAACTTATAAATCGATGGCATTATTAGGATGTGGTAGAAACTTTAGTGGTTTCAGTAGGGGAATGCCTGGGAAGGATGTTATCCTAAGCAGTGATCACTTTCTCTTCTTTCTCTTTCTCTTCTCTCTTCTTCTCTCTTCTCCTCTCTTCTCGTAGCCAGCAAAAGGTAGGAAACTCTGTTCCCCCCACCACATACTTTTTGCCGTGTGGCTCTTCCTCATCTCACATCCAGAGAAAGCAGAATAAACTAACTAATCATGGACTAAAAGCTCTGAAGTTCTAATCTGAAACAAGATTTTCCTTCTTGAACTTGATGTCTTCTGGCCACAGCAACAGACAAAAGATGATTCCATACATGGACAATGGTTTCAAAAGAAAGTTCAGAAAAGAGTAATAGGTTCTATACTGGAATTGGAAACACAAGGGAAGCATTTAAAAATGCACAGATGTAGAAAACCAAATTAAAAGACTCAAGGTGTCATTGTCCTCATGACATAGTGAGGACTAAAAGTGCACATTCTACCATAACTATTCTACTAAACATGTATAAACCCTTAATCACAGTGGCTGCCATGCTATACCCTAGCATATGGATAGAATCAAAAGTAGATGAAGACAGAGCAAATTTGGAATACAATTTGAGTCAAATAAACAAATATTAAACTTCACGCTGGAGAGACAGCTCTGTGGGTAAGAACACTCACTGTAAGCATGAGGGTCTGAGAAGACCTCAGACTACCTGTGTTAAATCCCCCAAGACCAGCTGAATGAGGCCATGTACATCTGTAATCCCAGTCCTGTGAGCAGCAGAGACTGGAAAAATCACTGGGGCTTGGGTAAAAACATTGCTCCACATTCAGAGAGAGACTCCATCCTCAAAGAAATAGGTGAGTAAGTGATAGAGACAGGGGACTCAATGTTCTCTTCTGGCCTGCCTGCATCCACAAGTACATCTGCACATATACATGCATGTATCACACACACAGCACCATCACCACCACCACCATGCTACTAAAAAAAAATAGAAAAGAAGTTGATTAAACTTTATTTTATCTAACTAAAAAAGAAAATTCTGAAGTAAGAACCAAAGGAAGAAAACATTACTCAATGCCTTCACAATTTTAATACACAGAAGCTGGTATTTAATAAAAATTTCTAGGGATAGAATAGGTCCGAACCACATGAGAGAAGTTCAAGAGAAATGAAAGACTTCACTTAACTGGTATTATTTAAGAATTTTAAAGTAATGATGAGTAAGACATTCTTGAAAGTAGTAATAAAGATATTGGGAAAGTAGAAGGAAAAAGAACTTACAAGAATAATGATCCTATGGAAAGAATCAAATGTAAATGTTATGTATTAAATTTAATTGTATTTGGGCTGGAGGTTTAGCAATTAAGGTGTTTGCCTACAAAGCCAAAGGACCCAGGTTTGATTCACCAGGACCCACGTTAGCCAGATGCGTAAGGGGGTGCATGTGTCTGGAGTTCATTTGCAGTGGCTAGAGGCCCCAGCATACCCATTCTCTCTCTCTCTCCCTCTTTCTCTGTCAAATAAAGAAAATAAAATATTTAAAAAGTTAATTTTAATTTAAACCACATCGTTTCACTAAAATCACACCAAACATAAAGAAAGTAGGACGAATGTACTAGAATACTAAATAGAAAATTAATAAAAATTGTAAAAACAAACAAACATGAAAAGAGTCAAGGAGACATATGGGAAATGATATATTGATCTACCAGAAGTTCCAAAATGGAAGAAAGACACAGTGAGACATAACTGGTATTTTAATAATTGATAGCAGAGTAATTTCCAAAATCAAGGAAAGACATGAATCCAGAGATACAAGTGAAATTTCAAACACAGAACATATTACATTTAGGATCACTGAGGATGTGAGGCAAAGAAATTATGAAGAGGAAGAAAAGGAAGATGGAATAGGAAGGAAAATAAGAGAGAAAGAGGGAACTTTCAAAATTTTAAAAACAGGATATTAGGGGGTAGGGAGGGTGCTCAGTGGTTAAAGGAGCTTTCTTGCAAAGCCTGATGGCCTGGGTTTGATTCCCCAGTACCCACACAAAGCCAGATGCACCATGTGACTCATGTATCTGGAGGTCATTTGCAGTGGCAGGAGGCTCTCTCTTTCTCTCTGTCTCTATCTCTTCACACATAAATAAAAATATTTTAAAAACACAATATTTTACTTTCAAAGTGTTATGTAGAATCACAGCTGATATCTCCATGCAAACAATGGAAGTGCTGACAAGGAAAGCAACAGTTTTGTTGTCAATGTTGTTTTGAATTGTGTGTGCATGTGTGTGTGCCTATGCATGAGCATGGATGTAAAATTAAATATGCAGGTAAATATCTAAGGAGTACACTATAACTAGAAATCAGAGGTAGACACTCATAAAATGCTAAGATTTTGCATGTGATGTGATTCATCATTCTGTTTCAAACAGCATCTGACCACATATATCATTCCTTAAACAACTAAAATAAACTGTAAAATAAGGTTTTAAAAGCATTTTGAGACATTAAACAAGAGGGAGAACATAAGAGTAGTTACTAAAGAAGCATAAGGTACATTCCCTATCTTTATAATAAGAAAAATTTCCTGGATTTGGGAAACAAAATGCAAATTCAATAGGCAGGGGCAATTCACATGAAAGAACACAGCAAATTGTAGACTATGGAGAAAGGCGCTAACAAGTTTGAAGGCAAGCCAGTAACAACTATTGAAACGGAAACTGTGAAGGGAAAGAAGAGTGAAAACTGCTATTTTCCATGCTTTTCAACAGTTCAAATGACTTCAGTTTTTGAGCAGAACAAAAATGCAAGCTTCTTTCATGATTTGTCAGTCCCTAAGGCTGGAAATCTGTTTGCCCCTCTTCTGTCTGGCTACACTCACCACGGTCTCCCTTCAGTCCTAGAACATGCCAAGTTCTGCTTTGCCTCAGAGGCACTTGAGACACTCACTTAAGCTTCACCTTTGCCTAAGAGGCTTTTCTCACACTGGTGATTTCTTATTATTTTTTATCTCAGCTCAACCACTACCCTCTTTCAAAAGGGGTTTCTATAACCTTGTTGAAAGCAGACGACTATCACAGTGAGTCATCAAGTGTCATTAATAGTTGATTTATTAACTCACATGTTCATCGTGCCTGATGCTCTCCTAGGATGCAAATGTTATGAGTCTACCAATCTTTCTTGTCTGTTTTAAAATATAAGCTCTGCTCAAACACTAACTAATATGTGCCTGAGTGAGAGAATGAATTCTGCCTGGTAAGGAAAAAATGCCTTTTCTCCCATCCAAGTAAGTACTAACGACTCCCGACCCTCTTAGCTTCCAAAATCAGACGAGATCCAGCGCGTTCAGCGTAGTATGGCTGTAGACAATTGTTTGATTAATTTTAATTTCTGACAAGTTCATTCGTGTACATATTGCATTTCAATCATATACACCTTGATTACTTTCTCTCACCTGTCTCTCATTCCAGCCAAACCCCTTCTTCTTCCAACCACTTAAGTGGCTACACCAAGCAAGAGAACGGCCCCCACCTCCCCCAGCACCAATTACAGCCATTAACTCCTCCTCCTCAGGGAAAGGTAGAGCCCCATGATCATTAAAGCAATTGAAAGCCCTTGAGTGAATCTTCTGCTATGGGCTGGCCACCAATCAGGCCTGCGGGCTAGTGAGAGCGAGGTACAGGCAGTGAATGGGACAAGTGCACTTAAGGGAGTGATTTCTGAACTCATATCTAAAGATAAAAAGTGAATTAGTCTTCTTCAGGGAAATGGGAGGCAATGGGGGTGTCAAGGACAGGGGAGGCTCTATGGGAGACCACACATGTTCAAGGGACTGAAATGTTCTGTGAAGCTCAATATCACAGAGCACGGGAGAAAGTGGGAAGAGGCCCAGCATGGTAAGTGGGTCATACAAGCTTTTCCTGACCATTAAGTCAGCCACAGCTGGTGACACAGGGCCCAAGGGAGCTAGGGAAGAGCAGGTTTCACTGAAGGACTGAGTCACCCGTGAGAACTAAGTATAAGGGAAGGGAGTCTGGTCCAAACAAGGGCTGAGTAACAGCAGAGCACAAGCAGCACATAGTCTCCATCCTAATAAGGTTGGAAGCTGTCTCTGAGGGTGTCTACTGCTCCCCACTCAAGCACATTGCACATTAAATAACAAGTAAATAAAAAATAAATGTAGTTTGAAGCCAGGCTGCCTAAAGGGACAACCACAGTGCATTAAATGGCACAAAACCAGGAAGTTTATGTTTATAACTCAGCAAACAAATGAAAGATTTACCAGTAAACTGTTGCATGTTTTCTAGAGGTAGATTATACAATTTTCCTTCAGAGTGCAGGAAGTTGTTGTTTTCCTGTGTTAAACTATAACATCTGTTTTGTGGTGGTGCTTATTGTTGCTGCTGTTTTAAAATATAATTCACCCTTTTAAAACAGTTTTGGGTGTATTCAGGATGTTGTGCAACCATTGCCACCACGTAATTCTCTACATCCATCACTTCTGAAAACCCTCTCTGCATAACACGCAGGCTCAGCTTATCCTGGCTCATCCGCCTCCTGATGGCCATAATATAACACTTGCTTTTCAGCTATAAATATGAACATCAATGAAAGAGTCCACATAGATACACTTGAACAAATCCAATTTATGTTGGAAGGAAAAAAAAAAACAACCTAGAATTTTCTTCATTGTTACCTTCTTTAGGTTGACATTAATAGTAAACAACCTGTAAACTTTTCTGTTAAAAAAAAGGTAGTTTCTTTCTCTTATGATTTTTTTTGTGGGGAGAGTAATATAATTAACATTTTTAATAATCTAATTTTAATATTCAGTTTTTGAAAAGCTCATTAAATATGAATCTATAATTCCAACTAGTACCGTGTTGTATTTTGGAGATTATAGCAATGTGTATGCAGCTCTGTATCATATGTTGTTGAATGGAGACAACATAATTTAGTATGTTAATTATGACAGTATGCAAGCTGCTTTAAATTGGCCAGTACATAATCTCAGTATAACATAGTCTATTGCTTCTGTTAGGCAAGGAAGATATGTGAGACTCCTTCTGTGGCATATTCCAGTCTCATCTAAACTTTTTCTGGGCCTGTGATAGCATTACCTCCCCCAACAAGCCTCACCCAATCACCCTCACACATAGACCTCTCTTTTTGGAATTGCTTCTGAAACACTTAGTCATTTTTCCCACCTTGTAAAACATTGTGTCATAGTCTAATGGTGTGAACATAAACAATGAGAATGGTGGGACATGTTTTAACCTAGTTCATGTTTTATTCCCAGTGAGTTTCAACTCTGCACAACCTAAAGAAGTAACTCGCTCATTTCACTGAATCCACTGCTATTCAAATCATTTGTTAACTTCTCTTTCGAAGTTAACACCCAATACAAACCATGCAGGCCATTTTCTTACAGTGTTTTTGCCTTCTGACTTGGTCTTTAATCTCATCTATCTTCCCTGATAATGGCATTTAACATAGAAAAAAATGAAAAAATTTGATGTGTGAACATTTTCCCACTTTTAGTATTAATATCTGCAAATGCTTCAAAATACATTACACACTGAGAGATACTTGCATAGATCTAAGATATATGTTTCTTATTCTAGAACCTCTGCTAATTAGAAAAGCAAACCAGCAAAGACCCATTTGTAAACAAGGTACCTCATTTTTTGTAACTGTGTATGAATTATATATAAATATAGCTTTATATGTATATATTATAAAATATATATTTATACAAACTTATAATGGCAGCTGAGCATGAAGAAAATCTGAACAAAGAGAGACAGACCTCTTAATGGTACTTCATTACCAGACATGAATGAAACCTCGCTGTTTCTTGTAAAGACCTATGGTAAATAAAATCACGTTTTTGTTTTTGCCTTTTTGAGATAGGGTTTTACTCTAGCCCAGGCTGACTTTGAATTTACTAAGTAGTCTTAGGGTGGCCTAGAACTCCTGGTGATTGATCCTCCTACCTTTGCCTCCTGAGTGCTAGGATCAAAGGCGTGCACCCCCAAACCCAGCCCAAATATGTCATTTATTTACTTATTTATGAAATACAAAGAGGCACATAGAGAGAAAATGGGCATGCCAAGGCCTTTAGCAACTGCAAAGGAATACCGGATGCATGTTCCACCTTGCACATCTGGCCTACGTGGGTACTGGGGAATCAAACCTGGGTCCTTAGGCTTTGCAAGCAAGCACTTTAACCACCAAGTCATCTGTCCAGGCCATAAAATCATAATTTAAACTCAAACAAAAGCAGCAAACAGCTTCTACGCATATACATAGGGACTGTCTAGTGGGGCAGTCTAAGTAAGGCAACTGAAATTGAAACCTGCATTTCTTTTACTTCTGTGTTCATCCTACAAGAATGTTCTTCCTCTGCAAATTCTCTTAGTGCAGCTCCTGAACCAATACTGGACTGGAAATTTCTTGATTATAAACTTGCTCAAATATACTGTCTAAAATTTTGTTATACCTCAGAGCACTTTATATCAATATTTAACATGCACACTTGTGTATGCATGTGCACATGGTCATGCTTGTGCACACACAGCTAGGCTTTTGTGCTAGAAGACCCAAAATATGTAGACAATGACTTATGGTCTGGTATGACATGTAGATAGTTGCCTTAGGAAACAAAATTTCAAAAGTGGCATAACTTATATTAAAAGTTAAAATAAAGAAAAATTAAATATTAAGGCTTGGTATACTTCTTGAAATATCTAAGGAAATCAGAAAGGGAAGATCTTTTGGTTTTTTCATAGGAATAAGAGGAAATGAAAATCATCTTTTCAAAAGTTTTTACTTTCTCATAACTGAAATGAAATATCTATGAAAAAAATTGTATAATGATGGCTCCTTATATTTATATGATGAATATAATGGATAACCTGTTTATGGCTTCTGATATTATAGTCTCATGACAACAGTGAAGATACTCTGCTCACTCACAAACAATGTTTAAAGAAGGAAATATATGATTGTGATTAGACTTTTAATTCAGTACTTGGCTATTGCAACTAATACTATCCACTAAATGTGAAAGAAAGACCAGTTATGACCAAAAAAAAAGGTAGACAACAAAAATGCCTTTTAAAGAGTGAATATTATCACAGAGCACTTGACTAAGATATAAGTAAGAATAACAGATGTTGTTCCTTATACAAAAGTAAGAGATTAAAAACTGAACTGGTCAGAACTTTGTATTTCTTCAAAACCTCAAGAAATCTAGGCCTAGGAACCAATCTATCTGAGTTGCACAGGATCTTGGAAAATGTTGGTTAAAAAAATAAAACAGAAAAATGACATTTCTCTGTGTGCTATTTCTCAGAGGATGATATGATTTGGATGTGATTTAAATGTATCCCCCTAAAGGTCCTAGAGAATGGTCCCCAGTGTGGCTGTGTTGAAAAAGTAGAATCTGTAGGAGGTGGTGTAGTACTTTGAATGGGTACCCCCCCTCCAGTAGATTCAGAAGTTTGATTCAAGCTTGTAACTTGGTGTCACTGTGGGCGGATCCTAGGGTCCAACCCTAAGGTATGAGAGCGGATTTGGAATTCCACTCTGAAGGTATGCAAAGTGCCTGAGTTTGGCCTGTGGTTTCTGGAGTGTTCTTCCTTGGGTTGGTGGTGGTTGCTTTTCTCTCTGCATGAATCTCTGAAAAGGGGTAGCTTCTTCCATCATTATAATACTTCCCCTGGGTCTGTAAGCCTCAAACTCCCTTCCTCCCATGAACTGTGTCTGGTCTGGAGGTTCATCCCAGTACCCTGAAGCTCTCTACTATATGTGGTATCTAATAGGAAGCGGTTAGGAATTGAGGGATTAATGTCATTCTCTTGGGATGCTCAATCCCCTAAAATTTAGCTATTTTACACAGAGTATACCTGGCCCTGAATCTCTCTGGCTTCCTGCCTCACAATGTGACATCACCCTCTCATGTGTTCTTCCATCATGAGGCCATTGGTAATGATGTGTGTAGCCAGATGGTCTTCACCAGAGACTTTACAGATGCCAGCACCATGTTCCTTGAATATTCAGAACTGTTAGCTGAATAAACTTATCTTCTTTTGAAAAAAAAAGTTCTGGGCTCCGATATTTTATTGTAACAACAGAAAACTGACCATGGAGGCTTGCATGAAATGTGTCCCCATAGGCTCATGATACAAACAGAATGCAGCTGGTCTCTCACACAAACTGCTTCTAGCCCACTGCCAAGAAAGATTTTTCCCTTTGTAAGTCCATATAGTTTTTTTCTTTCTTTATGTCTTTCAACTCTCAACAGATTGTCCTATCAAGCTTTGTTTAGAACACTCCATGGCATCAAATTTTTCAGAGTTTCAAGTCTATCCAGTCCTCCTTCAGTTCAGTTACAAAAGATCAAAAGCTGCATGGTCAGGTTTCTAGTAGCAACAAACCTACACCTTTGGTACCAATTTTCCATTGTAGTTACCTTCATGTTGCTGAAACAAAACACCTGACCAAAACCAGGTGATAGAAGGAAAGTGCTTACTTTGGTTTATAGTCTTGAGTAAAAGCTTCATGAAGGCAGGAACAAAATGGTACAGCATATTCTTGATGTCACCTCTCAACATAGCAGGTGTAAGATGGCAGCCAGAATGTGAGTTGAGCTAGAACTGGACAACTAGGAGCTAAGAAACCCCAACCTCTGCCCCCAGTGGCACACCTCCTCCAAAATTTCCACAAGGTGGGGACTGAGCTTTCAAAACACATGAGTTTATGGGGAACATGTGATTCAAACCACCACACCTGGAAAGCACACACCCAAGTTTAGAGGGATGAAGTTTGGAGCCAGAAATTTCAACATGGTCTAAGATGCAGGACATGGAGCTTCAGAATTTGGTGTTTGCATTATTTTTTTCTACCTTGCATTGGTCCAATTAATTTTTGCTATGTCCTTTTTTCTTGCACCTGGAATGATTATTCTATGTCATTATATATTGGAAGTATATAACTATGTTTTGGTTTTTAAATAGCTAATAGTTAAAAGATTGTCTTGTATCTCAGATGAGACTTGGGCATTAAAAAAATTTTTTTATTATTATTTGAAAGAGAGAGAAAGACAGAGTGAGTCAGAGAATGGGTGCACCAGGGCCTCCAGCCACTGCAAACAAACTCCAGACACATGCACTACCTTGTGGACCTGGCTTACATGGGTCCTGGGGAATTGAGCCTGAGTCTTTTGGCTTTGCAGGTAAGTACCTTAACTGCTAAGCCATCTCTCCAGCTCAATTTGGGAACTTTTGTACAGTACTGACACTGGTAAAGACTATGGAGACTTTTAAAACTGAATATAGTTCAGCCCCCCCTTTCCAGAGCTATCTCACTTGCTGTCTCCCCCAAGATGCTGTAGCAAGATGAGATGCCCAGCCTCTGTTCTTTCATGCTTCTCTCTGCCATGATGAGAATTCTTTTTAAAACTGTAAGCCAAAACAACAACAGACATCCTTTCCTTTCACGTGCTGCTTTTGGTTGTGTGTTTTGTTCCAGCAACATGAAGAGACAGCAACACTGACGAATGCAGAATGAGGTTAGTATGCCTAATGCAGAATAAAGGCAATGTGGGCTACTTAGGAATCTGGGGATATAGATTCAAACAATTCTGCATAAACAAGGTTTCTTTAAAAATACATTTGTTCTTTAAAGCTCATGCAAGATGGTGCATCAGTTTAGAACACTTTCACTTAAACACAAAGGCCTGGAAGGGCCTGAGACCACCTGAGTTTGACTCTTCCAGTTGGAAAAGTAATATACCCAAAAATGTGATGACATATCGCATTAATAATGAAAATGTTTCATCATATTGAATCTGTCAACTTTGGAAAAATCAGATGAATTCAAAGAATTGACGTCTCCCTGTATTTTGCTCAGTTTGTCTCAGGGTCACTTTACATGGGACATCATTCCAACTAAATAAAGCAATACAGTTAGAAACTTATTTTCATTAGAAGATTTCCATAAAAGCACTAAAGAAATAGGTTAATGGGAAGTTTGGGGGTATTTCTTAAACTAAAAATTCAATAATGATCAAAAGCAGTGGCTATCAGGTGCTGGGCTAAAGGCAGCTCCAATCCACTAGCCATGTGGTATTACTGGCTCAGGAAAAAATGTATGCAAACGTATTTTTTTCGTAGAGAAATGTAACTGCTGACTTGTTTTTTACTGTTAATGTTTTCATTGCCATCCAACGTAAATGGCCTATGAATCTAAAAGACTCATTTTCTCAACAATTAACTTCTCATCCAAGTCTCAAGCCTTGTTTCATGGCAGCCATTTTGTCATATGCAGTTAAATCATTCGATTTTTACCTCCCAGTTAATTGATTGTAAGTATTCAGCCTTGAAAAAAAAAAAAACTGTATAAGCAAACATTGTGTCACAATCTTCAATAAAGTTTACAGTGTCTTAATTCATGTAGACAGAATCCTGCCCTTCATTACAGTGCTTTTCTCTCAATGAGGAGATCATAAGACAGAAACTTGAAAATTGATTTCACTCAGTGCCGCATCTCTAGGAGGAGCCAAGAAAGTCGTTTTCCGTGTGATTATACGTCTATCTATCTAAAAAACAAATAAGCAATATTTTTTATTAAAGAATTATTTATTATTTTATTTCATTCACCACTTTTGATTTGAAAGGAAAGTCAACACAGAGCATTTCTTGTGCTTCTCTTACTGATCTGGGCTGGAGAAAAGAGTGCCTCTAGGTAATTTTGCAGGACATAATGTTTTGTCTGTCATAATTTGGCTCCATCTGTGCTCAAATCTCTTTAGATACTTTTTTTCTAGTCAATTATACTTTATAAAAATCACACATCAGTTGCTAAAATGTGTTCACAAGTTTTGTTGTTGTTTTATCATTAAGCATGGTGCAAATTAACATGCCTTTACAGATTTATTAAAAACCAAGATGTTTGGCTGATTTAAAGAAGTCAGTTATTCGTTCAATAATTTGTGAAGAACTTCAGCCATTTCATCCTTTCCTTGAGCTTCCCTTGTGCATTTCATATACTACCTTTTCCTATCCCCCTTTCTTATAACTCAGAATATTTATACATGTTCAACATCTACAGACTATTCATCTAGCCATACTTTGTTTTCAGTACATTAGATGGTCCTATTCACATTGCTTTGATTATAACAGCACAAGGCTTTTCACATACCTATAGTTTGCACAAAACTATCCTACTTTTCCAATTACTGTCCATACTTTCAAACCTTTCTATGCCCCCTCAGGAGGCTGAAATAGAAAAATTAATATCAAATATTCTATAATTTTTATTCAAAATTATTATAATATTTTGGTTTGTGAGCATACCACATGAACTACTAAAGGAAAATAAAATATGATGCTCTCCAAATCTTTCAGATAAATTCAAAGAATAGGAAGATGATTTTCCTGCAGCTCTGGATGCCTTTGTTCATGAGCATTTTCCATGGTCTCTATTTGAAAAGTGCTACACAAAAGACATGGCACAGGGCATGGGAGAGGACCTCCTAAGAAATCCAAGTCACATTTAATGAAAAGCTGTCTTCGATCTTCTGAACTGAAGGAAAAATACTTCTGTGTCTGTATTATCTTCCCATCCATTACTGACTACCCACCTGCATTACAGGCCATCAAAACTCTTCACAGCTATAGCAAAACAGTGTTTCTTCTCATCAGGGCAGCTTGTTTGAGCATTTCCTCATTGACAGCTGTACATGGGTATATATAGAAAGAAAGGGAAAGAAGTTCCAAGGACTTTACTCCTGGAAAAAGCTTTAGTGATGACAAGAAGTTTAGGAGCTGTTTATTTCACAAAACCACCACTTCTTTTCCTAAGCTCCTACTTTTATGGCTCCGTGTCTCTTGCTATTCCAGCCTCTATCCTGATGTCTGCAAACCTCACCTAATGGCATAAATATGTGTCTCACAACTTTGTTACCATGGGGTGACTATATCAACGAAACAACCATGTGAGAAACCACATGCAGCACTTGTGCTCAACTTCGTAAAGGCTGAGAACTAGTGAAGATGACTTTAGGTTAGCTGAACCTTCTTGTCTTCTGTTACGGCTCATCTAAGCCTAAAATTCGGATTCAAGAAGCTATAGAAAATTAGAGTGATGCTGTGGTATAGGCTGGGATTCCTGGGTAGTACACTCTGTTATAAAGATTGCCGTTTGGAAAACTTATTGAGAATCGCTCTGGAATCATCTCCTGTGGAGTGGAGGGATGGACACAAGACGGGACAACAGAAAAGTATGAAATAAAATGTAGACTCAATCCTCAGAGGAAGTTCTGAGGTTGGGATGGCCTTTCCTGTTTGCCCCACACGGGATGAGGAAGCCAAGCCTTAGTATTCTCAAACTGACCCATCACTGGGGGGTAAGCTACCCAGAGGAAAAGAGAAAAGGGAGTGTGACTTCATAGGAAGTGGCTTGTCAAACAAAAGTAATTTCCAAAGAAGGATGACACCTATGGGCTTCTAGTAATAAGGCTAACAAGCTCTTCAGTACTGAAGAGGGGCTGGGGCAGCAAGCCGCCGCAGCCCCTACAGATCCCCATCTCCCTCTCCAAGCCAGGAAGCCTCCACTGACCTCATCAAATAAGCCATATTCTACAAGAGATGTTGCTCAGTGCAGAAGGAAATGAAAATTTGCCTGAGTAAAGACAACAGGCCAGAGCATTGTGTTAGTGTTACATATCATAATACATAGTTTTACTTGGTTTTAGTTTGCTCTCCAGCCGAGCTGAAAAATGGAGCTTCAGCTGAGGTGAAGCCAAGGCTCTTGTTACTTTAGGTCAACAAAGCAGACAATCACTTTTCTCAACATACTGGACACACAATGGCAGTGTGATTCAACTGGGTAGATACAGTAAGAAACCATCACACACACGAACACTTGCCTTTAGCACAGAACAATACCCACCAGTGAAACAACCCTAGTAAATTTAGAAACACTACCCTCAGGAAAAGCTATTAAACTGTGAACAAGAGAAGCCAAAGGGAAAATGGAAATGTCTTTCTGTTCCATGATCATAAGAAATGGAAATAAGCACTGCATATACACCACTCCTTTAGCATGTAGACTCTGACAAAATTCTTTTTGTAAATAAAGACATAATTGCTTACATGAAGAAAGAGTACTTAATGGTGACAGAAAACAAATGCACTATAAAAGTCAATGTGGTAAAAATATGATATACAAAGTCCATTTAAAGATTCAATGCCATATAAATATTCTCAAGATTTTTATCATCTTGAATGACATCTTTCAAAATTTATATGAGCAAGCAAAAGGTCAAAATATACTTACAAATAGTAACAATGAAACTACTTGCTTCATTAACTGGGGTAATTAAAGCACCAAGCTATTGACACAGCAACAGAAAAATAAATGATATAGAAAATAAAGTCCACATATGATTATATGCATATTCAAATATCTTTAAAGAATCAAGTTATATAATATATGGAAAAGTATCTAACTTATTGTGCCTTCAATATTAATTTCTGATAAATAAGAGCTAAATTAAAACAACAAATCTATAAAGCTTTTAAGAGATATACAAGTAAATATATTCATGATTATATGGCTGGAACTCTTAATTGGAACTAACATGTAAAAGCTACATTTATTAGTTTATGTGTAAGAATTTCTTCTCACCAAATAAATCATCCAGAGCACCAGGAAACTACAAAGCTGGAGACTAAATTTGCGTGATATTTAACAAAGACCTGGTTCCAAATTTATATATAATATATACATATATATATATACACATATATATATAATATACTATATGCACATAGAAAGAGAATGAAGGTATATAATAAAATGCTATATAACGTTGACAATGAAAAAAATCACTGTGACTAAAATGATGAGTGAATGAGTCAGACAACAGACAACAATTTGTCTACATCATAGTCAAAACTAGAAAAAAATCATGTTTACATAGCAATACATATGTATTAAACTGCAAAGTCAAGCAAAGAAATAGTATAGCAAAATAAAGATAATTTCCCATTTAATAACAAGAGTTGTTTTCAGGAAAATATGCGTGCAGTCTGGCTGATGTGCTGTGTTTGAAGATATTTCTATGCTGTTCATTTACCAGGTACTCACAAAACTTGTTTAATTTCATCGTTCTCCTTATATTAGCTGAGAACTTAACCGTGTGTAGGGCACTGCTGTGCTATAAGCAGATGTGGTTAAAACCAGAATTTGAGGAGTAAGCTAAGCAGTGCATGGCATTCACATTCACATGTCCATGAAGAGATTCTGACTACAGAGCCCTCTCCCTGGTGTTGATTTCATTAGCATTTTGTTTATTGAATGCTGTTGACATTAAATGTGCATTTTTGGAAAACTCTGTGTCGGTTGGACCTAATGAGGTGATACTTTGCACTACTTGTTAGGCATTAACAGAGTTTTTGGAATCCTCCCCTGCTGGCACTACTGGCTAGGACTCTGGAGTAAGTAAAGGTCTTGCATAGTACAGCATTGTAACAGGCTCATTCAGAAACTTAAAAACCAAGAAAAATGTAGAATGGAGGGTTTGATTGTTTCAAATATACTTTAAAGCATTAAAGTTTCCTGAGTCGATGATCCTAAAATTAATGGAAATGCATCATAACATTCCACAGCACCATATCAAATGTTGCTCATTAATACTTTTGATAATTTTGCAAGGTGGTTCTTGGCAAAAACAAATGAACAAAAATCCTGTAAATACTAACCAACTGTACTTTTAATACTAACACTGTAAACTTAGGCAACAAATGATATCAAACATACTAGCAATTAAATGTTTACTGTGGACTTGAAATGAAATGAATTTACTCCAAAAACATCACCTTCAGGGATTCCAATATCATCTTCTCTGAATATATCTAATAATTTTTACCTTCTCCCCTAGAATGTCAGGTACACATTAGCAGAGGAGTTCTATATAAGTACTTGGCAAACGTATTCCAAACCCAAATAATATATGTGTGTGGATATGTGGGTGTGGAGGTGTGTGTCAGGAGGGGGAGTCATGTTCGGTCTTTCAAACATGCAAACAATTGTAATAGTTTACTATTTTACGCTCTGTGGATGTACTGTTTTAGATTAAAAGACAATAGATTGGAATTCGATAAAATCAATAAAATGTGATCACATTTGGGGAGAAGAGTGCCCTTAAAAACAGTGAACTAACTTAAACCAAATATTGCCAGAACGGCCAGTCACAGTGGCACACACCTGTGGTCCCAGCTACCCGGGAGACTGAGGAAAAGGGATCATTTGAGTTCAGAAGTCCTGGGCTGTAGGCAATATTGAGTGTCTTCACTAAGTTTGGCATCAAAATGATGCCCTCCAAGGAACAGGGGATGACCAGTTTATCTGAGGAAGGGTAAACCTTGCCAGGTAGGAAACAGAGCAAGTCAGTATTTCTGGGATGATTGTGTAATAATAAATAATATTGATTCATAAGTGAGGATAAAATTTTGAATATTATACCATGGATGTCCATAGCATTAATTATGAAGTTGGGAAAGATAATTAATTTGAATATTAGAATCCAAGTATGGAAGAATGTTTTTCACTACTTCCTTGTGGTAGGTAAATTAGGTGTCCTCCCTCCATGAATTCATATGTTCTGAATGCTTGAGCCTCAGGTGATGGCAATTTGGGCATTGGAGCCTTACTGAAGAAGGTGTGTTTTGGGGGGCAAGCTGATGGGCGTTATAGTCTGTTCCCCCTTGCCAGTGTTTGGCATATTTTCCTGCTACTGTTGCCCACATGTTATTCATGTCATGTCCCCCCCCCCCCCACCGCCATCCTGGAGCTTCCCCTCGATTCTCCAATCCAAAATAAACCCATTCTTCCCACAAGCTGCTTTGGGTCAGATGCTTTGTACCAGCATCATGAAGCTAACAACAACACTTCCTTCCTGCCACATGTGGTAGAACCAGTTTTCTTTTGCAGAAACTCTAAGCAGAGGAAGCACCAGGGATGCATGAGACCATAAAGACTGGCCTAGACATGATGACCCTCATTGAAGTCGATTTGTACAAATGTCTGTCCATGATGCCTGACCAGTGATGTGCCAATCCCAGTATCTGCAGATTCTAGGTCAATCACAAGAAAGCTACACATCCTAGTAAAACTCAAACACAAGCACTTCTCAGCCTTTTGCTTTATATTAAGTGTAGTACCCAGGTCTGACCCCAGAGGGAAGGTGGAGCTTTTAGGAATAAGGAAATCAGAAAGATTCCTGAGGGAGAGACACCATGTGGGATGATGCACAAGCACTCCAAACACTGTTTCCACCATACTGGTGGAATTAGGAGGAATAGGATGTAGCAGTGCATCAGACACTGATTGATGGCTTGTGCATGAAAGAAGACTACTTCTATGCATCCTCTTGCACCATGTATGTGTTTCCTGCAGTGAACATCAATGTTCCACTTCTGCAACACTAAATGGCCAGGTTACTCTAACCTCTTCCTCAATTTCTAAATTGGTCAAACTATCTTTCTATGTAAATTGCATGGTCCCATTTATTGAGTTCTCAGCTATTGTTAAAATGCTATCAAATGTTCTGAATACTGTGATAATTTTTTTTCTTTTTCAGAAAATGAAAAAAAAATACTTTAATCCCTTATCCATCCCGAGTTTCACACAGACTCACCTGTGTGAAATACTATGTGCCTGTGTGCTATAATGACAGAATTATTTGATGAGGACCCATAAAAGTGAACTTAAGAAGCTGTGACACCTACTGAGTCAAGTGATTCTTAGAATTGCATTCTCCCGAAAACTGGGAAAATGGAGTCTTCCCCATCTAGACCCCAGGTAAACGCACAATCAACGAGGGAACGTACATTGAACAGATTTTGACAATAAATCTGCACACTAATGGAAGGATGAAAGGGTACCACAGAGACTGCTCTACATGGAATTTTTAAACATAATTTCCTACTTAATGAATATTTGGTATCTTCCACAGGTGTGGCTTTTGTGGAGACCTGGTAAGGGGGCGAGGGTATGTGAATTAAAGGTGGATAAATTATATGAAAAGTGTCAAGCTCCCTTGGCTCAAAAAAATTGTAATAATATTGGTATCAAGACATGAAAAATTAAAAGCAAAATAACAATTTAAAGAAGCATAGGATTCGACAGTAGGAAACATGGAGAGATAATGAGTGCTAAAAATAGGTCTTTGGAGAGAGGTCATTAAGTAAATGCTTGAAACTCCATATCCCCCTAGGCCTTTAATCCTTTAATTAACATTCTGAGTACATTAATACATTTTTCAACTTGTAATGTCTGTACTTTTTGCACAAGAAATACATGATTCAACAATCTATAGAGTACGATGTTAATATTCCACATTGCTCTATGCCTCTCCCACATCTCTACAACCTTCAATCCCATTTCTGTCCCCATTAGAAACTATTGTTAACAATACAACTCTGTGTGTTCTAGAATTTTTGGTTTGTTGATTCACACAATAATTTCTAATGACTAGTATCATAGTGTTTACAATAATCTGAAATGTGCTTTCTTTTACTGTCTTAGCAACCCTTCTACAAGGCATGCAAGTTCATTTAATTTTTTGAAACTGATGTTTTGTATCAAAATATCATTCTACTTATTCTCCTGTTACTAAGCATTTAGTTGATACACTGATTTTCCAGTATCACAACATCATTTTCTGAGGAGTCACACAGTGCAGGATACCAATTGATACCACACCAGACCAAGGGACCAAATTCTACACTCCTGATAAGAACAGTATTGGGTCCACAGCCATGGGAGCCTTTGTTTGCTACCTATAAGCTGCCAGCCTCAGGGAACACTGAAACAGCCTCTTGCACATACTGTTGAAGGGCAACCTTGGTGATAATGTGCTGTAAGGATGGATCCCCATTCTTCTGATGTATGATACACAGTGAGTCTAGTATGTACTCAGCACAACATTCCCAATAGAAAACAACCCATAGTTCTGAAAATTAAGTGGTTACTACCAGAAGAATTTTACCCTGGTACTTAAGTAGGACACACTCTCGTAGAAGACATAATGAGTGTCACATTGAACTATGTAACTGTGATGTACCCCTGGGCCCTTTGCACATCTCACATTGGAAGCTGGCATGCAAGGAAGGAAATTCCCTGTACAGCAAGAAGCAAGTTAGTCTACTACTGTGCAATGCAGTGTGCTTAGACAGGGAAATGTGTGATAGCCAGGCCAGAGACTGATACTCCATGCCAAATTTTTGCAACACATAACAAATCACAGGGATCTCAGACTGATAGGGACAGAGTGACCAGATGCATAGACCTCTCACATATGAAATCTGGGCTGTACTATCACATAGATGAGAAGACCTTGGAACAGAGGTGAGAGAAGGGAGAGAGAGAGACAGTGAGGACAGGTCCCAGCCCAAAGAACAACTGTGATCAGAGAAGCCATGGCTCTTTTTCCAGAACTCCTCTTCCAAATGCCTGCCAAGAATCCAGGCAAACCATACCATACAGCCTCTGAAGGAGTAATTTATAGTGGATGTGGAGATTTGTTTTCCAGTTCCTTCTTCTAGGAAAGATGCATTTCCCCAACCACTGAGAATACAGTCAGCAGACATCTCCCAACTGCAGAGAAAAACCTTGCACAACATCATACTCTTCCTGAGGTCATCCATGTCTTCTGACTAACCACAGCAGTAATACCAAGACCATTCTACACTATCGTGCCATGACTCGGATGTCTGTAGTTAGCCTAGAACTCCCTGTGAAACAAGTTAAGTGTTTTTGATACATATCGCTGCCCAACTTCTTCCTCTGCTCAATTATTTCTTCTTCCTCCCTTCAAAAATATGGCTTCCTAATAAACATTCATATATACATATATATATATATATATATATATATATATATATATAGAGAGAGAGAGAGAGAGAGAGAGAGAGAGAGAGAAAGAGAGAGAGAATGGGTGCATCAGGGCCTTCAACCACCGAGATTGAACTCCAGATCGGTGCATTCACTTACAGCACATGTGCGACACTGAGCTATTGGAGTCACTGTGCGTTTGTTTTACATGGGACCTGGAGATTCGAACATGGGTTCTTAAGGCTTCTCAGGCAAGCACCTTAACTGCTAAGCCATCTCTCCAGCCCCCTAGTAAGAATTCTTAAAGAATACACAGCCTCCATGGCTTAACATAGTAGAGCTTATTTGCCTACATTGCTGCAGGCTGGGTAATGGCTAATGGTAATGCAGGCTGGCTGAATTAGTCCGGGCTTAGTTGGGAAGCTTTACCATTGCGTCTTCCCTCTTCTTTACCTTACCCACATGTACCTGATCTTTCCCTTACTTAATGGGCTTTTAGGAAAAGTCTTTTCATAGTAACATCAGGCACGTAAAGGCAACTCCCAGCCAGCCATCGCATTTAGTCTTTGTTTACTTCATAGCTGCTCATGTATAGCTAGCTAAACACATGGCAATGTCCAAGCACAAATTTAAGGAGCTAGGAAGGAGATTCGTTTTTGATGAGAGTGAATGTGAAGAGAGAAATGGAGTAGAGACTTTAGAACAATATTCAAACTTTTAGTATCACAGTGCCTTTTGCTACTGTGATCTTCAAGCTTTCCTTATGTGTTTTCACATTGTATAAGACCTATACACATTATAGTTTTTGTCCCGTGATTGTTGTAATATATTTTCAGTTTTAATAATTCTATACACTCCTTTAACGACTTTATAACTTTGGACAAATTACTAAATGGTTTTATGTCCTGTTACTTCATCTCTCACTAAAGTAATAACGGATTCTATTTCAAGAATGTATTTGTGGTTACTACAGTGATTGACACATTAAAAGTCATTGAAAAAAATGTTCGCTTTATAACTATAAAATTAGATACCCAGACATGATCACTCCTCTAAGTTTAAATCCAAGCTCATTATAAGACATCTCAAAGGAATGTCAAGCTCATTGTCTTTATTTCTGAATTTATACAACAATCTATGATCTTCAAATCTGGTTCCTTCATATAATCTCTATCTAGTATATAACGTGCATAATATGGTTGGTCAGCTGTCACCAGTTACACATGCAAATAATTTCTTTTTCTTATGGAAGAAAATGGAATGAAATTGAGAGTTGATGAATAATCTGTCACTCAACAATGACTCACTTGCTCAAGCCTAAAATACATAGAATTTAATCTCAGAATTGCTAATGTTTACTACTGTAAAAAAAAAAAAAAAAAAAAGGAAGGGGCAGTAGCTACGTGGACAAAGTACTTCCTATGCAAGCATCAGTACCTGAGTTTGGACCTCCAGAATTCATGTACAGCAGCTGTTGTAGTGCTAGCATAATCCCAGCATGCATAGGATGTGAAGAGAGGTACAGACAAGACAATCCCCTAGAAGCTAATGAGCTAGAAAGGCTGGTAAACACAGCAGTGAACAACAAACTGAGAGATCCTGTCTCAAACCAGGTGGAAGATGAGGACTGATGTCCAAAGTTGTTCTCTGACCTCTACACCTGCACAGTGACGTGCAGGTACCTGCACTCCCACACACAAACACGTCCATATACACATACACACGTGCAAATGTCCAGTTTTCAATTAGATGTCAATATTATTATAAGTCAATATTTCCTTGAAGATATTTTAAAACATTTAGTAAAATGTACAAATAGAAAGCATAACCTTTTATGAGTTTTATGAAGATACACACTTAGGAAATGCCTTGCTAATAAAGAACATTTCCATTAAGGCTGGGGAAATAGCCCCAGTCAGTAAAGTGTTTGCTTCCCAAGTGTGAGGACCTGAGTTGTATATCCAGTGTCTACGTAAAAATGCCAGGTGTGGTGGAACATGCCTGCAACCCCAATGCTAGAGGATTAATGCAACAATTTGTGAACCTCAAATCTGGTTCCTTCATACATTCTCAATCTAGTATATAATGTAGATAATGTGGTTGGTCACCTGTCATCAGCAAGTCTTGCCTAATTAGTGAGCTCCAGGCCAATGAGTAACTTGTTTCAAAAAGAAGCAGGTGGTGTTACTGAATAGTGACACCCAACACACCCATGTGGCCACACACATATGAACATGATACTCACACACACACAACATTTACATCATCCAAAAGAGTTAAAATGAAGAGTTAAAATCACATGGAAATTTAAATGCATGCAGAAATAACTTTATAAAATTCAATGGACTTTAATGGTAACAATAGGAAAATGGGGGGGAAATATAGCTAAATTAATCCCAGTGGCAAAAAATCTAAAAGCTGCTCCATTACCATTAGGAATAATCAAGGATAACCACGGCCGGGTGTGGTGGCGCACGCCTTTAATCCTAGCACTTGGGAGGCAGAGGTAGGAGGATCGCTGTGAGTTCGAGGCCACCCTGAGACTCCATAGTGAATTCCAGGTCAGCCTGGGCTAGAGTGAGACCCTACCTCGAAAAATCGAAAAACCAAAAAAAAAAAAAAAAAAAAGGATAACCACGGTCCTCACTCCTGTGCAAAACGGTGATGGAAGTCCAACCAGATCAATTACAGAATAATCATAAATAAAAGACATCCAGATTTTTAAAAAAAGAGGAAAGTTGCCCCTGACTGTAGATGTGACCATTTCATATATACAAAACCTAGAGCTTCCCTTACATTGCTAAAATTAACAAGCAAATTCAATAAATTGAAAGATATAAAACTAATATACAAAAATTAGTTTCATTTCAATGCATTAACAGTGAACTACCTGAAAGGAAATTAATAAAACAAAGCCATTTACAAAACATCAAAAATAAAATCCTTCCCAATTCACTATTGGTTAAAGTGTAAACTGATGTGATTAGTATGGAAATTAGTGTGGAAGTTTCTCAAAAAATACTAAAAATAAAGCTACCATATGACCCACTTACACCATTCACAGGTATATAGCCAGGGATTTCTACCACCTACCCAAGAGACACTTACACATCTATGTTTAATGAGTCACTGTTCACAATAGTTAAGAAATGGAAGCAGCCTTAATATTCAAATGAATGTGTAAGGAAAATGTGATGTATGTACACAATGGAATTGTTCTCAGCCATAAAGAAAACTGAAATCATAACATTTGTAAGAAAATGGATGGAGCGGGAAATTATGATTCTAAAGCAAAGTAGCCCAGATTCAGAAAGACAAATACCAGATGTTTTCTCTCATATATGGACCCTAGAATTTCATTTTTTGAAGTAGAGAACAGTTTATTAGGCAATGATATATAAGATAACTTCAAAATATCTGAGGGGTAAAACCTACAGTGATCATAGATTGTCTTTAACTATGGGTTAAATTTTTGTGCATAATGTTGGATAATCTTTATATATGTTTGTATATGTGAAATTAGAAAGGGGACCAGGGGAGAGAAGTCATTAGAATCCATGCAACATGAAAGTAAGGGGTGGGAGAAGGGCTACTGGGAGGAGGAAGAGGGTGAACAAAGGGGAGGAGGAGAGAAGAAGGCTCAGGGGAAAATGGCTAAAAACAACTAAGCATGTATAAAAATGAGGAAACCCATTACTAATTTTTTAACACCAATAAAAACAAATAAAATATTTAGATAAAACCTTAACTGGGGACATAATTTCTTCAAATATTTGTCTTCTTCAGTTTGTATACTTCCCTTCCTCATTTTCCAGCCCTTTGTCCCGTAACTCCAGTCAGATTGTGGCTCTCTGCCTCAGTGCAAGTGCTCTAACATCACCAGGATAGCATTTCAAACAAAATTGACCTGGTATTAACATTGTTCTTCTTGAGTCCACCAAGCTGCTGCGCCGGAGAATGGCTGCAAACCCCCTCTGACGAGGCGCCTTGAGCAAGGCCCACCGCCCCGAGCTGAAGAAATTTATGGACAAGAAGTTATCACTGAGATTAAAAGCGGCAGACATGTCCAAGGAAGACTGTGGGGATTTGATCCCTTCGTGAATCTTGTGATCGATGACTATGTAGAAATGGCAAGCAGTGGGCAACAAAATAATATTGGGATGGTAGTCATAGGAAGAAACAGCATCATCATGTTGGAAGCCTTGGAACGAGTTTAAACAACGGCTTTTCAGAAAATTCATGCCCCTTTCTCAAAGAGCCCATTTTACTACTGATATGAAATCAGGTCATGTCCATTTTCATATTAAACTTTTTGCTTAAAAAAATTACTCTTTTTGTAACTGACAATGGCCCTTCAATTTCTGCCTCCTTTTAGTTGCTCTATAATGTTTTCATGTGCTAGCATTGGATTATATTTATTGTTCCTTCAGACTTTATATTACTTATCTGTGAGAGAGATTATCTGGTATATAACCCCTCAACATTTTCTGAAGGGGAACTTTCCATCATAACTTTTCCCAGTATGAACTCAAACTTTTAGAAAAGACTTGCTTTCATTTTCTCAAATATGTGATATACCCCCTTCCTGCTTCAGACAACTTATAATTAATTCATCTTTTGGGGCTCCTTGCTCCCCATACTAATACACACACACACACACACACACACACACACATCGATCCACTTGGGCAATGCTTTTGTATAATACAATGAGTCCTTCCTTTACTTCTCACACTAGACCAGTGGTGACTATTATCTGTCTCCAGTGCTTTTGGTCATTTTATCTCACAGCCCTCATCATGGTATGTGATTACTGACCTTGAACATTCGAACATAAATTCACAAGTTTATGTGATGAACTTTATTTATTTTACTCACAATTATGGAAGCAATGATGAGCAAAATATTCAATTAAATATTTATTTACTTGAACCAAGGAGATGGCTCCGTAGGCGAGAGCGCTTGCTGTACCAGCATGAGTACTGGAATTCAGTCACTGTCACATTTGAAAAGCTGGCTGTGACCACACACATGTAATGTTAGGACTCGGGGGTTGGGTGGGAATGAGGAGGGACAGAAGTCTTTCCCAGTCACTTTGCATGTGTTACTCTTCCCTGTTCCTTCAACACACAGGTATTCTAAAACACAAACTTCCTATGTCCTCAAAGACTTTGCAAGAGCCCTTACTTGTAACTGGAGTACTTTCAAAAATCTTAATATAAAAGATGGGCATGGTGGTGTTCACCTTTAATCCCAGCACGTGAGAGGCAGAGGTGGGAGGATCACTTTGAGTTCAAGGCCACCTGAGAGTACTTAGTGAATTCTAGGTCAGCCTGTCAACCTGGGCTAGAGTAAAACCCTACCTCAAAAAACAAAAAAAACAAAAAAATAAATAAATAAGAATCTTAATATAGTGTTTCTTATTTTTTTCAGCTGCCCTACACTTCTGAGCTAAGCTCATAAATTGAAGAAATACAACTCCAGGTAAAGGCCACCTGTTTCCTCTCATATACCTGACAGAATCTGTCCAGCCCTCACAGCCTCTTGGCTAATCAAGAGCTCTGTGCTCTGGGTTCTGACTCAATGTCTCTGCCCACCCACAGGTATTCTCAGACCCTTCATCCCCTGTTATCGGAGCACTAGACACATATGGGGCTCCTCTACTATGTCCAGAATATATGAGGCCTAGATATATCTCTCTCAGACTATTTATCCTGCCAAAGGCTCTCTACCATTCTGACCTAATGTTAAAAGTGGAGCCAGGCCCAAAACCAGGCTTCTGAGTGACATTGGCTAAGGAGGCTATGACCTGATATCCTCAGAAAATCCTGTACCAAACTGAAAGTTACAGAGCTGCCAGCTCTCTGGATGAGTTCTGAATTGGGGGGGGGGGGCGATTGGATCTAGCGTCCTTCCTTGCCTTCTGATTCCCTCCTGCTCTGCACGGGGGAAGGAGATGGCTTTTACTGTTCTTCTTCCCAAGCTGCTGCACCATTTTCCCACTGACTTGTCAGATGGAGTAAAGGGAGACAAAACGTCCTGGCTATAATAGAAGATCTAAAAATATTGTCCTTATTATGCTAAATTTATAGAGAGTTTTCCATTTCATTTCCAGTCATGTACTCCTCTCCCCACCTCTAGGCAGAATTAATTGCTATCACATCTCCCACGGCACCTTATCCGTATTTTTATTTTATCATTTAGCACACTGCAATTATAATTAGCTGTATGTTTGCCTTTCCCACTAGACTGAGGCACCCTCAAGGACAGGGACTGAATCTTACTCATCTCTTTAGTTCCCCGAAACCTTCCACAGGGCCTAACAAAGAGTGGGCACCTGGGGACTTTCTCTGTTGAAACCATGACCAGACTGTTTAGAGGTGAGGCATCTTACGAGTGCATCATGATGGGAGGACAGGGAGAAAGGAAAGTTCAAGTAGTATGGAATGCACTAAATTTAGACCTAAATCCTACAATAGGCATCAGTTTTATTTCAGAAAATGAATGTTCATGAGGATTTTCAGAGATAAATAAATGTGCTTATTTACGTCCTTGCGAGGCAAGAGAGAATGAATATGGGTGTGCCAGTGCCTCTAGCCACTGCAAATGAACTCCAGATGCATGAGCCACTTTGTGCATCTTGCTTTACGTGGGTACTGACAAATCGAACCTTGGTTCTCAGACTTTGCAGGCAAGCACCTTAACCGCTGAGCCATCTCTCCAGCCCTTCTCCTTTCAAATGCACTTTTATAATCAAGATATCATGAGCTTCTTCGTTTATGTGCCAGGGAGCACCCATCCCATCCCTAAGCAGCAAGTATAGGACCAAGTGTTTCCTGCCCTTTTGGGTTTAAATCTGATTACCCATTGCCAATAAGAAAATTGTTCAGAGCTGGAGAGATGGCTTAGTGGTTAAGCGCCTGCCTGTGAAGCCTAAGGACCCTGGTTCAAGGCTCCATTCCCCAGGACCCACATTAGCCAGATGCACAAGGGGGCACACGTGTCTGGAGTTCATTTGCAGTGGCTGGAGGCCATGCTGCACCCATTCTCTCTCTCTCTCTCTCTCTCTCTCTCTCTCTTTCTCTCTCTGTCACTCTCAAATAAATAAATAAAAATAAAAAAATTTTAAAAAAAGAAAATGATTCAGAGAACTTTCTTCATCCAGTTGGATTTTTGACGTGGTAAAAAGAGTATAAATACATCCACAATGTGAGAACTATTCCAGCCCATATTGACATCACTAATGTTAGAGTTTATAGGAAAAAATGGCACACGTAGAAGTCATCGTGGTTTACAAAAGTCTATATATCTCTTAACTCTATGAACATACATAAGTTAAATGTTAGAAAGGTTTAAAATGTGGAAATCTTGGCTCATGTCATAGATGCTGCTTTAAAGGAAATTAGTAAGGAGCTAAAGAGATGGCTCAGTGGATGAAGCGCTTGCTGTGCAAGCATGAGGACCAGAGTTCAGTCCTCCAGTCTCAGTGTAAATGTCAGGGGAGAATGGCCGCTGCCTGTAGTCAGGGTAGTCACCCGTCTCCAGGCTAACCCAGCCCGCTAGCCTACCTCAACCCGGAGCATCTTTCGGTTAATGTGAGAGACCCTCAGTAAGTAAGGTGGAAAGCAACTAAGAAAGACCCCAAAAATCAACCTCTGGCCTGCACACACCTGCACACACAGGTGTGTGGGCACCCACATGCACACAAACATGCATACACCCAACCAACGTTCACACAAAGGAAAAGAAATATTAGGGCTGTGAAGATTGTTCCAGTGATTAAACGCGCTTGCTTGCAAAGCCTGTTGGCACAGGTTTGACTCCCCAGTACCCACGTGAAGCCAGACACACAAAATGGTTATGTGTCCAGATTTTCTTGCAGCAGCAAGAGGCCCTGGGGTGCCCATACTCCATGTTTCTCTCACACAAATAAATAAATAAAAGTTAAGATTTAAAAAAAAATAAACATTAATAACATATTAAATATAATTTACTTGTTTTAAACATGAACAATATTAACAGAATTTGATAGAGCTTCATATATTTCTTCAGCATATAAGATCACAAATATTGGACTGAAGCGGTGGCTTGGCAGTGAAGGAGCTTGCTTGTGAAAGCTAAGGACCCAGGTTTGACTCCCCAGAACCCACATAAGCCAGGTGCATATGGTGGCACATGCATCTGGAATTCATCTGTAGTGGCTGGAGGCCCTGGTGTACTCATCCCTCTCTCTCTCCCTCTCTCTTTCTTTTACACAATGATTATTTTAAAAAAAGATAATAAACCTTAATAAAATCTTTAAAGAATAAGCATGATTACGAAAAAATTGAGAGTTTGCAGTCATATTTTAATTGTAGGATATTTTTACTCCCTATGTTTAAATATGACACCTCCCATTTCTCAAGATTTTTCTAAGTGACATCATTATTAGCAATATTTGTATTTTATCACATTTCCTTTTAATATTGCTTTGCATTCTGGGTAGTTTACTTCTATTTTTCTTCTAAAGAGCTTCATTCCCTTGCCAATTAATTTTTTTTAATTTCAAGAAGTTTTTCCAAGTTTGAGTTTTTGTTTTTTTTTTTCTTGGTTTTCCAGGCAGTGTCTCACTCTAGCTCAGGCTGACTTGGAATTCACTATGTAGCCTCAGGGTGGCTTTGAACTCACAGTGATCTTCCTATCTCTGCCTCCCGAGTGCTGGGATTAAAGGCAGGTGCCACCACACCTGGCTTGTGTTTTTTTTTGTTTTTTTTAATTAAAGAATATATCCTACTCTACATTTGAATTAAGTTTGCTGTATCATGTAGCCCAGTATCTTCATAGAAAATAGAATTACACCTACCATATCAAATGTAGCTTGTCATTCATACCTATATAAGTCAGTTTCATATCTTTCTTGATTTCCCACTGCCTCAAGACTGTATGCATGCCCCTAATGATCATTTTCACCATGTTTATTTTTTGTTGTAGTTTTTTTTTTTTTTCCAATTTGATTTGTGTCGCAGTTATACATCTAATCTTCTCCCATTTCATTAGTTTTCACCTCCTTTCAGTCTTTATTAACCGGTGAGTCTATTCTAAATTATTAGGCTGACGTTTTTGTTAAGAATTTGAGAAGCTGCATCCCTTCTGGCTTTGTTTGCTTGCTTTCTCCTGAGATACACATGCATGCGCCACGAATGTCTGCCCTTTCCGCCCCTGCTGGTTGGTTTATTTACCACAGTGGCCTGTTAGTCAAGGACTAACTTGTTTATGAATATAGAATATTCGGCGTGGCTGATTATTTTGTCAAATGAATCTTCTCAAGTCCTTTCTGTTTGAAACTGTCCCTCAGCTTTTACTAAAGAGAAAAATAGGACCAAAGCCCTACTTTCTAAGTTGTCATGTAGCACTCCAGAGACTCCTGTTTCCACCCTCTCATAGACCCCACCTCCCACATACCCCACCTCCCACAGACCCCACCCCCCACAGACCCCACCTGCCACAGACCCCCCCCCACAGATCCCACACCCCACAGACCCCCACTCCCACAGACGCCACCTCCCACAGACCACAACACCCACAGACATCACCTTGCTCCGATTTGTCTCACAGGGTTTCTGGGTCAGTAGACCATAGAAAACTAGAAACTTGAATATGCGGCTTTCCCTTTCCTCTACTGCCCTAACATTTTGTGGCACACAAGTCAGTTACTGCAGGGTTACTCTTCATTCCTTCCCCTTCTTATCTTACCGTTCATTTTTGTGTGTGTTTTTAACAATTGATGCATCTACCTCCTCAAAATTATTAAACTGGAGCCGGGCGTGGTGGCGCACGCCTTTAATCCCAGCACTCGGGAGGCAGAGGTAGGAGGATCACTGAGAGTTCGAGGCCACCCTGAGACTACAGAGTGAATTCCAGGTCAGCCTGAGCTAGAGTGAGACCCTACCTCGAAAAAACCAAAAAAAAAAAAAAAAAAAAATTATTAAACTGGTCAATTACATGTCCATCTTCTAGTTTGGGGGCGGTGTTTTATTTTTGCTACTTAAGACTTAATTTCAGGTAGAAGACAAAGACAAAAACCACATTCGCAATTCAGTTAGACACTTGGAGAAATGACAAATAATAAGAAGAAAAGGCATGTGCTTCTCAACTAGAGAAAGATGGTGGTGGGATGTGTACTATCAGAAGTGAACACCTATTATAGGAGATAAGGTCCAAGTGTAAAAACCAAGAAAAAGCCCTGACCCTCCAACCATCTACAAAGGAGCAGACAGCACAGGCAGGCAGGTCTTAATTGGCCTGAGTATGTGGGAGTTGCGTTGTTGCTTTATAAAATCACTTGTTTGTTTGTTTGTTTGTTTGTTTGTTTGTTTGTTTGACAGAAATAGGAAGAGGCAGAGAAAAAGAGAGAGAATGAGAATGGGCATGCCAGGGCCTCCAGCCACTGCAAATGAAGTCCAGACTCATGTATAACCTTGTGCATCTGGCTTACGTGGGTAGTAATGGGGAATCAAACCTAGGTGCTTAGGCTTCACAGGCAAGAGCCTTAACAGCTAAGCCATCTCTCCAGTATGCATTGTTTTTGATATACCTTTTGGTTGTGGGCCACCAGCTTTTAGGGACAGATGCTTTAAGGCTTGACATTTGAATAGGTTTGTGTCAGCTCTGAGATGTTTATATTTATTTTGGCATTTCATTTTTGTTTTAATTTGGCAGTGAGCTTAAGAGACTCTAGTTGAGTAGAGTCCATACCTCCTTATGCCTCCACTATCCACTGCTTCTAGAATTGTTTTCTTTTCTTGCTGTGAGCGAGTTTTTATTACCTTTGTTAGATCTTTGAGGATGACATTAACTTAAACTATACAACCCTTACATAACTTCTAATTGGCATTAAATGAAAAGTAAGAAACTAGTTATGGCTCTGCAGAGCTTTTTTGAAAATGAGCCATTTCATGTCACTCTGGTGAAAATCAGTACTAGAAACACTGTTTTTTTCCCCCAAAATCATTCAAAAATAACAAGACATGCCTTTCTGAGCAGCACTTAACCAAGTGTGCATCTCATCAAGATGATATTTATTTCATGTGACAAATACACATTTCCCAAGAAGTGCAGAAAAAAATTCCTATCTCCTATGCTCCACCTCATCAAGCACATATGTAAATGCCCAAACGCTAAAAGTTGATTTGATAGAAACAAAGTTTATGATATCAATCAATTCCAGATTCATCATTTGTCTTGTATTTCAACAAAAACAAAATTACGTTTGTTGTTAGGTAGTTTCTCTACTTTCCCCTGAAGAGAAAATAAGATAAAATACTGCACTTGTTTGAAGCAACCATGGATCTTGAAATAGTTTCGGATCCCAAGTTGCATATCATTTTACATAGGTTCATTTGCAAGTATAAATTTGGAAATCTTAGCACGAACTGTGATATCACTGTATTATCAAATCTTATTGAAGCCTCTTTTAATTGCGCCAGTTTAAATCTCTAAGGCATCAACTTTCACAAGTGTTCCACCTTTTCCCAGGGCGCTGCTGGCGCTGCTGCTGCTGCTGCTGTTACTGGGGAACACTGATTCAGAAACGAATTTTTCAAGCCGGATAAGCTGCCTGCATTTACTTTGCCCTCAACCAAACCACAACGAGGCCCACAACAAAAGACCATCATTAAGGCCTCAGAGGTAAGCCTCTGAATGCGTTCAGAAGGCAAGCAGTAACTCTGCTTTTAGAATAGACAAACGTAAAGCTATTTTTTTTTTGATTAATCTTAGTTCTGCCTCACATCAGATCTTTTCCTATGTATAAAAGAGTGTCCTGAAATAACAGGATGTGCTTGAGTACGTGTGTGTGTGTGTGTGTGTGTGTGTGTGTGTGTGTGTGTGTGTACGCCTGTGTGTTTTAGATTTTAGTTTATTTGTTTCAAAGTAGGGCCTCACTCTAGCCCAGAATGAACTGGAACTCAGTTGGTAGTCCCACAGTGGCCTCCAACTCACAGCAATCCTCCTTCCTCTGTCTACAAGTGCTGCGAGTAAAGACATGTGGTGCACCACCATGCTCCTTCCAAAGGATGTTTAACAAAGTGCATAGCCAGCAGAGGAAAAAAGGCTTCCAACCCCAATACTTACCTAATCCCCTCACTCTGCTTAAAGTTAATAGTCATCATGAACTCAGTGAATCCATTTCACTGTGTCTATAAAGATGCACAATCTATACACTGAAAATAAAAAGAACATCTACACAGTGTGGCTGGGTGTTTTCTCTAGATGTGTACATAGGACTGCCACACCTATCTGCAAGTAGCTCTTCTTAAACAACATTAAGTTGAGATCAAAACATGTTGGTTTTCATCTATTTAATTTACTTAAATGGATGTGTAGTATTATTGTCATTCTTTAAACATATTCCTCAATAAATAATTGTTTTTATTTATCTTTTAAGCTATTAGAGGTTCTACAAGTTTGTTCTTGAACGCATCAACTTTAGATGCAAAGAGAGGAATGCAGAATATTTTCAACTCATTCTCTCCAACATCATTTCTCATGTGATTTGAATTTGAATTTCTTATTTTTTTCCCCTCTTAGTTTTACCCAAAATTAGCACTTTTTAAATGGCCAATATAGACAGGCATGGTGACTCACACCAATAATCCACACACTCGGGAGTCAGGAGTAGGAGGATTGCCATGAGTTCAAGTCTACCCTGAAACTATATAATGAATTCCAGGTCAGCCTGGGCTAGAGTGAGACCCTACCTTGAAAAAAAGAAGTTAAAATGACCAATATATATTTTTACATTAATAATAGAACCATTTGCCAAAACACTTGTTAATATTGTGTATGGCATCCCATTCCTCTCTGAGCTGACTTCTGTTGAATACACATTAAAATGGATTTTCTTGGAAAACATGCCTTTATACTCCTAATCTGTGTTTATCTTCCTTTTACCTTTTCTATTCCTTCCTGCTGAAATTGCTATATAGTAATGCTTGGGGCTGGAGAGATGGCTTAGCCATTAAGGTGCTTACCTACAAAGCCAAAGGACCCAGGTTCAATTCCCCAGGACCCACATAAGCCAGATGCACAAGCAGGCACACACATCTAGAGTTCATTTGTAGTGTCTGGAGGCCATGGCATGCCCATTCTGTCTTTCTCTCTCTCCCTACCTGCCTGTTTCTCTCTCAAATAAATAAATATGCTATAATAATGCTTGATCTCATCTCATTGTCCACAGCACATGCTTCTGTTTTCTGTTATGCCCAGTTCTCGGCACCCCTAGTGACCACCAAGAGAACCAAACACGTATGCAAGGGCGAGGAGCTTTATTTCAGGCTTAAGCTCGGTCTCTTGACTTCACCAACGCAGTGGATCCATTCAAGAGCCCCAAGTAGTGGGAGGGTAGGGTTTTTGTAGGGATTTGAACATAGAAGAAGGGGATAGGTACATGATTTGTTGATTTAAACAGTGTACTCTTCTGGTTGGCTTAGGATTTTGGTGGGCAAAGTGGCGGGCTGGGTCTAGGGGAATTGAACTTATCTATGACTACAGGAATGTATGGCGTAATCAGTTTCCAGTGTTAAACCCATCCTTACCAGAAAATAAACAAACTTAGATCTTGCCAGATCAACAGAAACTTAGGCCTACTGAGGACTCTGAAGCCTGTCATGGTGTCCATCTAGTTCCTGAGTCCTTCATTTTCCAATGGCTATCTTTAAACATACCACCTTATTGATGACCTCCATGGATCTGCATTGCAATTTATTGACTCTTCAGCTGAATCTTGTTATATTTGACCTTCCCACTTGAGGTTTTTATACCAAGAACTATATTTTTCATTTCTTTAACTTCATATTGTCAGGACTTTTTCCAGTCTTTCTTTAGTCATAGTGACTTTATTTTTTTTTAATTTCTACCTGGTCTTTTGTCTCTTGAAATGCATTGAAGTATTTGACTTTGTTCTACAATTTCTAGCCCATGAAGTATACATCTACAATATATTATGCGTTAATTTTCTCATTTGGTGTTGCTTGTTTTTTTCACAAGGTTTGTTTTTCATAATCATCTTCATCGGTGTTGATTTCTGTGGACTCCTCCATGTGTTGTAAGCGATGCCCTGCAGTGCTGCAAGACAGTTTGAGGCTTGTCTCTGCATGGGACCCAGAGTCTCTGGCATTTTACTTTACGTACCCTCATATCCTGCAGTGCGTATGAATCTAGATAAATCTTGGTCGGGGCTTCTTATCTCTCACAGGTGGTTCTTCTTTACATACTTGATTTTTGCAATTAACAGGCTTCCTTGTTTCATTCACAGGAGTGTAGGAGACGCTTTCCCTGTACTGATTCCACCTATGACCCTCAGCACTTACGACTGCACATTCTCTAAAGAACGTTAAGTTCCAGATATCTCTGGAATATCATTTTATGTGTTCATATTTTTCCAAGGTATATTTGTGAAGAAATGTACATTTTATTCTGATATATTAAATAGAACACTCTGTTTCTTTCTGACTCAAGATTATATAGCTAGTGATTTTCATAGTTGACTGAGAAGTAGTTAAAAGTGAATAATAATCCTTTTACAGTTTTAGCATTGGGGCTCTGATTACTAAGGACCACTCTCTTTGCAAGGCCTTCAGGAAATTTGAAATCGCCTTATTCTCTAGCAGCATTTTCGACATCAAAAGGTTTTATTGAATGAATATATGAATACAAGGGAAAACATTTTGGCTGTTTCCTGAAATTGGTTTTGTAGGAATTAAGTTTCTCACTTAAGAAAAGATAAGTTTAGGACTTTCTCTTACTTGTCAGCTAGCTGCTTTTCACTCTTTCACACACTGAAATACCTTACTATTGTTATCTGAATACTGTATTTTGCAATTCTTATATCTACTATGAAATTCAGCTAAGAAATCCAGTTCCTGATATTTAAATTCTTTTCTCAAAAGGCTCATGGCATTATTCTTTAAAGATGTATCAACAATTATTCACTTTCCTCCCTGTCCCACACATTTTAGAGAGAAGGAACACAGGGAACAAAAATGAAGACCACAATCTCCTCCTTTTAGCTAAATTGGTACATCAATGATGACAAAATTTTAATGCAGGTAAAAAGATGATGTCATTTTAGAATTTTTCTGTTTGTTTTAGTTTAAAACCAGTAATAACCAAATAACCAGCTTTTACAGAGACATTTAATTAACTTAGATAATTTTATTTTGCTTTATATATAATCATATAAGTAATTCCATTTATGTTTTTAACCATTAAAAGTTAGAATAATGCCAATACTTTATGCTTTTATAGGGTCATTCAAGCTAGAATCCACTCCTTCCCTATACCAAAAATTTTACAATTTATAACTAAGGTCCATAAACCTTCTCAGGTATTTTATAATGGTGGTGCTCAGAGCCAGATGGCTTTAGGAGTACAGGAGTATAAGTATGAACATTCACTGATGATTACTTGATAAACTACCATAATTTTAACAATGGCCAATTAGCAGATCCTAATAAATTTTGCAGAGGACTCATGAAAATTTATCACGCTTGAATTCCTGCCACAGAGTCACCTCACTTTAAGCAATATACGTTCCTAAAAATGACATGGTGATTGGGACATTTCTAAGTAACAGCATAAGTTTTCACAGACCTCAGTTATCATGTAAGACACCCTGTCTCATTTCTCATTGGTTTGTAACTGGCGATGGTTTCCTTGAAGTCAGTGTTTTCTGCCCCCTATTTCTTTTTTAAATAATCAATATTCAATGGTCATTATGATTTGCACAACTCTTCAAATTATTTTGAAATGTGAGTAATTATATTCTATGCATTAGGAACAGTTATTGCTAAAACAATAGTTCATAAAATCCCCCAGAGGGTATATGTAGTGAAATGACTCCGTCATTTAAATGCTTGCCATGTAAATATGAGGATCTGAGTCCAGATGCCCATTACCCACACAAAGACCAGGCACATTATATGCCTGTAATACCACTACTGGGAAGGCAGAGACAGGAAGCTTCCTAGAGCTTGCTGGCTAGCTATTCCGGTACAATCTGAGAGCTCCAGGTTCAGTAAGAGACTCTATCTCAAAAAATAAGGTGGAGAGTAATTAAAGAGGGCACCTGCCATTGACCACTGACTTCCACCCCTATACCCACCCACACATGAACATGTACACGCATACACACACAGTTTTTTTAGGGCTAGGAATTTCTAGCTCAGCAGTTAGAAGTGCTTGCATACAAAGCTTAACGGCCTGAGTTAACTTCCCAGTACCCTCATAAAGCCAGATAGGCAAAGTGTACATGCATCCAAAGTTCATTTGCAATGTCAGGAGGCCCCGGTGTGCCCATTCTCCCCACTCCAACCCTCTCTTTCTCTCTCTCCTTGAAAATAAACAAAAATATTTTGATTCCTTTTGAAAATGTGAGATAAAGATAATGGGAAGAAAAATGGCAAGTTATTTCATGATGATCATGTTTAACTTTGCAATACTGCTACACACAGGGTATCTTCTTCCTATTTAACAAATTCAAAACAAGGAGAATAAAGGAAGGCAGTGGCAGTGGCAGGATTTGAATCAATATCTCTGACTCCCGAGTCTACCCACTTTCTACTCTGAAGTAGGCTTTAACTTGACCTAACTCTGAAAGCTAATTTTCACAATAGGAAATACACAAGTGTCTGATCTCATGAAATTCTACAAAAAAATGAATTGCCCAGTTACTTACAGATAAGAGCAAGTAACAAAGTCCTGAAATAGACAGAAACTAAGTTGTATGCATTTTCGATTTACTATCACCATTTTTGGAACTCAACCATGTTGCATCAACTTGTGAATCATGGCCGTCATTGCAATTAGTGAGAGGGGAAATGACTCTGCCAGTGGTGAGCTATGGAGAAACAAGTTCACCGCTAGTTTCGTTAGGTACAGCCTGGAACCTGGTGAGCCCTTTGACTATTCCTTAACTGTTATTGTTTGTTTTTTTTTTTTTTTTTTGACAGTTTCTTCCATATAATGCATTTTGATCTATTTTCCCTAACCGTCTTCTCTTATTTTCTTCCCCCTACAAATAACACCCTGTTTCTTCCCCATTAACCACCAGCTTACTTCCATGCCTTTTTATTTTGACCCACTGAGTTAAATTGAGGTTACTTGCATAATCATGAGTAGGAGGTCATTTACTGAGGAGGAGGCCACTTACCACTGGCTACATGAACATGACTACCCCTCTCCCAGAAATAATTAGCTGCCATTAGCTACTCTGGGAAGTGTGGGGTTTTAGGACCCCTTCTCCTGATACATGACAAAATGTTAACAGATTCAGTCTTATGCAGAAAGTCACAGCTGCTGTGATTTCATGAGTGTAACAGCCTTGCCATATCCACAAGACAGTGTTTCACAGCCCTCCTCCCCATACTCCTGCTCTTACATTTATTCACACCCTGTTCTGCCATGTTCCCTAAGACTTGGAGGTGATGGGTCATATGTCCTGTTTAATGCTGAACACACAGAAGTTACTTATTTTTACCCTTTATGGGGCAAGAAAATCAGAGGAAAATCTTACTGGGTTGCTGGGAAGGAATGAGTGGCCAATGGTGTTGCTTCAGCATCTATTAAGGAAGAGGTTCTTGGGTTCAGGAAACAATTACATCCAGAAGTGAAATGACGGAAAAAATTTGTGACATAAGCATTTCAAGAAAGAATCACAGAAGCTGAGATAAGCCTGTTGTATCTGGAGAAGGAAGTAGATCCACTGATGGACATGTATTAAAAGGTAACTGTTAACCAGAGAAGTGCAAGTCAAAACCACACTGAGATGCCCTGTCACCCCAGTGAGACTGGCAATCTTAGGAAAACAAAAACTACCAGTTACAGCAAGCATGCATGGGGAAATAACCTTTACACACTATTGGTGAGGATATAAATTAGTATAGCCACTATGGAAGTAAGTTTAGAGGGTCTTCAGAAATATAAAAACAAAACTATCATTTTATCAATGGGTCTATATCCAAGGTAATAAAGTCAACATATAACACATACGCCTGTACACCAATGTTTATTATAGCACTATTCACAATAGCCAAGTTATGGAATAAGTCTAGGTGATGAATGGATGAAAAAAATGTGACACAGGTATACCAAAAATATTATTCATCTATACAGAATAATGAATCCATGTCAGGGATTTTCAGGGAAATAGATGGAAAGGAACACCATGATGTTAAAGGACATTGACCAAATTCACAAAGACAAATAACACATATTTTCTCTAAAATATAGGATCTAAAATAAAGCAGAGATTGATATGTAAGAGGGAGTTTATTAGGAATAAGGAAAGGAAGTAAGAAGAGTAGAGAAGACAGTGTGTAGTGGGGGGTAAATATGATCAAAATGTGGTATACTTGTGTATAAAATATCATAATGAAACCCACTCTCTTTTGTGCAACCTATGCTAGTTAAAAACGTTATATCATCACATCTTGGCCTTGGGCTAAGATCAAGTATAGTCTCTGCTTTTACCAGTTTGAAAATAAATAGCTAGAAGAATAGAAGCCATGAGGCCCAAGCTCATAGATATCAGAAATCAAGATGATTTCACAGAAGACTAGGTCATATGAGGA
This sequence comes from Dipus sagitta, assembly GCA_036346955.1. NCBI lineage: Eukaryota > Metazoa > Chordata > Mammalia > Rodentia > Dipodidae > Dipus > Dipus sagitta. Next base: position 27,093,066 of record CM070784.1, read on the forward strand.
AATGAATATTACAGAAGTTTCATAGAGCTTTAAAAAGTGTTTCTGATGAAACTGTCTTTGAATTTTAAATTTGAATGTCTTGCTCAAGGTTACACATGTTATGACAATCCAGACAACCACACAATTATATGATGTAGATGGTCTAAAGATTTCTCCAATTCTGATGAGCAACCCTTCTGAGAAGGGGAAAGTTGACAGAATGTACATTTTAAAAGACAATCTTGAGACTGGAGAGATGGCTTATTGATTAAGGTGCTCGCCGGTGAAGCCTAAGAGCTCATGTTCGAACCTCTAGGTCCCATGTAAGCCAGATGCACAGTGATACAAGTGTGCAGTGTTGCACATGTGCAAGGGGGTGCATGCATCTGGATTTCATTTGCAGCAGCTGAAGGCTCTGGTGCATCCATTCTCTCTCTCTCTCTCTCTCTCTGTCTCTCTCTCTGGCTCTTTCTCTCTCCCACACATAATTTTTTTTAAAGGAGGACAATCTTGGGGAAATATATGAATTTTAGCTAATGAGAAATATGCAAATGTAGCTCATTACATTTTAGTGCTAAGTGAACACACTGAGTAATGTTACATAAATGTCCTCTGCAAATTTGGAAAGGGTTTACAATTTATTCCTAATGATAATGTGTTAAATTAATTCTTAATTGTAATACCTAAAGCTCAAAGGACAAGGGCTGGCTGTCTCATGTGTTTTTATTGAAGTATATACAATCTTAATTTTGTGCACTTCTGACTTGTGAAAATGAAATTCATTTATATAAATAATCTATGTAATTTTAAAGACTATTCCCAGTCATGCTGGCAGACTATGTGGATATGTCACTAGTCAGAAGTGTCTCTCATCCCATTTCATCCTAATATTGTTCTATATTTCTTAATACAAATTATTCAGTGCATTAATGAAAATACTTAGTGATGCTTATTTGAAGGCAAGGTTCAAGATCAGAGTAACTTTTCCCTGGGTCTCAAACTCACTCACAAGCTACTTTCTTCTTTCTTTCCCTCTGCCCCTTAGCACTACATCCCAAAGAATGGAGAAGCTTGTTATCAACACAGGAAAAGAAATGGTAGCTTATGTCAGTCCAAAAAATACGCAACACTGCGATTGCAGAAGAGGTTATTCACAAAAATGGTATATAGCTGAGTGTTTGCATGAACTCATTAATAAAACACACAAAAGTAGGTAGAAATGAATGAGAGTTCTAGTCTGGGAATAGTGACAATCATAGTCCATAATTCTTACAGAGTAATTTTTTTTAATGAGAGAGAGAATTGGTATGCCAGGGCCTCCAGCCACTGCAATTGAACTCCAGACATGAGTGTCACCTTGTGTGTATGTGTGATGTTTTGCTTGTACCACCTTTGTACATATGACTTAAGTGGGATCTGGAGAGTCAAACATGGGTCCTCAGTCTTCACAGGCAAGCACCTTAACTGCTAAGCCATCTCCCCAGCCCATTACAGAGGAATTTTAATAAAGTATACTTAATGTGATCAAAAATTCCTAAAATTATATCAGGTTTGGTACTGCTGTGTTTAAACATGATGTGTGCCAAATGTAAAATTCATTTTACCAAGATTTATAATAACTACAAACTAAGTTGCTAAAATTCTTCACAAATAAGTGGTCGTTGCTTTATTTTTGACTTTGATCATGTACTCTTAATAGTTCTTTGCTGAATTTTATACTTTAACAGGGAATTTGAAATTTCCATTTACATGCTATACACAAAATTGGTTATAATATCTGACTTGCCATGAGGGACAAATCTAAATCATTTTTAAAACAAAATGTAAAAATGTCCCCAAAAGACTAGTATATATGATAAATGCAGTTTGTAAAACATGATTGTCTTCATTTATATTACATCAAATGTGTGGGAGATATTTTTTAAAGATTTTTTTTTATTTTAAAATATTTTGCTCAAGTCTCTGAATTATACCTAGCATTTTACCTAAAACTTTTAAGAAACCCAAGTTAGCATCATAAAGATTATACATTATTTAACTACATAAAATATCATTCATATAAAATGTGGCTGCTTGGAAAATATTCCAGGTATTTTACAAGGAACAATATAGTTGGAGACCCCAAATACACACAACTGTATAAGCAATTAAAATCAGTGATAAAAATCAGTGTACCATGCCAAAGGCCTTTTGAAATAAAAGAGCTTTAAACCTACAGAACATAAAAGGAGGCTAATTTAGTCATTATCCTCAACTAAAAAGAAAGGACACTGCCTAGCCCTGGGCTAGCAGACAGAAAACCCTACACCTATGCCTCTTAAGTTATAGATAGATCATTGTCTATCCTCAAAAGCTCACAAGATTTGCTGTTGCTACTACTGTTTTGGCTTTGGTTTTGTTTTAATTCTTTTGAAGATGCTCTGTTCAGAGAGGAATAGCACCAAATAGACCTTAACTATGGGTGTCAATTATAAACATAACATATACTAATACCCTATCACCACAAAGCTTTTTACAATTAAGAAATAATCAACTATTCACTGTTTGCACAATTATTCACTCCAGGTCCTTTGAGAATATAAAACAGCTGAACAGTTGTGGGTGAGATAAGAAAAAGAAGGAAGTTTTAAAATCATTCTAGAAAACAAACACAAATTAAAACCAATTTAATACATTTGACTTTCTGACATGATAGGAAATGCATTAATTTGTTAAGAATGATCAAAAATACGTAAGGTATCAAAATTTTAAAATACTCTTTAAAAAGAGTAGACAGAGGTCTTGCTTCATAATCTTTATAAAAATTGAACTGCCTACTCTTTTAGATGAACAGTCACATACTACTCTAGAACTCTGATCTTAGCATGAGCTCATTGAATAAGGTACAAAATTCTAATTTCTCTGCAGAAATGAACTTTATGACATGATTTAATATGGCCTGGCATATACTTAAGATTAAAAGAAATGTGGAAGGAAGCCACTTTTGTCACCAAGAGTGTACTTTCAAGTGAATTGCAAACAGAAGTATCTTGCTAAATGTATTTTTAGTTTTTCTACCATCGACGTGTTAGAAGAAAAAAAAAATACTTCACACTTCTCTTCCACCTAATCAGAAGTTGCTTTGTGAAATTCACAAGAAGGGAAGAAAAAGAACATTCACAAATATGAAAAACAGTTTTCTTTTTCTCCCATGTTCATCCGAAGAGAAGCTGAAGATAAAGTAGTCAGCCAAAAAGGAAAAGAGAGCAAGCTAGTGTACCTGAAAATGAAATTTGTGTCCAGGAGAAAGCCACTTCCTGCTGCTTACTCCTACTTAGACTCTCTGTTCAGTTGGAGTGGAAGCTGACTTTCCTAGAAGAGACTTGAAGAAGCTCCAAACAGCCTTGGAGAACAGGAATGGAAGGGGTCAATTGGAATAATTGATTAAGTTAAAGCATTTCTGAAGCTCATTCCGCTGCTCAGTATGCAGACATCGGATCCCTGGCAAGTGTATTTTACCTGTACTAAACTGGGAGAGCACTTCATGAACAACATAATCAGAAGCCTAGGGGGAGTCCAGGATTGCATTACGAATTGTAAAGATCCACTTATTTAGCCTTCAAGATGTGTTCCGCTTGCTGCTCATACCTTTAAATGGCATAATCATACAGTTGCTACGGGCTATAATCAATCCTACTTAGAGAGAGACTCACTGTGCTAACAGATCTATACAATAGTGGGGGAAATCCATGACAAGTAGCTATATTAGTCAATAAAATTCTGCATTGAGAAAAATAAGAATAAACAGGTGGGAGAGATGGCTTAGTCAGTAAAGTGATGGCCTTGCCAGCATGGGGACCTAAGTTCAATGCGTAGAACCCATGTGAAAAGACTATACATAGTGACATGTTCCTGTCATCCCAGCATTGGGGAGGCAGAAACAGAAATATCTCTAGTCCTCACTGGCCAGCCAATCTAACCTAATGGGTGAGCTCCGGGTCATTTAGAGACCCTGTCACAAACAAACAAACAAACAAAGCTACCAGGAGAATAGCATATGTGAGGATACCCATGTTTGTCTTCTGGCCTACTCATGTACATGCATTCTCACATACATGTACACAAACACACACACACACCACAATACACATACAAAATAAGAATAAGCAAGACAAAAGCTGCAGACAAGGAAATTTTTTTAAACACTCAAATATAAAATCAGAGACAACGGAAAAAAGGAAAATGAAGAAATGCAGAACTGTTCCTGGGAAAGACTAGATGCTACATGCTAAGAAAGTATATTTTAAAACAAAATATCCTGCCAACCCAGAAAACCTCTCCACAAAGTTAGGAATAGGAGGAAGAGAAGGCAAAGAAAAGTTTTATATTTGCATAAACATTAAAGCTGAGTATGATTCACATTATAGGTATTCCAAAGACTGAAAGAAATTTAACCCTATTGTACAGCCAAGCAGATACAACCTACTACATGCACTTTACAGAATAATCAATAACTAGTGCTCAAGTAAGAGGACAAGGCAGTGACTTGTGTATACCAGTCTATACTAGATTGGCCTAATCTCTGGGGTTGCCAATTAGATTTTGTAACTAGTTTGATCAAAAGGGAAAATAAGTTTTCTGTAACCTTATGACAAAAGGTAGTTTTGCAAATTGGTGCAAGGACACTCTCTAAGTCAGGCTCTCATCTTCCCAGAGAAAGCCAGAGATGGGAAATCTTTTATGTACTACCACCGTGTCTCAAAGGGATGACTCCTAGGTCCTTCACAAAGACATCCATGGGAAAAGAAGCTGATTTGGCTTTTGAAGTATGTAATTATAAATTTTCTAAAGTTAATGCCCTAAAAAAAGGTCAGAGTTATGGGAGTCTCTTTCCTCATGCCCTACGATAGAACTGAATCTCTTATTTTCATTTATTTGCCTTTATATTCAGTGAAACTGGAGATGAAGAAAAAAGTTAAATATATTTTTGAAAACTTAAGATGTACAGAAAATATTTAATCCCCAAAACGTAATGGATATTGGGGCTGGAGAGATTGCTTAGTGGTAAAAGGCCCTTGTTAGCAAAGCCTGACAGCCTAGGTTCGATTCCCAGTATGCATATAAAGCCAGATGCTCAAAGTGGTACATGTATCTGGAGTTTGCAGCAGCAAGAAGTCCTGGTGTACTCATTCTCTCCCACTCCTTTCTCTTAAATAAATAAATAAATATTTTTAAAATAATATTAAAATAAGTAGTTGAAAGACTGAGTTCTTAGAGATCACAAACATCATCATGAATTAGTAATATTTAAACAGATTGAAGTGGAAATGATTTTAAAAAATTAAGAGATGTGGGAGATCCATCTAGAAGAGCCAATATTATTTAATATCCATCCATGCAGAAACACAGAACAGAAATTAAAGGAAAGGAAATGGAGCAATAAGAAGATGTTAAATAGCAGAAGAATGTCATAGAACAGCATTTTGTTTTGTTTTGTTTTTTCAAGGTAGCGTCTCACTCTAGCCCAGGCTGACCTGGAATTCACTAGTCTCAGGGTGGCCTGGAACTCACGGCGATCCTCCTACCTCTGCCTCCCTAGTGCTGGGATTAAAGGCGTGCGCCACCACACCCAACTAGAACAGCATTTAAAAAAAAAATAAATATAAGGCAAAATAATCTATGTGACATTTCACATTGTGAATATCAATGTGCACCCCAAAGGCAAAAATGAGGTTGCCTTCAAGGCAGAAAATTCAGGTTAGCACTACTTCACCACTATTTATGAGGAGAGAGGGAGATTGAGAATGGGCATATCAGGGTATTCTTCCACTGCTAACAAACTCCAGGTAAAATACACTTGCCAGGGATCCTATGTCTGCATACTGAGCAGCAGAGTGGGCCTCAGAAATCCTTTAACTTAATCAGTTATTCCAATTGACCCCTTCCACTCCTGTTCTCCAAAGCTGTTTGGAGCTTCTTCAAGTCTCTTCTGGAAAAGTCAGCTTCCACTCCAACTGCGGACAGAGAATCAAACCGGCCTGTCAGGCTTTGCAGCAAGCACCTTACACAGCTGAGCCAACTCTCCAGCCCTTAATTTGAAGTTATTTAAACTTGGATTTGCATCCATAGTTAAAACTAACTTGAAAGTAAAGTAACAGTTTTAGACAAACAGAAGACAACATGATATTGCCAAACACTGTTTCTTCCTTCACAAAGAAGAAAAAGAAGGAAAAAGAAACCAATGAAATGAAAAAGAAATCCAACAGAAAGGAAGTGCCAGGAGCCAAAATAACTTCCCAGACTACACTAAACAGATGGGAGTAGGATGAGACTAGAGAAGCTATTCTAGAAAACACTTAACATGTTGCTAGAACAGAAATGCAAAGGTTCTCTTCAAGTAGAAAGAGGGCATGATTGAAATCATGCAAACTGTGATTTAGGCAGGAAAGCATCTTAATGGTATTATGAAGGAATATATGATACTTGGGAGGGGAAAATTGATAGCTAAATACTCAAAGGACAACAGCAAAAAATATATACATTAAACTCATGATTAAATAATGAACTAAACTAGGCATGGCATAATTTTCATACTTCCTGCTATGTAAGAAAATAATTTTAACTTGGCACTTGAAATAGTCCACCAGCAAATACAGCACAATATTTTGTTAGCCACTTATAAATAATGCTGTCTTAAATGTTTAGGAAACAGTTTCACAGATGAAGAGAAATTCCAAAAGAAAACCTTACTTAGTAATGTTGAGTGTCCAAAGTCACTCATTCAATTAGCACTCATCTAAAGAATTTCAGGGTGATTATTCCAATTGTGTAACAGAAGTAAAAAAAAAAGCAACTAACAAGTTTGGAAGAAGGAGGGGGGAGATTTTCTGCTCTGTTCTGGTGAGGAGCTAGTCTCCCAAGGGACTGAACGAAGGAACAGCTGAGTCTGGGGGTGCAGATCAGCAGTCAGGTACTTACTTAGCATGTGGAAGACTCACGACCACCAGCAGAAAAATAGCCATAGCTATATGAGGGTAAATAGGAAACTAGGGCTTAGTGTTTTGAAGATAACTGCCAGAAATGTGACCACAAAGGGTGATCAAAAGTTACTTTTGAGTTGTAGAACTGGGATTTGGGGAGAAAAAGTTCACATTAATTTAATTAATTTATTTGTTGCCCAAATTTATTTCCAATTCATATAATATTTTATGCAGTATATTTTATTACTGTATGACAAATTCTGTTAGACTTTTAGAAAATAATATATATGTCTCTATATTTGATTAGCTCAATTTCTCATACAAATCTTCTCTTCACAGATGGCCCTACCTCTGCAGACTTACATTCCTTGGTATTCATAAAACTGTATTTGATTTTGTAATCCAATGTGATATTCACTCAATTCAGTACCATAAGCATATCTTTTTGTATATATATATATATATATATATATATATATATATATATATATATATGTGTGTGTGTGTGTGTGTGTGTGTGTGTGTGTGTGTATCAGGTCTTTTGTCAGAAAATAAAAGTATGAGGCCCTATGCCAAGAGGAAACAAAAGTATTATTTGTTTATAGCTATCAGTTCACTTAGGAGTCTAAACTTTTAGATCATCTTTATGCTGTTTTTATTCCTTTTATTCCTGTTGACAAGTCAGTCATTTTGGAAGCTTCCTTGAATACTTGAATTTGAGGAAATTTTTACCAATGTTAAATATAGCAAAAATACATCAGCTTGACTCTTGTAACAGATGTTTGCTCCCTTCATATTCGTGCCTACATTTCCTGCAATACATTTTAAGTTCCATAATAACACCAATTATATATAATATATTACATCCCCAAGTCCTCATCGGAGTACTATGCATGTAGCAGGTGTCCAATAAATGTTTTCATGTTGGACTGACTTAATCATGGCTACCACCGTCATTCAATTTATGGTCAGCAATAAAATAATGTTTCCCCAGTTACATATAAACAAAAGGAAAGTGTTTTACCTCTTAGCTACTTTTACATGTGCTAATAAAATTCTTCTAAAAGAAACAAAGCAAATATAAAAGAGTAACCTGTGATTCATAAACACAGAAATATTGCAGTCACATGTCACAGGATCCCTTTAAATGTGAACAAATACATCCTGAATGATACAACATAGTCACATGTGTTTTTCTTTACAAACCCTTGCATTTATCATTTAACAAATGTCTGGACCTAAGTAGGGATAATGGAGTGAGTTCCAAAGATCTGAAATCCCTCTGAGAAAAATCAATTCCTGAATTACTAATTTAAAGCCCAATCTTCCCCCATCTCAGCTGCCTCACAGATGGAACTTTTCACTCAAGGGTCATGGCACAGTGATGTTCTCTTGTCCCTCAGTCAGAGAAATACTTGGAAAGTAGCAATATGTTATTAATTCACAGAGATGCATCACCATTGATGATCTCTGGTGGATTGTCATGTCTGTCCTCAAATTCTTCTCCTATAACCTTGAAATGAAAGCAAAAAATTCCTACTTTAAAGTCACTGCTTTACAAATACATATATTAGAAAGTATTTTGATGAGTAGATATTAAAAGTAAAAGTATCAGTAGATATTAAGTACTGGGGAAATGACTCAGAGGTTAAAAGTGCTCTGTGTGCAAGATTGATGACTAAAGTCTGAATGCCCAGGACCCATATCAGGCAGGACATAAGTGAAACAAGTAGCTGTAATCTCAAGGTACCTATGGCAATAGGAGACAAGCTAAGAGAAAACCATGAAGCTTGCAGGGCCAGCATTTACAGTGGCAGAGAGAGAAAGAGAGAGATCAAGGCAGAGACAGAGAAGAGAGAGAGTGGGGGAGAAAAAGAGAAATAGAGACTTTGCCTCAAAAACAAGGTGGGGTCTGGAGAGATGGCTAAGTGGTTAAAGCGCTTGCCTGAAAAGCCAAAGGACCAAGGTTCGACTCCTCGGTACACACATAAAGCCAGATGCACAAGGTGGCTCATGCGTCTGGAGTTGCTTTGCAGTGGCTAGAGGCCCTGGTGTTCCCATTCTCTCTCTCTCTCTCTCTCTCTCTCTCTGTCTCTTTCTTTATCTCAAATAAATAAAATATTTTTTAAAAGCAAGATGGAAGTAAAGGACATATACCCCTAGCTTATCCTGTGTTCTAAATACACACAACACACACACATACACATGAGGAGGAGCAGGGTGAGGAGAAGGATAGGGCGTGTCTGGAGTATAGAGATCATGCTTGGGATGAGAGTGGAGAAGTGGGACCCAGAGAAGATGCAGAATGGAGGACTCAAGAGGCTTTGCAGCTGAGAAGTATATGGAACCACGAGGAAGGAGAAAACAGCTTCACATGATAAGAGTATGGCTGCTTCCCTGAGGCCTCCCATGCGTTCTGAGAGAGAACAGAGGAGATGAAAGACAAACTGACCACAAACCCAACAGACTTGGAGTAGATTGTGCAGATTACTGAATAGAGGATACTCAATCATATGCTGTTAATTTTTCTTGAACAACAAGTAATAATCTATTTTTTTTTTTCTTGAAGAAATACTACTTGATCAGAGCAAGGCAACCTTCTGTGAGGAAATGGCAATATAGAATAATGAATGCTCCATGAAGTCCCGAAGAAAACGTAACTTAAATCTGGTTTTTCAAAACGGATGTATAATTATGAGTACAGTTAACTCTCACTGCATATTAGAATCACACGGGAACTAGTAAAACATAATGATTCCCAAGATTCATCCTCCTACCAGACATTCTAATTTAACTGAGCTGAAGTGGGACCCACTATGCACATTTTCAAGGTTCCCTGAGTGATTCCAATGTGCACCTCAAGTTGCAAACCTCAGCTGAAGCCAAGACACAAGCCTGAAGGCTTAGAAGCCCCTGTTCTGTGTACTGCTGGCACATAATTCTTGATGGTCCTTATTTTTCCCCATTAAATTTCTGATGTCACCTAGTGCTGTGGTCTGAATCTTAAATATCCCTGTAGGGTCTCTGGGTTAAAGGCTTGTTCGCCTAGGAAATGCTATTGGAAGGTGGTGTGTTGGGAGCCATAAAGCAAAAGCCTCTCCATTTTGCCTGGGCCTGTTCTTAAGTTGACTCATTCACCAGAAAGCTGGTCCATCCAGCTTGCAGTTAGGAATGTGGTCTGCAGAATCTTATCATTTGCTAAAGGCCAGTTTATGATCAGGATGTCAAGCCGTTAAGGCAAGATTAGGAAAACACCCGGATACATCTCCTCTAGGTTCCCTAAGATTAGCTAAACACCCAGTTTCACCTCCTCTTAGTTTCCTAACAATTCCGGCCCTAAGTCACGTCAGGCAGCTTACTCCCCCCTTTTCTTCCCCTATATAACCACTGTGTAAAAAATAAATAAAGAGACCTTGACAACTCTTTGCTTGGTCTCGTTCCTTCTTTCTCACCCATCTTTACACAGGCCTGGTCTCCCTCGCGCTCCCCGAATAACTGAGTCCTGCTGGACGGGACAGTGGTGGAACTTTTAGGAGGTAAGTCTTGTTAGTGGTCTTTTGACCACACTGGCCTGCCTTTGAAGGAAATGGTGTGACCCCAGATCTTTCTTTTTTGCTCTTTCCTGACCATGAGGTAAGCAACTTTGCTCCTTCATGTGCTCCCACCACGATGTGCTGTCTGTCTACAGGCCCAAAGCCATGGCGTCTACCAGTCAGAATTTCACAACTGTGAGCCAAGTAAACCTGTTCTAATGTGATGATCTGAAATACTGCTCATAGTGATGGTAAGCTGATAAACATACCTCCATAACTCTGAATAGACCACTTACAGTAGTGCTATAGACTAGCCTTTCTGATTTAGTTCTCACCCATATATAGCCAATTTCATATGTCAAAAAAAAAAGAAAAAGATTTAGGTACAAATAACCTAACTCTAAATACCACTCTACAATTGGAATCTCATGAGCCTACTAATTACAATGAAAAATACTATCTTAAATCTTGGAGCTGGAGAGATGGCCCAGTCATTAAAGGTGCTTGCTTGAAAAGCCTGATGACCCAGGTTTTATTCCCCAGTATCCATAGAAAGCTAGATGTACAAAATGTCACATGGAGTTTATTTGGAGTGCCAGAGGCTCTGGTGTGCCCATACTCTCTTTTTCTTTCTCTCTTTTCTCTCTTTCTTTCTCTCTCTCTTTCAGCATGCAAATAAATAAGATAAAAATATTTGAAAAGAAGAAACCTTTATTTTATGTGTTGTGGTGGGAAAAGTCAAGGAAGCACCAGAAAGAGTATCTGATGATAAAGTGCTTAAAAAGAACCATTGAAAGATATGCATATATGTTCACTATCTTGATGGGGATGGTTTCATGAATGAATGCATATGTCAAGACTGATCAAATTGTAGACTATATTAAGTATATTTCCTCTATTGAATGCCAGCTATAATTCAATAACATTTGAAATATAAAGACTCTACTTCTTACATGTCTTTCAAGTTTGTTATGTCTTATATAAGCATTTCCAAAAAAGACATTTCATTCTCTTTTATCTTCAAATTACTTGCTTCTCATGCCTTTAAAGATCTAGAAATCTGACATCAAAAGGAGGAAGACAGATTCCAACCTGCAGATATCTCTTGTAAGGGTCTCAGAATTGCTGAAGAAAGACCCCAGACTCAAATAGTATATAAAAACAAAGAGCGTTTATTCCGCAGAATCAGCCAGCATGCAACCATTTATACAAAATGGCGACCCCAAGAGGAGCACACAAGCCCCTTTTAAGCACAACTAGGGGAATTTCAGGCAGATTAGGTAATCGTTTTAAATGATTGGCTAGGCAAGCAGCAGTTACAGTTGTACATCTCTGATTGGTTGGAGCAGAAGGCGCCAAGGGTTGCAAAAGGGACATGTCTGGGTATGTTTGGACATGTCTGCAGAAACTGACTCAGCCCCAAGATCCCGCCACCTTGGGCATGCCCTTCGTGGTTTTTCCCAGAAGTCTTGCCTGCCTCTCCGGGGAAACTAAAACTTAGGCCTGGCTGTAAAGTGAAGCAAATTTGATCCTCTCACTCTCTTCCTAACTCATTTAGTAGTTGAAGCTAAAACTGTTAACTATTAGCTAGGAAGTGAGATGTTCCTAATAATTATCAGTATATTATAGTCACCATAAATTTACATTTATCTCCCACAGGGAAAGGATATACATGCCCTACCAGCAGATTTGGAACACAAAAGAAATCAGACAGTGGGAGAAGGAAGGCCACCCATTACAGTAGGAAATTCTGGGTACCTAAGTATGCATAGCAGGGTGATGGGCTATAGAAGTGAACTGCATGCAAATGAAAGTGGTGGCCATCTCAGAACTCTGCATGCAAAACCATCATGACATGCAAACGCATCCTTTCTTGTTTTCCAAGCTGGTGTGGCTGTTCAGGGACATTCTACTCTTTACTGATTAATGTTTTCCAAAGGCATAATCTCCTAAAATATAGAAAATAAACGAGTTGTCACTTGGATGAGGATTAGTTATATCCTGTTAAATTTCATATGCACATAGTGAAGAAGGTAAATACTCAAATATGTAAATTTTGAATTCCCACATAAATATCACAGTGAGAATTCCACCTAATAACAAATTCCTTACTTAGCAATCCCTTCAGATAAATCTATGGTTTTAAAAAAGAATGTTTGAACAGGGATAAATTTGAAGTAATAAAAATGTTACTTATGAAGCTGATAGTTTTCAATTATACCTTCAAACACTGTGTTTCTGTTACTGAGAGGGGGTACAGATAGGATGACTGGACCCCTGAAGGTAAAAAAGACAGGAAAGTCTGAACTTGCTAGAAATCAAAGCTGATGTGATTTCTTATCTCTTGCCTAGTTCCCTAAACCTGTTTCTCCACAACAACCAGGACCCCTCCTGAGAGGGAAGTCTTTCATAGGAATTAAACATTACCATTGCTCTCTAATTTTTTTTAAGATTCATAGATGTTTTTAAATGTCTTCCCCAAACACCAAATCCTAGGCTACATTGTGAAACTAGTAATATCTAACCAGAAGTATGAGTCAGCTGAATTTTATCATTTTTCCCTTGTAGCAAGAGCTCTTTCTATGCTGAGTCTATCACTATAACCGAATGGATATCCATGCTGGGGAGACCCAGTAGGACAACCTAATGTCAAAGAATTTTCCCTTTTACTCATTGCCCTAGAGGAAACCTAAAAATCACTCTCACTCCAGCAGTGTCCTGATGGCTTTCCCAGAGTAAAGGCTCTCATGGAGAATTTTTTATCATTCTTAATTAGACTGAGCACCTCTGGGGAGTTATCTCTTATGACTCAGATTCATTTACTGAGTAGTACTGGGAATATGCACTCTGCAAAGCTCATGTTTTCAAAATGCTCAGCTTACTCAGTCAGGGGAATTTCTTTATTTTCTGGCATTCTAATTTAGGCATTTCCACAGCCAGCCCACGGGAACCCATGGGGCAAACCACTGACTTCTTTCTTCTAGGGAGCATTTCGTATTCCCAATATTCTTTCACCTTTCTCCCTTACTTCATTAAAATGTATCCTCCCTGTATTTTATGCCTCTGGTTCTGTTTGACGATTTGACTTTTTTTTTTTTTTCGTTTTGATTTCAGGTTTAGCTGACTCAATCTGGGAAGCCTACTGGAGAGCATTTTTTGCATTTCAATAATGATCATAAATTCCTGAGCCAAAACTAGTAAAGAAGGAATAATGGAAATTTTACATATAATGAAAGTCCATTAAATGTCTTTGAAGAGCTCTTTGAATGTGATGACTGAAACACTTTCCTGCTCTCAAACAAACAAGACCACAACAATATCAATGCTAAAGCATACCTAATACTGACATAAGCTGTCAGTCATAAGTGATCAGTAATTATTTAGCTAATTATTTATCTAATGAAATGAATATTCATTTCAGTGAAAAAAAAGGGAAGAGGGGAAAAAGCTGATTCCATAAGAAATATGTGAGACTTGAGGAAGAAGTCAATGAGTCATGATCAGAAAAGCAGTAAGGGAGCCAAGGGAAGACTGACCCAGAGAAGAGAGTGGGGAGAGGATTTCGGGGAAATTTTGGATTTTTAAAATAATGTCAAACCCTATAGCTGTGGGAATCTAGGAAATGAGAAGTTTAAAAAAATTGACTGGCTATTATGAATGCTTTATAATCTCCAAGAGAGAATTTGGGAGGGAGATATGATGAGAGAAAAGAAACAGATTTTAGAAACTGATTGAGGAATTATAGGAAAAAAAATGGGAAAATGTGAGCAATATTCTATGGACTATTCTTCCAAGAAAGCAAAAGAGAAGTGAAAAAAGTATTGGTAAAATTATTGACCTGAATAAGATAACATGTACATTCATGTAGGAAATACCCAAGAATGTTTATTCCCTGAGAAAGAACCCAGTTGGGATAAATGAAAACAAGGTGTCCAAGCAGATGCAGAGAGGAGTTGAAGTTGAGGATTAGTAATTAAAAACAAGGTAGTGAACTATATAATTTAAAGAAATAAATACCATGAATTTAAAATGTGAAATGGTAGGGAAGTAAGTGAACCTCTAATCCACAGAGCATAAAATAGCATAAACTGAGTTAATTCTCATCATTTACTAGATATGGGAGATTGAGGAGAATGTAAAAATCTTTAAAAAGATATACCCCAAAACACAACACAACACACACACACACACACACACACACACACACACACACGGACAGAGAGAGAGAGAGTTTTCAAAGAGAGGTAGAAAGTTTAGAATAATTGCAATAAAAAAATTTCAAGACAAGAAATAAATTGTGAAAGGAAAAAGTTAAAATGTGGGAACACTAGTCAATTATTTGGGGGGGATGAGGACAGGGGCAAGGGAAATCAGGGCACCAATGTATGTTGCATCCATACAAAACATGTTGTTAATAATAATAATTAAAATGTGAGAATGTTAAAGCAATGATCTACATACCATACTAGGATCCTCATTTTCCCTCTGAGCCAAGAAGCATACATCATTAGTGACTCCCATCACTCATCTTCTTTATTTCTAGTCTCCTAACTACAGCTTCAGACGCTACGCTTCAGCTGTATTACACGATACATTATGACGAATAACATCTCATGCGTAACATGATTAAGTTGATGCTCACCTCCTCCTGTACCTAAGTTGCTCACTTTTCTCCTGCCTTAAATTTTACAGGCTTCAGAAATCTTTTGCTATAAATTTGCATGACCAACATTCAAATTTCACTTAATACCTACAATGATAGGACTTCATATCAGTTGGGTTTCTCCAACTCCTCTAAGAGTTTACCAGTAGTTATAAAGTCTTACATGTCTGTTATCTTCATAGTATCACAGATAGAAAGAATGTATTTTCTCCTCATCTACATTTTACCCTTCCATCATAGAGAAATGACTAATGTGGATTTGTTACATTATATTTCACAAGGACCCACACTGGAAATATGGGTTCTCAGTAAGCAGTTAGTCTCAAGCCTCCCTATTTAATAATGGGTCTGAATTAACCCATTATTGGGTCTTGGATTCCATGCTACAGTATCCTGCTATTGCTGCAAACATAGTCTTCATTCCCCAGTCACTGAGCAGAACACATTCTTCTCCATGAAAATTAAAATCATATAAATACTTGCCTGAGGATGTTGCTAGCATCCAAGTCTCCATGGGACTGGTGTTCAGCTTAAGCACAAGTGGAACTACCTTCCTATATGTTATTGACACCCAAAACTTCATTCCCACAGGCCATATACCTGGTTACTACCTTGGACACATTCTAGTCTCCACATGTCCTCTAGTCAATCTGCAATTTCTCTGTATCTGAAGTTAGCTTGGTGATATGGTAGAGCCAGTTCACACTGGTTTGCAGGAACCAATTTGTAAGTTTTCAGAAATGTTGTAAAACAATTTCTCTTATGTATCCAGAATATAGCCAAAAATCAACCATTATAAAAAATTTATACTACAGAAAGTGGCAAATTCTTAAATCTGGGCTCCTACACCCTCAGTCTGAGAGCCAATCAGTTATTAAATATTTATCCATATACCACATTAGATAAATCCACTATTTTCTTACAGAATGGTTAGACTCATTAACACTTTGACTTTTCAAGTTATCTCTCAACTTCTCTTCTTTTTTTCTTTTGATTTTTTTTGAGGTAGGGTTTTGCTCTAGCCTAGGCTGACCTGGAATTCATTATGAAGTCTTAGGATGCCCTCAAACTCATGGCAATCCTTCTACCTCTGCCTCCCAAGTGCTGGGATTAAAGATACATCAGCTACAACTTCTTTTCTTAAATCCTCCATTCCCTATCAACTTGTCTAAATAAAATGCTTGATTAATATTAGTTCTACTATCAAGAATAAGTGCAAAGTCTTCTAATATGCTACTATCAATCTTTCATAAAAGTAGAGTATATGAGTTCATCGATGAAATGCATGGCTTTGGGCCATAAAATGTCAATAAATATTGATTATCTGCCATTATTCTTCTTGTTATTATTATTAGCACTCATGTCCTAATATTCATTAAGTTCATCTTTACTTGTATAAAACCTTCATATTGTAAAATTGTAAAATTCTTTATTTTTTAAAAACTATGCTTATATACATGATCTTATTTATCCTATCCTTTCAATCCCAGTTTTCCTTAGTGGATATTTCCAAATGCAAAGCTAGACTTACCATTTGTAAGAACTGCTTCTGAGTAAATTCAGAACACAGATATTAGTCCAGTTTCTGAGTGTTGTTAGCACTTTATACCTATCAAAGCTCTAACTGCTATGAACATATAGTATCACTAATTTTGTCCTGGGTTCTCTCTCATGTATGCTTCTTTTCCATGATAAAGAGCCTCATGAGTGAGAAACATAACTCCACCATCATTTTTAGGAACCAATTTACACTCTTTCTATCATCCCTGCCACCTCCATCCATTCTACTCACTTTCACGAGGATGCTGCTAGGGGTGGAATGCTACATCTGCTAAGCCTGCTCAGTGAAGACAGCCCTGACAGAGTAGGGTGCCAGGACTTTTAGGTCCACTCAGATCCAGTTCACTCTCCACATGAGGGAAAATGCATTCTAAGGCAGACACTTGTACCTCTCTCCATGCTATGACCCTTGTGTCATATCTTTATTTGCTTTCATCCCTAAGAACAAATTAAAACTCATTAAAATATAAAGCAGTATTCATTTAGTTTTATTATTTTATAATTCTATGCCTCTATAACTCACTTAAGCATTACCCATAAATTTCAAAATTACCTGGTAACAAAAGTAATTAAGAAACAGAAGTTAAAACAAAGCCAATGGTGAATCCTTTCCAAACTAAATGTGAGCACTGT
Source organism: Dipus sagitta (assembly GCA_036346955.1). Lineage (NCBI taxonomy): Eukaryota > Metazoa > Chordata > Mammalia > Rodentia > Dipodidae > Dipus > Dipus sagitta. The sequence goes on from CM070784.1 coordinate 27,110,393, forward strand.
CAGCAGAACAGATACCCAAACACAGAAGGAGTGATATGCATTTTGTATTGGAATTTCAATGTAATAAAGATGTACACAGGGTCCACCCCAATAATACAGAGATAGAATTTGCTTTCCATAGCTGAAAAGTAGCTTCTGATCAAAAAGGCCCTGGCCAGTCATAGCACTAAAGCTAAGACATGGATTATTTCCTTGTCTAAGAGTGCATTTGTCCCCCTGCCATATTTCCAGGATGGATTGTTGAATCCATCATTTTACCCTTTATTCAAACCCAGATGAGAACAGGTTTGTAGAAATTTCAGGGTCCAAGATGGAGATGATGGCACATCTCAATCAACCTTACTGAAAAGAAAAAAACAGCATTTAGTCCTGTGTTAGAACAGAGGAAAAAAATGTTTCCAAATCACATGTCATTTCCACTGTGTTAGCATAAGAAAATGAGTAGGTGAGTGAGTACATATGTACTTATATGAATGCATTTAATTCATTGAAAAAAAATCTTGGTGACCACTTAATACAAAGATTTTAAGAAGCAACTAGATATGAAGAGATCATTTCTTTAAATCATTCTCTTTTAAATAATGGCTCTTAAAATAAAGTAATATTTACACACAAAAAATATGTTGTTAAAACTTGTATGGAAACTAAGATCAACTGGGGAATGAAAAAGTCACACCATGTTCTCAGGTGGCTAAACCATTCATCACAAACAATGACAGCAATAGTGTTTTTACTATTCTAACAAAATCATGATATATATTGCAAAGTCTTGATATTTTCATAATTCTACTAGTGCCAGTGAATACAAGTCAAGTATTCCTAATCTAAGAATCCAAATTCCAGGATGCTCCAAAGTCTAAAAGACTTAGAGTGGAAAAGGCTTCAGATTTTGCAGTATTTTGGGGTTTAGATTTTGTACTGCAGGTGTTCTAATTCTAGGAAAACCTGTAAATTGTACCTATCTTCTTGTTGCTGTGAAAAAGCACCTGTGGTGGTTTGATTCAGGTGTCCCCCGTAAACTTATGTGTTCTGAACGCTTAGGTCCCCAGCTGATGGCAATTTGGGAATTGGAGCCTCCTGCAAGCAGTGTATTGTTGGGGGCAGGCTTATGAGTGTTATAGCCAGCTTCCCCTTGCCAGTGTTTGGCACACTCTCTTGTTGCTGTTGTCCACCTGATGTCAATCAGGAGATGATGTCCTCTCTCTGCTCGTGCCATCATTTTCCTCTACCATCGTGGAACTTCCCCTTAAGTCTGTAAGCCAAAATGAACCCTTTCCTCCCATGAGCTGCTCTTGGTTGGATATTTTCTGACGACAATGCAAAGCTGACTGCAACAACATCTGACCAAAAGCAACTGATGAGAGGTAAGGTGGTTTTTTTTTTTTTTTTTTTTTTCTGCTGATGTTTTTATTTTCACTTGTATGTTTAAGAAGTTTCATGATGGCAGGGGAAAGCATGCCATGAGCAGAGGCTGGAAATCTTCTGTGCCGTAACAGGTGGAAAACAGTAGCCAGAGAGTGAACCAAGTTCTGGCAAGGGAGACTTGCCCATAACACCCCAACCCCCACCTCCAAAACCACACCTCCTCCTATGAGACTGAAACCTTCCAAACTGCCACCAGATGGAGGCCAAACTTGCAGAACACATGAGTTCATAGGGGACAGCTGATTTAAATCACCATACTATGCATAGTTTTTAGTTTGAGAAAGTCCATAATCAAAGGCAAATCTTGTACCAAGCATTTTTGATAATGAATTCTCAATCTGTAACAATACACATATTTCTAGAAATTGAATTTTCACATGAAATTTTCCATGATCATCATTAAGGAAGGGAGGCTATCTTTTGAGCAATGAAGTAGTTATTAGCCACCAGTGTGTACTCTTGGTTTCACTGGTAATGATGCTACTAACAAGCATCTATGCAAGGACCATAGTGAGGCAAAATTGGCATGGCTGATTCAAAATCTTCAAAAGATTAGTGAGAATTAAAAAAAAATAGTCAGCTGATTTGCATCTATGTCTAGTGATGTAGTAGGAGAACACTGATAAACAATTCTTTTGTTAATTAAATTTAATTACATTATCTGAGTTCCTGGGATTAAAATTCTTCAAAGTAAAAAGCCAAGCATTCTTTCAGGTGAACTCTATTGCAGTTATGTACTTTTGGTCACAAAATTCACAGGCTCAGAGTAATGGGGCAATGGAATTTCCATGGTTTGAAGTAGAGCTGGTTCCAGAGAAGGGAGAGTTTACTACCAGTGTTGTAATCTATGGTAATGAAATGAAATATTCAAATTAAATTTCAGGTTGAGCAAATCTTCCCTGCAAGATGGCTCTGGCAGCTGTCTCTGAATTAGTCAGTACAGTACATCACCCCTTACATAAACTACACATTTATGCAAAAAAGCAGCAAAGAGGCAAGGAGAATGAGGGTACATTTTATTCTATCCCAATTTAGAGTATTGACTCAAACCACCATAAGAAGAAAAATGCTACATAGTATTTACTTCAGGATTTCAGTCTTTAGAAAAGAATGGCATATTACTCAAACAGAAGAAGAGATATGAGAAGGGGGAAAGGAAATAATGTAGATACAGAACAGAAGAGAGGAAGACTCAATGAAGGCTTTTGCTAAATGCAGCTCAGCCTTCAATGCACCTTATTCAAATGTGGGGGGAACAAAGGCAGAAACCTGTTATCAGAGAAAAAGCTAAAATTGCATTTTAACACCCAGAGATTCAAACTATATATTTTGTGTTTCTTTCTGTTCCTTTTATTCATGAACACTTTACAACTTCACTCAAAATATGTTACCCAATCACCAACTCTATAAACAAAACTTTTCAAAGCCTTACAAGTGCTCTGAAGAAGCAATTCAAAGAATACAATACAGCAATGAGGAGATGCATCCCTTTCATAAAACCCTATTAGCTAGTGATGGCCGCGGAGGACTAGGAAGAATTAGGGCCTTACTTCATCTGCTGATAGCTAGAGTTTGAGGAGGAAGGAAATTTTATTACAGCCAAAAGAATGGAAGGCAAGACAGTTTAAATTTGTATATGAATAAAAGTTACACAAATATAAGAGCAGATCTTTTTAAGTTAGAATAAAATAATAAATGAAAAGGTGAGAAACTTCTGAAAGTATTGACTTCACTATGCAAAATTTCAGTATAATATCTCCCTACTATCATGCCATTAGTGCCACTTACCCCAGGCAATCAAGAACTCATTTAATGAGCATTTCTTAAATGCCATCTCTGTTCTGATATTCTGTGCTGGAATCCAGATAGAAGACAAGCTTTAGAACAAACATATACAAGTCTAAACAGTCCCTTACATTTGCTATATATGCAGGGGATCCCAGATAGAGAAGAGAAAAAATGAGTATATAAATTTATTAAGGCTAATTTCAGGCTTAGTGAATTTTTACAGTGACTGAATCATCTGAACAAGTAAAATCACAGTTAAAAGATAAAAGTAGATATTTTGGTTCTATTTATTATCAGAACTATCTCAGCAAGGGAAAAAGGGACCTTACCCCCCTGCTGCCCACCTAAGGCATTCACCAAGCATTTGATTGATGCTGATGTCATCTTAAGACTATTTAATGCTTTAATAGCAAATTTCTTGAGGGAAAGCAGTGATATTTTACTCCCACTTGTAGTTTTAAAATTCCTACAAATAGAGAAATAAGATGTTTTTAATACCCTTATTTATTTAGTTTTAATCAGGGAGAGACAGAGAGGAGAGAGAGAAAAACAGAGGGGGAGAGAGAAAATAGAATGGGTGTGCAAAGGCCTCCAGCGGTTATAAATGAACTCCATATGGATGCATGTGCCACTTTGTGCATGTCACTTTACAAGGGCACTGAGGATTTGAACCTGGGCCATTAGGCTTTGCAGGTAAGCACCTTAAATGCTAAGCTGTCTCTCCAGCCCATATGAGAGTCCTATTCATTTTTAGTGCTGTAATTTCCAGTAAACTCTACCAATGGTTTGGCTTGATTAATAATAACATTAGGGTTAATACTGAATGTAAAGGCTCAATTAACTGAACTATTATTTTGTGAAATTGTCTTTTATTGATTCCATTTGAACTTCACTGGCTACATTTGGCTGGTGAAAATAATGAAATGTCATCTATGCAGATTTTACTTGCACCCAAGTCTATAGCATTACATGTATATGTGCACATATGTGGGTATAACAAATAAAATTTATTAAATATATATTTATATCAATAAGCATGCTTACCTTTAATGTATCATAAGCATTTTAGGACATCACAATAGTATATGCGTCATCCTATTAGCTGCAAAGTAGTTTACTGTAAGAATTGCTATAATACATTGGATGAAGTGTCCAAACAGTTTAGATGATTTAGTGTTAGATATATAAACTTCATGAACAGTAAATATATATTCAGTTCTTGGACAATGTACTACCCCAGGTACACGTATTTGCACAAAGCCTTGTGATGCAGAGGAACCCATTAATTATTCCTGTGTAGAAAGTATTTTATAGAGATTGCACTGTGGTTTGAGACTGAGACTACCAGAAGATCCTTTGAAAGGCAGGATGTTTCTGTCTCTACCCTTCAGTATTTCTTCCCAACCACCTCCAAATAAATAGTACCTAAGTCCCTGTTCAGCTGTAGACAGCACAACCCTGCTCACAACTGGGTGGCCTGCATATTTCACAGTAACCCTTTAGTTCTCAGTTGTTGTATTTTCTTTATTTTTTTAATTTTTATTTATTTATTTATTTGCAAGCAGAGAGAGAAAGAGAGAGAGAAGAGAGGTGACAGGGAGAGAATGGGCAGGCCAGGGCCTCTAGCCACTGCAAACGAATTCCAAATGCATGTGCCCCTTGTACATCTGGCTTACATGGGTCCTGTAGAATCGAACCTGGGTCCTTTGACTTTGCAGGCAAATGCCTAAATGCAAGCCATCTCTGCAGCCCCAGTTGTTGTATTTTCTTTAAATTACCTGATGGTTGATGGTCCCATATGGTCTTTAAAATCACAAGCCAGACTCCTTCCTTTCAGATAAAAAAGAAGACTCAAAAAAATTAAGTGTATCGTTAAAATGTTAACCATAGGTAACCACTCTGGATACTTCTCCCATAAAATAGACCTTATGCTTATAATCTGTGCATCCTATTCTTGACTTAAAAGCTCCTTTTAGACTGTCTTGCCTTGCTATAGCACAATTAGATAGCAGTGTGGGATATGCATAGCTAGCATAGCATGATGGGAGCACCTTTTGTATTCTCCATTTCAACTAACCCACCAAAAGACTTCAACAAGCAATAGAGCAAAAGTTGACAGGAAACAGGGATGCCAGCAAAAGTGAGAAAACCACCTGACCAAAGAGTCATATAATATGGCAAAGTCTAAGCCAAAACAAGAATGGCCCTTGGACTGATGCCTCAGGATCAGAAAAGCTGACCAATTAACAGTGATGGAAAAATGATGAGAGGGTTTGTAGCTCGAAAGAGAGTTGTAGGGATGCATCCTGAAGCAATAGTCCTAAGATTGCAGTGAGCACTCCAGACTCAAGTGGACAAGGTGGGCTCTACACTTCCGTGAAAGGAAACAGACTGGGAGCTGAATAAGTGAGGTCCTGAGACTGGGAGCATACCGTAAAGGCTGCTCCTGAGCCAGAGAGAAGACCCAATTAAGGTAGTGAGGTAAAAATATCAGTGCAAAGTCACATTGATTTTACTTTGAAAAGGACAGTGACCTTCTTTTGTCCAAATGATGAGTTAGCTAGGACATTTATGTTACAAAAAATAGGTCTTACTAATGTGTCTGTCCTCTTAGTAACGCTTTTTACTAATGCTTAATTTAGACATAGATGTGTCTTTAATATACACATATGTGCACGCATACAACTACTTCCTCACCCAGATCACATTAATTATATAATATATAAACATATATATGTACATATGTGTGTGTATACTCAGAGTATCCATAATTATAATCAGGATTATAAAGTTTTTAAGAAATTTTAGAGACAATATGTTCAGGTTTACATGAAGAGTCTGACCACACTATTCAGAAACTTATTTTAAACTATTTAAAAGAGTGTAATGGTGAAACAGATTTAAGTCACACAGTAGAATATGTAACTTAAGCTTTAGAAGACATGGCAGGACCATATTTATTTTATTACTTGTCTTAAAACTTCTAAATTTTATTTCCCAAAGCTACTCATGAAATTATTTTATATTTAAAACATGCTTGAGATAGATCAGTGCAAGAATTATAGCCAGTATTTAGAAAAATATTCTCCCAAAATTATTTGAAGATATAGATTTTTTTATGCTTATCCCCTTTAACCTATGCTGTTCTCATTCTTCATTGGAGAATCTGATCTTCTTTTACAGAAGGCAGCGAATACTGGGGACAACCAAAATCTATCAACAAGAAAAGATAGCTGACTCCCTATCATGAGTTGGAGCCACCTCTCACACATCAGCCAGGACCCAGGTGAAACCACAGAGGAACTGATGAATTAAACAAGAGTGCTACTCTCAAGGCAAGCCTGAAAACCTGTGCCAGGTGCATGGCAAAAGACACTGAGGGCACTCAAAATGTAGCAAAGCAGAACCGGGTGTGGTGGGGCACGCCTTTAATCCCAGCGTTCCAGAAGCAGAGGTAGGAGGATTGCCGTGCGTTCGAGGCCACCCTGAGAACTACAAAATGAATTCCAGGTCAGCCTGGGCTAGAGGGAGACCCTACCTGGAAAAAAACAAAACAAACAAACAAACAAAAAATGTAGCAAAGCAGAAATCCAGAAGTTGCTGAAAGCTCAACACTAAAGGAAACTTGAAACACACTCCCCAAGGTGCAGGGAATTTTGTGGAAGAGGGAGTAGAAAGATTGGAAGAGAGCGAGCGTGGGAAGGAATCTACAGAAGCATTGCCCCGCCCCCCAAAATGGCCCACTGCTGCTCTCACAACCCACAACCCACAACCCCACGGTGAACACCAGCAACACCACTGAGGAGAGTTTTCAGTGGGATGGAGGAGGGCAGGGAAGAGGGCAGTGGTACCAAAAACACGATTTGTCCATGCAAGGTTTCCACTTGATTAAAAGTAAAAAATAAAATAAATATGGATTTTAATTCATAATTCTGAAAGTAGCATAAAATGTACCAAGACGTTGAAATTTCAACGAAAATCAAATGGACTCAGTACATGAATTCTGTATCTGTGGAACCAGCAGACCACAGATTGAGAATATTGTGGATAAAGGAGTCCATTGAACATACAGACTCTTACTCCTCATCATTATTCCACAAAGGACACAATATAACGACTGCTGCTAACAAAGCACTTAGGTATTATAAATCATCTAGAAATAATGGAAAGTGTATGGGTGCATGTGAGTAGGTTACATACAGATGTTTTCCCTACAAGGAATTGGAGAATCCACAGTTTGTTGTCCTCAGGGGTCCAGGAACCAATCTTTAGCACATAACAGGTACATCATTTTCCTCAAACTTGTCACAGATTTAGCTCTTCTTCCATGATATTTCAACTCAAAGGAATGAATCCTACTCAGAATATGACCCTAACCATGGAAGACAAGGAAAGACGGGAGCCTGCACAACCTAGAGCAGATACAACAGAGGTGACAGCAGAATGAAACCTGGGGTTTTCAACTGGACCTTACGTCAGGAAAACGGACATTAATAGAAAACCAGTTCCAATTTAAATTCCATCTGTGTTTTAGCTGCTAGAATTATGCCAATATTAGTTTCTTGGTTTTGGTCATTGTATTATGTTTCTGTAGGATATTAAGTTTAAGGGAAGCTCAGTTGAGGAAACATTTATAGCAGACTCTATCTATATATGAATACTTTTCTGCAGCCTGCCTCAAGGAAAATCTTGGAATAATGAAGAAAATAATTCCATCCTACCTTCAGATCACACCAGTTGTTTGATGACATAATTTGTATAAATAAAAATATTTTTTTATCTTAGTAAAGATGCTTAAATATTCAGCAATTAATGACTTCAGAAAGCTGTGCTGATAGTGATTAAGTCTGAAGCTAAATCATTGCAGCCTATGTTCTCCACATGGTTAGGCTGGCCTGTAATTACCATGTTTTCTTATTTCTTACTTATTTATTAATTATTATTATTATTATTATTTGTTTTTTGAGGTAGGGTCTCACTCTAGCCCAGGCTGACCTGGAATTCACTATGGAGTCTCAGGGTGGCCTCGAACTCACTGTGATCCTCCTACCTCTGCCTCCCGGGTGCTGGGATTAAAGGCATGCACCACCTCGCCCGGCCCATGTTTTCTATTTTATTCCAGAGTAATTTTTTATTCTGAAATTCAAGATAGTAAGTGCTTCTACAGATTGCATTCCACAGTGTTAGTGGCGATGGTGGGATTTTGTCATACACTGTAAGTATGGGTAGAATGTGGAAATGTAGGCTAAGGGGGTCCTACCCAAGAGGGATTGTAAAAGAAATGACTATGAACTTCAGTATGAAATGCTTGTATGTTAAGATTATCCCAAGAGAACTAAGTTCAATCTATTTTTGTTGTTAACAGAGCGCAGAAGTAAAAAGGCCTGACTTTAGATCCCTAAATTTTGACTTCTACAAATTATCCTTGGTCAGCCAACATGACACTTATCCTCACAGGGATGAGATATAACATCTAAGAAATAGAACAGTCTTTGTTGTTTTTTGGGGGTATTTTTTTTAATAAACAACTTTGTTATTTCAAGGTCACAATATATCATGTTATACTAAAGCAACTCTCCTTTTGAACATTTCCCATGGCATAAATCCTACTTTCCAGACACTCATCTGGTTTCAAGTTTCTGGTCATGGCGGCTTGAAGGAAAAGTTAATGTATTACTCTGAAGGGCACATATGTATAAGACAGTCCACTCACAGCCACACCAACAAGACTCACGCAGAATGGATAGTTTTAAACTTAACGCTTTGTGCAGGAAAAGGATAGTTTGAAAGACTGAAAACATCGCTTCAGTCCAAGGAGAAAGGTAACACAAACAGTAATGAGGAGACCAATGAACCAGGAAAAGGTAGTAGAGGGGGCAAAATCTCCATCAAGGCTGAGAGTGGTCACTCTCTAAGGCAATCAGAATGCCAGAAAGTAATTCCGTGCTCTTTGTTCTGTTTTGATTTTTAAGAGAAAGAAAGGAAAGTAAAATCGCAGCTGTGCACTGACTTGCTCAAGATTTCTGCTGATGCCAACTGAAAGATGCACCTAAAATATTCACACATTGTACTGAGAGTTCTAAACTGAAGTAAAAAATGAACGCCAAGGAGAACTGTCATAAAGTCAATCAATGCAGAATAATGCCTATTGTTGGAAAGAAAAATAGCTTCAAAACTGTTTTGAAAGCACAAGGTATCCCACTGGAGGTTAAGATACAGTGTGTTCATTTCCAAAGTAACTTTCTCCCCACCAGAATAATGCCTTTATTTGGATTCAGACAGAAACAAACTGTTAGGGAGATAATGTAAAGAAATTATGTAGTTGAAATCTTGCAAACTGCATTTTAGTTAAGGTCAGGCCTCTTGCCTTTTGCCAGCACCGCCCTCCACTCTGGTAGTCCACAGGGTATTGCTAGCACAATCTCTACCTGGTTCTCTACTTCTTGAAGCATTGGTGGTGGGGGGGGGGGATGCATTGTAATTCACATTGAAAAAGATCTCAATTGGTATAAAAAAATTATCATATGATTTCCACATCTCTCCTTTCCACAGTATTTTTTTTTCCCCAAAACTATCCACCTAATTATTCTTGTAAGGATTTGGCCCAGACACAATCACAACTTCTTTATTGAAACAATTTCTCAGCTTTTTGAAGAAAAAAATTGATAAGAGCACTCTGATTTTTTTATTTATTTGAATTAGCTTTCTGGGAAGGGGTGGGAAATAACATCTGTGGAATCAAGACCAACCAGCTCTATCAGATTGAGCCTCACATTTCGGCAGAACAAGCTTCTCTCATAGGGCCCCCATATGCAGAAAAGCTCTATGCTTCATTTAGAGCTCTACTGTGGCCATTTGAAAATTCTTTGCTATTGTTATTATTTTATTTGGGTTTTGTTTGACAATTTCATACCTGTATACATTGTATGTTAATCAATTATAACCCTATTACTATTACTTCCTTCCTACTCCAAATGAGATCCTTCTTTCCACTACTTACCAGAGGCTATACCACTAAAGACAATGAATGACATCTCCTCCTTCAGTACGTATTAACTGTCATTAGCTCCTCAGAGAGGGGTGGGACCTCAAGAGCCACTTCCCCATCCATGCAGGAACGTTGACTAACCCCATAATGTGCAGGTAACCACGGCTGTTACGAGTTCATGAACACAATGGCTATGTCCTATCTCAATGATAGAGTTTCACAGCACCCCTTCCTAACATCTAGCTCTTGCACTTGCTCTTCCCTCTCTTCTACAATGTTGCCTGAGCCTTAGAGGGGGTGATATACATGCTATATTTAGTGCTTAATTTTCAAAAGTCACTTATTCTCAGCACTCTTACGGTTTTAAGTATCCCCAGTATTTGCTACCGACTTCAGAAAGAAATTTGAAAGAGGCCTGGAGAGATGGCTTAGTGGTTAAGCGCTTGCCTGTGAAGCCTAAGGACCCCGGTTCGAAGCTCAATTCCCCAGGACCCACGTTAGCCAGGTGCACAAGGGGGCGCATGCGTCTGGAGTTCATTTGCAGTGGCTGGAGGCCCTGGCACGCCCATTCTCTCTCCCTCTCTCTATCTGCCTCTTTCTCTCTCTGTTGCTCTCAAATAAATAAAAATAACAAAAAAATTTTTTTTAAAAAGAAATTTGAAAGAAAGAGATTTGATAGACAGAACATAGGGACTCAGCAAAATAGCAGTGGTAGTTTCCCTCCTAGGGTTGATAATCTTCCCTATCATAGGCTTTGGGCCAGATTTTCAGTATCAGGCTTGAATTCCTTGACATGGAGCAGGCCTCAAATCCAATCAGAGAACAGTTGATTACTACCATACATCTTGCCTGTTTGGTTGGTTTGAAAATTCTTAATATTTGAGAAAGTTTTACATTTTAATTCTACATTGGGTCCCACAAATATGTTGCTTTCATGAGTAAACAGTTGAACTACACAAAACAGCCTGAAAGCCTACGCCAGTCTCTAAAAAGGCAGTAGTTTTACTTGCTTACCCCAATTCTGGGGAAAAAGTTTCCATATCACAGGATTGCTTCTTAGCTAGAGGCAGCTTTAAGAGACAAGTACATTACAGAAAGAGAAGTAAGTTTGTGTAGGGGAAGAAGGTAAAGGAAAAGTTGGAAAATATGAGATAATTAAGGTTTGACAGCATACAAAAGTTTATAAATAACAGAGCTGAATTATAAATTCCTCTCAATATCACTATTTATGGTCAGATAGTGGAAAAGAAAACAAAAAAATTAGCTTGATAGCCATAGCTTTCAGATTAGAATGGGCTTTAAAGATCATATAGCCAAACTTTTCATATTTCTTATTTTATCAGGAACAGTGAGATTTACTTAAAAAAAATAAAGCCCAAAGGTGCTTATATAGTTAGAAACTCAAAACCTCATATCTTATTCTCAGTCCAGTTACTACAGAGCTCAGGTACTAGAAACCTCACCGCTCTGTGCGAAGACTGACACAGGCAGAGCGACTATGTTCTAAGGACGGAACCAAACAACATTCGCACTTCGGCAGAGTCCCCACTAACCCAAGAGTACCTAAGACTTTGTCACACGAACTGTGTGCATGATTAGATGATCCTCAGGGTCGGCCGAGCTGGTCTCAAAATAGTGATCACAATGGGCTTGCATGTTGTCGCAGAAGGAAAAAGGGCAGGGATGGGGAGAGGCTGTAAACCACATTTTCACAGTACTTTTTTTTTTTTTTTTTTCTGACAAAAGGTACTGAGACTCTGCCTGTACATTATCTGGTATTTTCTGACTTGTTTAAATATTGCCAGTTTCAAATAGTGGCCCTGTCTTTATTTGTAAGCACATGTGTTATATGATGCCCTAAAAAGATATTTTTCTTTTCTAGACTTTTTTTTTGTATTTATTATTGATTTTTATGGAAGGGAAAGTCTATCAGCTATAGGTGAAATCTAAGAACAAAAGGTTTCCTTTTCGGCATTGTCATGAAGTTAGAGCTCCCTCCAGTGATTTCTCTGGCTGCCTGAACTCCAAAACACACTTCCTCGGCATCTGTTCCTGTGTGCGCACAGATAAATGCAAACTTCAGCCTTTGAAACACAATGTTTTTCTTCTGGAAATCAAGCTCAGCCAGCATTTGTGCATATTAATTTATCCTAAAATTGTGTTAAGTATACTCATTTATTGTTCAAAAGAATACCTAAAGTCTAAAATGCAATAAAATAAGACATGGCCACACAATTTTTATTTTAGCAGAAGCAACATTCATGTATTGCTATCGTATGTATAAACTTTAATGATTGTCGGCTTCAGTTTACTTCACAGTTATTCACAAAGAAAGCAGATAGTGTTAAGTGGCCTACTATCCATGCTGGAGTTGCTATTTATCATCTCATTTTTTTTTTCGGTTTTTCTTTTTTTAATGAAGTGGAATAACGTTTCAGGTTTATCAGAATCCTTCCACACTGGTTTCCACAAGCCAAGCATGACCCTGCCAATATCAGCAATGCCCTGTAACTCCATCAACCACAGGTACACCCAAAGGGATGCATAAATGATTCATGAAGCCAGCCAAGTGTCAAATGGATATTAAATCACTCTCGACTGTCAGACAACTAGTTTCTATTTATGTGATTTATTTAGTTATTTGCTGGTTTATTTAATTTCCCTTATTAGCGGACAGCATTCTCCCTCCTCTGTGTCACAGAATCACCTCCAAGGTAACTGGTGAGATGCCCTCTTGACCATGAGAACACCTCTCCTCTTCCTCCCCTCCCCTTCCATCGCTTCCTTTCTTTCTCCCATACCTCCTCTTTTCTTTCCTTCATTCCTTTGCATTCTTTTATTTTATTCAACTATTGCTCTTTATGGTAACCTTTCTAATAAGTTTCTTTGAGATTTATAGCTTTACAACTACAGTTATGCTATTGATAATTGAAATTAACTCTGATATATTTTAAGGAGTAATTCAAAATTAGTCTTGAAGCTTCATTTTATACATTTCCTTTTCTTTTCTCCTTTCTTTCTGCCAAGGTCATAAACACCCATTCAGATCAGCAAAATTCTTATTATACAGCTTGCTCTGGGTCATACCAGTCTATTGTCTTGTGTACAGACATAAATATGTATCTGAAAGAATGAGATCTGTGTATAAAGAGATCATAGAAAACTGAAAAATAAAAGGCAACCATGAATGCGGCTTCTGATACATTCATTTCTATGAAAAAAATACCTTATTTTGCTCTTTAAATAAACCTAAATAAGAAAACTTAATCTTACATTGCTTTTAATTTTTTTTTAAATTTATTTGCATGAGTGAGAGAGGGAAAGGGGCAGGCAGAGAGAGAGAGAGAGGCAGAGAGACAGAGAGAGAGAGAGAGAATGGGCACACCAGGGCATCCAGCCACTGCAAACGAACTCCAGAAGCATGCACCACCTTGTGCATCCAGCTTATGTGGGTCCTGGGGATTCAAACAGAAGTCCTTAGGCTTCACAGGCAAACGCTTTAACTGCTAAGCCATGTCTCCAGCTCCCTTACATTATTTTTCATGAGGGTGAGGCTCCACAAAATTTCATGACACATCTCTAGCCTGCTGCATGTTTCAATGTTTCAATGTTTTTTTTTTTTTTTTTTTTTTTTGTTGTTTTGCTGCTGTTGTTCTTCCTACACTTCTCCAGGTAAATAACAGGATCTCAAAGGTTAGGGAGCCAGCATGCATAGGTCCGAGTGACTCTAACATTTCATGTCACCATAAGCTCTGCGTGCAGCTTGGTTCTAAAACCTCCACAATGTTGATTTCACTTAAGGGCAGTGCAAGATTCAGCAAGTATAGTAAGAAGGTTATCAAGATGTGGGTAGGTAGAGCAAATTGCCTGGGCAAGAGAAATAGCTGCAGCCGCAATAATAAACATAGATGTTCTGTCACCATTAGCCACTACCTGGAATCCCAAGAGGGCAAATCAATCTAAGGACTGTCCCAGGTGTTTACCTAAGCACTGATGTTTCCTTTAAAGGAGACCACCTATCACCCATGATCAAAATGTCAGGTGAAAAGGTTTTGGGAACCTTCAGTCATCTTGCTAACTGGGATGCTTATTCTGTTCAAGTAGTTTTGCTAGATATAAGCTACTTTACTAAGAAAACATTAAAAACTTGTTCTGAGAAAAAAAGTTACTGTGTAAACAAGCACAGCAAGCTCAGAGTGGTACAGCTCTCCAACAGTCTCCATGAGCTAAAGATTAGCTCTGTAAGAGGACCAAAGCAACCTTCCCTTAAATGGAATCTCAGTTTTCAACCAAGAGGAAAGTCTCTTAATGAACTTGTTAAGGCACAGATTCAAAGACTTGTCCCTAAAGTTCTCTTTCAATAACTGACAGGTACACTAAGATTCTCTTTTCATACATCAGTAACTTAAGATAAATCTAACATTCACTGGGTATCATACTTTGAGATACAATTATATGCACTATGACATCAGTACAACTTGTACTGAGTCCAGGAAAGGGGCCAATGACCCTGTTTTACTGTGAGTTTTCTCCCATGCCATGAGAAGCCATCTGCGGCAGAGACTGTGAAAGTTTTATTACTGCCTCTGTGCTAAGCAAGTATCTTCAGTTTTCTGAGTGAATACTAGTAGACTTGTGTTTTAAGGTCTATTTTACAGAAAATGCAAGGATATAAAGAATATTAACTTTAACACCTACATGGATCCCCAAAGCATAAGATATCATCATTTTGGTGTTTATCTTCCTAAAGAAGAAAGTAATAGAGGATCCAGGGACCAATTTACAGTAGACAAATGTTCCATTTGATTTTTTTTTTTTTTTTTTTTTGGTTTTTCGAGGTAGGGTCTCACTCTAGCCCAGGCTGGCCTGGAATTCACTATGTAGTCTCAGGGTGGCCTCAAACTTACAGCGATCCTCCTACCTCTGCCTCCCAGTGCTGGGATTAAAGGCATGTGCCACCACAGCCAGCTTCCATTTGATTTTTGACAATGATTGAAATAATTCTTTCTAAAAATAGGGGTTTATAGCATGAATTATTTGAAGAAAATGAACAACAGATAGAAATATCAGCAAAAAGCAAAACAGTAACCCCACAAAACAGAATCTTTGACCATAAATTGATAAGTGCAAAAGAGCTAAATTTACCCTAAGTGTTCTATGTGGTTTAAGTCAATTTTTGAAAACTGAGTACTTGTTCTTCATCAAGACAAAATAAAATGGATGTCTCACTTAATGCTGAACACTTCATTTTCACATCTTCTCAGCACTTTGATGAGTTTTGAATCCCTCTGTGGTCACCACCATCTATAAAGAGAAGCTTTTCTAACCAAAAGTGACAGTAACAAAAACATATGGGCATAAATGTAAGTATTTAGAGGTCAGTTTGGTGGGAATAATATATACATTTAGCCAGACAATAGTACCAATTTCCCTCCTAGGGCTGCTTTTTAGTATCAGGTATGAATTCCCTTCTATGGAGTTGGTCTCAACTCCAATCAGAGAGCAGTTGGCTTTCCCCATAACAGATACACCACGATTGTACCGGTTCGAACATTTGGCCTGGTTGGCCACCCATAAATCTTGTAGGGTGCACTACAGGTTAAGACAGTTGATACCTTTTCTCACCAACAAGCTGCTTATCTTTTCCCAGCATAATAACAGCAGGTCAACAGGGGGGAGACTCCAAGCTCAGCTCCAGTCTAAAATTCCAGTGTTCTGAAGCTCAAGTATGTGGTATCTTCAGCGATAGGGCCTTACCATCTACTTATGGTGGGCAATCAAGAGCTTTGGTAATCATCTATAATGTTTAGGGTGTATGAGGGGCTTCTATGATAACTCACTGGAAAATATTTCACCCTTGGCTCTGAAATTTTCTTGTAACAATCTATGGTTTCTGAGTATAGTATTATTCCCTCCCACAGTATACTTCTGCCCAAATCATTTTTTTAACATATATATTATTTAGCTAGCGAAGAAATAGGTTTCCATATGGTTTATTCATGACATCTTTAATTTTGATTAAACTTCCTTCAACCCCTTCATTTCCTCCATCCCTTCTTCTCCAAAGTTCAGAGACTATCACAGAGGAGACAGCAGAAAGAAAGAGTCAAAAGAAGGGAGGAGCGCTTTGCAATACTGTCTTCCAGACACAAAGTGGTTGTGGCATTCAAGACCTCACAGTAGCTGATGCTACCTACACACGAATCTGCATAATAGGAGGATAAAAAATGATGACATCAAAAAGGAAAAGAGACTAGTTGGAAAGAAAGGAGTCAGTGTAGGGGGGATATAAGAGAGGAAAAATTGGAGGTGAAAAGGCCTAAGTGAGGTCAGGGGAAGAGATTGAGTAGAGGAAAGGTGGAGGGAGGGCTAATCAAAATCTAAGAAGATATAAATAAGTCATATGGAAATCTACTTTTGTTGGACAATGGAATACTCAGAAGCCATAGATTGTTACTAGAAAATTTTCAGTGCCAGGGATGGGATCCCTTCCAGTGAGTTGTTGGCCAGGGAGGTCACTGATACCATCAAAACATTACAGGTCATTGTCAAGGCTCTTGGTTTCCTACCAGGAATAGATGGTGAGACCCTATTGCCAAAGACTCCACATAATTGGGCTGCAAAGTCACTGAGAAATCCTGCTGGAGCTGAGCTGAAAACGTTCTCCATGTAGATCAGCTGACAGAAAGCTGGAAAAAGCTACACTACATGCAGTTCAATGGGAGAGAGAGAAAACACCTGTGGAGATACTCAACAGTAGACACTGAAATCCTTAAATTTGGCCAGCCAGGCCAAATGAGCCAACAGGTTTAATAGTGGCATGTCTGTTATAGGGGAAACCAACTGCTCCCTAATTGGACTAGAGGCTTGCTGCATAGGAGGGAATACATTACTGATACTGAAAACCTACAACAGGGATAGTCATGAGCCTTAGGGGTATAATGTCTGCTGGTGTCTGGATAAATGTATATACTATGCTCATCAAACTTCCCGGTAAGTACTTCTCTTAATGTTTATATCCATATATTAATGCTACTCTCACTTTTGGTTAAAGAACCTTATCTTTTCAGATGGCCCTGACCTTGGGATGACTCAGAAGGCACCATGGTGCTGGAAAGAAGGGACAGGAGTGCTCAACACTGCAATATCTCTATCACACCTTCCAAGGCTCAGGGTCCATTGCAGAACAGGTGGCAGATAGAATGTAAGAGCTAAACGAAGGGTAGGACTCCTTACAAGTTGCTCCTCCAGACACAAAATGACCTGGATATCCATGACCTCATAGTACCAGACACTACCTACATAAGACCATCATAATAGGAGGAAAAGATCATGACATGAAAATAAAAAAGAGACTGATTGAGAGGGGGAGGGGATATGATAGAGAGTAGAGTTTCAAAGGAGAAAGTGGGGGAAGGGAGGGAATTATCATGGGTTATTGTCTACAATTATGGAAGTTGTCAATAAAAATAAACAAATTAAATTTTTTTAAAAAAGGGAAAAAACAGAGGGAGTTAGGAGAGGATTTTGACCATGGCACATTATCTATGTGTATGGAGGTTGTTAAGAAAACTTAATTTTAAAATGACCAAGCAAAAGAGGAAGAGGAGGTACCCTGGTATAGATAAGGCAGAGGCTTTGGGTAAGGCCAAAAACTGCCTGTGTTGGCCAAATCAAAACTCAGTACCTCAGACATCTCATCCATAAAATGGGGATTAATGTATTCTTCTTCTTGCTCATTCTTAAAAGGCATAGCTAATAATGCAAATGGTGGTAAATTATTTTAAAAACTGGCTGTGTTGCTGTCAAATACGAAAAATAATTGATTTCAGGGCTGGGGAGATTGCCTAGCAGTTAAAGTTACTTACCAAACCAGATATCCAGAGACACAGAGGCACCCAAGATCTCTACACTGAAGCAGACCTAGTATGAACCCAACATGGCTCAGGGAAATTTGCGGAAGAGGGGGTGGAAAGAATGTCAGAGCCACACATTGGGTCATGACACACAGAGACATTTCCTCCTACCCAAAATTAAAGGCTAACCCCACAATGCATGACCCATATACCCCAACAAGGAGGGTCCTAGTGGAGGGGGGAGGACAGTGAGGAGGCTAACAATGGTACCAACTTGAACGTATTCACTGACTACAATTTTTTTTTAAAAAATTAGTTAATTAAATAAGGAAAAAAACTGTGATTTTTAGAAACTCTAGAATATCACAAAGCAAGTCACATTTTATGGCTAATTTGAAACATCGGGGTTTCACACAAGTTACTTATAGTGATGTTTTCCAGTTCCCACGTTATTTGATGATTTTATATAGCTTCAACTTGTACAGTTGTACCTAGCCATTTCTTTCTGGCCATGATTCTCTTTTATAAATATGACTAGCTCACAAAACTGTCTATATCTTCAGGGGATTAAGAACTACTTTTTATCTAGATCTGGGAAGAGTAAACCTGGAGATGATAAGAAATTCTGGTTGCAAATCCACTGTGCTATTTATTGAAATCAGAGAAAGAGCTGTTACATACAGGCTGAGGAAGGAAGACTGTTTAAAGCTCAGATAACATCTCTGTCTGTCAAATGGAATGGTACTGAAATTATTTTAATACCTTAAGACTCTTATGAATTCAACTAAACTTCTAGCAAGAGCCTACATTTTCTTCAGAATTTTTGGCCTTCAAAAAGAAAAAAAAAAAAAAAAGAAGAAGAAGAAGAAAACCAAGCAAAATAAAGCAATGACAGTTAAAAAATTCAAAATAAATATAAGCCAACAAAAATGATTTGCCAAATGTATAAATTAGAAAATTAAAGTAAATAATATGTGTAAGTTTAAAATGAGAAATATTTGGCACTTGATAAGTGTGATTTATCCAAAGAATTGACTTGGGTATTAGATTAAAATGCAGATTTCTGAGATATAGCCCTTCTGAAACCGAATCTTAGGGTAAAGACACTGAAAACTTGAATTTTTAGTGTCTGAGATTATTGCTATACATCAGTGTTAGATCAGCATGTTATTTAGAAGTCTGTTACAATACAAAAGTTAATATTGTGAAAATGGTTATATTACCAAAAATAATCTGCAAATTAAACACAATTCCCATCAAAAGTCCAATAATGTTTCTCACCAAACTGGAAGAAATAATCCAAAAACTCAAATGAAAGCACAAACAAGCACAAGCAGTCAAAGCTATCCTAAGAAGAAAGAACACAATACCTATTCTCAAATCATACTATAGAGCAATAGGGAAGGGAGAACATGATAAGGCATTGAAATAGACATATTAATCAATGGTACAGACAATAGAGGACCCAGAAATAAAACCACATTTTTTTTTTTTTTGGCCATTTAACCTTTGACAAACAAGCTAAAACATTCAGTGGGGGAAAAAACACACAGCGAATTTAATAAATGCTTCTTCAAAACTGGATACCCACCTGCAGAAGAATAAAATTAGATCCATATATTTCACCGTGTACAACTATCAATTCAAGTGGATCAAGGACCTTAATATAAAACCTGAAAAGCTAAAACTGCTGTAAGAAAGCAGAAGAAATACCTTAAGACAAAGCATGGGCAATAAATTTCTGAACAAGTCTCCAATAGCACAGGAACTAGCCCTAATGATGAACAAATGAGAGTAAATGAATTTAGACAGTTTCTGTACAGCAAAGGAAACTGAGAGCAAAACAAGCAGCCCACACAATGGAAGAAGACCTTTACCAGCTACATTTCAGGCAGGGGCTAATTAAAAGAATTTATAAAGAACTACAAAAATGAAACACCAAAAATATAAAGCATACAACCACTCAAAATGAAAGCACAAATGACCAATAAGTGTGCAACATCCCTATCAGAGAAATGCAAATTAAAACTACTCTGAGATGCCCTTGCAGCTAGATCAGAATGGATATCATCTAGAAAACTGACAAAAATGTTCATAAGGGTATGGAAAAGAGGAACCCTTATTCACTGCTAGTGGGAATACAAACAAGTATAGTCATTATGAATAGCAATATGGAGATTTCTCAAAAATTTAGCATTAGAACTGCCATATGACTCAGCAGTATTACTTCTGTTCATGCACCTTAAGGACCCCACCCTACTACAGAGATATCTACACATCCACCTGGATAGCCATTGACAGATGAATGGGTAATTAAAATGTGGTACATATTCCAAGTGGATTTTGCTCAACAGTACAGAAAAATGAAATTTGCAGGAAAATGGATGAATGTGGAAAGAATTATATCAAGCAAAGTGACCCAAACTCATAATGTCCAAAAGTACGTATCTTCTCTCAAATGTGAATCCTAGCTGATAATATCTGTATTTATGTATGTAATGACGGACAAATGTGGGTAAAACCTAAAAAGCTAGAGTTATAACCAAGAGTGGGTATAAAGCAATGACTATAAGGGTGGGGAAAGGGCAAAGACAGACAGGGATGTGGAACATGGAAGGAAAAGGAGGAGAGAAGAGAGGAATGGGATAGGAGAACCAACTGAAGCCAACTGCATTTGAATATGCTAGAATGATACCTAGAACTCTATGTAATAACAAAAACATAATAAAATAAAATGTCAAAAAGAGGGGAGAATCATGATAGAATGCTTGCCTAGCAACTGACTTCATTATTTAATGAGTACAAAATGCAAGAAATCCATATAGTAATATGCCCAAGTTTTGTAAAATGTGTCGGTCAACATTAAGATAGAGATCTTTTACCTACCACATTGGAAGATATATGTCAAAACAGCAATTTCTGCTAAGGAAGTAACAAGATGGACATTACCATATTCATGGCATGAACTAGTATAGCCTTTCTAAAATACTCTTGGACAATACCTCAGCACGTGCACAGATCTCTATGTGAGGATATGGAAGGGTAGCACTGCTCCGGCAGTAAACTACACAGTGGTTTCACTCTACAGCTCTGCTTGGGCCCATGAGGAGCATCTAGCAAGGAGGAAATCTGGAACAGTTTGCCTGGCTGTGGCTACATATGCTGCTCTCTTGCCTCCTTAGCTTGATGTCTGTTTTGTATGTATGTATGTATGTATGTATCTATGTATCTATGTATCTATGTATCTATGTATCTATGTATCTATCTACCTACCTATCTATCTATCTATCTATCTATCTATTAATTTAGTTGAGAGAGAAAGAAGCAGATAGAAAATGGGCATTCCACAGCCTCCAGCCACTGCAAATGAGCTCCAGACACATGCACCACCTTGTGTTTCTGGCTTACATGGGTCCTGGGGAATCAAACCTAGGTCCTTAGGCTTTGCAGGCAACTGCCTTAACTGCTAAACTATCTCTCCAGCCCCAGGTGTTTTAACTAGTTGTCTGTTTTAACACATAATATAAGCAAGACTCTGGGGGCTATCATTTGCACTGTCATCATGTTAAAGAAGCTATGTCTTTAGATATCACTCAAAGTTGTTGAGTGTCCACATGCAGTGTATGGGATATCTTAGGAGGCACGTGTGCCTGTTGTCTTTAGGGCTGAGACCACGGGCATCAGCCAAGAATGCCTGTTGCCACGCAGAGTGAAGGCAGAAGCCCTGAATGGTTAAGGTGCTTGCCAGCAAAACCTAATGACCCAGGTTCAATTCCCCCATTCCCATGTAAAGCCAGATCCACAAAGTAGTGTATGCATCTTGGGTTCATCTGCAGTGGCTAGAGACTCTGGTGTACTCATTCTTTTCTCTCTCTCTCTCTCTCTCTCTCTCTCTCTCTCTCTCTCCTCTCTTCTCCTTGCAAATAAATAAATAAAAACAAGAATATGCAGCAAACGCCACTTTAAATTGTATATTTCTACAAAGGAAAGCATTTTGGTCAGCACATGTGCATGTGTATGAACGTATGTGGTGTGGGAATACCTGTGTGTGATTGGGAGTAAGATACTTTCAATCCACATTACCACAGAACAGAGAAGACTCTCATTCTAAAAGACATCTTAAACATTTCCTAAAATTCCTTCATAACCATGTTAGCCAGGCAGCTCAGAAAAGGAGGAAAAATATTGCAAGGAGAGACAAGCCAAGTTTGCTGGGCAGGGCTTCTGCTTTCACTCTGCGTGGCAACAGGCACTCTTGGCTGGTGCCCGTGGTCTCAGCCCTAAAGACAACAAGCACACGTGTCTCATTTGATCTCCCATGCGCTGCATGTGGACACTCAACAACTGCAGCAAAAGTCAAACCTGAACTCTGCTTCTGGGCAATGAGGAACTAGAAGAGAATAAACGTTAGGGAGGAGAGGCATTTCATGATCACAGACACCTTGGTTGCTATACAAAGAGTTGCACAAAAGGTATTTTATGTTTATTTCTGATGAAAAAAAAATCAATAAGTAAATAAAGCAAATTCATGCAATTCTAGTAAAATCTCATCTGAGAACATTTATATTTTTGAAAGATTCAGCCCATAGAGGAATAACTCAAATTGTTTATTGGATCAAACAAGTTAACAGATATACAATAAGGGAAGTTTCATAAATTAATGCAATAATATTGGACTTCTGGGAGCCTCCTTTTCTCACTTGCTATTTGGTTTTCATTGATTATCTTTATACTTTAAAATCCAGCACTTTATAAAGCTTACATAGATTTGATTGATGTACAAGTGGCTTCCCTTTGATATGAATGCCAATATAAATGTATATATTCATAGTGTTAAGTATACATATGTATATATAAATATATTTGTGAATAGTCTTGCCCATATGTAGGTATGTAGACATTTTATGTTAGAGAATACACTGAGATACATCAACTGACATTTTATACAGTCTTTGAAAAATACCTTACAGTCTTAGTGTATAGCTCATTATCTCATTTTTCGGGCAGTTATTCACTGAGTCTTCAGTCCAAGTCTAATAAGATTGGTACAGGGTGGCCATAAGGTGCAGGCCAATCATGTATACTTTTAATAACGTACCAGACAGACAAGCCTGAGATCCTGATCACCTAAGCTTTGTTTTAGCCTGAAAAGCTGCTGTTTTTTTTCACATTGAAAAAACAAGACACAATACTTATCCCAAACTATGATAAAAGAAGTCCAGTGATAAAATAAAAGCAGAATGGCAACAATGTCAGTGACTACAAAGTGAGGGAGGAAATTTCTTCACCCTCTGCCAATTCTATGTGTTCATTTCTTTCTGAGTCAATGGCCCCCTTTGCCTTTTGCCCTTGTTCTGTTTCTGTAGCCTGCAGGCCACCCACTGAGCATTTGCCAGGGACAGTGGCAGCAAAGACCTCCACAGAATATGATTTCACTAGAAACTGAAAGTGAGATGTGCCCCAGATCCATACTGAAGAGTATGGCAAACAGAAAAAGAAATAATTGAAGATTTGTTGCAGCAACTATTTTCATTTTCAGTGTTAAGGACAACCAAACTTGAGAATACTTCAGCACTCTTCACCTGTCTCTCCTTACACTCTGCTCATGATTGTTTGTTTCTCTAGGGAATTAAGCAAAGGATAAGAAGTCAGCCTGCCACTTTTCACCTTCAGGGATCCAGTCACCCTAACTCTACCCCCCACTCAATTTGAATATTCTGTACGAAATGTTTGTTCAAATGATTCGTTAGTGTTTCTGTGAGATCCTCTTCCTTTCTCTTCCTGTTCGGTAGCAACTCTCTATACGCGGATGCTATAAGTAGGATCTGCACTGAAGGGAGATATTTTGATTCCATGACTTACATTTTCATTTCTAAGCAGCATTTCTCTCTCTCTTTTTTTAAACTTAACATAGTCCAAGTTATTAACCCTTCCTTTGGTGTGTGCTGTTTGCATGCTGTTAAAATTATATTCTTTTAATTTTTCTTTTTTATTTTTATGTTTATTATTTATTTGAGAGTGACAGAGAGAGAAAGAGGCAGAGAGAGAGAGAGAGAGAGAGAGAGAGAGTAGGCGTGCCAGGGCCTCCAGCCACTGCAAACGAACTCCAGACGCATGTGCCCCCTTGTGCATCTGGCTAACGTGGGTCCTGGGGAATCTAGCCTCAAACTGGGGTCCTTAGGCTTCACAGGCAAAGATTAACCACTAAGCCATCTCTCCAGCCCTGGTCTTGAACTTCTTAAGCACTGAGGCCAACCTTGAAGTTCTCCTTTTCTTTCTGCCTCTGTCTCCAGAGTTTTGGGACCAGAGGTGTGCACCACTATCCATAGTTTATTCAAGCCATTTCACACACTTCCTTTGCTTCTTGCTCTTTGCTCCTATGTCACTGCAGCTGTTCTTCTATAAAGCTTACTGGTTTTATTCTATATTTAACTAGAATTTGAGAGTGTCATTTTTGGAACTTTGGTTATTTTTTTTTGATGTAGACATCCAGTTTATAGAATCTCTCTATTTCTAGAATAATTCATTTTCCTACCTATTCTGGAGGCTCATGTGTTTACACACAATATACGACTGTATATCAGTAGTCCGTCTTTAAGATATCAGTGCAAAACTGTGTCTTTGGATGTTTATGTAAGCCAAAGCTTGACATCTTTATTTTGTAAATTAAAAACATATTGTCACTACCTTCTGGTTCACTTTTTTAATTCAGAGCATATATCTGATGCAATAATGTATCAACACATGTAATTTTTTCTCATGTGATTTTTAAAGTGTCTCTTTTTTAAAGCAGCATGTATATTTTTTCCCATCAATTTAACAACCTTGATCTATTAGTGGAATCATTTATTTTGCTTAAATTACATAATTAACCCTTCACTGAAGTTTAAATGAATAATGTTTCTATTTTTTCGAGTTCCCCTCCCATACTTTCTGTGGTGATTTCAATAAGATATCCCGGAAAAGTTCATGTGTTTTTTTTGCTTTTTTTTTTATTTAATTACTTATTTGAGAGAGGGAGAGAAAGAGGGGGAGAGAGAAGAGGGAGGGAGGGAGAGAGAGAGAAAGAGAAAGAGAGAGAAGAGAAGAGAGAGAGAGAATGTTCTAGCCTCTAGGCACTGCAAACAAAAACCAGGCACATGCACAAACTTGTGCATCCAGCTTTAGGTGGGTACTGGGGAATTGAACCTGAGTCCTTTGGCTTTGCCAGCTAGCACCTCATCTGCTAAACAATCTCTCCAGCCCAAATACTTGTTTTGAATGCTTGGTCCTCAGCAGATAGGAATTTTGGAGGGGGATCTTTGCTAGAGGAGATGTGTTGTTGTGGGCACTTTCTGGGGTGTCATAACCAGCTTCTCCCTTGCCAGAATTCATCGCACTCTCTTGCTGCTTGTTTCCACCTTCTGTAAAAAGGAGTGATGTCCCAGTCTCTGCTCTAAGACCATCTTTTTCCTGCCATCATGAAGCTTCCCCTCAAGACTATAAGCCAAAATAAACCTGTTCTTCCTTTCAGATACTTTTGGTGGAGTGTTTTGTCCCAGAAACGTGAGGGTAACTATACATCCCTTTCTTCTTTCCTACAAAATATATGTTCGAAAATGCATAAACACACACACATACATAGACACATATGCATGCATATTCATGTGCACATATAATCTTGTTAGGATTATATTAGGTGTTACAACAAATACATATTTAGAGTTTTCTGCTTCCCATGACAATAGTAGCTATTTAGAAAACTTTAATTTCATTTCTTTATTCTATACCTTTTATTACTTCTGTAATTCTAATTATTCACTTAAAAGCCATGAAACTATTTCTATCATCATTTTCATCAGAATTTTGCTTAGATTTACAGACATATGTGTTTTTCAAATTCCTTTTTACATTTCATCATTTTTATTCTACCAAAATATTTCTTTTATTGTTATTTCAACTTAGGTCTGCTGTCAACAAATTGCTGCTGGGTTTGCTTGTCTTAAAATGCCTTTGTCTTCTGAAAGCATTTTTACTCAATTTGGAAATCTAAATAGGTAGCTGTTTTTCTTCTACACTTTAAATGTATCATTTAATTTTCTTGTTATTTCCATTGCTCTAATTGGGAATCTAGATCTGAATAGCTGATTAGTGTTGATCTTCTTGGTTTTATTTATTTATTTATTTATTAAATAGGAAAGGGTTTCTTTGGGTTTACACACTTGAGGGAAAGCTCCATGATGGCAGGGGAAAATGTTGGCATGCGCAGGTGGACATCACCTCCTGGCCAACATCAGGTGTACAACATCAGCAGGATAGTGTGCCAAACACTGGCAAGGGGAAACTGGCTATAAACTCATAAGCCTGCCGCCAACATATCTTGGTTTTTTTTTTTTAATTTTTTTTTTGTTTATTTATTTATTTGAGAGCGACAGAGAGAAGGAGGCAGAGAGAGAGAGAGAGAGAGAGAGAAAGAGAATGGGCGCGCCAGAGCTTCCAGCCTCTGTAAACAAACTCTAGATGCGTGCGCCCCCTTGTGCATCTGGCTAACGTGGGTCCTGGGGAATTGAGCCTTGAACCGGGGTCCTTAGGCTTCACAGGCAAGCGCTTAACCAGTAAGCCATCTCTCCAGCCCCATATCTTGGATTTTAAGCTTCTTGTGTAATTGAAGATTTAGCAAATGACCCAATGGAAAAAATGATACAAATTCTACAAGCTTTCTTTGCATCTGCTCCTCACCATGACTTTGAACTTTCAAGTCTTAGCAGCTAAACCTTCTCACTCTCCTAATTTGGCTCCTCAATCTCACAAGACTGTTGTATCTGCTGTCTGTGGCCTCATCAACTACTCCATATTTTCAGCCTCTTAGCATGTGCAGCTTAAGAAAGGGATTTGCTAAATCTTAGACCAACTCAGTAGGCTTCTCTTCTCTGTTCTCCAGGGTTATAGACTACCAGAGCCTGGCTTCAGTTTTCAAGAGTCTCTTTAGAAACATTGGTCTTATGACAGCCAGTCTATAAAACATGGAAGCAGAAGTAAAATGTCATTTATTTAAATGTAGTTAAAATCAATTTCCCATTTTTAAGAAGTTAACAGTAGACCTTAGCATCTATACTCATTAGTTTCCACTCCCTGAAGCAACAAGATTCATCCTTGTACCCACTGACATCAGTGCAGCTGTGTGATTTCTTCTCACAGATAAAATGTCTACAGAAATTAATCTGATCACATCCAATCAGTCGATAAAAGACTGCTTGTGGGTTGCCCTCTTTTCCTTTTGCTATGTAATGGCCAGAAACAAAGGTACAGTCTGCCCCACGAGCATGGATAACAGAGGAGCAGAAAAAGTGTGCAACCCATTCTCTCTCTCTCTCTCTCTCACTCAAAATTAAAATAAAAAGAAAAGAAATCTAAAAAGGAAAAAAAGGGCTGGAGGGAAGGCTTAGTGGTTGAGGTGTTTGCCTGCAAAGCCAAAAGACCCAGGTTCGATTCCCCAGGACCCACGTTAGCCAGATGCACAAGGAGGCGCACACGTCTGGAATTCATTTGCAGTGGCTGGAGGTGCTGCCGCACTCAATCTCTCCCTCTCTCTCTCTCCCTATCTCCCTCTTTCTCTGTCAAATAACTAAATAAAAATAAAATATTTAAAAAGGAAAACTTCTGCAGAGCCAGAACCTACCAGACAGAACATGGAGAACTTCTTGTTTAGAGGGTCTAACATTTGAGCTATTCTAACTTGCAGTGTAACCTGGCCCATCTTGACTAGGAAAGAAATTTGTGTCACCTTCACCATGTGCCACCCTAGGAGGAATCTCTTCGCGATGTTGATAGAGGACAGAGATCACCAAAAGCCAGCTCCCCTTCTTTATCAAATCTTCGTGGTTTTGACTTTAGCCTATTTCCTAAAATCCCTTTGTTAGAATTTAAGCCATAAGATAACTTTAACCTTTGAAGAACAAGGTTACTTTACCAGGAAAGGTCATTCAAATGATTCTGGAATTGCTTTCCTTACCAAATAACAACAGAAGTTCCTTGGTCTGTTTATTTCACACATACGAGGAGGCTTATATGAGGAAAGTACTTTGAAGTGAAAGAAGAAAGCTTTATTACTCAAGTACAAGATGGTAAAAACATTTTATTGGTGACAAAATTGGTGATCAATTGGAGATTCAATTTTCTAAAAGGTATTCATTTAATTAATATATGAACATTTATTAAGATTAGTTCAATCAACTAGCATTAAAACATCAACAAAACAGGCTTCATCATGTCCTGCCAAAGAGACTAGCATTCCCTCCTTGACAATTAATGGAAGTCACAAAGCTAAAAACCCAACAAATTTATTTGATGACATAGCCAGCGGTTTCTTAGCAGCAGTACTCTTCTGTATCACACGGAACCCTGACCTTGCCCTGTAATGAAACTCTAATGATGAGGAGTAGATTCTGTAAACCTGAGAAAGTGACTTCTCATTAAAAATAAACCCGTGATAGAAATTATATCACAGAAGATAAGAAAGAAACAAATTCTAACTTGTATGATATAATACTAACAAGACTGCAGTTTAAATCAAGAATATATAATCTGAACCGGGCATGGTGGCACACGCCTTTAATCCCAGCACTCAGGAAGCAGAGGTAGGAGGATCACTATCATGAGTTTGAGACCACCCTGAGACTATATAGTGAATTCCAGGTCAGCCTGGGCTACAGTGAAACCCTACCTTGAAAAACCAAAAATAAATATAAAATAAAATAAAAAGAATATATAATCTAGTGGCTTTGAAAATGCTTTTCTTTTTAACTTTAAAGTATCTCATTTTATTGACCCATGAATGCTATGGGTATCCTTGGAAAATGGTGCTTAAGTTTTTTCCCATAGCTAAAAGTCCTGGTTGAATTAATGCAGACCTTATAGAGAGACTTCTGGGGCTGTTGCTAAATCATGTTTAAGAGCTTTTCGACCCAAAGCTCAGCTGTAAACTTAAGCAAGCCATGAGCAAATTTGTAGGTGCCAATGTCCCATTAACTACTCCCTTCTCATCTGAAGAGGTCCTTTCTGAGCTACTTCATGCATCCAGCACCGTGTTTATTAAATTACGCTGACTTGCACATCTATAGCTTCACTTGTATAGACCCCAGAAGCAGTCAGATTGAGACCAAGTTGAGAACAAGTAAAGTGAGAAACTGATTATCAGTGATAAAGAAATAAAATCACAAATACTCAGAACCCAACATGTAGGACTCCCTGTAAACTAAAAGATTTTTAGTGCTAGACAAGTCCAGTAATGATGTTTGGATACCCTACTACTGAAGCATAAACAGAACCCTACCTCAGTTTGACTATGTACCACAGTCAAAGAAAACATCTCAAGTCACATACAGGTATACCTTCCTGTTAGTCCTGTATCTTCCTCTCTCTCTATTTTTTTTCCCAAATATTCAAGAAATACACAGGGAAGTAAACTGTGTCAATATAAAAGGCATAAATTTAGCACATTTGTGTGTAATCAAATTCCACACCCAATTCTGAATTATCAAAATAATAGACACAAAGCAGCAAGACAAATGGACACTGGTTTCCTGAAACACATTCATCCGACTTCGTGTTTGTTCGTGAAAATCTAGTTTGAAAGCTTATGGAGGGCAATGTCACCGTTTAACATTTTTAAACTTACTGAAAGGAACATACAAATATGGAATGGTCATATTACCAAGTCATAATAAAGTCCTTAAATTATTTTTTTTAATTTAAATTGGCTCTTGTGGTTTGAATCTGAAATGCACCCCACAGGCTCAAGTGTTCGAACACCTGGTCCCCACATGATGGCACAGTTTTGTGAGGTTGTTGGTCCTTGAGAAAGGGAGACCCCGCAAGAGGAAGTAGGCTACAGGGAGGTGTTTATTATCCTGCACGCTCCTTTTATGCTCTCTGCTTTCTGGTCCCATCACTGTGTGAGGAGCTCTGCCACACACTCCCATCACCACAGATCTGCTCCACCATGCATTCCCCACTATGGTGGACTACACACTTTCTGACACTGCTCACCCAAACACACCTTTCTTCCCTTACGTTGTCTCCATCCATATTTTTGTCACAGAGATGAGAAAAGTAACACATGGGAAAACATACATGATCTATAAATAAAATCAGCCTATCAAACTACATTTTCATTATGAGTACAAATGTAAAATATGTATGTAGGATATAGGTCCCTGAAAAAAATTTCCAAATAGAAATAATAATTAACAAAACTTTACAATGGTAGAAGCATGGGTAAGCAAATTTCTCCATATTTTATCCTGTTTCTATTTTGATAATATATACTTATTAATGAAAAGTAAAATCAACAAGCATGAAATATAAAACAGAAACAAAGTTTCCTGGTGGCCTTAGCTGTCCATAGGAAACTGGTGAATCTCTTTCTTATTAGCTTCACAGAAGATCCCTTACATTCTGTATTCTGTTATCCAGTATATCACCCGGTGCAATGCTGTACCAAGTGGCGGGGGGGGGGGGTAGGATGCTACTACAAGCAGTAAGGGGGTACATTTTTGGTAGAAAATTAAAATGTATAGTGAACAAATCTGCTTCATCTTATGACTATGGGACAGAATATTTTTTAAGTATCAAATAAGTTGTAAAGTGCTGTACGTTAACAAAAAAAAACATGAAAAATAAGAAAACTTCTGGTGTGAATTTCTAAACCACTGCCTAAGAGATGAAAGACTGCCATGGTCCTCCTATTGGTATACCACTCCCCTTCCCCTTAATTTCTCTTCTGTACCTCTAAGTCTGCTTATATCAAATTGTCAGAAATTCTGGACTCCCTCTGCTTCCTTGGCAGAACCTCTCACAAACCTTAGATTCAAATCATGTAACTTGCCCATATTAGCCTTTGACAAGGGTCTTGGGGAAAATTCTTCAGATATTCACTACCTTCACCCTTCATATGCACCTCTGTTAGAGCACTTATTTATTTGCATTTATTGGACTATGTCTTTTCCCGTGTTATCATCGCCACTACCCTTCATCCTCCTCAAATTGAAGTTATAGCATGGGAAAAGAAACATGAGGCCAGTGCATGCTGGACTACGGAGTTTGAGTCATACCAAGGAAAGCTGAGTCTAAAATATCCAGTGGAGGGCTAGAAAGAGTACCCATGTAAGTCAGATGCATAGGGTGGCACGTGCATCTGGCATTGATTTCCAGGGACTAGAGGCCCTGGTGTGCCCTTTCTCTCTCTCTTTTCTCTCTGTCTCTCTCTCTCTCATAAATGAATAAATAAATAAATAAATAAATAAATAAATAAATATTTTAAAACATCCAGCAGAGAGGATCTCTTCTATCAGTTAACTTTCTACTTAGGAAACAGTTCATGAGTTTGATATCACAAGGGAAATATTAGTATCATTCTGTATTATCTCATCTCTGTTACACAACTGTCTACCCTATTCCCTTAAAAACATAGGAGAAAGTGCTTATCAGAAGTAGGGGGCAGGAGGTGGTAGGAAATAGCTATATATTTGATATAGGAGCCCTAGTGAGAAATAAACCATTCATATTTTGAGACATTATTTTCCAAGAATAAGCTTTACTTGGGCAGTGAGGGCTCAGGAGAATGACAGATTCCAAGTCAAGGACCATTAAAAATTGACATACTCAGCAGAACAGATGTACATCAGAGAAATAAGATTAATGTCATATTTATGCCTATATCCCCACTCCCAGCAGGGGACCTCTTAACTTATGGTGAGTGCTCGATATGTGATTATTGAGTTAGGTTTGTAAATCACCCAAGTGCGTCTCAGGTAATATCAGCATGTATATAAATTAAATTTCTCATTTTAAATAATTTCATCTCAAATTCTATCATAATTGACAACATGACATTACTAAGAAAGAAAAGCATATAATCAAAGCCCTCTGGGTTTTGATCTGGATCTGTTTTTCAGTCAGATAGAACTCCTTCTTGAGCATAATAAGTTCATCTTAAAGGTTCAACCTTTGTTTTTACTTGTCGAGAAGTAAAATTGGACAGGCTATTGACTGTTATACTAGTCAATATCTTGACCAAGGAAGTGAGCTGGGGATAAGCTCTGCCCTTCAAAGACATGCCTCCAGTGGCTTCCTTCCTCAAACTACATCCAAACTGCTAACATTTCTTCCCAGTAAAGTCATCAGATTATGATTCCATCACTGGGTTAATCCATAGATTAGATGAGAGCCCTTGTTGATTGAGTGTACCCCATGGGTTTGTTTGGATACTTTGCCTCACAAGAGGCCCAGAGACAATGGAGCCAAGGCTAGACTAAACCTCTAAAATCACAAGCCAAAGTAAAATTGTTCCTTCCAGGTGTTTGTGATATCAACAAGAAACTAACTATCCTACCACTTTGAAATTTCGGATTAACTATTTTCTGTGTCACAAATAACATTCCTGGACTTATGTATTTTCCCTCTCCAGTACTCTCTCACCCAATCCAGTTGGATTACTGCAGACAGACTGATACTTCAGTCATTCTCCTTGTCCAAAGGATTAATGAATGGCCCATTGGCATGTTCCTTGACCAACATCCAAAATCTATCCACACTGGCCTGTGTTAACCTGCTAGCATTGAGTACCCCTCTTAAAATCCTTCTTGTGACTCATCTCAAGAAGTTTTATTCCCTCCTGACTCCTTACACAGCTATTCCTCTTTCTCTGTGTTAAGCAAATACCAATCCCTCTATCTAAATCCTTCCATCATATCATTACACCAAAAGTTATTTATTCTTCATCAGTATTTCTGAAGTCCTTCAATGTCTGGCTCACTAACCTGGTATTTATTTTTTGGTTACCTGATAATGGCCAATATATTGTTAAACTATATTATTTGTTCCCAAAACTAGAAGGCAAATTTCATAAAGATACTAAAAAAAAAAAGAAAAGAAAAGAAAATTTTTTGTTTTTCCCTAACATAATGTCTCTGTGTGACAAATGCCTCCTGATTACTTTTAGACATACAGTTACCTCTGAGAACTGTAGTCTCGGTGAAACAATACCATGACTAGAATTGCCTGGAAGGATTTTTTTTAAATTGTACCAGGCTTCCATTGAACCAACCAAGCAGTGTCTGAATTTGAGGTTTAGCTCCATCTATACCATGTAGACTACAAACTGGCTTTGTAAATTTAGCCACTGGCAGAGAAAACTAATCTGCCAGAGGAATAAAGTAAAAAACAACAACAAAAAAAGACAAGATTGTCTTAGTTCTCTTTCATATTGGATTCTATGATGCCAACTAATGTGCAGGAAGCAGGGACTTCCCCAACAGATCTTCCAGTTGTTCCAATAACCAGCATGAGATCTGCTTTAAATGAGCTTCATTTTAGGGTTGCAATGCACCTGGAATGATTGACTAATTTAGGGAGGTTTTCCAGTATTCTCTGTGTGGTGCATTTTAATCAGCATCACAATTTAGCAGCTGCATTAATTAATTAACACATTAATCAGGAGAGCATTTTAGCAGCTATAATCTGTAGCAAACTAGCAGTTTGTGCTAAAATCTTAACAGTGGGAGAACAAATAGCATACCAAGTTATTTTTCAATGCTATGAACACCATGGGCCTAGCAAAGGATGAAATTAGGCAACCAAATTGAAATCTTTCTTAAAATATACCTATGCAGGGCACATGTGAAAAAAAAAAGTATTCCTCGTGCAGAAAGGCTTAACAAATTCTATTTTCTCTATTAAAAAAGTAGTTCTGAAGAAGACTGTCAGGCACTCCAGGAAACCTTCTTTCCAAGTGTTCTTAAAATAATCCAGAAATATTAAAGGTTCTTCTCCTATTAGCAAGATTACTTATGTAATAATAAGAAGTGTAAGATCTTATTTCATAGTTACATGACTTACAGGGATTAAGCAGAAGAAAATAATAGAACTAGCAATCAAAAAGAAACAAGTTTAATTTGTAGCTCTGCAAGATCTTTACAGCAAACTTATACTTGAGAAGAGACTAGGGAAAAAAAATCTCTTCTAATGCAATGTTTAGAGATAAATGCATGTAGTACCACAGCCAAATGTAATATAATTTTGATGAAATATAAGTTGGAAGACTTCCTGACATGGATACATTGTTCCTTTTTGCTTCATTATGTTCAAAATGCAATGACATGTGCTTTTTTTGAATCCCTGCATATTGAATTCCACATGCTCCAAAATTCAAAATTTGATTGAAAAAAAAATCCCTTAGGCTAATATTAAAATTTCTCTTCATTTAAAAAGCCCGAGGATATTGAATTCTTATGTACAGCAATCTATTAGTGTGAACTGTTAAGCAGTTAGTAATCCTCCTAGCACTTTCCTGAGAGAAATCACTGCTGTCCATGACATGCCATCACTTTTTTCAGCCTCAAAAGGAGAGTCAGGGTAACAGAGGTGAGGATGCTTGGTAAGCATTTCTTTACAATTCAGACTCCTGTTGTATTGATTTTGCCCTCTGGTTCATGGAAATTGCACTCTATTTAAATCATATACTACAACTTGAGAGAATTTTAATTTCCACTCTACCTTTTGTCTTCCTTTATAAATCATACTTACAGCTTTTAATCTTCAGGCTTCTCTTTCTTTTTCTTCTTTTTATAATTTTTAATTTTTTATTGACAATTTCTATACTTACAGATAATAAACCATGATATTTACCTCCCATCCCCCATCTTCCCCTTCACAACGCCACTCTCCATCATATCCCTTCCTCTTTCCATTAGTCTCTCTTTTATTTTGATGTCATCATCGTTTTCTCATAGTATGAGAGTCTTGTGAAGGTATTGCTAGGCACTGCGAGGTCATGGATATCAAGGCCAATTTCAGTCTTGACGGGTGCATTGTAAGGAGTGGTACCCTTCCTTTGGCTCTTATATTCTTTCTGCCACCTCTTATGCAATGGACCCTGAGCCTTGGAGGGTGTGATAGTGATGTTTCAGTGCTGAGCACTCCTCCATCCCTTCTTCTCAGCACTATGTTGCCTTTTGGGTCAACCCAGTGGTCACTGCCATCTGAAAAGAGAAGCTTCTCTAACCAAAAGTGAGAGTAGCATTAATATATGAATATGAACATTGAGTGTAGTGCTTTCAGGGCAGTTTTGTGAGAATAATATATGCATTTAGCCAGACAAGAGCAGGCTTTATATTCCTAAGGCACATGAGCTACCCTTCCATAGGCTTTTGATTAAGTTTTCAGTACCAGGCATGTATTCCCTCCCATAGAGCAGGCTTCCAGTCCAATTAGAGAGCAATTGGTTTCCCCTAGAGCAGACATGCCTCTTTTGCACCTGTTTAGTCATGCGGCCTGTCTGGCCAGACTTGAAGCTTCCGTTGTACACTGTTTTCACTGCTGATGACTTCTGTCTCCCATAGGGCTTCAAGCAGTGCATCTTTTTCCAGCTTTCAGTTGTCTGGTCTACAGGGAGAAGGTTTTTAGCTCAACAACAGCTTGATTTCTCAGTGACCTTCCAGCTCATGCATGTGAAATCTTAAGCTATAGGCTCTTACCATCTGTTACTTGTGGGAAACCAAGGGCCTAGGCAATAGCCTGTAATGTTTTGGAGGCAACAGGGACCTCCCTGGCCAACAACTCACTGTAGGAGTACCATCCCTGGCACTGAAAAATTTCTAGTAGCAATCTATGGCTTCTGGATGTGCCATTATCCAAAGAAGTTGGCTTTCATATGTCTTATTCAGAATATCTTGAATTTTGGGCTGGAAAATGGCTTAACGGTTAAGGTGTTTGCCTGAAAAGCCGAAGGACATCGGTTCAATTCTCCAGGACCCACATAAGCCAGATACACAAGGTGGCACATGTGTCTGGAGTTCATTTGCAGTGGCTGGAGGCCTTGGCATGCCAACACTCTCTCTCTCTCTCTCTCTCTCTCTCTCTCTCTCTCTCTCCTTCTTTCTCTCTCACTCTCTCAAATAAAATAAATAAATAAAATTTTTAAAAATTTTAAAAAAAGAACATCTTGAATTTTGATTGACCCTCACCCCACCCTTCTTTTAAACAATCTCTTCCCCTGACCTAGCTTAAGCCTTGCCCTTCCCTATAATCTGTTCTTCTAGTTACATATATACAATACCATCTGGTAAAGTGCTTCCTTCTCCTGCCTTTCTTATAGCCTTTTTCCAGTTTACTGGCCTATGCTACCAAGTTTTTGGTTCCAGCTCACACACAAGTCTAAACATTTGTAGCTAGGATCCACATATGAGAGAGAACATGCAGCATTTGGCTTCCTGGGCCTGGGTTACCTCACTTAGCATAATCCTTTCCAGATCCATCCATTTCCCAGAAAATTTTAAAAGTTAATTTTTCTTTACAGCTGAATAGAACTCCATTGTGTAAATGTGCCACATCCTTATTATCCATTCATCTAGGCTGGTTCCATTTCCTAGCTACTGTGAATAGAGCAGCAATAAACATGGTTGTGCAAGTATCTCTAAGACAGTGAGAAGAGTCATTAGGATATATGTATAGGTGTGCTTAGCTGATCATATGGTAAACCTATTTTTAGCTATCTCAAGAACCTCCACACTGATTTCCACAATGGCTGGATCAGATTACATTCCCACCAACAGTGTAGAAGGGTAGTTTTCAAAGTCCTTAAAACCTACGTTATCAGCAGTTCGACTTAGCCCAAACAAATTCCTAATCCTTCTGAGGAAAGACAAATTAAATTAAATATTTCTTCTTTTTTTGAGGTGTATAATGTGAGTGTGTGTGTGTGTGTGTGTGTGGCATAGGGACATGTGTATGCAGACATGCCTGCCCTGTACAGAGGTCAGAAGACATCAGGTATCCCTCTCTATTGTTCTTAAGCCTTATTTTCTTGAGACAGAGACTCTCACTGAACCTTAAACTCATTTATCAGTTATACTAGCTTATCAGCAAGCCTCAGTAACATTCCCACCTCTGACCCTTAGTGCTGGCACTACAGAAATACACAGCCTAGCAGAGCTTTTTTTTTAAACTGGGGTTGAAACTCAGGTCCTCATGTTTATACAATAGCTGTTCTTACCCAATAGGAGCTCTCCCCAAATCATGAATAATGATACTTAGGAGGGTTTCTTTAAAGTGCAACGTTAATGGGCTTGTTTCTTGTAAGAAATCTGTAAACAAAAGGCCTGCCTATGGAGGACTATTCATATAATTTTGTCTGCAGCTATTTTGTGGCAATGTCTTGTAGACTCTTCTATGGTTAGTGTGAAGTCTCTGTATACCTATTTTTTTTCACAGCAAATATCAGCACAATTGTGTTAGTGCATTTAACTTCACTTGTGAGCACAGTATTTGTTATCAATAGATGCCTTATGGATGAAAAACCTCATTTAACTATGAGTCACCTTCTCTTGATGTAACCCTTACTCTGTGAACTTTGACAGCTACTATAAATCTTTCCTAGACTCACACTATATCTGACTAAATTTATTGTCCCTCAACTTCATCTGTTAGGATATATTTACATGCGTGCACACACACACACACACTGATAAATATGCACAAAAACACCATGCATTCACATATACCATCCTTTTTCTAGAGTACCCAGTTTGGACCTTAGCAGTACTGATTAGTAATGTTCTTTACTCAAACACTAACTTTGTTAAGCGTATAGACATATTTTATCCTTCTTAAAGTCTTGAATAAATCTAAATTGTATTTCTTTTATTCATAGAATCATGCACCTCTAAGAGTGATCTAATTCATGTATTTGGTATACCTTTTTATTTAAACCTATCACAGGCATAATTTTACCCTTTAGGCTTTGTAAATATGTTGTTAGAAATAATGCAATATTCCTAAATAGCTTTTCTGACTTTGGCTAACTCCTTCCTATAGCTAACAATCATCTCTCGCTATTCTCTCTTACTATTCTCTCACACTATTGCTAGATTTATCCTGCTTCATCACACATGAACCCAATTTTATTATCTCCATACATAAAATCACCAAATATATTTGGGTGCTATCATCTTTAAGACATAAGCTAAGCCCAACAGAATGTCTGGCCTACAATATCTCTGTTTTTCTTGACCCCACCTCCTTTTACTATAACCATGGCTGGTTACCTTTAGTCCTTATACAAATTTTCCACCCCAGCTTATTTTCCCACCTGTGACTTCCCAAACACTTTATGTTCCCTTGCTTCCATCTCTTTGAAAATCTTCCTCCACAAATTCACTGCATTCTCCTTCTTCCTTTCTCTGTGCAGCATTGACTCATATTTTGAGATTTTCCCTACCCTGCTCTGTCCTGTACTGGAGCTATTTTTGTTGCCATCTGTGCTATAGAGAATTCTTGTACAAGTCTCTTGAGATATACTTGTTAGTTGCTTAACAATGACCTTATGTTAAGACCCTATTGCTTGAGATCTCACATTCTTCCATTGCAGGACCCTGAGACATCAATCTGGAACTGAACTGAAAGCCTCATCCAGCTGGATAGTTGTCATGATGCTAGAAATTGCTATGCAGCCTTCTAAGGGAGGAAAAGACATCAACAGTCTCACTCAGCAGTAGACTCTGTGAGATGTGTCCTCTGGTGAAACAGTGGCATGACTGTCATGGGGGTAACCAAACTAACAGCTCTTTGACTGGATTTGAGGCCCATTCCACAGAGCGGGGGGTGGGGGTGGAATTTAGGTCTGTTAATGAAAAGCTAGTCAAAAGCCTAACCCTGGAAAGTTCATAGGCCCCCATGACAGAAGCTACTACTGTTGTTTGGCTACATATATATGTTGTTCCCATATCAAAATACCCTCTGAATATCTATGTTTATGTCCATAGGTTAATGCTGCTCTCACATTTCATCAAAAAAAAAAAATGCACTTGGTGGTGACTACTGAGAAAATTCAAAATTTGTCAAAGTGCTAATAAAAGTGATGGTTGAGTGCTCAGTGATAAATAAGACATGTCTACCATTCCTTATAGGTCTCAGAGAACATTGCAGAAGAGGGGACAAGAAAGATGTAAGAGCCAGAAGATGTGAAGAGGTGCTTCAAAATGCTGTCTTCAGGACTTGAAGTTGCCATTGCATTCATGACCTCACAGTAACTGCCATTAGCTTTAAGACCTGCATGACAATAAGCACATCAACCTCCCATCATGGATAATGGAGAAGGGTAAAAAAAAAAATCAGAGTAGAAGTATTTGGAAAGAAGAAGTGGTTTGGTGGAAGGAGTATGACAGGTGAATGAGACAAGATAAGGTAACAGGATGGGGCTTATGACCAAAATGAATTATGCATGAAAAATGTCAATATAAAGTTTTGTTTTAAATAACGTTCTCATGAGTTGTTTCCACTATATAGTGAGTGTATTGATATCAAGAAGAATGTCTTTCATCATGTTCCTCACAACACTTTACAAAAGGCCAACTAAATTAAATCTTCAGACTATTGGTTGAATGAATATAACATCTGATGAGTAATGGATATGATTAGATTGGGACCAGGTCATTGGAAGAGGTCTGGGGCCTCAGGATAAAATAACTGTAATAGAATGAAATACTTTTTTAAAATGTAGTTTGATGTGATTGCTCACACAAGTGCAATAATGGCACACAGCTATGGTGGGTTACCAACTGCTCTTGATTTGGCTAACGAATCTGGTCAGTGGAACAGAACCCATACCTGGAACAGGGAAACAAGTCAGAATCATATCCAAAAATGAGCCCACTCTCCAATATCAACCCCCCCACCAATAGTGTGCTACAAGAGACCTACATCTATTATACTCTCTAAAATAATAATGGGTATCCATGTATCTTGCACTGACCTCACTCTCCATCGGAGAATTTGCTTCTCTTTTTCAGATGGACACAGAACCTGAGGAGAGAATCAGCCCATCACACCCTACCTGGGCACCAGCTGAAGCCATAGAGCTAGTGGGGTAATATTTTTAAAATGATGTGGTTTGAGCTTATGAGATAACTCAGTGGGTAAAGGGCTTGGCATGCAGGCACGGGGATATAAATTTGGATCCCCAATAACCATGAGAAAACCTTGGCATAGTGACACATGCCTGTAATCCCAGCCGTGGGGATGCAGAGGCAGGAGATTCCCCGGGGGTTGCTTGTCTAGCTGAATCAGTGAGCTTTGCATTCTTTAAGAAAGAGACTATGTCTTTAAAATTAAGGTGGCCGGTGACAAGGGAAGCCACTCAACACCAGCCTCTGGCCTCCACATGCCTACACCCACTTGTAAGTATACCTGTATACACACATGCATATGAATACCACTTACACATACACATGCAAGGGGAAAAAACACATGTGTTTCAAGCTTTCAATTTGATAATAGTGACTTTTACAGAACTTGGATTTTTTTCAAAACCTATAAAGCCCAAGCCTAGAATTACTAATGAAGTATAACCCTCAGGCGTGTGTGGATTTGTTTCATAGCTTCAAAGAAAATCAGCCTACTTCGCACCTCATTAAAGGATGGCATGGCTTTGCCATATCCGAGCAATGACGACTTGGGAACACTAGGATTTCCATCATCTTAATAGTCAGTCCAGGCTTTCAAATCAAACCAAGAACGTCATGACATACTAGAGGAATTCTCATGTAACAGTGTGATCAGACCTCATGTAGGAAAAAATAGCCATATCTCCGTATCTCTCATTTTACATGAGAAAATTAATGACTTGTCCAAAGTTGTTCCTGATGCTAATAAGTTGCAAATGTAGCTATCACACAAAATTTCAAACACTATTCTATTCAGCTCTTTATTAAGCATGAAACAACATTTTTAAAAGCCACAAATCTAGCTTGGTAATTAAACTGATAGAAGTTAATGATTGCTGCCAGATGTATATGTGTGTCTGCCCAGAAGAGCAGGGGATGAGGAGGTATAAATTATTACTAAATAATTCTGACATTGTATCATTATTTTTTCACATATGAAGCAAGGTGATCTTTTGGTGCTGTTTTCAAAAAAATATTGTATATTTTTTCAATTTTTTTTATTCAGAAATAGTTTCAACTCCACCAAGTCTACTCTTTTTGTCTTCTGAAATTAATCTTTACAGAAAAACTGAGGACTATGATTCAGGAAAAATGAAGAGGGTTTTATACTGGGTAAATAGATTGATTAGCTAATAAAACCAGGTTACACATAGTAATAAATGCTATTCTATCTAGGCTCCCTAACCTACCTTATTGCCAAATACATCATGAAGAAACTCTCATAAGATAGCATACTCCCAAGAAGACATCGAGATGTTCAGTGACTCACAAAGACACTAAGGAAGCAATAGGTTTCCCAGAATGATAAACAAAACAAACAAACAAACAAAATCCACTAAACAGAATGACCCTCTGCCAGTCCAGAAAGAAGGGGAAAAGTTATTTACAACAAAACCCCACCTCAGGAATTAGGAATAAAGGGTGAGTAAGAAGAAGCTACCTAAAGCATCATGTACCAGCTGCTCTGATGAGATGGATTATCTAACCAACTGGGGAGATAAATCTCTCTGGACTTCTGGTTTGACATCAATTGTCTCCGCTTGACACAAAGGCACCTTTAAAGTTAGTTGACTGACATATTAGAAGAAATGTGTTCTTTTGAGGCAAAGGTAGTTAAGGACTGCATAATTAGAAACAGGGAAAGTTATTTGGGGCACCAACATAGGATTGAAGAATCCCTATTCTCCATTAAGTCCCCATTCTTAGAAGTCTGGCATGCATGTAGCCAGTGAGGGAAGGATGACAATATAATCATCACCACAGCTCTTCCTTAATTTTATTTATATTTATTATTTTGTTATTGTTTTATTGAAGTCCTAGGGATTGAACCTATGGTCTCACACATGCTATGCAAACATTTACCACTAAGCTATATCACAAACCATCTTTTTACCTTTAGACTGAGACTCACTAAGTTACACATTCTAGCCATGAACTCACTCTGTAGTTCAGGCAGGTTTTTAATTTGCAATCCTCCTACTTCAGCCTCCCAAGCAGGTGAGATTACAGGGCTGTGCCACCAGACTCAGCCATAGCTGTTCTTTCATTGGTCCTATACATTGTTTCCAAACCATCACCTGCCTCTCTAATCTGGAGGAGAGATTAGGAAGTGAGAGGTAACAGGGAAGTCCTGTCAACTGCAACAGACACACCTGTGGGGCCTCTGCCAGGGCTAAGCTTTATAAGAAGCAAAAGAACCTATGCAGCAGAAATGAGTTCCACCATGGAGGGCCAATGAGTGCTAGCAGGTTTTCCCTAGAAGGCAGAGAACTACATGCAGCAGTGTTACATAGAATCAGTAAACTTCACCTGTATTCTACCTTTAGAGAATTGAATGCTAGTTATCATCCTGATGTATCCCAACTTAATAGCAACTATATCCTAAAAGGCTGTTGGCACTATCTTGTAGGCATGAACATACATAATTTCAGATCAACCATCTGTTACTAAAAAGCAGGATCACCTTGAAGTCCACAGTAATACATGTGCAAGCAAATTACAGTGAAATAATTGAGCAATTAATTTACTTGGAAACCACTTTTCCTACCAAGCAAATTTTAAAAGCCAATCAGCTTTATTAAATTGAGATAAACAGCAAATAAGTGGGAGGGGGCAGTGACTTCGATAGCCTTACTCAGTTGTTGAGTATACTCATCAACATTATCTATCACTCCTTAATAATTGGGTGTAATGAAAGCACCACCATAAATTGACTTCAATGTCTTTAGAAGACTAGCACGGGACATTGAAAGGAGACTGTAATTTAAGAAACAAAGAGGACACAGTGCAGATGGAAGCAGGCCTTGCCAGCAGTCCTACTGATAAGACAATGGTACAAAGAACCTTGACAAGGGAAGGAGCTAATGGTAAAGTCAGAGCAGACAATTCTGATCAAGAACAAAGTCAGAAAAACAAAAGTTGAGTCAGTGACATGCAATTAATGATAGCCATGAGGCTTAATTATCAATGTAGCAAAATAATTCAGTTTTGCTTAAAATTATTATTTCTCTTCCACATATACGGGTTCAAAATATAGTTATATTATCTCTTTTTGCTCTTCCAAAAGTTCTGTCCCATTATTCCTAGTACCATTTGCATTTCCCATTCCACTTTCTTGACCTACATTAAAATTAGGCAAGTATGAAATTAAAACTCCAAACATTTTCAAAAGCTATTTCAAATTCAGAGATTTATATCCCTTGCAAAATGGGGTTTTGACTTTGACGCTGGTCTGGGGAATATTGGATCCCTAAGCACATCTCAACACAGATATGGAATAGATGGGGTCACAAGGGGGAAGTAATTTTTTAAAGTATTTGAAAAGTCCTTTGTGACTAACTTCACTGGGTTATTTATGTATAAAGCACTCCGCAAATTCTAAAGAGTTTCTTTCTAAATAAAGCAAAGTAGATTCCATTTTCTTGCAAGCATTTAATTTATGTAATAACATACAGGAAGCAGGTAAAAGATCCTCTGATTTTGTCCATATTCAGAAACTAATGTAAGGAATTCTATTCAAGGTCAGGAAATGCCCTCTAAACCCAGACATGAAAGAAATAAAAGGAAACAGTTAGTATGGTCTTTGTTCAGCCTGCTCCAAAACCCATAGTAGAGATGGTGTTTCTATATGACTTAAACCATAAAATGGCACCTTAATATTTAGTAAAAACTAAATAGCTGGAAAAGGCTTTATTTTTTTTATAGAACAAAAATTTAGGACGAGCTAGCAGCATAGCAACAAAAACCCTTTGCTTCATGCAAACGAAGGCAGGGTCCCTTTTCACAAGGAGCTTTTAATTAAGCTCAGAAGAAAACCTACACAATAAATCAAAGAATTGCTTTTTTCACACTCATAGAAAAAAATGAATGGATTTGAAACAGAAAAAAAAATGCTTGCTTAAATCCTGAGGTATATATTTAGAAATGGGAGTCGGAAGGCAGGCAAAACTGGGAGGAATCCAGCTCTGATATCACTACCTATATAACTATAACTATGTAACTTAACCATCCTGAGCCAGGGCTTCCCTGGTGTAAATGTGGGAGACATTTGTACTTCCAGCTCTGTATTAAGAAGAAATGAAACCAGCACAACATGGAGACATATGTACCCCATGATCACTGAAGTATATTCTCAATAGCCAAGATAAGCAAACAACCTACTTGTTCATCACCAGATGAATGGACAAAGAAAATGGGGGGTGTTTGTGTATATGCCTCTGCGTGTGTGTGCATGCACATATGCACACGAGCAATATTATTATTTATCCTTTTAAAGAAAATAAATCTTACCGTAGGAGACAACATGGATGATCCTAGAGGGCATTATGCTAAGTCTAGTAAGCTGGATACAAAAAGATAAGTACTAGGGCTGGAGAGATGGCTTAGTGGTTAGGCACTTGCCTGTGAAGCCTAAGGACCCCGGTTCAAGGCTGGATTCCCCAGGACCCACATTAGCCAGAT
The DNA here is from genome assembly GCA_036346955.1 of Dipus sagitta. Taxonomy (NCBI): domain Eukaryota; kingdom Metazoa; phylum Chordata; class Mammalia; order Rodentia; family Dipodidae; genus Dipus; species Dipus sagitta. Next base: position 27,154,888 of record CM070784.1, read on the forward strand.
GCACAAGGGGGCACACACATCTGGAGTTAGTTTGCAGTGGCTAGAGGCCCTGGCACGCCCACTCTCTCTCTCTCTTTCTCTCCCTCTCTCTCTCTGCCTCTTTCTCTCTCAGTCTGTCATTTTCAAATAAATAAACAACAAAAAAAATTTTTTAAAAAGATAGGTACTACATTTGAGTCATATGGGTCAAACCTACAGAAACCAAGAGTAGACATGTTATTACCAAGGAACCAATGAATGGGAAAAATGGGCAGATCTTGTTCACATGGTTCAAACTTGCTGTTTTGAGATAAATTACTCTGGAGGTATACAATATAGAATGGCAACAATAGTCAATACTATACTTTATACTTGAAATCTGCTTAAAGAGTAGATCTTAAATGTTCCTACCCATCCTTCCCCACAACCCTCACACACATGTGCATGCATGTGCACAAGGTCAATGTTTGTTAATAATACTCCCAAAAAGCTAGAAAGTGTTTTTTCAAGAACAAAAAGATGCCCTCCTCTTCTTAGAAAAGTGCATAGGCTGTTTCCTGCATGCCAGGCACTCTTCAGTGCTTATGTGAGTCTCCCACCCACCCCTTCCTGTCAGCACTAATGTGGCCCACATTCTCACAAAAGGAACTCACTGCCCAGGATGGTTAACCCAACTATAGTTAAACAGTTAGTGACACCAGAGCTGGATTCCTCCCAGGCATGTCTGCCTACAGACTCCCAGTTCTAAATATAGTCCTCAAAGTTTAATCAAACACTTTTTCTTCTTCAATTCAATTGTTGTGTGTGCATGTGAAAAGCGGCCCTTTGATTTATTACGTGAGGGTTTTCTTCTCAGCTTAATTAAAGCTCCTGTGAAGACGTGCTTCTGAGCCTTGTTCGTCCTCCTTTTCCTCACTACCTATCTCTGCCATCACTCTACCTTTTATGTGAAGACCCCTACCCAGTCACCCAAAGTGTCCATCGGCTCATGATTAGTTGTTCTACATCAAGTCCTGCTCAAAGGATTTTTGCCACCGAAAATCTTCATTGTTCTTCTCCATACCTCCACACGCCATTACGTCATCTGCAACCATCCATTCTTCCTCATGCATGCAGATATGCTCTTTAAATGGCATACTGGACAGAGATCTTATTTAATTCAGTCCACCTTGCTAGTCCTTGCAGCATAGTTTCCGAGGCCAGCACACCCTCCTTGCTGTTTTCTCCAGTCACATTTTTTCTTGTTGTCATTTGGTCGCTGGCACCTTGCAGCCATCTCCATCAGTGTCACTCTGGGTTTCCCTGGTTTCTGCTCCATTTACTCAGTGAAGAAAGGGCCTGAGAGCTGTTTGTCATCACCAGGAGACTTTCATCCACATAGCCACATAAATATCTCCCTGACATGATGGCCTTTATATTTTCAAATGAATTACAGCTCTTTCTGGATCATCTTGTCATTTCTATCAAGTTTCACTAGCATGCGAAGAGCTATCAAAAGATCTGTGTATATAATCCGACACCATCTGTGAGTTTTCAGCTCCTGAACGGTTTCCTGAGGGTCTTGTGATTATGAATCAGCTGACCTTGATTGACAGTGTTGTCACACCTGCAACCTCACTAAATATTACTATAAAAGAAAATGGGCCAGTGAAACAATATTGGTCCACTGGTGTCAAAAATTGATGCTGTGGGCCTGTGAGCAACAGAGTCAATGCTGTCTCTAGACATGGCTGGGTGATTAAGGGAAGTCCTGCCCAGTACCCATGTAAAGCCAGATGCACGAAGTGGTAGATGCAGTGGCTAGAAGCCTTAGCACACCCATTCTCTCTCTCTCTCTCTCTTTCTCTCTCTCCTTAAAGATAAATTTTTTAAAAAAATAATAGATATTTGAGCATAGCTACAGATATTTCATTTTTTTTAAAAAATAAATATTTTATTTTTATTTGACAGAGAAAGAGGGAGAGATAGAGAAAGAGAAAGAGAGAGAGAGAGATTGGTGAGTCAGGTCCTCCAGCCACTGCAAACAGACTCCAGACACATATACCACCTTGTGCATCTGGCTTACATGGGTCCTAGGGTCTCAAACCTGGGTCCTTTGGCTTTAAAGGCTAGTGCCATAACTACTAAGCAATCTCTCCAGCCCTACAGATGTTCCAACTGCCTATGTATTAGGCATTGTTCTGTCCTTTGGCCTATATCACAAATCAGACACCATTCTGGCCCTCTAGAAAATTCTCTAAATGATGTGATTATGAATATCCATTTAGATGGCATTGCTCACAGACAATTTCACTCAATTTTATTAAAACTTGATGTCTTTTGTCACTTGGGGGAAGCATGTGCTCTGATTCTTTGATGATATGATGGAAAATTGGAAGTTCTAAGTTATTTTAGGGGAGGAGGCTTATGCTTTTTGAGACAAGGGCTTGCTAAGGACTCCTAGTTGGCTTGGAATTAGTTAGGTAGATCAGTCTTGCCTCAAACTTGTCTCTTCCTCCTAAGTGCTGAGATTATAGATATGAATCGTCATGCCTGCTTCATCATTTATTCATTTATTTAAATGAAACTTGAGGCTAAATTTATACTGGTTCCATTTACTATTACAAAAATGATTATTTTATTTCATTTAGCCAGGAATAATATCTTCTCTATTGATATCAGTGAAGTTCAGCATAGAAAAAGTTTCTTTTGTTTGTTTGTTTTCTGAGGCAAAGATGAAAGCTTTTATTCGAGAAAAGCATGAGCTGCCAGGGCTGACTCACAAGAGAGGAGCACAGCCCACCTGAGTTATTAGGTAGTGGGCTTTACAGGGCTTCTTCAGGTGGAGGAAAGAAGGGAAAACTTGAATAAAAAAGGTTCCTTTAGGGGTGATCTAAGATAGCCAGGGTGTGAGACAAGAACATTTTAGTAGCCCTGAAAACAATATGTTACCAATTATTTTATCAATAACTTTAAGTCAATTGATTTAATCTAGAAATCCTATGCCAGGAAAAGAAAAGACAGTATTAAAATGGCATGTGTTTGTTTGAAAACAACTTTGGCTAGTCTGTATACCAATGAAAGTACCAATTACCCCCCCCAAATAGCATAGAAAATTTGTAATGAAAACAGGAAATCAAACAAGTGAATATATATATATATATATATGTATATATATATATATATATATATATATATATATATATATATATATAATGACCTGATAAAAAATTGCCACTACTATCTGGGTAGTGGTGGCACATGCCTTTAATCCCAGTACTCAGAAGGCAGAAGTAGGAGAACTGCCATGAGTTCAAGGCTAGCAACTGCAGAGTGAATTCTAGGTCAGCCCGGACTAGAGTGAAACCCTACCTTGAAAAACCAAAACAACAACAACAAAAAATTATATTACCTTAAGATCACATATTAAAACTTCTGGAAATAATAAATTTAACATAGACAAAAGTATGTTTTGAATAATTTATTTAAACTGGTTGAGAATAGCCATCTGACCAGTATTGTACATTAATAGAGATGTCAAACTTAATTCCATGATATTTGCTAGGCAATGTGATTTGGAGCTTTTTCTTTTAAGTTGTGGGCCTAAATATCCTTAATTAGGTTATAATGTACCACACTGAAATAATATTTAAAACTGTTACTTAAGATATTTAAGCTAAAACAAACTTGAATATTTAAATTCCAATTAATATGAAGTGAACATTTTGTTTTTTATTAGTTGTAAAGTAGCTCTCAAACTATCTTGCAATGAAAGGACAACTTAATTTATTCTCTTTCTATCTCTCTGTCTCCAATAGAAGATATAAAATATATTTTTAGTCAGGTATAAGATTTAACTTTTAAATAAGTAGCTAAAATGTAGACATCTACTCCTGGGGTTAAAAAAAAAAGCAGAAAAATGGCCCCAAGACCACATTTGCTTAATAGATACCATCCAAGTAATCAAAATTTGATTGAGCCATCTATTTTATATAAGGGAAGTTAAAATAACAGAAGGAAAATTAAAAAAAATAGTAATTTGCTAAACTAAAGATGAGATTGTGAATATTTTTATACAACAATGTCATTAGCTCTAATTCTATATATTTACAATGATGTATAATGGCATGGATTTCTGTTCAAAGGGTCACTTTCTTTTCTACCGCTATACAACTGAAGACCAGTGTTTTATAGTAAATCTGAATCAGATAAAGTACAGGAACTAGTTAATCCACAGAGCCTTTAAAACTTCATAAGGGAGGCAGGTCATTTCACAATGAAAATAATACAGGTAGGTGATGGGTCACTAACCCAGCAATTTGGTGTGACAGGGTCTACACAGGGACAATCTACATATATTATGTATAATTCATTATTAGCAATTCTGTGAAGTGAAAACACCCTCCACTTTATAAAAGAGGAAAATGCGGTTCGGTGAGTAGGAGTGACAACCAGCGGAGCAGAACTACACTCAACCTCCTCATTCCGGCTCTCAACACCACCTCCGTGGGATCAAGCCTCCTTCTTCCTCCCTCTTCAAATTCACCTTCTCTCCATCCTATTCTTTCATTGGCATAACATTTCCCCAATGATTTCATATATTATCCATATACAGCTACATTCACTCTTACATAAATATATATGTAATTTATAAAAAATACTTTAAAATATCTGGATCCAATAAATCCATAAAATGACATTTCCCCCTTTAAACTATGTCCCAGTACTCACTGTAGGAGTCAACTACCCTTCCATGTGACAAAATATCTAAGAAAGTCAATTTAAAGGAGGAAGGATTTATTATGGCCCCAAAATTCAGGAATTTCAGTCCATAGTGCCTAGAAGAGGCAAAACAGCTGCGTGGTGCGAGTATGTGGCAAAGGCTATTGACCTCACAGCCAGGAAACAAAGAGCAAGAAACAAGGAAGCCCTAGGACAAGAGATAACCTCTAAGGACACATCCCCAATGAGCTACTTCCTCCCTGCTAGAGCCCTTTCCAGAACCTTCCAAAAACAGCATCGCTATCTATGTATTAAGCCTTTCGGGTGGGGTATACTTTTGTATCCAAGCTGTAACGGTCATCATGGGGCATTAGGCTCAATAAACAAAATGAAAATGTTTTCACGGTCACCATAGCCTCATCTTTACATTCCAGTGGGTTTCTTTCTGGTAAGTCATTGATGATGGCTGTATCTTTTCACAACAGAGAGTAAAACAGTTATTTTCCTGTAATCCAAAATTTTAGGAAAATTATATTTATGTTAATAGTCATCTCTTACCATTGTTTCACTTTCTGTAGATATATTTATCTGTAGTGAATTATGTAATAGTAAATGGAAAAATAATTCATAAATTTTAAATTGCATTATACCATTCTGAATATGATAATGAAATCTCTTGTTATCTGCTCTGCTCTGTCTGGGATATAAACTATTTCTTTGTCTACTGACATTTATTCATCATCTCCAACTGTTGTAGTATATAGTATATGCTGTGATATAGTTTTGCACTAGCTGTGGTTTCAGGCATCTACCAGGCCTCTTAAAATACCCCCAGTGGGTCAGAGACTATTGCTGTATAGTCAAAAATGTATACAAGCATTACATCTAGCTCCACAATTGAGTGAAAAGCCAGATTCCTACTGACAATTAGTATAACTTCTTATGCCTTCCTTTTTTTCAGATTAAAACAGCATTTTTAGCTATTAATGCTTCCTTGCTGGCTCCTACTTTATTTCACTAAACATTCCCCAAGTAGAGACTTTAGTACCTATCAATTATCTCACATTAAATGTTGGTAACTCAAACACCTCTGTTTCTATCAATGTAAATTTTAATGTTCCTGGTCACCAATGCTAAGCGGTTTTTGCTAGTTATACGAAACCCAGAGTTACACAAATTATATAAATTCACTAAACTACATTTCATGATGTTTTATAACAACACAGAATTTTCAAGGGTGCAAGTCATTTCCACTTTGCTTCTCACCAACCTAAATAGCGTCAAAGTTTCAACTATTGCTCATGTGAAATGATTAACAGCAAACATCAAAAAAGGTGCCATCTAGATTGAATTGAATTTGGAAGGATGTCTCTAGTTGGCTCTTCTGTTTTTAATAAAATATGTTGCCATACAAGTACATTTAATATGCATATATATGACATTTTAAATCATTAGCATTTGAGTAAACCACCAAAATCAATGCACCAAAAACAAGAACCCTATGTTTTCCTGTATCCCCAGGTTTTTATTTTGTATTCCTCCTATATACCCTGTACTCTGAAAATGGTAGCCTTCAAGCTCTACAGCTTTAACTCTGGAAAAGAAATTGTTTCATCCATGCAGAACAAAAGTCATCTCATCAAAGAAGCACAAGTTGACTACATATATGGAAGATAATTGTTTTTAAAAAGCAGATATGGGTTTTAAAACTATGCTTCATAGTCTATAGTTATATGGATGGTTTCTGAGACATTAAGTAATGCCTAAGTAAAATGGTTAATTGTACCTCTTTATTCAGAATTAAAATATTTCTCCTGAATAATCCATTTGAACTTGTCCATAAAACGATGGCTCAAAACAGTCACTGGTTCTTACTTTTCACATAGACTACTTTAAGAATTTTCAATAGGAGTTTTTAACAGTATAAAAGTAGAAAATTGAGCTCAAGAGACCTATTGTACAACACAGTGACCATAGTTAATAATAGGATACTATATTCTTTAAAAATGTGAAAGAAATTTAAGTATTATCACCGCAAGAAAATGACGATTATGTGAGATATTATATATTTGAATTGTCCCGATTTAGCCATGTAAAATTGTATATATATTTCAAAACAATATGCTGTACCCAATTAATTATGCATTTTCTTTGCCAAATAATTAAAGGAGAAAATGAAAATTATTGGTCTTGTGTCAAGAAAAATGTGTATTAAAATGTGTGTATACATTCCAAATTATGGATGTATTTTTAGTGGATTCATAAAGTCCCTAATTATCTTTGTACCTCCTTCAACGACTGGCACTTACACCCACAGGAGCAATTCCCAAAAGAGTACAGATTTTTCCTCTCTCTCTACTATAATCTCACACTCCATGACTACGTTTTTATCTTTTTCCATTAAGTTATTGAACATAACCCTTCACTTTCCAACTCCAAGATGGTCTCCTCAGAGAACTGTGCCCTATACATTCCTGGCACACCAAGAATGCTCAGTACTCACCTGGTGATTAACGGAAAGAAGGAGGTAAGTAAATGAAAGCCTTGATTCCATGAGTCTGTGTGTGTTGCCACTTGGGACGTGAATGGAAAAATGCTTTGGTTGTCTCTAATCATTGCTTTCTCAGAATCTTTCCTATACTAAATCAGAAGTTGCTTCGTGATACTGTGATGCTTTATACAACCACTGCTAAGCTTGCCCCTGCAGCTAACCTAATTTCAGCTTCACTGGTCCAAATCCACACTTACAGAGAGCAAAGTTTGAGACCAAGTGTGAGAGCTTTAGGGGAAAGCCACTGCTTACTTCTTTATTTCTGTTTGGCATGATAGTCCCTCATTTCATGTTTCACACTTCCTGGTCAAATCCTTTCCTTCTGCATCTGACCTAAGGCCATTTAAAACTACCAGACAAGGACAGAGAATGCCATGAGGCTTCCTCCAGCATAGCAATGCAGTGGAAAAAGCATGCTTACACTGCCAGAAGCTAAACTGCTTTCACTCTAGCTAGGTAAGTCAGTTATATGCACCATTTATCACCTTCTAAATTCCCCTCAAAACGAAGTAGAAATGTGGCCACTGAAACTCAACAAATGTTTTCACCATTTATTTAATCAGAACTTCACACTTACTTCTGTATTAAAAAGAAAAATAGCAAAATGTATAATACATATGCCAATATGATTAGAAGTAGGTACTATTATATGACTGTTTCAGATTCCTTGAACTCAACCATCACCTCAAAACTGAAAGTCTTACAAAAAAGAGGATTGCTTCTTAATGGTAGAATTAACACAAATAATTTATGAATCATGTATCTAGTTACTCGCATCACCTGCCTATTTTTTAAAATTTTCATTGACAATCTCTACACATATGCACAATATGCCATGATCATAATTCCCTCTCACCACCCTCCTCTGTCCCCCTCCAGCTTAATCCTGTCTTTCCAACTAGTCCCTGGTCTATTTTGATGTCATTTTCCCCTCCTATTATGCAGGTCTTGTGTAGGTAGCCATCAACCACTGTGAGGTCACAAATACTAAGGCCACTTTGTGTCTGAAAGACAGTATTGCAAAGCACTTCTCCCCTTCCTTTGGCTCTTGTATTCTTCCTACCACCTCTTTCACAATAGTTGCTGAGGACTGGGTATGAAATGTCTCACGTAGTGATATAAATGCCTCACTTAATGATGAGCTTCACTGTCTCCTCTTCTCAGCACATTGAGTTTTGAGTCTTCCAAGAAGTCACCACCATCTGAAAAGAGAAGCTTCTGCAACCAAAAGTGAGAGTAAAATTAACATATAGGCATAAACATAAGTATTCAGAGGGAAATTTGGTGGACAAAATATATCCATTTAGGCCAAACAATAGTAGTAGTGGCCTCACTAGGTCTTGTGACCTCCCCACCTATAGACTTTTTAATTAGGCTTTAAGTATCAGGTATGAATTCACTTGCATATAGCATTCCTCAAATCCAGTCAGAGAGCAGTTGGTTTCCCCAATAACAGATATGTCACAGTTGTACCTGTTGGCATTTGGCCTTGAAAGCCAGTCCACCTCACCTGCAGCTAGCTAGTTATTACTAGTTAATGACTTTTCACCCTGAAGAGGCTGAATAGTTCTTCCCAGCATCACAACGGCTAGTCAACAGGAAGGAGACTTCTAGTTCAGCTGCATCTGGATTTCTTAGTGTCTGCAGCCCAAGTATGTGGTGTCTTCAGAAATAGGGTCTTACCATCTAGTTCTGGTGGGCAACAAAGAAACTTAGCAATAGCCAGTAATATTTTGGAGGCATCAGGGGCCTTTCTGACCAAACAACTTACTGGAAGGTCTCCTACTCCAGCACTGAAATTTTCTTGTAACTATCTATGGCTTCTGGGAACCACATTATCCACTACTCACTGGGCACTTGTGCCCAAACTCACCATTTTAACACATATTTTTACCTAGAGAAGTAGGTTTCCATATCACTTATTCATAATATACTTAATATTGAGTAACCCTCCTCCCATACTGTCCACTCCTACATGCCTTCCCTTAACCCCTGCTTAGACCATTTCACCCCTAGTAATCTGCGCCCATACTTACATGTCTACTAAACACTCCCATTAAACTCTCCTCTCCTCCTTTCATAATTGTATTGCATGTACACTAGGTGGAAAAAAATAGTGAATAAAGCAAGCTTTGCTCAAATTACTATTGACCATTTCTTCATGATCATAGATTCTACAGACTATTCCCCAACATTATTTTCAATGAAATTGCTACATAATAATTTAGGTAATAATGAGTCCACAAGTATGTAGGCAATTGCAGAATTTACCATTAGGGAACTGTAGGTTAGAAATTTGTGAAAAGTTTGTGCTAACCTTGGATATGTGCTCATGGGCTTTGCATAAAAGTTGGCTCAATGATAATAGATGGAGAAAGGGGGTGGTCCAGAGACTCGGATGTTCTGAACAAGTCCTCCAGCTGGAGTATTGTGCTGAAGCTAGCATACAGGTAATGACCTGCTTTGCATTTTGAAATTATTAACTTTGGGAAGAACTCTCAATACTAGATTAGAAATAATTACTCAGCAAAGCTACACCTATGTTTGTGTGCTATTTCAAAAGAAATCAAAGAGTCTCACTATGTAAAAAGCACATTAAAAAAAAAAACAGGAAAAGCAATAAGAATATTGGAACTATTAGTATAATATTAGGATCAACATTGGGCAGATCTTAGAGAACAAATTCATCCCAGATTCTTTTGTTGATGGTGGTTAAGGCTCTTGTGGTTATTGTTTAAAGGAACTTTTGCTTGCCAAATCCTGGTGATGATCTGAAATGGTCTGTGTACTAAGAGAGCAGAGTAGAAGAATATGAACTTTGAGGAGAGGTCCTATACCTCCAGGCTGGGGAGTGGACATTGTTGGGTAGTGTTTTAATCTCTTGATTGTGCATATATGTGAGTGGAACGCTCATTCAGATGAGGGAGAAAATGAGATCAACAATCTGAAATGGAAATTGTACACAAAAGAATGATTCAAAAGGTTCTTTCTCAGCTGGGGTCTTGGTTCAGCCATAAAGAGTACTTGCCACTCAAGTGTGAAGGCCCAAGGGGGATTCAAACAGTCTCAGTTAGACTCCCAGAACCCACACAGAAGGCTAGGTGTGGCCATGCTTTCTGTAACCCCAGTCCATGGGAGTTGGAAATGGGAGAAACACTGAGCTCCCTTCAGCAGGTGTAAGTTCAGAGACTCCACCTCAGGATGAGCTACACAGAACGGCACCCAAAGTTCTCCTCTGGTCTCTTCATGCACACGTAATATACCATACTGTACATGCACACACACATGCAAAAATTATAAATGCTCTTTCTGCTTTGTATTTCTAGCCCCTTTTTGCAGGCAAATGCAACTATGTCACTTAAAATCTGATACCTGAACACATCTGTACTTAATATTGTCATCTGTGGTATGTACAATCTGTCCATTTTTTTTTTGTTTAGTTTCTGTTCAAGATATCTCTAGCAATTAAGAGAGACAAAGTAGTTGTGATTTGAATCTAGATCTGGTTCTACTACATTGAACCATTAATTTAGAAAGAAAAATAGTCATGCTACCTGCACCACTTTGAATTAGTCTGCAAAATCACTAGATTAAACATAGTTAGTCACTCTGAATAGACTCAATATGTTCAAGTATTTTTTATTTCTGTTTCCTCTAAAGCAATTGCTTTTTGTGGTCTTGCATTCCGACACTTCTCTAATCTACAAATTGAGTATTGATGAATTATGATGCATTTATTTTTCCTTTCAAAAATGTTCACATCTGGCCTTTGTTTACATAACACTAGCTGTCATTTTTTGCCTAGAGAAATTATCACCAAATGATGAAAACAGACATCAAAGTTGTTGCTTTTGTCTCTAAAGATGTGCCATTTTCACACTGGTTTCCCCACAAGGCAAAACTCTCCTAAATAGCCCAGGAGTCACTATCAGCCCATATTGCTTCCTGACATGATGGTCCAGTGAAATAATAAATCACTTTCACTCCTGTAGTAAATGTTTCTTGCCATCTCTCTTTCATTTGCTTGCAGTTTGAGGGAGAAATTTATTTTTGGTAGTTGTTTGCTATATATGAGGAATGAGCTGTGTTGAATTATAAAATATTTATTTTTTGTATATGGAGTTACTGAGCACTTCCTGTTTCCATCAAAATACAGAATATATCTTTACAAAATTCATATTAAATATTTTCCTTTTGGATACCAGCACTGGATGATTGAAATATGATAAAAGCTGGGCACCGAAACTGCTAAGCAAAGGGCCGCTTCATACACACACAAGAATCCATGACTTATAACTTTGCAGCTTCATTTTAGACCTTTGCTTTTGTTGAAGAAGAAAAAGCCATATTGGATATCCTTTGACTCCCAGCCTCACTCAACAGAGTGTAACCAAGAAGGCCTTGATGTTTCTCTCACCTTGACTAGCCTTTCAGGTAGGTTTCTCCATGACACTAGGTGCTGAGCCTCCCGTATCTAGAGTGTTTACTTTAGAGAACTTCTTAGTTCTTTCTCTGACCTCATATGATGTATTTTTTTGATCTCCTTGCTAGTTTTATGATCTAAGAATGACTGGGCACTGTGGTGCATGCCTATGATTCCAGACTGAGGCAGGAGGATCACAAGTCCAAGGCTAGCCTGAGGTACAATAGTGAATTTAAGGCCAGCATAGGCAACATAGCAGAGCCTATAAAATAAAAAATAAAAATCCAATAACATCTTTCTGAAAGACCAGGAGCCATCCCTTTGTACAGTATTGAACAAAGAAGGTGGCTCTTCTGGCTTCTAGTCTCTGTGAAAGAGTGGGTGTCTATATTTAGTGGGTGCCTTTCTCCTGCAATGAAGATGACTTTGCCTCTAGGTAAACCCTGTTTGCAATCCCAGATGCCCCAGGGTCTACTTCCACCACTCTCTCTTCCCTCCTCCTAATATCTTCTCCCCTTTGTCCTTACACTGTTGTATTACCTGTTGCCAATCATCTTGACAGAGTTTCCCTTCCTGATCTAAGCCAGTGTAGTAGAGTTTTTGCTTTCACAAGTGTCTCTGGATATGCCATTCTTTAGCACTGGTATACTTAAGTTTTGTCAGACCAGTCTTCTACTAGATTTTCAAGTATGCAAAGAAAATGTCAAAAACTAGTCCCTAGATTTTCTTGAGATTTCAGAACAAATATAAAATCAAGCAAGTTGTTGATACAAGCATTCAAAGGCTTATGAAGAAGCCTCAAACTTTCTAAAATGATTTATTGCCTATAACTTTCTAAAATGGACTCAAGCCCATTAAAAACCCAAAATATAATAAAACAGGTGAAAAATACTTAGAAAAAATTAATATCAATATAGGCTCCAACTCTGATCAAATTTTATATTTAGTTGTGGAGTTCCTAACAGACAGGGAACTAAAGAAAGAAGTTCAGTTCCTAAAGGAACTATTGTCAACTGACTTTGTTTTTTGTGTGTGTGTGTGTGTTTTTGTGTGTTGTTTTTTGTTTGTTTTTTTTGTTGTTGTTTTTTTTGTTGTTGTTGTTTTTGAGGTAGGGTCTTGGGTCTCACTCTAGCCCAGGCTGACCTGGAATTCACTATGGAGTCTCAGGGTGGCCTCAAACTCATGTCAGTCCTCCTACCTCTGCCTCCCAAGTGCTGGGATTAAAGGTGTGTGCCACCACATCCGGCTTTTTTTTAATATTTCATTTTTATTTATTTAACAAAGAGAGAAGAGGTAGAGAGAGAAAAAGGGAGAGGGAGAGAATGGGTGCACCAGGGCCTCTAGCTGCTGCAAACAAACTCCAGATGCATGTGCCACCTTGTGTATCTAGCTTACGTGGGTCCTGAGGAGTTGAACCTGTGTCCTTTGGCTTTGCAGGCAAATGTCTTAACTTCTAAGCCATTTCTCCAGCTCCTGATTTAGTTTTATAAATGTTTTTATTTGTGTGTTTCTGTATGCATGCATGCATGCCTGGGCTCCTTGCCAGATACAATGTAATGAATGCCAGATACATGTGTCATGCTTTAGGTAGATTGTTGGGGAATAGAAACCATGCTGGAAGGCTTTGCAAGCAAATTCCTATAACTGCTGAGCAATCTCCCAAGCTCCTACTCTTAACTAACTTCTACAATGAATATTCATGTAGAGTTTTATGTAGAGGACACCAAGATGTATAACAACAACAACAAAAAAAATGTTTTCAAGCTTTTTGTTGTTTTGTTACTTTGGGTGAGGACTGAGGAATGGACCCGAGGCCGTATGTGTGGTAATAAACGCACATTTTACCACTTAGCTGCACCCTTGTAATTCACATTATTTTACAAATGTACATTTGCAACAAATACACTAACATATTTTCCATGGTTGTTTCTTATAGTGACCATTAGTAAAGGCCAAGGGCCCAACTCTGGAACATAGTTTCAGTGATCCTGGAGTGAAATGAGTTCTGAGGGTCAGACAATGCCTGTGAGGTTGGAGATGAGAATTTATCTCAAAGTGCCTTAATGCATTAAATATTCATTCTCCTCATTGTATGCAATGGAAACAAGAAACACATTAGTCGGTCTGTTTTTCTATTATGCATTTACAAACAATCTAAGAAATGTTCAGAGTTAGATAAACCTTCACTCACTGTGGTCCAGGCATCCCTGCATGGGTACCTCTGCTTCGCTGCACCCTCCAGAGGCCCATTTACTCACTATAGCCCTGTCATTCCATGCACCAAAGTACTTGGGAACAAAACAAAGTCTAGTGGGAGCTTCTCATTGGGATCCATAAATTTGGTCTCAATAGGATTGTGGTGGTTTGAATAGAATAGATGGCCCCCAATATATTCAATTGTTTGTTTGTTTGTAGTTTGTATTCTGCAGCCACCTGGCTGGAGGCAATGTCACTGGGTGGATCTTTAGGTGTGGTGGTGGGTTTCAGATTTCAATCTGAAGATATGCAAAGTATACCTAGTTGGAGTTCCTGGAGTGTGCTGTGCTCTGTGGCTTTTAGGCTTTTGGCTGGTGCTTCTCTCTCTCTGCTTGGACCTGTGAAGGCAGGCCAGCTTCTTCTGCCATTTATAGAACTTCCCCTGGATCTGTAAGCTTCAATAAATATCCCTTCCTCCATAACTGTGCCTGGTCTGGAAGTTCATCTCAGTGAACCTGAAGCTGTCTGCTACAAGGATTCTGACTTGGTTCCCTGTTCCAGCTATGGAATCCTTTCCACTGAGCAGATCAAATGGATAATCAGAGAGGCATTGGTTACCCACCTAGGCTGTGTGTCACTATTGTACAGGTGTGCACATATTGTCAGGTTGGATTATTCTTCCACCCCACTGACCTCAGGCTTTGCTGAGTGACTTACTTTGATAAATATCATGTCATAACATAAGATGCACGCCAAAACTTAACTGATTCTTGTCCAGCCAAAATGGCCCTCTTGTGCTTCTTACTACTGTCATGAGAGCTCATACCAGGAGATTAGAACTCTGTTGCTGGGAGCTAACCTGTACACCACACAAACAACCCAACTTTATCTCATTACAGATAAGTGAGAAAAATAAATAAGTATTGCCCCCAGCTACTGAGTTTTGGGGTGGTTTGTTATGTGTTATTTTACTACAATAATAATTTGCATATTTATATGCCATGGGCTATGTATTCTACAAAAAGGGGATTAAGAAATAAACAATTTATGGCTAAGAGGGCTACATGGAATATTATCAGCCTTAGATCTTAAACTGGATGGAAGAAAACCCAAGTATTTGTTACTATAGGTAAGCACTTATAGCTTTACAGTATATCTTTATGTTATATAATTGTTGCCTCATTCTTTGTAGATTCCTTTTAGTTTGTCTAATATACTTCTCATTAATTCCTTCAAGTGATAAGGGTTATATTTTTCTGATTAGATCCTGACCAACACAAAACTCAATATCCTCCTTTTCAAAAACAATTTACAGCCTATACTAGAGAGACCAAAAAACAAAACAAAAAAAAAAAAAGGAGTACCATATGGACATAACAGAAGACAGAGTACAAACGGCTGACACATATCTGTGAACAGTTCAGAGGGTGGTAATAGATTAGATAATTACAATATGCAAAGAAAAACATTGAGAAGTTTTCAGAATTTGGGGTTATTTATTATTTTTCAGACTAAGGAATTCCAGTATATCTCCAGAAGAATAAATAATAATAAACATATTTTTAAACATCCATACTTAGACACATTATAGTGAAAGACAGTCTACCATAAAGGAGGTACAATTAGAATGACAGGCAATGTGTCAATAGGAAGAATGGAACAGGAGGTAGTGAAACCTGTAAAACAGGCTCAGAGAAAATAGCTGTTGGCAGAGAATCCTAGACACAAAGCTGAACAATCTTCCATCTTCCAAGAACAAAAATGACATAAAGCCATTTTAAGAACAAAAAAAAAAAATGCCCTTAAGATACACAATACCAGTAGACTATTACAAAGGAAATTATAAAGAATGTAAAAATGGAAAGAACATGCCATAAAGTGAAAAACACAAGGAAAAAAACTAAAGAGAGAATGGTAAATTTGTAGATAAATTTTGGGCAAATGGAGACCAAAGAGTGCTTCTCCAGAGTATTTAAAATCTTGTCCAGCAGCCTAAGGCAAAGTCCTCAGACTCCTGAAGCCCCTGCATCTTAATTTGATGCCCCTGCATCTTGATTTAAAAGACAGATCACCTAAAGAGCAAAAGAGAACTTGAAGTAAGCAACGTCATTACCACAAACACTATTAGTAGTGCGCATTTATACAAGGATAAAGTGAACAGTTGCCTTTATCAGAAAGAAGCAGTTTTTTAGTCCAGTGCTTACTCAGTTCTCTGTTTTACATCTTAGCACAGTTCAGTAATGCTACACTTAATACTCTTCCCCACAATCTGTTTGCAAATGATTCCGTCTCCCCTTACATTATTGTTCTGAATTCATATTCCTGACCCCATTACTGATCTGTGATGTTTGTGATACTCTATGGAGAATTACCAAAGGAAAATACTAACAATTTGTAATCATCTTCTAATCACATCTCATACTATACAAATCCTTCAACAAGCTTCATGCCTTCATGTGAGGTTGATATATTGTTGTTAACTCCTTCAACCAATATTTATTTTTTATTTATTTTTATTAGTTCCGGACATACTTAGTATAAAACAACACATATTTGTACCATTCTTTCCCTCATCCCTGCCCCTTTTCCAAAGGGGCCCTCCTTGTTGGGGATGCAGGTTATCCGCATGGGATTATGGGTCATGCATTATGGGAGCAGCAGTTATGGGTGAGAGGCAATGGCTCTGTACATAATATCCCAACTTGTGTATCTAATTCTTTCTGTCCCCTCTTCCACAAAATTCCCTGAGCCATGTTGGGTGTATTTTAGGTTTATTTCAGTGATGAACACTTAGGAGCTTCTGTATTTCTGGTTTGGTAGGTGTTGAGTGTCCTTAGTGTCTATCTCCTTCACCCTTATGCTGATATCAGATTCACCAAAAAATACAGCACTCTTGCTCATTACCCCAATTCCTCTGTGGTTTCACCTGGGGCCAGGGTGGATTGCACTGGGCCATTTATCTCCTCAGGCCCAGAGCCTGTCTGAAAAAGAGAAGCAGATTCTCTAATAGAAAGTGAAGTCAGCACCAGTTAAATGGGATAACTATTGTTAAATTAGAGAGAATATAGTGGGTATAGACCCTCTTATAGCCCAAGATTAGTGGGAGTTTGATATTGGAAAGCAAAATCTGGATATCTAGATATGATTCTGACTTGTTTTCCAGTTCCAGATATGGGTTCCTTTTCACTGAGCAGATGTGTTAGCCAATCCAAGAGCAGTTGGTTACCCACCATGGCTGTGTACCACTATTGCACTTGTGTGAGCATCACCTCAGGTTGTTTGCTTCTGCATATCTTAGACCTCAAGTTGCTTGGTCAGATGTTGGTCATTTTCCCCTGGTAGCTCATATAGCACCTTCTAGCACTAGACAGGCTAACCATCTTGGGACTGGCTCTCTTCCAGATTCCAGCCAAGTCTTTCCATGTTCCATGCTGACAGCATATGGTGTCTTCAGCAGTAGGGTCTTACCACTAACCTGTGCTGGGTAATCAAGTGCTCTGACATAAGTTTGTCTTATTTTGGGAGACCATGTAGGTCTTTCTGATCAACAGCTCATTGTGAGTGTTAACTGAATTCTGGTACTGGGAGTTACAAGAGAGTTCCAATGGACAAAGAAAAAGGAAATAAAAGAAAAGAAAAAAAAAAAAACAGGAGAAATTTAAGGTTAGGCTTCATCTCACCCTTTTCAGGGCCTTTTTTTTTTTCTCTTAGATTTATTTTTATTTTTATTTTTCTTTAATAGTTAGTTTTGTATTCAGCAAATACAGTCAGTTTGGTACCATTATTAGGCTCATCCGTGACCTACCCCCTCCCCTTGGGCCCTCCTTGTTGAGGTATATGGGTCATGCATTGTGGAGTTATCCCACAGTTATGGGTAAGATAAATGTCTCTGCATATCATGACCCAACATATGGCTCTGACATTCTTTCCTCCCCCTTTTCCGCAAAATTTCCCTGAGCCATGCTGGGTTCATTTTTGGTCTGCTTCAGTGATGAGGTGTTGGGGGCCTCTGAGGCTCTGGCTCTCTGATTTGGTAGGAGCTGATTTTTCTCTGTGCTGATCTCCTTCCCCCTTGTGCTGGTATCCAGTTCATCAGGAAAACAGCCCCCCTGCTTGTTTCTCCAGGGCCTTTTGATTCAGGTGCTCCCCCTAAGGTCCTGTTGAGGGTTCAACCTTTTAGTCTATCTTCTAGGATACAAGTTTCTGTGGTACCAGTTCAATTTGGGTTTAGTTTTATGACCCCTCCCAACATTTTACCTCCCCCAAGTCCTGCCCTCCCTATTGTCCAGGCCTCAAGATGCCTATCAGGTATGTCAGCAATATTTATTTTCTATCTGTCAGATGCTATCCTGGTTGCTGAAGCAAGGGTGATGAATTTGATATTGTAAGTCTTCCATGAGCTTACTGTTTAGTAGAAGATTGACAGGTAAACCAAAAAGAACAACAATAAAAATATAATCAACCTTGGTAGGAGGACCTGGATAAGGGGATGTACCAATTACACATAAATGATGAGAACACATTTGTAGACATAATACATATAAGAACAGTGAAGACTGAATCAGGATAAACAACAGTCTATAGAGACGTAAAGTCAGGCCAGTAGTCTACCAGGAAAATTAAAGTAACTTTGATTGACCCAAAACATACTTTGTATTTAAAACTGTAAATTTGGTAAGAAAAAAAGTGGCTTTTCATTGTTTCAGCATGTTAGAATATTATTCCTGTGTAAGTCATTCCTTGATGCATAATAAAAACATGACTTTTAATTGTGTTTATACTGAATATACTTTAGGTTTCTCATCACAGACCTTTCTGTTCTTACACTGTATCATGTCATTACTTCAATCATTATAATTTACTAAAATATATTCACATCAACTACCTGAAGTCATAACACGTGTCTAGATGGTAGACTTTTACTCATATGGTTATGCTCATTTTATATGGGTTCTGTAGAGTATGCAAGCAAGGCAGACACCCAGAAAGAAATCCAAATAACAAAAAGAAACTACTTAGATAGTTAGGTAATTTGAGACAAACACAATGAAAGTCTAAGTCATGCCAATTGTAGTGTGATTTTAGTGTGATCATATTGTAATTGTATTGTGGATATATTGTGATTTATTGTGATTATATTTTGTCCTTATTTTTTTGCAACTACAGAAACAGATATACAGAAACAAAATGGTAGAATTGGAAACAATTGAAAATATCAAAATGTAAATTTCTGATCAAATTTTACTCACAATGCCGAATATATCCATTGCTTAAGCAACTGACAAAGCAAAAAGAATAGAAAGAGAATACCACTACCAGAATTTAAGAAAAAAAACAATCAGATTTTTAACATCAAAACCCCCTTTCAAACCTGTTCAATCAACTTCATTCATTGTCCGAGTTCAGAGCCTATTAATACATTAGCAGCAAACCAAAACAATTAGTGTTACTTGACATTTTCTAATAAAATTGATTTGTAAAGCAATTTTAAAAGGTTCCATTTAACTGGTAAAAATGAAGCCACACATGAAAGATAGTTGCCAAGAAGTAGCTTCAATTAAGGACATACAATTACTCAAGTCAATGACAATTCTAATAATTGTAAACAATTAATAAGTGCCATACCTCAGACATCCTAGCCATTATCTATTATGCTTGAGCCTCTAAAGGACATCACTTACTTTGCTAGTCTTGCACCATGAAATTGGGCAAATATTTGGATAACAAACAAATGATCTAATCATACAGCTCTAACTTTACCTTAGGAAGCTTCATCTCGATGACAGCTGTTAAATAAGTAACCCAGGTTTTAGATATATTAAATTTTATAAGAGATGTAGTTGCACATCAAAATTAAGATGATTTTTTTTCTCTTAGTGTATGGGGGCCCGTGGGGTTTGAGGTGGCTTGTACAAGCCTTTTCCACAGTGCTTTCTAGAAAAGGGTAGCCAAGAGAATAATCTAGGACAAAATATTCCATCATCCAAGATTGAAGAATTCCTCACCCAAGATGTTCTGCCCAGGGAAGGAAATACTGTAACAAAGTTTTTATTATTATTTTATTATTATTATTTTAGTTTTTCAGTGGATGGTCCCAGGTATTCACCCCATTTTATGAAGTTGTCTCTCATAGCAACCACTAATAAAAGGTGGTAATTTTTCCCTCCATATCCTTTCCTTTCACAGTATATTTTTAACATCAGTCAGAGCTTATTGAAGAGTATTGTCCTCAGAGGACAGCAGCTTCCTAATTTTCAATATATCTTCTCCAATTTTATGTTTGACATGCCGGTCTATTTTCTGATAGTGCGCAAGCTTTAAACATTTAGTAGTTTCAATTTCTACCCCATGTGCTCCAGTTATTTGAATTTTTCATTTAAATAGTTCCTGTGAGATACGTCGCCATGTTAGAAATGAGAACACTAAAGCCACATTAGATATTTCTAACCATATCCATTTAAAGAGCTAAATTAACTTGTTGATGGAAAAAAATAATTGTACAAAATATATTTATTTCTTAAAAGTTAAAAAAATCAATCTATTAGTTCAACATAATAAGGCTTAAAAAGTAAACAGGTAAAAACCTAGCCCAGGTCTCCAATTTTGGGAAAGTGAATAAGGATATAGCCATCAACATACCAGAAAAGAACCCTGGGGATCCAATTAGTTTAGCACCTCCAACTATGTTTTCCCTGCTGGAATATCTTTAAAAACAACTGACATGTTTCTGTAGAAGTAAACCTGTGTGCATGCATGTGACGTTATCATTGTGGAAGGGGCCAGAGAAGTCAAGCTGTAGAAACCCTGATTGTCAAATCTTGACACTTAACCTTTTTGTTGACCAGTTTCAGTTTTAAGACAAAGAGAATAAAAACTACCTTACTGCTTTCTCTAAGAACACTATTACAGGAACAATTATAAAACAGAACAATCAAGCTGAACCATTATACTTGATCAAAACATGTTTTCATTGATCTCAAGTGGGGTTGGAAATGCATTTCACTTAAAAATGGCAAATGTTTCTAAAGAGAAATGGAAAAAAAAAAAAAAGTTCAGAAGTATGATCTTGCAGTCACCTAGCAACTTCAATGTGAAGGCTATAATGTAAAATTACTTTCCTCCAAAGCCATAGACCTCATTCCTAGAAATGATCTTCTTTGAGGTAAAAGAGCATTTTATTTCTTATATGCCAAAGTTCCTAAAGACAGTGTTACTCCTGTGAGAACTTAGTACTATTGCATGATGTTAGGCGTATCACTTGCAATTCTAAAAAATATATACACAAAGTTCTATTGAAGTAGAAAATTGGGTCTATAAGTTGTTGATCTCTTAATTGACCTTATTACTTAATACAAAAGGATTCTGTCATGTGAGACTTCAACTGAAAGAAAAGAGAGCTCTGTAGTCACTACCTATATCTTTCTGTGCACTAGTAGCCTAGGGAGGATAGGACACAATGTATGAGGTCACCCACTGGAAATGAAATCCTGATAGAAGTAAGGAACTTGGTCATATTCTCTCTACTGTTCCCTCTTTACAACTAAGGACAATCAAGAACTTATATATTTCAGTAACTGTCATCCTGACTAGAAATAAAGTATGCATACTGTGTTTATATATATATATATATATATATATATATATACATAAATTTATATTTATATATAGGCTATATGTACATATACAACATATGTTATCTATATATCACATTTACCTCTGTGTAATTGGTATGAGTTTTATTACAGTTGTTTTCCATATCAGAGTCATTTGAAAGGTATGACTTTGCTTAAGATAGGCTATCCATCCAAAAAATCACCCTAAGTGCAATGGAAACTTAGGCTATTATAGAAGCCACTCTCTTAGCCTGTGTTTTCTAGAAAATGGAGCTTGAGTCAAGAATTAAAGTGCTTGTGCTCTGCTTGGGAGGTACAAATCGGGACATTAAGAATGAGAAAGTGAAGAATGAGGAAAGAAGAAAACAAACATAACTAATGAGAAGCGAGGATTTGTGTGCTGCCTTCATTCATAAGCCCAGTGAGACAGTGCAGCATGTTTAGTGCTTCTGGCTTTTCTGGAAATGGCTCCTTAACCAAGACAAGAAGAAAAACTTTGACTTGAAGCTGTATACACAGGAGTACAGGTGAAGAGCTCCACCTGCCTGGCTCCCTTTCGACTTTCTAGATCCATTATCTGCAGTACCACATGAAAATGCGCAGGGAACCAGAACTTATCTTTATGCTGTTGGCATCTTACCCAGTCCTGAAGTCATGGGAGTAGACACACAGAAGGAGGCAGGTGTCTGGTTGGCTTGACGTGCCATTCTGGTTATGCAGTGTGGCTAAGTGGAAGGGCCTGGTCCTCCCAGGCTGTTTGCATCTGACCAGTGGTAGGGATCAGAATTAAGAAATCTTTATCTGCTAAAACAGTAACTACAGGGAAATGGGCAGCTCAAGGTTTAAGTAGGGGAATACCAATATGTCTGAAGGATAAGCCACTGTTTCCATGTATGGTGGCAAAAATAGTCCAAAATGGAGCATACAAGCAGGAAAAGTTCAAATAAGCCTCCTAAAATAAATGCATCACTTTGAGACAATAGATATTCTTGACTGAATAACTAGGTACTAGATTATACCAAGTCACTCAAACCCTCAGGTACATTTGGTTGACTATCCTACACCTGAACATTGCCACAGTCCATGACAGATTGACAAGGCAATGAAAAATAAATCAAAGTTACTTGTGCTTGTGTTTCAGAAGACAAAGATGTTGTAGGATTCACAGGTGATCAATTCTGCTTCATACTGAAGACACACAGGATCATGGTTGACGTATTTAGGATCTTTATTTCCCAAGATGCTGAATCTCCTATGGACACCAACACTGGTTTTATGAACAATTACATCTACAAAACTAACTTGTCATGGCTAATATGAAACAAGACAGAAATGTCAATGAGATCTGAGAGGAAAGTCAGAAAAGAAGATAAATGGCTTTGCAAAAGTTACGTTCGTTTTCCAACTGCCCAGGGAAAATACAGCAGTGTTTTAGGCAGGAACACTTTCAAAAATACTGCCTTGGGCTTGAGTTCTGCTTCTTGCCTCTATTACTGAAGAAACAAAGGGATATTTTCTGGACATTTAACCTCTGGATAGATTTCTACTGGACCACATCCTTCAGCCAATCTCATGTAACTGTGATGAGATATGACTACATTTTCTGATTCTACAAGTCAATGGATGTTGCAAGAAAGAAAAACTACACAACAAAGAGTTTCCTTTAATCTTGTAATTCTTATGGAAAACATTGACACATAAGCTGTAATTGTTGTACTGAATTATAGTGATGCTAGGTTGAGCCTAGAAATCTTCATGTTCAATTAAAAAGATTTTAAAAAGATGAGACCATAAGGTTATTTATTTAATAAAGGATATTAAACATTGGCATAAAGTCATTTCAAGGAAAAACAATCTACTTGTTGCCCAAATGCTCTTGAAAATGAAAGAAACATCACCAGATACCTCACGGATCCTTTCTAATAGTGAAGGTGCTAAGGTTTCAAGCTGAGATTTCCATTACAGACCAAAGGAGACAAGAGTACTCCTGTGTTGTTAATTAACAAGCAAGACCTTATGATTTCCCCACCAATAAAAAGCTCTTAAGTAGCTCTGACTTGATCTCCCAGCAGTGATGACTTAACTGGAAGTATAAAAGACCAGACTAATGGAACATTAAGAAAATTCTAATTCAAGCATTGCATAGTGCCCCTTTCTTTATTGACAGTTTCACTTTCGGGTGTTTCAGTTTCCCATGTGCAATTATGGTCAGAAATTATAAAACAGAAACAAAAGATAAAGTATAAAATAGGAATTTCCAGAAATAAATAACAAATTATAATTTTACTACATTGTATTATTATAGTTATCACTTTATTTCTTATTTTGATCTCTTACTGTGCCTAATTTACAAATTAAGCTTTATCATAGATTTATATACATCAGAAAAATACTTAGTGTATGATTTACCTTTCTTATTTCTGTGACCAAAGCAACTTAAGAGCCAGGCGTGGTGGCGCACGCCTTTAATTGCAGCACTTGGAGGCAGAGGTAGGAGGATTACCGTGAGTTCAAGGCCACCCTGAGACTCCATAGTGAATTCCAGGTCAGCCTGGGCTAGAGTGAGACCCTACTTTAAAAAAAAAAAAAAAAAACAGCAACTTAAAAAAGGGTTTATTTTGGATCAGTTTGAGGATACAAACTACCATGAAATGGAAGCATGGCCGCAGGAGTGTGAGGCAGCTGGTCACGTGGAGTCTGCCAGTCAGGAAGCAGAGAAAGTTGAATGTCAGTGTTGCACTCATGTTCTCTGTTTTATTCAGCCTGGACTCTAGCCCATGGAATCGTGTCACCCACAGTCAATATGGGTCTTCCCACCTCAGTCAAACCTCTCTGGAAATACCCTCACAGACATGCTCAGAGTTTTATCTGCTGGGTGATTCTAAGTCCCTGTTAAGGTGACAATCAAGACTAACCATTAAACATAGGATCTTCTGAATTTTAATGTAATAGTTAGCTTAGTCATTGGGAGTCTCACTGGGGTCTTAGAACATATTTCTGACAGATAAAGAGGGATTACTATCACTAATTTGCTTAAGTGACCCCAAGTACCAAAATCTTTACCACAGTTTCCATTTGGAGGTCTGCTCAGTTTATGTAGCATTTGACAGATATTTATATCTGTCCTAAATCCAAAGACTTGTCTATGGCCTTACCACCCTGAACACGCCCGATCTCGTCTAAATCCAAAGACTCCTTTAATTTAGATGTTTCTAAATGTTGTGGAAGATTCTTATGACTTCCTGCACTAAGTGTAATACTATTACATTTTTACTTCATATGACTGTGTGGGGAAACTTGAAAGAAACTAAATAGCATAACAGATATATTTTATTTTTGTTTTTTATTTATTTTAGGGTATTTTTGCTTTTTATTTATTTATATTTTTTGTTTATTTTTATTTATTTATTTGAGAGGGACAGAGAGAAAGAGGCAGAGAGAGAGAAAAAGAGAGAGAATGGGCGCACCAGGGCCTC
This sequence comes from Dipus sagitta, assembly GCA_036346955.1. NCBI lineage: Eukaryota > Metazoa > Chordata > Mammalia > Rodentia > Dipodidae > Dipus > Dipus sagitta. Next base: position 27,179,827 of record CM070784.1, read on the forward strand.
CAGCCACTGCAAATGAACTCCAGACGCGTGTGCCCCCTTGTGCATCTGGCTAACATGGGTTCTGGGGAATCGAGCCTCGAACCAGGGTCCTTAGGCTTCACAGGCAAGTGCTTAACCACTAAGTCATCTCTCCAGCCCTATTTTTGATTTTTAATGGCATTTTTTATTTATCTATTTGGAAGGAGAAAGAGAGAGAGAGAATAGACACACCAGGCCCTCGTGCCACTACAAATTTGGGATGCATGTGCCACTTTGCTTTGTACATCTAGCTTTACGTGGATACTGGAGAGCCAAACCCAAAACAGCTGGCTTTGCAAGAAAATGCCTTTAGCCACTGAGCAATCTCCCAGTCTTTTGTTGCTTTTTGAGCCAATTTCTTGTAGTCCAGGCTACCCTCAAACTTTCTGTGTTGCTAAAAGTGACATTGTACTTCTTATGCTCCTTCCTCTATCTCCCAAGTGCTGGGATTATAGAAATAGGTCATCACACCTGTCTACAGGTACTTTACTTTATCCGCCAAGTCAATTCCTCCTCCCTAGGTATTGTGCTTTAAAGAAAGTACTGGACTTCATGTAGAATTTAAAAATGAATTTCCTAGAAGCTGATCACCTTCCTATTAAAGGGGAATGACTTCAAAAGTACCATTAAAAAGGGAGTGTACTTCCAATCTAAAGATCTCAGAGTGCTTGGCGCCAGCCAATGGCAGTTTCAATCAGTCAAAGTTTCCCGCCTTCCTTTTTCTTACTTTCTTTAGCTACAAAATGCTCAGAAATATCATTGACAACATAAAGGAAAGACTATGAATGAGAAGCACTGGAGAGGCAGGTAACTAGATCATTTCCCAACTGCAGGTTTCCTGCTGGAATCAGATTCAAATTAGAATACAAAGAAATTCATCTTTGAATTTAAAGATCTGATTAGTAAAAGTGATTGGACATATTAATTGCTCAGTAGGAATGGTCTAAATTTGAGCAACCATGATCCAAACAAAGAACCATGGGTCTGTCCCAGTTTCAAGGAATGGGAAAGGGGAATTAGCTTCATAAAACATACATAAAGAAACAGTGAAAGATCAAATTAAATTTTTCTTGAAATTACATTTCAAGAGTCATTTTGTTATAATGCAATGATCCTTATTATCAATGCTTAACATTAAACCAATGTGTCTATGTAGCAATTCATGGAAAATTATTTTTGTGACTATAAATTTTACTAATTAAATTTCTTAAAGCAACTTAAACCAAAATTAGTAATTTGTATGATTACTAATTATGAAGACTTGAAATACCCTAAATTCTAAATATTACACCACAAACATAATGACACTGGTAACAAAAATGCTAATATTATAAATAAAACATTTCACTAATTCTTATTTTTGTATCTTTCCAGGGTTTAAATTTTTCTAATACCTTCCTAAACTTTATGTATCATTACTAGAACAAATGTTTATAACCTTTTCACAGATTTTTAAATAAATTGCTTTCATATCTAAAAGAAAAAATTCTATCTCAGAACAGAATCCAGAATGGATAAGAATATAGGCTATATATACATAATAGACTTTTACTCAGTCTAAAAGAAAAATGAAATCATGACATTTGTAGGAAAATGAATTGGACTGGAGATCATTATATTAAGCAAGATAAGCCAGGTTCCTCAAATGCCACATGTGTTTTTTTCACATGTAAACTCTAAATTTCTGTGCATATGATGTGTAAGTAAGTCACGAATGTTGAAAGGAAATACACTTAGAGGGAAGAGAAAGATCTTAAGAGTCTAGGGAGGAGGAAAGAGAGTGAGATAAGAATACATATGAAATGAAAACAGAGGGAGATTTGTGGGTAAGAAAGGGATCAGCAAGAAGGGGACAGGGGATAGAGAACCACAGAGAAAGAGACTTAATAAGAACAAAGTATAATGATAGATATGTACAAAAATGCCATAATGAAACCCATTACTTTGTATGCTTACTTAAAAAATAATAGCAGGATCTATGTTCCTGGTTGGTTCATTCACATTTGTAGAGTAAAATTTGACAGTATGGTCCAATGTGAATCATACTTCAGTTTCTGCCATAGATCAAGCATCTTTTTATCTCAAATTTTCTCTTTTTACAGTTTAGCCTTTAGACATTTCTGCCTTTAAAATATACTTTAACTTTTGAAAACTTACCTTTTCTGGTTCCTTATAGCCAGAAGTATTCCACTGCCTTGAAAATGTGATATATTAACCTAGAATTTTATTATATATATATATATATATATGTTTATATCATATATATTTTTATTCAAAAAATTAGTATAAAAGAAACATTTTTATCATTATTAGTAGACACTTAACCTCTTAGAAGGAAGACAGTGTTTACTTTTCCTCTTCAGAATATATGGTCCATGTGTAATTTTGGAAGCCTTGTTTGGTAGCTGCCCTTGTTTATGCCTTAGTGTCAATAGCTGTAATCAACTGTGATAAACTGATTGTCATGAGATCATTGATAGTGAGAGCTCCTTTACTATTCGATACACCCTTCTCGACTAGTTCTTTCCACTGTGTGGAAAATCTGTGCCACATGGGAACATCCACATATCTCAGATCCTTCTCTTTTGTCACACAAATACAAACATGTATGTATGTCAAACATATGCAAGAATTTGTTAACCAAGCAGAAATACACATCATATTCAATGTTCTACTTGTTTAAATGAATAAACATGAAAATTCCATTATGCTTATTCTCTTATATTATAGTGTCCTCTGCACACTTTGTTTTTTCTTTTGAAAGTTAATGTGAACTTAGGACTTCCCTTGTTCATTTTAACCATCAGTATTACTGTTATTATTTGCTGATTCTTTTGCCCTTAGAGCAACACTCCCTCCATAATCTTGATTTCTGGTCAGCAATGGTGTGCTTTGCAGCCATTTCCTTTTGTTTTTATACTAATCTTAGAGTCAACTATTCTTCAAAGATAAAAATGTATGTGCTGGGGAGCACATAAGGGTTCATAATGAATTAGAGTAGTGCACCTACTCTTGGACCACTTAAAATAATGACAGAGCTAGAAAGTAAGTCTGTTAAGGACAAGAATTCATGCTGATTTTTCCAATGTGACATATTACAAAACCTAACTTTTTCTGTAGTTACTTAACACTTATAATAAATATGCAATAAGATGGAGAAAGTGCATTACCTTCACAGTTAGTAGTAGAACTCCTCCTCAGCAGAGATCCATCTCTCTTGGGGAAAATGGTTTAATTTTTAGAGAGGGTGGGTTCTTTCTTTTTCTCTATTCCTACCGCTCAGGTCTAAGGATGTAGGCTGATTCCAAAGTTACGTGAGGAAGTTGGCTAACCAGGGGCCATTAGAAAAAGAGATCCATGTTCAGCTGATGAGAAGAGAGAAATATGGATGATTTTATGATGTTACTGCCTCACATAATGATCCATGAAGTAGGTGAAACCCCAAATTCTTATTCTGTGCATGTGTGCATATGTGTGTGCATGCACACACGTGATCCTGGCAGTGTAGCAGGCAGCTGCCTGAGAACACCAAAGGAAGAGCTGAGTGTCATGTTGATTGAGGAGTTCTGTGTCAGATGCAGTACAAAAGTACATGGAAACAAAATCCTAAACAAACAAAAGAAAATATGTGAGGGTCTGGGAAGATGGCGCCGCTGTTAAGAGCGCTTGTTGCTTCAGCATCAGGGTCTCTTGGGCTGGAGACCACCAAGCTCAACTCCTGAGAACCTATATAAAAGGCCAGCTGTGACCCTCACCTTCTATAATCCAGCCCATGGTAGGGGGTGGGGGCAGATACTAGACTGAAAGAAGCTCCTGGTGGAGGGGAGACCCCCCATCCTAAGGAAACAGGCAAATGAGTAATAAAGAAGTATAACCAATGTTTTTCACTGGCTTCTTATGGCATCACATGGAACATACATCTGCACACACACATGCATACAACACAAATCACACACCCTACACCCACCACACACATACTCCATACATGTGAGTAGGCACAAAATTTAAAAAAAAAAATTCTAAAAGACCTACAAATATATGCACCCTATAGGTTTGCCAGAAATTTGAGAAATCTGCAGGGGTAATTGGTGGGATTTAATGCCAATTTAATTAGATATCAAGATGAAAGTAAGTCCTCAATATTAAAAATAGATTTAACCATCACATTTCAATGTTCTCCTACTTGTTTAAAAGAATACGGTTTTGAAGATTCCATTAGAATTATTCTTCCATTGAATTTCAAGTAACTCTGTCAGATATACTTACTGCTTAAGATCAGGAAAAAATAATTAGGTTTTTTGATACAAAGTCTCATGTAGCTTGGCTGGCCTTGAATTCTTGATCTACTTGCCAACACCTCCTGATTGCTGGAATTATAGGCAAGTACCACCAGGCCAGCTTAGAGTTAGCAACTAAGAAAACCAGAATGGCCAGTTACATTTGAATTTCAAATAAATAGTATATTTCGGTATAAATATGCATGTGTAATATTTGGGACTTGGGCTATCTGGAGACTTAACAACAGAGATTGTGATTTAACAAACTACAAATATAGCCAGCATAAATTATTTATAACCTGTTGTATTTATATGTTTGAATATATACATAAAGTCCTTAGTTGTTACAAATGGAAAACCCCTGCCTCTTTCATTTTCATATTTCTCTGTTTTGACCATCGTGCATTGTTTCTTTGCACTCCTTATGTTACATACTAATATGAAAAATCATAGTTTGTTTCACACCTATTCTCCAAAATTCTCACAATAGCTTCATGATTCCAATAAAAGAGTCAAGGGGAAAGTCTTTATAAGCAATTTCCTCAGCTCCAATTTACTCTGTTCTCCACTGCATTAAAAATATGCCCTAATCTCAAGCATGCAAAGACAGCCAAGTAAGCACTAGAAAAAGGTGAGAAGTCACCTCATAATGACCCCTCCCATCCCTCTGCTCCTCCTCTCACAGCTTCTTCAGGTGGGAATAAGGTTTTCCTTTCTCTCTTTCTCCTCTTTCTTTCTATCTTTATTCCCTCTCTCTCTTTCTCTCTCTTAAAGACCATCCATGTTGAGGAACAACTGAGCCTCGCTGTGCATCATTCCTGCCCTTCTTGGAGACACAGAGCCCTCACTGGCTCTGTCAGCCCTCTTCTGACTACACACGGGCTGCACTCAGTTTTTGTTCACCGCAGTGTCATGCTTTCCAGAACAGCTTTATAATCTAGACTATTCACAACCACTAGGTAACATGAAGTGGATTCTGCTTTAGTGTAGTCACATGATGAATCAAAGGCGCAGAATTAAGAATTCAACCCTGTAACATATTTGAAGCGCTATCTGGGGATCTTCACAAGAAACCAGTGGACTATGTAAATCCTTTCCAGAGAAGACAGAAAAACAGCTAAAACAGAAAAGATGATACAAGCTTACAGCGTGACTGTGTGGCAGTGAAAGGCATATGTTAAAGTTAAAAATAAAATAATAGTACGACCTAACTGGATTATAATCCTGCCCTAAGGAACTCAAAATGACCCGAACCTTCTAAGGGGTGAATTCAGAACAGGATAAAAAGTTGACTTGCATTTACTTAGCTTATAAAAACATTGAGAAATACTCTCCCAATTTCCCTCTTCTTATTGCTAAAAATGGAGGATTGAACTAAATCCATGTTCAAGCTGTGCTCAAAGCAGCACTGGTGTTTCTGTGTCAAAGACATGGGACAGGGAAGGGACAGGGTGCTTCATTCAAGAGCCTCAGCAAGGCTGATACATTAACATAACTAAATTCAAAACAATAGTATCTCTGCCTTGATATTATAATGGATTTCTTTCATTTTCATTCTAATTGCTGGTGGAAAATCGATTCATTGATAATATGTTCGATTTACCTATAAGATTAATTTACTTCTACTACTGTACTGCAGTGTTGTGACTTTTAAATATATAATTATATTCATGAATACAAAGATGGCTTTTATCCCGTATTTTATCAAATGATTTTATGTTGCATTTATAACCTCCAAAATATGTGAAATATTAGTGGTAATAATGAGCATCTACTTTATGATTTTAATATAAATGATTTCAAAGATTTAAAACTTAGATCCTAGGCTGAAGATATAGCTCAGTGGTTAAAAGCACTTGTACCAGAAGCATGATGATTAGAAGTTAGATCTACAGAACCTACTTAAAGACAGAAGCCAGCAGCACACATACTGTGATCCCAGTATGCCTATGGAAGTGGGAGGCAGAGTCAGGAGAATCCCATAGCTCATAAGCCAGCTAGCCTGGTGTTCTCAGCAGCATAAACAGCAAGAGAGACCCTGTATCAAACAAGGTGGAAGAGAAGGACTGATAACCTAATATTGTCCGCTGACCTCCACATGCACACCATGGCATATTCATGCTTTTATATGTACACTTAACACACACACACACATAAACACACAATAATAGCTTTATTCTTATAACTTACTTAGTATGAAATTTAAAGTTGCATGTGATACGCATTTAGCTTCTCCCGACATTAACTGTTCTGTTTTATTAATCAAATTACAATGAAATATCATAATACTGAAGCACCTTTATATTTATGCAAAATTCTACTTGATTTTAATAAATATTATTTTGATATAATCCAAGATTTTATTTGAAATGATTATTTGCTATTAGTATACCCAACTCATGCAGAATATTGGTCAATACTTTTCAGTTTTAAAACACCTTTGACAAATCTGCATATTGAAATTTTGCTGTTGCGTATTGAAATTTTACTGTCTATAAAAATAGATTGAAGGAGCTTTATATATACCTTCCATTATATAAACTGTTTAAGTAACATGAGAAATGTCTATTTTTTTGAGATCATTTAAAGCTCATGAAAATATCTTGCCATAATGCATTTTTATTGTCATAAAATATTCATAACATAAAATTATCATGTTAACAACTTTGAATGTACAGTTTAATGGCATTAAGTAAATTCATGATGTTGTCCAAATATCATTAGCAATCATCATCAGGCATTTTTAATTAGCCATACACAAACCCAGTATGCATTAGACAGTAACTCCCTCCAGCCCTTGGTAATCTCTATCCTACTTTCTGTGTATGAATTTGCTCCTTACAGTTACCTCATATAGGTGATAGGATACTTATTTTTTGTTGTTGTTTCTGGCTTAGTTTACCTAGCATAATGTTTTTCAGGTTTCTCCACTTTGTACCATGTACCAGAATTTCATTTCTTTTTTTTTTTTTTTTTTTTAGTGGGGGGGCAATGCCTCTGGATATTCCATCCCACTCTTTGGTTCTTACATTCTTTCTACCCCCACTTCTGCAAAGTTCCCTGAGCCGTGGTGGGTGTGCTTTAAGTCTACTTTAGTGTTGAGCTCTCTTTGTTGATTTCTGCTTTGGTACGTTCTGAGTATCCCCAATGTCTGTCTCCATCACCCTGGTGCCGGTTCTCAGGCAGGTTTTGCAATGTGCTCCATTCTCTTTCATCCTACCACTTTTCAAAGGAATTTAATGCAATAGCTTTTTCTCTGAGCATTTACTATGCCCTATTTTGATACCCAATTTTTTTAAATTGTTTGCAGGAGAGTTTTTAATTGGGGATTCTGTGTTTATCTTTGAACCATAGACTAACCATGATTACATTCTCAACTTCCACGTGTTACCTGCAAATTATTACAGAGGTGGTCAGAGGGAAGAAGACTACCATTCTTTATCTCATTTTGTCTTAATATCTACAGAATAAAGTAGTGCATAAAAATTGTGTTTTCAAATTAAAAAAAATCATTTGAGAGAGAGAAAGAGGCAAAGAGAGAGAGAGAAAATGAATGGGTGTTCCAGGGCCTCCAGCCACAGCAAAGGAACTCCAGATGGATGCACCACATTGTGCATCTGGCTTATGTGGCTTCTGAGGAATGGAACCTGGGTCCTTTGGCTTTGCAGTCAAGCACCTTAACTACTAAGCAATCTCTCCAGCTCTGTCAATATTTGCTTTGTGGTCACTATATGATCTGTCTTTGCCAAGATTCCTTGAATGTAGAAAATAACTGATTTCTCCAATTTATGGAATATGCAGTTCCAACTCATTCTATTCATCTTGCTCTTTCATATGGGAAAATGCACTGAATAAATTTCAATTCCCTTATAATTTTTATTATCTACATTTTACAAATGAACATTAAGGTTTCCATTTACAGTAGTATAACCTATCCATGCACACATTGTAGGGATTACTTCTCATACATAGCTACGTCCTTTGGGTGCCCTTCGTGCTTGGGACTTTATGACCTTCATATTATATTCTTATTGACACTTTATAATTACAAAATGTACTGTCCTGATCTTGTTTGGTATTTTAAGCTTCACCTACTGCTTTGCCTGTTAGTAATACTTCAATCCCCACTTTTTCCCCCCTCAAACTCCTTAGTAGTTCATTAACTTGATCCAATATAATCCTTTCTCCGAGCCCTGTCCCTGTGGTTCTCAGGCACTCTGCACCTCACTCTCTATCAGAATTAGTGCTAGACCTAAGCTTTCTTTCCATTCCCCAGGGCAGGCTCATCTTTCTTCCACGTCTTGCTGTAACAACTGAAAAACTACAGAAAGTAGGGGACAGAGTAAAAACTGTGTCTCCTTTAAACCACATTATTTCCAGAATCTTCTCACCTGCTATTGCTTTATTGGTCAGCTATGATTCTTGTTCCTCTCATCCTTAAATTATCATACCTAAATGAGGCTAAAGGAAGGAAACTCTACAGAGAGTTGGGAGAGCTTGCTTTTTAGTGAAGCTATTCTAGTATCAGTATGACCTTAAGCAAGTCAATTACTGTCACCATGACTAGGTTCTTGGTCATAAAATGTCCAAGTTGACAAGATGGACTCTAGGGTTCTTCCACATCTATAATTTAAATTTTATTATTGCAGGTAGGTGACTCAAGAAAGAAGAAGGAAGACATGAAAATGGCACAAGTCAAAGTACAACAGGTCAGTTGCAAATTTTCAGAGCTAAGGACAAAGGAAATCTTTTTATCTTAGTAATATAACAAAACATTACATGCAGGGCTTCTACATGGCATCACCAAATTTTAGAATTATGGGTAGTGAATAAGGCTATATGTTCAAAAGCTAATTCAATGGTTCATTTAGATATCTATTAAGCTAAATTGGATCCCTTAAAATCACAGATTGGTCTCTATAAGTTTCTAATTCAACTCATAAGTGATGAACAATTATACATTTGAAATGTACCTGTGTCTGAAAGCTAGAGTTACTGTGTTTCTCTGTTCATTTCACGTCACAGTACACTTCTTATGAACCATTGGAGTAAAATCAGAAATAAATGCCATTGCATAACAATCCTCCTTCCTGCAAAGTTTAATGGGGGGAGCAGGTTAAATTGTGCAGTGAAAGTTTTCACATGCACTCATGAAAATTACAAAAATTCTTCTCCTTTATTTTAAACAAGGAGAGTATGGCAAAAATAAACCCATGGATTTCTAATAAATCTTAACAATTAATTGCCCTAAAGCCTCACACCAGCACAAAGTGAGACTCTACTTGTAGACCACATTCTAATACTTCACTTTCAGTAGACTGTTTTGCTCACATCTCCACCCCAGCCACACTCAAATATCCTCAGTGTTTGCAAATCAAAAGTCAAAGATAAGATCTGATTTTTCCTGGAGCATAAACAACCCATACCCATGCCACTTTTCTAAAACCTTTTGATTGAAATAGATTTAAAGCAATGCATTTTACTGAGTGCCTATTATAAACTGTTGTTTTGCTTTTAACAGGTGAAATAACAAAGTAGGAAAAATATTAAAACACGAAAGTCTTGCTATCTGTCCTGGAGGAATTTACAACCTGATTCAGAAAATATTCAAAAGAATGCTGGACACCATGACATGAAAAATGGCTACCAGTCCACTCCAGACAATCAAAATGTCATCTGGTTGTCTGATTAATGGCACACAAAGATGTCAAACTCTCAATGCTAGAAACTAGGAATATGTTGCCTTCTGTGATAAAGGACATTTTATACATAAGATTAGTTTGAAAATTTTAAATGAAAGATTATCCTGGATTATGTAGGTAGGTCAAGTGTAATTACAAAGATCCTTGAAAGCAAGAGGCAATTAGGTCAAAGTCAGTAGCAGGAGGTGTGAGCCTGGGAGGATGAAGAGACACAAGCAGCGGGGATGCTGGGGGTCTCAGTGTGCAGAGCTGAACAATAAAAGGGTTTTACCCTAGGAGGTAGAAAAGGGAATCAGCTTTGTCAGCACCTTGACCTTGGCCCCTCAAACTAATTTCAAACTTCTGATTTCCTATATCTCCGGAGATATAGGAGGATAAATTTATGTTGTTTCAGTCACCAAGTTTGTGATAATGTTACAGCAGTAATGAGAAATGAATATAGCCATAGCCTGATTTGAAAAGGTAAAGGTAGAAGATGATCTCAAATAATAGGATAATGTAATAGAAATGAATTATTGATGATGATAACATATTATGTGAGACGTGAACATCTTCTCCCTAGCCTTTGCTTCCACGAGGATGCTTGTGACATTCTCCTGACCTTTGACACCCTTGTACACTGGCGATAAAGCATGAGTCTCTAGTTACTCTAAAAAGAATATGTATGCTCAACTCAGTTCTGCCACTCTTCCAAAGGAGCTTCCTTATAAAATCTACGTATGTGCAACCTGGCCCAGGTAGTTCTGCTGTAGCAGGATGAGTCTGGCTAATTTGGGGTGCGTTTAGGAGGTTTATTTGTCCGTCAAACTAAACTGCATTTCCCAACTTGTCTCGATCAGTAACAAGGTAACATTTTGCCACTGTCTTTACTTGTTCTAGTTCCGGAATTGCTCGAAATCCCAACTTCTAATATTTAGACAGTGCATACCATGCACCAAGCACTGCAGAAACATGGTTTGTAAGTTACATCACTTTATCTTTATAAAATTCCTCGCTGGCAAGTGGTGGTATTACCTGTGTTTTATAGATATTAAAGCAAGGCACAAATAGGTTAAGCAACTTGCTCAAGGTCTCCCAACTTAGAAGTGACAAAGTTATGATTCACGTCTAGCTCTTTGTTCCCTCACAGGCTTCCATCTCATCACTGCATACAGCCCTTCTCCCTGGAGGGCGTAAGGCTGGACCCGAATGCTAATGATGATCCCCACAGAAAGCTTTGTCTTCTGGCATCAATCAGGGTTTGACTACTTTCTAAGGAAGTTGCAAGGTAGAGAGCTCAGATAATAAACAGACGCCATAGATCATAGCGATGTTGTTCTGTACACGAATTTAAATGCTATTAATTGTCTGGGTCACTTATAACTTGCCTTTCATAAGAACGCAGCCCAGGCATGATAACAAAACAAAGACTCTTTCAAAAGATTTCATCTCTGACAACACAGTCACTCACAGAGCCTTTAATCTTCCATGGCACAGAACTATCTTCACATAATCAAAAGCTGCCTAACCAGGAGTCATGGGCACTTCTCTGTGGCTAAAAATTAAGGTATCAGGCTACCATCTCATATGACCAGTTTATTTTACTCTTGACTCTGTCACTGTTCCCTTCTCTTATCTACAAGCAGTGGACCACATATTTCTTGCTTCCCAAAGGACTTAATAGGTTGTCACAATTCTATGCTGGGTCATCCCATGAAGCAATATTCCCCATGATAAATTTCAGCCATTTTTGACCCCCAGCTTTCCTTTGAGAGCTGTCTCAACCATATTGATAAGAACCTCATATTACCATCTCAGGAGGTATAACAAGGTTAAGACGATCGCTGTCTCAGCAAGATGCTGAGCTTTGGATTCATGCCTTTATAAAAACAAGGCTGGATTACTACTATTTGTTGCTGGCATCCCTCCCAGAATACACGCCGCTTTGACTTGACTTTGGAAAGGATTCAGCAGCTGAGGTGTTTAACAACTAACACAGAAATGCCTGTGCACACCCCATCAATACCACAAACATAATGCTGAAGCACAGAATCAGTTTGAAAAACAGTAGGTTCAGGATTGCCCTGTTCTTAACCCTCTGAAACACAGTAAACCTCTTCCTTCTACAGACAAAGCTCTCATATATAACTCTGGTTCAGAACTGACGATGGCACAGAGCTGAAGCTACTTCCAAAGAATGTTTCATTTCATGTGACTTGGGGTTCTGATCGACAGAAATCTGACGGAAGTCTCTTGAAGAACCTGTTAGGCTACATCGTACCAGAAGACACATGTATTATTTTAAAATGGTGACATACATAATACATTATTTTTTATATCTTCATTAACATCATAGAGGAACCCAAATCACACACGTCCCAGAGTCTCCAGTCTCACTGAAAAGTATCTTACATTCACAGAAACTGTGCATGTCTGGATCAATTCTTCTATGTACCAGACCAATACAAACTTTCTATGGTTGTGTAGTAGTGTCTCTCCAAGTTTATATGTTGGGACATCATATCTAATGTAGCATTTTTATGAAGGGAGGCCATTGGAAACAGTGAAGTTATGAGGGCTCCACTGTCATCAATGGGATTAGAATCCTTGTAAAGTGAGCTTCCTTGATCCTTCTACCAGAGGATACACCAAGAAGGTACCCTCTATTGTAACCAGAATCCAAATCTCCTATTGTCTTGATCTCTGACTTCCTAACTGCCAGAACTGTGAACAATTCATTTTATGACTTACATGTTATGGTATGTTGTATGGCTTCCTGAAAGAACTAACACAATATCAAAGTTTGCTCCTGGAACCTCCCACCTCAAGATCAGCTGTAGTGTCCATTAAAAAAGAAATTGGGGCCTCTACTTCTAAGATCATAAGAAAACTAAGAATCAGTTTGTTTTTATGACAAGCTTCATAGGTGATCCTAATGACTGAGATTTAGGGACCACTCTTCTTCACACTATAAGCTATAGGAGTGAATATTCACCAGTTCTTGTTAATGTCTTTTCATGCTGCCTGGTCTAGGTAGATATTGGATAGTCATTGCTTCTCTATGAGACATGTAAATAAGGGAACATTTAGCTCATGTATCTATACATGGACCCACACATGCAAAGCAAACCTTTCTCTCTGCTCCTGTAGTTTTCTCAGTGCTCTTGACAATACAGAAGAGCTCTGAAGTTTCAGCCAAAACCAGATGCTCACAGTGTTTTCCTGTGGCTCCAGGACACCTATGAGACTTTCCTCTACGCCTCGCTGCCTCTGCCTGTATGGGCTCTATGGGTTGGGGTGATTCTAGTTTCTCTGATCTCTAATACCTCACTAGGGAACATATATCAGAATGTTCCTCTATAAGTGTCACTATGCTGATGAAGTAAGAGAACAAATATAGAACAATGGTATTTATTTCTTCACCAGTCTTTGAAGTGCTATTGTTTTCCTTCACAGTACACTCATCATTTTCAACTCTCCCTGTCTCTGATACACACATATACACATATACAAATGTGCACATGTGCTCACTTTTTTTTTGTTGTTGTTTTTCACAGTAGGGTGTCACTCTAGCCCAGGCTGACCTGGAATTCACTATGTAGTCTCAGGGTGGCCTTGAACTCACGGTGATCCTCCTACCTCTGCCTCCCGAGTGCTGGGAATAAAGGCATGCACCACCACGCCCGGCTATGTGCTCACTTTTAAACACACATCTATGTATGAATACACACACACACACACACACAGAGAGAGAGAGAGAGAGAGAGAGACAGAAACAGATGTTTTGGAGTTCTACTTCCTCTGAGTAGAAGATTGGCACAACATAACTCACAGGCTAAGAGACAGATATCATTAATATCAAGTTTTCCAATCCTGTATCTGTGTTTTCTTAATTTCTCCATTTTCAAAATGGGTATTACAACACCTAGTTTACAAGGGTGCCGTGAGGATTAAATACCTTGAATCCATACGCCCACTTAGAACAGTGCCTGTGTATTGTGAGCATCTCCAGTGGCTGAATGGTTATGTTTGCCACTGCCAGCATTAGCATTGTCTCCGTCCCACTCACATAATTTCTTGATTCTCAGTGACTTCATAGGGCAGAAATTGTTCCCCTAAGGAATCCTTCTCCACTACAATTCCAAAGGATCTCTAAAGCCCCAACATGATTTCTATCTCCTGATAATTACTAAAGCATTCATTTATGTTTCTTTGATCATCTAAGACAAGAAATATTTTCAAATTCTTATTTTAGCATCTAGTAGTTTGGCTGAAATTTATAATGCTTATAAAATGTCTACAAATCAAAATATGTAGCCTAACCTGCACAAAATGGGAAACGCTAAAGGACAGGTTTTGTTATAATAATAGTAGTTGTGTACATACACCATTCTTCAGTACAATAGGTCTTCATTCTACATATATCTTTTTCCTCTGTATTATTATAAAAGTATTTATGGCAGAGGTGCTATCAATTCAGTTTTCACATATAACATGATCAACTAACATGTCAGTCATAATAAAACTCTACAGTAAAGGTACTAAAAATCCTTATAATAACAGTAATTGCATTTAGTAAGTTTCAATAGGTGTCAGACATTTTGCACAAAGTATTCTTAGCCTTACAGCATCCCTGCCTGTCAGTATCTTCCTTTTTATATAAAAAATTCTATCTACATACATTTAATTTCTTAAAGGAAAAAATGTTAGAAAGTAATCTTATCATGTAAGTTTAAATTCAAAAGTGCTAGACTTCCTACTACACAATATCACCATTTCAGAAGCATTTACTTAGTTTATTTATTTAAATTTCTGCTCAAGTCATTCTTGTTTAGTTGTTGACATTTAAGAATATTGTAAACTAAAATTTCAGTTTGTTCAAAATGTTACTTTGGTTTATTTTTTTGTAAAAATCCATGTGTGAGCAGCATTTTAAAATGATGCTTTGGGACACTGACTCCTGTGGCATTTCACTACAAATGATATTTTAAAGAGCTGATAAGATTTTAGTATGACACCTATATCAATTGGAACTGTGTTCTACAGAGTGAATGACAGGATTCATCTTACAGTTAGACTTGAAGGAGCATCAGCTCCAAGGAGAAAGTCTGGCATCCAGGCTTCTAGGGGAGGGATATCGGCTGGGGTGGGGCGGGGACAGGCGGGAGAGAGGACATCAGAACAGTCCAGCTCAGAAATCTGACCTAGCATTATTCAAGAACATTCCTAGACCCGATTTAAGCCCATGAAAACATCAGGACTTCAAATCCAGACATATGTAGTTGGTATGTCTCCTTTCCTTTAAAAAAGAAAACAAGGAAACAAACCGTAAACAAGGAAAACAAAGCAAGCACATTAAATTTTCAGAGGCTAGATGGCTTCCCAATTACTGAGATTAAATAAAAGCATATAGACCATGTGACTAAAAAGAATGTGGGCCCAAGTTCTAGGGTTTTCTTCCACATTGCTATAAGCTTGACTCCAGATGCATGTGACCCCTTGTGCATCTGGCTTTCATGGGTCCTGGGGAATCAAGTCTTGAACCAGGGTCCTTAGGCTTCACAGGAGAGTGCTCAACTGCTAAGCCATCTCTCCAACCCTTCTTCTTTAATTTTTAAATAAATTATAAAGGATTAATTATGCATCATCATAATAAGGTTAATTATGACATTTTCTATAAGTATACAATGTATTTCAATCAAATTTACTTTCCCCCTCAATTATCTTCACTTCTCTCCCCTCAAATTTCTTTTGTAAATTTTGATTAATTATGAACTTTACTGTATGAACATATCACAAGTGGTCATAGTCCCATAGGGTTATACTCAAATATCCCCTCCTTCTCTTGCCTCCAATCCTCTGAGCGCCCTACTCAGTGGAGTTATTGGTATTCACTGTGGAGTCATGAATGCATCAGTCAGTCTCTGTAAGGGTCAGTGCCACAAGATACTCCTTATCACCCTGTGACTCTTACAATTGTTTCTTCCTCCTCTTCCACAATACTCCCTGAGTCTTGGTGGGTGTGTTATAAGTCTACTTTAGTATTAAGATCTCTGCAACCTCTGAATTTCTACCTTTATGAGTTTTGAGTGCCCTCGGTGTCTACACCATCTCTCTGGGGCAGGTGATCAAGCTAGCAGTGAGAGCGGCCACCTTTTCCATTTTGGCAGCAAGTAGAGCGACATACACATTCTTAGGAATGTTCCCCAGCCATAAAATCAAAACTTGTAAAGGCTATATCAGATATAAATATTTTAATGCAATATTTCTATTTTTACCATCACTAACTGTGGTGAAAACCTGAGATAACTGAGATTTTCTTTTATAATTTTAGTTGCAGTTACATTCATCTCTGAAATTATCCCATGTAATTTTAGACACAACTTTCATCTGGCTTTAAGCGGGTTGTGGGAGCTGAACTCAGTTCCTTACTTTTGCTCAACATTTTTCCCACTGAGCCATCTCCCCAGGCCCAATGTGGCATCTTTTAGGGCCTTGTGTATTTAAGTCTTCCACTGAAGATAACAAATGCTGAATATATGGCATACCAAAACAGAAATACTAAGAAAAATAGTAATGAGGTATTTGAAGTACCATTAGGTGATAGGTTCTAAAAGTGATGCCTAACTATACTTAGTAGATAATACCAAGAGTTACAGCAAACAGTAATGGTATCATTAGTTAATAAAGTATGGGCTTGGAGGAGGAAGAGGTTATCTGAATACTATGTGAAACATCTCTGGACTATGCCAAGTAGCAACAGCATTAATAAATTCACAGCCATGAAAGAGTCCTGACAGAGAAATATTTGAGTGTTGCTAGCATAGGGTAGAAGCTGAAAATATGCAAATGTTACCTTCCCTAGACAGCATGCAGTATAAGGTAATCAAGAAATCTATGACTGGCTTATGGAATAAATACAGGTAATAATAAATACAGAAAAGGAAGAGGAACTATCAAGAAATCAAACAGTGTTTCCTTCAGGGTCCTCCCAAAGGGTCTTCATAACCTCAGACCTGGAACAGTTAAGTACCATTCTGCAACCTCTTCTGGCTGTTACTGCCTGGAGCTCGTGAACCATACATCATAAATTGCCGTAGCCTTTAGTAACAGAGTGGCTGGTTCTCAGCTACTACTCCATAAGTGAAAAATAGAATGAAGGGGAAAAGGCAAAAGAGGAGGGCAAAGAGAAAAAGACTATGAGGAAGAGATCAACTATGAGGGTTAGAAAGGGAAAATTTGACCAGGAGCAAGGGAGATTATATTTATAATAAACAATAAAATAGAAAAAGTTATACATTCATGGAGCATAAGCCCACAGAGGTATAAAAATTACTGAATAACCAAATAAATGAAAGAGAAGTGGTAACAACTCTTTCTTACAGAAAGTCATATATATATATATATATAATATAAAATATATTATATATGCATATATAAATTCTCTAATTTCCAAGGGCTGCCTACCAGTCTAGAGGCCAGGACTCTAAAACCATGGTATCTGCAGGACTGTTTTCCTTCTGAGGCTCAGAGAGAGACACACTCCCTCCTCTGTTGTAGACTTGGCTGCTAGCTGTCTCTAATGGCTTGAGTTATCCCCCAGCTGCCCTGCACTCTCACTTCATCTCCCATATCTTTGTCTCAATTCCTTTTTCATCTCTCTGACATTGGAATTAGGGTTCAGTCCAGCTGTAGAACATCTTACCTTGAGATCCTTAAGGAACTCTGCAAAGGCCCTCCATTTAGTTAGAAGTCACAGCGGAATGTCATGCTCACCTACCATGCACAAGGCCTTGGCTTGCTTCATAGATCTACGAAAGTTCATTCCTAACATAATCCATTCACAGGTACTAAGACTAGACCTTGGATACAGTATGGGAACTACTCTTCATTCTACTGTCAGAGTATGAGAAATCTCTGTGTAAGATTTTGTTTTATTTTGTTGAGACAGGGTCTCAAACTGAAACCCAGGCTGAACTTGCACTTACCATACAGCCGAGACATACCTCAAAATTGCAGAAACTTCCGGCCAGAGCCTCCTGAGTGTTAGGAATCCAGATGTGAGCCATTACACCCAGACTCTGCGTAATATTTGCATCTTTTCTATAATTTAAAGTATATTGAAGGCAGATAAGAGAAAGCTAGCTTTATTTATTTATTTATTTATTTATTTATTTATTTATTTATTTATTTAGAAGCAGTTTTAGTTAGAGATTGAGGCCCAAAGAGAGAAGTAGAATAAAATTTTTGCCAGAAATGGAAGGGGTGTCTGATCAAGACTGATCTACAGTGCCCCCTACTGCCCACAGTCTAGCATGCAACTTGGATAGATGGTCCAAATGGGCTGGCTCTAGGACTGGTCCTCCTCTACAAACCAATTGGGTCTTCCCCTTGTCTATAAAGGCTGCTGTTCTCTTCCTGCCTGACTCCACCCATCTCCACTAAGCTCAACTTAGCTCTGTTTCTCTGCTAGGCCTGCCTACCTCTCTTTTCTTAGGGCCGTAAGAATATACATGATTCCAGCGTCCCCAATCACCTGGCTGGGCTGGGGAGAACAGAAAACTTTCTTGGTTTGGATGGCTTTTCTGCTTGTCTCTACTTTATAGTTTGGGGTAATTTCTCTCTGGTTACATGCATGATGTTCCTCTGGTTTCTGAATCTACCATGTGGCTATTTTTCTTAAACTCCAGATCTACCACATTACCGCATGGGTTCTCTCACCAACTCTACACTTGCTACCTGTGTAATTTCTTTAAACTGGGAGTAACTTTGAGTGTAACTCTCTTCATCACTCACTTCTCTGAATCTCTGGTTCTACTTTGATAATCTGCCCTCTCATTTTTTTTCCTTGAGTCTCACCTTTTGTCCTCTCAACTTCTCTAAAAACACATGGCAGATGTCATGACATGCCAGGGTCCAGCCCTGGCTTGAAGGAGGGCTCCTGAAGAGAGGTGTGAAAGGGAGCGGTGCAATAAGGACTCGAAGTCAAGTTCTGGTGCAAGCTGACAGGCTAATGCTGAAGGCAGCTGAGTTTCTCCCCCCCCCCCATTTCCTGCCATAGCTCTTAACCTCAGCCTTTTATTTTCTTATCATGTCATGCAAGAGCAAACTTCAAGAAAGGTACAGTTCCACAGAATTCATAGAAACTTTTTGCTATTTCTTTACATCAAACAATCCCATAATTATTTACCTCAAGTACAACCATCAGGCCCCTATAATGTTTAACTATTTTCACACTTTCCCCATGTATGTGTGGTCACGCGTTTGCAGTTTCATGAGCTCCTACTTTCAATTACTATGTTAAAGGTGAGAGACAGAACGGCCACAAAATGGGGGTTCCCACCATTGATCCAATAAACCCATTTATCCCCCAACCATTTCTTTTGAATTCCCCTTTCTACATCCCTCCAATACTTAAACTTTGGTCCCCCCTATTGAACTCTTACTGATGTTGGTTGTTTTTCCTGTAAGGATTCTTGGTAAAGAGTCATAGTTTGCTGCAATTGCCACCATTCAGAAAAATTAGTCATAGAACAATTCTTACCCAGTTCCAGGAGGTTCTTTGTTTCCTCCTCAGTGTACCTGACTTTCTTTAAGGTCTTTAAGGAAAACAATTATTTCTGACCCATTTTCTTATTTTTCCAGTTCTATGCCAGAGCTTCTTTCAGATACATTGACCAACGCTTCACTGACATCAATTTTTGCTGGAAAAGTAAAGTTAGAGATTGGTACAGCAAGTGAAAGACAGAAAAAGACAAACATTATACAGAAAACCATAGATGTCTGTAGCGTAGAGAGCCAAAGATGTTTCTATAGAGGGGCCACATTGGACTCCAAGGAAGAGACAGCTGGGCTGGACTGTGTCATGCAGCTCTTCAGCGCTCGATTCCTCATGATCCTGAAATGGCATGCTTGCCGTCTATGGCAATGACAGTTTCTCCTAAGCCTCCCTACACAAGCTTCTAGATTCTTCCTTCCCATGTGTTTATGACTCTGTTCTAGCTCTCCTTCCTACATCCTAATCTACCTTAAATAAGCCCCATAAAATAAACCCCACAATTTGTGACTTTCCCCTCAGTAAACTTAATAATTCCTCATTTATCCTTCTTGAGTTTGTATTTATTAATTCTTAATTAAAGGTAGGACAAAACCCAGAACTTGGGGTTCAGAAATTCTAGGAGACCCCCCCTCCTGAATCCCAAAATTTTTCACCAGTATGTCATATTACAAACTTCATTTATGTACAAGATGGGACAATAGTTTTGTGAAATCAGTATCATGGAGGTGTTCACATCAGATATTATAAAAAAAATAATGTGTGCATGACAAAGGCAAAGTAAGGGATCAGAAGAAATGAACATAAATGATTGGAGGCATGTAGGCAGGATGTTAAGATTGCTCACAGCGGATGAGGCAGTTGGAGGTTAGAAAGAAGGAAGAAGGGAGGAACAGAAGAAAGGAAGAGAGGGGAGGGAGGAAGGAAAACAATAAAGAATTTTGCGTCATATAGTAAGACTATTAAGACCTGTGAGGAGAGAAGGGGTGCATAGTTTTAGAATGTGGGAAAAAGTCATCTATAGAAAGGGCACCCAGCAGTCTTGGGTCCACACGAGGCTTGTCAAGCCCAGATGAGCAATGGCCCAGAGCAGTTAGGGTCATCCTTCCTGGGAACCTTCAGCAGTTTAGGCACAGTAACTAGAAGAGGCCAGTCTGACTGATCCCAGGAGGGGACTGCATACATGATGGAGAAGCATGTTGGTGGGAACAAACAGAAAGGCTTGACCTGGTGAGAATGGAAAGGAGCCCCCTCCCACTATGGTTGGAACAAACAGATGACAGTCTGCATGCGGGCTAGGAAAAGCCCCAGATCCCATAGATTTGCTTCTGCCTTTTTTTTTTTTTTAATTAAGTAGAAACTTTGTATGGACATCATCATATGTTGCTACCATCATTTCCCTCCTCCCTGTCGTTTCTCCACTGAAGGCTTTCCTTAGTGGGATTGCTAACCAGCCCAGGTGTATTAGTCAGCTTCAGGTTCACTGAGATGAAATTCCAGACCAGGCACAGTTATGGAGGAAGGGATTTATTGAAGCTTACAGATCCAGGGAAAGTTCCATAATGGCAGAAGAAACTGGCCTGCCTTCACAGGCCCAAGCAGAGAGAGAGAGAAGTACAAGCCTAAAGGTCAAAAGCCACAGCACACTTCAGGAACTCCAGCTAGGCACACTTTGCATATCTTTAGATTGTAATCTGAAATCCACCACCACACTTTAAGATCCACCCAGTGGCATTGCCTCCAGCCAGATGGCTGGAGATGCAAACTACAAACAAATAAACAACTGAATATATTGGGGGCCATCTATTCTATTCAAACCACCACACCAGCTTTCCCCACAATCATTCATAGCTGCCCCATCCAGGGAGAAAGACTACCTGTGCGTTTTCCCTGGATACAGATTTGGGGAAGCCACAGACAGAAAGACTAGAGAGGCCATAAATAAAGTCAACATCATCCACGATACAAGAGAAATTGCTGGCAAAAAAAAATCACTTGCCTCTAAACTGCACAATTTCTACTTCTACACATGTCTGTAAACAAGAAACAGCACGAGCTCTTCTTTGACTGACATTCCTTCAGTTCTAAGGAAGATGCTATCTCCTCAGTGGCAGTGGATTGAAGACTTTGCAATAGCATGATTATCAGATTTATTTTAAAATGCTGGTATATAAAAAGGTGCTTTTTACCTCCTACAGTGGAATCTTGTGGTGACTCTGCTTATCATGGGCTTGGGGGGGGGGGGGCATCGCCAGGGGCCCTGCTGTGGCTGACAAGAGCGTTAACACTAGATGTAATCCAGAAGAGTGGATTAGAAATGAGATCTTTGAAGCTCTCCTGCATCCTAATTAGTTGACAGTCATGAAAGATGTAAGCTCCAGACACAGACATTGTCACTTCAGGCAAGGACAAAAGTCATCTAATTTATATTAATAGGAGAAAAGTTTAAATCTGCCATTTAGTATGGGAGAGTTTAGGGAAACTTTCATTAGCTTCTTAGGCTGATAAATGAAATGATGCAAGGCTATAAAAGACACATCATTTATTCTATAAATTAATAGAGATTGAAAATCATTTTATGGTAAATCACCCTTTTATCAGCAAAAATATCTCTGAACTGGAACAAAATTGAGAATATTTTAGTATCATCTTAAAAATCTTATTCATGTCATTTTAAAGCCATTTGTATTATTGTCCAATCCATGAACTAACATCAAAGGAAAAGATTGTGTGAAGAGTTGCAAAATCTAGAGATATAAAAATAATTATGTTCTTTGACATATACATTTGATTTGAAGGTTTTCTTCTCCTTAACTTGTAGTTTTTATTATAAAAAACCCTCAACATTATAAGTATATAGTATTTACTATAACATACCTATAATTTATATTTATATTCCAACTATAATATTATATTACATGAATGTTTATAGATTTAAACTCTTCTTCTAATACACTTTCACTTGTGTAATAATACTCCTGCCTATAGCAATTTAAACATATAAAATTAAGATTTATGTTTAACCAAAACAAATTAGAAAGCTATTTATTTTTTACTTAAATCATGTACTTTGTCTAGTTCATAGGTCATAATACAGTGTTGCCAGAAGTCTTTATAGAATTTAGAATACATTTACATTCCCTAGAATTTCACTGATTGTCTTAAGTAAAAGGCAAATCAATCATTGCTGTGTCTTCAAAAAGTGGCTAAGCCTCTTTGCTTCTTACACAACAGTGGGTCCTAGATTTGGACTTATTTAACAAATTGATATTGACCTTACTCTGTTCAAGAAATTGTACTAAGTACTAGAATGATAAAAAGCATAACACATGATTGGTATTCTTAAAAGTTTATGGGATAATTAATGAACAGATCATTCAGGAATCATAAAACCATTGACCAATATGGTAGCATCTGACTAAATGAGATGTTCATTTCATTTTTATTATTCAACATTCAGGCAATGTTTTTTTTGTTATAGTTTGTAGAAACACTATCAAATATTTTGTCTTGAGAAAATGCCAATTTCTTCTCAGATTAATTATTAAAGCCTGTTTTTTTCTGTTAATCTTTTAGTCATAAGCCATTTCCCTTTATAAATATTTTATTTATTTATTTATTTATTTATTTATTTGAGAGAGAAATAGAAAGAGGTAAATAGAGAGAATGGCATACCAGGGGACTCCAGACACATGTGGGCCACTTTTTGCATCTGGCTTTACATGGGTACTGGGGAATCAAACCTGGGTACTTTGGCTTTGGCTTTGCAGGCAAACAGCTTAACCACGAAGCCATTCCCCCAGCCATAGCCATTTCTTTTTGTGTCTAACACCTAGTAGGGGCTCAAAAAATTACTGACTGGATGAAGATGAGGAAGTAAGTCAAGAAATACTGAAATAAAAGTAAAATGTATATATTTCTCAGTCCTTCGTTTTCATCTAAAACATGAACTTGTTTAGTTTAAATACAGATCAAGGGGCTGGAGAGATGGCTTAGCAGTTAAGTTGCTTGCCTGCAAAGCCAAAGGACCCAGATTTAATTCCCCAGGACCAATGTAAGCCAGATGGACAAGGTGGCGTATGCTTCTGGAGTTTGTTTGCAGCAGCCGGAGGAGTCTCACTGTCTCTCTCTGCCTCTTTCACTCCCTCTCAAATAGATAAATAATAAACTGTTCTTTTTAAAAATACAGATAAAATTAAATCTAAGCTTTGTCTTTGTTTCCTAAAACAAAGTCAAATGTACCCAACTAAAGTTTCCTAATGTTTTTTTCTTTCAAAACCAATAACATTCTCACCACTTATTATTTGTTTTATCCATACACATATCTATAGAATGATGTTAGAATGGTTTTCTCAGTAGTATTGTCTTAGATGTATGACTGCCTAATTTTTTGTTATTACCTAATGTTTTACAGTGACCATTTTTCCAGAATCTGAAGCATATTCACAATGTCCTGTGCCAACTGATGGCAACATGACTGCCATCATCCCCTCTATTAGGCTGTTCTTGCCCATTCTCAACCTGGTCTGGGAGGACATGGCATTCTTCCTTGGCAACCTCCTTCAAATGATCGTGTCCTGTTCTGAGCCAATCCGCACCAAGGAGATCCAATTCCCTTAATGTCACTCCCGCTCATTTAAGGCTATTAAACATTTTAACATGATATAATAATCTTGAAACAGCAGAATAATGGGTATAGATTATAAATTTAAGCTATGGAAAAATACGTGGTGGTCAATTGAGTGCTATTCTTACTTCCTGTTTTTCTCTCATCCATTTTATCTTAGTGTGAAGCTTGGGTATCTATAGTGTCTTCTATACCTGCAAGAAAGAAGCTACAAAAGTAAATTTCAAAGTAAAACTGAAACATGGCAATAAAAAGTATCATGTATATTAATAAATCTGAAAAATATTCAACCCACAGATTATTATTGTTCTTTTCATCAACACAAAACACAGGAACTGACCTCAGAAGTAAAAATGAAAGGGGGAGAAATGACAACCAAAAAGCATGGACATTAGATGCAACAACACAAGACTGAAAGGGGTTCAAGAAAGAAGTGAAAATATCTAGAATGAAATAAAAGAAATGAGCATGACAAGAGGTATAAATATGCCATGGCACTCGGCAATTGGTGCTATACTCAAATGGAATTAACATTATCTTATAATAGGTTCTTTATTTAAAAAAATGTAATTCCTTTAGGCTTCACCTCTTCAATTAAATGCATGAAGTACTTCTAATGTGAATTAACTTAATTACTAGTTATTCATGCAGTCATTCATCAGAAATAAAATTTCCTAATTGGTAAAATAATGCAATTGACTTCTAGAAAATTTCATTCTTTGATGAGCCCAATGGGTGATATTTTCCATAAGGAAAAAAAATGAACAAATCAAGCTTTGAATAGGATTTTGGAATGCTCTGTTTTTCTTTCAATAATAAGGTTCAGTTGTTTCTTATTACTTATCAGTACTTTCCATTCTAAGCATGATCTATAAAAAAAAATAAGTCACACAATGTTTTCAAAAACAATGAGCAGGGTGGTTGGGACTCAGAGGGCAAAGAGAGTTGCTTGCAAGCCTACCAGCCTGCTTCACTCCTCCAGTTCTAGGATGCAAAAGTGCTGCCTGTGCCTGAAATCCCCGTGTGCCTAGGACAATGGGAGGTGAAGCCAGAAGAATCCAGAAGCTTGCAGACCAGCTAGACCCATGCACACACACAGCCACAAAATCAGCCTGGAAGAATGTGTCTCAAGGAAAGTGGAAGAAGAGGACAAATGGGCAAACACCCCAAAGTGATCCTCAAACGTCCCCATGTGTGCTGTGCTTTGCACATGCCCTCCCAACACACACACATGTGCTCCTTTAAAGATCTCACCTATCTTGTGTTAAGTCAGTTTTGTCACTAATTCTCAACCTTCATGGAAATTGCTTGTTGCCTTTCTTTCTGTCTTTCTTTCTTTCTTTCTTTCTTTCTTCCTTTCTTTCTTTTGTTTTTGGTTTTTCAAAGTAGGGTCTCATTCTAGCCCAGACTGACCTGGAATTCATCACGTAGTCTCAGGTTGGCCTCTCATTAATCCTCCTATCTCTGCCTCCCGAGTTCTGGGACTAAAGGTGTATGCTACAATGCCCGGCGGAAATTGCTTTCTTATAGCTCATATTATGTTATATGAGTACATTCCTTAAAATTTACTATACATTTCATAAACATATTGTTGCTTAAATACTTAACAATGGGGAATAGAGATGCTCCTGAAGACACACACACACACACACACACACACACACACACATTTTGTAGCCAATTCCTTGGAATGGAAACACTCCTTCCTGGGGGGAGGAAGTTCATGAAATTTACTGGGCTCAGAAAACTCAGAAAATCATCAAATTCACAAGATTCCTCCTTAAGATATTATTAAGTCACATTAAGTGCTGAAGAAAGAAGGCAAGAAGACTGATTCTCTGGCTAGCTGGCCAAGCTGTCTGCAAGCTGTGCACAGAGCTCCAGGGATACAGCCTGCATGAAATGTTGCCCATCCCGGATCATCTTTTCAGTGATGCAGCTTTCTCTGAGTGACCCATGCTCCTGCAAGTAACCCCTCATCTGTTCTCCTGTAAGTAAGCCCTCATCTATGCTCCTGTAAGTAACCCCTCATCTATGCTCCTGTAAGTAAGCCCTCATCTATGCTCCTGTAAGTAACCCCTCATCTGTTCTCCTGTAAGTAAGCCCTCATCTATGCTCCTGTAAGTAACCCCTCATCTGTTCTCCTGTAAGTAAGCCCTCATCTATGCCCCTGTAAGTAACCCCTCATCTATGCTCCTGTAAGTAACCCCTCATCTGTTCTCCTGTAAGTAACCCCTCATCTGTTCTCCTGTAAGTAACCCCTCATCTGTTCTGTAAGTAAGCCCTCATCTATGCTCCTGTAAGTAACCCCTCATCTGTTCTCCTGTAAGTAACCCCTCATTTATGCTCCTGCAAGTAACTCCAGCAGGCACACTGGTTCACTAAGCTAGGTTCTGGTGCAATCATTTCTTTGGTCTGTCGTCAGTGCCCTCTAGGAAATGAATAGATTCTTATTTACATCATCCGAAGAAAAGTCAACCAGCAATACACACACTAATGTGAATTTGCCAGTTCATTCAAGAACCAGCCTTGTTACCTGAACCATCCCATGGGGAAAACTGCAGCTTGATAAACACCTGGATAACCTTGGCTTGCTCTGGCAGTGTTGATATTGTGATACTGTTACTGCAACTAATTCCAAAGACAGAGACTGTATGTATACATGCAATAATTACGATGCTTGCTCTTAGACGCTGGGAGGGAGGGATGTGAAAATGCTAATGATCAGATGAAAGCGACTGAGACCACTTGCTTGAACAGAATCAGGGTTGAGAAAGACGGCATTAAACTGTCTTCATCCTTGCTCCAAGATGTTGGGCATTACTCCTAAAGCTGTTAGAGGACTTTTGAAAACTCTTGCTACTTTCCAATTCCAGGGAAAACTTAGATATTTATTTAAGGGTATGATACACTAAACTTTTTCATCAACTCACAAAATGTGAACCCTTCCCAGAGAGCAAAACAGCACACTCCTATTGTCTTTCATTTCTAAGTGCCAGAGGGGAATTGCTTTTAATAAATACTTTTACACTGCACTTCAGTCGAATTGCTATCGTGTGAAAACAGGCCTGAGGAGAATAACACATTGCCAAATTCCCTCCAGTGAGTGCAAAATAATACTATAGGTTCTGGCAGAGAAATAAAGTGGAAATCTGATTACTTTATTTTATTCTATGTGGAGATAATGTGTGAACACATTTAAATACATAATTCAACATATTTCAGCTATGGCCCCAGATGATGATTTAATGCCAGTCCTACACTAACCTTCTAACATGAGAGTTGCATTTACAGCTAACAACTAAAAAGAAAGTTGATGGAATTACATTTTATTTTATTTTCTGCAGAGCTAAGCAGACCTGTTTATTTCATTCCTAATGCCAGCAACTACCATAAATTTGAAAGAACTAACCCTACCCAGAGAAGGCCATACATATTAATAAAGCTGAAAGAACTGCGTACTTACCATATCAGGATATAGTCAGCAAAGGAATGAAAAGCAAAGTGTGGAGATTATTTTCATGGGCCCAAATTATAGTAATTTAAGGTCCAAGTGTATTTACTGTAACTTATTACTTAATTATATAAAATTCATAATTGTAGTAGATATATGTTAGCAGTTCTTTGGAATGATCTTAGGAAAATTCAGTGTAGGGGATATTTGGCATAAATAGCTGGGAAGTTTAGGAGGCCACTAGCAAGCTATTAGGTCGGCAGTATTAATGTTTTTCAATAATATAAAAAAGTGAGCAGGAAGGATGTCTTACACTGAGAGTTTGAAAACTAAACCTTTTATGATGAGAATGGTTAAACTTGGTTTTGTCCATGTTATGTATCTTATTTCGCTGTTTGACAACAAGCATATGCTGTACCAGAAAACTGAATCATGGGCCTTTTTTTTCTTTTTTCTTAATTTTACAGAGAAAAAGAATTGGTGCTCCTGGGCTGCAGTCACTGCAATAGAACTCCAGACACTTGGACCACCTAGTGGGCATGTACGATCTGTGTGTCTGGCTTACATGGGAATCTGGAGAGTTGAACATGGGTCCTTAAGTTTTGCAGGCAAGTGCCTTAACCATAAATCCATCTCTCCAGTTTACATGCACTTTTTTTTGATGGGGGGGTGTTGAGGTAGGGTTTCGCTCTAGCTCAAGCTGACCTGGAATTCATAATGTAGTCTCAGGGTGGGTCTCAAACTCATAGTGATCCTCTTACCTCTGCCTCCCAAGTGCTGGGATTAAAGGCATGTGCCATCACACCCAGCTACATGGACTATTTTTAATCCCAGCACTGATATTCAGGCCACAGACACTGCACTAATCAGCCAAGATCAAGTGTGATGGGATAAAGCCCATGTAAAGCTAGGGAGCAGGTTAATAGTAATATTTAAAAGATAGGTTCTTTTCACAGGTCAGTCTTCTATTATTTTGTGACTTATGGCTATCAATTGGCAATAATTCATAATTTATCTTTCTCGAGTTTGTTTTTTTTTAATTTTTTTGTTATTTTTATTAATTTATTTGAGAGCGACAGACAGAGAGAAAGAGGCAGATAGAGAGAGGGAGAGAGAATGGGCACGCCAGGGCCTCCAGCCACTGCAAACGAACTCCAGATGCGTGCGCCCCCTTGTGCATCTGGCTAACGTGGGTCCTGGGGAGTCAAGCCTCGAACCGGGGTCCTTAGGTTTCACAGGCAAGCGCTTAACCGCTAAACCATCTCTCCAGCCCTCGAGTTTGTTTTTTATCAATTCTCTTTTAAAAAATAAGACAGGACCCAAAATTGGGGTACATACATTTGTGGGACCCCCCTCCTGAACTCCAAAATCCTGCATCAGTAGTGTCCCAAAGGGCTCTTCTCCATCCTCTGGTTTTTACATTTTTGCCACCCGCTCTTCAGCAATGATCCCTGAGCCTTGGAGAAGTTACAGATGTCTCAATTAGCACGGAGCACTCAACCTTCACTTAGGTTCAGCACTTCTACAAGTTTTGAGTCTCCCTTTTTTGTTATCTGCAGAAAGAAACTTTTCTAGCTAAAGGTGAAATCAGCACTTTATCTATGGGAATCAACATATCTAATATAAATGCAGAGAGATGTTTAGAGGATTACATAAAATATTTAGAGAGTAGTTTGAAAGTTACATCACATCCGCTTAGTTAGTCAGTGGCTTCCTCCCTAGGACTATGACCTTCACAACCATAGACTTTTGGGTAGGTTTTCAGGACCATGTATATATTCTCTCCTATGGAGTATGTCTTAGATCCAACCAACTTTTTGTTTTTTTATTCACAAAGATATAATGATTGGGTAGGAGAGATGGCTGAGCGGTTAAGGTGCTTGCCTGTGAAGTCAAAGGACCTACATTCAAGTCTCCAGTACCCATGTAAGCCAGATGTGGCACATGCATCTGGAGGTTGTTTGCAGTAGCTGAATGCCCTGGCATGCCCATCTGCCTCTCTCTCTCTCTCTCTCTCTCTCTCTCTCTCTCTGTCAAATAAATGAATATAATATTTTTAAAAAATATATACAATGATCTAGCATAGCAACATCAGAGGACCAAGCCCAATATGACCAGATCTTTACTAGGTTATCATTGAAAGGGTGTATTTTACATCGAATGCTAATTTTCTGTTCACTTTCTCCTAATCACAGGTACAAAAGTAGCTATAAACAAGTTATCTTTATAACAATATAAGCTCTAAGCATATTGATGGCTATAGGCTTCCCTTTGAGTTCAATTTATTCCACTTTCACTGCTACTACTGTTCCTACTTTCCCTGTCCTGCCATTATGCTGCCACCAGGTTTCTGGTTCCTTCTATCATGGTCCCCTTCAAATTTCACAAACTGCATGGGATTATACCAGGAGCTTGGAAACACCTGTGTCTGGTTGTGAAATCTTTGGATTATTTATTCTGCTACATTTGGAGCCTTGATGGCTTTGTGTCCTCTGACATCAGGGACTTTACGGTACACATGGCAGGCTATCCCAACCTTGTTCTCTGCTTAGCAATCCCACTAAGAAAACCAAGGTCTTTGAGGCCAAGGTCTCTTTTAACTTCACTAGAATAATGAGTATTGTCTCATAAGGGTCATCCCTGACCTTATGTATAAAGATCATTGTCCTCACTAGTCACTTCCTCTCTTCTCCAGAGAATTTCGGCTTTGTTATTACTGATTTCAGCCATCGTGTTTTCTTGATGGTCTATTTGGTTATTTTGAAAATTTCCATACTTGTCACTCTGAGCCTTCCTCTAGCCTCTCCTAATCACATAGTTCTCCCCCCCACCCCCCACCCCCCCGTGGAGCAAAACATTTTAGAATTCAGAGCTCCGATAGGTTTAATATTCAAAACCTGGAATTCACATGCAAGCCACTGCTACTGAGCTTCGGATTTCTCCTCTGTAGTTTGAACCTGCTCTCCTTTTACAAAGATTATGCTCAGGTTGAATTTAGGTAACACTAAACAAAACAGTGGCTTTATTTGCCATAACTCTTGAAAAGTCTTATTACATTTTTACAAAGCATCTCTGATTGCTTTTTACTATAACAAATGTCTGCAGATGAGGGCATTTATAAGGAACAGAATTTCAATTGGTTCACATTCTGGAGGCTTCAAAGGGAAGAACATTGTGCTGGCTTCTGGAGAGGACCTTCCTGCTGCAGTAATGGGGTGTTGGACAACAGGTGGTGAGACAGAACAAGAGTGTTAGCTAGCTCTGTCTTTCTCTTCTGATAAAGCCAGCCAGTGCCATCACCAGAACCCCATACTCTGACCTCTTCTAATCATGATCACCTGGCAAAACCCTTCCCTCAAAGTGCCTTTAACATACAGATTTTGCGACTAAGCTTTTCAGGACACAAACTTTTGAGGGACACATTGAAACCATAGCTTGTAACATTTCTATACGGCCCACCATTCTCTCAAATCTATGAATAAGTCCTAGTGGGACAAACCTAGTGACCTGTCTCAAACTGTTAAAGACCACCTGGACCCATTTTTACCTATATCTTCTAGACTTGAGAATTTTCAAAGAGATAGTGAAGGGGGTCCAGGAGAAAGCTAGCTTCTTTAAAGCAGTTTCAGTTAGGGACACTCAAAGAGAGAACCAGAAGATGCCACCCCACCTTAGCAGGAATGGAACTGCGTTGGTACTTTCCCTCTGCTCTTCTTCCTAAGACCATCACCACTTGCTCTCTTCACTTTCTCCCACGGAACAGCCCAGGGCAGATTATGTCCTTCCACACGAGGGTGTGTTTCTTCTAAATCTCTCTACATAGGCTCCAAGTTTCTATCTCCCACATGCCTGTGGCTCTGCTCCAGTCTCTTCCTATACCTCCATTTATCTTTTTGTAAATATTGTAGTTTTGTTTATTTATTTGAGAGAGGAAGAGGGAGAGAAAGAGAGAGAGTACCAGGGCCTCAAGCCACTGCAAATGAACTCCAAACGCATGTACCACCTTGCACATCTGGCTTATGTGTGTCCTGGGGACTCGAACCTTGGTCCTTTGGCTTTGCAGGCAAATGCCTTAACTGCTAAGCTGTTTCTCCATTTATCTTAATTGAACCTCATGAACTATGTTGTGCCTTCCACAGGAGTGTGTGTTTCCTAACTTCCATGTGCTTGTGACTCTGTTCTAACCTTTTTCTAGACCCCAATTTCCCTTAAATAAACCCCACAATTTGTAAT
Organism: Dipus sagitta; assembly: GCA_036346955.1. Taxonomy (NCBI): domain Eukaryota; kingdom Metazoa; phylum Chordata; class Mammalia; order Rodentia; family Dipodidae; genus Dipus; species Dipus sagitta. The sequence goes on from CM070784.1 coordinate 27,211,673, forward strand.
TCTCCTTAAATGAATTTGATAATTCATAATTTATCCTTTCTTGAGTCCATTATTATCAATTCTTTTTAAAAAAAATAGAATAAGGAGGGCTGGGGAGATGGTTCAGTAGTTAAGGCACTTGCCTGCAAAGCCTAATGACCCAGGTTTAATTCCCCAGTATAAATATAAACCCAGTGCACAAAGTGGAACATGAATCTGGAGTTCATTTACAGTGCCAGGATGCCCTAGTGTGCCCACTGTCTCTCTCTGTCTTTCTGTGCTGCCCCCCTGCTTGCAAATAAATTTTAAAAATTACAATTTTTTTAAAAAATAGGATAAGGACCCAAAATTGAGGTTCATAAGTTTAGGAGACTATTCCTGAACCCAAAATTCCTACATCAATAGTATCATAACAGTTACAATTTACAGAAACAAAAAGAAATGCAGTTAGCCCATAAACATAGGAAAGGATATTCTGTGTCTGTCATAAGATGTGTGAAATATCATATTAATTTAAAAATCAAAATCTTCAATAATGTGCAGCCACTTTCATATGTACTTGTAAGAAGAATGGTAAAACCTCTCAAGAAAAGAGATAATTGTACTTATAAACTCTGACAATGCTTAAAGTTTAAGGGGATACAGTTCATCATGGGGGTGAAGGCATGGTGGCAGGAGTGTGAAATGGCTTGTCACATTACATCCACGATCAGGAAGCAGAGGGTGGAGAAGAGAGGAGCTTGGATATAAAACCATAAGGCCTGTACCCCTAGCGACCCACTTTCTCTGCTAAGGTGGTACTTTTTGAAAGGTTTTACAACCTTTCAAAATGCTCCACCAACTAGGGACCAAGTATTTAAATACAGTGAGACTTTGGTGGACATTGGAAATTAAAAATTTGTGACAGTATTAAACCTGTTACAGAAGGGAAAGATGCTCTTGTTGTTTAAAATACAAGTTTGAAGTTACCCAAAGGGCTTTTGAGAGAATGGGAAATGAAATCAAGAAAGGTCTCAGCCAGCAATTGAAAACTAATGGAGTGCTTTAATAGCATGAGGGCATATTAAACATCCTGCTCTCTGGAAAGACTGGGCAACAGTTGCATACATAATTGGAAAGTGGAGGAAACTTTGTCCAGAGGCATTACATTATTCTGGGAGATTAAATGAACATGGAAAGGTAATTGCCTCTGTATGGTTCAAGAAACATACCTTGACATGGACGGTGTTTCACATGGTATGGTATTGATCCATGCAGAACTCTCCCCTCCAAGAGCCCTAGCTTCCATAGAACAGTGTATGGGTTTATGTGTATGCATGCACATATATGTTTGCATACATGTACTATATGTGTATCAGAAATCTTTTGAGGCATGTGCATGTTCTTTTAAAAATAGATTTTTATTTAATTATTTAAGAGAGACAGAGACAAAGACGTAGACAGAAAGACAAACAATGGGCATGCCAGGACCTCCTGCCACTGCAAATGAATGCCAGACCCGTGCACCACTTTGTGCCTGTAGCTTTAACTGAGTACTGGGGAATTGAATCCAAGCTGGTAGGCTTTGCAAACAAGTACACATAACTGCTGAGCCATCTCTCCTGCCCAAGTTCCTAATAATAGTTATTAATGGTTCCTTTTGAGAAGCTGAGGCTCAGGATTTGGGAAGCAGATGGTCTGTGGGAAGAATAGGGAAACTTTACTTTTTTAATTTTTTAGAAGAACAAATTGCTTATATAATTTAGATTTAAAAAAACAATTTTCAATAAATGAGTCCAAGTAGAAGCATGGGGTTTGTAACTTCCTTTCTTGGCTTTGTGGTTCAGAGTAATGCAGACTGTTTTTTCCTGGCAAGCTTTCCTCCATTCCCTTTTGGAAAATGACAGTACAGGATAGTGGGTTGTAAGTATTCATTTTCAACATGGAATGGTTATAAAATGTCAAAGCCTTTCACTTTTCCCTTATATCATTTATCTCCAAAATTGTCCAGACTGTAAAAATAAGGTAAACTTCTCTCCTCAGTTTATGTACCTTTGACATATTTTAAATATACAGCAGTCATTTGTGAAGCGTATATCAAAAGGTGGACATCAAAACTGTGTTTGTGATAATCATTTTTCTTTTCATGCTATCTCTGAGCAATCCCAGGAAATGCTCTTTCATGATCAAAGCAAATCACTGCCTGAAAAAATGCACTATTTTCAGTTAACTCTGCTACCAGCAAGTGCCAAATGCATTTGAAGACAGAATGTTTCACACTAGAGAAAGTCAAGTGCAGCACTAAAACGCAGCTATGAGATTTCCAAGACAATCTACATACACACACACACACACACACACACAAATGTAGGCAGACCGTACGTGTTTATTCAGGGCAAAAACCACCATCAGTGTGTAGAGCTTAGCTTTATATATATATCACAACATGCCCCAGAGAATAACTGAGACTCAAAAAAGACAGAAGGAAAATATGCATGGCTCCCAACTGTCAACACAGGCAGTTGGGCAACTATATTAATCGCGACTTAAGTCTTGTAGCATATTCTATTTCAGTTGTTTTCCATTTTCCCCCTTTGGGAAGGAATAGAGTTCCTATAAGAAAACAGACAATTTTCACTTGAACTAACTCTGTGTGCTAAAGACCTTACCGAAGAATGATTCCACAGTGTTACTATCTTAGTGGTAAGAGTTACTGGCTAAGGAGTCTGTCATCTTAGAGGAAGGAAAAGGAACAAACTCACACTCACAGTGCAGCTTATGTTTGGGGGAAACAGTAATGGCACAAAGACTCTTCCTTTCTTTCCTCACCTGAATCAATATCAATTTAATTATTACTGAGCAAGCACACACTTGATTATTGGAACCAAGGGAGGGAAGGGGAAAGGCGTCTTTTTATACTCACTTATGGATGCTACTAGGTATGACTCTGAACACTGTCCACTCATCTGCTGTGCATACCTTGCTGCTGTCATGATACTGGGAGAACAATAATTTTTGAAGCAGAATTTGGTAAGAAAATATTTAATTTCTATTTATTTTTATTCTAGAAATTGAGAAGGAACTTGAGCTTTTTCTTAGTATTTACTGTTGAAAGACTTGGTTCCCACTCTGTATGTCTGTCACATGTCACATATGCTGTGCGCAAGATTTTGGTTTAACATCATTGAAGATGGATCCCTTCTTCATAATCAGCAGCTTGTAAAACCAGAAACTAAAATTACAGGACTCTGATTATTGGTCAAATGAATGAAATCCGAATCACAGTTCTTTTTTAAAAAAAAATTATTTATTTATTTGAGAGTAACACACAGAGAAAGAGAGAGGGAGAGAGAGAGAGAGAGAGAATATGGGTGCACCAGGGCCTCCAGCAGCTGCAAACGAACTCCAGATGTATGTACCACCTTGTGCATCTGGCTCATGTGGGTACTGAGGAATTGAGCCTTGAACCAGTGTCCTTAGGCTTCACAGGCAAATGCTTAACTGCTAAGCCATCTCTCCAGTCCCTGAGTCATATTTCTGAACCTGGATAGAGATATGACATTCTGAACCCCAAAAAGTCTTAAGATTACTATCTAGCTGGAGTCTTTCTGGTTAAGAACAAAAAGATACCGTTGCCCGCCCCCACCATAAGAATTGATTAAAATGGTCTTGTTGATCACATCGGTAGAGAAACACCCCTCATGGAAACCTGACTGTTCCAGAGACTTTATAAACAGTATAATGCCTACCAAAATCTTCATGTTGGCATAAAGGACTCTCTGGCCATTGTCCACTTTAACCTCCTGAGAGTGTTTCTGATCACCAGGGTCCTCTAGGACATTGTCCGCTCTCACTCTTCTAAGTGCCTCACTTTATCATGTAATAAGTCTCAACACTCCATCTTCTATGCTGAACTCGGTGTGCCTCATCTGAATTCTTCCAAGGGAGATCCCAAGGCCTGGAAAGTTGAGGTGGGGGTGGTTCAGAACAAAATCCTGGTAACAGTGACAAATAAGGCTTTCAGAACTCACACTTTTCAGGGGTTTCTCAACTTTAAACATACTCTAGTGAATTTAGATCTGTGTATGCCTAATGAAATAGACTCAAAAATCACTATTGTTGATTTGAGGTTTTCTTTTTAGTACTAGGGACCGAACCCAGGGCTTCACATAAGCTTCTCAGGATTGTTGAAGGGCAGTCCACAAACCTCTGCAAAGAAATCCAGACTGAACGTGATATTAAAGATGCAAGTTCACAAATTCAAAGAGGGCAAAGATGATAGCGTAAATACTTCTATTAGTAGCTCTTTGCCCATTGCAGTCAATGAAAGCAATCTAATCATATATGGCTCTAAGTCAGCCCTTCAAATTTGAACTTGTTGGAAGATTTCTGTCTACTGTTTCTAGTGAATCAACTTCTTCTTGAAGCAGGATACAAGGGCAGGGAAATGTATGATGACTTAGAAGGAAAGCATGGGAGAGGGAAGTTTTCCAGCATCCCAGGGATCTGGCTTATCTTTTCTATTGATAAAGACAGGAAAATTGGGCTGGAGAGATGGTCTAGTGGTTAAGAAAGTTGCCTGACTAGCCAAAGGACCCAGTTTTGATTCCCCAGGACCCATGTACCCAGGTGTGCATGCCTCTGGAGCTCGTTTGCAGTGGCTGGAGACCCTGGCATGCCAGTCTCTCTCTCTCTCTCTCTCTCTCAAATAAATAAAAATTCAAAAATATTAAAATAAAAACATTTTTTAAAAAAGACAAGAAACTTTAAATGCCACTGACAAAGCCCAGATGATAATATGTTTCCCTAAAGACAACTTTTCCATGACAGTAACTTAACTGTGCTTTCTTATAGTCTGTGGAAGTAGGAATGTAAAATGTCCTCCATGTTTATCTGCTTGTGACCAAGCCTCATACTTAGTCCCCAACTAGTGGAGCCTTTGGGAGGGCAGAGCCTTGTTGGAGGAGGTGTGCCACCAGGGGAGGACCTTGAAGTTTATCAGTCCAGCCCTACTAGGTGCTCACTAAGTAGCTGACCCTTGCAGCTACCTCCCATTTGATACGACAAGATGTGACACCCAGTCTGTGTTCTCTCATGCTTTTCTTATCATGATGAAACTTCCTCTTGAGACTATAAATTGAAAAAAAAACTTTTCCTCTCATCAGCTGCTTTAGGTCAGGTGGTTCTGTCCCAGCAACAAGAAGGTAACTGACACAGGGTTAAAATTATGTATAACCTTAAGTTCCTCGCGGCATTCCTTCTTCCTAGACCTACTCAATATCCCTGAAAAAAAAAATCCACCATAAAACTATGTTTACTAAGATAAATTCTGTGAGTTTTAAACTCATTAAGAACTATAGTTTTTAGACAATGTTAAAAAGAACTGGGGACTTTTTCTTTTTCTTTTTTTTTTTTTTTTTTTTTTGCAACCTCTAGATATGCAACTTGAGAGCCACCAAAACCCTGTATAACGCCCATCACAAAATCACTTCATTGTGACTATCACTTGAGAAGCTCATACTCACAAGTAGATATATAGTATTCTTTCATTTCACATCTGTCTACCAGACTCTGTACTAACATCTATGGTAAAAATTCTTCGATAAACCACAGTCATCTTCATACTGGCTCAACCTGGATTCTTTTTTTCTTAAATATTTATTTATTTTCCATTTGATACATGTCCATAGTGTATTTTTTAATATTTATTTATTTATTTGGGAGAGAAAGGGGGAGACAGAGAGAGAGAGAGAATGGGCATGCCAGGGCCTCCAGCCACTGCAGACGAACTCCAGATGCATGTGCCACCTTGTGCATCTGACTTACGTGGATCCTGGTGAATTGAACCAGGGTCCTTTGGCTTTGCAGGCAAACACCTTAACAGCTAAGCCATCTTCTCCAGCACCCATGCATTTTGATTATATGCATCACCATCTTCCTTTGTCCCCTCCTGCTTCCCTAAACTCCTTCTTTCCAAATAGTATCCTTCAACTTTGATATCTCCTTTTTATGTTTATTATTATTATTAACAACAATACATTTCATATGGATACATCATGTGTTGGTCTCCTCTTTTCCCTCGTCCCTGCCTCCATTCCATTGGGATTCTTTTTTCATTATGAAGCCACAAATCCTGGTTTGGCCTAAATGGAGGTCCCTAAGGGAATAGGGGGACTCTTCTGTCTGCTGTAGAAGGGATAGAGTGAAGCTGTGCCTTGGTCTCTATTGTCAGTGACATTCCTAGTTATATATTGCTCCTTGAAGTATAATCAGAGATGGCTCATATGTGCATGCATGCACATGCAACTTACAAATAAATATGCATTTGGGGAGTGTTGATCATTTTTTTTTTACTAATAGATGACCACAGTTAATAATACTGAAGCTATTCTTAAAATAAATAAATAAAAACGCAAAGTAGAACAGTAAGAGAAAAAATTAATTTCTGGTTTATTTGCTACGGAATGCTGATGAAACTCATTTTCATGGAAACACTAATTCAATTATTAAGTACCTTGTTGTACTAACTTTGACCCACCCACCACCTCCACAACCATTTTCCTAAAGTGATTAACTTGAGAAATGCATGATGACACACTAGGTTCCAAAAGAAAATGCTGATCTACTTAAATAACTGAGTCATTTCCATCTTACTTAAGTAGTTTAAATGCAAATGATCCATTTTATGTTTTGTTTCACAGTCTTCTCTTAGGAGAACTATGCATTTCACAGTGAAAATATAAAAGATTCATGAGGGCTGGAGAGATGGGTTAGTGGTTAAGTGCTTGCCTGTGAAGCCTAAGGACCCCGGTTCGAGGCTCGATTCCCCAGGACCCACGTAAGCCATATGCACAAGGGGGCACATGCGTCTGGAGTTCGTTTGCAGTGTCTGGAGGCCCTGGCATGCCCATTCTCCCTCTATATATCTGCCTCTTTCTCTCTCTGTCTGTCACTCTCAAATAAATAAATAATTTTTAAAATAAAGATTCCTGAGAATATCAACATATTCTGACAGGGAAAGCTCCTCCAAAGACTGCCTCTTTCCCAACAGTCCAAACATTCAGTCTCCTTATGCCACATACAGAGCACAAGCAACCTCCACAGACTGCACTGTGCCTGGCCAGAAAGCCCAGGTCCTGCTTCCTGACTTGCGAATCACTCTCTCCAACATGGACATGGGCTGTAGAACAAAGCTGTACTTACCAAAGAGTCCACTTAAACAGTTAATTAGGTTCCATTCCTTTTCTTAAAGACTACCTACCTCCCATGGAAATTTCAAAAAGGAAATTAAAAAAAAAATCATGAGATGGAAAAAGAAACCGTTTGGAAATGTAAGACCACCCTTAAATGGGGTTTTAAAGTGATTTCACAACTGACTGTTTTGGCAGTTGGGAACTCTGTACATTTTCATGCTTTGGATAGAATCTCAGCCATCATCTAGGAGATGATGAAAAATACAGCAACATTGGTTATGATGGTTGGTTTTACCCAGTGTAAACCTAAAGTATATATTACCTGTATTTAATATCCTTCAGAAAACTGTAGATTCTCTTTCACTATGGTGATTCAGTGACCCTTTCTTTTTATCTATTTTGCTCCAGTATGAAGCAGTTTTAAAATTTGACATCAGATAAGAACAGAACTAACAAAACTTTAATTAATAAAAATTTGCCAGGCTGGAGAGATGGCTCAATGTTTAAGGTACTTGCCTGCAAAGCCTAATGACCTGGTTTTGATTCCCCAGTACCCACATAAAGCCAGGACCACAGTGGCACATGCCATATGGAGTTCTTTTGCAATGGCAGGAGGCCCTGGTATGCCAGTTCTCTCTCTCTTTCTTTCTCTCTCTCTCCTTGCAAATAAAGAAATAATTAAGAAAAATTTGCCAAGATTGTGTCTCACCAATTCAAAGAAACATTTCAAAATATATAAATCCTAATTCATTGAATCTTAGAATAAGCATTTTACACAAAACCTCTGATTCTGATGTAGAATCACAATTTTGAAAGTAGTACTCTCTAGAGATAAAATTCTAGAGTCACATTAAAATTTTTAGCAGTTTCAGCAAATAGAAATTCATGACTTGGGGACAACATTAAACCAACAGTAGTTTCACATTCTGTGGGAGCAGTCTGAAAAGAAGGTATTTAGATGGAGGAGTCTAAAGGGAAGGCCTTCAGAGGGTGGAATCTGAAGCAGAGACCTTTAGAAGGAGTCTAAAGGGTTTTAGAGGGTGAATATGGTAGCAGAGACAGGAAACTATTTGATTAAAGTTTGAGTCCTTGCCTTATTTAGATTATCCCAATGGAAAATCACTGATTATATGACTATTTCTTAGCCATTCCTGATGGCAAAACTTACGCATCATTTTGTTCACAAAGAACCCAGGGTCTTGGAACCATTTGAGTCTCTGGCTTCTCTTATTTTAACACTGCCTTATGAAATCCTTCCCATGCTTTTAAGAGACAACACCCTTAGCATAGGGCAGTAGGATCCCTCTACAATGTCCTCAGTGTTACACATGCTTAATGCTGGAAAAACATCACTGATTCAACTGAATTTCTCAATTTGGCAATGTGCAAGAACAAAATGCCTGTTACACAGATGAAAAATTTAAATATCACATAAGAAGTTCTTGTAACATAGATTTAGAAACGACTTATGCTAAAAAGCATTAACTCCTCACTTGGCCCTGAAACCAGATGTTAGAGGTTCAGGAAAGTCACTGAACCCCAAGCCCTAGGTTCATGTCTACTAGTAACCAAAGAATTGGGTAAAATAAGACTGATAAGGATAATTATTAAATTAATATATTTATTGAAGAAAGTACAGAACCAAGGGAAGGAAATGACTACATCCATGTGGTCAGAGAACCCCGTGTGTTGGGCCTGGAAGAAATGTAAGAAGAGAGTTAGAGAGGAAAGAAAAGCAAGCAAAAAGAACTCCTGCCAAGTGGAGAGCAGGAGAAGGTTACGCTCCCATGTGGAAGTAGGGGTTATAGAGTTCTCCCCTCGTCTCAGCTGGGCTGAGAGGAGGGGAGACTCACCAGAACCTGGAGGTTCATAAGTGATAAATGGGCTGCCAAGAGAAGTTGTCCTGCCCTGGGAAACTTATTTATAACCTTATAGTGGTGGGCTCTACCTTCTGTCTCAGGTGAGCCAAAGAGACAGCAGACTGGTCTGGGCTAGGGGCTGTCTCAGGAAGAGGCTAGCCAGTGACACCAAGTTCTAGAGACTGAACTTGATCAACCACAATGTTAGGATTAAACCCTAGGATAAAAGACCTCCCTCCCAGGAGGGGCCCAGGATGTTTGTGGAAAAACAGATCTAGGTAAGAGACAAGAAGTCAGATCATACTTCGATCTCTAGTAAAGTGCAGCCTGTTTGAATAGCCCCAAAGATAATTCTGTTTCTTACTTTCAGGGTCCCAGTCACCCTAACAGCCTAACAAAGCTACCTGACTCCCTCTCATTCCCCCCTCTCTTAAGAAGACACTCTTACTGCTGCTAGAGGAAAGAGGATGATGACTGGTCAGTCTTTACTGCATCCAGCTGGATGGGGTCTTAGAGTAATTGCAGTTAGAGTCTCTCCCAGGGTGGGGGCTATGAGAGGGATCCCCCAAAGTATATTAATAGAGTGCAGGAAGACAGTCCTGGAAGTAAATGTTGGGAAGGAAGAATAAAAGCAAGGAGTTAAGGAGAAGTGAGCACACAGAAAACTGGTTACCATTAGATTTTCCATTCTTGTAGAATGGAAATCTACTGAAATGTATCCAAAATCAATTTCCTTTTATAAAAAACAAAAGAGTGATTTTCAGGCTAAACAAAGTTGAGCAACATGCTTAAGGGTTCCTATGTGTTTACATGCTCTTAAAGACACAGACTTAATATCTGATAACTTCTCTGCTCTGTTATTTCCTCTTGATCTTGCTTATAATTGGCAGATAGTAAGTAATATGCTATTAAAGTCATGGAAAGTTAGACTCTGGGAAAAGGGTTGCTGCCCCCTTCATCTCAGACCCCCCAAAAATTTAAGCCATGTGTCCTCCTGACCTTGTCCAGAGACAAGATGGCCAATTTTCTTAGATAAGGAAAAGAGTGAAAAATAGCATATAACTTTGGTCCTCTTTATATGTCTCTTCTGAACACCTAAAGTCACCGCTGTCAAGTGGAATTTCTCACTAGATAGAAAAGGTCAAATGGGTAAACTGAGTCAAGGTATTTGATCAGGTTACAAACAGCTTAAGTAAGACAAACATCAAGCTTGCCAAACTAGAATCAGATGATTAAGTTCTTCAAAACATCAGAGGCTTAAACCCATCCTGAACACAGACCAGGGTGGACCTAAACCCCAGGCTTTCCACGGAGGGGAGATGGGAAGAAGACCCAGGATAACTAACCCATCAGAGGGGCACTTAGGCTGTCAAGATGGGAGGAAGAGCATAAACTTCTGTACTTTGGCCTATGTTGTTTTTGATACATATTATATGCTGTGAGGTAAGATATATGGTCTGGCGGAGCCTAGCCTGGGTGCTGGCTAACTAAGATGAGCATGGATATCCTCACTCAGACCACTCCCTTACACCTATTGCTCCAGGAGACACATAGACCACACTGTATGTCTCCTAGTTTGGAAACTGGCTTCAGGGCTCCTGTAGAAACCTAATTTCTTCTCTCCCAAACCAGGTTCTGGAGGGATGCCCCCTCCAACAAAAAGATGTGGGATATGGTGGAGCATATCATGTTCCTAGATTCTTTTACTCTTCATCATCCACTTTTTTTCAGATGGGACAATTTACCTCCAAGGTCACCACTATCCTACTTAAAATAACATTCAGACAGATTCTAAAACCTCCCAAGCAAGTGAAAGGACCTCCTGAGCAGAAAGGGGCAAACTTCAGTCTTTTACTATATTTTTGCAGTATTCTACATCTTTTTTCCTAAATATGTAAATTTAGTGACAATTAGCTAACTCATTTAATGGCCGGTAAAGCCAGCAGTAGCAAGTTCACAATGTTCAATCCCTTGCCTATTATTTTTCAGTTGCATGTAAGGGCTTGGGATCGGACTATCATTATACCAATCATTATAAAAGTATATCATTGGTTTGTGCTCAAGTGGCTATATCTTAATAAGGATGAAAATGGTTTTCACAACACCATGAAGGTAGTCTACATTGGACAATGAATGAAACCATATGGTGGTCCTTTTGGCCAAGAGTACTACTATAAAGAAAAGCCTCTGTGAACATGGGGTACTTTAGCTGAGTCCTTGCCAGGCAAACTAGCTCCTATGCCACATTGGTAGGTGTAGCAGCTAAGTCAGTGAAAAACTGAGCTAGCTGTGTTAGGGCTAGCCTTCAAAAGAAGGCATGATGAAGTCATTTTGTTACCCACTTGGCCTGTGTCTGGCACCTGTGTCCTTGATTATTCTTTTTGATCCATTCTAGATTTTTTTTAAAAAAATAAAATATGGAAAGAAAAAAAAAACATCCCAAGCAGAAGCCATCATGTTATAGGAACCAAACCATCCCTCAAGCAGTAATGAGTTCTCTGAACCATTTAGCAGGGCTGTAACTAAGATGGTGATCAACCAGACTTCACCTTGATCAAGACTCTTTAACTCTATATACCTCTTTCTCCTGTTCCAAGTAAACCTAATGCTTATATCAGTTCCCTAAACATGATATGGGGTCTCTGAACCCCTCTATCTGCTCATCTTACCAATGTGACCACATTGATTAACTCTCCTTTTTCTGTTCTTTATAGCATCACTTGTCTATTTTATTGGTAGTATCAGGTGCCCAAGCCATGCCTGTGGAGACTTCTAGAATTGGGTGTTTTGCCCTAAAACTCTAACAACATTATAATGCAGTCAAGTAGTCTACTTCAAATCTTATATAACCAAATCTAATTCTGAAGTAGTTTATTTCAAATATTCTGCGTTTGTTGAAAAAGTAAAATGTTATGTAAGCATCTAATAGAGAAAGCATGATTTCTTTTAGATTAAGTCTATCACAGAACTTGAGATGGAAGTGAAGAGCTCTCAATCAAGAGGTAGACATAATTTCCCTGTAGACTTCCTATCATATTCAAAATTCCTAACAAGACCTGTAATCTTGTGTCACCTTCAAAAGGTTACCTGAAGAATAACATTAACCCCTAACGGCAATTGATAAGGTTTGACTTCCTATAAGTAGTTAAGGGATAAGGATGCCAAACCTAGTAAAAATATCTCAAAGTAAAGACCTAGAAGGGATTCTAGGTTGTCTTGTAGAACCAGTAGATGGATTCCTAGTCAAGAGAAATGTCTGAAAACTGAAGCTAGCCAAGAGCAGAGAGCGGAGGATGCAGGGAAGAGAAGCAAAGACTGGGAGAAAATGGCTAAAGAATATCCAATGCTACATCACTACCTCGACATCGCATTGACCTTGGCCTATGGCTCCTTCGCCCTGAACACTGAGAAGTAACTTCTTTCATGGAGCAGGTAGGAAAGGCTACTTGGCTATGAGAGGGCACTCAGATTTGCAACGCCAACAGACCCAAGTTAAAACTCTAACCACAACAGTAGTTAAACAATTTTGAATATGGATTCTAAAAATCCCAATTCCACAACTCTACAACAGGGATGCAAGAATTAGAGAGGTTGGTATATGAAGTTTCCAAGATCTGCTTCTTCCCCCTCTCTCTTCTCTACTCACACCAGTGACAGAAAGAGGAAAACAGAAGGCATGTGCAGTACATTGAGTCATTCATTGTTTCTTCATGAATATTGGTGTTTGGTAAAAAAAAAAAAATTCTGAAGTAGTGTCTATGGTGAAATAAACATCATTCTAAGAATATGAACTGATAATATCTCACCTTTTATGATTCTAGTACTCTTGTAGAAAAGGTGAATATAGATTTGCAATATTAAATATCTTTATGAAAAAAGAAAGCAATATTAATTTGCTGAGGCACCATCACTTTGGAACTAGAAATACAAGGAAGTATAAGACACAGTTTCTGCACTAAAGGAGTTAAAAATTGAGTAGAGATTCAAGGCAAATGAAAAGTTTGAGAACCATAAAAAATTAAACAACAGCTCAAGACATAATAGAAAAGATGTCACGAGTCAGCTCATGATTAATTTCCAAATGAATTGTACAGACAGTAATTGTTATATGAATTTAGAAGATAAGGAAATCACCTCTGCATACACAGCAAGGAAGGTGTGAGGCAGACAGTAGATACCAGCGACCCATGGGCACAAATCAATCTGCCTATTGAGTTTGAAACTCTTCATGGTTTTATTTTTGGGTTTGTTTTTGTTTCATTTTTAAACTAAGTTGACATCATTAAAAATGGGGAGAATCATGCCTGCCTTCCAGGAAAAGGCTTTCCAAACTAAATTGGTTATCTTGGGAATTTGAGGGAAGAACAAAAGAGGATGCCCAATTATGGCCCTCCTCACCATTAATTCATTCATCTGTGCACAGCATTCCCTGCTCCTAGCTGGCCATTTCTAACATTGAAATGTATCCCTCACCTTTCTCACCATCCAAAATTCTTGCTAACAACAAGCTTAAAGCGACTTCCTATTTTTGAGCTGCTGATGATAATTAAAATCATCAGGGTAAAAACCAGCAGGTTCTATTAGGTGGTAATCAGTTGAGGTCTGCCTTCAAAGACCAAATGCTTCATAATAAAGTGAACAGACAGGTGATTAAATCCTCACACCTGTAAGAACCCCCAGGTTTGACACCAGCACAGAACTGTGAGACATTTTAGGAATGAGGCAAATGAATAAACTGATATTCTATTTGGATTCCAGCTTATACCCTGACTGCAAAGCAGGAAAATAAACACAAAAGAGATCTGTTCACAGTCTTGGTCTTTTTATTTAACACCATTATTTTGGTAGAACAGTGAAATGTTCTCATTTGAATATTCAGAAGCCCAGGATGGCTTGTTCTCCAAAACCTTTTCTTTATCATCTAAACATATGTCTATCCTGGTGGGATTTAATTGATATTTACTGCCTCAAGTTGCTTTAAAATTTATTTTCTTCACTGAAAACACCAAACATTCTGTGAACCAATTTGCATATCCAAAAGATTCTTTCATACACTTATTTCAAAGATAGTCCTGCTCACATGCGAACTTCTACTGAGTAATTCAGCACATTTTAATATCCTAATAGCACTTAGTCTCGAGTTCACCTTCTGAATTTTAATCAGCAGTCAGGAGGTGCACTGTGAGAAGTGGTGACTGAGAGTCGGAGGAGAAAAGAACAATATTTTCTAGCACAAAAGAATCACTACACCATAAATATCATTCCTGTGACCACCACAAATACCTCAATATGTAAAAATTTTATTTTTCATCAATAAGAGATTCTTTCTAACTTCACAAAACAATCGGCCTTTTCCATAGGACCCCTTTCAAAAGTCACGTTGCATTGCTTCAGTGTCGTACACAAGGTGGATTCTTGGCTTGCTCACTGAATATGAATTAAGTGACCAAGTGAGATACTCATGGACATCCAAATTTCATTGTCAACATTTCTTAGGAATGTATATATTTTTATTATTTGAACATGCCTCAGTCTCTTTAAGTGTATTTAAGATGATCTTTACCCACTTAATCTCTTTAAGAAACAATAACAATTCACTGTGGCCAAACTGAGGGAGTTTACAACCCAGTCACATTTACCATTACCCTGAAGATATACAAGACTCTGCTATAAATTCTCTCTGTTTATAGAGTTTTCAGGATGAATGGCATTGGCCTACTAATTTGTCATCTTAGTCACTTGGGGTTATAATTAAACAGATTGTAACATTTTGGTGAAATGTTTATTTTGGTAGATACAGAGGGGAGAAATATGGAGAAAATGTGACTTTTATTTACTGTACAATCCTAGTGCATTTCCCCCCCCCCATTGGTGGGAATGTAGATAATAGAAATTAAGCTACTCTCAGTCTGAAGCTGGTGAGACTGCTATATAAGCATTATATATAAGATATATATAAAGGACCAAATGTGTCTTCCATAGTCGACAACCCTAAAACTATGATAGTGTTGAGGTGAGACCCCGCTGCTGTACAAAGATACAATACCTCTTCCTAGACTCTCCTATAAGTATAAAACAGTCACATATCTCAAAAAGCTACTCATAACCTAGTACAGAGTTGCGCTAGAGTTCATGGGCTCATTTAGGCAGCTAGAAAATAAGGGAATACAAAGTATGGCTTCTCATTTTTTTTTCTGGGCTCCCTGGAACGATTCCCTATAGCCTAGTGCCAAAAGTGGGAAATGTGAGCTGAGTAGGAGAGGGAAAAGTGTGAGGTTTATCACAGTTTAGAGTAATGGTTATTCCTTTGGGTAGCATTCTCTTCTGCTCTTAATGATTTTTGTTTCTTTGATTACTTCAGCTCAAACCCCTGTGATTCCATTCAGACCACTCTTGTTTATATGACTTCCTGTAACAAATTACTGTTGATATTCATGGGGCTCATTTTAATAGGCCTTTCCATTTTTTCCTGATGCACTAGACATTGTGGATACTCCTTCCCCCAAACATGCTCCAAGTTAACCTATGACCTTGTGTTATGCCATTCTCTTTCCACATTAGTGGGTGTTTCCCCATATCCTTTATGGAAATTTTTTCCTCTGCCTGTGCCTAAATCATCTCTATCACCCAGTATTATGTTCCCTCTAGACAGAACTATTGTTTATTATCATGATTTAAATTATAGTTAATTCATTAACAAGACCTATGGTGAGGCCAGGAATCAGGGAGAGAGAGAGAAAAATGGGGGTTCTGTTTCATAGGTATAAAGTTTAAGATATGCAGGCTGGAGAGATGGCTGTCAATAAGGTGCTTGCCTTACTGACATGAGTTTGATTTCCAGAATCCACTGTTTTGTTTTGTTTTTTTTTGTTTGTTTGTTTTTTTCCAAAGCCAGGTGTGGCAGAACACTTGTAATCCCAAATCTGGGAAGATGGAAACAGGTGGAACCTACCTGGACCTCACTGGCCAGCCAGCCCAGCTTATTTAGCAAGTTCTAGGCCAGTGAGAAATACTGTTAAAATAATTTTTTAAAAAGATATATGGTACATGAGCAATGACACTCAAGGTTGTTCTTGGGCCTCCATAGGCATGGGCACACACATGCACATGCATCTGCACACACACAAACATGCAGAAATACACCCAAAAGTTTTAGATTTGTGAGAGCAAATGTTTTAGAAATCTACAACAATGTGAGCACCCTTACCACTGCTCAAAGGGACATCTGAAAATGGTTAAACTGGTAGATTTTTGGTACGTGTTTTTACCACAATAAAAAAAGTATGTAGATAAAGCTAAATAGAAAGAGATTTCATTTCCAGAATTTAAGGTTGTTTTGGCTATAAGTATCAGAAAGCCAACTACAACATACTTAGATGATTCAAAACTTACTGTGCATCCTATTATTGACCATTTGGAGAAAAGTCACTTATAGAGTTAGTGAATAATATTACTGAGGACCAAGGTTCTTTCCACAGAGCCCTGCTCAGCATGCTCGTCAGGCCATTCCATAGATTCAAGACTGTTGAACCTGCCCTAGGCTGCACATTCTCACACACCAGTGGCCAGAAGTAGGGAGGAACTCTCCCCACAGGCCCGGAGAAGACATCCTCTCATTTCTCACTGACCAGAGTTAACTCAGCCGCCTCTTCCTTCTCAAGTCACTGGTTAGGGGAACAGAATCACCACCACCACTACAGACTATTCTAGCTGAACAGCCTCTCAGCAGGCCTTGTGCATGGCTACAGAGAAGGGAGAAGCCACAGAGGGACAACTCCACCAATGGGAGAGAAAGAGCCTGGTAAAGATTTACCTGGGTGACAGCTGTATCTTCCACAGTGAGGTCTGCCCTGAGCATCAGACTTCTAGGTTTCTAAGGCAGCTGGTCTGTGTCAAACAGCATGTACAAAACCAATTCCATATCTAACTCTCTGTCATGAGAGCTCCCTTTGTGTGTTCTGCTACATCTTATCACACCTCATGGAGCCAACCGAAAATCGCATCCCAAGCCTAGGCTCTTCATCTTATTTCCTCTATATAAACAACCCCAAGTTCTGGTTGTTTCTAATCTCCATCTTCAGTATGCTGTCACTCCCTCCTGATTATCTCCCTGGTTCATCTGAACCCAAGTTGTTGCAGTGTTGTCAACAAGAGCAATTGATCTACAACAGGAAACTAACTGTGTGAATCTGCTTAGGTACTCTCTACAAGAGGAGTTCTGAAGGCTATGACCCACTAGAGATCAGATGCATTTTTTATTTATTTATTTTTCCTTCTTTTTTTAAATAATTTTTTTATTGACAACTTCCATAATTATAAACAATATCCCATGGTAATTCCCTTCCTCGCCCCACTTTCCCCTTTGAAATTCCACTCTCCATCACATACCCTCCCCCTCTCAAGACTCTTTTATTTTGATGTCATGATCTTTTCCTCCTATCTTGATGGTCTTATGTAGGTTGTGTCAGGCACTGTGAGGTCATGGATATCTAGGCCATTTTGTGGAGGAGCACGTTGTAAGGAGTCCTACCCTTCCTTTGGCTCTTACAATCTTTCCGCCACCTATTCTGCAATGGACCCTGAGCCATGGAAGGTATGATTGAGATATTTCAGTACTGAGCACTCCTCTGTCACTTCCTCTCAGCATCATGGTGCCTCCTAAGTCATCCCAAGGTCACTGCCTTCTGAAAAGAGAAGGTTCTCTCTCCAAAAGTGAGAGTAGCATATGAACATTAAGAGAAATGCTTTCTGGGCAATTTGGTGAGCATACTATATACATTTAGCCAGACAGCAGCAGACGTTGCACTCCTAGGGCTCATGACTAACTTTCTTGTAGGTTTTCAGTATCAGGGATATATTCCCTCCCATGGAGCGGGCCTCTAGTCAAATTAGAGGGCAGTTGGTTTCCCCCATAACAGATGTGCCACTATTGTACCCATTGGCTCATCTACCCTGACTGGCCAAATATAAGGCTTGCAGTGTCCACTGTTGGATATCTTCACTGGTGATTTCTCTCTCACACATTGAAGTGCATGCAGCATGGCTTTTTCCAGCTTTCTGTCAGCTGGTCTACATGGAGCAGGTTTTCAGCTCAGCTCCAGCAGGGTTTCTCAGTGACCTTGCAGCCCAAGTATGTGGAGTCTTCAGCCATAGGGTCTTACCATCTATTCCTGGTGGGAAACCAAGTATCTTGGCAATGGCCTGTAATGTTTGGAGGGCATCAGGGACCTCCCTGGCCAACAACTAACTGGAAGGTATCCCATCCCTGGCACTGAAAATTTTCTAGTAACAATCTATGGCTCCTGTGTGTTCCATTTTCTAAAAAAGTAGGTTTCCATATGACTTATTTATATCCTCTTAGATTTTGATTAGCCTTCCCTCCACCTTTTCTTACTCAATCTCTTCCCCTGTCCTCATTCAGACCTTTCACCCCCATTAATCTGTTCTTCTATCTATCTATCTATATATACCTATATTTATATCTATATCTATACCTATATCTACTTATCTATATATATGTATGTATATTATATCATCCTATTACTGGTCTTCTGTGTAAGAAGGAAGAAAACTCAGTAGCTTAGGCCAGTAAGCTAGAAATCAGATGCATTTTTTAAACTGATTAGTTACTTTTCTTATTGCTGTGACAAGAAGCAACTTAAAGGAGGAAGAAGGAGGAAGACGTTACTTCAGCTTACAGCTGTAGGGGGCACAGGCCATCATGGCAGGGAAGACATAGAAGCAGGAGCATGAAGCAGTAGGTCACATTACAGCAGTCAAAAAGCAGTGAGAAATGACGGTGTTCACTTTCTTTCTCCTTTTAATTCAGTCCAGGACGCCAGCCCATGAGATCATGCTGGGCACAGTTAGGTGGGGGGGGGGGGGTTTCCCACCTCAATTAACCTAATCTAGAAATTCCTTCACAGAGATGCCCAGGGATTTGTCTCCTAGGTAATTCTATATCCTATCAAGTTGACAATATTAACCATCACAATATAGGTGAAACATTCTAATAGATTACCCTAGAGAAGTCCTTGGCCCCAGATTTAAACACATACATACACACACATGCACACACACATACACACACACATCTAATGAAATAAGGAATGAAATCCAAGATATTCAGTGTAGAATACAGTTATAGTGACAAAAAACATGTGAGTTAAGAGAAATGTTAAAATATAAAGGCTGAAAATAGTGAGAAAATAAAAAGGCTTTCAGCTGTATACAAGACAGTTAAGATTACCAGATAAGAGGAAGGCAAGCGCTCTGGGGAAACCAATGAAGCTGGTTTCAGCAGACTCCAGTCAACTTCCATGTAGCAGCATTACCTGAGGAACACAGGCAAGACACTATTGCTTTTCCCATACTCTTGTTTCTAATCACAACAGAAGAGAGAAACTGCTTCTCAGGGCTGGAGAGATTTGTCAGTAGTTAAGGCATTTACCTGCAAAGACTAATGACCTGAGTTCAGTTCCCCAGTACCCAAATAAAGCCAGATGCACAACGTGGTGCATGTCTCTGGAGTTCCTTTGCAGTGGCTAGCACTTGGCATGCACATTCTCTCTCTCTCTCTCTCTTTCCTTATCTCTTCCCTCTCTCTCTCTCTCCTCTCTCTTTCCTCTCCTTGCAAATTAAATAAAATATTTGTATTTTAAAAACTGCCTCTCAGAAAGCCTCCACCTATTTCACCTACAAAAACAAGGGATTTGATATAAGGTAACGAAATAAAACTACAGTTTCATCTTGGTCACTCTGGCTGCTAGTGATCATTCAGAATGCCCCTTTGTGGTCAGGCAGCCTAGGAGCTGTACTTAGGTTGTTCCCTCTATGTCAGAAACTAAGATACCAGGACATTTACCCATACATATCCACTAACAAATGGTCTAAGTCCCCAAAAACACTGACATCATTATAACACCACCCAGACTATGTAACACCCCTAGCCTTTTGTGGAGATGATGGGAGAAATACTTAAGAAGGAAGACCCAGTAAACCATGATTTGGGACAGAGGAAGGGTTATTTTACCTCATGAATATGCCACTCACCTCATAAATATCCACAGCACCTTCTTCAATACAGAACCCAGTAGCTGGCTTCCTGCTATGGGGCAGCCTACTCCAACCTCTCTTTTGCAAGGCTTTCTTGGCTTAGTTTGGTTTCTGCTGCTTTGATGACTAAACCTCTACTCAAACTGTCTCTGGACTAAATTCAATCCCTCAAGAAGGCAAGAACCACAAGACCCTGCAACAGCATAACAACTGACTTTTCAGTCTGTTTTTACCTGTCTCTGCTGACCCATGCACTCTGGCTCATGTTCTATCCACCAAAAGGAAACTACTTGAGTGCACTTTTATTGTCCCTAAACCAAAACATCTTTCTGTAATCTTTTTTCTGCTCTAATCTATGCATCACCTATCAATGCACGCATCAAAACCCAGCTTGTATATAACTTCTACTACCAGCCTTAATATACACCCTCAGAATATATCACTTCCCTTCTATGTTTTCAATTTACAGATATTTTTATTTTTTAATTTTATTTGTATTTTAAAATATTTTATTTATTTATTTACTTATTTTGAGAGAGGGAAAGTGAAAGGCAGATAGAGAGAATGGGCATGCCAGCACCTCCAGCCATTGCAAACAAATTGCAGGTGCAGGTACCACCTTGTGCATCTGGCTTATGTGGTACTGGGGAATCGAACTTGGGTCCTTAGGCTTCATAGGCAAGCACCTTAACTGCT
The DNA here is from genome assembly GCA_036346955.1 of Dipus sagitta. NCBI lineage: Eukaryota > Metazoa > Chordata > Mammalia > Rodentia > Dipodidae > Dipus > Dipus sagitta. Next base: position 27,232,434 of record CM070784.1, read on the forward strand.
AAGTTATCTCTCCAGCCCCCTTTAAATATTTTATTTATTTATTTACTTACTTATTTTGAGTGGGAGAAAGGCAGATAAAAAAGAACTTTTTCTATCTCTGATACCTTTGCATTGCATGTTTGCCTATTTCCTTCATGAAACTCTAAACTAAGAAAAAAAATGACATATTCTTATTGCTAGGGGATGTCCCCATATTATACAAGAAAATGAAGTACAGAGTACCCATGTTGTATCTTTGGAAGGAATCCTTTGAAAATACACACATGCATTGCTAATTCAACCAGAAATTAAGCATTATTCTTGAAACAGCTCACTTTCACTTACCTAATTTTGATATCAACAATTCTCAAATTCTGTTGTACTCCAGCCTTACTAGTGTGAGCAATGCTTCTTATAAGTGCTGGAAAGAAGCCTCAGGCCTTAACCCAGACCTACTGAGCCAGGATCCCTAGAGCTGAAGCCCTGATGTCCACTGTTTTGATAAGCTGCCTAGATGAGCCTAATACACCATTAGCCTAAGGTCTGCTGCTCTCAAGACCCAACAGAAATCATTCTCCATTTCCAGGACAGAGAACAAAGACAAATTTGTATTTGTCTTCCCTTTGTAACCTTGGACACATGGGTCTGTCACTACTGAGGAGAACAAAGGATGATCCACTTTAGTCATAGCTAGCATGCTTCCCTTGAAGATGGAGAAGAAATGTGAATGCACTCAAAGGTGGAAAATCAAAGGAGCCCCAGTCCTACCAGTCTTTTGGGCAGTTCCAGTTGAAATGGAAAAGCGGAAAATTAACATATCAGTTCCAAGAAACTTTATTTTCACTTTTCTTCAGGGCATAAATAATTTATAAGTCAAATAGAATTGTTCTGGCCTTAGTGATTTTGCATAATGGCTCTTAGCATACTATTAGGGCTTACGTTCAGTATTATTTTCCTTACATTTCCATAGAGCACTGACCACACTATTCCTCAAGCATCCCACCAGAGCTCCCAACACGCACTCAGCTCTGACCCAGGCCAATGAGCTGTGAAAAAGCAAAAATAAGAAGGCTATGCATTAAATCAGAAATGGCCCAGAAGATAAGCCTGTGTAAAAACTTGAGTGCTTGCAGTCAGATTACAGATTTTCTTTTTTGGTCACGAAGGGAGTGAGTATGACTCCCAGACTTCCTCAAGACAAGTTAATCAAGACAATGATTCATTCTCTATCCCTCACTCTTCAAAATGTGGATCAAACGCTAATGTTTACTTATTTATAAGTATAGTTGCTCTTCTTAATGCCAAAACCTTGTTCTCGTGGTTTTATTCATGGGTTACTTACTTGAGTAAGTACGCCAGCCATGGGGGTGCCTCACCTTCACTGTCATTCAGTGGAAGGTGCTGTGGGAGGCTTAGCTGATGGATCGCTCTTAACTGCTGCGTTTTTGGATCCCACACATTCATCAATTAGCCTGCTCCCAGCCACCGGCTCTGCACAGTGAAGGCACTGTATCTGGCTCATTCCCAACTGCCACAGGATTCCTCTCACAGCCCACTTTTGCTCAGATCTGAGATTTTCTGAAGTCTTGCTGAAACTTCTGTTCATGAGCTTCAAACTCGCATGATGGTGGGAGGCCCTCTGACGAGCCCCGCTCCTTCACCGGTGTTCCCCCTCACTAAATTCCATGAACAGCTGCACCTTGGCCTCCTGTAGGACTCGTGTTTTCTGTGTTAAAGCAAATTCAGCTAAGCATGATGGCTCACACCTGAAACTCAGTACTTGAAAGACTGAGGCAGAAGGATTGTCACAAGTTCAAGGCCAGTATAGGTTATGTAGTGAGTTCAATACTGGCTTGGCTATTATTTGAAGCAAACAAAAGGAAACAACAAATTGCTTGCTGTGTGTTCTTTGAGATTCTTCTTAATAGAATGTAAAGTATGTCGGGTCCTCTTCCAACCATCCACTCCAGGATTCAAGGAATGCAAGAGAAAATGGGAATCTACCAACTAGGAGATCTGCCAGCTGAACACCACTGAGCCATCTCAATCAATGACAGCATCAGAAAAAGAAAAAAAAAATCACTCAACCAAGTTTTGTCTGCTTCCTGACCCATATCATTTTAAGAGGAAATTAAAAGGTCATTGTTTTAGCCATTAAGTTGTGGGGTAGGTTGAAATATAGATAATGGGACTAGATACTTCCTTTTCATTCCTTGATTTTTATCTCCTATTTAATCGATTTAATTCAAAATCAATTTATCTTATTTTTCACACAGAAGAAAAAGCTTTAAGAAAAAAGTATTTTCCATGGTCTTTAATGTTACAAGAAACTAACATTAGTTTTTTTTTTTTTTATTCAATTCTAATCCATTAAGTGAAATGGAGATTTCTTTGTGTGTAATATCAGGTATTCCAAAAGCACCCTTGAATAGTTCCTCTTTTTTAATTTATTGGTTTTTAATTTTTAATTTATTGGTTTGCTTTCCATCTTTTCTAATGATTATATTTACTATTATGAACTTATTGCATATTGGTCATATTCCCATTGTGTTATGCTTTTAAATTTCCTTTCTTCTGCCCTCATTCCAGTGAGGGCCCTCCTCAGTATGGTCTTTGGTATCACTGCTGGGTCCTGATTCACCAGTCAGTCTCAGCGCTGGGGCCGAGCAGCAGAAGCAATGTCTCTGGATACAACTTCTTACCCTGTGGCTCTTGCAATCTTTTCACCTCCTCTTCCACAATGGTGCCTGAGCCAGAAACCAACTCAATAATTTCCCAGTTAGTATGCAATTCTGCAGGATTTTTAATGCTCAAAAAAGGCGGGGGGTGGTATAGTAGAAAGCTTTGCAAACAGTGGGGCTATTGAAAACAGCGCAGTGCTGCAGGCAGATTTGAAACGGAACACTGATTTTTATTTTGATCAATAAATCCAGATAACACAAGATATTACCATCCCCATACACTGCAGTTTTTACTTCATTTTAACTGAATGTGTCTTGTGGAATCTTGCTTTATTCCATACAACCGAATGGTATTTTTTTTCCCCTAGTCAGACAAGCTAGATCTATCTGGCGTCAATCTTTCAGCATGGCAAATAGATCGTAAATTATAAAGCAATGTGTACACTAAAGCAAGTGCCATAGTTAATTTTAACATCTTTTTAAAACATGGCAGAGTTTTGATAATCCTAAAAAGATGAAAATTTCTTACGTAGGCTGCCAGATCAGCACAGTGTTCAGTTGGAGATTATAGGCCATTGACTAACATGTCACCAAGTTCACACAGTATTTATGGTCAATATGCTCTAGAAATTAAAAGCATTCAATCTTAAGCAAGACACAGATGTGAATGACTGAAAGAGAAGAGCTAAAAATATTTCAGTTGTGATAAATATATACCTTTAATAGATAGTTTGATTTCTATTCCAAGGAGCCCCACACTTGCTATTAAATCACGGGCTCATGGAAATCTTCTTATATCCATGTTCCTTTGAGTCATCTACAATTCAAGCCATGCCAATATCCTTCTACCTAAATTAATTGATCCCAGGGAAGACGGCATTGTTTCCTTTATATTGTATTTTTAAAGGGGTTTCTCCTTTACTATATCTCAAAACCATACTCGCTTTTTTCTTTTTCTTTTTTCTTTTTTCTTTTTTTCTTTTTCCTGGTTTTTCGAGGTAGGGTCTCACTCTAGTCCAGGCTGACCTGGAATTCACTATGTAATCTCAGGGTGGCCTCGAACTCATGGCAATCCACCTACCTCTGTCTCCCAAGTGCTGGGATTAAAGGTGTGTGCCACCACACCCAGCTAAAACCATACTCTTTTGAAGTATAAGCCAGTCATCAAATAAATATACATCCACTTATTCCTTATATTGGGAAAAGTTTAAAATGTAGAAGAAAATCATTTTCTAAGTATAAATTGTTTGTATTCTTGCATGGGAGGGATGTGGGAGTGCTTTTCTCTTTAATAATATGAATTCTTAGATTGGACCTGATGGCACATGTTCTTATCCCACTACCTGAAAGGTAGAGGCAAGAGGATCAGGAGTCCATGGCCAGGCTCGGGAATATAATGAGTTCCAGGCCACATAGGCTACATGTGACCATAGTTCAAAACTCTAACATGACTACTATTACTGTTAATCATCATCATAATAATTAACAGGGTGATTTTGCATGTATTTCATGATGTTAAGAACAAATAAAATTTGCCACAGTAATGTTTTTGTGTGGAATGCATTCTTGCTGAGTGTAGGACCATGTTTTATAGCAGAACTCTAGGGGCTGATCATCTTGACTGAAACTTGATGCCAGTTGATGATAGCTCCCCATTCCACCTCCATTTTTCTGCCTTATTACTAGAATGGCTGGTGATGAAGTGCGAGACTAGCAGGGAAAGCTGATTTGAAGTACATAGATTCAGGGTCTGCTCTCCCATTACTTTCATGCCCCCGCCCCTTCCGTTGCTGTTTTCTGTTTTGGTGGCCTGCATATCCTCTGGGTCCCCACCACCATGGCTTTGCAGGTGGCATCCTGTAGCTTACAACTCTACCCTATACTTGTCTCCTAACCTTAGTCCTGAACTCCCATCAGCCTATGGCCATCAACACACAGGTCTCATCACAACACCAAACCAAATACTTTTTAAAAGCCTACATTTTTTAGATGTAAAATAGCTGGATAATGGAAAAAGAAAGCTGTAATTAAACTCTCTCTAGAAAGAACAAACAACATCAAAAGTACATTGTTTGATATGACTAATAAAATCAAAATCCCTTGATATAAGAAAAAAAGAAAAATTATCACTACTCATTAAAATTATAAAATAGGGCTAGAGAGATGGCTTAGCACTTAAGATGCTTACCTGTGAAGCCTAAGGGCCCAGGTTCTACTCCCCAGAACCCACATAAGCCAGATGCACATAGTGGTGCATGCGTCTGGAGTTCATTTTAAGTGTCAAGAGGGCCTGGCGCACCTATTCTCTCTATCTGTGTCTTTCTCTCTCTTTCTCATAACTAAATAAATAAAAATAAAATAGTTTCAAAAATCATAAAATAAATGATAATGTGTTAAACATTTAAAAACTATTTTTCAGTTCTTAAATTCTCATCCTTTTCTATGAACTTTGGTTGAAATTTTTGATCTTCTCTATGATAATCCTCAATTATCTTCAAGTGCAATACCTGACTCCTGAGTATATGTTTCCATTGTCTACTCTCCCCCGTGGTCATGTCTAGTGATGGATCAGAATATTGGATATAAAAGTTTTGGAGGGACTGAAAGGGTGATGTCTGCCATCCAAAAGCTTATGTTAAGCCCCATAAGGCAGCTGGAGTATGAGTAGAACTACTCCATTTGTTTGGGGCTGTTTGAATTGAAGTTCTCAATCTTGCTGAGACCTGCTGTATTTCTGACCTGTCTTTGTTCCTTGCTTGCCATCTGCCGGGGATCTCAACTTCCGGACCTGTACACATGGTAGACCCCATGCTACAGTTAGGAACGCCTTCAAGGCCACCAGACTATGGCTGCCTTCCACTCAGCTCTGCTCCCTCCTCCCTGCCTTGCCTCAAGGGCAAAAATGGCTTAGAAACTTCATTTCTCTGCAATTCCCTAGACACTGGGGTTATAACTCCTCAAGTCCTGGCTTCTTTAGTAGCTCATGGCTTCAGGCAGTCATTTTTCTCTAGTATCTTTCCATTTTCTGGGTGATCTCAGTGGCTGCATTGGTTAGCCACAAGCCAGTCTCAGAACTTGTGCATGCCTGCATTTTGAAGACACAGTAGTTGTTACTTGCTGATTCACAAATCAGATGTGATAGGTGAGTGGATGAACCTTGTAAGGTTGGGGATAGAAGCAACTAAAATGGTAAAGACTGGAGCACGGGTTAGAGAAACCAGACATTGGAGAAGTGACAAGTTCAGTGATAAGTATGTGAAAATTGAGGGTCTAGGCTGGGAAATGGCTCAGTGTTAAGCACTAACTGCCCAAGCTGGAGTACCTGAGATTGATTCACCAGACTCCACATAAAAATATGGAAACCAAGATTGGCTTCCATATCCTCAGCAAGCTGATAGCAAAGCCAAACTGGGAGACAGTGATAGGAGAATTTTCTGGAAGCTTGGGGTATACCAGAAAGAACAATAGCAGAGCAAGAATCCAGAGAGAGGAAATTCTGCCTTAAAATGGGGTAGAAAGGCGAGGACCAAGCAGAAAGTTGTCCTTCACATGCTCTCCATGCCTGTGCATTCCCACACTCAATCACATATGCATACATGCACACACTCACACATGCACACACACAGGAATACTTTTTTTTTTTTTTTTTTTTTTTAGTTTTTCCGATGTAGGGTCTCGCTCTAGCTCAGGCTGACCTGCAATTCATTATGTAGTCTCAGGTTGGCCTCGAACTCATGGCAGTCCTTCTACCTCTGCCTCCCGAGTGCTGGGATTAAAGGCGTGTGCCATGCCCAGCTTCAGAAATACTTGTTAAGTAAAAAAGTATTTGTAAATGATATTCTTTTTTCTCTCTTTTTATTTTTTAATTAATTATTTTTATTGACAACTTCCATGATTGTAACCAATATCCCATGGTAAATTCCTCCCTCCCCCCCCCCACTTTCCCCTTTGAAACTCCACTCTGCATCATATTCCCTCTCCCTCTGAATCAGTCTCTTTTATTTTGATGTCATCATCTTTTCCTCCTATTATGATGGTCTTGTGTAGGTAGTGTCAGGCACTGTTGTTTCAATAGTTGGTGGTACTGAATAGACAATTTCATATACAAGCCTGGAGTTCAAAGAAGTCCAAGATGGAGGACTGGAATTGTAATGGTCGAACTATACAATGGTATATAGAAAGAAGAGGCTGAGAGACACATAATCTTGGAATGAAAAACAATGAATCTACCGTTCACCTTCTGCATTGAATTGTAGGGCTTTCAGAGCATCATGCCTGATGTGGAGCGTGAGGTAGACAGAGGCAGGATTCTGTGTTTTCTAGCAACTCTTTGCCTCTCCGTATTCCTAACACACAGTTTGTTTTTGTCCCATTCAAGTAGGAGGCTCAGTTCCATTACCTTCCTTTTCCAGCCTTACAGAAGACTTCCCCTGCGAACAGAAGTCTGAGTGGTATTTCTATATGAAAATGAAAAGGAGAGTGGCACATTTATAATAAGATAAAATTAAACAGTACCAAAGGATTTGATGAAGAGGATGAAAAAGGAGGCAAGGCGAAAAGATGAAATAAAAATAAAAGTACACTCAAAACTGTATCATTTGCAGGTGAGGAATGGATGTGTATCAGGGAATCTAGGAATGTGGCAGCAGTGATCAGTGATCCTTATCTTTATCACTTATTTTCAAACTTACCAAGGAAAGCAAATAAAATTGCTTGTATAAATGCAGGAATAGTTATCACATAGTTATCACACTATGGGACAAAGTCTGAATAACAAAGGTTTGATTTGGATAGCTTTACTTTTTAAAATTTCCACAGTTTGAAAAGGCCTTGGTTTTAAGAATCATAGCGATTAAATGTTTTGATTTCCCCCATTATTCCTCTAGTCACTAATCAAGAATGGGCCAGAACCACCATCACCACTATAAGCTACCTTCTCATGTCAAGCCTAGATTATATCAGAAACCTCTGCTAGCATTTGTTTTCTACTGTTAGCTTTAAGTGACATTTTGCCCATATCTGTGTAACAGAACATTTTTCCTAGAACATATACCAATCATATCACTCCCTTATGAAGAATCCACCCTGATCTGACACTAGATAAATTTCTTTTATTTGCTAATGCTCTCGTAATATTCTATCCTTGCCTCTAATTTGAATATCCCAAATGTGTTATATAGAAAAAATTCAATTTTGCTTATACTTGATTTTGTTTCATAAAGCCTTCATATGACTTAAAATGCACCACACTGTTTGAGTATAATGTATGATATAATTAGTGCCAGTTTCATAAGGTGCTAACTTCCAAATGTTGTCACAGAAGCCACCCAAGAGAGCACTCAGAGAACAAGCACTCACTTTGTGACTCCAGCTTCAGTTCCCCTGCTACCCAGCTGTGTGGGCCATGGGAGTATCATTTCATTTCTCTGCACCTTTACCTTATCATTTGCAAAAACAGAAGGACTGGATTGAGTCTCTCAGGCCCTTGTAATCCTAATGCTTTATGAGGCTCTAACTGCTCGAAAAAAACGAATGACTAAAAGGGAAAAGCATGACCTTAGAAGACAGTCATTTTTATAGGAAATGTACATTTGAAACAAGTTTATAAACTAAGTGGTATTACATTTAATAGATACATGAATTAGCAATTTATTCTGATGAGGATTTTCATTTCTCATTTTTTGTCATTTGTGCAGTGTTTTGGGTTTGGTTTATAACCTAACCCAGTCCACCTCTAAGTGATGTGGCTGCTATACACACTTAATGTTTCCAGACAATTCCAATTGCTTTGAATCTGTTCACATCTGGTCACAATAAAGATAAAGCTGTGATAGCATTCCTAAAAATAACTTAAAATTATCTCAGGAGCCACAAAGCAATAACCATAATAATAGGGATTGCTACATCTGGTTAAAAAAAATGGATAAACTACTTAAGATTCCCCACCTCTTGGTCATTTTCCCCTCCACACTTTGCTTATACTCTCAAACAAATTGCCCCATCTCATACTATCAATTCAAATCCAGTACTTTTATCAAGGCCATACTCCAAACTCACTGTTCTAGCCTTTCCTTTCTGTCACTATTCCTCAAGGAATAGGGGCCACACTTAGCTTTACCTTCTCCTGCCCATTTATCAACTCTCTGCTCGTGTTCAACATTGGGATGATGGCACCACCACCATCACTATTCTTAGTTATTCAGTCAAGACATCCGGATGTGGTCTGTCCAACTCTCCACATCTGATCCCAGTACTCTATGTCACATATGGATCTATATCCTGGCCCATTAATCTGTTTGGCCACTATATTAAATATGCACAATGATGGTTTAATATGGAACATGTGTACAAAAAAAAGAAAATCTATTTATTCAAATCCAGCATGACCACAATTTGTAGAGACATTGAATAATGTGGAAAAGGCTAAAAGAGAATGCATTTCTACGCAGCAGAGTTAGCTTTGCCATAGATTGGGGCCATTACAAGTTAAATCTCCGTCAAACACAAAATGATCCATGCGGTTCTTTGGTGTTGAGGTAGAGGACAGAGAATCTGCTCCAGGTTATGTTAGTGCTTACTTTGCAATGTTGCTTAAAAGAAAATTTGAAAGACATTAAGTGGTGACTGAGGGCACAGCCTCTGCATGCAGACTGCCAGTGCTCAAGTCCTTCTAGCAGTTCCTCACACACAGACTTTGAGCTAGTCACTCTTCATGTCTGTGCCTGAGTGAAGTGGAGATATCAGTGGCTCCTACACCACAGCTTTTATATAGAATAAATTGCCCATTTCCACAGGATTTCAAAAACAAACGATCATTTCCATCTACCGCAGCTGTTATGCGTTGCCTCACAGTTCACATACAATATAGCAAATTAAGAACTGATATAGCTGGTGTGGAAACCTATTCTTCAAAAGTGAATTTTTATCACAAATGAAACTATGGAGAACTTTCAGCACTGATTCGAGTGTTGCAGAAAGATCATGGTGAATACAAAGAGGATCATAACATATAAAAGCTTAAAAGAAAGAAAAACCTACAGGAGAGAATTCCCTCAGCTTCCGGTTCCTTAATCCAAAGTCATACAGTAGACAATGAAGTTTTCTAAGTCGAGATATAAATAAATCAATTTTTATAGATAATTAGTATATATTGCCATAGCTCCCCAACTAATATTACTTATTGCCATCTTTATAAAAATCTAAACTAACAATAGCCACTAGATGGATGTTAGGACCATGTGATTAGAAATGTCACTAGTAGTCATGATTAAAGATTGATGGACCAGGCAAGACAAAATAGTGACTTAAAGAGGCTTGTTCATAGTTGTGTTGCTACACACAGATGAGATCCTCTGAAGGGCCCCATGAATGAGTATGAAACCATCAGAACCCCTAACTGTAAGATACGAGTTCAGTTGGTTCACCTCATCCACCATCCTGCTTCCCAGAACACCTCGCCTATTAGTTTCCTTATCCAAATATGCCCATGCAATATCTTTTCTTTCTCTCATCTTTTTTTTGTACATTGTGAAGCTAATCTTAATTATTATCTTGATTATATGTAGGATTACTGTATCTGTATTTTAGGATCACTCTGGTTGTGTCTAGGAAAGTATTTCTAGAAAGCTTTAACTAAGGCAGGGAAGACCCACCCTAAGTGTGACTGACACCACACCACACCACGCCATGCGCTGGGGTTCCAGACTGAATAAAAAGGAGAAAGTGAGCTGGACGCCGGTATCCATCCCTTTACATCCCGCTTGCACATCCAGTGTGACTAGATGCCTCATTCCTGCCGCCATGCCTTCCCCCACTATGATGGGCTACGTCCCCTCAAAGTGTTAGTCAAACAAACTCACTTTTAAATTGCTCTTGTCAGCTATTTGATTAGAGCAATGAAAAAAGAAACAAACATACACATCATTTTTTTAATCTCTATTTATTTTCCTTTTCATTTAACAAATTATGTTGTAAATCACTAGTGTCAGTTATTATCAGGAAAATGCATGCTCTCTCTTCTTTCTATGCACAAATTGAAAAGTGAGCCTAAGCTGACGTGCAAGTATTGAGTAAGATGAACACTGTAATATTTGGCATATAGAACAGAGTATTACCCTTATCTCTGCTTCGTCACAGCAATCAAGGATCCTGAGTTCTGATAGGGACTCCATCCTCATCCCTTCTACTAACTTAGAAAGGGTAATGATGACGCCACTTGCCAGCAGTGGTCTCTGGTGACTTGATGATTCTTGTCTGACAGTGGTGAGAATGATGAGACCGTGGTCACTGAGATGTATCTTGAGTCGCTAGGTAAGAATTCTCAGTACCAGTCATGAGCAAAAGCACTGAGTCCCCAAGCATTGTGCCCTGACCTAGGAAGAGCAGATTGCATCTTGAGGTAAAATTTACATTGAAATGAATGTGCTCATGAATCTTGAAAAACATACTTAACTATGTACCTCATACTCCAATTAAACCTTAGGACATCACCACCTCCCAGAAGATACTGTATCCTACTAAGTCAACACTCACCAACCATTCTCAACTTCTGTTCTAATTTGTATTACTGTGAATTCCTTCTGCCTGCCCTTTAGTTTCACATTAGTGGAATTGTGCAGCCTGTATTCATAGGTCTCACCATTAACAGGAAGGTTTCAAGATTTGTGATTTTATATCAGCAGCACATTCTTTTGTGTCACTACTGTCCCACTGTGTGCATCTGTTAGTTTGTTTATAAGTCAAGGACTGAGTTGTCTCCTGTGGCTGATGCAGAGATTTTGTAGGGCTGTATTGAAGAATGTACAATCAATTTATAATGAACCTGAAGTGATAAACAGGCCCAGAAACCTGGCATATGGCTTGCTAAGGACTTTGGACGTTATTCTAACTGCAAGAAATAGCCACTGAGGAGTTTCAAGGAAGGATATACACCATCAAGCCTCAACAGCAAACATATCACCCGGGGCAAACAATATCTAGCCAGTAATTAGAATTCATCGTCACTTCTGAGTCTTTATAACAGTCACGTGGTCACCTCCACAACACAGCCTGGCCATTCGGTGTGTGTCACATTCTCCAGCTATCCCTCTGTAATGGTCAGGCTTGATTCTGCTCATCATTTGGGGAGGAGAATCTAACTTTGCGACCAAAATTAGCAGTTGAAAGCAAGTCTCCCGACAGTACTTATACATGGTACTGCAGCAGCTCACAGGTACTAGTGGTTAAGCCTTTCTGCTGAGTCTCAAGGGTGCCAGCCATGCCAGTTGGACTTCCAGTTGTAGAGATGCTGTGGACTTCATGATAGAATTGAAAAATAGATAGAATGAAAGAAGGATTTTCTGATTCACTGGATGGAACTTGAGACTAGAATACACCTTGGACTCTTGTCACAGATAGCTCCAACCTAAGAAATGTAAAAAGAACAAGAGTCATCAGTTTCTAAGACTTTGGAAAAAGTCTCAGAACTGAAGAGTTCATGCTTTATCCTTCTCTATTCAAAACTGATTTTTGTTTCTTGAACACAATTATTTAAATAAACAGAGTTTCAGTGAATATGATTGTTTTAATACATATTTGAAAAAGACTACTCACTATAGGCTTAATAAAAGGCTTTGTGAGTTGAGGCTTTTATGTCAGGGAATTTTGGCATGGAAGTTGATAAGAGGTGCCAGACATGGGGAAAAAAGAAAAATAGTCATACCATCATCATAATCATGAAAAAATACAATCACCATTCCCCGTTCACACAAAACAGGATTTTTTTTTTTTTTTCCCAGCACTGGACTGCCTGGAAGCCAAGGAACAAAGAACACAATGAAGATGAAACAAGCTCAGGAATCCCAGAGGAAAATCAGATTTTCTGACACATGAAAGGAATGCCTCAAAACAGGAAGCAAGCCACCTGGCAGAGGTCTGTGGTGGGAAGACCAGCACAGGGACCCACCAGCCAAGCCGCCAGCATCACAAGGCAGATGGACGCTGAGAAGACAGGTTTGTCAGGCTGGGTTTTCATTGGCTGGGTCTCAGTCTCTGGATAAAACACATGAGTGGTGTGTGTGGAACAGGATCACGTCAGGGTATAATTTATGGTTGGCCCTGCATTTTCTTTCTCTCCCTTTGCTATTGAAACAGAATAAGCTCCATGTTGCTTGATCCAGGATGACCTCGTGTCATGGTTTCCTTGTCTCTCTTTTCCTAAGCTTGGCACTTTGGGAAGAATGAGGTTTGAAAAGAGAAGGATGCCCCCACACTATCCTGAGCCCTCAAGTTGGCAGAAATGGATCTGTAGCTAGCCCGAGTCTCCTTGTTTGACAAGAATCTAATCATAAAAGGGTGGTGTGGGGAAGACCCAGACACTGGACGTGAAGTGAAAGACAGACATGGGTGGTAGCATTAAGTGTTCCTACTTTATTTATATCTGAGATCTTTCCAAGCCTTTATGCCAATACTGAAAAACATAGCAGCACTTCCAAAATGTCCACTACAGTCCCTGGGCATGTGGCCATGAGGAAGGACAACTGGATTTCTTTTAGTGAACCATCTTTTCAGAATACAGGTGGATGGAAAGTATAGGTGAGACCATGCGGATTTCAAATTGTTTGGTGATTATCACTGAAATGTTACTCACGCTCTTTACCCAGTAGCTCTCAAAACTCGAAAATCAATTTAATCCTTTTTGTAGTTAAGAAATTATTTCAGCCATCATTTCACCTTCTATCTGCAATAGAAAACTATCAAACATTTCTTCCCAAACTTCTCCCCCAAATGAAATTGTGAAGCCTCATAGACGACTAGATTTTTTTTTTGTAACCTACCTCAATCCTCTCCTTCTGTGTTCCTCATTCAATCTTTAACAGTTTCTTTTAACTTGTAAGAAGTACTTTTCTTTGAATCCCATAGGATTTTAGCTGTTACAACAAAAAGAAAAAAAAATAAGGCTCTCTCATAAGATTTTTCAGACAAAGGAGTAATATACCCTAGTATTTTCTTGAATGGAGGAAAAAGTGAATTTTTCTCATCATCAAACTATTATAAGAAAAGGCCTATTGTCAGGGCAACCAGGAGTGAAAGATGTTTAGTTCTGTCTTCACTGAAATGCGAATTCTATTAGATTGGACTCTGGATTCTTCTCTCTTTCACTGTGAAGACTTTGTGTCTTACGTAGTTTGGGCTGTATCTTACACGCCTGTTCCAGTAACATAACCACAAAATCAAATGACATTTCATTACACCATCCAGTTTTAGTCTGTCTAACCATGCAGATACCATTGGTGACACTTTCTTTTTCGGCTTTTCTGAGGTAGGGTTTCACTCTAATCCAACCTGACCTGGAATTCACCATGTCATCTCAGGGTGGCCTCAAACTCGTGGCAATCTTCATTCTTCAGCCTCCCCAGGGCTGGGATTAAAGGTGTGCACCACCACACCCAGCTTGATAAAACTTTGAACAACAGACAATGTCTCTGAGAAAGGTGGAATAAAGTCATTTTTCTAGGCAAACACTTTACCAACTAAGCTATCTCACTAGCCCTAAATACTTTTTAAATATTTTTATCACTTATTTGAAAGCAGAGAAAGACAGAGAGACAAAGAAAAGAGAGAGAGAGAGGGCATGCCAGGGCCTCTAGCCACTGCAAACAAATTTCAGATGTATGTGCTACTTTGTGCATCTGACTTTATGTGGGAATTGCGGAAATGAACCCAGGTCATTAGGCTTTGCAGGCAAATGCCTTAACCACTGGGAAATCTCTCCAACCCCATAATATATATATATTATCAAGCCTATTGCAACATAGTTTATGACTTGGGTAAGTTTATGCTTTGCTTTCCAAGTTGAAGCATGTAAAAGGTTTAGAACTTTTCTTAACTTTACATAAAATCTCACCAGCTATTGTATAAGCTATTCCTAGGCAAGAACCTCTCCTGCAAGTAGCACAGAGAACCACCTGTCAGTGAACACATGAAAATTACTCAGTGATATGTGGGCCAGGTTCCCTCTCAGTTCTATGGAAAATGTGTGGATATCCACGAAGTATCCAGAAGCACTCAGAAACTGCCTGTTGAATAAGTAAAGCTGCCTGTGATTTACATTGCTTGATGAATAAATCATTTGATACTTGTGGCAAGTGAACCAAGAGGAAATTGAGATATTCTAGGAAGCAAGGTGAATCAGACAAGAGATTGGGGGAAAAATTATTTTTTAATGAATTTAACTTCTGGTAATTAGGATTGGCAGTAGAAATTAGCATAAAATACACCATCCAAATGATAATGTAACTAGAACATTATTATAAATTTTAATGCTTCTTTTAAGAATAGAAAATGACAACTCTTCAAAGAACAATTCATCAAGGTTCACTGAGCGCTGACCTGGCTCATCACTGCTGTGATCGGAAGGACCCATTCCAATTTCAGCAGGCCAAATGTGTAGAGTAGAAAGCTAGGGAATTTTCATATAGTAATTGTCTGGGCTGGTAGGTGTCAAAAAGTCTTGGCTGAATATTCCATTTCTGAAAAAAATTTCCCATTTCTAAAATAATTAGTAAGCAGAAATCACTATGATAACAGTAATACTAGCAATAACCAACATTGGTTAAGCAGTAGCATGTTCCTGACACTTTCCCAAATGGATATATTCATTCATTTACACCTGAAAATATAACCAGAGATAGATGATAATAGAATCCAGAGTTCGCACACTGTGATGGAATTGCAGAGATCTGCTAAGTTGTAATGGAGGGTAGCAAGTTTGAAGCATGTCTACCTTAGGAGTCCCAGGTTCCCTCTTTGTGTCCATGGGGAAGCAGAAATAGCAGACTTGCTCTGGGTGGAAGAAAATGATGACAGACCTCTACCACACATTGTCCTTTGTTTTAAATGATATCTGTCTTCATCCCATAAATGAAAAATACCTATGAGGTTGTACTTAGATTGACTAGATAGAAGGGTCTCCCTTTCATCATTCAGTATTTTTGAAGACATGTGGCCTTTTTATATTTAATTTTCTCAAGTTGTATCATTTGAATAAGAAAACAATCAATTTCCTGTTTCTGGAGCAGCAGCAGAGAAGTAAACAGAAATATCCCTGTGGTGACATTAATATTTGGAACAATTACATGTAACTACCAAAGACATAGCATCAGTGTAAAAAAAACAATGCTCATGCAATAATCTATCCTTCATAAAAGCAAGAGATGATTGAAAAATCCTAGTGGACCAGAAGAATGCATTATGAGGGCAAAGACATGTTTTCAGTTTTCCTCAGGTAACTTCAGTTTCTTTCCAGGACATCTGTGGATCTTTACATGTAATAAACTCCCCTGCATGGGCACAGCTCTTTTCTCCTCATGAGAACCTTTTGTTTTTGTTTTTCTATGCAATAACACACAATACATTCCCGAATCCAAACTCAAGACTACAATCAATGCAAGTAGCCAAGATAGAATAGCAAGAAACTATGACCAACAAGCCGTCATCATAGCCCACCTAGCCTGAAGACGCTCAAACATACATCCAACCTAACCTGCACACCATGATAATACTTTCTTATTGACAATATAGCACAATTTTCTACGAGCAGAAGTACAGACCCCCATAGTAATAGCAAAGGTGATTGCACATACTTTTAAAAGTCCTTCTTAGAATTCAACCAAGTGACTGCTTCCCCAGATCTTTTCTATCTCCAACACAAATGAGAACACGATCACAAAGCACCAATTACAGAGTGAGAACTGCAGCCCATCACCCTCTCCCATAGCCTAATGATCTTGATTACATTTGTTCATTCAGAAATCTTTGTCATCCATTTGTGTCTTTAGACAGGTGAAAATTTCCATCCTTTCATACTTCTGCCACCAAGATGAGTGACTTCAGTGACCCCCCCCCCACCTGTCCAGAATAGTCAGGAAGTACCAGACATCGCATCATCACAGAAGCAGCCTGACTGGGCTACAGGGTCTTTGGTTAGCCTTTCATCCAATTAAGTTTGACCCATTTTCCTAACAATTATGAAGAATTGTAGAGTACTAGCCACACAATATCCTTTGCCTTGTTTTGGTATGTATGTTATAGAAGTTTGGATCCCAGAATGAATTTGCTACCCAGAGGAAAATCCTCTAGTTCAGGAATAGGTAGGTTAAATGGAATCAAAGGGCTAGGCAGATTGCTCAGTAGTCAAAGGCACTTGCTTGCTTGTAAGTCTGCAGACCCAAAGCTGATCCTCTGCAGTGCCCTTGTGAAGCCAGACCCAAAGTGGCCCATGCGTCCTCTATAGTCCCAATGCTCCTAGGGCAAGGGGAGGTGGAGCCAGAATAACCCTGAAGCTCACAAACAGGACTAGAAAGAGAAACCCTGTCCCAAAAGAAGGTGGACAGTGAGTAAGAAACACGCTGAGGTTGTCCTTTGACCTCCACATGGGTGCCACACACACATAAATGCACGCACAAATAAATAATAAAGCTAAAACCCGTTTTTTTTAAAAAAAAAAACAAGTATGATCAGAGAACTCAAGGAGTATCTCTTTTCAAGTTTAAACCTCAAAATTTATACATCTTGTCAAGGAAGTAGACAGAATGGTGAAATGTTTGAGCTTGATAGAAAATGAGATTTCTAATGCAAAACATCAGTCCTTTACCAGAAGTTCAACTTAATAATTTAAAAAAAAAATAAATGAGGAACATGCATCAGTTCATAATGCTGTTTGAGATTTTGAAAGCTTATTATTTAAATATGCAGCTAAATAGCTATTATCCCTGCTGTGATCCGAGATGATAAAATATGCAAGGGTGAAATCGCAATGCTTCACTGGTTACGTTTTCTTACATTTAATCTTAACTTCCTGCTCGAAAAGCAGATTGATGTTCAGCATCTTGACAAAGTATGACTACCACAATTCAAGAGCTCATATGGGCAAGCTGGTAATTGACAACAATTAACTTCCTAGCACTTTTCCTAAAAGTTGATGAAATTGCTACACAAATCTAGAAAGCACAGAAGTTGTGAGATTTTTGTAGTTGTTTACAGAGAAACATAAAAATAAAGTGCCCCCCTTTTCCTGAGAGAAATGGAAATGTCGTCTCCTAAGGAAAATCTATTCATGGCAGAAATTTTATTAGCGTTCTGTAATGGGAAGGCTATTAAATATATAGTGTTTTGTTCTTTTGAATAGTCACACTTTGTCAGTAAAGACATGACCAGCATTGCATTACAAGAAGTAGCATTTGTGAATTGTAAACACCAATTCCCAATGGATGAGACAAAATAATTTCCAAAACCTAAATAGGGCATATGTATTAAGATGAATGACAGCTATATTACTTATCCCACAAATACCAAATGAAAAGAACAAAAACCTCGATTTCAACCCAGCTTTTATTGTAATGGTCTTTTGAGCCATTTATTTGAAAACTCAGTGACATCTAGTGGCCAATATACCTAATCACTACTGGGCACTCAGAGAGACCTCCATTTTTAACATGTCCCAGAAATTGGAAAATCTAACACTTTTGGTGGGCATGGGAAGTAGAAAAGTGATCAACAGTAATTAAGAGGACCTAATTTTAAGAACAAGACAGCTGGGCTGGAGAGATGGCTTAACAGTTAAGGTATTTGTCTGTGAAGCCTAAGGACCCAGGTTCAATTCCCCAGAACCCATGTAAGCCAGATGCACAGGGTAGTGTATACATCTGGAGTTCATTTGCAGTGGCTGGAGGCCCTGGTGCAACCATTCTCTCCCTCTCTCTCTCTCTCTCTCTCTCTCTCTCTATCTCTCCCCCCTTCTTTCTCTTGCTGTCAAGTAAATAAATAAAATATATTTTTTTAAAAAAAGAGTAAGACAGCTGTTTAAGAAAAGAGATCATTGACCTCGAACCTTCCACATGCACCTGGCCATAAAGTTTATAAAATTATATAATAATTTCAGTGGGGACTGAGTGAGTTAAACTTCATTAGTGTCTATCATAACAATATGTGCCTAATATATATGTTGTATGCTGTCTACACTGTGCAAAATGGTGGATAAAAGTTTAGTCTTGATCCAACCCCAGCCCAAGTAAAAAGCTTTAACTATAGTATCTTATATTCTTTATCTTCCACCTTTAAAAATTAATATAGTCATAGTCTGAAAATATTTAATGAGTCTTGTTTTAGTTTTTATAGTCATGTTTAAGATATAGTCATGTTTAAGATAATTTGTAGATGTCTCTTAAGACACCATGCACCCATATGGACAATTTCTTATGCCCAATATACGTCCTTTGCATGAAATAATTAGGCTTACTTTAGTGACCAAAGAGACTTCCATACAAACTATAAGATACTGGGCTATCTTTGAGGCAATCCTAAGGTTTCACTAAAAGTGACATTCTTAGGGACATATAGCTGGGGTTTAAATATAGTTAAACAAGCTAAGTTCCATACTGCTAATCCCAAGATACTGTGTCAGGCATAAGCAAGTCAAATAAGTCAGAATTCATTAGCTTATTTACCTTGATGAATAGTAAGGACAGAAAGTAAGCCATTGCTTAGGCAAAGATAAGTTGTGAGTTCATTTTGTAATAGCACAGAAAAGAGACTGGACTAGAGGGAAGGAGAACTTATAAGGTTGAGAAAAGACTTTCCTGAATAGAGGCCCCAACACTGGCCTTCTATGCATGGATGAGTCAGATATCAATGAAGTACAGATACTGGGGAGCTGGCTGAATTTTCTGTGGAACATCAAACAGCTGCTGAAGAGGCTGTGGAAAATCTGGACCTAAGACTCAAGAGAGAAGGCTGGGCTGAGGGCCTAAACCAGCTTTTTAGTGAGAAAGAAACTTAAGTAGAGACTAAACAAAATGGACATAATGCCTAATGATAATAAACTTCTGGCTCCCTCATACTTTATAAGGGGACCTGGTTGGAGGGGGTATTGAATAATGAGAGACTATTCATGGTATGGTTCTATTTTGTTCCTTTCTCCAAATTCCTTTTCTTGCCTTAGAAATTGCTCTTAATGGGCCCCTGACTTCTCAGGATGTGGGTTTATTATCCCTCTACCATACACACTAACTCATACACGCGCACAAGTCCTCTTCTGAAGGTTCCTCACAGAGGCTGTTTCGCTTATTCTACTACAGGGTAACAATAACCTAAAACAATCTCAGAGAGGCAGAAGCAAAGATAATCAGATGCATGAATCACCTCTCCCTGCCCCAATGAACCAAAGAAAACCGAAGCCCTCTTAAGTGTCCTTGGATCCCAAATACACAGACCAGGGAGACAGAACAATGACGCTGTGTGGACCCACAAGATGCCTCGTTCTCACTGAGCCTTTCATCTTCTCCATGAACTTAACAGGCAAGGGAACACTAGAATATTCTGCTTCCACTAGACTTTTGAAATTTGACTACCAAAATCAAATTTTCACAGGACATGTCAGAATTAACCATGTATGTGACCTCTCTGATATTATTAAATTTCTTTATTTTAAATGTGTCCATTTCTAATCTTAATTATTCATTCTATCCCACAAAAAATCCCTTTAGTAAATAGGAACAAATGTCAATATAGAGATACAGTTAGCATCTACTGGCAAAATAATCAAGGCCCAGAACGTTTTGAGTGGCAAGAATCACCCAGTGTGATTAGAAAGTCAAGAGGATACTTGAGGGTGTGGTGGAAATGTCACTCTGTGTAATGTTGAAAACATTGCCTGGATAAACATTATGAAAACCTTAAACACTGTGCTAATTAACTTAATGCTCTTCAAAACAAATTTGCTGTGTTAAGACATGATTATAGGACCATGTTAGAGAACGATAATTTGAGAAGCATGTGGCGAGGTGTTGAGATGCCCAGAGACTGAAACATTATCTGAGGTCATCTAATAAACTGGTTGAGAAATGAGGGAACCCAAGCAAGAATGGCGCAAAGAAGAAAAGACTATGTGAAAAAGAGTCTCAAACACAGTAGTTTTGACACACTCTCAGCAAAACCTGGTGATTAATTCCTGAGGGTGAGATAAAGGAGTCAAGGATGGCAGAGTTTCCATGGTGCATAACTGCAAAGAATCCCGTTAAGGTGGTGGAAGTGCAGAGAAGAGGTGAACAGCTCACGCACCTAGCTATATGACCTTTACAGTAGTTCAAGGTCAAGCAGGTGAAGATGGTCATTAGCAGCTCAGATATGAGGCCTGGGCTGGAGATAGATGTTGGTAGGAAGCAGCATGGTTGAACCCATGGCAATATGCAGAGAATGAAACAAAGAACGGGCCAAGTGTCGTTAATGTCAGTACCTATATCCTGAAAGGAAAGGAAATGGAGGGAACCTGATAGATGGTGGCCAAAAAGAAGTGGAAGCCACAGGATAACCTGCCATGGTAGATACCACGCAGAGGCCTTGAAAGGTGGCAGCTAAGAAGTAGGTGGAGGGTTAGCTAGGAAGCTGTCAGGAACCTTTGAGAAGCTGTATTCTGTGGCATGATGAACACAAGATTCCTGGGGAGGAGGAAAAAGTCGGAAATAGTGACTACAGACATGCCTTTTTAAAATTTCATTACGAAGATTGCAAACAGTATGAGAATGAGAGGGGCTCATAATCAAGAAAAGCAACACTGTACTCTGTTTCTTCCAGATCAGCACTAAGCAGTTCCAATATCAGGGCCTATGGAAGTTTACGAACATTTTTATGTTTTTATGTTCATAAGCTGTCAAAGGGCCAATGAAGAGGAAAATTCTGAACATCAGAGAAAGCCTAGAAAGAAAAATAAGTTGTAAGAAGGGTCAGCATATAGTTTTTAATTAAGAATAACATAGCTCTAGTTTCACATATTGGTTTTCCTTTTGTATCATGCCAATCTCTCAATGTTTTCAGAATAATTTCAGCTCATTCATGCTAGGAGACCAGGATAATTTTTTTTTTTTTTTTTTTGCACAATGGCTGGCCATTTTCAGGCTGTCATTTTGTATAATGTCTTCAGACAAACAACCTGCTATTTTTGTAATGTCATGTAATCCAAGTTCCCAAATTAAAGTGTTTGGTATGTGGCAGATTCCTAGTTTCAGAATATGGTACCTTACCCATTGCCTGCCTGGCTTTATTTCTTGCCAGATCTTTTATTTACAGCTCTTTCGTTTGCTATATATCTTATAAAGTGCTTTAGGAATAAAGCACTCTCTCATTAATTCTCTCTTCACTTACTGCAGGATTTATCCCTCCTACTACCAATAAAGTGGCATGATTTATGGCATATAGTTTACTTTTCCCCATTATAGGCATCAAAGGCTGGCTGAGAAAGTTTTCCAGCCCTTATTAAAGTCAGGCCCCACTCTATTCCCAATTATTTCACAAAAAAATAAAAACTTAGAAAGAAGTTTCAGGGTCAACAGAAGGTTCCCTTTACATACTACCAGAGCTTCCCACATGACTTAAGTTGTTGGTTCTTTTTGTAGAAGTTACCTTCTCGTTGCTGGAACAAAACACCTAACCAGAAGCAGCTTATGGAAGGAAAGGGTTTATTTCAGCTTATAGTTTCCTGGGTCATATCTTCATGCCAGCAGAAAGGAAGTACTCTAAGTATTCAAATTGCAGCTGGGATATGTTAAACCAAAGCCCACTCAGAGTGACACACTTCATCCAACAAGGCTCCACCTCCCAGAGGCTCCACAACTTTCCCATATTGCCACCAGCTGGGAACCAACTATTCAAAACACATAAGCCTGTGGGGGATATTTTACATTCCAAGCACCAAATGCATCTCAAATTCATATTGAGCTTTCTATGAAACTTTTCACAAACAGGTCATCACATCTGGTCCACAATATGTTTTCTACGATGACAGTTTAAGTGCAGTCGCTACATCAAGGCAGGGGGACAGACTTGTTGACTTGTAACTTCTTTCCCATATGCGATATGACAGGCAGTATTCTTGAGACACTGTAAGGAGAGGGTGTAGGCAGTCACTGCATTTCTTCTTCAGCTACTCCCAACCACCCCTATCTTCCTCATTAGGGCCATATTTTTTATGTTACTGGAGGAGAAAAGTGGTAGGAGAACAAATGTGGAAAAGGAGAATATAAATGAAGTTTGGAAAGTTTTTGAGGAAAACCCAAAGACACTTCCCTCTAAAACTCATGCAAATGTTCAGGGATGTAAGTATCACCCCCTAAGGTGCAAGTTAGATAGCATTTGTGGGGAGGGAAGAGTTGAATGTTGCATGTTTAAACTTTAGCAGACATCCCTGATATTTTCCAGGTGGAAAAATAATTCCAACAGCATTGTATTCTATTTATTGCAGTGTGGCACTAAGCAGTTCCAATGTCACGGCCTGTCATAAATGACAAAGTTTAGTATTTGTTTCCCAAGGGTGAATGAAAAAAATTGCTCCAAGCCTTGAAGAGTCTCACTTGACCACCAGAAACATAGAATAGATGGGGACAAATGGCGATGAGATTTTAGATGATAAGTTCTCATCCATGAGATAAGAATAAATGGATTCCATTTAATCAAATGAATCGTCACTTCTTAGCTCATTTTTCCCTCTTTGTTCAGCTTTCTAAACAATACAAATGACTAGGAAGGAAGCAGGGGACAGATCAAGAATATTAACAATGAATCTGAGCTATGATATGTGAAAGAACTAAGATTCAGTGTGCATAAGCAAAGGGAGGAAGTAGAATTCCTCTGAGAAGTTACCATTGTAAGAAATACATTATAAAACAATGCTTCCTTCTTTTTATGATGACAGGGGAGAAATAACTCCTTTCCCAAGATTAATAAAGGACCACTTCCATTTTTATTTGATGAAAGGAAATAATTGTTAGTAACACCTTATAACCAGGGACTCATGAAATTTCCTCAATATGGAGTTTCTTTTTTAAGTTTTGTAGTTTGTAAGTAGATGTGGATTTTCATATTCAAACTCTTAATAAACAATACATTGTGCTCTGTAACAGGATCCATGGCTATCTCCATAAAGCATAGCCCTACATCAAAGGCTATGGAGAACTTATTGCCTTATTTTACATGACATCTTACTCCATGAGTGCATGCCATTAGAATGTAACCCAATGGATCTCCATGTTAGACACCAAGAAATGGGTGCCATTGAAAAGCAGCTTGTTGCTTTTTTTTTTTTTTTAAGGTCTCTTCAAACTCTCCAAAACTTGCTTTTCTTGGTTATCATAATCACTTTTGATGAAACTGCTCCTATTAAAAAAAAATAAGAGGGGCTGGAGAGATGGCTTAGTGGTTAGGCGCTTGCCTGTGAAGCCTAAGGACCCCGGTTCGAGGCTCAATTCCCCAGGACCCACATTAGCCAGATGCACAAGGGGGCGCATGCGTCTGGAGTTCGTTTGCAGGGGCTGGAGGCCCTGGCACGCCCATTCTCTCTCACTCTATCTGCCTCTTTCTCTCTCTGTCTGTTGCTGTCAAATAAATAAAAATAAACAAAATTTTAAAAAAATAATAAAACAAGATATACTACTTTTTGCTACAGTGCTAGCTCTTCAGCTTGTTTTCTATATTTTGATTACTTGCAAGTATAATCATAGTACTTAATAAAAAGGGTAGATCATGAAATTTGTGTGCTATTTGTGGTGGTTTGAATAGATGGCCCCCAATATATTCAGTGTGCTATGTGTGCTATGTGGCTTTTGGCTTTTGGGCTTGTGCTTCTTTCTCTCTCTGCTTGGTCCTGTGAAAGCAGGCCAACTTCTTCTGCCATTATGGAACTTCCCCTGGATCTGTAAGCTTCAATAAATATCCCTTCCTCCGTAACTGTGCCTGGTCTGAAAGTTCATCTCAGTGAACCTGAAGCTGTTTGCTCCAGAACTTGGTAGCCAGGAGTGGGGTGAGATAAACCTGACCATGTGGATGTTGATCTTTTGGAACCTTTGTTTTGGATATACCAGGATTGTGCAAGGGCTACCATTCAGTACACTATTAGCCTGGGATGGAAGTGTTCCTTGGCTACTCTTCCCTGCTGAAGGGGCAGAATTAGAAAATCTGGAGACTGTTAGTGTCCGGTTGTACTGAGCTTAAACTGCAGAAGTTTGATATTTGTTTGATGGTGGTTGAGTTTGCATTGTTTTAGTCTCTCCTTGCTCTGCATTATACCAGTTGAAAATTTTACTCTGTGCCTTTATATGTTTGAAGTGTTTAACTTGTTTTATTTTACAGGTCTTAATATCTTAAATTGGTCAAGACTGTGGGGACCTTTGAAACTGAACTGAGTACAATTTATAATGTGTGATGGTTATAAATCTATTGGGGGCCAGGGGCAGAATGTGGTGGTTTGAATAGATGGTCCCAATATGTTCAGTTTTTTTATTTGTTTGTAGTTTGCCTCTACAGCCATCTGGCTGGAGGCAATGTCACTGGGTGGATCTTAAGATGTGGTGGTGGGTTTCATATTTCAATCTAAAGATATGCAAAGTGTGCCTAGCTAGAGTTCCTAAAGTGTGCTATGTGGCTTTTGGCTTTTTGGCTTGTGCTTCTCTCTCTCTCTCTCTCTTCTCTCTCTCTCTCTCTCTCTCTCTGCTTGGTCCTGTGAAAGCAGGCCAGCTTCTTCTGCCATTATGGAACTTCCCCTGGATCTGTAAGCCTCGATAAATATCCCTTCCTCCATAACTATGCCTGGTCTGGAAGTTCATCTCAGTGAACCTGAAGCTGTCTGCTATATTATTTTTAAACTAATTCATATGGTCTGAAGCCTAAGTTTCCATATGAATTATATACACCTTTGTTAGCATCTGTTCTACTATAATACCTTTCTTGGAACACATAGGAGTGATGGTACTAAGACCCACAAACTGCACACTGAGATAAATATCCTCTTAGCCTATTCTAGTCATACAGTATTTCCCCCTGTGGTGAGCATTTTCCAAAGACTCATTAAAACACTATTTTCCCTGCATAACTAACAGCAGCATGGGGTTAAATCAAGTGAATAAATGACTAAGTGGAGATCATTTTCTTAGAGAAATTGTTTTCTCATATTTATCTAAAGTTGGTGAATGGTCTGGTATTTCTCTGACCCATCATCATTTTTAAAAATTATGAAGTAAACAGTGCATATGCACACTTGCACTCATTTACATATCACACAACAGAGAAAGCAACATGAGGTCTTTACCAAAAATCCCTGATTTGTAGCACAATCTGGAGTTTTAGAAGGTAAATTAGATGATTAGTTCAAACAGTAATGGTTGCTCATGGTTGATAGGGCATGGGCCACTCTGTGTTGTTGCCATTCATTCATTCACTCATTCACTCAATCACCTGTTAGAGTATGAGGCTAGTGATGAAATGCTAAGAAAATTCAAAATCATCCCTGTGATCATAGACTTTTTAACTAATGACAAAGTAGCTAGCTATATACTGGTACTGAGTATGAAGTTTTCTAAGGGAGGTGTGATCTGGGAGCTAGTTCATACAGAAGAGAGCATGTGGCTGAATGTTTTCCAGTCATCCTTCATGACCTCTGTCTTACTCTTGCACAAGTGCTTTGTGCTCCCAGGAAGCAAACTCTATGGATACTACATGGCCTTACATTCCAGGTTCAGATTTGGCTCAGACAATGAGAGAAAGCAAAAAGAGAATATGAGGTCGCTAAAGCTCTTGTCCTCCAGTCCCTTTTTGAGGAGAAACTGCAGGTCATACAAGACACCATGTCTTCTGTCAGAATGAACCCTAAGCACTACTCTTGTCCCTCAAGGCCAAGGGTGATAGGATTCCCAGGTATTGGTCATCCTAATCTAACTTCATAGTCCTCCCCCAATCCTACCTGCACTTTTTCAAATAAGGCATACATTAAATTTACCCCAAATTTCTTGCTCTTTTTGTTTCCTACTAGCATCTTGATATGTCATTCAAGCCAGACTAGGTTGGGAGGGATCACAGTTATAAAGAAAAGTGCATGAGTGGACCCCAGAGAAGAAAAGTTGGGATAGAAGGAGAAGGGAATTGGGAAGTGGTCTTTGAAGGGGTGAAATTGCATTTGTAAGAAGGCAAAAGCCTAGAACTATCCAAAAAGTCTGAAGCACCAGGCATCATTAGGAAAGCACAATTCAGAGAGACAGACGCAGGCTCAGTGTACTGGCCAGAGGAATCTGGGTCCCATTATGAGTCAATTTATTATGTTCTCTGAAGCATCTCATTCACGCAGTCTCAAAATGTCACAATAGTAAGACTTTGGAAGGCAGAGAAGAGAGAAGTAAAATTGGTGATGAAGAGAGTGTTGGTTTATTACAATTGTCATGACACTACTGAGAAGTCATGTACATCTGAACAAACAGTATGAGAGATGAAATCAGGTAATGGGGGTATATATATTCAATAACACTCTGATAATTAAGTGTTAACAGGAAAGAACCATACTAGGTTAAATCTCGGGAAACAACATTGGGATGGGGTGCTTATTATGCATTAGGCAATGTTCTTAGAACTTTAGATGTCTCATTTTTTTCCTCAGAGTGACTCCTAAAAATAATATTTCATCCTCAATTAATTCAGAATGAACCAGCAACCTAGATACAAAAAGCAAAGTCACCCAGGTAATAAAGTAGAGAAGACAAGATTACTAGAGGAGGAGTTCACAGAGGGAGCTCAGAGGTACTATAACCTTACATGATTGGAATACCTTGGTCTCTGAGGACAATGAGATATTCAAGCAAAGAAATTTGATAAAGAGTTGAATACCCTAGCATGGGGTATAGACAATATGGAAATAAAATGGATAGAGATGCAAACACTTTCAACATACTCTTCTTAGCTGAGTACTGAGTAAGTAATGAGCGAGGATATGCATTTCTAGGAAGATTAGTCCCAATGAAAGACACTTGAGTTTAGAGACAAGGGCAATATCTGTGAGTATTTACAGGATAGAAAAAGAGAAGCATAAACAATAGACCCTACAACCCCATCCTGTCCTAAACTCCTCACCAACCTTCCAATTTCTTCATAGAGAATATGCTCCAGAAAACGGAATTGCTTTTCTTATATTTTGGGTCTTTTGAGAAAATCCCTTTGGAAGGTATCACCTCTACATTCAGACTTTCTAAGTCCTCAAGAACCTTTTCCAATCCTACTGTACCAATGATCTAATCTAAAAAATTATAAATCAGGCCGTGTGTGGTGGTGCATGCCTTTAATCCCAGCATTTAGGAGGCAGAGGTAGGAGTATTGCTGTGAGTTCAAGGCCGTCCTGAGACTACATAGTGAATTCCAGGTCAGCCTGGGCTAGAGACCCTACCTCAAAGCCATATATATATATGTGTGTGTGTGTGTGTGTATGTATGTATGTATATATATATATATATATATATATATATATATATATGTGTGTGTGTGTGTGTGTGTGTGTGTGTGTGTGTGTATGTCAGCTGGGCATGGTGGTCCACATCTTTAATCTCAGCACTCACAAGGCAGAGGTAGGAGGCTCACCATGAGTTCAAGGCCACCCTGAGACTACATAGTGAATTCCAGGTTAGCCTAAGCTAGAATGAGACCCTACCTTGAAAAAACAAAAAACGTCACATTTTTATGTAACATTCATTCAGATTCTCTGTTCCTATGCGGATATTTATTTGTCTTTGCAGATACCTATATTTGCTTTTTTGCTTTCCTCTACCGACATATCTCCAAACACATACAGGCTGCCTAAATGCAAAAAAAAAAAAAAAAAAAAAAAAAAAAAAAACATTTTTATACCCCATTGCTTCCAGAACAGGGCTGTTGCTGAGGAGGCAATTTGATAGTGTGTACTCATTGATTTGGTGTTCACGAGGACTAGACACGATCCATGTTAGGGAGTGCATTCTCCAAGTCTCTGGGGGCACACTGTGACAGGGGCAGTCTTTGACGCCTTGCCATCTTCACTTCTCCCAGATGCTCAGCATCCTCATGTTTGGCAGGATCACCTGCTCTAAATAAGCCTTAGGAACCAAGCACCTCTTCTGATCTACTTCCTCTCAAAATTCACCTGACTACCATCGCCATCTCGTAGGACTGGGATCACTTTTGCAAGAATGAAAGTTAGACAGCCTGGCTCATATTTCTTCCCCTCCCAAATAAAAGATGAAAATTTTCAGCTTCATTTAGAAATGATGCACTGAATTTGCAAGGTTCATTCAGTGGCAAGAATCTCAGTAGTTTATACGATATTTTGAGATAAACAGGGTTTAGTAGTTCCTTCAGTTATCACTATGTGCTTCCAGGTCCTAATTACTTCTATAATTTTTAAATGAAACATTAAAATATGAATGTATTTTTGGCTGGAGGGATGGCTTAGTGGTTAAGGCATTTGCCTGCAAAGCCTAAGGACCCATTTTCTACTCTCCAGATCCTATGTAAGCCAGACGCACAAGGTGATGCAAGTGTGCAAGGTCACACATGAGAACAAGATGGCACATGAATCTGGAGTTTTCAGTGCCTAGAGGACCTGGTACACAATTCTCTCTCTCCCTTTCTCTCTTTCTCTTTCTCATAAAAAGTACAAAAAAATTAATATATTTGGGGGAAGCATTTTACCATCTTATAACTCAACCCTTTACTGTTTTTCCTCAGGTGACCTTGGGCCAATGTTAGGCATAAACTGTGATTTACTTAACACATACAGTAAAAGACCCTCCTACCTGCATCTGTACCATCTCATGCTTAGCAAACAATGAGCCGTCCACTTGGCTTAGCTTCAAGTCCTATAAATTCAATGTCTAAGGTAAGTATAAGTTCAAAATGATGTTTCTTTATCTTTAAGATGAATTTTGTGTGCTTTTTTCATAATGTGTAATTGTGTGTGGGTTAATAAAATGAATATGCAAGTGGTGATATTAACAATACACTAATTTGTGCTCTGATAATTGTCTGCCACTGATTGATAAATGCTAAGAAAGATATGTTGACATTATATCTGAAATAGTTACAGCTCATTAAAAGAACAGCAGAATCTTCTGTATTTTTTTCTCTAAAATAACAGAATATGATCATCATCTATGTTCTTTTCATCTGAAGAAAGGAATTATGTCAATAGCTACAAGTAGCTCTAAAATTAATATGCTTTATATTAAATGCAATTTCCCATAATTGGCTTTACATTTGAGGAATTAAAGTTTTTCCTAATTAATTTTTATCTTTTAGGGAATAAACTCAACATTTAAGTGATCCACATGACAGTACTTTAAACAGCTACATAGGTGTGGAATTCTGTAAAGCTCTATGTGGTAGGACATGGACATGCATTTTATCTTCATTACTTACCAGCTTAAGTTATTAAATCATGATTTTTCTCACTTGTAAACTGAGGACCTTAATAAATCACAACACTACAAAGATTCAGTTAGCTTCCAAATGTAAAACTAAGTGTTATTAACTGGAAAAAGTCATGTATAAATATAACTTGCCAACATTATTTCAGATCTCTAAAGAGTTCTAATTTAATGTGGTCAACTGGGGGCTGGAAGGATGGCTTAGTGGTTAAGGCATTTGCCTGCAAAGCCAAAAGACCCAGGTTCAATTCCCCAGGATCCACGTTAGACAGATGCACTAGGGGGTGCATGTGTCTAGAGTTCATTTACACTGGCTGGAGGCCCTGGTGCACCCATTCGCTCTCCCTCTCTCCCCTTCTTTCTCTGTCAAATAAATAAATAAATAAATTAATGTGGTCGACTGGAGGGAAAAATTAGTTAGGGAGTTTACCACTACTTTCTAGCTATGGAAATTTGGATTAATTAGGTTATATCTAAATACTAAAAAGCCTCAATCGTTGAAATTACCTCCACCAAGGATACAGAACACGAGATAACATTACATCAAGCCATCATTTCTATAGACCACAAATAAAACAAAAATGGAACAATTTATGAAATTAAGTTTTTTTGTGAATCTTGACAACTGAATCCCAAATAATGGCAAGCCACTATTTCATCATTGTCAGAGCTGGGGAAGAAGTGGACATCATAGGGGCATTTTAAAGAACAAAGGTTTAGAATAACTAAGATGTACTCACAGCTTAAAGTAGCACAGAAACGAGAGGGGAAGGATAGAGAGACAGGTTCAACACACACTCCGAAACCTAGAGGACTTGAAACAAGAATAATTTGCTACTGTGTCTGATGTCAAGTATGTTTAAATAGAACATGGCCAAAGCCTCAAGCCCAGGCCTGGCTGTGACGTCAGAGAGCAGAAAAGAGATGGGCAGCGTTACTCAGAGAGCCCAGAGCTCCTTGGCAAAGCAGCAGCAGAGAGGGAGAGATGAAGATTGTGGATAGAGGACTGTTCTGAAAGGGCTGCCTTCACTTTCACGCATCACTTCCACTGCCCCACTAGAGAAAAGCACATGAACTCTCTGGATGTAATTTTAAACACACAGTGTCCTTGACAACTAGCAAATATTACCTAACCAATGTTCTAAAATTTAACTAATCAAATTATTATACCTCCACTCAAGAGGGACTCGAAGATGGAGGGTAGATAAAAGGAGGCTGTAGTTTCCACACCAAGTTAACATTATATATCTAGTAATTATGGTGCCAACTATTGCTTTGAATCTGGACGTGTTTCCTTCTCTGACCTTCATTCCAGCATTGTAATAAAAGCCCCCTGGTTTCCTGGTCTTAATTTCAAAGATTTGATTTATCAAAACCCACCATATGTTTTTGGTTTGTTTGTTTTTTCTCTTGTAGTTTTGAACCTATTTATTCTCACTTTTTTACAAATGTTGTAGTCTTTTTAAAATTTTTTATTTAGGGATGGACATATGGCTTAGCAGTTAAGACACTTGCCTGTGAAGCCTAAGGACCCAGGTTCAATTTCCCAGTACCCACATAAACCAGATGCATAAGGTGGCATCTTTGGAGTTCACTTGCCTTGGCTGGAGGTCCTGGAGTGCCCATTCTCTCTCTCTCCCTCTCTCATTCCCTTTTTGTTGTTGTTGTTGTTGTTGTTTTTTAAGGTAGGGTCTCATTCTGGTCCAGGCTGACCTGTAATTAACTATGTAGTCTCAGGGTGGCCTCAAACTCACAGCAATCCTCCTGCCTCTGCCTCCCGAGTGCTGGGATTAAAGGCGTGCGCCACCACACCGGGCTTCTCTTTCCCTTTCTATCTGCCTCTCTCTAATGAATAAATTAAATTAAATTAAAAATATTTTTAAAATGTACTTATTTGCAAGCAGAGATAAACAAAGAGAAGAGAGGAGACACAGAGAGAAAGAATGGGCGTACCAGGGCCCCCTAGACACAGCAAACAAACTCCAGTTTGTGCATCTGGCTTTACATGGCTACTAGGGAATCAAACCCAGATCCTTAGGCTTTGCAGGCAAGCACCTTAACAGCTGAGCCATCTCTCCAACCTCCAAGACATAGTCTTATGTCCCCTCTCTCCCCCCTCTGGTCCCACTTTCTGTCAGCACTCTCCTCAGTAGGGTTTTTGGTGTTCACTGTTGGAGACCTAAGGTCTGAGTCAGTCTTTGCGGGGGGCAGGGCACACAACACTGTGCCTCAGGTTATCTCTACCCACCCCATGGCTCTTACAATCTTGTTTTAGGTTTTGTAGCTCTAAAAACATGGTAAATTTAGCCAGGTGTAATGGCACACGCCTTTAATCCCAGCACTTGGGAGGCAGAGGTAGGAGGGTTGCCGTGAGTCCGAGGCCACCCTGAGAGTATTCCAGGTCAGCCTGAGCTACAGTGAGACCCTACCTCAGAAAACCAAGAAAAAAAAAAAAGATGGTAAATTCGGAGGAGGTGGCTCAGCACATAAAGCACTTGTGGCACAAGCGTGAGGACCAAAGCTTGAACCCCGAGTTCCCATGTAAATGTTGAGGGGACAAGACAGCCTCGTGCAGTCCCAGTGTTTGGGAGACAGAGACAAGGAATCCCCAGGAGTAGCTGGCTACCTAGGCGAGCTGGGGTTCAAGTGAGAAGCCTTTCCTCAAAAAAAAAAAAAAACCATAGTAGTCAAGGAAGATGTATAATGTCTCTGACCTTCACGTGCACACCCATGTGTATGCATACCCAATTCACATGTGTACCCCCCCACACATACATATGCAAAGGAAAAGATGGCAAGTTATTTGACAAAGATATGAAGTCTTAATCCTCTTTGGATTCCCTGCTGTGCATTCCACAGCACCCCATCAATATTGTTTAATGAAATTAATTTCCACTGCTTAAGTTTTCGAAGAAGCGGCCAAGCTCAAAGCTGAAAACGCAGAAGCCTGTTCTGCTCCACACTCTGACTAAGCTAAGATATTATTGACTCTGAGATGGAAAGCAAATTTAAGTCAAGAATTTCTTACTTCTTAGGAAAATGCTTCATTATGATGGTTTTTGGACCTTCAAAGTTTTCACTGGAGAATAATGGTCAGCCTCAGATATATTACACTGAATGACAGAAATTCCATTTGGCATCATTTATTAGCTCCAAACATTATTATACACTCTCATTAATTTTGTCACTTCAGCTGCGAGAGGTCTAATCTCACAAAATGACTTAGAGGAAAGAGCTTAAATATAATTGGCAACCCTTCTGGTTTCTCTGTGGAAAGAGTCATCAGTTACAAATCTAAAATAACTCATCATCACCAGTCATATGTCTCATCATATCAGAGAGCATCACAGAGCTAGGACTTCCCTTCTCTAGCTATAGATTTGGAGAGAGAGGAAAATCATCTTTACAACTAATCACAAAGTCAATTGCTGTCATAAATACTACAGGATGTGAAATGACTTAACTTGGTCTTGTTTCAGTATTATAAAATTATTTTATCAGGCATAATATTAATGTGTATATACATATATATTCATGGAACACTGTATTAGTTACTTTTTTATTGTGACAAAATAATTGACAGAAGCCGGGCGTGGTGGCGCACGCCTTTAATCCCAGCACTCGGGAGGCAGAGGTAGGAGGATCGCCGTGAGTTCGAGGCCACCCTGAGACTCCATAGTGAATTCCAGGTCAGCCTGGGCTAGAGTGAGACCCTACCTCGAAAAACCAAAAAAAAATAAAAAAATAAAAAATAATAATAATTGACAGAAGCAATTTAAGGGAGGAAGGGTTTATTTTGGCCTATAGTCCAAGGTGATGCAGTCCACCATGACAGGAAAGGTACAGCAGCAGGAACATGAGGCAGCTGGTCACATTCCATCCAGTCAGGAAAACAGAGAACAATGAATTCTTCTCGTTATTCAGTCCTAGACCCCAGCCTATGGAATGGTGCTGATCACCATTAAGATGGTTCTTTCCTACCTAGAAACTCCCTCACAGACATGTCCAGAGATCTAGGTCCTAGATGCTATTAGATCTTGCCAAGTTGACGATCAATATTAACCATAACAAGTGTCATGCAATGTTTTGGTACATGTATATCCAGTTGTACTATTCAAATTAGGGTAAGCCCATCTGTGGCCTCCAATATTTATCATTATATTACAGTGAAAATATTCAAAATCAATTCTTCTACATTTTGATATATACAGTATATTAGTACTGTCTATGGTCACCTTACTGTGCAGCATAACATTGGATATGCAGTATTCTATACGATTAAGGAATTTGAGAGAAACTAATTCTCAGTCAAAGAATTGTACAAAAGGGATTACCAGCTAGCTAGATCAAAAGATGATGATGATGATGATGAAGATAGATAGATAGATAGAACGATAGATAGATAGACAGATAGATAGATAGATAGATAGATAGATAGATAGATAGATAGATAGATAGATAGATAGATATAACAGATAGATGATAGGCAGACCTAAATTTCTTTTGTGTTTCCTCTTCTATGATGTGATTGCTTCTGTTCCGTCTGTCTTCCTGACCTCCATGAGAGCATACTTTGGTTTTGATACTCACTTGAAATAAACTGTAGCCTCCTGACGTATTGAGGCTTATTTGCATGATTGTTTGGGAAATACTAAGTGCAGCTACAGTTTGGTCTTGAATTAGAAGTCTTAATCAATGACTCTGAGTCATCCACGACCACAGAATGCTTGTGTTTGAAGCATCATCTGACCTACTAACCTAGAGTTATTTTAGCCCCAACAGTCCCTGTCAGTTTTGATTGTCAACTATTTTTTCCTCAGCCTGTGGGCAGCTAGCAACATACAATCTTTCTCAACCTTAATCAGTTGCTACTTACAAGAACCTTTGCAGCTCTGCTATAGGCAAATTTCAGCCACAGACTAAACCTGTAGCCCAAGATGACTACTTTAGCTGTCATGGAGCCTAGATCCCAGTTTTGGATAGATTTGGTCTAACCTAGCTAATCTTGTCCCTGAGTATGTCTTCAAATAACCAAATCTCTCCCAGGGTAGATTCCCATGGCTTTACAGAATAAGCCAGTGGCAGAAGAAAACTTTCAGAGCCATATGCTTATTATCTAAAATATGCAAAGAACATTTGGATGGTAAAAGATATGGAAACTTCATTCTCCACCTAGAAGTTACCTATATATTTATCTTGCACTGTGTGGAAGTCAGATTACCAGCTGGACATCTTTGGCAGTCTGCTTTCTCTATGGTACCCCACAACCTACCACATGATTCACCCATTCTTTGCTGACGATGCTATCTTTTACAGCAACTCTAAAAGAGAACTTATTTGCTCTATTTAATTTTACTCTATAAAATTAGATTATGGTTCTCATGGAAACACATAATTAAATTTCTGCTGCTGCTCAAGAGAGGTTAATTGTTTTAAATAACAATTGTTATTGAATTCTTCTATGACAGCATAGAAGCAAGTTGTGTTTGACACATTGGTGGAAATTAATAGAAAGAGGAATGTAATCTGACTGTCTCTGCATTCAAGTATTCACTACTTTGACAGAGATGACTAATTTTAATGAAAGGTACTGAGAATTCGTTTACAAAACTAACCTGTGGAGTATGTTACAAATATAACTTAAATTCTATAGAAAACTTTCTTGTATTATCTACATAATTCACATTTTCTGCCAAAAGTAATGGCCTTTCATCTAAAAAGCATTTACATATCCTAATTAGTTTTCAAAATATGAAATATTTTAATAGGATCAAAAGGTCTAATGTCTCCAAAGGGATCATAGGATCCTGAAACTAGATATCTGAAAAGTGGTGCAACCTTGGATTTCCAAGCATCCCTGTCATACACCTATTTCATCTTAAATGTCAGGCTCATGTGGGTTAAATGTTAGATATCCATAAAGTTACAAGATAAAGGTCTTGAATATATAAATACATTAAACAGCTACTAAGAAAATGAGTATTTTGATTAACATTAGAAAAAGGAACATTACAAAAAAGACCTACCTACCCCCTGTTTCTTTTACTGACATGGAAATTAAAATTGTACAATCAATCTTTTTTCTACTTCATACTTATGGCTGACATGGGTCTAATTTAAAAGAAGGTGTTTTCCTTGTTGCTTATTTCACATTGCAAGTCTGGATATGAAAATACAGTATCACTTCTCTAAGGAATGTTCACACTGTCTCGGCACTATAACAAGGAAAGCTAAGGAATGGTTTTCTGCTCAAGGGATGTACTACGAGCTAACACATAATGTCATTTGCATAGACAATGAGCAAGCCAGTGTCCCAGTGGAATGCCAGGAAAGTGCAGTTTCAGACATCTCTTAATTTTTTTCTTTCTTTCTCCTATACAGTCATTTCTTATGCTCTTCCTTCAGCTTCTTTGCACAGGGGATTTTCATAGAAAAGGTGAAAGGACAAAAGAGGAAAGAAAGGGGCAATTCTATGCACAAAGGGCTGCCAAGAAAACTAAAGAACACAAGAGAGAATAGAAAAAAAAAAATCTTTCTTGGGCTCAGGAGACATGGGAAGGAAAAGGGCTTAGAAGTAAAACCAATTTCTACAACTGTTCTGATGTTCTCACATACTGCAAACTCACTTAAATATTCTGTCATCTCGGGTTTTCTTTGAAGCCATGGGAATAGCGGAGGAGAAGGCAGCTGAGGAAGCAAAGCTTGACTCCACACTCAGTGACCTCCCTCTCCCTTGGAGCTGTGCTAACTAATCCTGCAGATGCTGGCTGGAACCAGACCCAGGGCCCACTTTACATCCTACCTGGCTCTGAAAAGTTGTCATTTTTAGAGAACAGAATAGTGAACGTGAAATGATTACCATGCTTGCCTCATATTAGAACATCCACGGAAGTACGTTCTGAATCGATCCCACTTTACTTTTGTGCTCGTCAGTTTTATAATGAAGAGAACTTTGGAGTTCCTGAAGCAAATGTTGCCATGACTTAATGACAGCAAGGGCAAGCAGATACGTTATCCAATTAACTTCTCAAGAAAGTATTTTGGGGAGGAACTATCATTACTGCCTCTTGTAAAAGAGAAAATTGGGCTTACAGAGGTTAAATAACAGGCCCAGATCAAGTCAGAGTTTGAACCCACTCATCTGGACCCAGAGATGACAGCGTGGTCCACCATACACTGTGCTAATGCATGAGTGCTTCCCAAGGATGAGCTACACTGACCTAGTAGACTGGCAAAGCAAATTAGCCCAGGCTTTCACAAGCTACGGTAGATACAGTATATTTTTTTATTTTCTTTAAAAAGTATTTTTATTTATTTATTTGTGAGGAGAGACAGAAGTTAAGTGCTCCAGGGCCTTTGCCACTGTAGGTGAACTCCATGGGCCACTTTGTGCTTCTGGATTTACCTGGGTATTGGAGAATCGAATCCTGGCCACATCTTTGCAAGCAAGTGCTTTTAACTACTGATCCATCTCCCCCAGCCCAGTATTTCAGATTTGGAGCTGAGTTTTTGGTAATAAATATATATATATATATATATATATATATATATATATATATATTCATATATAATTTTTAGTTTACTAGTAATATATTTATTAAAATGTGTAAAGAATTAATATGGCCAGTTTCTATGATGGCTTACTTGCAAAGCCTGCTGGACTAAGGTTTCAATTCCCCAGTACTCACATAAAGCTAGACACACGAAGTAGCACAGGTGCCTGGAATTCATTTGGAGCAGAAAGAGGTCATGTCACAAGCATACTCTCTCTCTCTCTCTCTCTCTCTCTCTCTCTCTCTCTCTGTCTCTGCAAGTGAATAAAAATGTCTTTTTAAGAAACAAATAAAAATAAGCTGCTTAAGATTTACACAAAGGGAAAACTAATCATAGAAAAGTAAGCATAGATGGGAAGTGAGTATGGTCAAGGCACATAGATCCCGTGCTGTGGATCTGGAGTACACCTCAGAGGTGCCGGTGTTGAGTCCTTGGTCCCCAGAGCAGTAATGTTCAGAGCTGGGCCCACCGAGAGACTCTGGACACTACCAAGAGACATTAATGGAAGAAGCGCAGGTCACTGGAGGCATGACTTTGAAATACATGTGATGTCCCTGATTCCTTGTGCACTTGCTTTATCTCTTTTTTAATATGTTATTCATTTTTATTTATTTATTTGAGAGTGACAGAAAGAGAGAGAGAAAGAGGCAGAGAGAGAGAGAGAATAGGCGCACCAGGGCTTCTAGCCACTGCAAACAAACTCCAGACACATGTGCCCCCTGTGCATCTGGCTAACGTGGGTCCTGGGGAGTCGAGCCTTGAACCGGGGTCCTGAGGCTTTACAGGCAAGCGCTTAACCACTAAGCCATCTCTCCAGCCCCACTTTATCTCTTTGTCTACGTTGCTTTCTCCCTCTGTTTTCCAGAAGGCCACATAAGGAGAGCATCCTTCCTGCACCAACCCTCCAATCACTGTGCTGGTTTCACCACAGTCGTAAAAGCGATGGACCCAGCTAAATGTGGTCTGAAGCCATGAGCCAAACTAAACCTTCCTTCCCTTAAGGTGTTTTACTTAGGCATTTTTGTCACAGTCATAAAAAGCAAACTAACATAAAAGATAAGAAATGCTGAGGCTGGATTGCTGCAAGTTCAAGGCCAGTCTGGGCTACATAGTGAGTTCTAAGTCAGCCTGTGTCACTCTTTCCAGTGATGGGTCTAGTGGCATGCACTACCACACCCTTCCTTTTGCCCATTCCTTTGGTTCCATATTTAGAAACCAATGGACTGAGTTGTAGGTGACCACTTAAAAGTCTGAGCCAGGTTATATCTGTCTTGTTCAGAGTGACTAGTAGATAGCTTTGTAGCCTCCCAGGATAGCTATCTTTCAACATTTATACCTATAATTAACAGATACACAAAGCAATGATTCCTAAAAAATAATACCCAAGGACCTTGGCCAGACCTCAAAAAGTCCTTCCAGCCATAAAATAATAAATTCAATTTAAACTTATTAACAAGCTCTGGTTGAGTCACTTTTATGCCAGGTAACAGGTTAAGCACAAGAGTTGAAATAGTCATTACAATAGGATGGAGATGACCCTTACTGTCCAATTTGGAGCCCTTAAAGAATGAAAGGTTGATACTCATGTCAGGAAAGTTCTCTGGCCAATTTCGGTTCCAGTCATTTCTCTTAATATGTTCACAAGTTGTTAAATTATATGATTGAATTGCTATGAACTCTCTAAGGACAGAACAATCAACATGGACAGTAGGAAGGCTGCAGGATGGTAGAAGATCCTTCCTGGAGAAGTCAAGTTTCCATTGGATTTCAAGGAACCAGCAGAATGTCACTGTTAGGAAAAGAATATCAAGCATATGTCAGAAATAGCAGAGCTCATTAAAGTATTGGTTGCAATTTTAATACTGCCAGTTGCAGGGTGTTGTAGTAGTTCCATGTTGCCAGGGCTGAATATCCAAACGAGACACAGTGTATAGGAGGAAGGGGTTTATTCCAACTTACAGATCCAGGGGGAAGTTCTATCAATGGCAGAAGAAGCTGCTTCCATACATCCAAGCATAGAGAAACACTGCAGCAAGCGAAACATCAGCACCAGCAAACACACCAGAACAGTAGCAAGTAGCACAGGAGAATCACTGTGAATTTCAGGCCACCATGAGACTACATAGAGAATTTCAGGTCATCTTGGGCTAGAGCAAGACCCTACTTCGAATAAACAACAAATATGCAGCAAGCAAGACCCTAGGCTGAGCTCATACCTCTCTGTATACCTTTTTAGCTAGAAATCAGATCTGCCCCCAAACACATCTTAAGGCTGGGCCCCAGGATCCACCTCCAGTGACACCTCCTCCAGCCAGGCAGCTGGAGATCCAAGTTACAAGCTTTAATAAAACACCTGAGTCCATGGGGACATATATTCAAACTACCATGCATGGGAAACTATTACAAATAAGTATAATAAGTATCATTAGATCTCTTGCCTATATGGAGCTTATAATTTTTTAATGTAAAGAAAGAAAACTTAAAGACAAAATAATGCTCAAATCCTTCCTTGGATGTGGAATACATATATAAGATTCTACATGTGAAAATTCTAATAGATAAAGAGAGAGGAAAGGAGGAGGGGAAGGAGAACACCTTACTCCTATCATTTGATAGGAGTCTAAATTTCCCACAATAGCCAGCATGATATTTTCTGGATTCAACACATATTTCAAGAGTAGTCTAACAGAGCTTTATACAGTGGAATATGTTATAGATTCAGGGGCCATATTTCAATAGGTATTGCCTTTTATGGCCTGAAGTCATTAGCAAGAGACAAAAATTATTAAATCCCGTGATTTTTCTAAATTATTATGTACCACTTCCTGGAGCTCAGTGTGTTGTTGCCTGCAACTCACACCAGAGGTTATATATTCAAATGAAATTTATGTGTGACACCTTCTGTTAGTGCCATGCTTTATGTTTCTCTCCAAAATTCAGCTTCCTCATCACCATGACAAGCTGGAAAGCCTACCACCTTTTTCTTTATTTTCTATTTATTTGCTAACTTCCATATCTTTTGGCTTTTCAGCTAAATATCATGACATTAGGATCCTTGTGTCAGTATCACTAATCGTGCAAGGACACACAAGCACCTAAGTTCACATGACCCAACAGTGTTTCCAAGTGCATAGTCATCTCTAAAGGAACAAAGACAACACCAACTTAGAGAAAACAGCAACGGAGTTGTTGGAAACTTAAAGCTGTGGAATCACCTGGCTTAATAACAGTCACAGATGGCTCATTCACTATTTTTAGATATCATAAAATTCCATCATTTCATAAAAGGAATGGGGGACTAAGGAAGGGAGAGGAAAGGAGAGAGAAGGAAGGAGGAAGGGGGATGAAAGAATGAAAGGGTGGAGAAAGAAATGAGATATGGGAGGAAAAAGAAGAAGAGAGGAAGGAAAGAGGTCAGAGAAATCCTTTCAAATAATAGAAGTCAATTAGCACAACCTTATCTTGACCTCTGTATTAAGACTCAGAAAATTAAGGTCCATAGAATCTAGTTATCATTATTACTTTATTTATTCTAACATAGATCACTTTGCTTACTTTTCTAGAATCATACATAATAATGACTTTTTTTAAAAAAAGTGTATACATTTTGCTACACTAGCCAACCTCCTGGTCCATCCAAGGGCATATGAATACAGCAGGTCTGATTTATTTTACCATAATTTAATCCAATTATCTAAGCCACAAAAGTGAACTGATGTGAATAGCTGGTTCTAAGTAGGTTAGGATGTGCCAATCATCCCATAGCCCCAGAATGCAATGAAGCCACAATTTCAAATGTCATGTTTTTGCCTGTTATGAGCCACATGAAGGTTAGTGAATTTTAAACATATTTATATGCCTAATAAATACACATTTTTCTAAACACATTTCCTATATCAATACATGCAGTTTTCTCATTTCCGTGATTCTGTTATTGACAGAATCATCTAACAAGGTTCAAATGAAAAAATACCATAAAAATGAGAATATTTTTCCTAGAAAATGTAGACCACAGAAATCAGCATTTACTCAAAAGCTAAATGGATTTAACCAAGATTGCCTACCAGAAACCCACAAAACTGAATCCTCAGCAAGAGAGAGAAAGTGGCTTCTTTCTTAAGGGCTTATGGTTAATGAAATTTGCTTTCTTGGAGAAAATATAGTTGTTAAGTACATACAGCTTGAACCATTCCAAAACCTACTTCTCGATCTTTGCTCTTAATGTAAGTTCATGATTCTCTGAGAAATTCCAAGGGATTCTGAAAGAATGTTCCATTTCACTTTACCATATAAATACACATACACTTACAAACCTTCCCATTAATACATACATCCTGCCCTGTGTCCTCTCACAAGCTGAACTCTCCACTTACCTTGGATCCTTAAGCCTTCTTAAAAGAATTCATTCCCATGACTGTTTGCCATATAGTTTCAATGGGGCTTCCTCTCAACTAGATTATTGCCACCTGCACACAGAAGCCTACAATATCATGCATCAGAGGAAGGGAGGGAGGGAAGAGGAAGATTAGAAAAGGAATGGGGAACTCAGGAAGGGAGAGAGAAAGAGAGGGAAGGAAGGAGGAGGAAGGGAGATAAAAGAATGAAGGGTGGGGAAAGAAAGGAAGAATGGGAGGAAAAAGAAGAAGAGGGGAAGGAAAGAGCTCAGAGAAATCCTCTCAAATCCCTCTACGACCTCTTATATACAAGGTTTACCTTTTCAAGATGAACTTTCTTTAGGCTGAGATTCTAGTAAAGAATTTTTTCTCCTAAAAGACCTCTTATACAACCTAGGTGCTAGTACTTATTATCACAAAAACCTGGTCAATAAGAGGTTTGAATCCCAGCTCTGGGAGCAATCAGGGACAGGGATTTTTCAGAACCCAAGCCAGAGTCAAAGTGCTACATCATCTCCTGACCATATAAGAGCCAGGGCAGCCATCAAGCCCCATAGGCAAATGCCAGTGCCCCTCCTGGAATCCAAATGATACTCAACCCTGATGAATCACTAAGGACCATGCACGCTTGTGTGTCTTTTCAGAGCTCTGGATGGAGACCAAACCCAGAGCCCTGAACATGCTTTCCAAGCCCTCTACCACTGAGTTTAGCCCCTGCCCAAGGGAGTTCACACTTCTGAAGCTGGTCCTGCTCTGTGGGTTTTCCTCCAACAAATTGTCCTAGCACACCCATGTAGGTGTCTCTTCACTGCGCTCAACACTCCCCTTCCATCGTACTGTTACTCCAACTATACCATCCTCCTGCTTACAGAAACACTCCTTAGTAGGAGTCTCCAGACTTGTTCTCTGTCTTTGTCTTCTTATTCCCCTCTCCATCCATCCCAGCAAAGTTGGAGTCTCGATTCCTCTGAATAAGTCACAAGATGGTCAGCAATAAGCCCCAGTGCCAAACCCCATCCATATTTTATGAGACCTTCCAAGAGCTTTGCCTTTGGGTGTTTTGCCTCCCCAGAACGGTTACTTCACTTTGCCTCTAAAATACTTTTTTTTTTGTTCACCTTGTGCCCCAATCATTTCACCCCTTAATCTTCACAGCTTTTCCCTCCAACCTCTGAGCCTCCAACACTCCAGACCTCAGTTCTTGGAAGGT
Source organism: Dipus sagitta (assembly GCA_036346955.1). NCBI lineage: Eukaryota > Metazoa > Chordata > Mammalia > Rodentia > Dipodidae > Dipus > Dipus sagitta. Next base: position 27,275,491 of record CM070784.1, read on the forward strand.
CTTGCCTGAACTTACTTCCTCAATGAAATCCTCCAGCTTTCTGTCTTTAAGGAATGACTCTAAAGGCCAGCTTTCTACTGATGACTCCCAGCTGCACATGACCTCAGTGTTGGAACAAAACTTTTGACTCTCCAGTGACTAAATTTGGCATAACCCAAAGTGAACTACTGAGCTCCTTTACCAAACTCTTGACCCAATATTATCCATCTCAGTTACCCCAAGCCTTGGAACTCCTCAACACTTTTTTTTTTAATCTCATACCCAACATCTAACCTGTCCAAAAATTCTGCCCTTTCATTTCCAAAAATGGCAAAAATAAAAATCCCTTTATCTGCCATATTTTCAACACCCAGATGCAACCCACAACAGCCCATTGCCTAGGGTTACTGCAGTATTAGTTGACTTTTGACCCCATGACCTTTTTTTTTTTTTCAAGGTAGGGTCTCACTCTAGCTCAGGCTGACCTGGAATTCACTATGTAGTCTCAGGATGGCCTTGAACTCACTGCGATCCTCCTACCTCTGCCTCCCGAGTGCTAGGATTAAAGGCGTACACCACCACACCTGGCTTGACAATTGTTTTTTTTTTTAATATATCAAAAATATGAAGATTTATCTGTGTTTGGTTTGATTCCATTCCTAGGACAAGGCAAGACAGAAAAGCACTTCTGCCTTCATGAAACTTAATTTGGTGAGAGGAAAATGACAATAAATAAATCAGTGTATCATCCCTAATAAGTAACAAGCCTTTACCAGTACGTTCACTAATTTTAAAGAACGTATAACCCCACTCAGGCCCTATAAGATCTGGACCATCCCACTTCCTTTCTGATATCGCTTCTCTTCCCATCACACAGGCCTCCTCTGTCTCTTGGGCACGCTCACGACTTGACAGTATTTGTTCTTCCTTCCGCTTGTAACACTTTCAACAAATAGCTGCATGGCTTGTCCCCGCTTCTTTAGCCCTCACAGGAAGCCTTCTCCTGTACACCACATGTAAAATGGCTACTACCAATCCTTTTGCATCAGCAGTATCTATCCTCCATAATTTCATCTTCATTTTTCTCTGCATGGTATCCATTGTCATCTGACATATTACTGATATCATTTATCATATGTGTCCATCCATGAGAATGAAAGTCCTCACCTTAAGGTGAGGAATTCATTTGCTTTTCTCTTCATTGCAGCCTAGGACTTAAGACAATAGCAACTATACTGTAGGTCCGACTTATATATCTGTTGTGTGAACAAATAAATATATAAGTGCTAAGGGAACAAATCAGACTTTGTTTTTTTGCTATTTTCATCGGTTTGACTAAAATCACCATTGTTTAATATTCCAGCAAGAAGCCTCTATTAGTCATGCAAGAGATTGCTCTGAGATGGCTGATTAAACATTTCATTTCCAAAACCAAATTCTTGTCCTTGGGTCACTATTTTCAAACATTCTTACAGGCCTTTTGAAAGAACTCCACGTAGATTATTATTTATTCTTTTCATTACTTCATGACATTCTCAAAGACCAAGTAAAAAACACATGTCAAAGCAATTTCTCCCTGTTTCTTCTGATTAAAATCAATATTCCTCCTGCTCTTAACAGCAGTAAAAATCAACACAACAGTTTCTGTTAACTCAATAGGATGTCAAGTGATATCTTGGTGTATTGTTACCAGCAGGGATATCAACAGAATACTACTAACAGCCTATAATCATTGCTGTTTTTATTATCTACAAAATGTCATGTGTGCATATGGCATTTCACAAAACAACACAGTGAAAACAAGGACCCTGTCTCGAACAGTTTAAAGCTTATTTAGACAAAGAACAAAAGAATAGGGAGGCAAAACTTGAGAGGAGGGCCTGCTGTTGCCAAGAAAAGAATACAATCGATACAAGTGCAGGGTGGTAAGCTCCATTTCTCTTCAGTGACAACAAAACTGCACTCTGTTCCTGGGATCACAAACAGCAGCCATAGTCTAACAGATTTCTTGAAATGTTATCCATGGAGAAGATAGCTCAGAATGTGTCCCCCTGTTAGAAATAACATACACACCCCATCACCACCACCACCACCACCACCAATAATTACTCAAAATAGCTTGTGATATTTTATTATTTTAAAAAGTATTGACTGCAGGCTGGGAAGAAGGCTCAGTGGATAAGGTGCTCACCCTGTAAGTGTGAGTAGCTGAGTTTGGATCCCCAGAACTCATGTAAACGCAGATGCCGTAGTGCTAGCTTCTGTAATCTCAACACGCCTGCAACAAAAGGGAGTTAGAGAGACGGGAGAATCACTCAGAAGCTCGTGGGTCAGCCAGCTGAGAAAATGCAACAGTGAACAATGTAAGACCCTGCTTGTAACGAAGTGGAAGGCAAGGGCCAATACTTGAGGTTGTCCTCTCACCTCCACACTCAGGCTATAGCATGCACACACCCATGCTCACCCTCTCACACAGGAATATGCACTCACACACACACACACAATCACACACTCACACACACTCTCACTCACACACATACACACATATACACTCATACACACACATATGTACATACACTCACACACACACCAGCATTGACTAGGAAGAGCTAAGCTGATAGTCATAGGCCATATTTAATCAAGCTGAAGTTTCTTTAAGGAAGTTCTTTGACTATTTTTTTTAAGTTTAGAGAAATTGTATTAGATGACAGATAAAAACTTAAGAGAAGGGAGGAAGGCAAAGCTCTCACCTAAGGAGACAAGAGGGGATTTCCAGAAATGGAAAAAGCCTCAATTTTTATTTCCGATGTTTACTTTGGTGCATTGCATACATTTCCTTGAGAGGAACTCCTTGTACTTCGGAGATTCCAGGCTAACATTCTCTCTCCTATTTTTTCACTCTGAAATTTCAAAATGTTCCTTAAAAATGTATTCACTACTGGTATCCCGTCTTCTTATTTCAGAACTTTTATTATTTGACTTCTTTTATAATGTATCTTTTAGTTTATTTCAATAAATCTTAGGTGGGTGGATCAGAAAATCCTTGGGCTCAGGAATTCCTCATTCAGGAATCAGTTAGAATTCTTGTCACTTCCCTTTCTATTAGTCTGTGCATCTGTCCATGACAAAGTCAAACTGAATATACCTGCAACATGGCTCTGAATTCTACCTTCTCCTTTTATCTTCATGATCATCAACTTTGTCCAGAGGATGAAAGGTCACACACAAAAGGGAAAACATTAACAGTAGTAATATGTAACGTGCTGCTGGGGAGACAGCTTAAGTCAGTAAAGTGCTTACTGAACAAGCATGGATACCTGTGTTCAGATCCCCAGCGCCCACATAAAGCAGGGTTCAGCAGCTTGTGCAATCACAGCATGTGCGGGTAGAGACAGGAAGATCCCTAAGGCTTGCTCGTCTACCTGCATCAGTGAGCTTCGTGTTCACTGGGAGAACGTATGGAGAGGCACTAAGGAAGACAGCCAGTGCCAACCCCTCGCATCCACATCCGTGCACACCCGTCCATGAACATGTACATATGCACAACTAGCAATAATAAATTAACCTTTTATTCTTCTACTTCACAATACTCAGCAACATAAGCAGCAATTTTAAGGAGAAAAATATTGCTACTTTACCATTCTGTGCAAGAAAATGTTCTCCTTAACACCAAAAAATAAATGGCAGAAAGTTAACCTAAAGTATGCAGAACTCTCAAAACATTGAAACTCAAAGGTAGTGAAATATGTCACCTGGCCATCATTCAAAAAAAAATGATTTAAAACTATTTAAACATTCACTTCAAATACTAAGAATTAATCACTGTACAAATATATAAATGTATTCATAAAAGGGAGTAATGATAATGAAATTGAAAACCTAAACAAACTAGACAGCACACCTACTTGTGTGCATGAATGTACAATCACATGCATGTACATTTAATATATATACATATCCACATATACTACATATATTAGATATATACATCGCTACTTACATGCATGTGAATGCCTAGAGAATAGAAAGATAACAAGTGTCTGATAACAAAAATAATGGATATGAAGGGCAGAGATGTTAAAACTACAGACAACGAAGACTTCAGAAGCCCTTCTGAATGGTGACAAGCCTTGAAAAGAGAAAACACTCAACCATGACAGAGACCGTCCCCACAAGGACATGAATAAGACTGAGCTTCACCCACAAAGATTCATAGAGACAAGTAAAGTCTAGAAGGATATATAGTAGGAGGTTAATACTGGTGAAGTCAGAAGGGACAGCATACAGGTAATTTTTATTGCCTTCGTATATGAACTTACTTTCACAATAAAATATACAGCTTTAACAATCAAAACTCATAAAATATGAAGCTAGTTTCCAAAGAAAAGAACAATGGAACTCAAGAATGAAATGGATACATGACAAATATGGAAATAACTAAAATCTTTAGATTCTTAAGTGTTGAAATATAATGAAAATTTCAATCACTCTTAAGTCCTAGATGTGTTGGGATCTATGTGGGTAATAAGAAAAAAAAAAAAAAACATAAGCTTGTCTTGCAAGTATCTTTTAATTTATTCTATAAGAACTGGTATATGCCAACAAAGAAGTACATTTCTGATTTGGAATCTCATTTCCATATGAAAATAGCACATAGATATTTGCATTTCATCTTTTCCTTAAATCTTGAACTTCAAAGCCTTGAAGCAATTTCAACACATCTAAGGAGGAACAAAGGTAATCACCAGCATGTCACCCAAAATCAGAAACAGAAGTAAGTTTTTCAGGGAGAAACAGAATTCTTGATCAGAATTAGATAGTTCTTAAAAGTAGCTTCCAAGACACATTTGAATGTAAGAAGAAGTCTGGAAGGTAGCACACAAGCTTTTGCTTCGCAAAGATCATAAAATACATACAGAGCATAAAATAAGTTACTCTGGGTGCCCAAGAGTAGTCACCAAATTATGATTTTATTCTTCTACCGCACTTCAAGGAATTCATTAGTCAAGAGCACAACTGAAGATAAGTATTTAGTATTAAGAGCACTGGTATACGTTTTATTTATGAGCTTAAAAATCAGTAATTTTTAACTCACAGAAACTGGAAATCGATATTTCAGACTAAACTAATGATTTTCCACTTAAATAAATTTCTTATTGCAGATAAATATAGCTGTGTGAACTAAATAATGATAATGAATGTTATGTTAGATTGCTCAACATCACACAAAAATAATGGTGAGAGTATTACAGATTAGATTTTTATTTCAACCAAAACTTTTAGTAAGCTCCATTTAAAAATCACAATATACTAAACATGTTAATTCTAAATACGTGAGTATAGTAATTATGTGTCACTAGAAATTTATTGATAAATATTTTTGTAGAAGCAAGAATAATTTTCTTAAAATATAACATTCATAGCAGCAGTACTTGCTCAAATTTATTCAGTGATATTGCAATGCATGGCACTAGCCATGGTTTTCCTGACCAACTGGCAATGATTCTTTAACTTTGTAGACAAAATTCATTGTCTCTAATTTTATTTTTTGCTACTTTCATACCTGTTACTTGCTCTATGTAATGAAATAGAGTGTTAGTAACCAAGTATCTAATATTAAAATACAACTTATCAATGTTCATAGAAAGCACTATATAGAAAAAAAAAATCTTAAGACCTCACCACTGGGGTCTGATTTAGTAAACTAAAATTAGGACCCAGATAAGGCATCTAAAATCTCAAAAGCACCTCAGAAAATCTTAACTGAACAGGTTTACTAAAAGTTTTGTAAGTCCTTGTAGATCATTGCTCTGGCTACACGACTTCATGTGATCATATTGAAGCTTTCAGCGTGCTTCATGCAAGTCAGTGTACTTGATTTTGTCTCACTCCATCCAAGGAGCTTCCTATTGTCACTCCTTAGCCTTTTCTGCTCTCGACTTCACATGCAAACTATCTTTAAAAATATTTGTTTATTTTTATTTATTTATTTGAGAGAGAGAGAGAGAGAGAGAGAGAGTGTGTGTGTGTGTGTGTGCGCACACCAGGGCCTCCAGCCACTGCAAACGAACTCCAAAAGCATGTGTCACCTTGTGCATCTGGCTTATGTGGGTCCTGGAGAATCGAGCCTCGAACCAGGGTCTTTAGGCTTCACAAGCAAGCACTTAACTGCTAAGCCATCTCTCCAGCCCTCATATACAAACTATCTTGACAAGACTCCTTATGGAGTTCTGAACAATACTGTGAATGTCTTCATGTGTTCTCTTACAAACTCCACAAAGCAGAGATTTTTGTCTTACACCCCCTAATCATACTTCTACTACTTCCATATCCAAGACCATTTTTCTTCACCATCTCTTCTTTTCTCATAGCTGAATGTCTCAAGACTTTACCATTCTGGATCTCTCAATTTTACCATGAATACTTGATTCCAGGACCCCATGGCTTTACATGATGCCCTCAACATTCTGTGCTTAAATAAAACCAGTGTTCTTCTCTTAGTATGGTGGTTTGATTCAGGTGTCCCCCATAAACTTAGGTGTTCTGAATGCTAGGTTCCCAGCTGATGGAGATTTGGTAATTAACACCTCCTGGAGGCAGTGTATTATTGGGGGCAGGGCTTATGGGTGTTATGGCCGGTTTCCCCATGTCAGTGTTTGGCACACTTTCCTGTTGCTATTCTCTACCTTATGTGGGAAGGGGGTGGTGTCCACACTCTGCTCATGCCATCGTTTTCCCCTGCCATCGCAGGAGCTTCCCCTCGAGCCTGTAAGCCAAAATAAACCTCTTTTCCCACAAGCTGCTCTTGGTTGGATGATTTCTACCAGCAATGAGAACCTGACTACGACACTTAGGCTGGAACTTTTATTCCAATGGAAGCTGAACATGTGCTTAGAACCCATGTACATGAGGAAAAGGAGGTAACTCCTGGATTGTCTTGGCTTCCTGCTGTGCACCTTCAAATCACTCACTCCACCTGAATGTGAGAACACTTCTGCTTTGTTTCCCATGTCATCAGACTCTACTGACTTCTCCCTCTCCCATGATGTCATTTCAAAATCACTGCACACTCATTGCTAGCTCACTATCCAGTCAATCTAGCCTAATTGCTAAGTGCCAAACCAATGAGAAACCCTGTCTCAAACAAGAAGTGGATGGCATATGTAAGGAACAACACCAAGGTTGTCCTCTGGCCTAAACACACACACACACACACACACACACACACACACACTTGTGCATATGCACCCACACACACACGTTCACCTGCACACACAAACACACACATACACTTTAGCACACAAAACTATATCATAAACAGTATCATCAGCCAGATGTCTTAGACTTCTGAAACAAGAAACTTTGTAGCCAACTCCTGGCCACAGCATCTTAAAGAGCAGTGGTCTTGTCTTACCTCCGCCACACTTTTTCTTCTGATTTGATTTCTGTTATCTCAGTCATGTCCTTAGGTTTGATTTCTTTTATATGTTAATAACTAGTAAATCTATCTTTTAATGTATAATGTTTCCTTAAACTATCAATATATGTAGATCTCCATGCTACAAAAAAAAACACTATATTCAGTTGACTCACAAGCACTTTAAATAAATTCACAGTCAAAGCACAAATCTAATTTTTTCTTCTATCTTTAAATCCTTTTTTTTTTTTTGTTTTCAAGGTAGGGTTTCACTCTAGTCCAAGCTGACCTGGAATTCACTATGCAGTCTCAGGGTGGCCTCAAACTCATGGTGACCCTTCTACCTCTGCCTCCTGAGTGCTGGGATTAAAGGTGTGTACCACCACACCCGGCTTAAATCTATTCTTATTTTTAAGGTTTCTATCTATATTAATACTGATACTACTAGCCATCAATTAACCAAATTCCTGAAAATTATCCTTAGACTCCCCTACTCAGTCACCCTTGGTGCAACCACTCCAGGGTTCTGTGCACTTGACCAACCAAAGAAGCCTGGATTCTCCTCTTCCTACCTGTCACCTGGTTTATAACTCAACTCTCACTTTCACAGTCACAGTAGATTCCAAACATGATGATTCTAAAACCAAGGGTTAGTCCGTGTTCAAGTTTAACATAAAGAGTATTCAGCTCCTTCCTCAGAAATGCTGCTCAGGTGCCTGGAATCATCTTCATTAATAAATCACTCCTTGCAACTGACTCCAGCCCCACAACCAATCACACTTTGGGAGACACTGAACGGCCTGGTTTTCTTGCATTTGTTACCCCTTTTAACTCTACTTTCTCACTAGTGACAATGTAGCCTCCCATTCCATCCAAAGATCATGTCACAGTCCCACATTTTTCCAATGTTCTAGTGATGGTCTAAAGTCTTTGGTTGCAGATAGGGCAAAATCAATTAAAAAATGCTTAGGCAAAGGAAAAACTATATGTGGGCTCATGAGCTAGAGATATAGATTAGTGGTTAAGGTGCTTGCCTGCAAAGCCTAAGTACTCATGTTTAATTCTCCATGTCCTACGTAATCAGAGACGTACAAGGTGAGGCAAGCTCAAGGTTGAACATGTGTAGAAGGTGACGCAGGTATCTGGAGTTCAATTACAGTGGCTAGTGGCCCTGATGTGCCAATGTGCCAATTCTCTCTCTCTCTCTCTCTCTACATATATATATATATATATATATATATATATATATATATATATATGTATTTCTCTCTTGCATAAAAAATGCCCAGTCCATTGGGCTTTCCTAAAAAAAAAATCTGGGTTCATATATAGGTTATGGGAAGAGAAGCATTTTTACTAGTCTTACCACCTCAATGGCATGAAAGACCTTCACATTCTGGTCCCCACCACTGTCCTGAAGGGAACTCTGTGCTTCAGTTGTGAAGTTTATTCCTGCTCTGTTCCTCCATTGTGCATTTCACAGTGGAATTCCCACATTGTGCTGATTTCTTTGAGGAAAGAAGACAAAGTCCCTCTCATCTTTATATCTTTAGCTCTTGCAAAATGCTTAGCATAAAATAGGCACTCTCTAATGAATTAATGGCTGTATAATGATATGAATCAATTCCAAGAATAAAAGCCAGACACTGGGTCCCTGATCAAGTCTCCTCCACTGGTGACTTGAATGGAGAATGTTTTTTCTCCCTTTGCCTTCCAGGCCCATCAAGGCAGACAGATCCCAAATTCTTCTGCCAAAGCTGCATGTAGCTGGAAAAGATACAAGTCTGGTGGTCCAAAGTTCCAAAACTGTGTCTTCCCAGTACAAATATATAATTATACAGAAAGCTTCATTTCCAAAATAACATTTTCATAGTAATATTTTGGGCACCTTATATAAATGTTGTTTGTATGACATAGTAACTTACAATTATTTCTATGATGCTAAAAGAATATGCTTTAAGTAAACATCAAGTATCTAACAAATACTTCTTGAATTGAAGATTTCTTTCCAAAAGTGTTTATTTGCTTATGTTCATCAAATTTTCTTAGTGTATCAAATGGCATTTGTAATATATGTTATTCTCAAGATAAATGCAATCAACTCCATAGTAGTTCATCCTTGCCTGGACTTTATGAACTATTATGGTATACTAAAAGGTAACTACTCAGGATGTAACAATCTATTTGAAAAACACAGGTACAATACATTTTTCTCCCAGCCATTGATAGATATCAACAACCAATGCCTATTAGCAACCACATAAAGGACCATTAAAGTAACTTGTTTATGAACATCCCAAGAATGGTTGCCTTAACCATTTGTGACTACTGTGAGAAATATTTTTGTGAGTGTCAACCAGAGTATTCCAGACTCAGAAGACACATATGATGTACACATATAAAAAAATTTAAAGGAATTATGGGTACACCTTTCAACCCCAAAATTCATAAAGCATGATGACAGGCTGGAAACTGAGGCAAGAATAGATGTTGTGACAGAATCTTTTTCTGTTGAGGATGCCCTAGTTTTTCCTTTTAAAACCCTCCACTGACTGAATGAGGTCCACTTACATTCATCTCTCTCTCTCTCTCTCTCTCTCTCTCTCTCTCTGTCTCTCTCTCTCTCTTTTGCTCAAAGTCAGCTAATAGCAGCTGCAAATTGTATGTACAATATACTTTGCAGCAAGGCTTGATTAAATGACTGGGCACTAGGACCTTGCCAAGGTTACCTGAAAATTAACAATCATGTTGTTGCTAGCACGGACACTCAGAATATTGTTACTTTTCAGAATCTGGTCCTCAGAGTTACTTGTTTGAACACATTGATGCGGCCAGGAAAATATTATTCTCTCTTAATTTCCTTTATTTTTCCTTCTGATTTTAAATTTAAACCCTAACTTTAAATCTTCCTTTTTTTCTGTTTGTTTTCTGAGGTAGGGTCTCACTCTATCTGAGGCTGACCTGGAATTCACTATGTAGTCTCAGGGTGCCCTTGAAGTCACAGTGATCCCCCTACCTCTGCCTCCGAGTGCTGGGATAAAAGGCATGCGCCACCACACCTGGCTTTTTAAATCTTCCATTTTTAAGATGCATGTGGTAGCCCATGTCTGAAACCCTGGCATCTGAGAAATGAGGCAGGAGGATCCGGCCAGCCTAGGCTACATGAGACTCAACAACAACACACCTTCAGTTGTCAGGCTTAAGGCCTTTTTAATTCTGGTGAAAAGGGTAAAAGAACCTCAGGTTGTTAGGCTACTTGCTGGGGAGGAGGGCAGGAAGACAGAGGAGAGCGGGAATAAAAAGATGACTAAGGAGAAGGAGCAGAAAGGAGAAGAGGGGAAGGGGGAGAAATGTCACCCTTCAGGAAAGAACAAAGGACTTCCAAAGCCTGGAATTATAAATAATCTCTTGCTCATTGACAGGCTCCCAAATTTTGAAAGTAAGAATATACTTATAAATTTTCCAAGTAGGTACCACAAAAAAACACGGTGGCTATTAAATTATGATTCTTATCCATATCATAATTTAAAACCACAAGCCAGAAACTGCCTTTATTCACTGCACCAAACTCATTAATGGATGATGGTGACATGAGTGTGTTTTGTGTGTGTGTGTGTGTGTGTGTGTGTGTGTGTGTGTGTGTGTGATACAGGAATGACAACAGTAAGCCAGTTGTTTTCAACCTTTTTTATTTTCTTCTTTTAAACTCTCACATAGAAAAAGAGTCAAGCCGGTGTTTTCCAGTATATGAAAAATCCATGCATTGAAATCATCAAAATATTTTTTTTTGAATCAAATCAAGAGTGAGTTTTATCTGGTTCTCATCTTTGATTCTAGATACGTCAGTCTGGATAGGATACAGCCTCTGTGCTTCCTCCAGGCTTCTCTGGATATCAGAGGACAACATTGGCTTGCTGTCTTCTTCCATTCTGCAAGCATGTATTGAATGAGCCAGTGCAAGCCACACTCTGTCAGGTATCACATGGTGGACAGATAAAGATAATAAGCCCAGACTCAACCAACCTAAAAATCTGACTGGCAGACGCGCATCTAAACATCTAAGCTTTGTATAAGAAGAATGAAATAAAGGCTGCACGTAAAGATATAAGCAAACGGTTGCCGCCACCCAGAAGAAAGAGCATTTAACATGAGAGGGAAAAAAAAACTTTGAAGTAGGAATTTTCATAGCACCTTTAAGAACGTCTATGAAGAGAACAAAGCAGGTGACCGCCCCAGAGGGAGACAAGCATGACCGACCACGTGTGTTCAGGGAACACTTACTGTTCCAGTGTGACTGGGAATGACAGTGAGTGAGAGCCCTGAGGAGCCTCTCTTGATTAATGTACTTCAGGTTCCAGAATAACTATTCCCACAGCTGTCCCTTCCCTTAATCCAAATATTTCTAGAAAGCAGAAATTTTCACTTTCTATATACCCCATATATCCCAACATAGGGATATCCCTTCTCATAGGCAACAGTGCTCAGAAACAATCACATAGGAACAAGCAAAAATGCCCACAAGATTCAAGACCAAACAGTGAAAATTACCTCAGAGCTTTCCCTTCTAGCTCATCTTCGGAGCATTTCTCTTCTTTTAGAAGTAAGATGAGCTACCATAGGCCCTACAAAGTGCATGGCAGAAGAGCCACATTGCCAGGACAGGAAGCAGACGGGAACATGGGAAGGCTTATTCTAGATAAAGTTCAAAAGACCCTAAGGAGAGAGCCACCCCATCATACCTCAAAAGGGCTCCGGCTGAAACTAAGAAAACTTCAAGAAACAAGCAAGGGGGCTGTTTTTCCTGATGAACCGGACACCAGCACAAGGGGGAAGGAGATCAGCATAGAGAAAAATCAACTCCTACCAAATCAGAGAGCCAGAGCCTCAGAGGCCCTCAACACCTCATCACTGAAGCAGACCAAAAATGAACCCAACATGGCTCAGGGAAATTTTGCGGAAGAGGGGGCGGAAAGAATGTCAGAGTCACATGTTGGGTCATGATATGCAGAGACATTTAGCTTACCCATAACTGTGGGCTAACTCCACAATGCATGACCCGTATACCTCAACAAGGAGGGGCCAAGGGGAGGGGGTAGGTCACGGATGAGCCTAATAATGGTACCAAACTGACTGTATTTGCTGAATACAGAACTGACTAATAAAAAAATAAATAAATAAAAAAAAAAAAAACAAAAGCAAAGGCGAAAGCAACTTATATGAAAGGAGCTGCACTCTGGAAATTTAGTGTGGTATGCCATTTGGGAAACAGTTTCTGTTCTGTCTGGATGTCTATCTTATTGCCTGTGATGATTAAATTGCATTTAATTATTTCTGACATAAGGAGTATTTGGTTTAACTAACCCTTTAAGCAATTGAAGCTTCTTATGCTTAAAACCATGGCATTGTTCTTCATTTGTCCCTTTTTAATATTATAGTTGAATATTATAAATTTAATGTTTGTAAAATGTAATAAAATTTTTGGATCAATTTGGAAAAAAAAATGTAACTTCTCCATGTAGGCTATATATAATCTTTTGTCAAATAATCATGATTAAAATAAATAAATGCAAGCAACATTATGTAATAAATTCCTTTGTTTTGCAACTCTTCCAAAAAAAAAAAAAAAAAGCTTTCTGCTATGGTAATAAATATCTGAGATACATTAGCTTAAGAATAAAGGTATATTTTATTTCACATTTGGGAAGTTTCAGCCCATGGTCATTTGCCTCATGGCTCTAGGCCCACAGGCAGGCAATGAAAGCAAAGGGTAGAGGAAGCTGCTTGCTTCACAGCAGCCAGGAAGCAAAAAAGCCCATCTGGGATCCCAATATCCTCATCATGGGCCAGCCTGTGAAGCAAGCTCCAACTGTTCAAGGTTCCAACCCCGGCCAGTAGCACCCTGGGCTTGCAACCAAGCCTTTAGCATATGAGCCTTCCAAAGACGCTGATTCAAACCATAGCAAATCTTGAACCAGGAATTGGGTCCTGGATGCTGAAAAAAGAAAAGAAAAGAAGAAGAGGAGAGGAGCAGAAAAGAGAAAGAAGAGAAGAGAGGAGAGGAGAAGAGAAGAGAAGAGAAGAGAAGAGAAGAGAAGAGAAGAGAAGAGAAGAGAAGAGAATTCAACTCTCACCTTAACTTCTTGAATAACTCAGGTTGAAAAGCAAATCCTAAAGGAGCCCTCAGAAGAGGCTACCCTCCCTGCTCCCCCCATTATAGAGAATTTCTGTTGTTTTCCCTCCCAGAATCAATTTTCACCTTATTCTAGGACCATTCCCCAGATTGTCTTTTAGGCAGCCAACTCTCACAACTTAGAAATATCTGAGAAAATGAAATTAGTTGTGTGCTGCTGGATAAATGGAGGGCAGGTATGAACTACTTTAAGGCGTGGTATGAATTGAAGGTAATATCCTACTGGAGAAATATGTCATTACACAGTATTTTGCCTTTGCATTTATGAGATACTAATCTTGTTTTTTATCCCCCAGAGTTGCATTAATTGTTATTTATAGGATAACCTTGTAAAAATAATGCTGTGGAACAAAAATAGAAATTTGTCCTCAAAGAATAAACTATGGATTGCTCTCTCTGCCCTCCATATGCCTATTGTTAAGGAGAAAACGAAGCCATGCCTCTTAGAACTTCCTTCATCCTGTTGTTCCAATGGAAATTTCACACCATATTTTTTTATGAGACAGAGAATTGGCATGTCATGGCCCCTAGACACTGTAATTGAACTCCAGATGCATGCGCCACCTTGTATGTATATGTCACCTTGTGTGCATGTGCCACCTTGTGCATCTGGCTTATGTGGGATCTGGGAAGTAAAACATGGGTCCTTAGGCTTTGCAGGCAGGTGCCTTAACCACTAAACAATCTCTCCCGCCCCACACCACATTTGTAACACCATAGCTTTAACCCTGAAATGATTGCCAGGGCATTTTTCTTGAGATGTCTTATTAGTGTCTTCTCTCCAGCCCCATATAATAGCTTTTTTAATGCACACCTCCTGTCTCTGATAATGGTAAAAATAAATAAGGAAAATAATGTTTTCATCTTAACTGTTGTTAGCCTCTTTTCCCACTTCCAGAAGATGAAAGACAAGGCAATTTATACCGTCCCTTCTACTCTAACAGCCCTTGATTTGAACTACACTAAGGGTTTCAGATGGCAGCGCTATTAAGTGGAATGACCTTTCACCCTGCATGCCCATTTAGCGATAACAACAGCTGTGGTTTAAAGTGTAGATGAATGTGGCACAAGAGAAGATGGCATGCTGTCACTGGGACTTGTAGGTGGGACTCGAAGGGCTGAGATCACTGTACAAGGGGAAATGAGATCCTGTGAGCAAATCGACTAGCTTTCATATGTAGTGAGTTAAGTCTGGGACAGGAAGGGCCCCAATCTCTCCTATAAATGTTAAGCAGTTCTTAAAAATCCCATGACATGGAAACCCATAACCATAATGACACTCCCTAGAAATCTCATAAAAACAAACCAGTCCTTTGTCATTGTCTTCCATTATCATATGAGTGGTTCATGAAATTTGAAGTTGATAGTAATGGTCTCATAACACAGATAAAATATATCAAAATGAGAAAGGTAAAACAAAATAAAAATCTAGAGCACACACCTAGCATCTTAAAAGACCGTACTTTTTTTTTTTTTTTTTCCTTTGGTTTTTCGAGGTAGGGTCTCACTCTAGCCCAGGCTGACCTGGAATTCACTATGGAGTCTCAGGGTGGCCTCGAACTCACGGCGATCCTCCTACCTCTGCCTCCCGAGTGCTGGGATTAAAGGCGTGGGCCACCACGCCCGGCTGAAAGACCGTACTTACAACTAATCGTTGGAGTTAATTATTCTGACATACGCTGTTTATGAATATTAGTATGTATGAAATGGTCACTAAATACAGGTTACAACTTGAGTGTGGACAAATCATGTGAGACATTACAATAAAAATATTCTTTCTGCTATTACTTATATTTACCTGGGGATTTCTTTTAAATGGAACGAGGTTTCCTTCCAAGCTTATCAAGAATGCAGCCATCCTTTTCACTACTTCTGTTGCCTCTTCTCTGGACAAAAATCACCATTTGATCTCACCTGATTACAGCAATAGCCTCCAACTTATACATTTGACTTCCTCCTGGGTCCTCCACAGCTCTTTGCCCCACAATGGCTACAGTTGTGCTTTTTAAAATGTTAAATTAAGCCCAATGTGGTGGCATATGCCTTTAATCCCAATACTCAGGAGACTGGGGTAGAAGGATCACTATGAGTTCAAGACCAGCCTAGTGCTACAGAGTGTGCTCCAGGTCAGGCTGGGCATAGTGACACTGTGCACTGAAAGAAGACAAAGACAAAGATGAAGAAGAACAAGAAGAAGGAGAAGGAGAAGAAGAGGAGGAGGAGGAAGAGAAATTGGGGGAGGAGGATGGGATGAGGAAGAGAGGAAGAAGGAGGAGAAGAAAAGAAGGAGGTGGAGGAGAAGATGGAGAAGAAGTAGAAGTTAAATTACTCACTTTCTCCCATTCATTGGTGCTCATATTTGACAATGAAAACTCAAGTCTTTACCTAATGACTATCTATAAGGACATAACCAAAGATTTTTGGACATGAAACACCTCAGGCCCCTCCCTAAGACTACCAAATTATAAAGTCTGGTGGTGCTGCTCAGACAAGTTTTTATGCCGCCTCACATACAAGTCTAGTACATGAGAACCTCACCATCACAGCACCAGGCCTCCCCAACCTCTCACTGTCTCCTGAACATCTCCTGTTACTCTCCTCTTTATTTGCTTTGCCCAGTTCCACATCAAACATGCCCAAAGCTCAGGTCCTTTGCATATGTCGTCAATTCTTCCCAGAAAACTTTCTACTGATATTACCATAGATTGTTCCCTCACAGGCCTTAGTACTCAATACAAATGCTAGTTAGTTTATATGGAAGTCTTCCCGGGCTACTCCTAGAAAAAGTAAGCCCTGCCTCCAAAACTCCTTTTGCTCTTTGCCTGGCTTCATCTCCTCTGCATTTCTTAATCCTGATATATGGTACTTGTCTATGCATAGTCTATCTCAATGCTAGAACATGTAATCTCCATGAAGATGGAGATTTTTTTTACAAATAACCAACGTTGAGAACATTTCCTTACATGAAATAGACACTTCATGCGTATTTACTTAATGAATAAATTCAACTCCCAGGTCTGAGGAAAAAGACAGAGACTGGACCAACATATGAAAGTAACTTAAATTCTATAAAAGTCTCCTCCTTTCAAAAGTCTATTGCTGAAGACCTCATGAAGAGAACATGCATTTTAGGGCTGGGGAGATGGTTAAGGCACTTGTCTGTGAAGCCTAAGGACCTAGGTTTGATTCCCCAGTACCCACATAAGCCAAGGTGGTGCATGTGTCTAGAGTTCCTTTGCAGTGGCTAGAGGCCCTGGCATACCCATTATCTCCCCCCACCCCCGCCTTCTTGTTTCTGTCTATCTTTCTCTAATATAGAATTCTTTAAGAAGAGAAAAATGTATTTTAACTAGTGAAAACAATATCAGAGATACATGTGTCTAATTACATAGGACACATATGTACCTCATATGACTTATACTTTTCTAAGGGGGAGATAAAGGAGGCAAGCATAAAGACTGGAAACTTGTAATATGGCCTGTGCTTATGAGTTTCTTCATTGGTAGCCACATGCAAAAGAGCTATTACAGTAGAGTAGGGCACTCCCAAATATAGGATCAAGCTGCATAAGCATTTATGTCATGTACATGACTGTAGACATCATGAGCTTGGGAGGAAGAGTGAATATATTGGACACCAGAATTAGAATCCCAAATGAATGGAACAGTAGACCAAACCTAATTATTGGAAATTTATGAAGTGAAAAGCCAAAAGGATTTAATACCTGAAAAGAAAATGAGGATTTTAGTTGACTATAAATAGTATAGTGTTACACACCCACTGGAAAATTTCTGGAGAATACCCATGATGATTTGAAGAAGGTACTTACAGAAACAAGGAAGATACCATCATTCCCTTGATTGTTCTAATAAAAGTAAGGCAGCATTCTAAAAGAACATCATTGACCTGAAGAGAATGGATCATAGTGAAAATAAGACACAAGTCACTCAAATACACTGGTTAAGAAATCTAGAATCTGGGCTGGAGAGATGGCTTAGCAGTTAAGGCATCTGCCTGTGAAGAGTAAAGACCCTGGTTTAATTCCCCAGATTCTCCAGGACCCATGAAAGCCAGATGCACAAGGTGGTGCATACATCTGGAGTTCATTTGTGAAGGATAGAGGCCCTGGCATGCTCATTCTCTCTCTCTCTCTTTCTCTCTCCCTCTCCTTCTCTCTCTCTCTCAAATAAATAAATAAATAAAATATTTTCAAAAAGAACTGAAGAAATCTAAATATTTACCCAGAAGAGAAACTTAATAGATGGCTTTTGATAAAAAAAAAAAAACAGGGAGAAACATTGATGGTACCTTCAATAATATAAAGTGTTACTATATAAAAACAGAATTAAATTTTTTCTATGTGATCTGAAGGGGAAAAAACACTAATATTTAACTGGTAAATTTCCAGGTTTGTGAGTTGACTCTGATAAACAAAGAACTAGCTAGCCGTTCAGCTGTCCAAAATTAATATGAGTATGTAAAGTCTGGCCAAACTCCAGGTCACCAGTTCTCCATCTATACAACTGTATCCTCCTGCTCAGTCTCCATCACTTGAGCCTGAGTTAACCATGTAATAATATGCAGAAACGTTTTGTGTTCTCCTATCTAAAGTCCTGAAAGCACATCTCATGCTCTTGGGATAAAATCTTAACTTTCTCATACCTCTACATTTTCAACATTTTGTGTCACACTCCCCTTTTATATGCTGGACTTCAACAGGACATGGTTCCCTCGCCATCATACTTGAGCTCTTGGAAACCTCTCTATGTACAACACAGTGAGTTCCCTGAGTGCCTGAGTAAGTGGTTCTTGTTCCTTGGTTCTCAACTGTGACACAGAGCTCAATAATCTCTATCCAGAGACACTTCTCTGGCTACCCAAGCAAAAGTTACTCCTCCTAGTTAAATAATCAGAAAAGAACAAAATCAAGAGGTCTTTTTAAAACTTCATTCAGAGTACCTAACTCCCCTGCTCAAAATCCTCCAACTTTAAAAAAAAAAAATGAGAACTGAGGGGCTGGAGAGATGGCTGCATGGCTAAGGTGCTTGCCTGCAAAGCCTAACAACCTGGGTTCAATCCACAGTGCCCATGTGAAGCGAGATGCACAGAGTGGCACATGTATCTGGAGTTCATTTGCAGTGGCTAGAGGCTCTGGCATGCCCATTCTCTCCTCTCTCTGACTCCATCTTCTTCTTTTTGCAAATAAATAAATAAATGTCTTAAAATTTGAGAACTGTGTTGTATGAATATATTGCATATTGGGCATTGACAATGGTCATAGTACCATTGAATTATTCTCTTATATTCCTTCTCCCCTGCCCCCATTCCACTGAGGTCCTCCTCGGTGGGGTTATCAGTATTCCCTGTGGGGTTCATGAATGCACCAGTCATCTCTGTGGTCATCAAAAAGTTTTCTAAATGTCCATGTTTATCCAATGGCTTTTTATCACATTTAGAACAAGATCCTCTTCCTTCCCCATGGTCTGAAAAGCTTAGGGATCTGACCCCTAAAAACTCCATCACTCAGTATCCTCTGGCCTCTCTACCAGTGCTTCAGCACTTGAGGCAGACTTCTAGCATTCCGTCATTTGCTTTTGCAAATTCTTCTGTCTGGAAAAAAATTTGCCACATACTTACATGTGTTGATCCCTTACTTCCAGAAGAATCCCACTTGATGGTCATCACCTGAGAAAGTTTCCCACACCACCCACCACTCTATCTAACTTGCGCCCCCTCCCACCTTGCACTTTTCTAATCATCATTTCCTACCTAATTTCACCCTAGACAATTTTGCTTGCACACTGTTTTTACCCTCTATGAATAATAAATACAACCCCCAGGAGAGACTCTAACTTGCCTTATTGTCTGTATGCCTAGCACTTAGACCAGTGCCAACACAATACATGAAACTCATTAAATTTTAACATAATCAATGAATGCATCACCCTGTTTTTCTATATAGCATTCTGTACTATCTGAAATTTATCTCACTTATTTCATTTACTGTATCTCTGCTTTCTAGATAGAATATAAAATTCTATGAGACCTGGAAGTATATTAATCTTTCTCTTCACTAGAAGAGTAGGTGGAAAGAAATAACAAAGTGAGAGATTAATGTATGAACTTAGATGTCATTGAGTCTCAGAAACATGCCCTGACATCCCCATTTTACTCAGATAAAGTATTTCTTACACGTTCTCACTGTAATATCCCATGCTTTCTTTGTCATAGGGCTTGTGCCTTACATTAGTGCTTGTTTTATTGGCTCTATTTCCTTCTAGCCTATAGGCTCAGAGAACTCAGAAACCAGGTAATTTTCTTCACCAGCCACAACCCCAGAGCTTACTATCAGTGCTTAACACAAAGATACATGCATAGGAGGAGTGATGAGTGCATTCATGCAAAGACGGGACAGAAAGGAGGATGCAACAATAGAAGAAAACATAAACATTTTTTCAGGCTTTAAGATGTGCTTCAGGGTCATGTTGAGATGGTTACTGAAGTCTCCAAGTTTTCCCCAAAGTAACACTTCAGCTGTAACAAATAGGTTTGCAAATGAATGTTCTAAGTGGACCCTGAGAAACCAATTGGAGTCCAAGGATCCACTTGAGTTTTGTCAGGTATTTATGACAGGGCAAGGTTCATATGAGTGCCAGGGATATACCAAGCCCTGTGTCAATGATATGAAAGTAGTTCAAATATTTTGCCTAGAGGCTCTGAGGAAAATTCTTTATATTTTCCTCTTTGAGTTAATAGTTCTTATAGTTCTCTCTCACTGTTCATATTTTTAACATATACTGTTGATAATATATATGTTTAAAACTCGATGACCACTTTATAATTATTCTGTGCAACAAATATAAAAATTTATTTTAACTTCTTATCAACACAAAGGGTTACATTATTTGAATTTAACTTTCATTAAATTATTAGTATATATAATTGATGTAAATTATCTACATATCAAGATATAGATTTAAATTTTGAACACAACTATGAAAAGTACAAAGACAAAACAAAATTATGTCATAAATACAAGAAGTTAAACTTTTGAGATTACTTTTTACTCAGGAGAAAGTTCCAGTGCATTGACTAAAGAAAGCACGTGTGTGTGTGTGTGTGTGTGTGTGTGTGTGTGTGTGTGTTATGCTGAAGATTAAACTAAGGACCTTATAGGTATCAACTATATGCTCTGCCACTGAATCAGATCCCC
This sequence comes from Dipus sagitta, assembly GCA_036346955.1. Lineage (NCBI taxonomy): Eukaryota > Metazoa > Chordata > Mammalia > Rodentia > Dipodidae > Dipus > Dipus sagitta. The sequence goes on from CM070784.1 coordinate 27,296,290, forward strand.
ATTCCTAAAAGCTACTGCATTTACCTTAAACAGGTTTTGGAATCACTGGAATAGGTAATTGTGACCAGAAACTTGAGAAAATCATGGAAAATGCCAGTCCAGGGCCTGAACAAAGACTCTTAAGTCATGATGATCAGAATATACCATAGAAGAACACGCCATGGATAAAGAGTAAGGGCTGATTCAAGGGAGAGGCTTGCACCATGGTAGGACTGTGTGCAATCTCCGTCTTAAGGATTTCCAATAAACTCATAGCCATAAAGACTAACACATATATGGAACTGTTTCTCATGCCTAAAACAAGATGACACCATGGAAACTGATTGGACCCATATGTCAAATTTATTACCAAACATCACTATGAAGAAAAGCAATTACATTGTCTTCCTGTATCATCTGAGGAAGAACTATAATTCTGGACCATTGTAGACTATAAATAAAATGAAACACGGCAGCTCAGAGATTCCTAAGTCCAGTTTGTATAGGGTCTATGTAGAACTTAGTCATTAATAAGCAAAACTACATTTCATTAATTTCCCATGAAGCCACTCAAGTTGTCCCTAATATTGAACCTAATAAGGACTGGTAAGAGAGCTGGCTAAGCTCTAGCCAAGAAGACTGGAGAGATTTGGTTGTGACTCTCTCAGATTGGCCTTTGAAAGGTGGGCATGAAGGAGGTGTGCCCCTTCCCTTGAAGACAAATTCTAGAAGAGGAAATCTCAGCAGGTGATAAAAAAAGACTAGTTTCTCCAGGGATCACCAGGGAGTTCTCCACAGCAAGCCAGGACTCCGATCATTAAGATTAGGTCTCCCGGGCTGGAGAGATGGTTTAGTGTAACTGTTTGCCTGTGAAACCTAAGGTTCAATACCCCGGTATCCATGTAAAGCCAGATGCACAAGATGGCATGTGTGCCAAGTTCATTTGCAGTGGCTAGAAGCCCTAGCATGCTCATTCTCTCTCTCTATATATATCTGCCTTTGTCTCTCTCTCTCTCTTAAATTAATTAATTAACTAATTAATTAAATATTTTTAAAAGGTTAGGCATTCAAATTTGAAAATTAGTGGGTGACAAGTGAGAATGATATAGCTGTTCCTTCACTGCCACAGGATTTACACATTCAATGTCATTCCTAAGGACAGCCTTTGTATTTCACTTAGCATGACAAAAAAAAGAGTTGTCCTCACATCCCTTTATTTCTTAATCCAAAGGTAAAGAGCTGATCATGAAAGAAAGATCACATACCAAAAATTCAGGTTTATTGTTTGAAAAAAAAATGAGCCATATCCCTGCCCCAAGCTTTTCAAGAAGTGACAGCAATGAGCTCAGCCAGGTCAACTTTGTACCAGCCAGAGAGGACCCTCTTAGATATCATGTACACCTCTCAACAGAAGGGCAGGGTGAAGGAGACCCTAAACTGTCAACTAGGTTGTGCTAATAAAGTAGGTGGGTGGGCGGGGTGGGAAGGGATATCCAGAGACATAGCTCTCCCCACAATGAGAGACTGCTACTTGCACAACTCATAACTTACAACTACATGGTGAACACCACCCATCCCACTAAGGAGGGCCCTCAGTGGAGTGAGGGCAGGGAGGAGGGAAATGATGGTAGAAACACATGATGTGTCCATACAAAGTTTCTACTTAATTGAAAAAAAAATAGGTGGGTGGAACTTGAGAAATGAAGAGATGTTGGTTCTATAGACTAATAGTTTCCCTGCCGAGTCCACAAAGAAAGAAGGTTACCTAGGCTGGAGTGATGGCTTAGTGATTAAGGCACTTGCCTACAAAGCCAAAAGACCCAGGTTCAATTTCCCAGGACTCAAATAAGCCAGATGTACAAGGTAATGCATGTGTCTGGAGTTCATTTGCAGTGGCTGAAGGCCCTGAAACTCCCATTCTCTCTATTTGACTCTCTCTAGTAAATAAAACAAATAAATTTTAAAATGCAGATATAAAAAAAGAAAGAAGGGCCCAAAGTGAATGAAACTGAACAGCAATTATTAATATGACAAAATTGTAACAACCACAGCTAAAGATGTACTTCTCCAGGACTCCCACTGAAGGAAAGTACATGGAATTTAATAGTTCACACAATTACAAAGCACAGGGATGCACCCGCTTCAAATGCTGTAGGACTTCCAGACTCTAGCTGCCGGTAGCATATGTACTTCTTTTACCGCTTCTGCTCTTCTCTTTAGTGAGGTCATTCTGTAAGTAGCCTATAGAACCTACACAGGAAAATGCCTATGAACAACTTAACCTTTCATGATTCTTACAACTCTGAACACAAAGATTTACCTAATTTTTCTGGCCCAGCTGCATGTCCTGGGCCCAGTCACTTTGGCCAGGGTCATAATGGCATAGATGGCCAGTCCTGGGCCCTCATCCTCCGACTGTAACCATATAGAATAGTAACCCCACAAACCACCGGGAGCATGGACCCTAGGATGAAGTTCTGTCCCGGAGAGAATGAGAGGAGTAGCAGTGGGGAAACAGCACTGTAGCTCTCTCAGGCACCCACAGGAACTTTCTGTGTTCGTCAGCATGTGGGCTCTCTTTTATACCAAAACCCGACTTTTGTTAGTTCCCTGCCAGACTGGTTCTGCTGGGTTTTGTCTTACAGAATCAGTACACAAGTAATAATGAGGAGGGAAAAGGGGAGAAAGACAAAATATGTGCAGGGAAGTCACTTGGAGGGACCTTGAAAACTCAGAAGCAAAGAATTGAGAATGTTAAGGAGATTAAAGGACATGTTCAAAGTATGGCTTTAGATTATGCACATCATGATAAATAACAAGGAGAGAGCTATTCTAAATTAGCTTTGAGTTTCTAAATTGTTCCTTTGCCCAGTTCAGCGGAATTCAATCTGCAACTGTGCAAACACTGCACTCTCCTGTTGGTATTTTTGCTTCCCTCACTTCCACTAGATCCACGTCTCCTTCACTAGAGTGATTATCACATACCCACTCCCATAGTACTTTGCACAGAGGAAAGACTCAGAATTGTATAGATTGAGTGAATGACAACTTCTTGGTGCACAATTTTCTGCCCTAGGGGCACCCCACGTACTTCACATTTTAAAAAATTTTATAGAAGGGAACTTTTTCAGCAAACAAGTATTCTCTTTGTGTTTTCCATACCCTCATTCAAAAGCATTTTCCTCTTTCAGCTAAAGTCAACATAGTTAATAATCATCTTTCAATATCTCAATATCAAAGTAATTCAGACTTAGAGAAGGATTTGAAACAGTGCAATCACATATTCCATTTTACAGAGAAATGAATGGGTTCCCTTTATGTTCTTTATTTACCCATATAGTTTTCATTGCCTAAAAAAAGAGCTTGAGTTCCTAAACTATTTTTATATATCACCATAAACATTACACTTTCTTAAAGATGTGCTCAATCCTTTTCTCCCCAAGCCAAAAAGCATATCTTTACCATAACATCCACACCATTCCCAGACTTATCAATACGCAAAATGTACAAGGATTATGTGGATGGTGTAATGATCTTTTTTTTTAATTTTTTTTGTTTATTTTTATTTATTTATTTGAGAGTGACAGAGAGAGGAAGAGGCAGTGAGAGAGAGAGAGAGAGAATGGGTGTGCCAGGGCCTCCAGCCACTGCAAATGAACTCCAGAAGCATGTGCCCCTTGTGCATCTGGCTAACATGGGTCCTGGGGAATCGAGCCTCGAACCGGGGTCCTAAGGCTTCACAGGCAAGCGCTTAACTGCTTAGCCATCTCTCCAGGCCTGTAATGATCTTTTTGTGTTGAAACCCTAACCCTTAATGTGTTAGTATTAAGGAATGGGTCTTTGGGAGTTAATTAATAAGTAATGATATGAAGCCTTCATGAATAGACAAAATTGTGCCCCTGTAACAGAAACCTCAGAGGGTTTTCACCCCTTTTCTACCCTGTGCTGATTCCCCAGCAAGACAGCAGACTACAACCCAGAAAAGTGGCCTCAACAAAACCTGCCTCTGCTGATACATTGACCTCAGACTTTCAGAATCCAGAACTCTGAGAAATAAATTTCTGTTTAAGCCTCTCCAACTACGGTCATTTGTTATAGCAGTCCAAAGTGACTAAGACAGGTGGTATATAAGCATAGCTTTAGCATCTGAGAAGCCTTGAGTCTTAGTCTTTGACACCATATGATTTAGCCTTGGGAAAAACTCACTTATCTGAAAATGTAATAAGACTTTACAGCTACTGGATATCTATAAGGCACAGAATTGTGAACAATGAACAAGATAAAACACCGAGCACATCCATAGACCCTGCACAAGTATTGGGATTTTTTTTTTTCACTAAACTGACACCTCTATTCATAGCCAAATAATATGTACAAAAAACTATGAAGTTGATATTTATAATTTTAGCTCATTGAAATAAACTCAGAAGTTGGAATATCAAGAGACATAGCTATTCTGTGCAAAATTAACTCTTAGTCAAGTTAATAATACATTTTGACTAACTTGTAGTTCCTTAATACCAATGAAATAAAACTTTCCTTTAACCTGATTTTTATCATGAGAATGTGTTAGGACTAAATAAGTACAGGAGACCATACTGCAAAGGATCAATTTGATGTTCCAAGATTTTTTTTAAAGACAATGTTATTTTGTCAGTGACAGAAGTAGAGATTAGAAACTAAGTAACAACTCCCTTTTTCAAATATTACCACCTAATTTACAATACCACCATGGCAAGGAGAGCCGTCTCCTAGATAAAAAGTAATTTGATAAAATAATGGCTGCCATTTTTCTACCACAATTGCTCTGCAACATAATTTATAGAAACTGTATTTCTCTCCTTCCTGATGACAGGTAATGGGAAAAATTTTAGCAGCAACTTTGATAGCAAGCTTAAGACCATTTGGGTCAGTGCAACCAAGCCATTTTTAACTGTTTCCTCATTTTTTTTTTTTTCCAAGTTTACCCCATTTCATCAAGAACAAGGACACAGGTTAGTGACTTTTTTTTTTTTTTCAAGGTAGGGTCTCTCTCTAGCCCAGGCTGACCTGGGATTCACTACACAGTCTCAGGGTGGCCTCGAACTCACTGTAATCCTCTGACCTCTGCCTCCCAAGTCCTAGGATTAAAGGCATGTGCCAGGCCACGCCTGGCAGGTTAATGATTTTTAAAAATCTTTTTTCAAGCTGAAAAATTTAGATTAAAGATGGTAATAAAATTATTATGACCCTATATTACACAGCTCTTTGTTTATCTTCTATGTTGAGATGCTCACAAGTCAGTGAACAGTTTATCACCATAGAGTTTATCACCATGAGCATCCAAATATGTAACACAAATTAGATACAGTCTCTGAAAAGCAACTCATGGTTTCTATTAATTGACACCATGCCCTGTTTGTTTCAAATCAGTCTTATTTTGACTTAAAGCTTATCACAGAATGTAATTTATGATACTTTAAAAAAGTGAAACAGGGCTGGAGAGATGGCTCAGTGGTTAAGCAGTTGCCTGTGAAGCCTAAGGACCCTGGTTCAAGGCTTGATTCCCCAGAACCCACATTAGCCAGATGCACAAGGGGGTGAATGTGTCTGGAGTTCCTTTGCAGTGGCTGGAAGCCCTGGTGTGCCCATTCTCTCTCACTCTCTCCCTCTTTCTCTCTCTGTTACTCTTAAATAAATAAATAAAAATAAACAAAAATATTTTTTTAAAAGTGAAACAGACCATTTAAAAGAAGCAAGTAGAGGACCTTAGAGGGAGACCCTGAATCGAAGGGACATGGAGAGAGTGAGATGAAACCTAACCTCAAATTTCTCCTGTTTCTCTTTCTTCTCTGGCTTTTCTCTTTCTTTTCCTTTGACGTTGGCCTATAATTCTCTGTACCAGGATGTGGTCTACATCCACAATGAGCTGTTGATAAGAGAGAACTACTATGTCTCCCCAAACAAACAATACAGACTTCTGTCGGAGCACTTTATTACCCACCAGATGTTAATGGTAAGACCCTACTGCTGAAGACATCAAACGCTGTTGGCACAGACCATGGAAAGAACTGGTTGGAATTCAGAGGAGAGCCAGTCCCCAGATAATTAGCCCATCTACTGCTGGAAGGTGCTCCATGAGCTACCAGGGAAAAGTGGCCAACATTTGTCCAAGCAACTCCAAGTCTAAGCGACTCAGAAGCAAACAACCTGACGTGATGCTCACACAAGTGCAATAGCAGCACACAGCCATGGTGGGTAACCAACTGCTCTTGGATTGACTAAGAGATCCACTCAGTGGAAAGGAAACCGTATCTGGAACTGGGAAACAAGCCAGAATCATATCCAGATAATGATTCTGCATTCCATTGTCAAGCTCCCACTAAACTTAGACTATAAGAGGTTCTAAACCCTTTTAATTCTCTCTAGATTAATAATGGTTATCATATTTAACTGACGCTGACTTTAGTCTCCTTTGGAGAATCTGCTTCTCTTTTTCAGACAGGAGCTGGATCTGAGGAGATAAATGACCCAGTGTACTCCACCCTGACCCCAGCTGAAACCACAGAGGAACTGGGAAAATGAGCAAGAGTGCTGCTTTCTTAGTGAATCTAATGTCAGCACAAGGGTGATGGAGATAGGTATTGAGGACACTCAATACCATAGCAAACCAGAGATCCAGAGGCTCCTAAGTACTCATCACTGAAGTAGACTTAAAATGCTCCCAGCATGGCTCAGGGAATTTTGAGGAAGAGGGGCCAGAAATATTGTTAGAGCCACAAGTTGGGACATTTTTCACAGAGACATTGCCTCTCCCCCCCCCCATAATGCATGACCCACAATCCCCATGAGGTTGACCTGTATCCCCAACAAGGAAGGCCTCTTCAGAAAAGGAGCATGAAGGAGGGAATGGATGGTACCAACATGTGTTGTTTACATACAAAATATGTCCATATCTAATTTAAAAAGATGAAAGGAAAAAAGAAGCCAGTCAAATATTTATTTTAACAGCACAATTAAATGACTTGAATTCTAACTTCAGCTGTTAATTTTTTTAGAATAAAAGAAACAATAATGGGTAATGCAATAGATTTCATTTGTAGACACTCATATGATCCTTTCACATTTTCTTTTTTAGTTTTTTATATTTCATTTATTTATTTGTTTGTTTATTTAGAAGAGAGGGGAAGATAGATGAGAGGGAAAAAGAGAGAGAGTGAACAGGCACCCCAGGGCCTCTGGCCACTACAAACGAACTCCATATGGCATCATGTGTGGAATTGAACCTGAGTCCTTGGGCTTCGTAGGCAAGCGCCTTAACTACTAAGCCATCTCTATAGCTCCCTATTATATTTTCTATAGATCCTATTTTTTTAATTTCAATTATTCTTAATCTCATCTTGTTTTTGGATTAATATGGGATAACAATAATTTAGAGCTCTGGTCTTTAACTTCTATCAACAATGAAAATAGAATAGACACATCTTCAAACAAGAGAACAGGAACAAGACTTCTTAAATTCTAGAAGTTAAAAAATCAAGCTTGAACAAGAATGACAAGTCTGTTTTATAAATATGTAGTCAATGTAACTCATACTGTGCTATCAGAATTTTGTTCTTCCCTCTGGGAATTGCTAACCATGAAATCTAACTTCTCAGGAACTGGTTCCAGGAAAAGCCAATGCATTCTGTGTTCAGCATAGTCAAAGAAGCTGCCATTATTTGTTTACAGCAAAAGGAAAATGACACCATCCACCTAAAGATATTATTCCCAAATACTTAAAGTCTTAGTGTTCATTCTCCTAGCATGTACTCCAGGCCAAGCTTTAGTGTTAGGGGAGCATTCCAGAAGCAAGAGCTTAGATAGTGAAGCTACTTTCATGGAGCTTCTTTCCAATCTAGTGGAGAATGTCAACAAAAATGGTTGACCTGCAGTATGAGGGCACATGCTCTGAAGAAAATGAAGCATTGTGGAGAAGTTAGATTTACAGAGTGTCATAATCAGCTCCATGTCGCTAAGATGATCTCCCAAACCAGGCACAGTTTATGGGAAGACGGGATTTGTTGAAGCTTACAGATCCAGGGAAAATTCCATAGTGGCAGAAGAAGCTGGCCCTGTTTTCCAAATCCATGCAGAGAGAAATACCACCATTAGCACCATAAATAATAACACTCCAAGGACCCCGGGAAGAGTTCAAGTACTCTGCGTACCTTCAGGCTGGAAACAGATCTACCCCCAGTAACACCTTAGGGCTAAACCCTAGAATCTACTCACAGTGACACCTCCTCCAGCTAGGCAGCTGGAAATCCAAGTTACAAGCTTAAACAAAACTCCAGAATCTATTGGTGGTCATCCATTCAAACTACCACACAGGTAATATTTGAGATGTAATTTGGGCAACTATTTTCCCAGGGTATCCAGAACCATCTTGAAGGAGAAAGCTCTGGAGCAACAACGTGGAAGTGGATACCTATAGAGCATGGCAAGCAGATAAAGCAATATGTTTGAAGGTCCTGAGACATGTAATATTGGAAAGAATTGCTAACTTATACACCAGACAAATGCTACTTAAAAACAGAATTCCATACAGTTTTATTCTTTTTTTTATAATGTTTGACACTAACATTTTTAAACAGCCTGCAGAAATAATGATAGTCCTAAGCAAAATTAGACCAATCTGTGGTTTCTAAGCATTTAAGAAGAGGACTTGTTTAGATCAATGTATCATTTGTCATTTTCCTAAATAATGTAAAATTTTATTGTTTAATAGCAAATAATGAAAACATATGTTCTCAAATTCTATTTTTCATATAAACTATAATTTGGGAAAAGGATGGTTCAGTGTTTCTGAGCTAACTGTTTGTAATGCGTATCAAAAACTTTGTTCTTGGGGCTGGAGAGATGGCTTAGCAGTTAAGCGCTTGCCTGTGAAGCCTAAGGACCCCGGTTCGAGGCTCGATTCCCCAGGACCCACGTTAGCCAGATGCACAAGGGGCGCGCTCGCGTCTGGAGTTCGTTTGCAGTGGCTGGAGGCCCTGGCGCGCCCATTCTCTCTCCCTTTCTCTCTCTGCCTCTTTCTCTCTGTCTGTTGCTCTCAAATAAATAAATAAAAATAAAAAAATTAAAAAAAAAACTTTATTCTTACTTGGAAGTAATATAGTGGTCCACATTATGAGAGAGGAGTAAAATTAAGAATAATTCAAGTCCGACCAGGTGAACTTTGTTCCTGTGGTTTGCTGAGCTTGCTGGTTAGCCGCTGAGACAAGATGCTGCAGAACCTGCTGGCCCTTCGTCAGGTTACACAGAGGACCATCAGCACCGCTTTCCGCAGGCATTTTGAAAATAAAGTTCCAGAGAAACAAAAGGTCTTTCAGGAGGATAATGGACTCCCGGTGCATCCGAAGGGTGGGGTAACAGATACTCTCCTGTATAGAGCCACCATGTTTTTCATACTTGGTGGAACAGTGTGTGCCTTATACCTGTTGAATCTGGCTTCATTTCCTAAAAAGCAGGATTGACTTCAGTTATCCCAGCCATCATTTGGGCTTCAGCTTCATTCAGCTCTCTGTGGACCAATAATCTTTTGGGATCAATATCTATTGCCTTGTACTAAGTGCCACCAATAAAACAATCTTTGCCATGTTAAAAAAAAAAAAAGAATAATTCAAGTTGAAGGTTTGACAGAGATCAGGGAGCACTGCTCAGGAAAATTTTTATGTGATTTTCCTGTCATGTAATCAAAATCTTCCCTTGGAATTTTGTGAGACAAATTCCTGTGGAAAACTTGGGGGAATGGAAGTAAACAGGTTTGAATGTGTTCTGCTCAATGACAATCAACAGAGAAAAAGGTTGCCACATGTGCCCCTCAGCCAAGTTCTCAAGGGGTTTTGAAGAATTCATCAGCAACTTAAAATTGTTTGACTTGCTGGGCGTGGTGGTGGCACACGCCTTTAATCCCAGCACTCGGGAAGCAGAGGTAGGAGGATCAACATGAGTTCAAGGCCACTCTGAGACTACATAGTGAATTACAGGTCATCCTGGGCCAGAGTGAAACCCTACCTTGAAAAACCAAAAAACAAACAAACCAAAAAAAATTGTTTGACTTGGTCCTTGGTCCTTGTTGGCTATCTCAAAGAAAAAATCACAGACTGACTAGACTACTCCCTACCAGATAATTACATTGCCCAAAAATTGCTTAAGCAAGATTGTCCATTCTCAATTTGGCTACATGTCTTAATCTCCCTACCTTTCTATTTTAATCCTAACTTTTACTTTTGTCCTGTGACACAGGCTGTTTACACAATAGCAATGCAGTGAACAATTTTCATTCAAAGTATCTGGAAAAGTGTGCAGAAATACCCATCTCAATGCTTTTGAGTTATTCTTTGGTCCACTAAGAGTCTAAAGCACTGTTACTAATTTTGATTGATCTTTAAGAATCTGATAGAAATTATCAAGTCTCTGTATCCAAAAATGCCACACTTTCCTTCACAACATATTGTACAGAGATTCAGAAACTTTGGGAAACACCCTCAAATAAAAGGCACTGGCCAATATGGAGATATAAACTTCTCCGTGATAGCCATGAAAACATTTCAGAGCCATCGCATGTCAGTCAGACACAAATTTACCCTGCAAGTTATTTACAAATGTTAGGCAGTTCCCCTATTGCTCTACCAAAAATGTACACAACAGGGCCAATATCTCCACATCTATCAAAAGCCCATGTTGAAACTTGGTAAGAACTGCCTCCATAGAGAATACAATCAGCTCTGTTTCTTTAATGGAGAGAAATTATGGCATATCTATGCTCTGTTTCTCATCATTAGAATTGCTTCTTTCAGACTCCATGTGTAAAGGTTTATCAAAGCCCAAGAACTTCTCCAAAGTAAAGACAAGATGGCCATTGCACCTTGGCCAGCTTATGTCTTACAGTGTTTCCTTCCCAGCTTAGCAAATGTCCACCCTGATGGTAAGACATGCATAATGTAAATTGGAAGTGATCTTTTGTGCACTCAACACTATCATTACCTTTTTTCAAGCTCATTGTGATGGTTTATACTGATTGTCAACTCGGCAGGACCTAGAATCACCTAAGAAACGAGCCTCTGGGCATGCCGGTGAAAGGTTATCTTGATTGAATTAATTGTGGTGGGAAAACTCACCTTGACACGAGGCAGAGCCATTCCATGGACTATGTTCCTATGCTGTATGAAAAGAAAAAAAGCTGGTGGAGCAGTAGCATTCATTCTTCTCTGCTTCCTGACCATGGACACAATGTGACCAGCTCTACTTCATACTCCTGATGCCAACCCATGATGGACTGTAACTATGAATTGTAAGCTGAAATAAACCCTTCCTTCCTTCCTTAAATTGCTTCTGGTCAGGTATTTCGTCATAGCAACGAGAAATAACTAATGTACTCAGAAATTTGTCATTGTGCTTGAAATTATACAACAAACACGTGTCCATGATATAGTTGAAATCCTGTATAAACTCTGCAACATTAGAACCCTAACCTTCCTTGGTAATTTGATCGACAAAATGAAAACCATGAACCCTTTTAATGGTTATAAAGAATTCTAGAGCCGGGCGTGGTGGCGCATGCCTTTAATCCCAGCACTCGGGAGGCAGAGGTAGGAGGATCGCCGTGAGTTCGAGGCCACCCTGAGACTCCATAGTGAATTCCAGGTCAGCCTGGACTAGAGTGAGACCCTACCTCAAAAAACCAAAAAAAAAAAAAAAAAAGAATTCTATTGTTTGGAATTGAGTGAATGCTAAATAATCAATATATGTGTCTGAAATATTATTAAGCTGAGTTTATTTATTTAAGCCATTGTGCATAAGCACTTCTACATCTTAGTACTTGATTTAAAAGCCCTCATCCAGGTCACTTCACAAGGCTGTGTTGAGGAGCCATTCTCCGTAATGTTGTAACAATTTTTGTCGTGACCATCTTTCTAAGAATGATTGTATGTCAAACAGTCCTGGAACATAAAAATGTAGTGTGTCCCTCTGGGGAAGGCAGCAGGTATATATAACCAAAGTATTTTTTAAAGTGTCCTTCCAGGACAAAATTTGACAAATTGGTTGGAAGTCTCTTTATAAGCCTAGGGCTCAGGATTTCCCAATTGGGCACAGACTCACTGTGGGCACGCCATTCATCTTGATCACTGTACATAGCCCAAAGGACTTGAAAGACAAGGGGAAAAAGTGTGAACACAAAACTCAAGTTGATCCCAGCTTCTCTTGTCTTCTATCTGCACTGTAAACTGTGGAAGACATATTAGTGATCTTAGAAGCAGGGCAAAGTCTCAGTCCCTTTGCAGTTAAATAAATAATCAAAGCCAATCAGGATAGGAAAGAATATCTAATGGCTTATACATCTGGCAAAGAGGGTGAAAGAGATCAAATGTAACTCCTTGTCTAAAATACTGAGGGAAATATATGAAAACATGGTTGTTTGACACTAGACATCAGGTGCTATCTAACTGTGCTCTCTGTGGAAAGAAAAACTAAGGCCCAGAAAGAGTTCTAGGATGCAAGGAAGAGAACCTAGGAAGAAGTGCCTGGGTTGGCTGGGATGAGACAACAGAGCCGAGATGCCCTGCAGGCCAGGCCGTATGGGGAAAGCTGGAAAGAAGGGGGAACTATGCAGATAGAGCTAGAGATCTACAGAACAATACCTGCCAATTTTCAAGAGAATACTGAGGGTGAATCTTTGTAAAGTAACTACCAAAGCCAGAGGAGAGAAACACCCTGTAGCTCACAAAGAAGAAGGAATAGTTGGTGCTCTAAACACCCAAAGTGGAAAATTCATGACGCATGGAACAGCAGATAGACTAATACTTTTATCGTCTCATACCCAGATAGTTTTCCGTCCAAAGCTATCCACTAGAACACATGTGCTCCTACACGGACTTCCAGAAGCCTGACCAGTGTCCATCAGTAGCATGATAAGTGTGAGGAAGAATAGCCCAGGGTGCTTCCTATAAACATTGCCAGAGGCCCTTCAAAACACCCAAATAGTTGTTGTTATCACTGTCCCTGATATCTGTCAACAAGGACCCTTCCTCTATACAGAATCTCATAAAATCTCTTCCAGCAGTTCTATTGGCCTTTTCAACCTTGCCCTTCAAGAGCTCAAAATTTTAAACTCTGGACCCAGGTTTAAAAAAAAAAAATAGATACCAGCCACTTGCATTATCTTACTCACTCCTTCATTCCCTGGCTTACCAAGAAGCCCTCCCTTGACCCTTCGAAATTTATGCACCTGCTTAGACATCTCCACAGCTACGTCTACTAATTGACACTTAAATCAGGGGTAAAATGCTACGATTGAAGGACGATAGGAAAAAAAGCTAGATTCATATATAGATATAGGCAGTTTCACTTAGGGATTGAGGCTCAAAGAGAGCCATGAGATGCCACCTCACATGCCACCACAAAAATGGAACTAGCCTGACTGATACCTGTCTACAGCACCCCCTGCTGCCCACAGTCTGCTGAGCTACCTGAGTGGGCTGACCCAAATGGGCTGGCCTTCAGGATGATCCTCTAAATTTACTGAACAGTCTGGTCTTCCTACCTCTCTTCCTTAGGGCCACAACGATATATGTGAGTCCTGCTTCCCCCTCTGGCTAGGTCAGGGGGAGCATAAAACTGTTTCTTGGTTTGGATGGCTTTTCTGGTTTGTCTGTGTTTTATAGTTTGGTGTAACTTTTCTCTTTGATTACGTGCATGATTTTCCCCAGGTTTCTGAACCTACCATGTGTGTATTTTCCTTACATTCCAGATCTACCACGTGGGTGCTCTCACCAACTCTAGGCTTGGTACCTATGAAATTTCTCTAAACTCGGGGTAACCATGAATGTAACTCTCTTCATAACTCATTTCTCCTCTGAATCTCTGGATCTGCTTTGATATCCACCCTCTCGTTTTTTTCCTAGAGCCTCACCTTTGTCCTCTTAACTTCTCCAAAAACACATGGCAGATGCCATGCCAGTTTCTCCTAAGTCTCCATACACATGCTCCTACTTCCCACACGCTTATGACTCTGTTCTGGTGTTCCATCCTAGATGCCAATCTCCTTTAAACAAACCCCACAATTTGTGATTTTTTCTTCCTCAACAAACTTAATCATTCGTAATTTATCCTTCTTGAGTCTGTTTTCATCAATTCTTTGCTAAAGGTAGGACAGAACACAAAACTTGGGGTTCATAAATTCTGGGAGGCCCTTCCTGAGCCCCCCAAATCCTGCATGACTATTACCAGAATTAACTAATGGTTGTTTAAAATATTTGATGAAAATTTAACAGTATTGAAGTTATTTTAAACAGTTCTCACTCATTTTTATGGTTCCTTAGTGTAGCTTTTGGTATCTGCTTCAAATTACTAACAAATACTTCATTTTTTATGTTCATATAATGTTTTGATAGGGCATGTTTGCTGAAGTTTCTGATTTCAGTTTGCAAATATCCATTATGAGTCTCATATTATACTTCTCTTTGGATGCCCAAGAAGTATACTATCATAGGATAAAAGAAGTAAAATATTGAAAATGTACCATGCTAAGATGGTCCAGCCAAACCTCTTACATTCTGCCACAATGTATAGAAAGTAATAATAATATATCACAGGATAAAATAGAAATTTTTACCTGGCTCCTTTTTTAACTCTGGATAGACTCAATCTGTAAGCAGACTTTAAAGAGCATCAATTTTGTTTTTACAGTAAAAACATAGGCTATGTGATTGCTACTACATAATGTTTGTACAAACAGAGAATTGCATTGTGATAGATCCCTCCAACTTTGTCAGATTAGAAAGTGGTAGCTATCCCTTTTCCAGAAATAATAATAATAATAATACTGTAGGTCCTTTCTATGTGTGGGGAGGGTCTTTTCACCCCTAGCCAGTCTCCTGTGTCTATTTTTTTTTTTAAAGATAGACCAGTTCTTTGGCTGGAAGTAGTTCTCACTCCCTGGGATTTATCCTCTGCTTACAAAGTGTATTTATGTGCTATAATTGTTCCCATCTCTGAGCTACTAGATTATCAGTGCTGACATGATATTTGTGCTGCAAAGATAATGCCCCTGGCATTGGCTACTTGAGTACTCCAGTTCTTTCCATAAACAGAAAGATAATGAAAGGCAGGCAAGTAAGAAAGAAGTACAACCAAGGCAAGTGCTCTCGCCAAGAAAATTAGAATACTGAGAACACCCCAGCCAGCTAAGTGACTGGAAATCGCACTCAAAGGAGACACAATTCACACATGCAAACCCTGAACCTCATTGCCACTTGCAACAAGCTGCATATGAACTCAGGCCAGATAATCTGAAAATGCAAATAATCTGTCCAGAGGGAGAGCTATGAGCTCAGCACGGTCCAACCTCATTCCTGGAGAATGTACTCTGGGTATGGGCATCATGCGTGCACAGTAGAAAGGGAATGCACCTGGGGGGGGGGGGGCATTCTTATCCTATACGCAGATTCATACCACAAAAGTCTACATGTCCAGAATGCTTCCCAAAAGAATAAATATTAATCACACCTAGACAAAAATACTATTGACAGTAGTGAAGTGGCTGACTCACTCACCCCTCATCTACATCTAAAGCCCCAAGATTTTTCATTGTTCTCATAATTTGAATTAAAAAAAAAAAAACCAAACACCTAGTTCACTAGCCAGAACACTGGTCCCCTTCAGGTCTCAGGAGCCGTCATTAAAACTGACAGTAATTGGTGTTATTGCTGACAGCCCAGATTGACAGGCTAGGCTCTGCAGAAGCAGCACCACTCATCCTTAAGAGCCCAGGCAATCACCTCCTGGATGGGGAAGTTCAGGGAACCCCACCCTGAGCCTGCCCTTGTCATTCATGCTCTGTGAAGGCAAGGGACTTTTGATCCAGCACTTTCTCCAAACACAGTTTACTGTCTTTACCTCTGTGTACACCGCTTCTCTTCTCAAGCTGAACTGATAGGTAGAAATTCACAGGCAATGAAAGCTTGGCTCTGATCAGTGATCCATGCATGGCAGGTGCTGGGAGGCCCGTGGCAGCACTCATCCGTGTGGACATTATGACAGGAGACCAAGATTCTGATGCTAATAAGGCCCATACAGCAGCATGCATCTTCTATCCCAAAGAAACGCCCACAGCTGAGGGGAAGGAAGCTTGCCAGGTCCCGTTGTTGCTCCCCCAAGTTCCACGTGGCAAAAACTCATCCCACAGCTAATTAGCTTTTTTCACAGTCTTGGTATCTGCTTCCTTCTTAGCACTTGGCTTCTTTCCACCACAGTTCCCCTTATCCCATATCATTCAAGAATTTTCACTATACAGCCCAAAGAACACCAACTATTTGGGCTTTTTCTGGGGGGGGGGGGAACCTACTCAAGAAAAGAGTATATTTTTTGCTCTTTGGACAAAATCTTAACACAATTTTTATACCTCTGTACTGATTAAATGAAACAGGAAAAAAAAAGAGGCTTTAAAACTTCCACGTTCAGAAGGCAATTCTTGAAATAGATACGAAAGGAAAGGAGAAGAGTCTCAAAATCAAGCCTGAACAGCCACTGTCAAACCAGACACAAGAGCAACAGCAGCCCAGGGTGAACACACAGAGCCCTGGGAGAGCAGCAGATAGATTGCATCTGCATGCATGCCTTCTTTTTATTTTTTTAATTTTTTTAATTTATTTTTTACTTTATTTGGTTCGTTTACTTTATCCTGGGCTCATGGAATATCAGAGACTGCATGTCATTTCAGAAGTAATTCTATTCATCTCACTGTTTCCATATATGGGGTGGCAGGTGAGAGGGCTGGGGTAATACTTATGGATTTATCACATGTTCCTAGTCTGCTACGCAAGCTTTTAGAAGTTGGAAGAAATGACCTTATGAGCAAAATCATCTCATTGAGGGAATAAAAATTAAACTGTGCCAGTTTAGTTCTGCCAAAATAAATAAATAAATAGCCAGCTAATGATGTTGGGAAGAGGAATTTACTTTCCATTAATTGTCAGGCTTACTTTGGATTGTGCTAAATCTAGAGATGGAGAGTCACTGAATCAGTGTTTCTTGGACTCACCCACTAAATGTCTATGAATGAAGTAGAAGTTAGGTCAACAATAAGATATCATCCAAATAAGGGCTGGAGAGATGGCTTATCAGTTAAGGCGCCTGACTGAGAAGACTAAGGACCCAGGTTTGATTCCACAGAACTCACGTAAGCCAGATGCACATGGTGGCACATGCATGTGCAGTTTGTTTACAATGGTTTGTACCCATTTTCTCTCTCTCCCTCAAATGAGTTTTTAAAAGATATCAGTCCAAATAAAATAATTACAAAAGTTCAGAATGCTTTAAAGCAACCTTATAGCAGAAAGGCTCACAATGGGGGCTGGGGAGATGGCTTAGTGGATAAGAGCACTTGCTACACAAGCAAGTGAGTCCAATCCCGAGAATCTGTGTGAAAGGATGGGCATGGCTGTAAAGGCCTGTAACCATAGCCTTGAGCAGGGCAGAGATAGGAAGAATGCTGGTCTTGCTGTTCAGCCAGTCTAACTAAACAATTAGACTCCAGATTGAGAGACTCAGTCTCAAGGAAATAGGCAGAAGAGTAATAGATGAGGACACCTAACTTCATCTCTGGCTTCTGGACCCATGGGCATAGGGAATGTGCATTTGCAACACATGTGTATGCACTACTCACACACACACAAAAGACACACAGCAGAACTTGATATTAGAAATTCATTTTTTAAGACTAACTTAACAAAAGAAATGTATCTGATATTCTATGTTTATGGAGAATTCAGATTTTTCACATATTTTTGTCAGCATAGCCAATTCAAAGTTTCAAATTACTCAATGCTTCAAGTGACTTGGCAAGAGGGAAAACTCAATGGTAGATTAATTAAATGTCACAATGCTCAAAAAGCTGAGATAACCAGCATTCTATCAATCACAGACAGAAATGAAAAGGAGAAGATTTAGGAATAGAGATATTAAATGACTTTTATGAAATTAGTGTCCTCCATATCTTATTTGTTATCTTATTCATCCTTATTGATTGATAATAAAAGTCTTAAAGGGGCATCAAAACCTCTACTAAGCAATCTAAAATGATTTCCCTTCAAGTGCCCATTGATTTTCTAAGGCTCAGATTAAATCTTTGAGATCAGAAGTCAACTACTAATTTTTTATGATGGGAAAATTAGGTCTAGAATAGGAAAAGGTCTTTCCCAAGGCCGTTCTGTTAGCTTTCTAGAACACACAGTTTCTTCAAAGATTCCTTTGCTCTTACCATATGCCAGTATTTTTTCAAGACACTTCCCATACAAAATTAATGTGTTCATTAGCTTTTTATCACTGTTGCAAAGTTCCTGAGAGAAATAACTCAATGGAGGAAAGATTAACTTTTGATTGCAGTTTGAGAGGTTGTAGTTAAAAACTGGCTGGATCTGTTGCTTTCAGCCTGAGGCCAAGCAGAATACTATGGCAGCAGGAACATTGGTGAGAGAGACTGCTCACTTTAGGCCTACCAGGAAGCAGAGAGAGAGAACTGGGGTCAGGTCATACTGTTGATCAATAATAAAAGGTTTAGAGCAGCATCAAAACCTGTACCCAGCTATCTAAAATGATTTCCCACTTGTCAGTAAAATAATTTCCTTTCTTGTTGCTTTGAACAAAGACCTGACCAGAAGCAACTTAAGGAAGGAAAAGATTTAATTAAGCCTACAGTTCCAGGGGGATACATTCTATCATGACGAGGAATGTGGAAGCCTATGTGGAACTTTTTACATATAAAACAAAATACAGTTAAAATGCATGTCTCTGTCAGTCTACTTCCTCCAGCTAGGTCCCACCTCTTTGTGTCCAAAACCTCTCAATAATGCCACCAAATTATGCTTAATCTTCTGGTGGATTCATCCATTGCTTGGGTCAGAGCCTTTGGCATCCAATCATCTCTCAGTTTGGTCTACCTGCTGGGGGCCAAGACTTCAACACATGAATCTTTTAGGGAATTGCTTTATATCTAAAACCATTGTAGGTGGTGTGGCAGATTGCATGTGAGAGTATGAATGCATGACATCATAGACTCCGTCATTTTTGCTTAAACTTCCTACTTGAGCACCTAGCAGACATATCCCTGCTAGAGGGGGCATGTCACTGGGGTGGGTCTTGGAGTCCAGCCCTAAGGTGAGTTAGGGAGCAGATCTGAGTCCAGCCCTAGTAGGCGTGTTCAGAGTGGATTAAGCTGGGTTTAAGCAGTCCTTGCCTGCTGGTGTTGGTGTTTGCTTGCTGCAGTTGCTTCTCTCTGCTTGGATCTATGGAAGTCAGCAGCTTCTTCTGACAGTGATGGTCTTCCCCTGGACTTTGTGAGCTGGAAATAAACCCTGTTTCTTCCATAAGCTGTGTCTGCTTGGATGCTTATCCCAGCAATGAGGAGCTGATGACAACAGGTTGCTTGCTTTCAAGGGAATGAATCTTTCCAGGAGTCAAATATTAAAAATCATTAGAATAATGACAGGAAGAGAGCTGTACTCATTAGAATTCCAAAAGTTTATACTCCAAAGGGAGTAAGACTCAGTGCACTAGTGACACAACCTGGGAATTATCTCTTGATTGTGGACAAAGCTATTTAGAGAGGCTGGTACCTCAAGAGAGCTTGGAAGATAAATGGCTCAGTAAAACTACCCAGTCTCAAATGAAGCACAAATACAAACACATTCCATTGAGTCTGTAGGTCGGGCATCTACGTTTGGCAGCATGAATATTTACTGAGTGACTATGGGGGACAAATACCCTGCTGAGTAGTAGACATACCAAGTGAATGCTTCAGGCACAGCCTCTGTCTTACCTTCACAGGGGAGGACAATCTAAGGAAATCAGAAAAGTAAATGGGTTGCCATTGACCCTGATGTTACCTTAGAAACCAATGGATTCTACATGTTAGCCACAAAATCTATTAATCTACCATTCTCTGTCCCCTTTCTCAACGACAAGAGCCTCTGATAGTTATATAGACACCATCATCCTTTGAGGGAGGAGTTGTGTTTAGGGATCCATGCATGAGATTGGGATCATGAATAAAGCCTTGATATGCCCATCTGGTCAAGTAGGCTGCTCACTTTGCTTATGTCCAAGCAGTTTAATTGTTATGGATAATCTGTCTACTTCTCAGGTGTGGAAGTCCTGAGTAATATTCCTTTCAAATTTCCAGTGGAGAGTGTTCAAAATCACCTGTAAGTGCAGGACAAACTGGATGCAAGTTATAAGTCATCCTGGAATGCACTTGGTTGTAAATTTAACTAGCACCTACAAGCCCATTCTTGTTACACCTGGGCAATGAGGGGCAACATCTAGATATGATCTCTGACTGCTATGCTTTTAATGAATGCAGCCATCTAAAAGGAACATGTTTCAATACTGGATTATGTAGCCCATAACATATCCAGTGGCTAAAATTCAAGGCTATGAATGATAAGCATTTAGTCACCCATAGTTGCATCCAGAAAGAACCTTAGAGACCTTTGAGAAGTCCACAAGGGAGGCTGAAATCCATGTTCACATGCAACCACAACAGCCCCCAATGATCCACCTTCATCCCTTCTCTCTGAGCATAGTAGAGATAGATATCTTGGCAATGTAGTTTGTGATAAGAAATGCCTAAGGATTAGCAATAAATAAATAAATAAGTAAATAAATAAATTGACACAATGTATTATAATTAGAGAACCTTATGCCTGATGTGTTGTGCCTTAAAACACAAGTAGGGTGGTGAGGAAGGGGCTCAGTTAGTAAGGTACTTACTTTGATAGCATGCAACTGGAATTCAATCCCTAGAACCCATGTTTTAAAAAAGGAGGGAGTCAGTCATACAGTAGTGAGCATTTGTAATCCCAGGGCTGTGGAGGTGGACATAAGTAGATCTCACTGGCCAACCAGTCTAGAATAATAATAAACAGTCTCCAAGCCAATGAGAAACCTTGTCTCAAAAATAAAAGTGATTTGAAACTGAAGAATACACCTGAGGTCATCCTTTGCCATACACACACACACACTCATATTCCCACTTATACCTACACATACACACACACACACACACACACACACATACACCAAAAGCAAAAAGCATAATGATTGGGAATAGCTTTGGTAAACATGTAACTACTGGGGTGATATGTCTGTGTACAGCAACGTTCAGCAAAGCAGAACAAAGCAACAAGCTGCTAGAAACTCATCCCTCCTCCTGTCTGGGCAAGGAGAGAAACTTTGTAGTTGCTAACAGGATCCCTCATTCTACCATATCTGTGAAAGGAGGGGTAGTGAGTCCTAAAGAGACAAATTCATTAAGTTTTATCTGACCTAAAGCCAACTTTAATGAAAACTTATACCCCAGAGTTTCCGATGAGGAGTTGTCTGCAGTGTTAAGTGCTTCTTGATTTGATGATAAGAGGAGAAAGGAGAAGGAACAAAACTCCATGGAAAAGTAAATCCAAATTTTATGTGAATTTAGACCAGACTTTTGTTTTACCGCATAGAGAAATAAGTTGCCAGGGACCCTGTCAAAACAAAGCATAATAAGGATTACAGAGAGAAAATGCAGTGGGCTCTGCAACTCCATCACAGAGGGTTCTTCCAATACTGAAATCCTCCCTGAAAAGATACAAGTAAGCTAGGTGCCAAACAATGAGAATCATACAGGGAGAGGGCAGTGGTCAGAGTGGCCCAAGCAGAGTGAACAGCAAGTGAAAAGGCCTGAGATACGACAAAACAGGATGCATGCAAGACATGGAAAAAATTAGTGACAAATATGAGAGGGACAAGAAATGAAACTAAGAATGAACAGAATTCTGACAGCAGACCTTGCAAGCCAGCTTAAGGGATCATGACTTTATTCTTTGGATAATGGGTAAGCATCACAGTGTTTTAAGTATGATATTTAAGTCATGAAGCTTTCCAACGTTGCCCTGACTAAAGAATGAGGATGAATTTAAGAGGAACATACTGGAACCAAAAAAATGAGGCAAGGGCTGATGCAGAACTCTAGGTGAGAGGTGATGGCCAGGGGGAGGGAAGTGGCAATGGATGTTTCAAGAAAGGGATTTTTTTTAATTTTTACTTATTTATTTGACAGAGACAGAGAGAGAGAGAAAGAGAGAATGGGCACACCAGGGCCTCCATCCACTGCAAACGAAATCCAGATGCGTGTGCCCCCTTGTGCATCTGGCTAATGTGGGTCCTGGGGAATCGAACCTGGGTCCTTTGGCTTGGCAGGCAAACGCCTTAACCGCTAAGCCATTCCTCCAGCCCAGAAAGGGATTTATTTACATACTTGTTATCACTCACATGAACAGGCAAATCATGGTGTCTTTAAAGAAAACAAACTCAAAAGCCCATTTACAGTCATGAATCTTTCTAGTTTCCAGAAAGCACCATCATTCTCCTAGCCATGGAAGTGAAGAAGCAGAAACCTTCATTCTCCCACTGTTCTATTTTGCGCCCTATATCTAGTCCTCTCTGATTTGTTCACAAGCCCTATAACTACCTTCCAGAGTGCTGTTGAATTGTTCCCAGCTCAAACTGGAAACAGATATTAGAGAAAAGATAAGCATGCAAGGGGCTAATTGGGGCATGCTCAGGGCCATTTCTCTAAGAGGGAGGCAAGATGGGAGAGGGAGGTTGGAAAGGTGATGTGGCTGTAGGGGAGGTCTCAGCGGCTCCCACGGGGGGGCTCTGGACTTAGAAACCTTCTTTCTTGTCTCAAAATAAGGTGAGGTCCTTAACCCATTGCCCTCATTGTCAGTTATATGGAATGGACAACCAAGAGGCATGATCTTGAATGAGGCATATGGGCCAGCAAAGGACAAAGCTTGGAGGTGACTTGCTCTGGGTTGTTGACACGGAAGCTCCCAGGGCTAGGGAATGGGCGTCTCTGTGGACCCAGCACAGATTCCTCATCTTAATCTCTCTGCCTCCTTCTTTACTGCTAGCCTCACTGTCCCCAGCCATTACTATCACTCACCTTGCCAAGGAATCCTCTGAATTGATTTTGTCTGTCTCCACTCTCAATGCTCTCAATGCCCTTCCCTAGCAAGCAGCCAGAACTGGTCTCTGTGAACTGTAAGGCTGATCATGTCAAATATCAATGACTTTTCCAAGTGACAAGAAAGTAAAATCCAACTCCTAACCCCACCTACTTACTCCCTTACATGCCTCTGTACCTTAAAGTTGACTCCTCTCCCACCAGGCAACTCCATTCACTTTGAGTTCCCTGTATCAGCAGGCATTTCTATTCCACTAGCTTTTTCCATCATACTTCAAGCTGCTCTCCTCAGCCTCTACTACATGCCAAATCATGTGTAAGCTTCAGAGAAAAGCATGAGAATTTGACAAAATATAGGATTTGGAAGAAGAAAGACGAAGTTGCATATAGACAGGAGCATATATAAAGAGGGGAACAGCAACTTAAATCTTTGCCTCATAAAGAGCAAGAATGAAGACTCGACTCTGATTGGAGGAGGGAAGGCCAACCTCATGCAAACAACCAACGGAGTCACTGATGTTATCTGTGACTGTCAAGGGATACTGGTTTGCAAGAAGATGTTGAAAGGGAGCCACAAAATCATCACAGTCCCTGCAGAATTGGAATCCAGCAATCCCTGTGCTTCATCTTCTCATTGGCTCCAAATGTGTACATTTAATTTCATATCATAAAGCTGTAGCAGATTGTTTGTGCAAAAGACATCTGTGTTTATGTCAATTTGCAGCTAACCTTGCTGTTTTAAGTGTGATATTATGGATAATCCTAAACAGTGATAAAACTAAAATCATAAATACACAGCCTTCATTATCATGTAAATTTTTAACTATGGATTTGGCTTTCTAATTATATATTCTCAACATTATCTTTGATTCAGTAGTGCTTACAAGGATCTTCATACCTTAGGACAATGAAGACTAGTCCTCACATGATAAGTGTGGATAAAGAAATCCACAGCGTCATATTGACTAGCCGCAGTCACGTACGTGGTTATTTGGTGATTGAGCTCAAATCTGAAACATCCTGCCCTCCTTCAACCCTGCAGAAGAGTATTCCATGGAAGTTCTATGCTGAAGTACTCTGTAGAACTCTTCAGTGTGAGTACTCTGGGAGAGAACTGAAACTATATGCATGGGATGCTTTTCATGTTCTAATGATTTCCAAACCTAGTGAAATTTCAATACTACAGTTGGCCTTCTTAACATCACTGCACAAGATAATTGAAATCATTACTTAGAAAATTTTTTAAACTCTTTCTTGGTTACTGGAAGCTTATTCCATAGTGTACCACAACAGCTGAGAATTACTTACTTGCTGCTGTTCATTTATCCCTGTGAATCTGAGCCCAGCTCTTCTCTCAACTGCCACTGGAAGTCTGGTCTGACTGCTTGCATCAGCTGAGCTCCTTTGCAGCCTGGATTAAGCAGAGCTTGGTGTTTGGGCATCACCGTTTGGAAGCCAGAGGCTGGAAAGAGAGAGTTGATTATATTCCTTCTCCTTCATTCTGTGCTTGGGCTAAATTTCTGCCAGGTTATATTCCCCTAGGACCTCAACGAACATTGATTCAGTCTATTCTCCAAAGTTGTAAGTCTCAACAGGTTTCAGCAATGCTAACTTCTATTCAAACCTAGGAACCAGAGTGGCTTCCTTTGTTAGTTTCTGCTCCACATTCACCAGCGCTCTGTGCGTAGGCACTCAAACCAGCTTATTTACATTTTTGCCTCTCTGGAAACTGTTGGACATATACACACACAAGCTACTACTTTTTAAGCTAACATGAGTCATCTAAGCTCTTAATTTGAACTTGAAAAAGTACATACATACCTATAATAAGCCACATCTTTATTTAAAAGACTGAAAAATGAATTTATACTGAAGCTCAGCATGTTGGTTTGTGCCTATAATCTCTGCTCTGGGGAAATTGAGGTAAGAGGAACAAAAGTGAGATTCCGCCTTGCTTACACAGCGAGATCAATGTCAGATGGGCTACATAGTGAGAATCTGTCTCAGTAGAAATTTTACTTGGAAAATATGGCCTGTACTTTTTATCATTAAAAAAAATCTGGTAATAAGACTATGGGGACCAGTTCATGAGAAGGTGTGAAAACAGAAAGACAAATTCAAGTGCTTGAGAAAGTCTCACCTCTCTCCCTAACCTGGGCCTTACAAAGCAGTTGAATTTCTCAGAAGCACCAATCAGATTGTAGCAACATTAATTAGGTATCAAAAAGCGATGTTATCAGAAAATGCCAGAAAACCCCATCTGAAAAATCGCTACATTACCTGCAAGTCCCTGATAGCTCAATTTGATGTTAAGGTGTTTTTGCCAAAACAATGACTTAATCACTCCACTACAGGCCAAATTGCTGTACTAAGCGATAAGGCGCATGGTGTGCCATCCCTTATTCCTGGCAGCCACCAATAGGTCAACCCCTGAGAGGGTGACTCCCAGGAATGTGTATCATAAATCCACACTTAGAAAATCTTCGGACTTCAACATTTTCTACATGCTTTGGCGGTGCACACTTGTACATTGGGAGACACATCGCTTACATTCTATATAAGGTTTTAGGTGAATTTATAAACCTGTGTGACAACTGCTACATGTAATCTTCTAAAATGCACAACTTATGGAACAGTCTATGCCTAGAACATGTTTTTGAGAATGCCAATGAATTAATGTGGTGATCTAAGCCTTATTTATACAGGCCACTTGAATTTTATATTCATTTCCCATTTAGTCATCTGAAAATGCATATCTTGTGACTGCTGCTCTGCATCCACATACCTAATGATTGAATGGTTTATTTGTCTGTTTACTAGAACAGTGGGAACTATAGCTCAGAATGATCATAAGCTTGCCCTAGGTTAGCTATGTCATAACAAGCACAGCCTGGATAGGAAGACCTTTTGAGTCTAAGCCCAGTGTCTGTTTCCTTCTACCACCATCACTTCTGTTTACTCAGACTGCTCCAAAGCATACTATCTCTTAAAACTGAAAAGATAAATCCCACTCAGTTGTGTTTCTACTTGATTTCTCCCCTTCTCCATTCTCATTACTCTTTCCAATGCCCTATCCTCTCTCTCCTGGACTTCAGCAGCTATGCAGTCCATCTCTCTGTCCTTGCTTTCCAGGACCTCTAGCCATTGCAAACACACTCCAGACTCATGCGCCACCTTGTGCATCTGGCTTATATGGGTCCTGGGGAATTGAACCTGGGTCCTTTGGATTTGCAGGCAAGTGCCTTAACCACTAATCCAGCCTAATGATAAGCCATCCCCCCCCCAAGCTTGGTTTCTCTCTGTAATAAAGTTTCTACTTTAAAGCTTATCCTTCTTATCCCTGAAATTCATTCTTGAATTTATGAGACAAAGAACCTAGAACCACTGACTCAGTGGCTTCTCTGGAGCTCTGGTGACCATGGAGTGTCCAGTACACTAGTTTCTAAAATAAGCCCATCTAAGAGCAGATGTAGGCTCCCTCATTCTCAAAGAGATGCATTTCATTGTGACTCGCTTTGGCCACTGAAAAGTAGTTACACATGACAATGAGTTTTATAGGCAATGATGAACCTCACCAGTCTTCTTGGGCTCCTGAGAGACCTTCACCCCACTATGTGAAGAGGACTTCTGAGCTAAACACTAACATTCTCGTCAGGATTTTAGAATGCCAATCACCTGGCACAGACCAGAACTTATTTACACCAGAGCCAACCCCATATCTGAGAACAAGAATTAACCTTGTTCTTTTTAACACAGAGAACTTTCTATTCTTTGTTTTTCTTATTGGTTGATAACAAAGACTATTGTTATATTTTCTAAAATCAAACCAACTGAATATGAACACAAGTGAATTTAAGTGTGTGAAGTAGCAGAAAAGAGTATATGGAACTATTTTCTCAAGAGGAATGAAACAGTCATTATGTGCTGAAAGTGGTCCTTGGTCAAATCCTAAAGCAATGGTCCTGGTCTCCGATTGCTCTTGCATCCAACACTCCATCTACACCCTAACTCATCCTCTCCTTTCTACCTTTGCATTTGAGCTCACACTCTCCCCTGTGTCCGAAATGCCTTGTCCAACATCGCTACATCATAAAATTAAAACAATTCAGCTGTCACCCCTTTGCAAAGTCTTTGCTGTCTCTCCTCTATAGAATTCAGCTTCTTCATAGACTATAAGGAAGCAATTTGTACCTCCTATGTAACAGTTATCACATCTGGCCTTCTTTCCAAGCATGAGGGTCTCTAATAAGTTATGTGAGAACTGAAATCATGTCTTATTTATTGCACACTGCACTATAAACATATTTCCAACAAATATTTGTCCCTGTGAGTGATGCACTCATGTTTTCAAATATCCCTTACAACTATGGCATGCATTTGGACTGAAAAAAAGAGAATAAACTACATTGCGAACCAAGATTTCTCAGAGTATGGGATTGTTGTTAAGGTCAAAAGGGAAGTGAAAAACTAAACATATTTCAGTAAGTTCAACAACGCATAAAGAGGCTGAGATTCTGTCCTGATAGCTGGCATTCACAGATAAGAATCAACCAAGTTGGTTTTGAAATGGCTTGTACGTATGTTTGACTTTTAGACTACATAATATTTATGAAGCTTATCACTTCCTTTATGAAAGGATCAACTTGGCATTTGGACATTCAAGCAAGGCTGACTAGTGGGACAAGGAATAATCATGTATATTATTTGGTCTGATTAGAAAATATCATTATACACTACCCACTCAATACAATACATCATTCCTGCTTCATTCCTTTGAGGTAATAAGTTTCCTCTTTTACAATTTAAACACACTTGAGACAGTCCATACAGCAAGTTAAATAACAGGTATTCATATACTAATTGAATGAATTTAATGAGATTTCTTCCCTTCTGAGAGCCAGCAATAAATGGTGGTCCTGGAGAGGAAAGATTTAAAGTCAGAGAGGGAGGAGAGGAAGCTTTGTGACATGAAACTACCTGGGGAACATGGGGCTCCCAGATCCTCAGTAGACTCAGAGTAGCAGCTACAAGGGAATAGGAACCCACATGAAAAGGACAAAGGCCAAGATGAAAGAGAAACAAAAGGCACAGAGATGTTAATGAAGCTTCAGAAATTTTACCCAAGAGTTCCTGGAAGAGAGCTGCCTAGAAACTTGGTTCATATCATATCGTGCAGCTCCCTGAGGCCCAGTCATTGAGGATTAGGATAGAAAAACCAGCACTCTTTCCAGAATGTGTTGCCCGTCATATTCCCTATACAGACTCACATTAAGGAACTTCCTCCAAGGTAACTCTGACTGTGGGTTTACATGGCATATATATATATATATATATATGGACTGCAGAGATGGCTGAGAAGTTAAGGCACTTGCACACAAAGCCTAAGAAGCCAGGTTCCATTCCCCAGTACCCACATAAAGAGGGATGCACAAGGTGCCACACTGTATCTGGAATTTGTTTGCAGTGGCTAGAGGCCCTGGCATTCTCCCTCACATTTTCTTTCTCTCTCTATCTGCCTCTTTTTCCCTCTCAAATAAATAAATATTTTTAAAAATTACTGACTATACATTAAAATGCTTCCAGGTCAAGATGACCAGTTGAATCATGGACAAACATTTAGAATGGAGGATTGGCATCACCCACAACTTTTCCTCCCAAATTTAATCCAAACACTTGAAACCATGCTGCACTTCAAAAATGGAATTATTGGAGCTGGAGAGATTGCTTAGCAGTTAAGGCACTTGGCTGCAAAGCCAAAGGACCCAGGTTCAATTCCTCACTACCGCCATAAGGCAGATGCACAAGGAGGCGCATGTGTCTGGAGTTAGTTTGCAGTGGCTAGAGGCCCTGGAGCACCCATTCTCTATCTAGCTCCTCTCTCTCCCTCTCTCTCTCTCCCTCTCTCTCTCTCTCTCTCTCTCTCTCTCCTTGCAAATAAGTAAATAAAAATTTAAAAAATAGTTAGAAATGGAATTAACAAAAATAAATGAGATATTGTTGTAGTTTGCACGTAAAATACCCTCCATAGGCTCATGGGTTAGAACATTTGGTCCATGGCTAGTAGAGCTCTTTGGTAAAGTTGTGGAACCTTCAGGAGGTGGGCCTGGCTGGAATAAGTGACTCGCTAGGAGCTGAGCTTAAGGTCTGACAGCCCACCTTCACTTCCTGTTCACCCTCAGCTTCCCCATTGGGAACACAATGTGACCGGCTCAGCTCTTGCTGCCCTCCATGAAACGTCCCCTCCAAACCTTAAGCCAAACTAACCCCTTTCCTCCCTTAACTATTTTTCTGGCCAAGTATTCGTTCACATCAGTGCGAAAGTAACTAATACAAATATGTTTTCCGTTTTCAAAGAGCTAGGAGCTTAAGAAAAAGAGACAGAGAGGGAAACTCGGTGACCCGTGAAAGAATTGGCCGGACCAGGCAAGAATGAAGACCTCATGCAGAGTGAGCAGGGAGTGAACTGTTTGGGAAGTCACCATCAGTTCTGCTCACACTATGAAACAGCAAAAGCTTGGGCTAAGCACATATGTGGGGACAGACCTTGGAGGGCTGCCATACTGAACCACTGAACAGCGTCTTTTCTAGGGAGTGGGAACCTAACGGAAAGTGTTTAGGCAGGGGCATGAAATGGTGAAGTTTGTGCTGATACAGTTCCTGGATTGGCATGAACATGCTGGGGAGTTTGACGTTTAACTAGGAGGAGACTACATATGGCACAAGGTCAAGTGATAAAAGTTAAAAGAGGCATGAACAATGGCAGGGATAGTAAGAATCAAAAAGCCCAGGTAAGGGGCTGAAGAGATGGCTCAGAGGTTAAGGCGCTTGCCTGCAAAGCCTAAAACCTGGATTCAATTTCCCAGTACCCACATAAAGCCAGATGCACAAGGTGGCCCATGCATCTGGAGTCTGTTTGCAATGGCTGGAGGACCTGGAACACCCATTCTCTTCTGTCTGTCTCTCTTCTCTCCATCTCTAACTCTATTTCTGTCTCTCTCTGGTTGCAAATAGATAAATAAATACCACATAAGATGCCAATAACTGAGTCCTGAGTGTATGATATTCACTACATTAATATATATTATATTCACTACATTATTATATTATATTATATATAATATTTTATAGTATATATAATATACATATTATATTATACATATATTCACTACATTATTATCGAGAAAAAGTTGTGGAGCCTTCAGGAGGTGGGCCTGGCTGGAATAAGTGACTCGCTAGGAGCTGAGCTTAAGGTCTGACAGCCCACCTTCACTTCCTGTTCACCCTCAGCTTCCCCATTGGGAACACAATGTGACCGGCTCAGCTCTTGCTGCTATTCCTTGCCCTCCACGAAACGTCCCCTCCAAACCTTAAGCCAAACTAACCCCTTTCCTCCCTTAACTATTTTTCTGGCCAAGTATTCGTTCACATCAGTGCGAAAGTAACTAATACAAATATGTTTTCCGTTTTCAAAGAGCTAGGAGCTTAAGAAAAAGAGACAGAGAGGGAAACTCGGTGACCCGTGAAAGAATTGGCCGGACCAGGCAAGAATGAAGACCTCATGCAGAGTGAGCAGGGAGTGAACTGTTTGGGAAGTCACCATCAGTTCTGCTCACACTATGAAACAGCAAAAGCTTGGGCTAAGCACATATGTGGGGACAGACCTTGGAGGGCTGCCATACTGAACCACTGAACAGCGTCTTTTCTAGGGAGTGGGAACCTAACGGAAAGTGTTTAGGCAGGGGCATGAAATGGTGAAGTTTGTGCTGATACAGTTCCTGGATTGGCATGAACATGCTGGGGAGTTTGATGTTTAACTAGGAGGAGACTACATATGGCACAAGGTCAAGTGATAAAAGTTAAAAGAGGCATGAACAATGGCAGGGATAGTAAGAATCAGAAAGCCCAGGTAAGGGGCTGAAGAGATGGCTCAGAGGTTAAGGCGCTTGCCTGCAAAGCCTAACAACCTGGATTCAATTTCCCAGTACCCACATAAAGCCAGATGCACAAGGTGGCCCATGCATCTGGAGTCTGTTTGCAATGGCTGGAGGACCTGGAACACCCATTCTCTTCTGTCTGTCTCTCTTCTCTCCATCTCTAACTCTATTTCTGTCTCTCTCTGGTTGCAAATAGATAAATAAATACCACATAAGATGCCAATAACTGAGTCCTGAGTGTAGTGATATTCACTACATTATATATATATATATTCACTACATTATTACGTAGAAAAAAAAAAAAACCTGAAAGCCAGCTATTTCCCACAATGTAGCTTATCCTAAGGAAGGTTCATTTTAGTAGAATGATAGCACATAACATTACCAAAGAATGTTGCAAAGGAGAACCCTATTGATGGTATTAATTCAAAAGAAGTGTGTTGTATATTTTATAGGTATCACTATCAAAGACTAGAGAATTCAGTCAATTTGTTTGAAGACCTAGAAGGTTGGGTAGAATCAAAAGTGTAAATAGACTATCTTTTGAACAAAACTAAAAACTGTATTAAATTATTACATTTCTCTGTGTGGGGGGGGGCGCATATGCACATGCATGCACATGTGTGTGGAGGCCAGAGAATAATCTCAAGTGTTATTCCTTAAACATCATCCACTGTTTTTTTTGTTGTTGTTGTTTTTGTTTTTGTTTTTTTTTTTGAGATGGTAGCCTGGTACTCCGAAGGTAGGCTATACTGGTTGACCACTAAGCACCAGGGACCCCCTATCTCCACCTGGCTTGTACTCTAACACTAGTAATACAAGTGCACATCACCATGCCTGCCTTCTTTCTCAACATGGGTTTTGGGGATCAAACTCAGGTCCTTGTGCTTACAAGACAAACACTTTACTGAGCTGACTATCTCATCAGCACCAAGTATTCCATTTCATTCTTTACCAATTCACTACACTGTTCTTGGCATTCCCTTTGTAGAGAGCAAGAGGCAAGACCATTCCTTCCTGGTTTTCTTTGCCTTTTAGAAGCTCTGTCAGCTATGTTATTTCCCTCAGATTAGTTTTTTAATCCTTAGAAGATATTTTCTTACTTCCTTCATACACATACACACACACACACACACACACACAAACACACACACACTTTTATCTTCTTTTCCTCTCCTCAATATTGAAAAGAAAGTGAATTAAAGATATGATAATTGTTGTAAGAAATAAAACAAACCCAGGGCAAACCTGATCCCACAGATTATTAGATAAATTATGAAACCGGTTCACAATCAGTATTAAGTTGAAGCAAGCTTTGTCCTCCTCATGATGGTTTGGCCAGTCCCTTACATCTACCGATCAGCGGGCTTCTATCTGATAACCATCATCTGTAAGGAGCCAGGCTTATAAGCTTTGGTTTGTTAGGTTTTTGCATTCATTTCGTTTTGAGGTTTTCATTTTGATTTGTTGCATTTTACCTTTGATACATACTGCCTGGAACAAGTATAAAGCCACATTTAATTGACTTTACCAAGCACATTACATTAGCAAGGGTTAATATGAAGACAAAGATATTTTCAAAATTCTCAAAATAAGCCAGATATTGTTTTAAGAGTATAGGTGAGCTCCAAACTGTCACAGTAATTAATGGCCTATAAAATGTATGTGTGTGTAAATATATTCTAAGTAGTACTGGAAATGTTTACATATTCATTTTTTTTATCATCTCCTCTCTTTATTCTCTTTTTAAATATGTCCACACCCCATTCTCACAGACTCTCACCAAATGCCATCCTGACACTGTTGCCAAAGCTAATAGGAATAAAAGATTCAGGCAAGGAGAATTTATACTGTTTGGCACCACTTTTATTGGAGTTTGGACTGTGAATTACCAATTAGTCTCTGGTGACTATTTGAGCTGTAAGGTATTTAAAAGAGGATTAGAATAGTCATGTTTGACCTTGGGAAAAATAAAGAAGACAGTTGACAAAAATGTTTAAGAAAGAAGGAAATTCAGAGCATTACAGAGATGGGGGCCCTGAAGGCGAAGAGGCGGGGAAAGTGACCACCTTGAATTTGGATGAACCCCTGCCTTTAGATTCTGTAAGCCACATCTCCCTTTTGTTATGGGACAGGCTCCTATTCCCTCTGGTCTCAACCCCAGCAGCAATCTTTTTGGTCCTTGTGCTTCCTAAAATGAATTCTGCCTTCTGTAAAAGAAAAAAAAAAAAACAGATTCTCCAACAAATACACCAATATCTATCAACGTGACAAGAAAAGACGGCCGACTCCCTATGATGAGATGAACCACCTCTCCTATATGAGCTAGGGCCCAGGAGAAACCAGAGAGGAATTGGTGAGTTAAGCAAGAGTGCTGCTCTCAAGGCAAACCTGACAATCGGGGCCAGGGTGATGGCGGTAGACACTGAGGATGCTCCAAATGTATCAAAGCAGAAATCCAGAAGCTGCTGAGAGCTCAACACTAAAGTAGACTTAAAACACACCCACCAAGGCTCAGGGAATTTTGAGGAAAGGGGAGCAGAAAGATTGTAAGAGCCACAGGGTGGGAGGGAATATCCAGAGGCATTGCTCCCCCTCACCCACAATGACCGACCGCTGCTCTCACAACTCATAACCCATAACCCTGGTGCAGGATTTGGGTGTTTAGGAGGGATCCACCATAATTTCTGAACCCTAAGTTTCGGGTTCTGTCCTACCTTTAATAAAGAATTAAGAAAGACACTCAAGAAGGATAAATTATGAATTATTACCCTTATCTAGGAGGAAAGCATGAATTGTAGGGCTTATTTAAGGGAGACTGGGGTCTAAAAAGGGAGGCTAAACACATAAAAAGCAGGAAACATTCTCTCATGTGGAAACACCGTATAGTTAATAAGGTTCATTTAGGAGAAATTGAGGTCATTAGAAAAGGACTAGAATTGAGTTGTAAACACCTGGAAAGCAGAACTTAGATGCATATGTGGAGAGACTAAGAAAGCACACAGGGCCCCTGCCATGTGCTTTCCCGAAGAGGGACAGCATCAAAGCCGAAGAGCAATTGAGGGTCTTTGGGGAAAAACTGGAGTAGAGCCGTAAGCGCATGGAGAGGAATTCAACTGAGGCTTTAAAGGAGAAATTAGGGTAAAGTTGCTAGCACGTGGATTTAAAAGAAACTGAAGAGGACAAATGGTGAGGCTCAAGGAAAAAAAAACTCGAGGGCAGATAACAAAGAAGAAAACCAAGAGATTCAGAGGAGAAATGAGTGATGAAGAGACTTACACTCATGGTTACCCCGAGTTTAGAGTTAAGTACACAGCTAGCACATCTAGAGTCGGTGAGAGCACCCACGTGGTAGAATCGGAGATCAGACAAAAATCCTACAAGTAATTAAAGTGAGAGGTTACCCCAGACTATAAATCAGAGGCAAATGGATAAAAAAGTTTCACAGTCCAAGAAACAGTGTTATGTCCCCCCACACACACACCACCCAGCCAAGCTGGGTGAGGAGGAAGCCAGACACACATGTGTCCCTGTGGCCCAAATGAAGAGGAGACACACACACAACACACACACACACACACACACACACACACACACACACTGAGGGTCTTATGCACAGAGTTGCAGGGGGGGGGGTCGTCTGGAAGGCCACAGCCTTTACAGCATCAGATTCAGCTATGTAAGAGGAAGACCCATAAATCTGAAGGATGCGCCTGAGGGTCAGCTCACCCAGGTGGCAGTGCAGTAGACTGTGGGCAGCAGGGGCGCTATAGATAGGTCTCCATCAGACAAGTTTCATTTTTGTCAAGTTTTGTTCTTGTTTCAGGGTGAGGTGGCAAGTGGGGTGAGCATCTCATGGTTCTCTTTGAGCCACAATCCCTAACTGAAACTGCCTTTAAAAAAAAAAAAAAAGCTGGCTTTCTCCTATCCTCCCTCAAGCCTATGCTGATTTAAAGCAACCGCACTGAGGAGGGCCCTCAGTGGAATGGGGGCAGGGAGGAGGGAACCTGATGCCAATACATGATTTATCCATACTGAAAAACAAAATGAGGGCTAAAGAGATGGCTTAGTGATTAGGCACGTTGTCTACGAAGGCTAAGGACCCATGTTCGACTCTCCAGAACCAGATCCCATGTAAGCCAGATGCTCAAGGTGACACAAGTGTGGTCACACATACACACAAGGTGGCACACGTGTCTGGAGTTCGATTGCAGTGGCTAGAGGCCCTGGCACACCAATTCTCTCTCTCTCTCTCATAAAAGGCAGGCTAGTCTGTTGGGCTTGCCTCAAAAAAGAAAAAGAAAAGGAGAATTCTGACAGGGTACAGTAGTAGATCAGGCACCAAGAGTTTAATTAGAGCAAGTATGGAAGTGAGAGCCCACTCTTCTTCAAAAGGGCGGGCCCACTGAGCAGAAGCCCCACTGATCGTGTCGGGCAGAGGCTCAGATTTCTCCCTGTCCTCCTCCTCTTCTGAGGTGGGCATGTCCAGGAAAAAAAGAAGGGGGGGGATGCACTTTTCTCTCAGATGCCTATTTGGCCAGCATTCTTCCTGTTATATGCGAGAATGTGTACAGTGGTTTGAGTGTGGCCGAAGATGAAAAGTTCTCTAGGGGAAAGGGTAATTGCAGTCTGCGCAGGTTTGCTTGGTAACAAAGTCTCCGACGTTGCTTCCAGAGGACCCAGCTAGTTGACCACTACCACGTGTTATTCTTTGCATCTTGCTTCACTGACCTCTACCCTCCTCTCAACATCCTGTTTTTCAGGGTCCTGAGCGACTTACTGTTCTTTGTGTCATGTTGTGAGGACAACAGTACCTCCCGGAGCTAACTCTGCCTATCACTTTTGGCCTAGCATAGGCTCCGTTCTCCATAGTCAAGTCATATTGGGTTATTCATCCCTTTTAGCTACAGAAGGCAAAGCAAGGCACCAAGCTTTATTAGAAAGCTGATGATGGTCTTAAAATGCTTATCTACAGGGCATATCTGCACATTACAGACAGCTGTGTGATCTTAGGGAAGTCATGTTCACTCGGCGCATTTCTTTATCTTTGAAATAAAAGTAGATGGATTCTATATTTGCTAGTATGACATAATAGATGCCCCGAACAAACCTTTCAAATGAAATAATTTTAAGGCTATTATTTTTTATCAGTGCTGGAGCACTGATCCAGGATCTCATATATGATAGGCAAGGGCTTGACTATTAAGTGATATACCTCAGCTAAATAATGTATTTAATTCATTACTGAGCCTATATGAAAGTGTCTTTGTAAATAACCTGGGAACTCTTGGTGCTAAAAAGAGTACCAAGGCTGACTTTTAACCTAAATATTGTTACAGAAAATGTGAAATCTTGAGCTTCCCCTCCGCTACCTGCTTAGAAGGTAGAGCATGTGAGATGTCTCTGGTCCTCCTACTGTATAAAGGTGAGTGAGACACACAACTCCTCCCACATAGAGTGAAGCAGAAGAGAAACTCATCTATCCCATGCAACCTGTCTTGAAATGGAGAAAATATGTTGTTAACCTGGGAATTTACAACCATAAGCCGTCCTTACAGTACATTAAATCCGAATTCACACTATTTGTGTGGTCTGAGAAAAAAAAAATGAAAGTTCAAGAAGAAACCTTAAGCGGTGAATCTAGGCTGGTGGTAAGCCAGAGAGTTTGTGAAGTAAGTACAAGTCTTATTATGAGGCATAGCAACCATCAACTAATTTAACAGAGTAATATAATCCAGGGAGTCAATTAAATACTGTACTACTTCTAAATATACCACTGACCATGTCACCTTAGTGATTAAACTATTCGATTATCTTTCAAAAGTCAATTTCAGTTAATTTTGTCTAAGTCACACAAAATACCCCAGCCACAAAGCATTTTTATCTCTCAACCCCACATATCTCAGTTGTTCAGGAGTTTTTAATCACTCAAGAGAGCAAATTTCAACAGAGGGAAGAAATCTCTCCCACAGGGCACCTAAGGATAAGCCACTGAGACAGAGGTGAGACTGTTGCTCCATCATTTAGGGATCTTTATACTGCTGGGGAAATAGACAAAAGGGGTAATTGATCAAGAACCTGGAGGGACTGCTGCTATTAAATGGGATCATGGAGAATAAATCAAACCCTGATAATTCCCTCGGACAGCTTCTTTCACGCCCATGCTCCAGTGGTAAGAGCTAATGAGGCCAGAGCTTCCGATGATTAAAGACTGAATATTTGGAGTGCATCCCTGGACAAGCCATCCTTACCTCGGGGCAAAGGGAACTGAAACAGAGCAGAAGTAATTATAAATACAAGAAATTAAAATGCTGTCACTCCTATTCTCTGCACTGCTGAGTGAGTTCTCAGGGCTCTAAGGAGGTGGTTATCAAGAGGCAGGACCTAGTTAGAGGAATTAGGTCACAGGCAGATAAACCTTGTCCCCAGACCTTTCATCTCCTTTATGCTCACCACTTGCCACAAGCCTAAAAGCCACAGATCCAGCTCATCATGAACTTAAACCTTTGTGACTGTGAGCCAAAGTTGTTTACCTCAAGTATTTCATCATAGCAACAAAAAGATAAAATCAGCCGGTGTGGTGGCACATGCTTTAATGCCAGCACTCAGGAGGCAGAGGTAGGAGGATTACGTGAGTTTGAGAACACCCTGAGACTCCATAGTGAATTCCAGGTCAGCCTGGGCTAGAGTGAGACCCTACCTCAAAACACCAAAAAAAAAAAAAACAAGATAATATCAATGTTCAGTGTATTTATGCAATTAATATAACATGTTGTGTCCTAAGGCTTTAGAAAACAACAAATAACCTCCTAAAGTCATTTTACTTTCATTTTGACCCAAAATAAAGGAATATGATAGAATCTACAATATGATAGAACCATCCAATCAAACAGAATTCTCTTCCATGAGATGAATAGCTGGCAAAAGTAGAGAATAGGTGGACTGTCAGCACTAAAGAGGTTATCTATATTACCCGGTCCCAGTCTCAAGGAACATGACACCCCTCCCCACACACTCCTCTCAGAGTAGCTATTGGCAGGTAATGGTTGCTGGAAGAGGGGAGAGTCATGTTCTTTGGTTGTATAACCACTTGTAATTTGCCCATAGTCCAGTAAATAGCTCCCACCCATGCAAGCAGCCTTAATTAAACCCAGCGGTACTCAGGTAGATAAATAATCAACAAAATACTTGAAAGAAAACAAATGGAATTTTCTACAATAATGAAAATGTCCTCCATCCACCCATTACCCAAGCCAATGGCTACTAGTCACAAGAAGTTAGTAAGTACTAAGGAGCCAAGTACATAATTGTATTTAATTTTAAGTTATCAACCTAAATGGCCTGTGTGGTTATTTTCTATTATATTGGAACAGAAGAATGTAACTGAAAATATTTTTATGGTTGCAGATAATTGTTATGGTTTGAATTTCATGTCTTCCCCGCAAGTCCTGTGTTGGAACTTGGTTCCCAAGTGATTAGTGCTATTTTGGAGAGAATTAGTAGAAACTTTAGGAGGTACAGGACGTGGGTTACTGGGCACATGACTTGTAAGGTTACACCTAGTTTCTGATCACTTACCTCTCTCTTCTTCCTGTCCCCCATGAAGGGAGGAAGCACCTCTGCCACATGTTCTCACTGCCTTGCTGTTGTGTCCAAGTGCATGGGGCCAAGCAGCTATGGACTGAATCCTCTAAAACCATGAGCTAAACTGTATATGCCTTCTTTGTTTTTCAACAAGAGAGAGAGAGAGAATTGGCATGTCAAGGCCTCCAGCCACTGTAATCAAACTCCAGACATGTGTGCCACCTACTGTGCATGTGGGATCTTGCACTCTTGCATTACCTTGTGTCTGGCTTACCTGGGACATGGAGAGTCAAACATGGGTCCTTAGGCTTTGCAGGCAAGAACCTTAACTGCTAAGCCATCTCTCCAGCCCATGCCTTCCTTTTAAATTGGTTATTACGGGCATTCTTTCACAGCAATGAGAAAGTAACTAGTATTAGTCTTGCTTATGATAAAGCACCTTAAATAAATGATTAGACTTTTATGAGTCCTAGTTACACTAATTTTTATAAATACTTGTGAATTTCATAATAAAATCCAACGGAAACAGGCTGGATATTTTGTTTACTCTTCCATATCAAGTCCCTATCTTTTTCCTTTCACTACTCCAGGCACCTTAGTCTGAACTGATAGATTATATAAAGGATCCCCTTACTCTCTGGTGAGAATTCCCAACAGATAGAAAGGAGACAGATTAGTGAAGTTGGGCTATTCATCTCCTGAGGAGCTAGCAATTCCCCTCAACCACAGACCATTGCTCTGTTCAGATAGCCTACTTCAAATGCCCTCTCCAAGTTCTGCATACTACTCCTCCATTTGTCCCTTCAGACCTATAATGATGGCACTGTACTGTTATAAATTCTTCGAGGCTATGTCTTAATCCACATGCCTCTATGCTTTCTTATTCTGTTTATGTCTCAGTTTATATATCCTCTTCACTGTTTCATTTACTGATAAAACCAGTCAGCATTTTATTATACTAATACTTGAGAACAAGGCTTAAAACCATAAAGTAACAAATCAACAAAATTTACCCTAGAACTTAAGAATACCCTAGTCAAATGTGTTAAGAATTATTGCTATAGATATTAGTCATTATACATACACAGGACTAAAATTCCACTTAAACTCAAAATGATAGTAACAATATTTCTATGATCAAAAGCAGATACCAAAAAAATAAAAGAACTAAATTAATTTTTTAAAAAAGAAAATATCAGAGATTCTTCTACAAAAGCAATTACAAAAGTGTTGACATGGATCTTAGATTGCAATTTAGTCAGACTCCTGGGAACTTGGTGTTTGCAAACGCAGGTCCTTTGGAAAGGAAGATAAAATATCATTGGATTCCCCTCAGTTCAGTATAGTTAGGTTACTATTAATCAAAAAGAAAGTGGAAGCTTATTCCAGCGTTATTTGTCAACTATACACCCTTAG
Organism: Dipus sagitta; assembly: GCA_036346955.1. Lineage (NCBI taxonomy): Eukaryota > Metazoa > Chordata > Mammalia > Rodentia > Dipodidae > Dipus > Dipus sagitta. Next base: position 27,336,232 of record CM070784.1, read on the forward strand.
AAATAAGAAGTGGAAAACCTTGTTATGTTTTCCAATAAGATAAGATTGTCTAACACACAAAAGAAACTTGCAAGCTCATGGAATCCACACTGCTGAATCCAGATGTTCTAGAAAGTACTGAATGGCCTTGGCACTGGGAGTGTCTGCAGAGGGTTTTTTAATCAGCTGGGATTTGGGCTTCTACTCATCCTCATTTTTTTTATTTGTTTATTTGAGAGATGGAAATAGGCAAAGTGAAAGAGAGAGAGAGAGAGAAAGAGAGAGATAGAATGGGTGCATCAGGGCTTCCAGTCATTGCAATCGAACTCCAGATGCATGCACCACCTTGTGCATCTGGCTTACGTGGGTTCTGGGGAATCAAACCAAGGTCCTTTGCCTTTGCAGACAAGTGCCTTAACCATTAAACCATCTCTCCAGCCCTCACCCTCATTTTTAAAAGAATAATTCTGAAAGTAATCCATCATTTTTTTCTGTTTTCTTATATTTGTTGACAACTGTTTTGTTTTCATTGCCTTATATATATATTAAATATATATATATATATATATGTATATATATATATATATATATATATATATATATAACTTTTTGTTGACAACCTCCATATAGATAGTTAATACACTATGATCATAATCCCTTTCCACGTCCCTCACATCACTTAATCCCTTCTTTTCAATTAGTCTCTCTTCTATTTTGATGTCATTATTTTCCCTCTTATTATGCAGGTGTTATGTAGGTAGCCACTGTGTGGTCATGAAAACCATGGATACTTTGGGTCTGGAAGTCAGCATTGTAAGCAGTTTTCCCATCCCTTCGGCTCTTACATTATTCTACAACCTCTTCTTGCAATGGTCCCTGAGCCTTGGAGGGTGTGATAGAGATGGTTCATTTGGTGCTGAACACTCCACAGTGAATTGAATGAATTTTGAGTCTCCCCATTGGTCACTGCCATCTGAAAAGAGAAACCTCTCTAACCAAAAGTGAGAGTCACATTACTATATGGACAAAAACATAAGTGTCTAGAGGGCAGTTTGGTGGACATTATACATCCATCTAACCAGACAACAGTAATCATCAAATATTTTAACTTGACAAAATAGATTTTAAAAAGAACACTATGAGAGCCACTTCTGATTCAAAGTCATCCCTTTACTTACTATTGACTAATGTGGTCCTCTCTAAGGTAAATAAGGGATTCCTGGCTCTCAGTCACCTTCCACTTGGACTCAGGCCCTTCATGACCTACCCATTGTTCTCACTACTATATCCCAAGCCTCCTGGTGAAAGATATATCAATTATTCCTTTTATACACAAGTATATTATACATATGTCCAGATATCTTATAGATAATACTTATCTATGATACATATATATATAATATACTTATGTATAAAAATTTAGGACCTTTAATTTTGGCAGAGGTAAGGTCCAAAGTTTATATACTTGATAGCTATATTTATTTGGGTGATAACATCTTCTTTAACAAATAGATCCCAAGATGTGTATTTCCTCAAACTCAGTAGGGCTTTATTTCTTAATAGGCAGGTGATCAAGTTGGTGGAATTGTCCTCATAGCCATTCAAGGACTCAAAGTGATAGTAACCTTGAGCTATTTGTCATTTTGGATATTAATAATTATACATGTACAGTATACATACCCTCACACTTGGGAAAGTAGTGGGTACAGTTCAGGACAGTTGATTGTAAGAGCTTAAGAGCTTTGCCATCTTCCATATATAGTGACCAAGGACAAGTGGTTCTCTTCTTCCCAACCAACCCAAAGAGTACAATAGCACAGAAGATTAAACAAGGCCAGAAATATATGTCCTGTTGTTTATTCTCACATCCCATAAGCATAATCTCCCCCCTCACTGAGCTATACTAAGCTACAAGTGAGGCTGGAAAATAAATCTAACTGTGTGGTGTGCTCAGAAGGAAAGTGATTGATGAGGGATTTGGGGACCAATAACAGGCTCTGCCATAGAGGTGTTGGATCTTTTCTTTCCCCCTTTAAGCCCCTAAGACATATATACCTAGGAAGAGAGGAAGACGGAGAAGCACCTCCCACTTTCCAAATGTGAGGCACAGAGAAGGAAGGAGGGGCCCCTCCCCCCATGCAGGCCTGGAACTTCCCTGGAAAGTTTTATGCCGTCTTGCCAGAAGAAAGCTCGTAGCTGACCACAGGGCTTATAACAGAGACAGTAGCCAAGAGAAATAAGCCAGTGACTTAGATCAGTCATTGCTCCTACAAAGCTGGCTTCATGCATTACTTTCTTTTTAAGGCCTAGTATACCATCTATGGACTGCATTGCCCTCTAGCAGGGGCATATATCCTATTGACTTGGGCTGAAAGACCAAATTCACTCTTATTACTTATTTCTGAGACAGTGGTTTAGGCCTTCACCCATCTACTGTAAGTTCATAAAAGCTTGCATGGTCATTTAAGAAAACTTTACATGCTCAAAAAATAAATCCTGAAACCTCAGAAGCTTCACATAAAATGGATTTATTTTCTCCTGCATGTAAATAAAAATGGGTGTTTCTGATACATGCCTAGATTTCCTCTGAGACCAACTCTTCATTCAATTTACTACACTTTGATTTTTTTCTCAACACATTGCTTCCATGTTCATCTGCCCCAAAAGTGAGAAATGGGGATAGTGAAGAAAGCATGACTTCTTGTCCTCTTCCTGTAAGCAACATGTCATTTTTGCTCATGTTCCATTGGCAAGGACATTAATATGGCTACACCTATATGTAAGGGAAGCTGGGAAAATAGTTATTGCCCAGCAAAACTCTACACTGTAGGGAAGGGTACAAGTTTGCAATGACAGCAAGTTCTCTGACCCACAATCCACTAGGAATGAGTAGAGACACCTCTGTTTTCCTGTACTGGACTCCATGTTCTCTATACAGAGTTCTGTTTTTATACCTAATTACTTATAGTGGTTTTTTAATCTTAATGTGGCTGAGCTTCCGAGGTGAAAGGATGCTTTGAAATGTGTATGTATTTTCCTATGTATGTATATACTGCATTCTTAAAGAATTTATATGAGATTTTCAGAGAGCCTCAAGACCTTCCAAATATATATTTTAAAGCATCACAATAACAGGGATTTTTCCGCCTAACTCTTTCTTTCCAGTCTTCTGATCCTCGCCCACTGGCCCCTGGACTAAATCTCTAGGCCCTGGGGTGACTTTAAACTTACCATTGATTGACAAGCCTGCAGGGAGGTTATTAGAAAGCCTGAGAATATAGTGCATAACTTAAAACTCTCTACAGGGTCATTGTCCTTCTTCTTTGAGCTCACCTGAACAGGTGCACTGCTTGTTAAACAGAGGTGAGGATACTTATACCTCATTAATGCTACCCCTGCTCAGAGCACACCTGCACTTCCTGTGGTCTGTACATAGCTCCCAAATTGTTGGATTGTTTTGATCATAATAAACTTTCACTATATTCATCAGATCTACTTCCCATCCCATATCTCAGCCTTGTGACTTCATGTTTCATTTAAAGCTCACAGCAGCCCACATACAGATGGGTAAACAAGGGTTTATAAATCTTTATTAGTTGTGCTCTATATCAGGGCTAGGAGGGGGCCAGATGTAGATTGAGACCTCACTATCTGATCCCATCTTCCTGGTCTGCTTCTGTTTTTAATCTCTTCTCTTCAGAGAATTGCAGAAACAGAGTGTTATTCTGTGCTTCCCCTACTCTCAGCAGTTTTTGCTCCCTTTCTGCTATTTCTTTAGGTTCTTATCTTTCCTTAGTTGAAAATTTTAATTCTAAATGATTCATGTACAAACAAATGGGAAGCTTCCCAGTGGTGAAATTGCACGTAGGATGTGTCATCAATGCCTCAATCAGAAGCATCCAATGGAGGAGATGTGAAATATTTCCGAGTCTTACCAGGATGCAAGGTAGAGCAGCAAAGTCTCTTTGTCTATGTAACAAAAAAGAGAACACTGTTGGCTGATACAAGTCTACAGAGATCCTTGGAACTCTGATCACAACATGCACAGCTGAGTGAGGCTGTTAAAGACAAGCACTCCAAAAATTAATTACCTATTATATCTGACTTCATGTCTCAAGGAATCAAAGATACAATATCATCAATTTGTGTTGAGACTAAATTATTTTGCAGCAGGTGGTACATGGTTACATTTCCTTAATTCATTCTGTGCAATTGTCCTATGCTATGTGTTGCTGGGTCCCTTTCTGTGTTCTTTAGTCTTTCTGACATGGTGCACCTTATCTCTGCTGACAAGGCAAGTCTAGAATCACCAAGAGACCAACAGGAACTAGTTACAGCTTTTCAAGTGGCAAAAAGTTCCTGATCATAAAAACTTCCTGTCTTTAATTTTCCAGATGAGAAAGCCACTTACACCACATGATTTGGAGAGGTGAGTGGTATTTGTTAATTCATTTTGCTGAGGGAATTTTAGAATAGGGGTTTTTTTTTCTAATTAGTATTATTTTTTCTAGTGGTAAATTGGAAAGCAAAGGGAAATAAGCATGGATCAGCAATAACACTCAATTTTAAATTTCACTGAAGTGTTAAGTAGATCAAAATGGTTAAAAGTAGTATAAACTTAGTTCATAAAGGACTTTTGAGGATTTTCGGTGTTTTTATCTACGTGCCTTTGTAGACAAGAAAAGGGAGTATAAAGATAATGCCATCATCTATCATACGAGATCACAGAAAGTCTTCGCACACATATTATTGATATAATAAAACAATTTAAAAATGAATTAAATAATATACCTCACTCACATGTATATTTCAAAGTTACTTCTCATAGTCAACAGTGTACTATAACAGACAAGGTGCTCCTACCAATGTAACACCTTCCTTCACAGCATCTTGTCCTGAGCCTTTTCAAGCCTTCAGTGTTCTTTCATCCTCCACTCTCCTACTCCTAGCTAGTGAACATAATCAAATTTCTTCAGAACTAAAAGAATACTTCCAGCTTGGAGAGATGACTTAGTGGTTAAGGCACTTGCCTGCAAAACCTAAGGACCCATGTTCAACTCTCCATATCCCACTTAAGCCAGATGCACAAAGGTGAGGCAAGTGCAAGGTTGCACATGACCACTAGGTGGCACGAGCATCTGGAGTTCGAATTCAGTGGCTGAGGCTCTGGCGCGCCAATTCTCTCTCTCTCTCTCTCTCTCTCTCTCTCAAATAAAAAGAAAGAGAGAGAGAGAGAGGAAGGGAGGGTGGAAGGGAGGGAGAGAGAAAGGGAGGGAAAGAAAGAGAGAAGGAAACGAAGGAAGGAAGGAAGGAAGGAAGGAAGGAAGGAAGGAAGGAAGGAAGGAAGGAAGGAAGGAAGAGAAAGAAAGACAGACTCCCTTCCTGGGTGAGGCCCTACCTATGTTTGCTTCTCTCTTTGCTGAGCTACCTCTGGGGAAATAGCTTCATCCTCCCACTTCATCCTCGCTGTTCCACATTCCCCATTCTCTCCCCATTATGGAAAGCTGGGTTTTACTAACGCACCACGTATCTACTTCAGTTCTCCAAAAACTGTTACCAACTATATCCACAGTGTGAAATCTGTCAATTGTCTATTCTTACTTTATTGTGTTGAAACTGTAAATTATTTTGTAGCAGATGGCACATCTATGCAATTTTGAAAATAGTGGAAACACACTCATCTCTAAAATTGTATATCCTCATAATAATTCTCTCCTAGCTTTACTCCAACTCCTATATAAGTAGTTTTGCTTTTCCTCTGCCTGTCTCTTAAAGTTAGTATCCTGCTGGGTTTTTAATCTTCATTTCTGCACTTTGCTCTCCTCTGTGCATGCTGTTTTCAGATAATGTCATCGCAGCTAATGACTTGAACTCACACTTACAGACTAAGACAACCAAAGCTGTTTCTATAGCCCTGCCCTGTGTCTGAGCTTCTGACCTAACCAACCAAATGCCCACTAGACGGATTGACCTATCTACAGTTGCCTCTTGTGATTATACAGAGGAGTGCAGGCAATCCTCCCCCAAATACAATGGGAGTTCTCTGAATTCATTCCTCCATTTTACCCAGCAATTTTTTAAACTTTTATTTTATTTTATTTTATTTTATTTTATTTTATTTTATTTTATTTGAGAGAAAGACAAAAAAAGAGGCAGAGAGAGAGGAAGAATGAGCGGCACTAGGGCTTGCAGCTGCTACAAACATAACTCCAGACACATGTGCCATCTGGGTTATGTGGGTCCTAGGGAATCAAACCTGGGTCCTTTAGCTTAGCAGGCAAGTGACTTAATTGCTAAGCCATCTCTCCAGACCCAGCAATTTTTCTATAATAATGTATTCTGAGTTAGTATTACAACTATATTATGATGTACCATTTCTGGTCACAGACCCTGCTGAGGGGACAGACCAGTGATTTTCTCTTAACTGGACCAGGACAAATCAAAATGCAGACATTTGGAGTGCAGTTAAGTCTCATGAACGGTTGTACACAAGAAGGAAAATGCACAAGCTCCTGTCGTAAAGCACTGGGATGGCAATGAATTCAGAATCACCATGCCAGTGAACCCCAGAACTCTTTTGATTCGTGTTCTTGGAAAGAGTCTACTTTTGCTCAGCACAGTTGAAACAATTCTCTTTCTTGCAACCAACATTCTCCTCTTGTTGACCAATAACATAATTAAAAACCACTGTTTCTTTAAATCACACTGATCTCATTCTTAAACAGGGTGGTGATGCAGTTCTTCCTAGTACACCTTGCCTCTACTGAGTAGTCTCTCTTTGCCACAGAATTCTCCTAAGTGACTGTAATTATAACATGTCTTTCTAGACCCATCTAGCTAAGTGAAATCTTGGGCAACATATTGTCTCTATTCTAACTCCCTTCTCAGCAGTTGCTCAGAATCTGAAAGATCAAATATAAATTATTAAGGAATGCATTTTAAAAGTCATTTCAGTAGATTTCCAGAATTTCTGAGGCTGCATTTTTGCTAGCAATTTTAATAATCCTCCTTAAAATTCCATTTGTCAAATTATCATTAATCAAAAAAATTGTCATTGCCTGTGGTGTACAAATGGTAAAGAATAAAATGGTCCGGAAGGTGCCTTCTCTTGGATTGTACCACAAAGCAACCCCCAACATGGACCTGATTTTAAGAAAAGGTACATTTTGAGTTCTAGCAAGAAATGACAGGATTTATCACAAAGTGAATCCAGATGCCCTAGGTACTGCCTGACATCTGATGATAATATTCACAATTGGAAAGTTTAAAATGTTTTCTATATATTCACTTCCTTCAGGAATAAAAAGGAGTCCTTTCTGAAACCATCCTAGCCTTAACTATTTTCCACTGAGTCAGAAGCAACATACATAAAATTTCTAAAGGTTAGAGAAAGGTTGACACAGTTGCAGGTGCTCAGTCAAAATTCCCTAACCCTCTCATTCTGAAAGGATGTTTTCCTTAAGGACAAACTGACACTGTTTTACCTCATCCAGGTAGCTCAAAATCAATGTTAAAAACAGTATTAGCAACTCTGGCAGAACCCTACTAGGAAACAATAAAATCTAATAGTATAATTTTCAAAACCTTTATAAGTTATTAGGGTTATAGTCTCAGAAAATGATAAATATTCCCAGCCTCTATTTATGGTTCCTGCAAACCATAAGTAGTTAATCCCGAGGTCTTTCAAACAACTGTGATTCACCATGAGTCATGGTGGAGGAGGGAGAGCAGACAAAACAGGGCAAAAATTGCACAGTTCCACTGCATTTACTCATTTGACACCTTGTTTGTTTGTTAAGCTTTTAAATTTTCCCATAGTCATAGCCTTAGAAGTTAAATTCCACACTGAGAGCAAAAACAAAAGTAGGAAATAATTCAATGAAACGTCACTAAACTTTGTTTTAACATTTAAGGACATGTGGGCTACGTCTCAATTTATAGTCATTTGAACTCAGCTGACTGTTGATGAAAATTATTTTTACTAAAAGGCTACAGTGTTAGTTTGTCCACTTATGAATTGAGAATATCATAAATTGGTTTTCAGTTTGGGGATATTATCATCATACAGTTAAATCACTAGCCAGTCTACAGGAATTAAATGTCCAGGAAGTATATATTATACATTGATAATGCATATAAAAATTTAATAAAAACATAAGCTTATGATTGCAAAAAAAAGAAAGTTAGGATCATGAAAGCTAGCTGTCAATAACAAGAAATAATTAAATTAAATTTCTACTATTTAATATGCCACTTTGCAATTTCTACAGAATTCTGTTCACTTGCAATGAATGGCATTGTGTCATTCATAAGTTGAAACTACGGTAGATTGACAGTGTGTTTAAGCCAATTACCCTACCAAAGATCACACTTCAGCAACACAGTACACTGTAGAGTATCAGTAGTTTTCTTCACTCGCCAGTGACTAACTGGGAAAGGTGGCTTGCTTCTGTTGCCCAGTATCATTGCAATATCACCTACCAGGAGAAAATCAAAATTCAAAATGATTTCTATTGAATGGATTTTGCTTTTCTATATGTGTAATTTGTTTATGTGCACACTAACATACACACATGCACATAATAGAACACATTCTCCAACATACTTTGTGCTGAAATGGACAGATTATCAAATTATAAAGCATATGATTTATATTCTACCAACATTGTATATTTAAACAATATAGACTAACAATGGTTCATTATAGATAAGACAGACTACTGTTTATACAAGGTATTTATGTATATATCAGAGATAATTTAACAAACTATACATAAAATTCATTTAAGATGTGTCTCCATGTGCTTTTTTTCTATTTAGAAACACAAATCTATGAGGTTATGGGCTAGAAAGATATCTTAGCAGTTAAGAGACTTGCCTACAAAGCCTAGGGACCCAGGTTCAATTCCCCAGTACCCATGTAGGGCAGATGCACAAGGTGCCGCATGCATCTGGAGTATGTTTGCAGTGGCTAGAGGCCCTGGCATTCCCTCCGCCTCTCCCTCTTTCTCTCTGAAATAAATTTTTAAAAACTCTGAAGTTATTTTTAAAATACTTAAGCATAAAAAAATTGAGAAAGAGGAATTGAAGTATGCTGGATAAATTAAAGCAATGGTTCTCAACCTTGGCTACCAGAATTACCTTGGGTTCTGTCCATTTAGGTTCCAATTTGCTCGCCTGAGATATGGGCTTGGTATTAAGAATGCTTGAACTCCCCAGCTAATTTTAACTTGGAGCAGAAGTTGAGAGCCAGAGTTCCAAAAAATATAATTTGGAAACTGTTCCTTTAGGCAGTATTGGGATGGGTAGAAGAAAGAACAACAAATAAAAACAAGAATGGGGAGTGCATAAGTCAGACCCTGTCACTCGAGGAAGGAAAGAAACTGAGATGGAAGTACTATTGTCGAATTACTAGCTGCCAGGTATCTCAGCCAGAGCTTCCAATTATGGCATTCTATGGTTTGAGCAAAAAAGAAATGTGCCCTACAAGCTCATATGTTGATGACTTGATCCACAGTTATAAAGGCTGTTTGAGGAGGTACTTGATATAAAACCTTTAGGAAGTGAGGCCGAAGTGATTTCACTGTCCCCCTACTTCCTGGACACCATGAGGTCACTGCCTTTGTCCATCTACATCCTCCCCACCAGGATGCTTAATCTCATCATGAGCCCAAGTACAACAAAGCTGGCCATCGTGGACTGAGGCCTCAGAAACTGTGAGCAAAACCCAATCTTTCCTTGTTTTAAGTTGCTTCTGTCAAGCATTCTATTACAACAATGAAAGGTCTACAAAAACATCTTACGAACACAGGAACTTCCTTAAAAAAGGTCCTCACAGCTAAGACCACGACCTCCCTCATACACATTGAGAATGTCTGCTATCAGATGACCAGTATGAGAGATCTCTTCAAAGCCAGACTCACAACACATAGAGGTAGGTGAAATGCCAAAGCATTCCTTTACTGTGAGAGGCATAGCAGCCTGCTAGATCAGATAGCATATTGACACAGTTAAAGGTTTATGGGTCCAGGCTGACCTGGAATTAACTATGTACTCTCATGGTGGCCTCAAACTCACGGTGATCCTCCTACCTCTGCCTCCTGAGTGCTGGGATTAAAGGTGTGCACCACCACACCTGCTTATATGGGGACTTTTAAAGTTGGATGAATGCATCATATTTTACATCATGTATGGTTATCAGTTTATGGGGGCCAAGGGCGGAATGTGGTGGTTTGATTCAGGTGTCCCCCATAAACTTAGGTGTTCTGGATGCTAGGTTCCCAGCTATTGGGGGAGGGATTGTGGGTGTTATAGCCAGTTTCCCCATGCCAGTGTTTGGCACACTGTCCTATTGTCTACCTTATTATGTGGGACAGGGGGGTGATGTCCACCCTCTGCTCATGCCATCATTTTCCCCTGCCACCATGGAGCTTCCCCTCAAGTCTATAAGCCAAAATAAACCTCTTTCCACCCCCCGCCACACACACAAAGTTTATGGGAAGCAAAGTTATAACCAGAAGGTAGTGTCAAAAATCAAAACAAGGACAACTAGGCATCAGATAGATACAGCAAGTAAAGAGAGTTTGATACCTGCCTCTCCTCTGCAAGAACATACTTGAATCAAAGATCAGATAATCATGTAGTTTTCTCCAGGATGATGTGCTCTCTCCTCATTCTTTCCTTTTCTGCCATGGCCTGCTTCCTTTGGTCTCTTCTTCGTTTAGCAATGTTAATGTCATTGATTATATTACATGTAAGCCTGAAGTGTTCTTCCAGGTTTATTCTTGGGAAACATAGTGTCTCTCATCACTATAGATGATTTTATTTTCCTAATTCTCAGAGATCTGGAGAAGCCTTACTTTCAAACACTCAGAAGGAAATTGATAATTAAAAGGAAGAACTAAGGCAGAAAGGACATCCACCTAAGCAGTGAGAAATCTGTTTATACATATCTGGTAAGAACAAGAAGCAAAATGTGACCTTTATTCATTTATTTATACCTTCTTCTACTCTCCCATCAAGATTCCAAACATGGAACAAGCACTGTCAATTTGCACCTAGTTGAATATTGTGTATGAATGCATGTAGTTAGATATTATCTGTCAACAAGAGCTTATTTATTTGCCTTTGCTTCCTCACAGACAGTGAGATGGACACTCACTTCGCCTTTTCTTCTTACAACTGTTAGTTGTAAAGGAAATCTTACGGCAGAGCCATCCTAAACCCTAGATCAGATGGACCTAGGAATCACAGTACTTATGCGATTTCCTAAGATTAATCCCTTTTTCATGTCAAAATGATATTACCACTAGAAGATAAAATCAATACTTTGATTTTGAAAAATTCAAATATGAAGAAAATGTCATGATATCTGCCTAGATAACATCTATCTGGTATTGCTACTGAGTTACAAAAAAATGAAGGGAATATAATTTCTAATCATTAGGTTTCAAAAGTAAGTTAGTTATTTTATCTCCTTGTCTGAGTTAAGCCAAAGATTTGGTTTACAAGAAAACAGGTATTTGGACATATATATTTATGTTTTATTAGAATTGGCTAGCTTTTAGGTGACATTGACTTTTCATCACTTTATATTTATATACTTTATAGTTATATCTGAAAGAATGCCTGGAAGGCTAGTGTGATTCACCCAAAGGCCAGCTATTAAGAACTTGGCTCAGAGAAGCTATGTTCACATATTCAGGGTTTTTCAAATTTTATTTTATTTATTTATTTATTTGAGAGAGAGAGAAGTAGATAGACAGACAGAGAGATAATAGGCATGCCAGGGCCTCTAACCCTGCAAACAAACTCTAAACACATGAGCCACTTTGTGCATCTGGGTTACATGGGTCCTGGAGAACCAAACCTGGGTTCTTTGGTTTTGCAGGCAAGTGTCTTAATCATTAAGCCATCTCTCCAACCCACATATCCAGGTTTCAATTTCTAAGTCCTAGACTTAGTCCACTGCCTGGTTCTAAAAGCATACTGACTAATGATATTCTACTTTACTTTTTATTATGTGTACATTACCATAGTCATGCCTGAAGAATATTACCTAATCAGCTCATGGTGAGAAAAACAAGATTATTAGAAAACAGGAGGGCAGGAGGAAGGGAAGAAAGGAGAGAGGGAAAGAGGAAGATAGTGATGAGGGAGGTTGTAGTGGTTGATCTCTGGTCGTCAAGTTGACAAGATTTAGAAGCACCCTGGAAAAATCTCTGTTGATGTCTGTGAGGGGAATTTTAGATTCATTTAGTTGAGGTGGGAGGACTCACCCTACTTGTGGGAGGCACCATCTCATAAGCTGGATTTCTGAAGAAGAAGAGAGCTAGCTGAGCAGTAGCATTTATCACACTCTGTTTCCTCATGTAGACTGAACATGAGCAGCTGCCTCAAACTTCAGCCACATGCCTTCTCCTCATGACAGACTGAACCTAGAACTGTAGCCAAACATAAAACCTTCCTCCCTTAAACTGACTTTTGTCAAGTATTTTGTACCAGGAATGAGAACTTCACTATACAGAGGGAAAATACAAACATGTTCCTAAAGCCAGAATACTACAGTAAATATACATGCCTAGTTAAATTCTTTCACATCCAAAATTGTGTATAGATGTTCTCAGAAAACCAAGACAAGAGAAAAGGAGAGGAAAGGAGAAGACAAAAAAAGGAAGGAAGAGAAGGGGTGGGGAGGGGAGGGGAGGGGAGGGGAAGGAAGGGGAGAGAAGAGAGGAGAAGGGATGTGAGGGGAAGGGAGGGGAGATGAGGGAGGGGAGGGGAGGGGAGGGGAGGGGAGGGGAGGGGAGGGGAGGGGAGGGAAGGGGAGGGGAGGGGAGGGGAGTATTCTGGTGTCTTCTGGTTTCCACAAAACTCTAGAACAACACTTCTTGCTCATACATTTATAGACATGCCATTGTTTAGCTCCCTTCTCACTGAGAAAAATGGTGAAGTTAAAAACCTGCTGGGATTTTGATTTGAAATAAGATACTCAACACTTATTCAAAACGCAAGACTTAATTTGTGAAGGTTCAGCTGCATTTGTAAGAAGTCAGTTGTATGTCCATTTCTACATCTGCAAAGCAGAGATAACCACACCTACTGTTGCAGTCAGGTTTGCATTGCTCACAGAAATCACCCAACCAAGAGCAGCTCTAAGGAAAGGGGGGCTTATTTTGCTTATAGACGCAAGGGGAAGCTCCATGATGGCAGGGAAAATGATGGCATGAGCACAGGGTGGACATTACTCCCTGGCCAACATAAAGTAGACAACAGTAATAGGAGAGTGTGCCAAACACTGGCAAGCAGAAACTGGCTATAATACCCATAAGTCTACTCCCCTCCCCCTGCTGACAATACATTCCCTCCAGGAGGTGTTAATTCCCAAGTCTCCATGAGCTGAGAACCTAGCATTCAGAACACCTAAATTTATGGGAATACCTGAATCAAACCACCACACCTACCATGGCTGCTATGAAGCATAGATTAAAAGGTCTGGTACAGAGAAAACAGTTTTTGGATGTTGATAATTCTGGGTAATACTTTTGAATGTAAGGAATGACAGAAACTTGTATCTCTACTGCTGTCTTGAGCAAATAATAACTTTTTCCAGTAATGAGTCCAACTAGAATTCACACTCTATATATGGCCAAGTTGAGAAAATCCATGAATATAAATATTCTACTTTAGGATGGACAATGGCTTTTTGCATATATTTTCTTATTTTATGACCTAAATGAGCATGGTAGTCATATTCCCTTAAATTAAATGTTCTAGTCATCACATGTATTCATGATTGGTTTTGTAAAGTGATCACCTCTAATGTGTTTGTTAGAGCTCAGCAAACTCTAAACATGTGCATAGATTTCTAATGCAGCAGTTACTCAAGTAATTCTCTCCTGTAGGTTTCAGGCAAAGATATACTCTTATAAACAAGCAAGATTAGTTCCAAAACATCAGAAACAACCACAGTCCAGTACCTGATTTTGCTCCATACTGCAGCTATGCATTCCTGACTAACCCAGTTTATTGACAGCTACATTTTGACTCACACTCTTTGCTTCCCAAAACCAAATGGCCACTAGTTACAAGAACCCAAACTAAGAACAAGAGAACCGTATTTCAGACATTATCCTCACTGGGAACATCCATCCAAGGTAAGGGATGAGTTAGATCATCTTTAGACACAGGAGAGAGTAACTGTAGAGCAAAACATCTGAGCAGGAAGAAGTATCCATAGTCCTTCCTGAAGACTCAATCATTCTGGCTACGTATCACGTGTTCAGTTACTGCATGAAAGTTCAATGAATCAACTATCCCCTCTTCAATAAACCAAGGCCAAGGAATGACCATGCCAGAGAATATTTTTTACCCTCCTGAAATTAGCATAGTAGTTGAAGGAGGCATTTATACATAAACCCATGACTAAGGACCAATATCACAATAGACAATGACTACAGGATGATAAGTGCCACTTCACACTGGGCCATTGGGAAAGGCCTCCAGTGACATAACACTTGAGTTCACTCTGATTGAAAAGCAGACAGCTATGAGAGGATATAGAATAAGGGGAATCTAGGCAAAAAAAATGTAAACATTCTGTTATATCTACTAACTTGGCTAGGTTAACGTTGCAGTCAGGTTTGCATTGCTGGCAAAAATCACCCGACCAGGAGCAGCTTTGAGGGAAAGAAAAGGATTTATTTTGGCTTACATACTCGAGGGGAAGCTCCATGATACCAGGGAAAAAAATGATGGCATGAGCAGAGGGTGGGCGTCACCTCCTAGCCAACATCAGGTGGACAACAGGAACAGGAGAGTGTGCCAAACACTGGCAAGGGGACATTGGCTAAAATACCCATAAGTCTACCCCCAATAATATACTACCTCCAAGATGAGTTAATTCCCAAATCTCCATCAGCTGGGAACCTAGCATTCAGAACACCTAAGTTTATGGGGGACACCTGAATCAAACCAACACATTCAGCCTCTGGCCCCCATAAACTGATAACCATCCATGCATTCAGTCCAACCTTAAAAGTCCCCATAGATTTTATCAATAGCAATGAGGTTCAAACATCACCATAATCCAGGCCCTTTTAACTGAGCCATAATATAGATACATAGATAGATAGATAGATAGATAGATAGATAGATAGATAGATAGACAGATATTTAAAAACATCCCCCAAACCCATAATGTCACAGGATACACATGTACACTGCAAAAGATGGCATTGGGCATAGCAAAGAAATATTCAACCAATACAAGATTTAAACAGGACAAACATCAAACTCTGTAGCTCCAAGTCCAACAACTCTAGTCAGTGACAAGTCTCCAAGTCCAATAATTCTAACCAGGAACAAGTCTCTGGAGTTACAATTCTACCCCTCCAGGTAGGCTACTCATAGTCATGGAAAACTTCATGGAGCCAGAAGCTTTCTTCAGCAGCCAGCTTGTGGTCCCGGCTTCTCTACTGGGTCTCCACTGCAATCCACAGTTCATCCTCATGGCTCCATCAGGTATCCATGCAGACAATCCAGCAAACCTGCTTCACACTTCCCACTGCCATTTCCAAAACACAAGACTATGTTGCAAACTCAAAGATGCTCTCTTTCTTATACTCCACAATACCAGGTCGGGTGCCAATTTGTTAATCTAGGGGGGAATAAAGCAGACTTTGAAGAACAGGACACTCCTTGAGTACTCAGGCACCTTTAAAAGAGTCTAAATTCTTCCTGTTGCCCCAGTGCAGGTCAGCTGGCCAATCTCAAAGGTTTTAATCTCTCATATAATTGCAGCTGAATGGGTAGAAGCTTCAGCCCAAAGATTTCATTCTGCCATATCCCTCTGCATACACCAGTCCATTTCTACACAATGCAACTCTGCACCACTTCTCAGAACCCATGTATAATAGCAAGCCTCTCACACAAACTTCTTGTAGGTTGAGGTTTCAAATCTTTCCACATTCCTCTTGAAAATCAGCTCCAGAAGGCCAAAACCTTCTCAGGTATCTAGCAGCAACCCCACTTCTGGTACCACTTTACTATTGCAGTCAGGTTCGTGTTGCTGACAGAAATCACCTGACCAAGAGCAGCTTTCAGGGGAAAAAGGATTTGTTTTGGCTTAAAAACTCGTGGGGAAGCTCCATGATGGCAGGAGGAATTGAAGGCATGAGCAGAGGGTGGATATCACTTCCTGAACAACATCAGGTGTACAATAAGAATAGGAGAGTGTGTCAAACACTGACTAGGGGACACTGGCTATAATACCCATAAGTCTGTCCCCAACAATATACCACCTCCAAGTGGCATTAATTTCCAAATCTCTATCAACTGGGAACCTAACATTCAGAACACCTAAGTTTATTGGGAACACCGGAATCAAACCACCACAGTTAATGAACAGAAATTCATTCTATGTGGCTGTAGAAGATGAGAATATTAGACAAGGACAGACATGGAGGTGTGGGATAGATAGGATTTTGCAGAAGTATGATAAAGTGTTTTGATTTTGTGCTGAAAGCAATGTAAAACAAGCAGAGGGTTTCTTGTAAGATAATATATTTTGCGATTTCAAGTTTAAGAACCCTCTGACTGCAAAGTGGAGTGTGGATTATTATAGAGGTGCAAAAGCAGAAGCAAGTTCAGCAGGAAGAAGAGCCCTGGCCAAGAGAGACATAAGGGACGCTTGAGTGAGGGAGTGCAAGAGTATCAAAGGAGGTTAAGTCAACAGGGGCAGGATTCATTCCGAATGGAGCTCTAACGGCCTGGCAGATGCATCAGATGAAGGTTGCAGAACGAAGCCACTTGCTGGTGTGAGCAGTGGGCTTGACACTGAACTCCCATAGCAGAAAGAGGAAAAGGGTCCCATCAGCACTTCCAACGGGAGCAGGGACTGTAGCCAGGTAACCACACTGGACAAACGTCTGAGTTTCCTCAGATAATGCAGCTACTCAAAGCTCCAGGGGCTAGGGAAATGTATCAGTAGGCAAAGTGCTTGCACGCAAGCATGAAGATCTGAGTTTGGCCTCCCCAGCACCCAAAAGCTGGGCATGGTAGCACATATTTATAATCCCACTGCTGGGGAGGCTGAGACAGGCTTATCCCCTAGATTGCCCAACTGAATTTGTGAGCTTTGGGTTCAGTAAGAAACCCTGTGTCAGAAAAATAAAGTGCAGCATGGTAGAGAAGAACACCTGAGTTTGACCTCTGACCTCCACCTACATGGTCATACACAAGCTTATATACCTATAGACACCTGTTATATTAGTCTCTAGAGGAACAGAACCAATAGAATGAAATGTATTAGAAGGGAATTTAAGGCTGGGTGTGGTGGCACATGCCTTTAATCTCAGCACTTGGGAGGCAGAGGTAGGAGAATTGCTGTGAGTTTGAGGACAATCTGAGACCACTTAGTGAATTCCAGCCAGGTCAGCCTGGACTAGAGTGAAACCCTACCTCAAAAAAAAAAAAAACACGAAAAGGAAAAAGAAAAGAAATGGGGAATTATTGGGTTATCTTACAGCAGTCCAACACTAGCAGTTTGCAGGCTTCGGAGTCAAGGAAACCAGTAGCTGCTTAGTCAATGAGACTGGATGCCTCAGCAGTCCCATTCAGGCACTGAAGGTGTGGAGGCTTTCTGGAGAGCCACTGGTCTATAGTCCATACTGGTCTTCAGTCCACATTGGAAGGCACCAAGCAACACCAGCAGCCAGATAGTAGGAGCGGTTACTTTCCTTCCCAGAGCTTTCTTAGATAAAGCCCCCCTCCAAGAGCAGCCACCCACGGGGGAAGGGGTCACCCTGGGGGATAGACTTCCTCCTTTAGTTAATCCTTTCTGGAAGCAACCTCAGAGACCCACTTATGAGGAATGTCTGTGGATTCCTAAACAGATCAAGTTGACACAAAACTTAACCATCACACATGTGCACCAACATATATGCACAACACACAAAAAAATAAAAATAATACCACAGTTCATATCAACAATTCTTACTGCAGAAGAGAACATATATCTCTAGATTTTACCTTAAAATTCTCTACCCCTTACAAACCTAACAACATTTCAGCCTATAGTGCTCTAACACAAAAGATATTAGGGCTGGAGAGATGGCTTAGCAGTTAAGGTGCTTGCCTGCAAAGCCTAAGAGCCCATGTTCTACTTTCCAGATTCCACATAAGCCAGATGCACAAAGGTGAGGCAAGAGCAAGGCTGCACATGTCCACTAGCTAGCGCAAGCATCTGGAATGTAATTGCAGTGGCTGAGGCCCTGGCATCATGCCCTCTCTCTCTCTCGCTCTCATGTGCTCATGCTCACTTTCTCTAAAAAATAAAAATTTTTGAAAAAGATGTTAGATACTGTGGGTGTGACCTAATGCTAAGAATCATGGAAGGAAGGGTAGATAGGAGGCTATAGTGGCTAAGCAGACAGGGGAAGACTTGTGTGCAGTGACCATAGCTAAGACTCGGAGTGCTCACCAGAGCATCTGCAGCATCAACGCCCTCTCCACAAAGAGAGAGGAGAAAGAAGGGAGAAGAGAGAGGCAGAGAGAGGTGGAGGAAGGGAATAGAGAGAAGACTATCAGTGCCACAGCCACAACTGATACAATTTTCAGAGCGCAGTCAGTAAGATGTTTTCAGATGCTAAGAGGGTTACAATGAGGTATGCACCATGCAAAGTGCTTTGTATGGTCTCTAATCCTCACAGCAATCCTGCGAGTAGGGTGTTATCTTATTTGTACAGGTGAGAAAACTGAGGATCAAAAAAAGGCCAATGATTTGTCTGTGGGCACAAAGTGACTAGCAAAGCCAGGATTCAACACAAGTCTGTTTAGTTTCAAAGCCTGTGGGGACTGTGGGAGACAACATCTGACGGTGAACATCAACCAGAGCTTGGCTTCAGAGCAACAGAAAATGTAGTCCAGGACTACAGGGATAGAACCCAGGATTTCCCAGGAGGGACATACCATGGAAGGGAGCTAGAACATTTCAGTGGTGGCTAGAGATTATGGAGTATCTTCTGATGCTGCAACTTCATGACTGACGCCTGCCTGCTCCTTGAGGCTGGAAACACGGCTACTTACTATTACAACTTCCCACTCAGCTCCCAGGTTGCTACAGCTGCAAAGAAAACAGGTTTATCTCCATGTGTACAATTAACCCTCTACAGAGAACACTGTCACTCCTACTGAAAGACGTCTATGTTCCCCTTATTTTATGAAAGATTCAAAAGTGTTCCTTGCTGAGTTATGTCCTGAAAACTTTGAAGAAAACGTTAAGTTTCTTTGGACTTGCATAACTCTCTTGAAAGTCTTTAAAACTGGAAGGAACGATGGGACTATATAAATTTGGTTAGCTTCTTTTCAAATATCTACAGCTTTATTATATACATAAGAGGAATAAAACTAGTGCTCATTATTTTTCTTGCTTGTAGTACAAACACTGATAATGTTTCAAAGTGTATTTTTCACTGATAGAAGGCACTTTCATACTTTAAAGCTTCATTTTTTTCTGTTTGTTAAGTTATTCTCATTGGAAAATGTATTCTTTCATTTCTAACTCTCCCCATTCACTAAATTCAGTATTCCCTCTCTCATAACCTGATTGGTTACCTCTATACACTGCCATACACTACGATCATCAGTATGAGGTCTTGGAGGGCAGACAGAATATGTTCAGAGCCAGGCACAGTGGTACATGCCTGTAATCCCAGCACTTGAGAAGCAGAGGCAGAAGGGTAAATTCAAGGCCATTCTTGGTTACTTAGCAAGTTTAAGGCCAGTTGGCTAGATGAAACCCTATTTCAAAAACACTGCTCAAGGGGTTGGAGAGATGGCTTAGCAGTTAAGCACTTGCCTGTGAAGCCTATGGACCCCAGTTCGAGGCTTGATTCCCCAGGACCCACGTTAGCCAGATGCATAAGGGGGTGCATGCATCTGGAGTTTGTTTGCAGTGGCTGAAGGCCCTGGTGCGTCCATTCTCTCTCTCTCTCTCTCTCTCTCTCTCTCTCTCTTTCTCTCTGCCTCTTTCTCTCTCTGTCCCTCTCAAATAAATGAGAATGAACAAAAATTTATTTAAAAAAAAAAAACACTGTTCAAGAGCTGGAGAGATGGCTTAGAGGTTAAGGCTCTTGCCTGTGAAGCCTAACAACTCCTGTTCAAATCTCCAGGCCCCATGTAGCCAGACACACAATGAATCAAGTGCACAATGTTGTACATGCACACCAGGGGGCACACACATCTGGCGTTCATTCACAGTAGGCTGAAGGTCCTGGTGTGCCCATTCTCTCTCATTCTCTCTCTCCCCCACTTCTCAAAATAAAAATAATAAAAGAAAAACTGCTAAAAACAGAATGATTTAATTCCCTACAAAAAAAAACATTAAAACACTTATCAGACTGGCAATGAGTTTATAGTACCAAAAAGTGAGAAGTATGTCAGTCAGAATGTGTGTGTGTGTGTGTGTGTGTGTGTGTGTGTGTGTTTGACAGTAAAAGGTGATCCCAGAATCTCAGTGATTTAAGGTATGGATCAGCAAACTTTTACCCCAAAAGATCAAATGCTAAATAGTAAATCCAACTTTACAGGTCACATGTCTCTACCAACTACTCACACAGTATAAAAACAGTGGGCCAGATTTAACAAATCATCCTTACTCTGCAACTCCTGATAAAAAGCATCAATAATTTCTTGATAATATAACCTCCTACCTAATACTTATTACAAGTCAATAATAGTCTTTACTCCAAGCCATACCCATATAGACCATTATAATGATGATATCAACAAATGTGTCATAACAGTTTACTGAGGCAAAGAGATAAGCAAGCAGTTGAATCCTCACAGGTTCTTAAGGCTCTGCTGGCATTTCATTGTCCAAAACAGATTGTGTGGCTACAGCTAACTTAAAATGGATTGGAGGAATAATTCCACCATGTGCCTAAGAGGCAGAGAGCCAGAAATAACAGAAAAATTAAATATGTCCTGAACACCAATTTCCTACTCTTGGATAGGTGTCTTACATAAATGCACTAAAAATCATAAACTGCAGCATTATTAATAACAGAAAAAAATATAAATATCTATCAGAAGTACAAGATAAACTATTGTATTTTTCCCTAAATGTACTGTGATGGCTAATATTGATTGGCAACAGGATCTAGCATCACCTAGGAGACAAATCTCTGTGCGTGTCTCAGAAGGAGATTCTAGATTCAGTTCATTGAGATGGGAAGAGTCGCACTAGATGCGGGCTGTGCTATTCCATGGGCTAGGGTCCCAGACTGGATTAAAAGGAAAAGGGAGCTGAGCACCAGCATTTATCATTCTCTGCTTCCTGACTGCATTTGAATGTGACCAGCGGCCTCACACTCCTGCCACCATGCTGACCCCACCATGATGGACCATACCCTGGAACTGTGAAGCAAAATAAACCCTTCATTAAGTTTCTTTTCTATTGCATTTTGACATAGCAACAAGAAAAGTGACTGAAAGAGTATTACACACAGCAGCCCAAATAAATGATCCATGGGCCAATGAAAATAAATTATCAGGTCAGGACTTTTATACCTTTTGAAAGTAAGTATCAGTAAAAAAATAAAATTAAAAGTAAGTTGTAAAAGAGTAACTAATGCTATAATCCATTTATATAAGATCCATGTTGTAGAGTCATAAAGAAATGGACACACATTAACTTCAAGAGAAGGCCTATCCATGAGCAGATTTGAGGACTGTGATATTGTGTTAATGTATCTAGAGGGTTTTACTTCAGGCTAGAGAGATGGTTTAGCAGTTAAGGTGATTGTCTGTGAAGCCTAAGGACCCAGGTTCAATTCCCTAGGACCTACGTAAGCCAGATGCACAAGGTGCTGCATGCATATGGAGTTCATTTGTAGTGGCTAGAGGCCAAGTGCACCCTTTCTATCTGCCTCTTTCTCTCTCACACTCTGTCTATGTCCAATAAACTTTAAAAAATTAAAATAGAATGTTTTAGTTCATTAAAAGTATTTAAGAAGCTACACTAAAATGTTATTGTGCATCAAATCTGGATAGTGGCTGATATGGGTATCTTTTATATTTTTCTTATTCTTATGTATGTGCTTGAAATATTTTCAAACTAAAAAAGAAAAACAATTACTGCAACTAGAGTATGATTGCTAACAAAAATGTTACAGTGGTATTCAATGACATAAAAGATAAGGCTAAGCTCAGAACAAAACAATAATTTTCTTACAAGTGTCAGCTATCAAAAATGAGTCATTGATGAGCTGAGAATGTAGTTTAATGGTAAAGCACTTACCTATTGTGTGAAAGGCCCTAAATTTTATCCCCAACATCACAAAAAAGGCCATGAAAGAGAATAAAGTAGCATTACTGAATGAGTAGATTCAAAAAATTAATAGTGAATTGAATCTTCAAAAGATAAAATTTATCTTTTATGCCTTTTAATAATACATTATAGCCACTTAAAACAGCCTGCAATGTTTGCTAGGACTGTCTTCCACACTGTGAATGCATATAGAAGGAAGAACAAGGGGGTAAAAAGTGGAGATAGAAAAAGGGGAGGTTTGAATTTCAGAGAGGGCCCATGCTGAAAGTAAGGAACTGAGTGCTCACCCTGTCCTAGCTCTAAACCTAGCTATGCCTGGAGCAAAGAACACAGTTCTGTGGGCTTCCATTCTCTACTTCTGAACAGCTTCCAGCTGAATACCCTGTGGTTCCTGAACTATCCACTGAGTTTCACATTCAGAGGAACGGTATTACCCTCTAACTAACACATTCACCCTCTGTCTGATCTCGTGAATGAATCAGAATAAAAATGTCAGGGGTCCCAATTCAGAATGAAGGTCAAAACCATTCATCAGGGCAGTCCCTATGCTAAAGGCAGGTGAGTGGGGAGAGGAAATGAAGATAACCTGGGGAGATGCTAGGTTTCAGAGTTCCACTTATAACAAGCAGGACCCATTGACCAGACCATCTCTCAGAAAGGCCTAAAATAGAATTGTGCTAGGAATCCATGATCTTATGTCAACTTTTGAGGATCCCAGAACCATAGAAAAAAAGTCAAAGAGACACTGGTAATCCAAACTTTTTCTTTAGCCCAAATCCAGTATGCAGGGATACAAATAAAAGGATGGAGAAGGACTTCCCAGAGTAGTTTCTAGAATACCACATACACACACACACACACACACACACACACACAAACATGTTCACACACAAATGACAAATTGCTTCTGCTCAAGCATAAGAACCTCAGTTTAGATACTGGGCACTCACACAAAAGCTTGACATGGTGGTACATGTTGTAACCTCAGTGCTGGGGGAGGCAGCAACAGGAGAATTCCTAGGACTAGCTACCCTAACCAAATCAGTGAGCTTCAGGTTAAGTGCAAGACCCTGTCTCAAAAAATAAGGTGGTGGCCAGGCATGGTGGCGCACATCTTTAATCTCAGCACTCAGGAGGCAGAGGTAGGAGGATCGTCGTGAGTTCAAGACCACCCTGAGACTACATAGTGAATTCCAGGTCAGCCTGGGCTAGAGTGAGACCCTACCTCAAAAAACTTTTCAAAAAAAGGTGGTGATTGACTGAGGAAGACATTGAAATCAGTGCCTTCCCTCCACATGTATGCACACACCTCTGCATTCACATACATATGTACCCCTACACACATGTCATACACACAGACATACATGCATATCAAACTGAACTGTTTCCACTGCCTGTTCCTCCTTGTCACTGTCCCTGCACAGTTCAACTGCCTTCTGCAGAAGTCATGGGACAACTTTGGGAATATCTTTTCAGCCTGGGCCCTTCAGTTATTAAGTGGGATTGGGTTGACTCAAGCCACTTCCGTCTAGCTCTCCTTAAGAAACCAACCAGGAAAAGTAAGTGGGAGGTGTTAAGGCAGTGTCAGGACCTGTGGGTAAAGTAGGTCCCTTGTCACGCAGAGTATGGCTGGTTTGAGAAAAACGTTCTTCAGGGTTAAAGACAAACATTCTCAGATGAAAGTTTCCTAAACAACCCAACCACCTCTACTTTACATTTGATATGATGTCATTACAAACCAAGATCTTTCCATTAAAGTGTCAAGACTCAGATTTATATAACAGACATAAAAATAAAAGCTAAACACTGAGGCAAAGAACGCTAATGGAAGTTATGTACATGCATTAAGGAGAAAATGCACCTCTGAGTGTTGTTTATGTAAAAGGCTATTTGTAAGTTTGAGCTTGCATTTCCTCAGACATTATTTGAAAGTGTCTATATTACTGATGTGCAGGGAACATTTCTCACATTTTAATTATGTTGTGAAACATGCTGATTCCAATCAACACATTGCGGACAGTTTTAAAGTCTATGAGCAAGAAAGAATTCCCATTCATACAGGTTCCAGATCCTTATTCCTATGCTATTACATGCATTTGGTGCCTACTATGTGCCAGCTAGGATCTATATTAAACACACGGGATTTAGATATGACTCCGTCTCAGCTGCACACACAATGAGGTGACTCCTTCATGCTCTCAAGTTGACATAAGAATGACATTTTCTGGTGTGAAGAGAGAAGCAGTAGGCTATATAACAGGAAGATAAGCAAGGATCAGATAACTAAATATTCGTTTCAAGCCAGACATAACCTTGAAAGCTATGGAAAATATGGAACCTTTTTAATATGAGGAGGTATATATCAGCTTTTCATCTATGAAAGATAATTCTGGCCATGGTGCAAAAAAAAAAAAATCAGCTTACAGGTAGGGGTAAGAAGATAGTCTAGGGTCCCAGGAATCATTAAAGTCATTAAAGGTTCAAGTGTAGATGAACTTTTATTGGGTATATGGCCATAATTTTATAACCAAATGAATTGGAAGTAAAAGACTACTGGCAACTTTGCCTCATTATCTTCAGGCTTTGGCTTAAAGAAGGAACAGGAAAAAAGAATTAAATGTAAGCTTGCAGAGAAAGAAAAGTAATAGATGATCAGTTTAATCTGGAACAAACTGGGCTTGTGGTACCTGTGAGAAGTCTGTATATATGTCTAGAAAGCCCTAGGAAATTGTCCTAGAACTCAGAAAAGATGTAAAGGGGACTTCTGAGATTCTGAGTGTAGATGAATTCATACACAGGAAGTCTATGGTGGACGAAATTAATACTAACCACAGTCCTCCCACAGTGTCTGAAAAAGGTGGGCCCAGGACCCCCAGGGATACTAGAATCTGAAAATGCCTACATTTCTCATACAAAATGGCACATACAACATACTCATATCCTCCTTTATACTTTAAGGCATCTTACTTGGAATGCCCTGTACTGTCTAATGACAGCTGTACTATATTGTCTAGGGAATGCTGACAAGAAAAAATGTAAGTCTGTAAATGTTCAGAATGAACATTTTTTAAAAAGATTTGCTCATTTGTAGTAAGTTGACTCAGTGTGGAACCTATGGACACAAAGGTCAACTGTACTAGTGATAGCCAGCACTTAAAATAGTGTTTCCTCTGCCAGGCCCTATTCTCAGCCCTTTACATATATACTGACTCTTTTCATCTTCACAAAAATCCAGGCGACCAGGCAGCATCACTCTCCTCATTTTTCAGCTTGTAAGACTAAATCACCATGAACTTGAGCAATTTTCCAGAGGTCACACACATAGCTAGTCAATGCCAGGGCTGGGTTGTGAACCTAATGAGAGGACTCTAGTCCGTGCTGTTAATCTCCCACAATACAACCTTCCTAAGCGAGATGGCCACAAAAGCAACTGGGATGGCAATGACAGATGAGGAAAAGAAGATTTGTGGAAGAATATTGAGAATGGGAAGGTCCAGGGAAGAAATAGTTCTAAGAATGGGGGAGGAGTCAAACAGAAAACGTCGTTAGGAAAAATCATCAATAAACACGTAGGGAGAAAAAAGTTCATTTCCTAAAGGAAACCAAATAAATCTGTAATGATGTTGCAAATGTTTCTGTTGAATTTACAAAGGATTGCTGTCCCCATTGACCACCTCAACATGATGAAGTCAGACAATGAGTATGAACTTGAACAGGACAAACACAAGTACAAAAGCACAAATACAGATGAGGTGGAGATGTCTCTGTTCCCTTCCGTACGGTGACCTGCAGTTCAGCTTGGCCTCTTGGTAGGTGGAGGTCACGGAAAGCCAAAATGATTTATGCCACTGGGATAACTTGCCAAAAGAGACACAAGACTTAGTGAAAACACTCCTAGGAAGGACTCTGCAGCAGCACCCATTCCGCCCTGGAAAAGGAAAGCAGAGACAGACGGTGCGGTGGTTTGACTCAGGTGTCCCCCATAAACTTAGGTGTTCTGAATGCTAGGTTCCCAGCTGATGGAGATTTGGGAATTAACAGCTCCTCCCAGAGGGAGTGTACTGTTGGGGGCGGGCTTACCGGTGTTATAGCCAGTTTCCCCTTGCCAGTGTTTGGCACACTCTCCTGTTGCTATGGTCCACCTTATGCTGGCCAGGGCGTGATGTCCACTCTCTGCTCATGTCGTCATTTCCCCTGCCATCGCGGAGCTTCCCCCTCGAGTCTGTAAGCCAAAATAAACCTCTTTTCCCACAAGCTGCTCTTGGTTGGGTGATTTCTGCCAGCAATACAAACCTAACTGCAACAAACAGAATTCTGCCCCTTACCAGCCCCTCCCGTGAGAGAGGCCCCATCCCACCAAAACTGGCCAACAATCCTGAAATTCTTTAGAAGCTCCTCTCATGGAAGCTGCTGGTGAGTCCTAAACCATGACAGAAACGTGCACAATTCCAGAAGTCAGCAAAGAACTGAGCATCTCCAAGTCTCATCGCCCACCCCAAAAGAAAACTGTGAAGTCGAACTTCAGAAAGCCCATCTTGTTCTGTTTTCCTCTGGAGAAACGCACTAAAACATCCTGCTCAGGAATGTTCTTTGATCTCCCCTTAGCTCCACTCTCTGTTTCGATGGCAACATATCTCCCTCTTGTGGACTTTTAGGATAATTTCACCCAGGAGAGTCCAGTTCCAATTTACACACACCCCCACTTAATCACTAGGCTGCATTTCAACACCATCCCATCAACAGAAGAGGGGATATTCTTCCGCCCCCTCCTCCTGACTGAAGAGCAGAGCACACACCCTGGCAGCACGTTCCTTCTCCTGGAAGTAAAGCAGCGGCTAACCATCTGTGACCACACGCCAAATATTTGTGACGTGATGATGAAGAGCACAGACACAGGTGCTTAAACGTGCAAAAATTGGTTTTTGCAAAAATTGACAATCTGAAAGAGAAGCCCAGGCAGCCTGCCGCACACTGTGCGTCAGTCGCTCTGGTGGTCTGGTGGGAAACGCCACCTCAGGCGAGCACAGGCACGCAGATGGCCCTGACCGCCATTCACAGAGAGTGCCAAACATCTGTGTTCTAGCAGAGTACTGTCCCTGGTGAAGTGTGCTAAGGTCTTGTGCTGTGAAATAAACACTTTGTCCTCTGTGCATGAAAGGTCACTCCACATAAGAGTTCAATTCCATCACTTCCCTCTGTGCACAAAAGTTCACACCATGTAGAAGTTCAATTCCATCATTTCTTTCTTTTTTTTCTTTGTAGAGATAACACTCCTAGACCATCCTCAGTGGGGTTGTGATATTCACTGTTGGGTGATGAAGGCCTCAGCCAATCCCTGTGGGGTAGCAGGGGGACCATGTCTCAGGGTATTTCTACCTGCTCTATGGCTCTTACAATCTTATTGTCCCCTCTTCTGCGATGTTCCCTGAGCCATGGCAGGCCTGTTGGCAGCATGATCTAGTGTTGAGTTCTCTGTAGCCTCCGTATTTATGGTTTGATAGATTTTAATTGATCATTATGTTTGTCACCATCAACCTGAGGCTGGTTGTCAGGCTAGAAGTAAGAACAGTATTCATGTCACCACTTCTGTAATTTCCCCTGGGCCCCAGCAGATGTCATAGGTGTGGCACATCTCATGGTGAGCACTGAGCTAACTTCTTGTCTTATTGATGGATCTTGGTTCTCCTCCATTTTCTACACCATCTGTAAAATGAAGCAGATTCTCCAAATAAGAATGAAAGCAGTTGAGTTACGGGAGGGGGGTAGGTAAAACTGAGATTTGGGGGTGTTTGGTGTGCAATCCTACTCTTCTCCAGAGAGCAGAGGGGCTTCTCTCTGAAGTCTATGAGTTTCCAGACAATGGGATTCTGACTTAGTACCAGATATGAGTTCTCTCCCACTGAGTAGGCTTCATGTTCCATCAGAGAATAGTTGGTAACCTGCAGAGGCTAGTGTTGTACTATTGCACAAGCATGAAAAGTACCATTTTTTTCTTGTACTTTCACCTTAAGCTTTTGCAATATCTATGCCTACATTTCCTTTGTCTTCTCTTGTTTCAAGAAAAGTCATTCCCTCCCAGGCTTCTTTGATGAAGCTCACCGTCCTTCTCAGCTCCATGTTCTCTCCTGGCTCCTTCCCATTGCCTGTAATTCTGTGCAGGTTTCTCTTATCTTCTCCAATCCTACTTTAAACTGTGAAGTCCATTAGAGGTCCCCCATTTGAATTAAGCTCCACTGAAGCAGGAATCTTTGTTGTTTGAATATTCAACATCTAAAGTAGTGTCTGGTACAAGGTAAATAATCCATAAAATTGTTCTCACGTTTGTCAATATTTTTTATTAAAACATAATTCTCCCTAGGACCCATGCAAGCCAGATGCACAAGGTAGCGCATGCTTCTGGAGTTCATTTGCAGTGGCTGAAGGCCCTAGCTCTCTCTCGCTCTCTCTCGCTCTCTCTCATTCTCTCTCTCTCTCTGCCTCTTTTTCTCTCAAATCTAAATACATAAAAATAAAAATGTAAAATATAACTCACATACAATAAAAATCATTCTTGTTCAGTATTTGATTTCACAGCTGCTAATATATTCAAGAGGTTGCATGATAGTGGTGCAATCAAGAGGCTCTCCAAAATAATCTAAAAACTCTACTTTCCCCGAAGTTTATTTTTACCTCTCTTCCCTACCTGGAGACAGTTCTGTCAAATATCAACTACCTCTCCTGATCCTCATGGCTGGAATGTAACCAGCACCCACAGGAATGTTACACAGTACCTGGCCAGCCTGCTCACAGCTATTTACTCCAGGAGGAAACCTACAAATATTCTGATGAAAGATCAAGGGGAATCTGACGCCAGAGGAGGTTCCGTAAGAATATAGGAAGAAGATCACATGGGGCATCATAAGTCAAAACATGGACTCTTTAAGCTATGAAGCTGACCTTGTTGACCATGCCCTTGCCTGGAAACTAACACCATATTTTTCTTCTTACACATGGCTTCCATGATAGCTGTTTTTGTTTGTTTTTAGTTTTTGCTTTTTTGGTTGTTTTTTTTTTTTTTTTCTTCCTATGGCAATGTCTGTCCTTGGCTGTAGCCTCTTTTTCTCTGTGCAGCCTTGTCCCTATCTCTGTCACACTTACACCTGAGGTAGGTTCTTGATCTTGATCCCCTCTAGTCTTCACAGTACAGCTCCTCCTCAATAGCTTACACCTGCTTGTCTCTTCAGCAAGCCAAGCTCTTCACACACATGCCCTTCTCCTATCTCTTTAAGAATGCAAAATAGCTCAGTGGAACAAAACCCATATGTGGAGCTGGGAAACAAGTCAGAATCATATCCAAAAATGAGCCCGCTCTCCATTATCAAGCTCCCACCAATAGTGGGCTACAAGAGGGCCTACACCTATTAAATTCTCTCTCAAAAAATAACAAGGGTTATCCCATTTATCTGGTGCTAAATTTACTCTCCATCAGAGAGTTTGCTTCTCTTTTTCAGATAGATGCAGATTCTAAGGAGAGAACCATAACCATCATACCTCAAAAAAGCCCCAGCTGAAACTAAGAATAAGTGGGGAAACAAGCAAGAGTGCTGTTTTTGTGGTGAACCTGGTACCAGCACAAGAGTGAAGGAGATAGACACAGAGAACAATCAACATCTACCAAACCAGAGATCCAGAGACACAGAGGTTCCCAAGACCTCAACACTGAAGCAGACCTAAAACGAACCCAACATGGCTCAGGGAAATTTCCAGAAGAGGGCGTGGAAAGAATGTCAGAGTCACACATTGGGTCATGATACACAGAGACATTGCCTCCTACTCATAACTGATGGCTAACCCCACAATGCACAACCCATATTCCACAACAAGGAGGGTCCCTGTGGAGGGGGTTGGACAGGGAGGAGGCTAAAAATGGTACCAACTTGACTGTATTCACTGAGTACAAAACTAAGTTTTTTTAAAAAGCCTCATAGAAATGCCATCTATACATACTTCTATTGCCAACTAAAATACTGCTAATAATCCCTCCTTCTTTGTTTTTATATTGTTATTTATTTGAGAGAAGGAATGAGAGAAAGAGAGAGAGAATGAGCATGCCAGGGCCTCCAGCCACTGCAAATGAACTCCAAATGTATGTGCCACCTTGTGCATCTGGCTCACATGGGTCCCAGGGAATCGAACCTGAGTCCTTTGGCTTTGCAGGCAAGTGTTTTAACTGCTAAACCATCTCTCCGGTCCTAATCCCTCCTATTTAAAAGCACTATTTTATGTAGTATTACATGATTCGGTCAAAGCTATAAATAAATAAAACAGTATAAAACTCATCACAATAGAAAACACATTTTATACCTTCATGTCATGTTGTATCATTCCTGTCCTTTCTTGCAAATAATGGCCCTTTAGCACACCCATTTCTGAAGTATACTTGAGGAACTTGTCTAACTGACAATTACAAAACAAGACTCTGTAGAATACATTAATGGACTCAATTACTCTTACATCATGGGATATGTATTATTTCATTTAGAGATCATCTAAACTCTTATTATAGACCAAAAACAACATTGTTCTTTCATTTCTTTAATAAATTTTTCTTTAATAAATTTTATTTCTTTAAAAAAAAAAAAAAGAATGCAAAAGCGAATCATGACTTCTTGGTCAGTGCTAAGAATCTCCTGTTGGCCCCAAGGGCAGCAGCTGGGGAAAACAGCCGACAGAAGAACCATGTGGTTTCTCTCAGCTGTAGAGTTTAGTTGCAGGCTACCTGTAATCCTACACTAGGCTTCATCACATCCATCTCTTCTCTCCCTCAGCCACACTCAATATTTCCTTCCTGGACGGCCTAACCCCTTCCTCACAGGTCTTACCATATTCATTCCCACAGAAAGGGCAGCTTGTGTGGACAGCCATTCTGCTACTTCCTGCCCTCCGTCCCTCAGGATGGGCACTGCCATCCTCAGACACATTTCCTCCTGCTCCGCGTTTACATCACCCACTGGCCCTAGAGGCACCTCCCTTAATCTCCACCTTGATCTTTTATGTTTTCATACTTTTTGCAATTTTTCAACTTCACTTAGTCAAGCATAAAAAGACAAGCCATCTAAATTACCACATGTGGTACATTTTAATTTCCAACCAAATTTTTCAAAATATTATGTGTTCTCTATGATTAATTAATAACATTTGATAGGTGTGAATCTAGTTTATATCTAATAATGATACATCCCTTTACTGCCTAATACAAACTACACTGTGTACTCTCACCAACTAACACCACCACCTGAGAAATGAAATGACACACAACTTATGCCCATCCCAGCATGCAAATTGTTATGTCGTGCTTTATTTCCAGTGGTCATTCTGTCTACAAGTGTTGCTAAGAAGAAATAAAACTCTAATGTGGCTTCCTCAGAAAAAGCAAAAGAATAAATGACTGAGTTATTTACAACCTCTATTTGAAGACTCCAAGATAAAGGCTTCTGTTGATGAACTGAAATGTATTTCATTTAAAAATGCAGAACAGTGGAACTTCTTAACTATCACAGTACAATTATTCAAGTACCCCATCTAAGAGGACCACAAGTGCTAAGGAGCCATGGGGTTTATTATCTTTCCATGCACAGCTTCTCTAGAATGTGGCATCCCCAAAGGGATTGATACCACTTCCTGATAGCCGGTGAGCATAACATTATCCTAAAAGGTAAAAGAAGATTTCTATGGAGATTCAGAACTGATTAGCATAGCTATGCCTGTCAGTCACTCTCCGGGAAGCCAATTAAGCAAAGTACTCAGATGTAACACTTTAACGCCATAAATGAAAATGGACAAAAAAATAAATTCTATAATAAAATTAACCATAGTAAGTAAGTAACAATGAAACTCTACATTTAAAAATAAAGTAGATTTATGCCCCAATTGGTATGCAGTGTTTTTTTGCTAGTTGAAACTGCCAAAATAACCTCATTGATCATTTCTAGCCTTATATTTTGAGGGGAAAGGATCTTTGCACCAAGAGGTATGTGAATTAATCTTCTCTAAGGTACTAGTCTTTGATATCTTATGAAAAACTTGATGCAGAGACCCTCAAGAGTAACAATGGACAACTTTGCCACATTGCATTTTTCTCCCTGTGGATTTGACCCACCACTATAAAATTCATGGCCACAGTGTGGACAGAGGAGAAATGGGGGGGGGGAATACATGGCCCTGATTTCTTCTTGGCATATTAGATAGTTTGAACACTTTTTATCACCTCTGAAATTTCTTTGGGAACTTAGTGACAGTGCTCCTCTCAACCTCATTCTCACAAAATAAAGAAATGAATATATATATATATACTAGTCTTACAACTGTCTTGTGTGTTCATATGCTTACCACGGGTTTTTGGTTTTGTTTTTGTTGTTGCTTTTTTGGTTTTGTTTTGTTTTTTGTTTTGGCTTTTAAGGTGTTTGCCAAACACCTTACTGCTGAACGGTTGCTTTCATGACATAATCAGAAACATCATCATGATGACAGAAGAAGGGTCTCATGTTTGAACCTAAAGGCCCTGCATACAAATGTCATGGTTACCTGCTTATATCAGGTGGGAATCAATCCCTCCAATTCTTGGGTATCACCTCCACGATAGCACCCTAAGGCCCTGGTGTAGAGTTTTCCAAGCACCAGTAAAACCACTCTGTCACAACTTCTCCAGTGCCATTAACACAAATAAAAAGGTCTCCAAATTTGTATGCCCTGGATAAAAGTCCATCCTTACTGCTCACTCCAACTCTATTTACCTGCCTTGACATTTAAGCACACTTATCTCTTTATTCCTAATTTCCTGATTGCCTCAGAAGCTTGATACTTCCCCATACTCTTTTGTATGCTGTCTTTCCCATACTCTTCTTACTATATAGCTCTGTTTTATCCCAAGTCCTGACACATTTCCAACCTAACTTTGAATCAGCAAAACCCCTTTTATTCTTATGTCCTCAACTTGACCTTGATCTCTTGAAAAGTATGTTTTCCTTTCATGTTTCCAGATTGTCCACACCTAGATTTTTCCCACATTCCTCAAAGAATGAGCATCTCATTCTTTGACACACTGTAGCAGACAGCTTCAGGTTCGCTGAGATGAACTTCCAGACCAGGCACAGTTATGGAGGAAGGGATATTTATTGAAGCTTACAGATCCAGGGGAAGTTCCATAATGGCAGAAGAAGCTGGCCTGCTTTCACAGGACCAAGCAAAGAGAGAGAAGCACAAGCCAAAAGCCACACAGCTCACTTTAGGAACTCAAGCTAGGCACACTTTGCACATCTTTAGATTGAAATCTGAAACCCACCACCACACCTTAAGATCCACCCAGTGACACTGCCTCCAGCCATGTGGCTAAAGATGCAAACTACAAACAAACAACTGAATATATTGGGGGCCATCTATTCTATTCAAACCACCACACACATACTTCCAGCCCTTCACATCAGTCCTGGTGATTTCAACATCTCCCTGGACAGTCCCTCCAATACATTCAAGCTTATTCACTCCATGGTTTTCAGGAGCAATTTCTCCATGTTGGGAATACCACACATCCCACTCTCCTACCAGCTCCCTTATCCCTACAGCTTTTCCTTCTAATTTCCCATTTCCAACTAGGATCTGTGGCTTTTTCCCCCAACCTATTCCTATATTCATTACCCTCCTTATCTAGTTTAACAGCCTATTGCTCATCCATATAAAATCTACAACACCTTTTGCATAGAACATCAGCCCCATTAGACTCTGACTGCAGGTTTCAACTTGACAAAACCCTAGACATGGTTAAGCATAACTCTCCACTGATTTCCCTGACACCCATGAAGCTGGATGTACACAGAGAAAGTATGTTTTGCTGTGCCTTCAGATTATTATTACTAATCTCAAAGAGAGCCCAGGGAATACAGTACATTTCTTTGCTTAATTACCTCATTAGCCCAAGACTCACAATCACTTATTTCACCTCAAACACCAGAATCTCACTTTCATTCTCAGCTAATGGCTTTACATCATATTTCTCTGAGAAAAGAGCAGTTCTTGAAGCAACTGCCACCACCTCTACCAAGTCACATGCAGAAATTCAGGTGAACTGTCCATGTCTTCACCTGAAGCCAACTTTCTACTTAAGCACTGGATACTATAATCTTTCATCAAAGAAATTATTTTGCTCCAAAAATTCTCCCCTTCCTCTTACCTGATTCTTTTTGGCAGTCTCTACAAAATCATTCTATTAATCACAGGGTCACCAATTAATCAAAATGTCTGTTATCACATGGTCACCTCCAGGTTGCTAAACTGAATCTTCCACCTGCATGACAAAGTGGCAGCTTTTTACTCAGTTGATCACAATGCTCCTCCTTGAAAGACTTTCTTCACTTTGTTTCCAGGACCCAACACTCCTCTGGCTTTGCTCCTAGCCCTAACCCACTCTTGTGTTTTCCTTAGAAGCCCTGAACTACTCTTTATTTTCTACCTCCTTGCCTTCAGGACATCTACATAGCAAAGAGCCCTAGAGTTATCTCTGGATAACTTCACTTCCTTGATGACCTAGTGAGTTCTTGCCTCTTGTTTGTGTTTTCATCCCTGACTTCTCCCATACACTCCAATTTCAAATATCTAACTGTGTTATCCATACTTCTGCTTTAATAAGATGGTGTAACAAACAACCCACAAGCTCAGCAGCTTACCTTTACTTCTTGCTCATTTATCTCCAGGTTTACAAAGGCATCTTTGCCCCAGGCTACAGGTGCTGTTGAGGTTCATCCCACAAATCTTTGTCTACCAGTATCTCTTCGAGGTCATGATCTTTCTATAGCAGAGGGTAAAATCTTCAAAGGGACTGATCTATTTTATTTTTCTGTTATCTATAGGCATACTGAGTTAACCTACTTGACTTTTACCTATATTTTATGGTCTCAAGAAAGAAACATGGCCAACTCTTCACCCATGAGGCAGAGTAGCAGACTTGGACTAAGAGAAGCCATGGAAGGAGGAAGAAGAAGAATTGTAAATAAATAACAAAATCTGGGCTGGAGAGATGGCATAGTAGGTAAGGTGCTTTCCTGCAAAGCCTAAGGACCCAGGTTCAATTCCCCAGTACCAAAGCAAGCCAGATGCACAAGGTGGCACATGCATCTGGAGTTTGTTTGCAGTTGCTGGAGGCCCTAGCATGCCCATTCTCTGTTTATCTGCCTCTTTCTTTCTCTCTCTCTCTCTCTCTCTCTCTCTCTCATAAATAAATTAATTAAATATTGAAAACAACAATATAGGGCTGGATAGATGGCTTAGCAGTTAAGGCAGTTAAGGACCCAGGTTAGATTCTCCAGGTCCTACGTAAGCCAGATGCACATGGTGGCATAGTCATCTGGAGTTGGTTTGCAAGGCTAGAGGCCCTGGCGTGCCCATCCCCCCTCTCTGCCCCTCTCTGTCTCTAATAAATAAGTAAATGAAAATAAAAATATTTTTAAAATAATAATAATCTATCACACCAACTCTTAATTCATAACTTCTCTTAGATGTCCAATAATCATCTCAAAATTTTCATGAATAAATTGACTTTACCCCCAAACCTGCTTCTGCCTCAATTTTTCTCATATCTTCCAAAATACAATTCCAGTTAATCCAAAACCTTGAGGCCATCATTGACTTTCTTTTTCTCATGAACTCTATCAATCCTATTAACTCTACTTCCAAAGTATGTCTACAGTCAGCCCCTTTTCATCACTTCCGTCACTCCCCCCTTGGTTGAAGTCACCATCATATCTCTTCAATTCTTGCTATGAGTCTTGCTATGACACCAGGAATGATCCTTTAAAAGTAAGTGAGGTTACATCGCTCCTCTGCCTATTTCACCATCAAGGTCCTGTGCCACGTTGTGACCTTATCTCCCATTGTGCTGAATTCAAATATCACCCTTTCAATGAAGCTGACTTGGACATCTAATTGCATATTGCCAGAATAAGTGCAGCAAGTAAACACAGCTGTGAGAACCTAGAAGAGCGCCTACCCAGACTATGAGTCATATGTTTCTGCCCTTGGCGAGTAGGAAGGTGCCGGTGAAGAGCAACATCTCATTTATACCCCACCATGTGCAACCCTGAAATTCATCACCAGGATGTGTGTAGACCCTCTTCTGATTCTTTGGGAGCTGGGTACGACTCTGAGCCCTTAATGTTGGGCAAAGCCACATGGCCTTCCTTTGGCCAGTGGATTGTATGAAGGGACATTATACACGCAGAGGCAATTAACTATGTGTGGTGGCTTAACATGGCTGTTTCTGCTCTGTCATCGGCTTTGAAAAGAGCAGGCCTGTGATTTCCTGAAAGATAGCCGTGTGGCTCAGACCTGAATCACCCTTCACACGGGCAGCAGGAAGACCAGCAAAGCCCAGCAGAGCCAACTCAGATAGGAACTGAAAGTCCATTGGACATATAGAAGATGCTTGTTACCGAAAAACATTCAACTTTCACACTGTATGTTTTGCAGCAAAACCCTGAAGGTATTCTCACATATCACAAGTACCATCTACCATGATTTCTACACTTTCTCTATTCACCTTTTCACCATATCTCAGGAAAGCTGTCAATGTTAAAATATTACTCAGATACCATCACTCCTTTTTTCTTTAATGCCCTCTTAAAGTTTATACATATCTATCTCCTTTGCTTCATGACCTGTTCACCCCTCAGCACACTGACATTTTATCATCATAGAGACCACTTTCTCCAAGTGTCATTCATTCCTGAACTAAAGGGTAAACATGGCAAGATATGACACAGAGCTATTCCAGTAACTGGCATGACAACTGAGTTCCTTAATAAGTGACACAACACACAAGCCAAGTGTGGTGGTGTGGACCTATAGCCCCAGCTGCTCAGAAGATTGAGCTCAGAAGTTTCAGGATACCTGAATGACACAGGGAGATCTCCATCTCAAAAAAAGTAAATTCATTCATTCATTGTGACAAATAAAGAGCTGGGTAGTAATTGGGATGGAAATGTAAAGCCACTTGAGATGCATTTTCTACTCAATCTATTCAAGTTGTTTGTCTTATCTTTCCCTTTCAGTTGGCATATTAAAAGAATTTATCCTGCATATGAGGAATCTGTTTGGTACATGTGTTGTACATGCCTAGAATCCCAATAGTCCAGAGGCTGAGGCAACAGGACCCAGAGTTTGAGAACAGCTTGAGCTGCACACTAAATTTCAGTCCATATATGACAAGAGTCTATCTTTTAAAAAGAAAGAAGAAAAAAGGAAGAACAATAGAAAAATAAATTTAAAATCTGGTAATTTTACATAGCACTTAACTTTTATGGACTCTGGGTATCAATGGTGGTGGCACATGCTCATAATCTCAGCATCTAGGAGACTGAGGTAGAACAATCAGGAGTGGAAGATGAACCTCGACTACATAGTGAGACTGTCTCAAAAAAACAAATTACTGAAAAATACTGCGTAGGTTTTGAGCAAGAAATATCTTTCAGAATTCGTATAAACAGGGAAATTCTACTCCTCGTGCAATTCTATAGGAGCACAAAGGGCAGGGCTGGATTTCAGCAGTCTAAAAAGCAGCAGCTGATTGCTTATCATTCCCAGTCTTCACTCGTGTCTGGCCACACATGTGCTCTAGCCTGTTGAGACAACTGAAGAAAAGCTTCTCCAACCTCATCTTCAGTGCTTAGCATCTGCCTCCTATGGATTGTGCTCTGAACTCGCTCACTTGAATGTTGTCTTCTACTTCTAGTGCAGTCTGTCTATGTCATCTAATGGATATCAGCACTTTTCATGTTTATTTTACAATCTCCATCCAAGCACTAGATGGTAATAAGGACTTTTTTCTATTAATCTCCCTTCCCATATCCCCAGAACACCATGTATACAAGGACTTTGAGGCCAAGCCAGCAACTTTGCAGTGATGTATATTAATTTTTGCTCATACAGCTCATACCACAGAGGCTAAGAAAGAATTTTAAAACTGGTGTTAGTTTGGGAGTTTTGTGTTTTAGATATAAAATTTTCCCAACACATAAACATTGAAAAATTAGAATATTTATATCTTCTCATTATATCCCTACTCTGGAAAAAAGTAAGGTTTTTTTTTATTTATTTTGTGTTTTTAGGGTACAAATGCTCTGCCTTTCTCTGTTACTAATCTTGGACCATTTCAATATGGAATCACATATACACACATGCATTCCACTTCTAACATACTAATACCCCTGCTACACAGTCACCAAGTAGCTTCAAAAAGAGCATTGCTTTAAAGCAATGATCCTGTTAAAAAAGACTCTTCTGAGAACACACATCCACTCCCTTCACTATCATTCAGAAACGTTGAATTGGAGGAACTCCTGTTGAAACAAAGAGAACAATCCCATGGCTAACCTCTACAGGGTTAGCACAGCTTTCCCCTGAAAGCATAACTATGCTTCAGGGAGCAATGCTAGTATGGACCATTAACACTGGCTGTGAAAACTCCCACCTCCTCTACAATTGAAAAGTTGCTTGAGATGGAAAGAGATTTTCAAATCATGTTCTTGTTCAAATCAGAGAATCAGACCATGTAGTTGAGCAGGACATCTGGAGAAACGATGCTCACTTCCTCCAGCACAGGCGAGCAGGGGTGCCAGACACTAGACTCCTGAGAAATACGTGCCTAGTAGTAGTCACTGGGGCACAGGGTTGCCTCTTAAGATACTTATTTTCATATTTTACCCTTAAAGACAGTAAAATATTTAAAACATAGAAAAGTACACAGAGATTAAGAATCAACCATGTGTCTACCTCCACACAGTCACTGTTTTGAGGAATGGAGTTTTCCTGTGACTTTATTTACGTTTTAACAACCCAAGGGAGATCCTAGCACTCTTTCAAAATGAACCCTTTCTCACAGAAAACCTTTCTATAAATATTTTCTCTCAGTTTCTACATATTCTAATAAATATTTTCTTTACTATAGTGAATTCCAACTTATCATACTAGAATTTATTTCATAAATATACATTTTTGAAGCTCATAGATTATTTTACTTGTATAACAGGGTACTAGCTATACATCTTTCTGTACATCTCTGATCATTTCCACAGAAATAATTCCTAGATGCATAATATGGTAAGGGCTTTGATATACTTGGCCAAAGCATTGCACAGAAAAATAATAACTGAAACTCTATTAGTTGATAACAATGCACACTAGGAATGGCACCGTAATTGCCCGTCAGTTAAATCTATACACAGCAACAAGAGGAGTTCTGCCACCTTTTCAAAGACCAGAAATTGAGAAATCTCAGATTTACATTTAAAAATAAAAATTTATGTTTGCAAATTGTGTCAATTTATAAATACTTCTGAGCATCAGTGAATATTCCACATTGAGATTCTGGAAGCAAGTGCCAGTTTCTCCTCAAGAAAGTGAATTCTGAGCAAGAGCCAAGGAATGATCTTGGCTTAGTCTGGGTGCTTCTGCCCAGCTTAATAGAGCCTGCTGTTAGTGCTCAGTGTGACTAGCCCTTCACATCTCTGGGATGGGGTAAGTTCATGGCACATACAAATGCCTGATGATCAGAGAGTTTTGTAAACACACCAGGTGCAAAGCCCGAAAAATATATGTATTTCTGTAAAGAGATAAACCATGGCAATATCAAAACATTTAGGAGTTGGGGAGCCTGTAGCAAACTGCAGGATGCCTGTCTTCTACAGAAATACAAGCTCTTTTTTAAAAAAAAATATTTCTGGAAGTCTAGCAAAATGCATTAAGGGCCAAATTTCATTCATTCACCTCCAGTTTACAAACTTGGTGAAGTTTCCCCCCCCCTCTGGGTATACATTATTTTCATTATCAATTAATAAAATTGTTGCACTATGTTGTGAGGAACCATTATTGAAGGATTTCTATGGTGTCAATGTGTCCTTTAAAAGTATTTAGACCAAAACTGTGGCCCTCACTTGCTGAAACTGACACAGAGGCTTCCTTCTACCATGAGCCCACTATAGGGTCCAGTGTCATCTACTTGGCTGCAGCAACTGGGGCTCTGCACATCCTGGCAAGGGGTAGCTGTTATAAGGACAGTATTTTTAGTAACAATAAAATTGTTATTATTTACTGAATACTTGCTGAATTCAGGCCATCTGATTCTATCCTAGTTGGAAAGACCTCTCCCCATTATCCATATCCCCCTTTCAGCACTGGGGATGTTTAGCCATTTCATCCACAAGTCCAAGTAAGACCCACCCTTACTGTAGAAATGAAATCACTCACCTTCAAGACATGCTGTGAATCATAAAAACCTAAGTGGTGCTTTTTACCTTAGGATATTCCAGCATACCAGCCACACCAGTGACAGAGTTAAAATTGGTACAAGGAGGGGCGGAAGGATGGCTCAGCAGTTAAAGTGCTTGCCTGAAATACCTAACAACCTGGGTTTGATTCCCCAGTGTGCATGTAAAGCCAGATGCACAAAGTAGTGCACAAATCTGGAGTTTGTTTGCATTGGCTAGAGGCCTTGGTGCATACGTTCTCTCTCTTTCCTTGCAAATAAATAAAGATTTTTAAAAGTAAAAATAAATTTAAAAATTGATACAAGTTCATGCATACATGAAATAACTATGGGTCTTCCCAAATCAATTAAGAGGAAAGGAAGGAAAGGACAAGACTGGGAGGAAAGGAAACGCAACAGGAAGTCCATGTAAGTCAG
Source organism: Dipus sagitta (assembly GCA_036346955.1). Classification (NCBI taxonomy): domain Eukaryota; kingdom Metazoa; phylum Chordata; class Mammalia; order Rodentia; family Dipodidae; genus Dipus; species Dipus sagitta. The sequence goes on from CM070784.1 coordinate 27,377,247, forward strand.
ATTTTTATTTGGCAGGGTTAACTCTCAAGAGAGTGGAACTGTATTTAAGCCTAATGTTTGGGGGGGGTGGTAAATTTATTGAACTCCTGTGCTGAAAAAACTCTCAGGAGAGCTGTTTATTTAGAAGAGGCATATTAATCCATTAAGCTAATGCTTTAACCTAAGCAGCCAGACTTATTACATTAGCTTCAGTGACCCCAATGATTTGACCTATTTGAATAAAATAATCTTTGGTACAAGCAATATAAAAATAAATAAACATGAAATTTCATTTATTGTATAAGTTTCATCTGTTATATTCCTAGCCTAAGCTTTTACATTGCTCAAAAAAAGTCATAAAATCTTTCATATTTTATAGCATGCAACTAATATAAAAAGAAATTGCAACAAAGACCTGAACTCACCTGGATGAAATGAAAGGTTTATGGATGTGTTTAAAGGAAAAATGCTGCATTAAAGAAAAAGATGAATTTTGACTGTATGGGACTCTAAAATAATAATGAAATGGAATTCTATCTTAATTATAATTAGAAAGTTTTAGAGAGCACTAAAATGTGAGTAAACCATTTACGGTTTTAACAAAGCTTGTGTTCTAAATATATTTAAATATAAATTTCACTAAATCCTAATAAATCATTTATGGCAGATGTTAAGTGTATCAGTATAACAGGATCATGCAAAGAAGCTAGCAAATTGCATCCTACTAATAGCACAAGGCAAAACAAATGTGCATGATTAACAGTGACAGTTTGAGAGAACAGCTCTAAGCAATTTAAAGAGCCAGGAACCAAAAGGAGCAAAAGAAACAAGTTCCTTTCCCTGGGTGAATAGAAGTAACTTTAAAATTGGGATTGTTATAAGATGCTACTTCAAATGAGGTACAAGAAAGGAATGAAAGAGGACCTATTTTCTTCTCAAAAAGCCTATTCTGTCAAGGTTGTTGGAGAACCAATTATTCTTGGGAGTTCGTCAAATAAATGCCTCAGAGCCTGTCTCAAGCTAAAAAATTACATACAAGCATTTAGCATGTATTAGTTTGACCCTGTGAGCTGACCTCATTCATGAGATTTCAACAGAGTTGTTGAAAAAATACTTCAACATACCAGCACACCTTAATTGAACATGGCACATATTATAGCAGAGGGTATAATGTGTGAGACTGCATGAAAACAAGAGTGAAAGAAGAAATTAATTTAATGTTGTTCTATATCCCTGTGCCATTCCAGAATTTAACAAGGCACACAAGCCATATAGCCACTAAATTCAAGTCTTGTTGATACAAATCCCTCCAAGTCATTCAACTGTCCACCCACTTGTCTTGTTTTACATATTTATGAACACTGCTTTTATCTGGAATAATTGTCAATTGCTAATTGTTATATTAATAATTGAAAATTAAAATTCAATGCTGAAACAGATGGCCTCCCTTCTACTCCTCTTCAGTCTCTTTGTCTTATTGAAAACTTTCCTAAAAGCCAAAAACCACTCATCACTTGGATGGATTTTACAATATGTTTGTTATTATTCAATCGGGGGTGTCAATGAAAGCTTGAGACACAATTATTTTAATCTGCAAAGAGTTCACAGCATGTTTAAAAATCAACATTTGCCAAATATAAATATTTTCCTTTTCCATTAAAAATAAAATCTTATGCCTTCCAATCTATCATTCTTTGACATTTTGCTAATTGTGAATATGGTGAATATTTCTTTGATGATCAGTGAAAATAGAGATCATAACTTCACATAAATTTACATAAAGGGAGAACATTCTGTGGTGTGAACTGTGGAGAGTTTGGATCTGCATGGACATTGCCTTTGTTTGCTAACCAGTGATGCCCTTCCGACCTACATGCCTCCCTGAAAAAATAGAACCTCAGATATTATTTGGGGCTCCAAATACCTTCCCAAATAACTCATCCTTATCCAAGTGCACAGTAAAGACTAAAAGCCAATAAAGATCTTTGCAACCCTTAGGTTCTATCCACCATACTTTCACAAACTATGATAAAGACATGAATATGAGTTTGATGTTTAGCAGGTCTCCTTTACACATTTTCTAGCACTGCCTTGTTTCAATATTGATATCTACTTTTTGTGCACATAATAAAATTGAATTGCCTTATTTTTATTCAAAAGCTAACCCAAAGTAAGTTCTTACAAAGTAAATGGGAGTAAAACACTTCAGACTCAGCAGGTAAATTAAAATATTTTATCTATATATTAAGGCAAATAAGTAAGAATAATGTCAATTTTTATTTGTTTAAAATTCACTTAATTTAGAATTTTTATTCAACTAAAACACATAATATTTTAATAAGATAAATGTTATTTGTATAAATTATGTCTCAGACACTTAACACTTTGCAATTTTTTAATTAACATAAAATGTAGGTTTCATTATGACATTTGCACACATTGTACTTTGTTCTTATTTACACCCTGTGATTGTTAAGTTCATTTGTCAACTTGATCTGATTAGGTTCAAGGGGTCTCTGAGGTTGCTTCCAGGAAGGAGGAAGTCCTTTCCCCTGAGTGGATGGCCTTCCTGAAGTGGAGCTTTATGGGAGTAAACTCTGGGACAAAGTAGCCCCCTTCCTCCCAGCTGGCTGCCAGTGCTGCTTGCTGATGAGTGCCCTCACTTGTCCATGCATCTGTCCTGCTCAGCAAGCCTTTGTTGGCCTTGGAATAAAGTTTTCTCAGCCTTCCAGGAGCCTTCAGGTCTTCAGTGCCACAGTGGGACTACGGAGGCTTCCAGCCATGTACACTGAGCAGCAACGGGGTTCCTTGTCTCTCAGGTCTACAGACTGATACCTTTGGACTGCCGTAAACTAATTCTCCTTCTAACACATGTCATTCTATCGGTTCTGTTCCCCTAGAGAACCCTGACTAATACATTCCCCATTTCCCTGTTTTTCTCCCTCTCCCACTACCCCGCTTCTGCCTTGCAAGTAGTCCCCCTTTGATGTAATCAAGATTCTACATATGGGAGAATATATATTTGTCTTTTTTTGAGTATGGCTTACTTTTGCTTAGCATGATATCCAGATTTATCCATTTTTTTAATCAAATGACTTAATTATGACAAATAAGACTCCATTTTGTATGATACCACACTTTCTTTATCCATTTATCTGCAGATGAACGCCTATGCTGATTCCATAATTTGGCTATTATGAGTAGGGACATAGCAAATGATTTACAAGAGTCTGTGTGGCGCACTGCCCTGTACTTCTATGGCCATATATTCAGGAGTGGTATAGCTGGGTCATATGATAGTTCTATTTTTAGTTTTTGAGTTATCTCCACACTAATTTCCACAGTGGCTGCACTGGTTTATTTACATTACCATCAGTAGTACAAGGATTTTTCTTTTCCTCTGTATCCTTATCTTCACCAGAATTCACTATTGTTTGTTTTCTTTTCTCTTTTTGCACATGTGTGTTGTATGGTGTGTGATTTGTTCTGCATGCCATATGCATACATGTGTACAGATGCATGTGCCATATGGACAGATATGGAGGCCAGAGGAGAACTTTAGGTACCCTTCTCTATCACTCAAAGTCGTATTTCCTAGAGATGAGGGTCTCTTCCTCAACCCAGAACTGCCATCAGTCAGTGAGCTCCAGAAACACAGTGTTGAATATGGTGTAGGAAGGATAAAAAGAGATTGTGTCTATGAAAGTACATCATAAATCAAAAGTGTAACGGGATTGGGGTTAAAAGCTTCGTGGTCAAAAGTGCTTCCTGAGCAAGGCTGATGACTACAGTTCAGATCCCCAGAACCCACATAAAGCCAGACACAGATTCAAGTGGTGCATCTCTAACCCCAATCTACCTACAGCAATGGGAAGCAGGCTCAGAAGAGTCCCCAGAGTCACAAACCAGCTAGTCTGGCATTGGCAGCAGTAAACAAGAGATACCTTGTCTCAAACATGGTGGAAGACAAGAGCCAACACCCTGAAGTTGTCCTCTGGCCCCTCATTGTGGCATGCACACAAAGAGTGTGAGAGACAAAGCTACATCAAGATGAATCAGGATGAAAACCATGATGCATGGGTAAGGGTGTTCTATGATATCAGTTGTGTAGCATGGCAAAGGACTCCATGGATCATAGGATCGTGTGAGACTGAATGTAAGGTTTCATCGATCGGTCGTGTGCTAACAGGAACACTACACAATCTGATACGCATTTGAGAGATGCTATGCTACTACCAGTGTAGAAGATCACAGGAGAATAATGCTAAATGCATCAGAACACAGAGAGAAGTGTGGATGGGATAAGGGCATTAGAAGTAGGGTAAGTATGAAAGACATTTGTGAAATAGAATTGATAGGAATTGGATGGAGGACAATTGGCTATTGGACCTGAATTAGTGAATTGGATATTCCTGGACTTAACTTGGTCAATTGTATGCTCTATACACAAACAAGAATATTAGAAAGAAAAGCCAGTTTTTGAGTTGATAATGAAGTTATTTTTGAAGACTCTGTTAAAGCAGATAGAGATTCTAAACCATATCCAAGAGAGAATATTCTTTTCACTCTGCCTCAGTATTCCCTCGTCAGCCCCTCTGCATCACTCCCTACTGGCCTCAAACTCATGATCTTCCGATTTCTGCATCCTGAGCCCTGGGACTACAGGTATACATTACCATGACTTGCAGTACTCATATTTTTTAGAAGGAACTAGTACTTGCTGCCAGAATCTCACTGGAGAGTATCCACGGATGCTTTAGAAGTATTTATCAATTAACATCATTTGTAAATATTAGTTTTACTGTAAATCTAAGATTTCTCAATCCCTAGCCTTTAAAGAGGTGGATGAATCCCTCTTGTCTTTGCTATAGACAGACTTAATTGATGGGCAGTTTCTGGTGTCCATTTTCATGCACTGATGATGGATTTTCACTTGCTAATACCTTTCTGTGCAATGCTTCAAAAAAAAGTATAGTAAGGGGGATGGAGGGATGGCTCAGGAATTAAAGGCACTTGTTTGCAAAGCCTAATGGTCTGGGTTTGATTCCCCAGTTACCCACATAAAGTCAGATGCACAAAGAGGCACATGCTTCTAGAGTTTGCAGTATCAGGAAGTCCTGGCATACACATTCATTCCTCTCTCTCTCTCTCTCTCTCTCTCTCTCTCTCTCTCTCTCTCTTCTCGCTCTCTCTCTCATAAATAAAAATTTAAAAGCATTTAAGAAGATGTATATCAGGCTGGAGAGATGGCTAGTGGTTAAGGCACTTGCATGTGAAGCCTAAGGACCCAGGTTTGATTTCCCCAGTACCCATATAAATCAGAAGCATAAGGTGACACATGCATCTGGAGTTCATTAGCAATGGCTAGAGGCCCTGGCATGCCTACTTCCAGTAATTACCTCTTCTATACTGACTCGATCCCAATCCTAATCCTATTTCATCCTCAAGTCTATCTCATGTTTGGTCCTGGCCTGCCTTTCCATTAGGCTTTGCAAGCAAGCACCTTTGACCACTGAGCCACCTTCCTATCCTTTCTTTGTTTTAAGAACAAAGGTATAGCTATTGAGTACCACATAAACTACTAGTCCCAATTAGTTTACTCTCAACATTAGATCTATTTACATTCCTTCCAATGACAGCCTATCACTGTGGGATATTTTCAACAATTGCTGTGATTAAAAAGCAAGAGCTAAGCTAGAGAGATGGCTTAGCAGTTAAGGTGCTTGCCTGTGAAGCCTAAGAGCTCATGATTCAAATATCCAGGTACCACATAGCCAGATGCACAGTGACACAAGCAATGGCGCACATGTGCACAAGGGGACACATGTCTGGAGTTCGTTTGCAGCAGGCTGAAGGTCCTGGCATGCCATTCTGTCTCCCAGTCTCGCTCACTCTCTCTCTCTCTCTCTCTCTCTTTCTCTAATAAATAAGTAATAAACAAAAATGTTTTTAAAAAATTATTTGGGGGTCAGAGAGATGTATCAGTGGTTAAGGCATTTGCCTGCAAAGCCTAAGGACCCAGGCTCAATTCTCCAGTACCCACATAAAACCAAATTTACAAGATGGTGTGTGTGTCTGGAGTTTGTTTGCAGTAGTAAGAGGCCCAGCATACCCATATACTTTCCCTTTCTCTCTCTCATCTCCTTGCAAATAAAATATCTTTAAATTTTTATTTGGCTATTACATAAGAATTTAGCTTTTTTTCACAAAGGTAAATACGAACACCTCTGTTTTAAACAAAGCTATTTTTTCCTCCTAAATTTGGATTCATGTTGCTTCAGACAGGTACAAATTTACGGGCAATGTGCCTGATAATTTGGTGCCAATGAATTTTTTATATTGAAATTTTTCTTCGGCATATTTTTACTCACAAATAACTATAACGAGGAAACTACACTCATTGATAGAAGAAACACTTGAGGTTTTTCTCTCTCTCTCTCTCATCTCTCTCTTTTTTTTTGCTTCTTCCAGTTTTCCATCACAATAAATTCTTAGATATAAGGGGAAAAAAGAGATACCTGAGGCAATACTAATCAAGCCAAAATCTTTTTACAAATTGCAGGTGTGCATTTTGTTTCCAGATCCAAAGTAATACTGATTATTCAAATCAGTTTACTTTATGTAAATTAGTCCCTTCAAAAACTTCCTTAATCCAGGACGTTATTAAGTGAAATGGGTTGTACCTGGACTAACGTGTGCACAAAGAGGGACTGTGGTATTACAGTGTGAGGCACTGGGCTCTCCTTGTTTACTGACAAGCCTTCCTCTGGCAGGACCAGCAAAGAGGTTGTAATTACTGTCTTGACTGTCATTTCTACAGGTTTAATTTGACCCTGCATTTTAAAGAGAAGAGGAAAGAGACAAAATATGACAGACCCCTTTGTCCCTACTTGAGTGGCACGTGATAGAGAAAGGAAATATCAATTTTGCCATTAATTTCAAAAAGGATATGTTTAAGGATATCTGTACTTAAATTTTTGAACAGTCTTATCACACTTCTCAAAATCAAAATCATTACTGTGAGAAAACTGACTTCTAAGATGCATACATGTTGTTCCACTAAATATCAATGTGCATATATATAATCACACACAAACATACACATGTACACATCTCAGATATATCTCAAAGACTTACAATGTCGGGTCATGAATCAAGTATGGATATTAGGGTATCAAACTGAAATGTAACCAGGAGATAAAGGCAAATCCCTTTTTTTTTAATTATGTCTTCTAAAGCAAACACAAAGGGGTCTGGTTTGCTTGTCATCCCTAAAACCTAGCCTGAGACAAAACCTGTAATATTTTGAACTAAATTTATAGTCATCAGTGACAGACTTTCATTCTTTTGCTTATGCTCAGACATGGCATTTGTTAATTTAATACTGGCAAACAAAAGGTTCATCACCTGGAAGATGGAAGATGAGTTCTTCTCAGAGTGTCCCTTTGAAAGTAGGAGTTTACATCCCATACTCAATAGAAAGTGACACTTAATTTGGCAGATCTAGCTTTGGGGAACCCAAGAGAATGAAATGATCCTGATAACATAAGATACACAATTGAGGTGAGTCCAAGTGGAATTCTCTTAGTCAACGTGTCATAAGCAACCTAAGTCAAGGGTAAATGTAGGGTTGGGGCAAGGGGGATTTTGAGGGCAACTAAGGGATCCATGTTTTTATAAGTTGCTGTTTTCCTTTCTCTAAGGCTTACATTTTGCCAAGTGATTTTTATGTGACTTTCACACACCTGACACCTTCACTTCAGATGCTAAGTAAAAAAATAAATAAGCCTGAGGCATACATATGAGTTGCAATGCACATATGCCAGGTGATTTCCATATTCTCAACTCAGATGAACTCTGTGAGAGCAATAATGATAGTTTCGCTCTTTTTTAATCAGTCTATAATGAACTGCTAAGTCTAAATAAATCACTAAAATTGGGAACAAAACCAAAAAAAAGTCACCTTTTGAGATTGAAGTTTGTGTTAATTAACATAAACAGATGAGATTAACCTTCCCTGTAGTGCTCTAGAAGGAGGTACATTGAAATGAGCTGCTCAGGTGTTCTCTAGAAGAGCAGAGCAACTGTTCACTCTCTCTCTCTCTCTCTCTCTCTCTCTCTCTCTCTCTCTCGTGTGTGTGTGTGTGTGTGTGTGTGTGTGTGTTATTAGTTTGGTTTACATGATAGAGGTTGGATAGTGCAACGGTGGCAATCTGCATGCAAGAAAAGCAGAGAACTAGTACCTACTCAATCAGCAAAGCAACTAAAGCCTGGAAAAGCCCTGGAGAGTCACTGGTATTGAACCTATGTTAGAAGGCTGAAGAAGCTGGAGTCAGATGTCAGTGGAAGGTGGCAGCAGCAGTGATAGATACCCACTCAGAAGCAAAGGCAGGCATATCTATGCCACTTCACCTTTGAACCTTTTTTTTTTTTTTATCTTGGCCACCCACTGGACAGTTTCATGCAGTCTGAAGGCGAATCTTCTCTCCCCAGGCACTCCTCTCTAGAAATGCCCTCAAAGACACAGACAGACTCAGAGGGGTATGTCTCCTAGGTGATTCTAAATTTTGTCAGGTTGAGAGTCAAGATTATCTCAGCAGAGACTAGGATATCCCTAACTCTTCTCAGAGAATAAATCACTATAGCCTGAACTCTGTCTTCAGGTAATCCAAATGCCACATTTTGTCATAAATGCAAGCAAAATAATGTGGCAATCTGAAGTATTCTAGATGATTCAAGTCACCAGGAACATATATTTGATGGCAAAGCAGGTGTAATTCTCTACATTGTTACAACCAAAAAAAAAAAAAAATCATCCTTCAGGACTATTCAGTAGATTTTACCATTATCTCCATATGTTCTTATTGCCTCGTAGTTTCTTAGATAGCAATTGGGAGTCCAAAGAAACTTAATAATGGAAAGGAAAGGGTTATCTTTGGTAAAGGTTTTCTAATGATAACAAATACAAATATCCCCAAATATTAACATTAGAATTTATTTATAAATAAAACCATATGACTTGTTAGCCTAAAGTAACTCCTCAGAAATATATCACTTCTAAGTGAACGGATTTCCTTAAGTCTCTTAAAACTGAGTTCTAGGTCCACAGAGCTTTCTTCCATCTTTAAAAAAAAAAAAAAATCATGCTGGATCAAATGTTTGAAATAGTAACACGTGGGATCCATTCATCATGGTGAGTTTGCCTAAATCTACAGAGTGGATGTGCATTACTTGGCACTGTTGTATCCAAATTATCTGACAGAAACAATGGTACAGGAGTTAAGGTTTATTTGGGCTCGTGATTACAGACAGTCGCAATCCATCCTAGCAGGTTGGCTCTGTCCATGGCGGCAGATGCATGAAGCAGTTCGCATCATGGCAGACTAGGAAGCCGAGAATGGCAATAACCAGCAGCGGGGCATAATACTCAATGGCCCACCTCTAGTGACCTACTTCTTCCAACCAGGCCCCACCTCCTAAAGGCAATAAAGCCCTCCAAAATAGAGCCACCAGCTGGAGAAGACACATTCAAAACATAAGCCTGTGTGAATTATCTCAGATAAGCCACAGTAGGATGGTACCAAGGGTGAGCCCTAATATAAGCTAGGGTTATTGAGGGGTAATGATGTGTCAGTAAATGCACAGCTATCATAACAAACCCATCGCTTTGGCGGGGAATGTTGATGTGCTCAGGAGGCAGGAGGGAAAAAGCAACTTTACCCTTGTTCATTCTTGCTGTGAATACAAAATGTTCTAAAAGTAAAAACCAATTACAAAGAGAGAGAATAAGGAGGAGTTCAAAGGATACATTTTGAAGTCAAATAGACCATCATCTATTTCATAGTAGAACTTCCTCATAGGAAGCTCATCTATGCTCTCTAAGTCTCAACCTCTTTATCTATAAAACAGAGGTCCTAGCCAGGCATGATGGCACACGCCTTTAATCCCAACACTCAGGAGGCAGAAGTAGGAGGCTCTCCATGAGTTCAAAGCCACCCTGAGACTACATAGTGAATTCCAGGTCAGCCTGAGCTAGAGTAAGACCTTACCTTGAAAAACAAAACTAACTAAATAAATAAAAAAAAACAGAGGTCCTAACATATCAGTGTTACAAGGGATAACTGAAATAACACTACACTGTGTAGCACAGTGTCTGTCACACACTAAGATGTGATAGTCAGTACATCTGCCCAAAGTGAATGCCATAAGATCGGCTCTTATATTTGGCAGGGTTCTCTAGAGGAGCAAAATCGATACCACATATGTGTAGATTTGCTCGAATGGCTACACAACTGGGACTGGAGACAATGGTTATCTGTACACTGGGGAAGCTGCTACTTGGTCCATGAAGCTGGATGCCTCATCAGTCCCAATCTGGTGCTGCAGACCTGGAAGATTCCTGTTCCTGGAAAGCCACTGGTCTTAGTGTGCGTGTTAGAAGGCTGAAGAAGTTGGAAGGTGATATCCGTGAAAGATAGCAGCAGCAGCCATGGGGATAGATGCAGGAAACAGCCCAGCCAAAAGGCTTTCTTCCTCAGGCCTCTTTGCATCTGAACTACTCATTGGAAGATTCAACCCACTCTACATGAGGATCTTCTTCCCTCAGGCTTTCAAAGACCTACTCAGAGGCACATCTCTTAGTTGGTTCCAGATCCCATCAAGTTGACAATCAAAATTAGTAATCAAAGACGTATTTAGGGATTATTCTTTATGTATGAAGAATGTAAGTTTTAAGCCGGGCGTGGTGGCGCACGCCTTTAATCCCAGCACTCGGGAGGCAGAGGTAGGAGGATCGCGGTGAGTTCGAGGCCACCCTGAGGCTCCATAGTGAACTCCAGGTCAGCCTGGGCTAGAGTGAGACCCTACCTCAAAAAGACAAAAAAAAAAAAAAAAAAAGAATGTAAGTTTTACTCTGATTACTCAGAGAGCTCAAGGCATATGGACACAAAAGCAAGAGATTGCAGGCTGCAGGAGCAGGGCTCTAGAGAGGAAAAATATTCCCAAGCAATAAGTTGCTATGGCAAAAAATATATTGCAAAGTATATTGGTTTAATCAAGCTTTCTTATTAATATAATTGATATAAACTTAATTATCTTGAGTTTAAACTTAATACATCTTCTTAACCAAAAGATTGAGATTTTTCTGCAACTAATAATATGTGTCATAATAAAACTGATTATTGTAGCAAATGCCAGGGGAGGAGAAAAAACAACCATGGAGCCTCAAAACAAGAATTAAGTAGAATCAGGATAATTTTTAAAAATCTTGAGACGGGAAATACAAACAACCAAGTCTAGCTTAGTCATTTGCCAATTCATTAGTGATAAGACCATAGAAATTAATATCCACTGACATTCTGCCATTACTTGACAGAGAACAGTGAAGTTAAATGTTTTATTAATAGCATGATGTTGCCAAGTAGACTGGTCATTATATAAAACATCTCTTTCTGGGCTGGGGAGTTACCTGGGTTTTTCTATTAAATTTTCATAGTTCTTTATGCATTCTGGATAGCCACCTCTTGTCAGATGTATTTTCTCCAACCCTGACAGTTGTCTTTTTTTATTTTATTTTATTTATTTTTTTTTTTTGAGGTAGAGTCTTGGTCTAGTCCAGGCTGATCTGAAATTCACTATGTAGTCTCAGGGTGGCCTCAAACTCATGGTGATCCACCTGGGATTAAAGGCGTGTGCCAAGCATGGTGGTGGTGGCGCATGCCTTTAATCCCAGCACTTGGGAGGCAGAGGTAGGAGGATCACTGTGAATTCGAGACCACCCTGAGACTACATAGTTAATTCCAGGTCAGCCTGGACCAGAGTGAGACCCTACCTTGAAAAAAACAAAACACCACGCCCAGCAACAGTTGTCTCTTCATTCTGATGACTCTTTCACTTTGGGTGAGGAGGCATTTATCTGTAATCCCTTCTATCTATTTTTGCTTTGGTTTCCTATTTTGGAGACCTGTCCAAAAAAATCCTGGACCACTCGTGTCCTAAAGTATTTTCCCTATTTTCTTCCAGTAATTCCACAGCGTGCAATCTTACATTGAAAGACCTGTGGTGGCTTATCTTCACTGATGACTTGACTAGATCAAGAAATGCCTGAACAGTTAGTGAGGCACATTTTGGTTGTGTTTATGGGAGCTTTGCCAGGGAGAAACAGCTGAGGGGTAAGACCTATCCTGATTGTGATACTATTCAATGGGCTGGGGTACCAGACACAATAAAAACACAATAAAAGGGAAAAAAGAAAAGCTATCTGAATACTGTAGCTCTCTCTCTCTCTCCCTCTCTTCCCTAATCTGCTGTGGTGTGAACACAATCCTGCTACCACAGCTTCCAGCTGTTGCTCCTGTCACTGTGTCTTCCCCACCATGATGGATGGTGTCCCCTGAACCATGAGCCATAACCAACCTTTCCTCCCTGAAGTAGCGTCTCTTCAGATATTTGGTCATAGCAATGACAAAGGTAACATTAATATAAGTCTTGATGATGATTATTATACATTAAATAATTATTATTGTTATTATTATATAATATATCATTATATTACCTTTCTTTAGATATGTTAATAAACATTATATATTTGGATATTACAATATTGAGTACATGCATATTTTTAATTGCTATTTCCTGATGCCGAATTGAGACTTGTGTAATGATTTTTGTTGCCTTTTACAGCTTTGATTTAGATTTTTTATTTTATCTGATCTAAATATGGATACTCCTGCTTTCTTTTGGGTTCCATTTACATGAGATTTATTTCAGTCTAAATGTGTACTAAGAGGTTAAGGAATTTACTTTAACCTACATGTGATTGGGGCTTTTAAAAAATCAATTCATTCATTAAATTGAAATTTTAATCAATTCTTTTTAAATCTTTTATTACTATTATTATTATTAACATATTTGTATGGATACATTATGTGTTGGTACCCTCTTTTCCCTTGTCCCTGCTCCCATTCTACTGGGGACCCTCCTCAATGGGATTGCAAGCACTCCCCATGGGTTTATGGTTTATGCATTGTGGGAGCAGCAGTCAATTATTTTGAGGGCAGGGAATGCCTCTGGGCATGATGTCTCAATGTGTGGCTCTTAAAATCTTTCTGCCCCCCTCTTCTGCAAAATTCCCTGAGAGATGGTGGGTGAGTTTTAAGTCTACTTCAGTGATGAGCTCTTAGGAGGCCTCTGGATCTCTGCTTTGGTAGGTGCTGAGTATCCTCAGGGTCTGTCTCCTACACCCTGGCACTGATTATCAGGGAAGTAGCACTCATGTTCATCTCCCCCATTCCTCTGTGGATTCAGCTGTTGTTTGGCTGAAGTATGGGTAGTAGTTTATCTCCTTGGGTCTCACTACATTCTGGAAAAGAAGAACAAATTCTACAACAGGTAGTGAAGTCAGCATAGTTTAAATGGGATAGCATTATTAATTTAGGGAGAATTTGATACATGGAACTCCTCTTTTATCCAAAGACTAGAGAGCTTGACACTGGAGAGCATAATCTTTGTCTCCATAGGATTCTCATCTGGTTCCCAATTCCAGATAGGGGTTCCTTTACATAGACTGGGTCAATCAGAAAGCTACTGGTTACCCACCAAGGCTGTGTGCCACTATTGCACTGGAAAATACATCCTGTCAGGGTGTTTGCTTCTGAGTAGCTAGACCTCTGGTTGCACAGACTGTTGTTGGGCACTTTCCTCTTTTAAATGAGAATTTAATCAATTTACATTCAGCATGATAATAAATAAATAACATCCTAACTTTATCATGTGTGTACCTTCTTTTCTAGTCTTACTGTGGCTTCTTTTGTCCTCCCTCTCTTACAGTCTTCCTCTGTAGTTAAATGATTATTCTAGTGATATTATTTTCATTCCCTGCTTATTATTTTTTATTTGTCTACTACAGATTTATGAGCTACAGTTACCATGAGTGTTACAAATATATATTTAAATTATAACAAGCTATTGTGAAACGATAACAACTTAACATAATCATGAGGGTAAAAACAGAACCAAAGGAATAAGAAAAAATGCACTGATAATAATTCCACTCCTCCTCCCCACATTTGGAGCTTTGAAGTATCTCTTTTTATGTCTTTCTATATTGCCTATCTCTTAACATTTGAATGTAGTTATTATTTTATTAGCTTTTGTCTTTATATAAAGATATTAATGACTTACACATCATGCTTACAATATTAAAGCATTCTGAATTTGTTTGTATAACTACTCATCAGTGAGTTTTATATCATCTCATATTTTCTTCTTACTCATTAACATCTGTTAGTTTATTATCCCATGTTCATGCAGCCAATAGATTTTTGACAAAGATTCCAAGAATATAAAATGGAGAAAAGACTCTCTTCAATAAATGATGCCAGCCAAGTTGGATGTATGTGTACAGAAGAGTAAAACCTAATTCCTTCATCATACAAAACCAACTTAAAATGGATGTAAACCCTGAAACTCTGAAATTACTACAAGAAAACGTAAAAAAAAAAAAATCAAGGAATTTGAGTAGGCAATGAAAATGATTTTTTTAGATGAAACCCCAAAGCAGAGGCAATAAATGTACAAACAAGCCAAAAGTAGAAGGTTCTATACAACAAAGGAAACATTGGTGGCTCCAGGGGTACAATCTGTTAGCATGCAGTATTTATGCAGCGAAGGAAATATCAACAGAAGAGATGAACTACGGGATGAGAGGACATAATTACAAATTATCATGCAATAGCAAATTATTTATCATGAATATATGACTTAGAAAGACAAATAATACAGCAAACATTCAAAGTTAAAATTTACTAAAGATTTAGAGACTTCTCAAAAGATGTCATACAAGTGCCCAACAAGCATATGAAAAAATGGTCTTACCAAATGTAATCAGAACCAGAATGAGTTAACTTCTCAGCCTAGTTAGAAGAGCTATTATCAAAGGACAATTTCTATTGTCTGGGGAGACGATTCAGCAGTTAGAAGCCACCCACAAAAAGTGTGCAAATGCCTGACATTCTTTACAGCAGCAACAGACCCTGGAGAATCCATACACACATGTATGAATTGTAAATAATGTATATATAATATACATATACATATACATATACATATACATATACATATACATATACATATATATATAGACAAGTTCTATCCCAACATGGTGGCTTATGCCTCTAATTCCAGCACTGGGAAGGCTAAGTAGAAGGATAACAAGGTCAAGGCCAGCCTGGGCTATACAGTGAGACCACCAATGCAAATATATCAATGAATGAATGAATGAATAAATAAATAAATAAATAAATAGATAAGTTCTATTGGATTCCATAGTAAAGTCATGTGCTTACTACTCTGTCCAGAACCCAATGAATGGAGCCACAACATTGGGGTAATGTTGATGAAGGCAGGTGCCTTAGCTGTGGGTCCTGGATCCTCGGGGCTGCAGTTCCCAAAGGCGTCCAGGCAACCGTGGAGAGCAGGGTCTTGAGTGGCCATGAACGCGATGAAAGAACCACTTTCGGGAGCCATTCTCAGTGAACAACTCATTTTATTTGTCAGGGAAATGGGTTTATAAGCAGTTGAGAGCAGAAAGAGGTTCCTAATGGGACTGGTGGGTTCAAAGGTTGCTACCTTATGCCTAAGTGTTCTACATAGGGGCAGGAAGAGGGTCACAGGGGGATGGGCTGAATGAAGGCTGCTGGATGACAAGGAGTTTCCTAGGCAACTGGCCAAAGGTCACAGGGCTCCAGGTGTGAGGACTTGGAGAGAGAGTGGCCTCCTATATCCTGGGGGTCCTTAGCTGTGCATGGCAGCTCAGACCTGTTTCCTGAAGGCTCCAGCCTGTGCCTGGCAGGGCCTAACATTTAGCTGCATAGACTGATGTTAAACTGGATTGCACTTGGGTCTCACAGCTATAGTGCCCTACACAGTTTCTGGAGGAAGCTAGGAGTGTTCCTTTGTCCTACCCCAAGGCTGGAATTAAAGGGGCTAAAACTTGAGTCCATCACACTAATACACAGGTGCCCGTGCTTGATGACAGAGCCCTTCCAGAGGATCCATCTTTGAGCTCTAGTCTGTGTATGGGGCCTTCAGCTTTGAGGTCAATGTGTCTCACTGTGGTGGGATGGTCACTGAGCTCTGGAACAATGTCCTGTGATAAATTTTGTACCCTATTCCCCAGAACAGAGTCCTGCACCCTACTCTGTTGCCCAAAGTTGGGTAGTGGAAGCTTTCAGTCAGCCATGCCTAACACAGTTCCAGCAGCTCCATTTGAAAGTACTGACTCTGTCAGAGAACTTGATGACCCACCAAAGGTTAAGAGTAAGACCCTACTGCCAAAAACAGCATATGCGGTTGGGACAGAACATGGAGTAACCTGTCTGGAATCCAGAAGACAGTCAATCCCCAGAGGGTTAGCTTGTCTAGTGCCATAAGGTGTTACATGAGCAACTGGTGGAAAATGACCAACATCTGTCTAAGCAATCTGTGGTCTAAGCTACTCAATAGCAATAAACCTGACATGATGCTCACATAAGTACAATAGTGGCACACAGCCATAGTGGGTAACCAACTGCTCTTGATTTGGCTAATGGGACTGCTCAGTGGAACGGAACCCATGCCTGGAATGGAGAAACAAGTCAGAACCACATCCAAAAACGAGCCTGCTCTCCAATATCAAGCTCCCACCAATAGTGGGCTCCAAGAGGGCCTACACCTATTAAATTATCTCTAAAATAAGAATGGGTATACATGTATCTTGCACTGACCTCACTCTCCATTGGAGAATTTGCTTCTCTTTTTCAGATGGATGCAGAATCTGAGGAAAGAATCAGCCCATCGCACCCCACCTGGGCACCAGCTGAAGCTATAGAATAGTTAGGGAAATGAGCAAGAGCTGCTTTCTCGGTGAACCTGGTATCAGCACAAGGGTGAAGGAGACAGACACAGAGAACACTCAACTCCTACCAAATCAGAGGCACAGACTCCCAAGACCTCCCGTTGTCACTGAAATAGATCTAAAATGAACCCAAAATGCCTCAGGGAAATTCACAGAAGAGGGGGCAGAAAGATTGTTAGAGCCTTAAGTTGGGTCATTATGCACAGAGACATTGCTTCTCCCCCATAACTGAAGGCCACCCCCACAATGCAACACCCACAATCTTCAGGCGGGGGAATGACAGGGAGAAAGATAATGATGGTACCATCATGACTGTATACACACTGTATACATAGCTGATAAATAAATAAATAAAAGAAAGTACTGAGTCAGCAATAGGGGTGACGGGGCTTTGCCCAGCACTGAGTTTCACCAAAGTACACCTGGTACTGGGTTTCACTCTAAGGCCTGGCTTTAACTCTCCCTCCAAGTGGGAGCTGTCTCCCTCCATGCTGCGCTACTTTGCAGTTGTGATAAGTGTAATGTGGGCAACCCTTTCTTATTTTACTTGATAGGAGCTTTTGTTTTCTTATATTAAAAGCAGTCTGATGCCCTGAGTTGTTGTGTAGATAGTTTGGTGGTGAATAGCTGTCCAACTTGCCGTGCCTGTATAGAGACCACGACCACAATATCTCACTCAGCTGCCATCATTCTTCACTTCCTTCTTAAGTTTTAATGATGGCTACGTTTGTCATAGGTGCACAACAATTGTGAAGATATAAGAATTAGCTTTGAAAAGACAGTCTGTGCCAATTCTGGCACACTGCTTTTCTTTTCTTATATAATTGATATGAATGTGTTGCATATATTTAGTGTGCACATTCTGAAGAACGTGGATATACGAATGTGTCTGTAATTTTATCACCATAGCCAAGGTATTAAATATTTCTGGGCTGGAGAGATGGCTTAGCAGTAAGGTGCTTGCCTGAAAAGCCTAAGGACATACGTTCTAATCTCCAGATCCCACATAGCCAGACACACAGTGATGCAAGCATGCAATATCGCACATGCACATATGAGAATGCATGCAAGTGGAGTTCGTTCACAGTGGCTGAAAGGCCCTGGTGCACCCGTTCTCTCCCTCTCTCTCTCTCTCTCTCTGTCTCTCTCTCTCTCCTTCTCTCTCTCTCCTTCTTTATCCCTCTGTCTCTCTCTAAAAAAATAAAGTAATAATAAAAAAATTTCCATCACTTCCAAATCTTTCCTTGTTTCCTTGTGTGTGTGTGTGCATGTGTGTTAATGTGAGACAAGTCTCTACTTTTAAAAGTGCACAATATCATACTATTTATTGTAAATGCTATGTTGTATAGTAGAGCTCTAGAACTTAATCATCTTACACTACTGAAATTTGCCACATTTCTTCATAAGATTTCAGCTGCTTTTGGTCAGGTGCTTTGCAGCTGATGGAAGGAAAGGATTTATTTTGGCTTACAAACTCCATGATGGCAGGGGGAAATATGGCATGAGCAGAAGCTGGACATCACCTCCTGGCCAACATCAGGTGGACAATAGCAACAGGAGAGTGTATCAAACATCAGCAAGGGGAAACTGGCCATAACACCTATAAGTCGGCCCCAATAACATACCTCTTCCAGAAACTTTGCAATTACCAAATTGCCACTGGCTAAGGACTTAGCATTTATACTACATGAGTTTATGAGGGACATCTAACTCAAACCACCACATTCTGTCCCTGGCTCCCATAAACTCACTACCATCCATGATGTAAAATGCAATGTATTCAATAATCCAACTTCAAGAGTCCCACAGTTTTTATAAGTCCCAACACTGTTCGTGCATCCCCATAGTTCAATGTCTCTTTAACTGTTAGCTGTAAAACCACAATGCATAATGGAACAGAATAAACATTCACTCTGAAGAAAATGGAATTGGGCATAGCAGAGGAAGATTGAACCAATACAAGATTTAAAACAACAGGGAAAACATCAAATTCTATAGCTCCAAGTCCAACAACTCTAATCAGGAACACGTCTCTGGAGTTCCAATTCTGCCCCTCCAGCAGGGCTGCTCATAGTAAGAGGTACATTCCATCCCAAGCCAGCAACTTTCCTTGGCAGCTGTCCCATAGTCCAGGCATCTCCACTAAGTCCCCACTGCAACCATCAAGCTGCTATGCAGTGACTTCCAACAAACCTGCTTCACACTGCCCATGGCCATTTCCAAAAATCAAAGTCTTATTGCAAATTCAATGACACACTCGTTCCTGCATTTGTTATACTCCGTAGTACCAGATGGGTTGTCAAGTTTGTTAATCCAGGGGATAATGAAGACAACTTTGAAGAACAGGACATTCCTTCAACATTCAGGCCCCTTAGGTTCAAAAGAGTCCTCATTCTTTCTGCTGCTCAGATGCAGAAGAACTGACCCAATTTCAATAGTTGCAATCTCTCAAAGAATTTCAGTTGAACCACACTGTTGCCTTTATCCTAAAGCTTTCATTTCTTTTCGTGCAATATCCATCTGCTCACACCAGTATATTATGCATTTTCTTCTCAGGACACAAGCAGGCAGAATGCAACAAGCCTCTCACACAAACTGCTTCTAGCCCAGTCCCTACAAAGTTCTTTCTTCCCCTCATAAGACAAACCTCACAGTCCACAGTTCTTACTGCATTCAGGTTTTTCAACTCTGACCAGAATGGTTCATAAAACTCCCTTCAGCATTACAGGCATCTCTTAAACAAAGGTTTCAAATCCTTTCACATTCTTCCTGCAAATAAGTTCCAAAAGGCCCAAAGCCACACAGTCAGGTTTCAAACAACAATGACTCCATGCACCTGGTATCAGTTTTACTGTTGTAGTTACCTTCTCATTGCTGGCACAAAGCACCTGACCAAAAACAGCATGTGGGAGGGAAGGGTTTATGCTGGCTTACAGACTTGAGGGGAAACTCCATGCTTGCAGGGAAAAACATGGCATAAGCAGAGGATAGATCACCTTCTGGCCAAGGCCGGGGAGACAATAGCAGCAGGAGAGTACGCCAAGCACTAAAACGTGGAAAAAGGTTGTAACACCCATAAGCTCACCCCCAACAACACACCTCCTCCAGCAAAGTTGTGATTACCAAATTGCCACCAGTTGGGGTCCTAACAGTCAGAACAATTAAGTTTATGGGAGACACCTAACTCAAACCACCACATAGGCTCGAAATATTTAATGTAAGGTAAATAAAAGTATGCGATGATCTTAGGCCTTTTCACTTCTGTGTGTATGCACGTAAACTTTTTGTAAATCAAAACTGAAATAGTTTTTTTTTAATTATTTTTTTTATTTTTATTTATTTATTTGAGAGCGACAGACAGAGAGAGAAAGAGGCAGAGAGAAAGAGAGAGAGAGAAAATGGGCACACCAGGGCCTCCAGCCACTGCAAACGAACTCCAGACACGTGCGCCCCCTTGTGCATCTGGCTAACATG
Organism: Dipus sagitta; assembly: GCA_036346955.1. NCBI lineage: Eukaryota > Metazoa > Chordata > Mammalia > Rodentia > Dipodidae > Dipus > Dipus sagitta. The sequence continues at coordinate 27,397,594 of CM070784.1, forward strand.
GGTCCTAGGGAATCGAGCCTCGAACCAGGGTCCTTATGGCTCACAGGCAAGCACTTAGCCACTAAGCCATCTCTCCAGCCCAGAAATAGGTTTTAAGAAAAAATGAAAATTATAATCTTATTACCTAAATAATTTTTCTTTCCGCCTCTAAAACAGATTTCAGTATTTGTTCATTATGTCTGCAGTCAAAAATAAGAAGAGGGGCTGGAGATATGGCTTAACAGTTAAGGCACTTACCTGCAAAGCCAAAGGACCCAGGATTGATTGTCCAGAACCCACATAAGCCAGATGCACAAGGTGGCGCATGCGTCTGGAGTTCATTTGCAGTGGCTGGAGGCCCTGGCACACCCATTCTCTGTCTCTCTCTCTCTCTCTCTCTCTCTCTCTGCCTTTTTCCCTCTCTCAAATAAATAAATAAATAAGTTTAAAAATATGTAAGAAGGAGGAGCCAGATATGGTTGCACACGCCTTTAATCGCAGCCCTCAGGAGAGAGGTAGGAGGATTGCTGTGGGTTTGAGGCCACCCTGGGACTACACAGTGTATTCCAGGTCAGCCTGAACTACAGTGAGATCCTACCTCAAAAAGCCAAAACAAAGCTGGGCGTGGTGGCACACACCTTTAATGCCAGCACTCGGGAGGCAGATCTGAGACTACACAGTGAATCCCAGGTCAGCCTGGGCCAGAGTGAGACCCTACCTCAAAAAACCAAAAAAAATAAAAGCCAAAACATAAAATAAGAGGGGTCATGTTCTTCAGTTAGTGTGGCCACTGGTAAGTCACCCACGCTCCGGTAAATAACCCTCCCATGCTCATGCAAGCAGCCTAACTTAACTCAGTGGGTCACAAAAACAGAAGGACATGAAAATTGGAAGGATTTTGGTTGGAAGGAGGGAGGTACTTAGGAGTGATAGGAGAATAAGGGAAAGTAATGGGGGTGGATATATTCAAAGTATATGATATGTATTATGAAATTATCAAAAATATGATTTTTTTTATTTGCAGACATCATAATCCAGCAAGCAGTCCTCATGAATTTGTAATAAAAATGTCATTGAAAGTCTGGAGAGATTGCTCAATGATGAAGGCGCTTGCCTGCAAAGCCTAACGACCCAGGTTCAATTCCCCAATACCCACATAAAGCCAGATGCACCAAGTGGTACATGCCCCTGGAGTTCATTTGCAGTGGCTGGAGACCCTGGAGCACCCATTCTCTCTCTGTCTTGTGTCTGTTCTCTCTATCCTCTCTGCTTGCAAATAAGCAAAAAAAAAAAAAAAATTTAATGTCATTCAGTAATTGCTTTTGGAAAAGTGATAGTAGGAAGAGGGTATAGTTTCTTGAACAAGAGCAACTAACATTTGAATAACACTCATAGTTTATATATACTCCCATAAGTACTCCTCCCTAGACCCAGAGAACAGTCATAGTTCATCTACATTGTATCCCGTAACAAACAGGGGTTTAAATAGAGACTCCAGACAGCAGAAAAGACAACTCTCTTCTCCTACTTGCTTTTATTGTTTCATTCTTTCCAAAGCATCTTTGGAGTAGTGCATTGGTCTACTTAAGTAGCCCTGAAAAAAAAACATCGGAGACACAATGACAGTTCTGGAAGCCGGAAGTCCAAGTCAAGGTGCGGTCAGGATGGGTTCTGTGAGGCGTCTCTGCTTGGCTTGCAGGTGCCGCCTTCTTGTAGACTCCCACGGGGTTTCCTCGTCTTTGAAGACATCCTCTTCTACTGAAGACAGGGGTTCTATCAGAGGAGATGTTGAAACTCTGCAACTATTGAACCCTAATGAGCTTCTCTATCGCCTTGTTTCCCGATACAGTCAAAATGGGGATTAAAGCTTCAACATATGGACACAATTCAATCCAACAACATGTAGCCATCAGATGGCAGGCTGCAGACTAGGGCTGGAAAAGCAGTGATGAACACAAACAATCCTGGCCCCTGACGTCATGGAGTTTTACAGTGTACCCAGGAGAAGCGTTCACATTTTCACGTAAACAGTTCTATTTATAGAAAGTATAACAATCACTCTAGTCATCTTGTATCAGGATTTTAAAAAAAAAAAAACATATTTTTGGAGCTGGAGAGATGGCTTAGCGGTTAAGCACCTGCCTGTGAAGCCTAAGGACACCTGTTTGAGGCTCGATTCCCCAGGACCCACGTTAGCCAGATGCTCAAGGGGGCACACGCGTCTGGAGTTCGTTTGCAGTGGCTGGAGGCCCTGGAACGCCCATTCTCTCTCTCTCTCTCTCTCTCTATCTATCTATCTATCTATCTATCTATCTATCTCTATCTCTCCCTCTTTCTCTCTTTGTCTGTCTCTCTGAAATAAATAAATAAAATTAACAAAAAAAATACACATTTTTATATACTTGTAAACTTCGTACTACCTTGTATCTGAGTCATCAGAATTTAAATGTGTGGAGACTGAGTGAGTAAAATTTCCTCAGAAATGCCCTGAGAGGCAGGGAAGTGGGGTCCTCTGTGAAGACGGAAGGAAGATGAGGCCAACGTTCACCCACAATGCTGCAGGGCAATTGTAAAGGGCAAGGAGTGTTGCAAACTGTGTTGGGGTTGATGGACAACCGAAAACTCTCTTCTCACAAGTGTCAAAAATCAAGAGGTACTATATTTAAGTGCTAAGCTGAAGCAAATTCACAAGGGTTTCCAGAAAGAAAAAAAAATGTTTAAAAGAACAAAAAGAACTGGCCTCAATAGCATCTGGCCCTTGCATCCTGTGATTCTGTGGCACCTTCCCACAGTGCAAATGGAGATTTAAGAAAATGTGAGAGTTGAGAAAAAAAAAAAAAAAACATGCTAAGACCTTTTGTTTAATGATATGCAAATGAAGCATTTACTAGGTCGCCAAGCACCATGGATGCTAATTCTGCAGTGTTTCTTGAATCCATTCTCTGCTTCCCAGCTGGAGGAAGCTTCATGTTGAGTGAGATATAATATCAGCTCTGAGTCAGGCCAATCTGGCTTCAGTCTGACTCCAGAGCTTACGGGTTTTATGAGCTTGATAAGAACATCCAGTGTCTCTGAGCATTGATTTTTTTTCCCCTCACCTGTAAAAATTAGAACGATGCTGTTCTAGGCTCTCTCAGGTTAACAAGAGGGAGATGTTCTGATCAACTCAGGACCTCATAAGGCTAACTTAACAGGATATTCATAAGATGCGTAGCAAGAAAAAGATAAACGGGAAGTAAAGGAAACCTTCTCTGTCACTAGTAGCTAAACATGACGTTGCTGAGGGGCACACCCAGAGATCAGATGCTGCTCTGTGATGGAGAACCAAGATTCACTCACCCACTCAAACATGAGAGTCAACTACTCCTGCTCTAACACTGCCAAAAGAGTGACTTAACGCTCTCTTTCTCTGCTTCCTTTTCACCACCTGCTCCTTTCTATTCGCCACCAACTGCCTTCTCCCCGCTCTTCCTCATGCTGTGATCCCTGCTATACTCCCACTTGTGTTGCCCCTCCTTTCCACTTCCTTTTCCATGTTCATTTCTCTTCTGTAACTTCCACGCCATCCCTGTTTGTGTCTTTCGTTTGCAAGCTGCTCAGGAGGCAGGGTCAAATGAAATCGCTGCCAAGAATAAAGCTCTGCCTTTGAGTAGAACTTGATGCACAACTTTCATAGGCCACTGCCTAGTCTTGGCTAGCTCAGTGTCTGGTGATCCTCCCTGATGCACTCAATTCTGGATGAAGTGGTCACATCACCATCTTCACAGAGAGCTTTATAAAGAGAGCAAGCAGTTCACAAGGCAGGCCCTCTGAGATCTCTCAGAATGGACAATGGAACAAAACATTCACTTAAAATACCTGCCTAATAAAGGTGTTTGTGAGGATAAGATATGATGTATAGCTGCTTGTCCAGCGCCTGGCACAAAATAGAGTGTCAAGAAATCTTAGTCCCACTCTTTTTGCCCTCATTGTGACTAGTGCAAGCCCACGTTCTCCCTAAGAACTGCACTGGGTTTCCACAAGTCTGCTTTCATCCATTCTCTGTTCACCTTCATCTCTCACACTTCTACCATAGTTCCTTGTAGAGACCAAGTTGTGATCATAAATTGTATCCTTATGTGATAGACACTTGCTTAGATGATGAAAATACAGAAATTAATGCCATGTCTTATTCTGCCTTTATGGCATTCAAAGAACAGTGAAAAAACAATAATCATAAATCTGTCCTATAAAAGATTTATCAGCCAGGCATGGTGGTGCACACCTTTAATCCCAGCACTCAGGAGGCAGATGTAGGAGGATCACCATGAGTTCGAGGCCACCCTGAGACTACATATTTAATTCCAGGTCAGCCTGGACCAGAATGAAACCCTACCTCAAAAAAAAAAAAAATGATCAGAGAGAACGAGTAACAAATTCTTTCCTGATATGCAAAGAGAAGGTATCAAGCAAGACTTGTGTGGGGGCCCAACCTGTGGGCCATGGACTACATGCCACATGTATCCCAAGATAGGTATGAATGTGACTCAAGACATTTGTAGATGGCAATGCCTTGTAATAATCAAAAGGCTGGACACACCTTCAGATGAGAAAATGCTAAAGTCAATGTTTATTTTCCAGACAGGCATAAAGAACTTGTAGGTCTCCTGCAAGGAATTATACAGCACTGCACATCAAAGGTAGAAAGGTGAGGTACACAGGGGTTAAGGTATATCTGGGTAAGTAAATAATCAAGTTTTTTTACAGTAGGATTTCTTAAAGATTTTCATATGCAAATATATACATATATTGACTCTCCAAGAATTTGATGATGATAGAGAATTTGACCTGGGGTTTTCATCGCTATAACAAAATATCTAACATGGGTGACAAATGACGGAAGGGTGCCCTTTGAGCTAATCTGTGGAGGTCCAAGGGCATGGTGTCTCAGTCAGCTAAGTTCTGCTGAGGACCTCACAGCAAACAGCAGATGTGTAGAATTCACTCCACAACAAGCCAGTGGTTACATCTTGATTCAAGCAGAAGCAAAGGTAGCAGGAGGGAAAAGGAATCCTACATTTCATAATACTCCTCTTTCCAAAACTCGAAGTGGATATGAGCAGGGCACCAATAATTCACAAAGGTCCCGCTAGACCCAAGGCACACAGGTCCCATAGCCTCCCAATAGCACCACCCTGAGGGCCAAACTTTTCATCACAATGGACACTTGTGGTACCCGGAAATCACATCCAAACCACAGTACAAGGCACTTCCCAAACTTATACGACCTAGAACCTCTTTTCCCATGGGACACCTGGGATTTGTTATTAGACTAGTTTAGAATATGAAGTTAAACTGGGCGTGGCAGTACTCGCCTTTAATCCCAGCACTCAGGAGGCAAAGGTAGGAGGATCATTGTGAGTTCGAGGACACCCTGAGACTACATTGTGAATTCCAGGTCGGCCTGGACTAGAGACCCTACCTTGAACCCCCCACCCCCAAAAAAAATACCTGAATATGAAGTTATCTTACCAGAAGAGTCTTTGAGGAGCTTCAGAGGCGAGCAAGGTGAACATCGGCCCCATGTGGGTCCCAGGGTTCTCCAGCACACAGCGCAAATGCTGTCTCATCTTTCCAGCTTGGCCTTATACTATCTTATCAGCCACAACCCAGTCCTTTCCATGTTCAGTACACCCAAAACAGTACACTCTTCCCTATATACACTTTACTTATTTCTGTGTCTGAGCAATTGAAAATTTCCCTTTGAAATCTTTACTGGTCATTTACTAATATGCCACACCACATCTTAAGCTATTTCTTCAAAGTATTTCATAATGTCCAAAATAGACTAAAATACTTCCCCCTTACACCCACCCTGGAGTCTGGAGATGGCTCAGTAGGTAAAGCAGTTGCCACACAAGCGTGAGGACCTGAGTTCTGACATGACTGCTGGGTATAGCAGTGTACACCTACAATACCAGCTCTGAGGGGAGGGCAGAGACAGGGGTTTCCCAGGGCTTGAAGGCTAGCTAGTCTAGTGGAATCAGTGAGCTCCAAATTCAGTGAGAGACCTAATGTCAAAAAAAAAAAAAATAGATGGAGAATGATTTGTGAAACGCCAGCGTAGATCTCTGACCACCGAAAACATATGCACACATATGCACATGCACCCTCGCACATGCACGTACCCCCACATGCACACAAACATGCATGCACACCACGCACACAAAAAAGCAATCCTTTTTCTGCATGTTCATCGTGTGTCATTTATAGTTTTAGATAGCCCTTTTCTCATTCTAGGCTAATACATGTCAATATTTTTGTGTAATGGTTGCAATCTGGGGATGAGTAGTGCTGGTCATGATTTACCAGAACCAACCAAATATATACTCCAAATGTCCCCTGCCCTACTTTCTCTAAGTTTTCAGATGAAGCCTCACTCCTGCCCACACATGCGTGTACACACACATACATGCCTACACACACATACACACATTTTTATCACGCCACACAAATGTGCAGAAAAAAAATGCAGCTTCTTTATTTTGTCTGTAACAATCTAATTTTCCTCATTAGCACCCACCTGCTGAGGGGTAATACAAACAGAGCTCATTCCTCTCTTGTAAATTAATCTAATTCTCTGTAGATAGTGCTGCCTTTTTTGAGGAAGTGTACAGTCTTCTGCATGTCCTCTCTCATTTCTCTTTCCCCAAAACCACCTGGGTGTAACCATGTGTCTTCCAAGTGCTCTCCACAGCAGGGAAAACGTCTCAGGTTTACATTCTCAACATATGCTTTTTTTTTCCTCTGGACTGGTGATCATAGATCTTTTCCTCTGGACTTGTCATGAATCAGCTGGCTGGAGGTTCTTTATGCCACGTGGATAATCATGGGGAGCCAAGGAGGTCTTCAAATGCTGGTCTCCAGCAATCTTCCTCTCAGTGCCTGACAGCAGTAAGCAGGAGGTAAAAGGCACAGCGAATGGCACCTCTAATGATGCAATCCCTGTGCCAGGCTTGGCTATCGGGACTTTTGGCCCTTTGGCAGGGACCAGAGTCACAGCTCTGAGCCTGTGACAGAGGGAAAGCAATAGGCTGGCTCAATGAGAGGCAGCTGAGACAATGGCCTTTTCAAGTTAAAGCTTTTAGCGGGAGAGTTGGAAGCACTATGGCAAGGTGGCACAGTCTGGTCCAAAGCCAGTGGGAAGCAGGAGGAGGCAGCCTCCAAAACTCAGGGGAAAAAGCAAGATGTGAAAACAAAGGGAAGTGTCTGGGCACAGACTATGTGAGAGAAGTTACAAGGGTAATGAAGGAGAAAGTGGCAGACAAAGAAGGTCTCTGATTCTGCAAGGACAATATAAGGAGGAGGGGACTATTCTGGTGGAACCCTGCTTTTAGGGCCCAAAGCCATAACTCAGGTGGCTTTGTGTTTCTCTTGAGAGAGGGCATGGTCTTGTTTTCCTGCCTCACCTTAGACCCCAGGCAGCAGGGGCCTCTTAAAGTGACTGCATCTATTTTCTATCAAACATATAAATGAGGTACAAGTTAACAAAAATGCTTCAGGAAGATATTACCTTTAAGTTAGAAAATGAAACTAGGGATACCTCAGACAAATGAGAAGAAGAAAACAAAGTCAGTCAGTGAGAAGAGGGAACAAAGACATGGGAGAGTGTTCTTGAGAATGTAAGCAATGTAGGATTGAGATGGAAATTGGGGTATGGAAATTTAGAAGGCCCTGCCCCAAAGTTATACCCTGTACCATGATAGACTTTTGTGTGGGTTATATCCTATGCTTTTGTGCTGCTAAGCCTGACACTGTAGCTTTTGCATTGTTTGAAGGTCATGATCAGTGTTACAGCTCCTATCCTGTACTGTAAATCATCTTGTGCTTCCTTTTATCTCCACAGCACAGCTGCAGCATCTGTCTGCTAACAAACAATTTTCCTGTTTCTGTAAAACTTGCCTATCACATACTCAGGATCTCTGGCACTGGGCCAAGGCTTTGAGCTCTGAAAATTAATAAGAATGGTCCAAGATAAGGTATATAAGCTCTGAACCACCAAGAATCAGGGTCCAGGCTTCGGAAGAGGTTCCCCTGGGCCCATGCCGGCATGAAAATAAACACATTCCCCACTCAGTCTCTGGTGCTTGTTCTGTGAACCTCAGTTTCCCATATCAGGATCAGAAATTTCTCTCCTGAGTTACTCTCCACAAATGAACATTACTGATATTCAAATGAAACTTAGTACCTCTAAGGATGACTTTAAACTTGCTTGCAAATATGAAACTATTCAAATGAATTTCAAAATTGATAACTCTTGCCATACAGAAATGTCCTCTGCATGGAAACATTCCATCCTGGAGGGAGGCTCCTCAAGTCCCAGGCAGTAAACACATCTGAAGAGGCTCAGGATGTGAACAACTCACAAATCTCAGGAAGATTCCAAAACTTACAACACTCACAAAGTCCCTCCCAAAGCTACATAAGCGTAACAGCTGCTGGGCAGAAGAGACTCTGACCACTGAGCAGCCTGCACATTTGTACAGGGAGTTCCAGTGATGCACCCTTTGTGAGTCATAATCCATACTGGAACTGGCTTTTCTGTGATGCAACTGCCTTTGAGTCACCCATGCCCCAGTAAACTCACTGGTACACAAAACTAAACTTGAATGGAATCATTATTTGGTCTGTCATCAGTGCCCTAATGAGATGAAGACCTTTGATCATTTGTCCCCGAGAAAATGTCACACAACACTCTCTTAACTAGTTTCCCTCAAATACAGGCTAAGAATAAAGAAAGTTAAATATGAATAAATATGTTGGTCGCACCTCCTCCTTCCCATGCGTCGTCTGCTCCGCCTACTGGTCAGAGTTGGCCTCCAGCTTCCTGCTACTTGTGGTGTGCGTAGGATGAAGCACTGGCTGCTTGAAAGAAGAATAGAAATAATCCAGACTGGATTTCATGTGAGGAATCAGCTACTCAATAGACTGTTGTGTGGGAGGGGTGGATTAGGATTCATGTTAGCAGTGGGTCAAAGGAAAGTAGGAACTCATTTTCCTTACTAGGAATACCCTGGAAGTCTTGATCTTTAGAAAAAAAAATATTTTATATATAACACAGAGTCAGGAGTTCATTGGTTTATTTCTTTTTATTTCTCTTCATAACTAACGTCCCCCTGAAAGAATGCAGTAACACGTAGGCAGGCAAGCATTGATTACCCCATCACACAAAACATCATCCCCTTTCCTTTGCAAGGTATTGAAAGGTTCATTTAATCCAATGACTCAATTGGAACCTTTTATAATGCATTTTATATGACACACAATTTATGTAGGTTTTAAAATGCATTGGAAGAATACCTCTGTATATTTCAGCGACCCTGAGCAAGCCCCAGTTACTTCAGATTATACGGATATTGTGCCACAACCTGCCTGCTTCACGATAAACTTTTATCTCTAATTAACTTCTACTTATGATCTATTTAAGCCCTCAGAGAAGGTGCCAGAAGGAGACAGTGTGGGGGGGGGGGGGGCTGGCCAAAGGCTTTCTCATGGAATAAGGCAGCTCTCAATCAGTTTATAGGTATCAAAGGACAAAGAGGCCAACAAAAGCTACACAAAGCAGGGGACCTAGCTTCATTCGGCCTCTGCTGAGCCTGGGTGGGCATGAGCTGGCAGGTTGAGCTGAAAAATAGAAACATTCCTGGTGGGCAACGCAACAAAGAGAAGAGAACGGACAGTGCTCCCCAGATACAGCAAACATTGGCTCCGTGCGCTCACCAGGAGTCAAGATCAGAAGGGCCAAACCGCAGAGGGATGTTCATTAGCACAAATGGGGATAAAGGCAGAAATAAAATCTGGGAGCCTGTACCAGTGTGTGCATGTGCGTTGGGGGAGGGCAGGATCAAAAAGGCAATGAATAGTTGGTGCAATAATCAGAAAGCCAGAGCCAGCTCCATGGGATACCAAAGGAATGGTAGGAGACAAGGTGCCACTCTTCAGAGAACTGCGTGCACAGCTCTTGTACCATGGTATCACCCTTTCACAACACTGCCAGCCTTACTTTAGTCTTGGCTACAAAGAAATGAGCCCCTCTTAAGAAAACGTCATCTTCTTTATAAAGTGGGCATATATAGTATGCTAAGTTCTTCATGGTTCTTCAGAAAAGTGACCTCAGATTCCACTGAGTGGTTGTTCTGGGAAAGCTGGATAATATCACTTGTAAGTGTGGGGCAATCAGCCACAGGCCTTTTATAACCTCTGCCTTCCAGGGCCCTCTGAATCCTGCACTGTCTCTAACACCATGCATAAAGAGGAGTTCCAACAATCTCAGGTCCTTTACTGGGAGTTAATTACTGTGCTCAATCTGAAACCTCTAGCACCTTGGGAAAGAAAAAAAAAAAAAAAGCAACCACTCTAGGACCCAGCCTAGAGGGCACACTTTCCAGAAAGATCTAACATGTAGCCCAAGGTGTCCAGCCAAAGGTAGTGTGCAGAAATAACAGAGGCAACGCATAGTGCATTACAGATTGGTACCCTGTCATTGCCATTGCCAATGCAAGCCAAACCAGGCAGAGTCGCCTGGTTCTTTGTTAAAGCTGAGACCTAGTTTAAAAATCAATAAACTGACACTCAAATGGACTGTGACCATGTTAAGTCTCTCAGATTCAGCTTGACTATACATCTCCAGGACTGGCACTGCCCAGGAGTTGTTAGCCACTTCCTTGGTGTGTGGCTAGAAAATTTGTGGCAGTAAAGAAAATTTTGCAGCAGCATAAAGCAACGGGGACTCGTTTGTCAGCAACGGCTCACCTATGTTACAAGTAGACTGAGGTCTGTGTTCTTCTTTGTCCTTAGTTTAAGACCCATTTCCCTGGAATGTTCCAGATAAGAGAGACAGCAATGGCTCACATATGTTGCAAGTAGACTGAGGTCTATGTTCTTAGTTCAAGACCCATTTCCATGGAATGTTCCACATAAGAGAGATATCATCAGGGCATGACTGAGAAAGAGCTCAATATAATATGTGCCCGTTTCGAAAGCTTCCACTTTGTTATAACTCATCACTTCTTACATTTCCAAATTAGCCAAAGCAAGTCACCCACCAGGTACCTAATAAGCAGAATTTAAAATAAAAGCAGAATTATCTGGTAAACTTTAAACTCATTGTTTGTAATCAGCTTCAAGCTCTAGGATACATGCCATCGCTGAGACAAAGCACCTGGGTAATCAACTTAGTAAGAGAAAAGTTTCATGTGGCTCGGGGAATCAGAACTTATAGCCCATGATCACCTGCTGCTATTTTGGATCTATTAATGGCACCATACACCATGACAGGAGCATGTGGTAGAGGAGCTCAACGCATGCTGGCCAGGAAGCAAAGAGAGAATGGGGAAGAGGCAGAGGTCACACTATCCTCTTCAGTGATCAAACTCCGTGTCACTAGATACTGCTTCCTGGAAGTTTCCCTACCTTTCAATAGAACCAATAGGCTGGGAACCAAACTTTCAACACATGAGCTACTGGGGAACATTCAAGTTCCAAACTGTTGGACAACGCAGGCTAGACATGTAAACAAATACTTTCCTTAATAGACTTTCTATATATTTCCTAATACTAACTCAAATGCATTTATTGCTTATAGTATGCAAGGGGCCACAATGAGGATGGGCAGGTCTATGTAATATTCATAAGAACCATGAGGCAGGTGATCTTCTTACAGCCATTTTACAAATAAACAAGCTAAGGCTAACAGAAGCCAAGTCATTTTTCCCAAAGTCATATGGCGTGAGGCACATCATTGAGTTGAAAATGGGTAGCCCCAGGGCCAGAGCTTTCAGATAAAGCATCCATTTGTCCTTTTCATATAGAACTGAGGGTTTCATTTAAATGTATGCATGTATGTGTTTGTACATATGTGTATTTGTGTGTGCATGTGCATGACAAGGTCTCTTGCCATTGGAAACAAATGAGAGACCCTTGTGCCACTTTTTGTGTCCAGCTTTATGTGGATAGCTGGAGAATTAAACCCAAGGCCTGCAGGCCTGTAAGCAAGCACTTTTAATCACAGTGTCATCTCACCAGCCCCAAGACTAAGGAGTTTTCTGGAACAAGTGACTTTCAGTTATAAATCCAAGACAGTCCTGAATAAAAAGCAGGAGTTATATTACCTCTTGAAGACCAAGCTTAAATGAGGGAGAAGCACTAAACCCTGCAGTGTTTGTGTATCAGCACATGGCACACCCCGTGTGTATCTGCACATGGCACAACCTGTGTATATCTTCACACAGCACAACCTGTGTATATCTGCACATGGTACAACCTGTGTGTATCAGCACATGACACAACCCGTGTGTATCTGCACATGGCACAACCTGTGTATATCTTCACACAGCACAACCTGTGTATATCTGCACATGGTACAACCTTTGTGTATCAGCACATGACACAACCCATGTGTATCTGCACATGGCACAACTCTGTTTATATCAGCAACATAGCATGGCCTGGGAGTATCAGCACATAGCAAAACTGCCTTCTAATGACAGGTGATTTTAAGTTGTTTTTCCAAGAAAAAAAAAAAAAATATATATATATATATATATATATGGCTTTGATTTGGTATCATGTTGGCCTGTTAGTTGTTTGGGTTGTGGTGGTGTGGTAACTAATATCAGCATACTACCAGGAATACACCTGAGAAGTTCCCGCCAAAAAATAATCCTCAGTTGTTGTGTTGGCCTAACCCAGATTCCTATGGGTCATGTGGACTTGCAGACTGTTGTCGTTACCTCTGGTTACTTGGACAAAGCATTCAACCAAAAGCAGATGAGGGGAGGAAAGTGTTTACTTTGGCTTACAGTCTTAATGGCGAGCTTCATGACAGCAGGGGAAAGCATGGCATGAGCAGAGGCTGGGCATCACTGGGAAGAAGTGCTGAAACACTGCTCCATGAAAGTGAGTCAAACACTGGCAAGAGGGAGCTGGCTATAACACCTCTCAGCAAACCTCCACGCACACAATCACACCTCCTATAGCAATCCTCCACCTCCCAAATTGCCACCAGCTGGGACCAAGCACCCAAAACACATTAGTTTATGGGAAACATCTGATTCAAACCTCCATAACAGTATCATAGTCTTGGGGACACTCACTACAATTGATGCTACTTTGTCCTCTGCGTCCCCAAGTCATGGGTGTTCATAAGCCCTCTTCAGCAATCATTTTTTACTTTTCTGTAGGCAGCTCCATTGTTTTCTGACTCTACTATAAGCTCACAGTATTCTAACACACTTCTCCCCAATATTAACCAAACCTACCATTCACATCAAACAGGAGGCAAAGCCCATCACATACTGTCTCATGCTGACTTTGATATTTCCAGCTGGGTTAATTCACCATTCAATCAACAAGGCAACCCACTCTGCTTATTTATGATGAGAGCTTTTCTTCTTCTCCAGACCTAATGATTGCTCGTTTCCTTGACTACCCACTCAGCATAAGCACTGCGAGCATGGGAGTTTGTAGCCATCTTTCCATCCCCAGCAATCCCACTGCCTCCCTTTCTTACAAAGAAAGACACTTGAACAGACAGTCCATGTGTAGCCATCTTCCAGTAGGCACCCTGACACTTCACTAGACTATCTCCCAAAACTTGACTTTCATTTCCTATCTAGGAGAACCTGGGCAAGTATTTAATCTATGCAAACCTTTTGCTGCCTGTAAAACAGGAATTATAATAGTACCTACCACACAGGGTTCTTGTAGTACGACACAGGTTACTAATGTAAATCCTTAGAGAAGAACTTGGTGGGCTGGAGAGATGCTTTAATGGTTAAGGTTAAGTCTGCCAAGCCAAAGGACCCAGGGGCACATGCTTCTGGAGTTTGTTTGCAGTGGCTGGAGGCCCTGGCACACCCATTCTCTCTCTCTCTCCCTCTCTCTTTCTCTCTCTCTCTCATAAATAAATAGAAATAAAGTATTTACAAAAAAGAAGAGGAGGAGGAGGAAGAAGAAGGGAACCTAGTATCAAAGAGCAAACATCCTCATTTGCCCAAGACTTAGGGGCCAAAAAGGCAACACATTAGATGCTAAAGTGAACCAATTCCCACACAAAGTGGGCACAGTTGATTACCCCAACCAGAACGCAGAAAGCACAATACACATGCTTTCATTTTTTTTTTTTTTTTTTTTTTGGCACAGTGCAGGGGAAGAAGGAAACTTCCTTCAAACTAGCTGAACTGGCATGTGTGATGGTGAATATTCATTGTCCACTCTACGGGATCCAGAGTCACGATGGAAATACACCACTGAGTGCATTTATGCAGGTGTTTTCAGAAAGGCTTCATAATACAGAAGAAACGCACTCTGAATGAGGGCAGCACCAACCCCTGGGTTAGTCATGGACTGAATTAAGAGGAGAAGGCAACCAGCCCCCATCTCCAGACACACTGGGTCCGTCCTCCCCACATCCCTGCCAGGGTGGACTACACTCCTCAAACTGTGAGCCAACATAAATCCTTTCTTTAAGTTGCTTTACCCAGGTATTTTGTCAGAGGAGCAAGCAAAGTAACTAACACATTATGCCTCCAGTTTCTGTTACTTTTCAAAAATCAAACCAATTAGAGTGTGTATAACCTCCCAAACCAAAGATATTGGTCAAAACTGGCCTAAATCATCCATAGTCCATGGCTTTCAATGTTCTACATTGGGATCAGAGGCTCACATTTCATTGCTGTATTTACTCTTAAGGTCTGCTTCTTAGAAATCAGGTTTTTTTTTTTTCTCTTATTAACTCATTTGCCTGATCTTGTTTAATGAGGCAAATTTTTGTAACACTGGGAGGTACAACATTACTGTCAATTGCACTCAGTATGGTTTGGCTTTTCCATCACAATGCTTGCTTTGACTAAACAAATGGTATTTTTTCATCTTTCCTAATCTTGGAAAACCATATAATTACTAACAGAATATTAAAGATATCTCTGATCAGTACTGGAGAGATATCTCATCAGTTAAAGGAGCTGGCTTACAAAGCCTGATGGCCTGGGTTCCACTCCACAGTATCCATTCTCATTCATTCTCTAACATATCATAAAACAAAACTGAAAATTAATTCTGTTATGTAAATTATTTGGGGTTTATATAGCAAGGAATAAGGTTGTGTGTGTCACACATATGGTGATCTTGTAGATGGCCACATGGACAGCTGACTTCTACAGCCAGAATGAAGAATGGATCTGTTTCTCCTTCTGACATTTCAAATCAAACACCCACATAAGGTGAATATGCACTCACATTAGTATATATTCACTTTGCTGAGAACTCCTGGCCCCATTGCATTATCAGAGCAGGGACACACAATTCTTAGCTCTTTTATTTCTCAAAGAGGTTTTCCTTCTAGTTCCAACTTCTATAATTGTCTCAATGAAAAAAAATATGGCCTCAGCCACAAAATGAAATTATAGAAGAATAATTTTTGGAAAAAAAAAAAAAGCTAGGTTTACTGATTTAAGAGGCACTTGGTGAGCTTTCAGACCTCAATTAAGGCTATGATTTGAGAAAAAGAAAATGAATTTTCCAGGCAATTAGGTGGTAATAGATCTAATGGCTTTGGGAGGAAAGAAATGGGTATGTTTAACTTTGACAAGTAGCTGCCGTGCATGTGTTATATAACCTCATTTGATAAGTATTCTGCTCCACAGACCAAAATACCTTCTTTAATTATCTGAAAATGTCTTTTGCAGGGAATTATAAAGAGTAACGACCACAAAGGAGAAAGGTATTCTGCCCTACTGAGCCAATAGCATTCACTTGTCTAAAAACACCTCACGTTAATTTCATAATGCTCATTTTAAAAGGTACAAAAATATGTGCTTAATGATAAACCATATGGTCTCAGAAGGATATTTTACAAGAAAATGTGTCCGCTTTCACAAACTTCCCCAGGGGACCCTATTCCTTTTGAAAGAAAAAAACCTGACATTGAAAACACAGTGGAATTTGAACATGAAAAGACTTCTTAGCGCTTTGAGAATGCAATAGAATCCAACAAAACCAGCATATTTCATATTAAAGTAATGCCCTGCCTTCAGCTCATTCATGGTACAAAAGGACAAGGCCCCAGTCACAGTAATACAGTACAAGCATTCAAAACTAATGGAGATTTGGACTCCTCATTTATATCATTAAAGAGCAAGTTAGATTGGTTCATCTAAAAATAGAGCTGCCTTCTATGTCTATTCCATAGGTAAAAACACTTGGTAAGATTTTCTGGATCCTAGGGTGCAATTTGCTTGATTATTTAACCCTGCCTTGTCCCCCACCAATTCTTCAGAGAGTTGTACAAATGTGTTCTCCAAATCTTGCAAGAGAGGAAATCCTCTATCCACTTGCACTGTATAGCAATAAATAACTTCTCAGCGCTCTTTTGCCTCCAGCACTCAGAACCCCAAAGTCTGACCTCTAACCTGTAGAATAGCAAAAATATTTGATGTTGGAGTCTGAGCGTGTACCTTCCATGACAGGAGTGCTTGCCCAGCATGCTTGAGGCCCATTCCTTTGGGGTGACAGTAAATATTTCAAGCTAATAACTCAGTGAAGATTACCTGGAAAGTGTCATACAAAGTCAAACAGGTAATGGTTCAACCTAAAACTTACTAGAGACAAAAGAAGTTGAATGGCCCTATTGCTGACATTGGAATAATTGTCCAATGTCCAATGGGTTTGGTGGACACATCTTCAGTTAAGCGGCAAATAAAGAAGACAGCAGCAGCCATTCCCTTTAGTCACTCCAGTGATGAATGTTGATTTCTAAATCCAAATCATCCAGGAAGTGTTGTGATGACAAAAACCAACAGGTCAGTTCCATTGCCCACCTGGCCCTTTATGTGGTGAGACAGAGTGTTTGCTGATATTGAAGACTGGAATGATGTGTAGTAATGTTAGGGAAGAAGCCAGAGGTTACAAGACCAGCACAGGGTCCAACAGCACAAGAAGAGCTGGAACAAGATCATTCCACAGTACCAAGCAAGAGAAAGTCACACCAGGACACAGAGCCAAAGCCATTGAAAGTTGAGCTAAAATTTAATTCTTAATAACATCTGACCCTTACTGAGTGTGAACCTTTGTCAGGAACTATACTTAGTGAATCCTGACAACAATCTTTGTGATGGGTTCTGTCCCAATTTAGGGAGAGGAAACTGAGGCTCAGAGAGCAAATGATAGAGTAGGAATTGAATCCAGGTTATCTGAATTCAGTCCGTGCTTATGACAGAATCTCTAGACACTCTGGCTAGAAGTGAGATCACCAAAATGAGATGGCAGCAAGGCCAGACAGAAGCAAAAGAGTCAAGTGAAGACACACTCTGGGGGTGGAGCCTGCAGCCAAAGTGAGGAGAAGGGTGTATGGTGCCCCTTTTGAAGCCTGTGCTCAGACTCATCCAGACACGAGCTGTTTGTCTTTTAAGCATCTGCAATCACAAGCCAGCGCCAGGCAGAAATAACTAGAAACAGCTGTCTGTTCGTTGGGGTAAATACAATTTCTTTCACTCCTTACTTTAAATATATATATGTATATATATATATATGTATGTATATATTATCTTGGAATCTATTTGAAAATGTCACTTGAGAAGAGTGTATCAACTTGTATAATACCATGTGTTTTATCTGAGGAGCTCCAAACATTTCGTAAACACTCTCACCATGGCCTTTGTCGAAAAGAATAAAAATCTCTTATTATTTGGTGCCCTGAAGCTAGGATTGGTATACTACAGACAAACCCAGTATCCTCTTCTAGTCCTGTGAGGTTTCCTGTAATTTCACATACAGTAGAGAAAAGACAATAGTGGTTTTAAAAATTGGAATTGCAGATTGTTTTATAGGAATAGCACATACTTTAGAACATCTGTAGGATGTGTGAGTGACTTGCTGTGAACCAGGGACACAGTGGTCCTGTCTATGAGCTTACCAAGTTGTTTTGCCTGAGTTGATTTGTTAAGTAAGTAATTAGACTATGTGTCATATAAAGTCCTTATGCCACCATTGTAAATAGCTAGCTTTAATCTTCAGGATATTCAAACTGTTGCCATTATTTTATATTATCTCCAGTGGATACATGTATCTCTGCTTATAATTCCTGCATTCCTAGAGGAGTAAATTATTAATATGTATGACCAGTAAGACCTGTAATACAACAAACGTGAATATAACACTATGTTTGTCAGTTGTCTTTCTCACTCGTGTGACTATTTTCATCTTACACCGAAAAGGTTAAGAACATATTGCTAGTATTTACCCCTTTAGCTAGTGACCAAAATGGTTAAAAGTCAGCCACTTGGCATACAAAACAATGTTGGCCCATTTTTTCTCTCCCTGAGGTGGAAGGTAAAGAAATATAGACAATGAGCCATTTTCTGTTTCACATGTGATGATAAATATATAATTTACAATAAAAATATATTTACATATACAAATATATATAATATATGATTATAATGATTCATTTTATATGTCAACCTCATTGGGTCTTAGGGGAACCAGATATTTGAATGAACATTGTTCTGGATTTATCTATACATATTTTTATGAAATTAATCCTTGGTAAATAGACTGAGTGGCACTAACTGCCCTCTGTAACACATATAGCCCTCATCCAGTGAGTTGAAGTTATTCACAGAACTAAAAGACTCCCTTCCATAAGGAAGAGGAGACTTCATCCCTGGAGCTTGAACTGGGGCACCAGTCTTCAGACTCAACCTGAAATACCACTCCTGTTTGCTTGGAGACGTACTTGCCTTGGTCTCCTGGATCTCAGCTAGTTGATTGCTGTTGGTTCTGTTCTGTCTCTCGGAAGAACCCTGACTGCGGTGGTATGAATTAGGTGTCCCTCGTAAACCCATGTGTTTTGAATGCATGGTCGTCAGCTGGTAGCTGACAGAGGTGGATTTTGCTGGAGGAGGTGTGGTCTTAAGGGTGGGCTTAGGGGCTTTACAGCCAGTTCCGCTCACTCTCCTGCTGTGCTTTTCCCGCCTGCTGTGGCAGAGGTTCTGCCAGCCCCTGCTCATTCCGTGCTTCCCCCTGCCATTTTGGAGCTTCCCTTCAAGGCTGTAAGCCAAGATAAACCCCTCCTCCCTGCTTTCGGCTGGGTGCTTATATGGGCAACGAGAAGGTAACAGAAACACCTGACTCATACATATGGGTTGCATGATTTAGTCCAATATCTTCCCTGATCCTCATTTTACATCAGCACCAGTATTCCTTGGAAGAATTGCTCCCTAACAGCAAAGGTACTGGAAGATCACTGTGACTGTCTGGTGTTGACATGTGAGTGCTCATGAGCTACATACTCGGCAGTGATCTAGGCCGCTGGGAGAGTAAAGGCCAGTATAGGAACAGAAGCCCAGATACACTTGTAGCAATACGTTTAACAAAGGTACAACACCGCCCCATAAAAGGTCACGAGAAACCAGGGTACTCGAAACTCTGAGGCAAGATCCAGATTAACATCTAATAAATAAAGTCAACTACAAAGCTATGGAAAGAATCTATTTGAGAGCCGGGCATGGTGGCGCACGCCTTTAATCCCAGCACTCAGGAGACAGAGGTAGGAGGATCGCCATGAGTTCGAGGCCACCCTGAGACTCCATAGTGAATTCCAGGTCAGCCTGGGCTAGAGTGAGACCCTACCTCGAAAAAAAAAAAAAAAGAATCTATTTGAGGCCCAGTCTACAGCTACTTAGTTTCAAATATTTAGTCAGCTCAAACTACAGTATGACAAAGGACACTCTCCCAGTTTGTCAGGCTGTGTTGATAGCCTAAGTTACATGGTGAACAGCGGTTGTCTCATTGGGCAGCTCCACCTTCACCTGGGAACTTGTTAGAAGCGCATGTCCCGGGCCCCGTCCTCCAAACCTGTGGAGTCAGAAAGTCTAGGAGTTGGCCCAACCACCTCTGTTTCCACAACCTCT
Organism: Dipus sagitta; assembly: GCA_036346955.1. NCBI lineage: Eukaryota > Metazoa > Chordata > Mammalia > Rodentia > Dipodidae > Dipus > Dipus sagitta. The sequence continues at coordinate 27,417,522 of CM070784.1, forward strand.
ACAGAAGATCCCAGTGGACGTGAAAGAACTATCTGCTTCTGGTTGGCTGTGATCAGGATTGTTTCCTGAAAACAACCTGCAGTCAGACTTGATGAGAAATAGATTGACTTGATTTTCTCACCTGATAAAAAGCTCAATGAGCAAGAACTATTCAGTGTTTCCACTGAGTGCACACACTATACAAAATCTCAAGCATATACAAGAACTCGGGCCGGTCTCCTTTCTACTAATATCATAGCTTCAAAATTAACCACTTTCCAGCTAGGTAGTCAGTCTGCCTGAGAAAATTGATAATCAGTCCTCAAATGCTTAATATTTAGCATCATCATTCCAAATGAAAGGTACCAAACGTCCTTCACTGACAATTTGTTCCTTTGTCCATTTTGTAAACTGTGTATTTAGTTTGAAGGTAAAGTGTACAGGGGAAAAAAAGCTAAGTCAAAAAAAATCACTAAATTTTAGTTGATATTTCCTCTAATTTTCTTATTTCTTGCTTTGAGATATGTTTTCTTAACGCAAATGTGTGTGTGTTCCATATACCATTTCATGAGGGGCCATTTCACAATACTTCTGGTGTTCTACTCCCCCCTTGTGGTGAAAACTAGAACTCACTATTTCTGAGCTCTGGCTGACAAACCAAAGTGATAATTTAAAAATTGATTAATTCAACTGATATTTCATTGATCCACCCAGACTCAGATATTTCTGAAATGACATATGGTTAGTAGAATTTGTTCCTTTTCATCCAGATATATGACATTATTATAGGTTCAGAAGTATAACCATTTAGGAGTAGCCATTTTTTCCAACATTAAACTTGGGTTTGGTTGTTTTTTGGGTTTTTTTTTCCTTTTATACCTGACAATAGAAATTAAATATAGCAAGAAAATGCAAGCATCACTTTTAAATATACAGCTGGAAACAACCATACAGAAAAATATGTGTTGGCATTTCCATTTATATTCTAACTGCTGTGCTGGTTTGCAGAATAAATATCACTAGGGGAAAAGCCCAGTTTAATCAAAATTTCATTATAAAATCTAAAACTTATAGCAATAAGTTGATTTTTTTCACTAGGTCCAAATTAAGTGTCACCACAACAATAAATTTTAGTCATTTTTCAGAATGTACTTTGGGTTGTATTACTGGGTTATGAATATGGTGTCAAGGCCCAAAACATAAAAGTATAAAGCCCTAAAAAAAAGGAAAAAAATAGGAGAGATGACAATTTTAACAACTAATTTGGCACCTGCAATACGTCAAGTTCTCCCTCCTGTATGACAGTCTCGTGATTGTTGGCTATTTATATGGGTCAAATGAGGCCATGGCGGATGCATACAGAGTTCTGATGAATTTTCAGAACTGAGGACAATTGACTCAACCTTCAAGGAATTCTATTTTCTTTTGTCTTTGCAATTATTAAATGGTGACATTTATTAAATGTTTTCGATATTCAGGATACCACGCTAATGAGAATCTGAGAACCTGTCTTGTCCTTCAAGGCCAAACTGAAATGTCAGAATGTCTCTAAAGCCAGCTCAAATTAATTCTTCCTGCCTGCATGATAAGATAGTATTTTCTTCCTAGACCTGAGAACATATTTTCATGATTCTTGAGTGCTTGTCTATCGTCCCTACTAGATTCTGGCTTAAGACAGAACACTCTGCTTCTTTTAAATATTTTATTATTTATTTAAGAGAGAGAGAGAGAGAAAGAAAGAAGTAGATACAGACAGACAGAGAGACAATGGGTGCACCAGGGCCTCCAGCCACTGCAAATTCCAGATGCATGCACCACCTTGTGCATCTGGCTTATGTGAGTACTGGGGAATTAAACCTGGGTCCTTAGGCTTCACAGGCAAGCACCTTAACTGTGAAGTCATCTCTCCACCCAAGAGAGCAACATTCTTAATCATCTACAATCTCCAATATCTAGAATAGTATTTGTCTTATAGTAGGCCTCAGAAATGTTGCCAGATAGAGTGAATAAACTACGGTGAATTTTATTATATAAAAAGTTCAGGGTGTAAGATTTTCTGGTATAGCTCTTTGTAAAATTGGAAAACAGATAGGACCATGCTTACAAGCTTTCCTGAGGTAAAGGGAAGCTAAGAAAGGGTGATCTGTTAGCTAAATGCCCTTGGAATTGGCTCTGTTGTGGATCCTTCCACAAACCCTTCCCAGAAGACACATGACTTACTGTGCAGCCAAATGAAGTTTGGCCCCTTTCCTTGATTGACATCATTTTCCTCTCTCCACAAAATCTTGGAAATGTCCCAAGGCAAGGCTAAACATGGACAGAATCAGATGCTGCACAATATGCTGAGTTCCTTAAAGATATGAAGAAGACCTTCACAGTGCACAAATAGTTTTCCTGGGCTGGAGAGATGGCTTAGCGGTTAAGGCAGTTGCCTGTGAAGCCTAAGGACCCATGTCAGGCTCTCTGGATCCCAGCTAGCCAGACGCACAAAGATGAGGCAAGTGCAAGGTCACATGTGCCCACTAGGTGGCGCAAGGTCCTGTAGTTCAATTGCTATGGCTGAGGCCCTGGTGCACCAATTCTCTCTCCTCTCTGTCTCTCTCTGTCTCTCTCTCTCTCTCTCTTCTCTCTCTCTCTAATTTTTTTTTAAGTTTAAAAAAATAGTTCTCCTACACCTGTAGTAACAACAAAAAAAATCCCCCCCACCCCAGGGGTTTCCACGCCAACCTTAGGGAGCTACAATTCAGTACATAACAGTAAAATTATGCGATTGAGATTTGACAAGAGATGAGAGTAGGAAAGAGGGTAAGAAACTGAAGGGTGATGACATACTCACTAAGACTGGGTCAGGTTCTGTCTCTGAGTCTCAGAGCTGCTGTGCTGAGAACTTGATCACTTACAGAGACTCCTGGGGAACTGTTCTTGGATTTAAGGATGATCTTCAGAGGTGGTGTGCTTGTGCTCTCTAGTGTAAGGCATCTTGGGCCAAGAGCAAGTTCCTGTCATGTTGTTCGATCAAATGGTAGTAGAAGTTAGAAGAGTGTCAGCCATACGTGCATGCTCACATACCTCAAAATGTCCTCTACATTGCAAATGAGGTCCATTTATTCAGATAGGTAATAAGGGCCTCATTCTATTTGTAAAGAGGGACATGAATACCTTTGTCTTGCCTCATAATGAGCCAGCTCTGGAGTTTGAAACCCCAAAAGGGAATTCTCACCTTCCTGAGCTGTTGTAATACCTTGCAATTCAGGTAGAATTTACTATCTGCTTTCACTTCAGATCCAAGCTTTACACATTTTTTTTTCTCCAATTAGGTATCTTTATTCAAGATTATTTCCCCCAGATGTGTTTGTGTTCGCTTTTCTCAGTTGCATATTGTTTTGTTAATTTTCTTCCCTCAAATCTCTGAGCTCCCTTAAGAGTTTTCAAACTATCTCAGTCTGTGGTACCCCTATCAGCATCATTTGGTGCTACGTCGTTAAGCCCCACCGGTGCGTCTATTTCTGTCAGGATGCTTTTAACAGTTACATGCAAGGCTTCTCTGAGTCTTTCCCTTGAATCCCACATGCCTTTCACTAGAAAATATCATTGGCTAGTTCCCAAATTTTTTTATATTCATTCTCATTCATCTCTCTCGATAGATAGCTATAGCTATAGATATATAGATAGATGTCTCTCTCCTTCCCTGCTTTCTCCTCCTCCCTGCCTCCCTCCCTGGAACTTTGTTAGCCAAACAGGCTATTATTCCAAGATGGCTTTCTCTGTTAGTGTCCTCAGTTCAGAGGCATAATTACTTCAAAACATATTCCAATGAGATCGTTTGTTTTATAAATTGCAGCCATGGGCTCATCTATTTTTTTTTTTTTTTGTAGCTTTTCTTCTATTGCGCAGTGTCTCGGGTAGTCAGATACTGACTCCCTGTTGTTCATGCGATGTGAGATATCTGTTATTTTACAGTACTTAAGACATGTGACTCGCAGCCAGTCATCTACTGGAAATAACAATTAAAGTTATAAATAACACACAGCTGCATGAGATCTGGCACTCACTCACTTATGAACACTGCTTACCATCCTACAGATTTACTTTTTGGCATGGTAATAGCCATTTTGATTTTGAAAAGTTTAATTTTCCTTCCTGTGGTGATTTTGGCAATTTTTTTATGCCATTGTCTGTTATTGTGGCATCTGTGAGTAGATGTGGTTTCACCTCTTCTATAACTGAATATTCAGGAAAGCAAGGTTCTCCCACCGTATTTTCTTATCACAACCCTAGTGTTCCTACCTGAACAGGCTTTACAACATCAGATATGACTCACTGGTAATCCCTGCTGTTATAAATTCATATGCCTGTGTGCTTCCTTCAGAAGGCAGTGATTTACATTTCTATAGAGGTTTGAAAGTATAGGAGAGGGTTATTATCTGTTATTATTTGCTGACTACCCATAGCTCTCACAATAGGGTGCAAGAGAGGAAAGGGGGAAAGGTCAGCTCTTTAAAATGGATGTGTAACTAGCTCAGAGTCACTGGAAGCATCTTGGTGGCACTTTAATTAGCAGCTTCCAGGGTCAGAGGACTCTAGAAAGCTTCCTAACATCTACTCGGAGCCCATGGAAACTGTCACTTCACAGACTCCTAAGATGAGAGGGCTGGCAGAGAACAGCTGTGAATTCTCTGTTTCACTGTGAAACAAGATGACTTTCTCCCCATCCCCTCTGTTGTCTGCAGCTTGAGAAAAGGATGCTGCGTGAATACCTCTGGCATCTGCTGGTACCATACATGTGCTTTAAATGCTGATTTCTCCTCAAGAAAACAGAAATGAGGGGAAAGAAATGATATAGACTTGGTGATGAAGGAGCGGTGCTTTGTTGCATGGCATTACCGCAGCAGGATGAGGTGGATCCCTGGGAGAGATAGGAAAGACCCCTGAGCATGAAGCTCCTGCATTAGTAGAGTCAGACTAGAACCCTAAAGCCACACCTAATAAAACTACCATCAAAGAGAGAACAAAGACTATTTTCCTTTCTTCAAAACAAAACCATAGTTTTTCCATGAACAGTATGCTTATTTAGGAGCTGGAGAGATGGCCTAGTGGTTAAGGCACTTGCCTGCAATGCCAAAAGACCCATGTTCAACTCTCCAGATCCCACGTTAGCCAGACACAAAAAGGTGAGGCAAACGCAAGGTCGCACTAGGTGGCACAAGGGTCTGAAGTTCAATTCCAGTGGCTGAGGCCCTGGCATGCCAATTCTCTCTCTCACTCTCTTTCTTTCTTTCTGTCTCTGTCTCTCTCTCTCTCTAAAACAAAAAAAAGTATGCTTATTTAAAACATTTTACATTTTTCTCTAAAAACCTTTCAAATATTTCTGAACAGCAGGTTATGAGGTCACAGTGTTATCTGCTTGTTGCTTTGGGAGATGAATGTGCAGGTGGAAATAGGTCATGTATAAATTATGCTTTTCAAACAGCAACAAGAATTCTAGCATAAGTATGAGAAGAAAGCTTTTGTTACTAGGACGTGTCACAATATGAAAACACAAAAACAAAAGAAATTCCAGGTATCTAGATGTCCAATTGTAATGGGGTGCTTGAGGTTCAGGAAAGTCCTTGAGCCCTAAACTTTAGGTTCATGTCTAGTTTTTAATCAAAGAATTGAATAAAATAAACTGCAAAGGATAATTATTAAATTATTGTATTTATTGAGGGAAGTACAGAGCCAAGGAAAGACATCCACATGGCTAGCCATCCCACATGGAAAGAAAAGAAAATTCAAAGAGCTCCTGCCCTATGGGAAGCTGGAAGGAGCAAAGAGCCCATGTGGAGATGTGGAGAGTAAGGGCTAGGGGCAGGTCGCCCCTTGGATGACCTAGCTGGGCCTGGGCTGAGCCGAGGGGAAATTTAGCAACAGCTGGAAGTTCCCAAGTGATCAGGCAGCTCAGAGAGCACATCTTCACCTCGCAAATGTATTTATAACCTTGTGGTTGTGGGCCCTGCCTTGCCACTTGGTTGAAGCAGAGGGACAGCTGGCTGGTTAGGGCTAGTGGCTATCTGGGGAAGAGGCTAGCTCTGACACCAAATTTCTGGGGCTGTACTTCACCAACCACATTGTTTAATTCCTAGGAAAGACCTCCCTCCCAGGTTGTTTGTGGAAAACCAGGTCTAGGGAACTAGGCAAGAGATAAGGAGTCTGATCATTTTTGATTTCTAACAAGTACAGACTTTCCTGCATTTTTATTGTTAGGGGCCCAGTCACTCTAACTGCCTACTCCCTCTCACAATGACATGGAAATAGTTTGGTTACAGAATAGCTTTGTGGTAAAATTAGTAGACAATCATAGAACAAGGCTTCCAAGTCAAGAGGAGTTGATGCACTCTCACATTGGAAGGAAATACATCCAGCTATTGATAACTTATTGTCTAATGGGAGGAATAGTGATTGTTTTAATTTTCTCCCATATTATTTCAACCATTCCATGATGAATGTTTTGCTACTAAAATCATAAAATAAGTAAATATTTGTAAATGCCTAGTCTGCTAGGAAGAGATAATTCAACCCATCAACAGAACAAACATTTACTTATGTGACAGAAACTTGAAATTTCATGAAAGTTCACCTACTCAAAAATCTCCATCACTAGTACCCTACTGGTACTCAAAGCTACCATAATTTGACCCATACTACATTTGGAACAAGCAGCATAGATTTTATAATCCTTTTAGCTGTTTTTCATAATGAGTAGACTTTAAAACATCTATTTTATTATTTATTCATAGTAAATGCATTGGGAACAAACCCAAAACACCTTGTTTACAATCACTTGGTTCTTTCTGAAGAACAGTTTTCACCTCTGAAGATTAGAAGCAGGTGACAATTATTGTCTATTCACCTAGAACTGCCCCACTAAGGTTAAAATGAAAACGAATCTCAAGTGAGCTTTGGTGGAATAGACAACAATTTGTGAGCAGATGATGACAATCATAGTCCTGTTTTCTCCTCTCAGTTCAAATCAGAGGCCATTCTCTGCTACTTTTGGGACCACAGCTGACTTTGTATTCCTGTTTCCTCTTCCTCAAGAACAAGAAAAAGTTTGCAGATTTGAGCTCTTGCCATTTTACTAAGGAAAAATAATTTCTAACCTGCATAGAGCATTCCATAGTTCTTACAGAATGTGGCCTTCTAATTAGTCTTTCAATGGTGACTAGCAATGTTTACATTGACTAGAACATGGGCAAGGCTAATTAGACATCCCTATGGTACTGACTAAAGGCAAAACATGGTTAAGTATTTTATAATAAATTATAATCCATATAGTGATATGCATTTTAGTCTGAAAGAATAATCAGCAAATCATTATTTGCAATGTATCTCTAAAACAGTGGAACTAGGATGAGGGAATATTTTTCTTTATACTCTTCTTTTGTCATCTAAAGAATTTTCAAAGGCAAGTATTATTTTGTAATACATACCTACACTAATAAAACTTGTAAAAAAAAATAACACAAAATGATACATGGGACTTTCTTCACTTGAATTGAAGATTTGCTACGATCCATCTTCAGATGTGCACGATGGTGCACCAGGGATTTTTCAAAAATCCAAGAATAAGGCCCATCTTTCTAGAGAGTGAATTTTGTTGAAAATTCTGGAAAACTTAAGGCATTAGGTAATTTAAATGGCACACAATTTAAAACAGACTTTTTTAAAATCACTTTCCCTCAGGCCTCCTTTTGCCCAACCCTTCTCCCCTGCCTCCCAGCCTGCATTTCTATGCTGCTTTAGCAATACCCTTGCATATGTTTTCTAGTAGAGGATTTTCATAAGAATATTCAAGGGGTTGTCTAGTTCTATTTGTTATGAATTACGGTTATCAGAAATCACCATCAAATATGTCTTATAAGCACCAAAGCATAACCATGAAAAGGATGGTTAGTAGCAGTTAGTGTTTGGGGGAACAGTGACAGTGCATGAAACAGGAGTATAGCCTGAAACTCAGAAAGGGAAACTGGAAAGGGACAGCCTTCACCTTCAGACATCTGGGAGCTCTACAAAGGTCTTCTGTGGAATTACTAGGAGAGAAGTCAAGGAGTATTAACATCGTTCAATTTTATTTCATAATTGTATCCCTTCCCAGGAAAAACAGAGATTTACATTCAGCAGCAGATAGGGCCACATCCCTCATAAGGTTTGCTGCCAGTGATATACATCTGTCGGCTTATTTGCATCAAGCAAAAGAGCTGAAACTACAGTTCGTGCTCATGATAAATGGAGATTTGGAAGACATTTGCTTTATCCTGCCTTTTGCTTACTTAGGCATCGCACAGATACAAAAGACATCGCCAAAATTTGCTTAGACAACATCAAGTATGGCGCGGGGGGGGGGCGGGAGTGAGAGTGAGAAGGAAGGAAGAATAGCAGTGTGAAATATTGCTACCTCCCATCGCCATCCTAGAGCTATCATTTTAAATGCGAAGCATAGCTGCCGCACCCAATGAGCAGGAGCCTTCCCTGATTGGAAGGCGTTGGCAGGAGGCTTCATCTGTCAGGGAAGGAAAATGCATAATTCAAAGTGAAAGTCACCTGGCCCTGATAACATGAAACAAATGAAGCAAAAACTTTTATCTTTTGGCTCAGCACCAGGGAACCACTTCTGGCAGCCCAGGTTCAGGCAAGTTTCCCCGCCCCCCACCCCAACCACCACCGTTTCTCACTTCTTCACTGAGATACCACACATCTAATAAACAGAAAGTTAGATGAGGGTGGACACAGGATATTACTAGCTGAAGTTTTTTGTATTGATGGCTTTTTTTCTATATTTGTCTCTGATGGTCGCAGGAAAAGTGGCACTTTTATCCCCCATCTTTGTTTCGTCCCCTGTCATCCCCCATCCCATCGCATCACCCCCAGCTCTGCACAAAAGGGCAGATTTAGGGCTGGAGAGACGGTTTAGCAGTTAAGGCGCTGGTTTGCGAAGCCTAAGGACCCAGATTCCATTCCCCAGAACCCACTTAACCAGATGCACATGGTGGTATATGTGTCTGGAGTTTGTTTGCAGTGGCTTGAGTCTCTGGCGTTCTCTCTCTCTCTCTCTCTCTCTCTCTCTCTCTTTCTCTCTAATAAAAATAAATAAATAGGGCTGGAGAGATGGCTTAGTGGTTAAGCGCTTGCCTGTGAAGCCTAAGGAACCTGGTTCGAGGCTTGATTCCCCAGGACCCACATAAGCCAGATGCACAAGGTGGTGCATGCATCTAAAGTTCGTTTGCAATGGCTAGAGACCCTGGCGCGCCCATTCTCTCTCTCTCTCTCTCTCTCTCTCTCTCTCTCTCTCTCTCTCTCTCCGCCCCCCCCTTCTCTCTCTGTCTGTCACTCTCCAATAAATAAATAAATAAATAAATAGTATTTAAAAGGGCATATTTGGACTGCACCTGTGAAGCAAAGAACCGATGTTCAACTCTCAAGATCCCACATAAGCCAAACACACAAAGTGAGGCAAGTGCAAGGTCACACATGCCCGCTAGGTGGTGCAAGCATCTGGAGTTCTATTTCAGTGGCTGAGGTCCTGGCGTGCCAAATCTCTCCTCTCTCTGTCTCTCTCTCCAAAAGAAAGGGGGGCTGGAGGGATGGCTTAGCGGTTAAGGCATTTGTCTGCAAAGCCAAAGGACCAGGTTCAATTCCCCAGGACCCACATTAGCCAGATGCACAAGGGAGTGCACACGTCTGGAGTTCGTTTGCAGTGGCTGGAAGCCCTGGCATGCCAATTCTCTCTCCCTCTCTCCCTCCCTCTCTTTCACTCTCACCTCTTTCTCTGTCAAATAAATAAATAAATAAAAATAAAATATTTAAAAGAAAGGGGGCAGATTTACTTCTGCACCCCTGTGCCTAAATGTTTATAGAGCAATCCAGAATGTCAGCTTGCTTCTCTCCTCTGCCACCTCTTTTCATTGTCGTTTCTTCCCCAACATGCTTCCCTATAAGCCCAAAGTCTAATCCAATGCATGGTAATGAGTTATCCATTCATCCATCCCCCATCTTTTGGACAAATATTTATTTACAGACTATCATGGATGCCATATTTTAGAAGGAAGACATTGTGCTCTGCCCTGCATCTTAAAGCAGGCTATGTTCCTAAGAGATTCAGAAAACTCTTGCCCAGGAGCAACTGTTTGCAGCTGTTATCTGTAAAGATTTATACAGAGACGGTATTATACAAAAATTACAAATCTATTCTAACAATGCTGTGATTCCTGGCTGAATGCTACCCTCCTCCTTTAGTTGCTCAGTAAAGTGAGCCAGCAGAGCAAATAGAATCTGGTGCCCATGGCAACATGCATTACCGCTTTGAACTTGTCAGTCCACCACAAGGAAATCACGTTAATGGGATGGGTTTTATTTCTTCTACAAATAGCTTTTGTTTTCACATCTTAATTACAGGGCTGGATTTTTCTTGATCTCAAAATTCTTTTTAAAATTCCGGCAGAAAGGGGGTGGGGAGTAATATTGTTGCAAAATGTTCTTTAAATTCTGTGCAGCGTTTAGTTGGGGAAATGAGGGATAGAAAGGAAGACACAATGTGTTTGTTCCCATCTTCCCCATTACGTGCCTGCCTAGCCAAAGGCTTAGGCAGATATTCCCTCAGCATTTACTTCTGGATCTTTTAACAGTTTTCTCATTGGTGAAAACAGAGAAAACAATGTCTGCCTCACTGGCATCAGGGGTTAATATTTGCAATGTGCTAAGGACAACCATTAAGGATTGTCAGTTCCTGTTACTGTTTGATATTGGGTAGAGGAACTTTACTTTCACCTTAGGCCCCAAGCTACTTCATTCAGCCATTATCGGCCAGAAAAAAAAGGCTCATTTTAGCTATCTGTAATTGCTTACATGTGGACTGTGGCTGGAGAAGTTTATGAACACATTTTATGAACAAATGAGTAAGTTCATAAAAATATCTAAATTAAAACAAATTTCCACCACTGAGAAAGCCAAGGAAATAAGAGATGGCCTCTCTGTAGTCCTGTGTATTCAACAAGAAACTCAAAAAAAAAAAAAAATGTCACTGATAGGAAAAGAACGCTTGAATATTTCTTTAAGTTGCCTCTTCGTGGCTTTCATTATGACCTACCTCAAAACTAGCCATGCGACAAGGAGAGGGCTCAGGGAACATTCTTATGGAAGAATTGATAAATGCAGAGTTGTGAGAGTATATCTGGAATTCGTTCTTAATGTTATAATCCTGATCTTCTTTCAGAAGAATGGAAAAAAAACACATCTATATGTGTATATTGGTTTTCAAAGTAGGGTACCACTCCAGCCCAGGCTGACCTGGAATTCACTATGTAGTCTTAGGCTGGCCTCTAACTCACAGTAATCCTCCTACCTCTGCCTCCTGAGTACTGAGATTAACAGTGTGCATCACCATACCTTGCAAAAAATATATGCAATAGTTTAAAAGTCACTTCAAGGCCCTGAATTTACTCACTTTTCCCACTGACTAGGTGGGTATGGAGGATGATAACGTTATAGTTCATAGTTCTTGGGAAGGTAGATCCACAGTCTCAATTTTCTTGACTTATTTGTGTGGTTCTTTTAAACAGTTTTATCAAAGTGTAAATGATATACAAAGAACTCCTGTTGAATGCCTGCAACTAAGTTTGAACAAATGTGAACACACCTGATCACATCCCCACAGTCGCCACTATGAAAATTAAACTGGCCTTAGCCACGTCCCAATGGTCACTACCATTGGACTAGGACTATTCAGAAGAACCCATTTGTTGGACAAACCAGGACCCCTGGCGCGTGGCATGCAAGTGAAGGGAGCCGTCCTTATCCCGCAGCCCCTCATGGCTCTCACAGCTTGCTTTCTCTCACCTTGAAAAATATCCTAAGCAGGTACCTTGTACTTTCAGACCAGCCTCAGATCATAAAACGTCCTATGAGGGTTGCAGGTATGCAATTACCTGACCAAACTTATCACTAAATCAGTGTTGTTTTTTTTAATCAAATTTTCTCTCCCTTCATCTCTCAGGCCATAAACCTGCATTGGGAAAGAACAGAACAAGGTTCTATTCACTTTTTCTTCTTTGTTCTACTCATAAGGGGATATGAGAAAGACCATCTGGAAGAGCATGAAAGACCTTGCTACCTCATACCATGGTCACATTGCTTCATGTATTCCAGTTAGGCTCGCATTACTGGCAAAAATAACCCACCCCAGAGCAGCTTGTGGGGGTGGGAGGAAAAGGGTTTATTTTGGCTTACAGACTCAAGGGGAAGCTCCATGATGGCAGGGGAAAATGATGGCATGAGCAGAGGGTGGACATCACCTCCTCACCAACATCAGGTGCATAACAGGAACAGGACAGTGTGCCAAACACTGGCAAAGGGAAACTGGCTATAACACCCACAAGCCCACTTCCAACAATACACAGCCTCCAGGAGGCGTTAATTCCCAAATATCCATCAGCTGAGAACCTAGCATTCAGAAAACCTAAGTTTATGGGGGACACCTGAATCAAACCACCATATTCTGCTCCTGGCCCCCATAAACTGATAACCATACATGATATAAAATACAATGTATTCAGTCCAAATTTAATGTATTTTATTTATTTATTTAATTAGTTATGTATTTATTTATTTACATATTTATTTGAGAGAGAGAGAGAGAATGGGCACGCCAGGTATCTAGATGCACCCCCTTGTGCATCTGGCTTACGTGGGTCCTAGAGAATCAAACATGGATCCTTTGGCCTTGCAAGCAAATGCCTAAATTACTAAGCCATCTCTCCATCCCATTGGTCCAACTTTAAAAATTCCCATAGTTTTTATCAGTAGTAATGAGGGTCAAGCATCCCCATAATCCAAGGTCTTTTAACTGAGCCATAATACCAAAAAATTATAATGGCACAGAATAAACATTCACACTGCAAAAGATGGCATTGGGCATAGCAAAGAAATATTCAACTAATACAAGATTTAAACAGAGAAAACATCAAACTCTGTAACTCCAAGTCCAACAATTCTAGTCAATGACAAGCCTCCAAGTCCGATAATCCTAACCAGCAACAAGTCTCTGGAGTTCCAATTTCACCCCTCCAGCTAGGCTACTCACAGTCCTAGAAAACTTCATCTGAGAGTGGCAGCTTTCCTTAGCAGCCATCTCATGGTCCCAGCATCTCCACTGGGTCTCCACTGCAATCCACGATTCATCATCATGGCTCCATCAGGTCTCCATGCAGGCATCCAGTAAACCTGCTTCATACTGCCTATGGTCATTTCCAAAACACAGGACCATGTTGCAAATTCAATGACCTTCTCCTGCATTTCTTATACTCCATAATACCAGGTAGGGTGTCAATTTGTTATTCCAGGGCGAATAAAGCAGACTTTGAAGATCAGGACACTCCTTTGAGCATTCAGACCCCTTCAAAATAGTCTACATTCTTCCTGTTGCCCCAATGTAGGTCAGCTGACTCAATCTCAAAGGTTGTAATCTCTCATATAATTGCTGAACAGGCGGAAGTTTCAGCCTAAATATTTTACTTCTGTGCCATACCCCTCTACTCACACCAGTCCATTTCTAAGCAATGCAACCCTGCACAAATTCTCAGGACATGGACGTAAGAGCAAGCCTCTCACACAGACTGCTTCTAGCCAAGTCCAGCAAAGCTCTTTCTCACCCTCATAAGCCAAACCTCACAGTCCACAGTTTTTACTGTATTCAGGTCTTTCAGCTCTGACTAGAATAGTCCATCAAGCTGTACTTCCAGCACTGCAAGGCGTCTCTTCGGCAAAGATTTCAAATCTTCCACATTCCTCTTGAAAATCAGTTCCAAAAGGCCAAAGCCACACAGTCAGGTGTCTAGCAGCAATCCCACTCCTCTGATACAAACTTTACTGTTGTAGTCAGGTTCACATTTCTGGCAGACATTACCCAACCAAGAGCAGCTTGTGGGGTTAAAAAAAAAAAAGGTTTATTTTGGCTTATAGCCTCAAGGGGAGGCTCTGTGATGGCAGGGGAAAACAATGGCATTAGCAAAAGGTGGACATCACCTCCTGGCCAACATCAGGTGGACAACAGCAACAGGACAGTGTGCCAAACACTAGCAAGGGAAAATTGGCTATAATACCCATAAGCCTGCCTCCAACAACACACTGCCTCCAGGAGGCATTAATTCCCAAATCTCCATCAGTTGGGAACCTAGCATTCAGAATACCTAAGTTTATGCGGAACACCTGAATCGAACCACCACAGGAGCCCACAGGGCTGAACACTTGGGCGCCAGAGAGCTCTTGAGGGTGACTCCACAAGCCTACAGAGGGCAATCCTCAGGAGAAACACAGGCACAAAGGCTCTCCTCTCAACTTCTAGATGCTGAGGCAGTTCTGCAGGTGCTGTTCAGTCTCCATTCAAGCGCTATAGTCCCCATGGTGCTTTCTGCTTTTATAGTGAGGCTGCTTTGACCTTGAAAGTAGTCTTCCAAGACAACTCTATCCAGCTACTTTCCACGGTGTTTTTCTCTAGCCAACCAGCGATATATCCTGCTCCAATTTCCTGGAAAAGAACCATTCTACACGCAACCCTGACTCTTTCCGCACTTCCCCCAGAATCAGGTCTAAGGGTTCTCACCCTTAGGAGACACACATCAAACTCTCCAACCATCTTTCTGAAGCACATCTTGGTGAGACTGGAGCATGGGACCTAGGACTGAAGTAAGTAATACGGAATACTCAAGTGTATAGACAAGGGGTATCCAAGGCCCTGTGGTAGGTAGGAGTCATTGGAAGCTTGCCTACAACAGAGGAGCCTTCAATATTCAGCCCTTTGCTTAGAATGTAGAAAAATGTGGCACCTACTGCCTGATTCCCAGCTGTTGAGGCTTCTGTCTTCCTCTGTGACAAATGAAGGGGCTGCATTTAGCATCCTATCACAAAAGTTTTTTCTTTTTCTCATTTGGTACTCTTGATAATATGCTTGGTGATGCCTAAATTAATAAATAATGTGCATATGTTATAGCGGTATTGGCCAGCACTGCAAAAGAATCTAGGAAAGGATGCTGGAGTGTATGAACAAACTTGCATAACCACAGCAGAAGCCTCCTGGGAAAGAAAGAATCAAGCCTTTGTCTCAAGATTAGGCAAATAAAATCTGTGGGTGACTGCCTTTGCAGTGACTTTAAACAAGAAGTGAAAAAAAAGCCCAAAGAGGGGCTGTAGAGGTTGCTTAGTAGTTAAGGCACTTGCCTGCAAAGCCTAAGGACCCAGGTTCGATTCCCCAAGACCCACGTAAGCAAGCTGCACAAGGTAACGCATGCGTCAGGAGTTTGTTTGCAGTGGCCAGAGGCGCTGACGCACCTATTCTCTCTCTCTCTCTCTATATATATATATATATGTGTGTGTGTGTGTGTGTGTGTGTGTGTGTATAAGTATATATATATAATATATATATATATGTATCTGTTTCTTTCTCTCTCTCTCTCTCTCTCCCTGTTAAATAAATAAATATTTTTTAAAGTCCAGAGACCCTTGATTTGAAAAAAAAATCACTGAAACAGGAAGAGTCCAATATCCAATCAACTAATCAATGGGGTTATGATGGTAGGTCTTATCTGGGGATGACTCATTTTTCTCATCAGGAGATCCTAATTTGTGGATAAATGGGAAACACACAGCTTCATTTTCCCCATCTCTGTCACTCTACCATGCAGTGGAGTATTTGGTTAAATGAAACATTATCGTTAATCTCTCACTGTAGGAAAGAAAGTATGTGTTCCTATCCATGATAAGTACAGCCATTAGATTTGAAACCAGCTGAGGTGACTGAAATCCATTATCCATGAATTGGTAGAGTATAACTATCCAAGTAATTCCAGTCACTAAACCTGATACAGACACAGAAAGCACTAACCTCCTAGTACATATGATGAAAGCAACAGAACAGAAATGAGGTCTGAAGGGCATGTAAGTAACTTGTGTTTTGCAACAGGGTCTGACAGCATAGCTGAGGCTGGCCTGGAACTCACAAACCTCCTTCTTCAGCTTCCCAAATACTAGGATGCACATGCATGTCTAGCCTAAGAAGAATTTTTCATTAGTCTTAAATAAAAAATAAATAAACCTACACATACCAGGAGGTTCGTATGTGCCACAGAAGGGGAGGGTTTTGCATACTAAGGTAGAAGAATATCACTGTTATACATTCCACATAACCAGAAGTCACTTTTGAAGATTCAAGAAAATGTTGTGATTAAAAGATCTTTGTGGGGCTGGAGAGATGGCTTAGCGGTTAAGCGCCTGCCTGTGAAGCCTAAGGACCCCAGTTCAAGGCTTGGTTCTCCAGGACCCATGTTAGCCAGATGCACAAGGGGGCGCACACGTCTGGAGTTCGTTTGCAGTGGCTGGAAGCCCTGGCACGCCCATTCTCTCTCTTTCTCTCTATCTGCCTCTTCCTCTCTCTGTCACTCTCAAATAAATAAATAAAAAAGAACAAAAAAAAATTTTTAAAAAAATCTTTGTGGGCAGTAAGGAAAAATGACACAATGAAATTTGAAGAAAAATGGTTGAACCCGGAACAGATCATTCTCAGGGAACTCACCCAATCACAGAAAGATAATCGGCACATGGTCTCACTCATCTGTGGCTCCTAACCTGAATCTACCCAACATACTGACATGCCTAATAAGCGTCTCGAGGACCAGGAAATAGGGAGGTTGTGGAGGGAGGGGAGGTTAAGTGGGGGACACAAAACTGGACCCAAATGGCAATGGTACCATAAAGTTCTACATCCTAAAAGACAGACTAAATGGTTGAACCTTCATCAGGTCCTTAGAGGGAACATCTGAATCACAGGGCCCTGGAGAGGGTAAGATGAAAACTAACCTTAACCTTCTCCTGTTTCTCTCTCTCTTCCCCCTCTTCTTTCTCTTCTATCTCTTTTATATTACCTATCTTTTTCTTCTTTCTTTACCTTTGTGCTGGCCTGTAACTCCCAGTACCAGCATGCAGTTAACATCCACAAAGAGCTGTTGATCAGAGAGACCTACAAGGTTTCCCAAAAGTAGACAGATTTCTGTCACAGTACTTGATGACCCACCAAATGTTATTGGTAAGACCCTACTGCTGAAGACACCTTATGCTGTTGTTGCAGAACATGGAGAGTCCTGGCTGGAATCTGGAAGAGAGTCAGTCCCCAGACAGTTATCTCATCCAGTGTCAGAGGTGCTACATGAACAACTGGGGGAAAATGACCAGCATCTGTCCAAGCAACTTGTGGTCTAAACTACTCAACAGCAAACAACTTGACATGATGCTCAGACAAGTGCAATGGTGGCACACAGCCATGATGGTTAACCAACTGCTCTTGACTTGGCTAATTGATCTGCTCAGTGGAATTGAACCCATAGCTGGAGCTAGGAAACAAGTCAGAATCCAAAAATATCCAAAAAATGATCCCACTCTCCACTATCAAGCTCCCACTAATTGTGGACTACAAGAGTGCCTACACATATTAAATTATCTGTAAAATAATAATGATTATCCCATGTATCTGGTTCTGACTTCACTCTCCGTCAGAGAATCTGCTTCTCTTTTGCAGATAGATGCAAGTCCTGAGGAGACAATCAGTCCATTGCACCTCAGCCGGGCCCCAGTTGAAACCAAGAGTAACTGGGGAAATGAGCAGGAGTGCTGCTTTCTTGGTGAACCTGGTACCAGCACAAGGGTGAAGGAGATAGACACAGAGAACACTCAACTCCTACCAAACCAGATATCCAGAGACACAGAGTCTCCCAAGACCTCATCACTGAAGTAGACCCAAAATGAACCCAACATGGCTCAGGGAAATATGCAGAAGAGGGGGCAGAAGGAAAGATTGTTAGAGCCACATGTTGGGACATTATGCATAGAGACATTGCCTCTTCCCCATAACCAGTAGCTAACCCCACAATGCACAACCCATATTCCTCCTTATTGGGGGAGGACAGGGAGGAGGTTAACGATGGAACCAACATGACTGTATACACACTGTGCACATAACTAATAAAAAATAAAATTAAATTAATTTTAAAAAAAAAGATCTTTGTGGGGTTGGGAGAGAGCTCAATCAGTAAAGTACATGCCATACAGCATGAGTAACTGCATTCTATCTCCAGAATCCAGGTTAAAAAAATAAATTTAAAAAAATTTGTTGTAGTACCATATACTTGCAATCCCAGCACTGGGCAGACAGAGACAGGAGGATCCCAGAGGCTCACTGGCCAGCCTATTTAATGACTTCAAAGCCAGTGAGAGACTCTGCTTCAAAAGATGGATAGCACCTGAGGAAGGACACCCAAGGGTGTTCTCTGGCCTCCACACTCACATGTCTGTGAGTGTGAGTGTGCACATGCACAAACACACACACACAAAGATGGTTGTAATAATGTCTGCCACTATGGACTCTAAATTTATTGGACCAAATTTTTTTTATTTTATTTTATTTATTTATTTTTATTTTTATTTTTGGTTTTTCAAGGTAGGGTCTCACTCTAGTTCAAGCTGACCTGGAAATCACTATGTCATCTCAGGGTGGCCTTGAACTCACGGAGATCCTCCTATTGCTGGGATTAAAGGCATGCACCACCACACCCAGCTCCCAAAATGATAAATTTTTAACAGATTATCTTCCCAGATAGCTGACTTCCACATGGCTGACAGACAAAAACCCTATCCTCAGAACTGTGATGAAAACAAGATGGTTGGTATAAATTCATGCATAGAAGCTGCCGCAATGGTGCGGCACGTGATGATCCCAAACATGAATCTGTATCAATATGAAAGCACAGGACTCTGGAGAGGTATGCTTTCATGGATATCAGGAATGCCCAAGGAAGAGAGGTCCCAGGCAGCCATGTACAACTGTGAGCAGGAGTTAAAAATGAGGAAACTGAGAAACTAATGAAAAATATCCACCTCTCTCCCCAAGGAGTTTGTGCTCCTACTAGCTTACCCTTCCACTTCACCTACTTTCTTCATTCTGATTTTACTCTCCTATTGGCATCCCCCACCCCAAAGGGGAGAAAGCATGCACCAAGTAACAATAGAAACAGAGCAATGAAAGATAAACGGGGGAAAAGTCAGAACTTTAGTCATCTTCTACCACGCTGCAGCGTCTCTGCTGTCTGTAGCAATGCTTCCACCTAGTGGGGAAGCAGAGGTGTCCAACACTGGCATTTGCAAATATTGTGAAAAACTCAACCTCCCATATTACATTTGGCAGTTCTTCCAAAGCTATATGCCAACTAAATCATGCTTGACAATCATATTTGTTTCTGGCCACTTAATTCACTCATTTAGTCCAGTAATAGATATTAACAACATTATATTCCCTACAGTGATGCAAACAATTACAGACATTTGTAATGTTCCAGCTTCTGCTGTGTCACAAATGCTAATGCATCAGTGAAACTAAATGAAAAAAAAAAAATCTGTCCTTCAGGCAGTCAGCTAAATAGAATAAGGGTGATTTTATCTTCTCTCCTGGTAATACTGGGGGGAAATGAAGAATCTCGATGTTTTGGGGAGAAAAACATGTTTAGCCTGGAGCAACATATTTATTGCTCCATCTGATTAAAACAAATGCCATATTCAAGTCAGCCAATGCATACCAAGTGATTTTGAGAATAAGTAATAGCTGTACTGGAGCGTATACACTTTCCATGTGGTGTATTATAGAAAACCCTTCAAGATATGTGTGGGATCACATCCGACACCAAGTCACAGTCAACAAGTAAAATTAAGTGTCCAAGAGTTTAGACTATAACTTCCTGTGACCACTCAGAGTAGCTGGGTAAATAAAAAGGACTATCTGGCAAAAATGTTTTTGAGTGCTACTAGTATTTTTTTTTTAGCCCTATTAGTAGTATGCTTCCCCTTGAAGTGAAATTGAATTTAATTTTTCTGCAATTTTCAATACATGATAGAAACTATATGCAATATACAAAAGTCACAAATTAATTTCTAATTAAAACTTTGGAAATCTGAAGACCCTGGCCTGCCCATTCTCTCTTTCTCTCTCTCTCCTTCACTCTCAAATATAAACTAATATATATATATAATCAAAAGAAAAAATTTTGGAAATCTGATAATTATCTTTATTAATGTGGTACTTTAGAGTTCAGTGGAGAAAAGAGAAGAAACTGTAGATCTGAGAATGGAATGCAAAGGAAAGTTTTCAACAAACTACCACCAGCAGGGTTTATAGAGGGGAGACTTGTTAAAACCCTACTGAGCCAGGTGTGGTGGCAAACGCCTTTAATCCCAGCACTTGGGAGGCAGAGGTAGGAGGATTGCCGTGAGTTTGAGGCCACCCTGAGACTCCATAGTGAATTCCAGGTCAGCCTGTGCTCTAGTGAGACCCTGCCTCGGAAAAAAAAAAAAAAAAAAAAAAAAAAAAAAACCCTACTGAAGGATAAATTAACAGTCTTGTATGATCAGCTAGGTCCTTAAGGTAGCAGCCAACAGAATATCCTCAGAAACGAGGAGTAAAGAGGTTAGAAGGGCCTAGGCCTGTGATATTCACTGAGATAATAGTGGTCAAGAATAGACCATGTGGTTAATTGGGTATTGCTCAAAGTGGAAGCAAGTTACAAATGCTTAACGAACAATTATCAACAAAAACAAGAGCAGGGCTTATTGCTGATGGGGATAGCATCAAAAGGAGAAACACATGAACTTCACTTTACAAATCCACCAGCAAAAGAACCATTGTCAAGACTTGATATTGATTTTTTTAATTTTTTTGTTCATTTTTATTTATTTATTTGAGAGCGACAGACAGAGAGAGAAAGAGGCAGATACAGAGAGAGAATGGGCGCACCAGGGCCTCCAGCCACTGCAAACAAACTCCAGATGCGTGCGCCCCCTTGTGCACCTGGCTAACATAGGGAATCGAGCCTCGAACCTGGGTCCTTAGGCTTCACTGGCAAGTGCTTAAGGGCTAAGCCATCTCTCCAGCCTGATATTGATGTTTTATATGTTGTTGTTGATTTAATGTAGTTACTGAGGATTGAACTTCAATCCTCATGCTTGCAAGGCAAGCACTTCACCAGCTGAGCTATCTCTCCAATATTAACAACTGTTTGAAAACAAGTGCCTTTAAAAGATTGTAAGTGAATAAAAATCAGAATTGATATATTGATAGTTGATAAGAAAAATTTGAGATATAAGTTGTTCCATGACATTCTAGTTATTGTCCAAATCAAAATAAGTCTGGTTGTGAGCTGGAAATTTAGCTTAGCAGTAAAGCTGTCCAGGGTGGTGGTTAGAACGAAATGTGTTTTGAAAACTTGGTCCTCACCTAATGGCAATTTTGAAAGGTTGTGGCTGCTTTGAGAGATGGAGCCTTGCAAGAGGTGGACTTTGGGGTGTTCTAGCCCAGCTTCCACTTGTCAGAGTTAGCTCACTCACATTTATTTCTTCCCACTGCTGTGAAGATGTGACCCATGCTTCCTACTCAGGCTTGCTATGCTTTTCCTACCTGATAAAAACTTCCCCTCAATACTATAAGCCAAAATAAAACCCCTTTGTCCCATAAGGTGTTTAGGGTCGTGTGTTTTGTCCCAGCAATGAGACAGTAGCTGCCACATCCAGCAAGCATGAGACCATGAGTTTGATCTAGTGCATCAGCAAAGAAAACATATTTGAATTGCCCACTGCACACTGATGGTACGGTCAGCATCATCATTACTGGACAAATCATACCTCTAAGAAAGGTACACTAATTTTTGGACTAATGTGGTGACAGCAGAAGGACAAGCCACATCTGCCATTGTTATTATTGCCGCTCCATTTTACCATGAAGCCCTGGATTTATGTTCTCCATGGGAAATTGTTATTTATTTTCTATAGCAGCTGAGAAATAATTATCAGTCTTGGCGGCCTAAAAGCAACACAAATTTTATCACTATTTTGCAAGTCTGATATCCAAAATGGACCTCCATGGTCTAAAACCAAGTTGTCTGCCTGTCTGTGCCCCTTTCTAGAGCCAGGGGAGAAAATCCATGTCCTCCATCCCCAAAGACAGCCATGGCAGGTTATTTTTTTCCACGAGGGTGCCATCTCTCAGGTTCCAACTCTTTGGCCACCTGTTCGGCATTCACACTGGGCCCACCTAAGTAGCCCAGGACCCTTTCATTTTGAAGTTAGCTGATTATAAACCTTTACTCTATCTGAAGCCATAAATTCCCTTTGCCATAACTGAACATTGTCATAGTTTCTGGGGATTAGAAGGTGAACATTTTGGGGGCCAGATAATTCATGATGTTCACATGCCAACCTTCTCCTTCTGCCTCATAAGCTCTCTTTGCACATCAAGGTGCACAGGAAAACGAATGGATTACCCTGCTGTGCCCCAGCATAGCACTGGGAAGCCCTGGAGCCAATGCCAGCTAGAGGATTGGTGGCAGGTGCTCACACTCCTGCTCTTGAAACTGAGACACCTAGGAACAATGTCGAACAGTGAAATAATGGGAAGGAAAGTTCTGCCATCCAGTCATCAGCCTCTGCTACATCCTTACAGCTTCAGAGGAGCCCCCTCTACACCAGCCCAGCCATCCACCGGACCAGAGTCTTGCTATATTGCCCAAGCAGGCTCATGATCCTCTTGCCTCTGTCTTCATATTCTTTTTTTAAATTTTTTTAATTTTCCTTTATTTATTTGAGAAAGAGAGAAATAGGCAGGGGCGGGGGGGAGAGAATGGGCGTACCAGGGCCTCCAGCCCCTGCAAATGAACTCCAGATGCATGTGCCCCCTTGTGCATTTGGTTTACGTGGGTCCTGAGGAATCAAACCTGGGTCCTTTGGCTTTGTAGGCAAGTACCTTAATGACTAAGCCATTTCTACAGTCCCCACTTCCATAGTCTTATTTAAGCATTAGCTTCCCTTGAGCCCTTGTTTCCTTCTTCTCTGGGGCAAGTCGGAGCAACTACACATTGCTCCTGACATATATTTAACAAAGGTCCACTTCAGTGGCAAATGCTAGAATTCATTTCAAATTGGCTTCAGAAAGATCTTGTTACTGTTCTTTTGCTTTGCTTTGCTTGTTTTTGTCTTAAGAGAAGTTCAAGAGAAGCAATAGGTTCAGGCATAGCTGAATCCAGGGACAAATAGCACTCAAATCTTCCATGAAAACTTTTCCAGATTCCCAAAAATAATCCTTGGGAAACAATTTCTTCTTTTAATGAGGCCAGCAGGAACACAGTTTATAGATTTCATGGAAATTTCTTTACATCTAGTATATGACCCATTTCAAAATATCTTAGAAGTGCTGGAAAACATGAGATTATTTTGTTTGTAATGACAAATAATATACCATCTATAATGGCTCAAAAATGAAATGCATGTTTGTCACTGTGCCAATACAAATAATCCAAAGAAATTGGAACAGGAAAGATTTATTGTTATAAAGGTCTTTTAAGAGATAATTCACACATCACCATTCCAGATTTTAACTTCTTGACTTAATAAGTTTATTTTTAAGTTTTCCTCTGAGTTTCTTATAACTGAGGGACTGTATTATTAGTACTCAAAGATACACCAATATTGATATATAAGCTGACATGGTTTTCTTTCAACCATAATGTCTTATTTTTTAAAAATAGCTATGGGGGGCTGGAGAAAGGGCCTAGCAGTTAAGCGCTTGCCTGTGAAGCCTAAGGACCCTGGTTCAAGGCTCCATTCCCCAGGACCCACGTTAGCCAGATGCACAAGGGGGCGCACGCGTCTGGAGTTCGTTTGCAGTGGCTGGAGGCCCTGGCGCACCCATTCTCTCTCTCTCTCTCTCTCTCTCTCTCTGCCTCTTTCTCTCTCTGTCTGTCACTCTCAAATAAATAAATAAAAATGATAAACAACAAAAAATTTTTTAAAAATAGCTATGGGATGACAGTTTAGACAATAATATTTAAACTGAAAATTTTAATCACATTAAAATACCTTAAAGAAACATAATGACAGAAAACTTACACCAAAGAGATGTTATTTTAACTTTAAAAAGAATTGGTGGGTGCCTAACTCAATATAGTAATATCTTTATGAAGCAAAAATATCATTTATTTTATATAATCATAATGTCCCAACTCAAAGTCACCAAAACTGTCATATAAGCAAAGTATTTTGCAATGTTTCAGAAAATCAGATTATGAAGAATCTGCATCTCATAAGACATCTAATGCATTCATTCACTAAACAGTAATTGAGAATTTACTCTGTGCTAATCAGAGTTACATCCCTATGACCAACATCCCACTTTAATCTCAAGCTTTCTAATGTTCATAACAAAGAGAAACAAAGTAATGCAATGTGTGTTGCACTTTGCGTCTTTAAGGTTGTGACTCTCTCTCCCCAAATTGCTCTTCTAGTAAATTTTATCCCTTGCTCAATTCTGTGGGGAACACTATGTAGCCTTTGCTTAAGACATGCCTTTACATTAAAGTTTAAATCTGTCCCTTCTTTAATTAAAGGGTATGTCTAGTCCAGAATTTCCAACAAGCATCTCACATTTTTTTAGACTTAATTAGTCCAGGGAGATGCTCCTTGACAGCTTCTGATCATATATTTTATAAGTACCTCAAAGTATGTCTTCTTCTTGGAGTTGTTCAGTGTAAATTTACATATTAAAGTTTCTGAAAGGGGACTAAGGAGATGGCCAGGTCGGTAAAGTGCTCGCTGCACAAGCATGAGTTTGAATCCCCAGTACCACACAAAAGCTAAGCATGGCAGTGGGGGCCTGTAATCCCAGCACTAGGGAGACAGGCAGATCTCTAGGGCTTGCTAGCTAGTTAGTCTAGCCAAACTGGTTAGCTCTAGATTCAGTGAAAGACCCTGTCTCAAAAACTAAGGTGGAAAATGACTGAGGCAGACAGCCAAAGGCCACCTCTGGCCTCCACATTCTCTCATGCCCACTCATACCCCCACATACATACCCATGCATGTCACATACAAAACATAAAATAAAATAAAATATAAAACTCTGAAAAGTTTTCAGATAATTTAAAAAAAAACTTCTGAAGCCCAGAGTTTGCTATTCTTAAGTATAGAATTTTTATTTTTCATGGGACACAAACATAGCACTTTGCAAAAGGATGGTTCGCAGCTATTCCTTTACAAAAAAAAATGTTCCATAATAAGATCATCGAAAATTTTTTGATAAAATTCTAATATTTAAGAAAATGAATGTGAAATGCACGTTTCTCTAGTATGTTCTACTGTCTTCACTTATTCCATTCTTACATTCAGAACACATTTAGTCTACTGGTACCACCCTATTCACTCATATAATGACAATGAGGTATGCATTAAGTGCTACAAAATTGGACATTGTCTTCTTTTTTCCAAGTATCTACGTCTTTTTGTTCTGAAGTATAGACCAACTCCATCATGCTGAATATTAACTCATTAAACCAGTGTGGTATTGAAAGACCCAGAAACCAAATTAACGCCATGAAGGGATTTAGTAAGGTGCTGCCCTGGCTGGGCCTAACTTTCGGGTTTTCCGTTTAGGCAGAAGGCAACCGCCCTGACATATGGTTAGGGAAGATGCCCACCCAAAGTCCAGAGTCACCCCTAGACATGCCCAGGACATGCCTGAGGCCTGTCCTCTCTGCTCTTTCTGCTCCAGCCAATCACAATGAAGACTACCTCATCTGCCTGGGGTTCCCCTAGCTCCTATCTCTATCCTGCCCCCAACTTTGCCCGCCAAAATCTTCCTGCCTCTGTCCTGCCCCCAATTTTGCCAGCGAAAATCTCAAGCCAATCAGAAGAATATAAGTGCATTTAATGTTTAAATCAGCCAATCATGTATCTATCCCCTACCTCCTTGTTTGAATTTCTATATAAACCCTACCCTTCTGCTACTCGAGGCTCTTGTAGGGACCCACTGCGTTGGTGAAGTCAAGAGCCCAAGCTTAAGCCCGAAATAAAAGCTTCTTGCCCTTGCATACATGTCTGGTTCTCCTTGGTGGTCACTGGGGGTGCTGAGAACTGGGCAGAACAGTATCATATTCCCCTCCCCTTGTGAGTGACAGAAAGTGCAACCCTAGAAGACAGATTGCTAACATTCACAATTGTCCGGCTCTAGTTTACCCCATAATCACATGGAAAATTATCCTTCTAGATCCCTTCTTTTAGATGGTATCATAAGACTATAGCTTACCGCGTCTAGTGCCAGAAGGTGCTACATGGGCGACTGGGGGAAATTGACCAATATCTATCGAAGCAACGCATGGACCAACCTACTTAGCAGCAAATAACTTGTTGTGATGCCCACACAAGTGCAGTGGTGGCACAAAGCCATGGTGGGGAACCAACTGCTCTCAATTTGGCTAACTGATCCCCTCACTGGTATGGGACCCATAGCTGGAGCTGGGAAACAAGTCAGAACCATATCCAAACATAAGCCCACTCTCCAGTATCAAGCTACTATCAATTGTGGGCTACAAGAGGGCCTACACCTATTAAATTCTCTATAAAAAAAAAAAAAAGTAAGGGTTATCTCATTTGTCCTGGTGCTAACTTACTCTCCATTGGAGAATCTGCTTCTCTTTTTCAGATAGATGTAGACCCTAAGGAGAGAGCCACCCCATCATACCTCAAAAGGGCCCCAGCTGAAACTAAGAAAACTTGGAGAAACAAGCAAGGGGGCTGTTTTCCTGATGAACCGGACACCAGCACAAGGGGGAAGGAGATCAGCATAGAGAAAAATCAACTCCTACCAAATCAGAGAGCCAGAGCCTCAGAGGCCCTCAACACCTCATCACTGAAGCAGACCAAAAATGAACCCAACATGGCTCAGGGAAATTTTGCGGAAGAGGGGGTGGAAAGAATGTCAGAGTCACATGTTGGGTCATGATATGCAGAGACATTTAGCTTACCCATAACTGTGGGCTAACTCCACAATGCATGACCCGTATACCTCAACAAGGAGGGGCCAAGGGGAGGGGGTAGGTCACGGATGAGCCTAATAATGGTACCAAACTGACTGTATTTGCTGAATACAGAACTGACTAATAAAAAAAAAAAGACTATAGCTTACCAGTGAAATTATTTATATATATATATATATATATATATATATATATATATATATGCCACTGCTGGGGCCAAAGAATTTGACAATAAGAAACTATTACTTATTTCCTTCCACAAAGATGTCTCACATAGAGTTAGCAAAGCTTTACTGATGAATCAGCATGAATACCCACATCATCATTTGGAAGAGACACTAGAGCCACTGTAGAACATGTTAATAAGAAAAAAACTTTTGTAGCTTTAAATCTCTGAGATCAGGCTGTTACTACAGCATGGATTGCTCTATGTTGATCATCATATCCATCTTCCCACCCCAAAAGGGAACAGAGATAGCCTCCCTGAGAGGGAATATAACATATCTTTCTCTGTATCATAGATCCTACATATATGTGAGCACAGATGAGCTATACATGTATCAAGGAATAAGAAACCATTATTACCCAAATGACAAGAATGAATACAAATGACTAAATAATATTCATATTGTAAGAATGATTCTAGATAAGTGACAAGCACTCAGTGCTAAATGAGACATCTATGTCACCTCCTCCAAGGCTCGGGGAACAGGGTGGGAAAGGAGGTGACTATCATTACCTGCACAATACAGCATTCCATTGTGACTGGTAGAGGGCAGCAAAAAAGATAGCAAAGTAGAACAAGAATTAGAAATAAGAAGGGGTTTCATGGAGGGGGTGTGGGAGAGAGATTAAAGAAGATAGGAGATTATGACCAAAATACAGCATATACATGGATGTCAATAAAGCTTTTTAAAAGAATGAGTAGTAATAACAATCATGAGAAAAATGCCAAGGGAAAATTCATTTAAAATATGAAAATTATGTAACACTTTTAGATAATTGCTTGGGTATTAACAGATTTGAGTTGTAACAAGGTAAATTGTGAAATATCAGCAGAGAATTTTATTTTAGTGACTTCTCCCTAATATATTTAGTGATTCATGTACTGCTTCTTCAAATGATTATGGGAAATTATATTTAAATAACAGGAAATTAAGTTTTAAAACTTGAATAAAGCCAGGCATAGTGGTGCAGACCTTTAATCCCAGCACTCTGGAGGCAGAAGTAGGAGGATCTCCATGAGTTTGAGGCCACCTTGAGACTCCATAGTGAATTCCAGGCAAGCCTGGGCTAGAGTGAGACCCTACCTTGAAAAACAAAAACAAAACCAAAAATACCTTGAATAATATAAAATGTTTGCAGTACTGGTTGAAACTGCTAATTTAATACTTGATAATCCCAAGAAATAACTCACAAAGACTGCGATTAGGTGTTCCTGGGACCTCAGGAAGCATAAACTAATGGAGAAAAGTAAAAACGGTTAGTTTTCAGGCTGAGGGTAATAATCCAGATGTAGATTTGACTCCGTGGCAGCCAGTTTAAAAGTCAAAGTCAGTATTCAAATACATAAAGGAAATGTAGGTTTGACTGTGTCAGGGGAAGGCAAAGTAGTAAGAAATGGAAAACAAAGCATTTGGTCAGATAAATGGATGATGAAACAACCATTTCAAGACAGAAAAGAATAGCCTTGGCATTGATGAAAGAGACAAAGATCACCGATCAGTGAACACCACTTAGCATGGAATTTCTCTCTTTAAATGCCCACATAATTACCTTACTTATAAACCATTCAGCTGGGAGTGGTTTTGCATGCCTTTAATCCCAGCAATAGAGAGGTCGAGGTAGGAGAACCGCTGTGAGCTCAAGGGCAGCCTGAGACTACATTGTGAACTCCAGGTCAGTCTGGGTTAAATTAAGACCCTATCTTTAAAAACCAAACTAAATAAATAAACCAAAGATATTTTGGTACACAGATGTTAAATAGGTAGCTAGGTTTACTTGCTACCTGTATAATGTACTACCAAGGCATGCAACTTAATTTTATGCCTCAAAAGATTCATAAAGCTTGTCTTATAACTTTAATATCTGTCCAAAATAATTCTAAAAAATAGATTCTACAGTATTTAATGTGAGCTTAGTTTCTAACTGAAACAAAACTCACTAATCATGCAGAGATGAGAAGCACCCAATACTCATTAAAAACTTACTCTGGTGAAAAAGAATATGATTAAAAAATAGAAATGCCCAAGCCTACTGATTTTTAAGTTTCAATATTCAATGGGTTGGAGAATATACATTATTCCCTCCATCAGGTTTTTTTTTTCCATAAAGGGCGTGTGGTATGAATTAGTGTTCATATTTCCAACAGGGTCTTATTGTAGTCTCATCTAGTCAATAATTTGTTTGGTTGTGAGTTCAAAAGCATTTTACTTCTACTCTTCAAGTCACTGCTCATTCACCTGAGCACCCAGCATTAGTTCTCAGAGGTCTGTTAAAGTAAAATTTTGTAGGGAAACTTATTTCCCCACCAAATACTGCTCATTACTTTGCAACTCTTTCTAAAAAAAAAAAAAAAAAAAAAAATCTCTGCACGTTGTTATTTTAAAGTTGGTATGTTTTGTTCCTCTCCTTCTGTTCTTACCCTCCCTCCCTCCCTTTCTTTTCACCCTTTGGTATGATTTGTTTTTTGATGTACTTAGGGATAGAGCTGGAGAGAAAAAAAAAATTGCCTTCTCCCACAACAGACCATCTCACCAGTACTTTATAGAAACTTTGTTATAAAATTTTACATCAGAAATAAAACCAGTAAGTTTTGACTAATTCATACATGGAAAGTAAAACAATAATAATTCTTGAGAGATTTTATTTCTTAGACTAATTTTCTTTTTCTGGGCTGGGCACTGAACTCAGGCCCTTGAGCAGGCTGGCAAGTGCTCTATCACTGAGCTCCATTCTTGGCCTTTTAGTATTTTTTAATATTATATTTATTTGTAAGCAAAAACAGACAGTACAAGACAGAGACATAGAAAGAATGGGTGTGCCACGGGCCTCTAGCCACTGCAAAGGAACTCCAGATGCATGCACTTTGTGCAACTTGCTTTATGTGGGTACTGGGGAACTGAACCCACGTTGTAAGGCCTTGCAGGCCCTCAGTTCATGACTCTACTCTCAAAATGTTTGACACCACCAACTGCTAATAGTAGTACAATTAGCCAAAGGATTACCACAAGGATTTGCCTTGTGTTCTAATAGTAGCAATTTGATTCTTGTATCCTCAAATACTGTCTGTTGGTAATAGGAATGACTTTTATCTTCTTGGGGGAATAAAGAATACTGTCATCAACTGCTGAATGGTCATTGTCTGTGTAAAATCATCCTGAAATACTGTTGTTATTCAAGTTACTATAGCAGTAATCAAGGTATGTTGATGAGACAAACACTAAAGGAGACAACAATGAGCTCTGAGAGGACTTGTATTTTTCAGTCATAATTAATCCACAGGCACCACAAGGATGAGATGCCATCTACTTTAAATATTCGGTATGTGTTCATTCCAAATATTCATTATGATTATTTTTACTCAATTTTATTCAGTCCAGTATTCCTTACTGTGGCACCCTTGGACATGGTTAAGTGTACATGATAAAAAATATTAGGTTCCATGGCTCAGTATGTGACCACTGGGTACCTCTACTAGAGATTCATAATATAAGCATATTGAAAGCTATAAGCTCACTATCTTAATCAGTTCAGTCTAATCTAACAAAATTCCACACATTGGATGGCCTATAAAAGGCAAATTCATTTCCCACATGTCTAGTAGCTGGGAAGTCCAAGGTGCTGCCTGGTGAGGGATTTCTCCGTTTCAGACAGCTCTCTTCTTGTGTTACGACTTTTTGTCACTGTAACCAAATACCTGAGATCACATCATTAAGAAAGTGTCAGTTTAGCTCTAAGCTTCAATCTACGGTTTCTTGGCTTGTTCCTGGGCTTGTGGTAAGGCAGGACAGCATGGTGGAGCAGAGCTGCTTACCACATGGCAGGCAAAGAAACAGATGAAGGGCTGGGGACAAGGTGTATCTTTCCAGCATATGCTCCACTTTGACCTACTTAATCCAACTAGGCCCCATCTCCCAGGAATGCCACATTATGAATCCATCATGAGACTGAATCCATCCAGAGATTGGTCCACTGATGGAGTCACGGACTTCATGCGCTAATCACTTCTCAACAGCACCATTGGCTGGGGGCCAAGCCTACAACACAAGGGCCTTTGGAAGGACACTTTATATACAAATTACTCGAACCTCACATGGCAGAATGTGCCAATGGTTTCTCCCACCACTCTTACAAAGGCACTAATCTCACTCAAGAGGCCTCTGCTCCTATGACTTTATTCACCCCCTAAAGGCCACACTTCCCAGTGCTATCATCTTGGAGGTAAGGATCTCAACGTATGGATTCTGAAGACACATAAACATTCAGACCACACTACTCACCTATAAAGAAATATTAGTCAAGACTTGACTGTTAATATCATTTTTACAAATTTGAACCTTTTTCTTATGCAGTATTGTCTCACAGTATACTTAATTATACCCTGTAGCACATCATTCTGAAGAACAGCTGTTGCTATACTTGCTGAAACTACTGTCTGTAAAACTTTTGTCCAGACATAATCTCATTATAAACTCTTCCAAATAATTCCACTGAGTCCTAACTTTTGTGACTATTCTTTTAAAGCTGATCCAACCAGGACCCCCCCCCCTTAACTTAATAGAAATTGGTCTTTTCTGTTTTGACATCTCTGATGTTGGGGGGGAAAAATGGTCCAGGCTGGGGTCATCATTTGCCAGATCATCAGCAGCATTTTACAAGGCTAATTACTTTCTACTTCCCTGTTTTAGCAACTCCAGGATGGACATTTCCAGTACAGCTCTCTTGCAAACACCAGAAACATCTTCACCAATTATCTTATCATCTCAAACTCACTATGTCCAAACTTCTTTCCCTCTTAAATGTCTTTTTCATAAAGCTTCTCCTATCTTAAAGCTGTCTTTAGTTACTAAAGGTTTGAACTTTGTAGGAAAGTAGACCTGCATAGTGAAAAACTTAATAGTTTGTATAGCCCACTTACTTTGGTTACAGTTGATATGTCATGTGATGAATACTTGTTCACTTATTCTACCTGATGTCATTACAGGGGAAGAAACCCTGTAGTGAACACATGAGATTAAGATAAGAACCTATGCATTTATTGATGCAGTATACTAGCAAAAGTCTGATAGTCGTGAAGTTTTGAATTGTCTTGTCCCTGGAATTACCTTTCTTTGTTGGGACTTCTGTTCCTGTTTTAAGTATCTTATTTCTTGACTGTTATGTAAGACTGCAGCAAACTGCAGGTAGCTGAGAATCTTTCGCAGTTAGACCTCCTTTGGGAGTAGAATTAACAATTCTGGCTAAATTGAGATAGTTCAACAGGAAAACCCATAGGTATGTGGTTGGCATACAGAAGCTACTCTTCCCCACATCTGCCAAAGCAAAAGGCTTTCTCTGTGGAAACAGAATTGTTTGTTTGTTTTCCCTTATCTCTACTCAATAATATCCAAGTACCTTCACCGGAAACTTCTAGGGATGGTAAACTTTCCAGAGGTTTAGTCCCTAACTGAAGAAAAAGTAACGTCTGTCAATTATTTACCGAGAAAAGAGCAAGGGTTCCAAAGATAGTTCCACAAAATAACATAATTAAACTTGTAGTTTAAGAAATTAAAGCTTCTCCAAGACCTTGGCTGTGGTTTTTCTCCGATTTCCTGCCCAGGTTTCCTCTTCTTTATATCCTCCTGGAATATCTCAAAAACTTTTGCCTTTTGCTTTCCAGGAGTTTTACCTTCATTCTTACTTTTTCTGTCATTTCTTTGGGTTAAGTCACCACTATGACTATACTCAAGCTGCCACCTGAAACTAACAATGCCAGCATTAATAACAATAATTATAAAATTTCAAAGAACCACTCCATAGTAAAATTGGCACCAATCTATTCTTTATTCTCCTAGGCAATGATCTCATATTCCCCTGGTAAGCTCTGTAGAATGCTTAGCAAAAATTACTTCTAAAGAATCACCTTACAAATGTACAAATTGTTTTAATTCTTGAGACAGGACCTCATTGTATAGCCCAAGCTGGTCTCAAATTTGAGATATTCCTGCTTCAGCCTCTGGAATATTGCAATTACAGGTATGCATCACTATACCCAGTTAGGAATGAAGAAATTCTTTTATGAAGAATGTGCAAACTCTTGGGCTAGAGAGATGGCTTAGCGGTTAAGGCGCATGCCTGTGAAGCCTAGTTCAATTCTCAGGTCCCACATAAGCCAGATGCACATGGTGGCACATTTGTCTGGAGTTCATTTGCAGTGGCTGGAGGACCTGGCGCACCCTCTCTTTTCCTCTCTGACTCAAATAAATAAATAAATAAATAAATAATCTTTAAAAAATATACAAACTCTTAATTGGGTAATGTGGATATAGGAATTTTTAATTAAGTAATCTGAATGTATAAATTTTTTAAAATATATTTTTAATTATAAGTGTGTTTAAGAGAGTATGGGCACACTGAGACACCTCACCACCACAACTTCCAGATACATGTACCACTTTGTGCATCTGGCTTCATGTGGATACTGGGGAATCAAAGCCAGACCATTATGATTTGTAAGCAAATCCCTTTAACCATTGAGCCATCTCTCTCCAGCCCCCTAAATATATCAATTCTTTTTTAAAAAAAATAATGTGTAAGTTCTTAACTGGATAAACTAACTCATATAAAACTACTATCATCATATGCTGGGCACATGCCTATAGCATTTAATTCAAGAATTATTTAACTGAGTTCAAAAAAAAGTCCTATGAAAATTACACAGAAGGGAAAAAATTGATAAAGACACTACTTTTGTAGAAAGTATAAATTAAGATATTTTACTGGTCATTTTTTGAAATATAGAACTTTCCCACTTTCTATCTTTATGCATTCAATCCACAGAAACCATAAAGTAATTTACTGGGTAAACAGGTTGGCAACCAATTTAATTCTAATTATTTATGCACCAAACAACTCACATACACAATCAGCTTCTCTGTTCTATCATAACCTAGTACCTTCACTTCAACATTAGGAAATGTACTTAGATACCTCTAAGAACCCTTAGTAGTTAATCATATATTAAG
Organism: Dipus sagitta; assembly: GCA_036346955.1. Lineage (NCBI taxonomy): Eukaryota > Metazoa > Chordata > Mammalia > Rodentia > Dipodidae > Dipus > Dipus sagitta. Next base: position 27,451,645 of record CM070784.1, read on the forward strand.
ATTATATGATTCAAGGTTCATTTTTCCTTGAAAAAGTTATGCCAAATAGCCAAAAGAAAGGTTTTTAAAAATGGAACAAATAAGGATTAAAATAATTGTACAGGACTGGAGAGATGGCTTAGTGGTTAAGCACTTGCCTATGAAGCCTAAGGACCCCAGTTGGAGGCTCGATTCCCCAGGACCCACGTCAGCCAGATGCACAAAAGCATCTGGAGTTCGTTTGCAGTGGCTGGAGGCCCTGGCATGCCCATTCTCTCTCTCTCTTTTTCCTTTTTCTCTCTCTCTCCCTTTCTCTGTCTGTCACTATCAAATAAATAAAAATTTAAAAAAATTTTAAAAAAATAATTGTACACTTGAGTCAAAAAAAGATAAATCAAGCTAATATAAAGTATCCTTAATGTGGGCTTAAAACTGAGATATATTTGACTCATTTGTCTTAGTAGGCTATATATGAACCTTTTCACAATATAGCTATTTTCTTATTATCAAACAAAAGTAGTAAGTATAACTTCCGGGGGGGGGGGAAAGCACATAAATTTAACAAATTCATTTTCTTAAAAATTCTCAAAGGAAAAAAAAAATAATAATAAAATAAAATAAAAATTCTCAAAGGGCTAAAATTGTAGCTCAGTGGTAGAATGCTATCCTGCCATGCACTGTGGCCCTAGAGTCATCCCAATCACAGCAAAAAGGGGAAAAAGTAATTCTCAAAGGTAACAATCATTAGTTTGTGCAGTCTCTGCTTTTCCTCAACCAGGCCTAAATTAGGAAGGAATTGGTAGCAGAACACAGGCTCTAGGAAAGCAAAGACAGATTAGTTAATAAGACTCTTCAAGCTACCAAAATGTGAGAAGACATTTAACTACCAAATGGTAATAAAATAAGGGCCTATATTACAGGGTTTTCAAGTTAGACAATATAACTTAATGGCCTCTGAACAGCATATGCCCCATTGCTTTATATATCCCTCAGAATTGCACACTTCTGTGGGTAATAAAATGACAACAGAGAATATCAGGTTGTAAATATTTATATTTCTCTCACTCACACACAATATTATATGAGACATTACTAGTTTTAATATGCATCCATAGGACTAATACTCATATGGAGTATAATGGAAAAGTGCAGAACTAAAGTCTAACTGCAAATAAAAAGCACACATTTCTTAGGATTTAAAAAATATTGCACATAATAAGGTTGCACAGAAATTACTGGCTGCTTTCACAAAAAGAATGAGGTATTAGTCAATCTCTAGATAAAGATAAGTGCAAGGAAGAGGAACTACAAACACAGACAAACCACATAAATTCATATTAAGACCTAGAGTCAACAAAAAGTAAACGTGGGAAGATTTTAAATAGCTATGATTTCAACTTATAAAATCATTAGCCAGCAATACACATATGAAACAACCTCTTGGTAATATTTCTTAAATTTTCAATCTCTTCAGCATAACTATGAGCAATACAATCATTTCCTTTAACCAAATTCTTTCAGGGGCAATTGAACAAGACACTGGTCTCCTTTGCTCAATGACTCAATTAAAGAATTCCATACACATTTAACAACCCAAGCCAGATGCTACAGAGCATGCAACTTTAAATTAGCAAAGGTTTCACTACAAAAATCATTCAAGTTCACACAATTTATGTCTAGAATAACTTTTAAAGTTTAAAGTTTAATCTTTAAATATGTATCAGACATACTGTGTCTTTTTTTTTGGTAAAGAAAATGGCCATATTAATAAGCCCAAGAATAAGTAAAGGAAAAAAATCTTGTAAATTCTTTCTTAAAAATAACTTTCCTAATTAAGAAAAATAATAATTTTTGTCTACTAGCAGAATACGGCTGAATTTGTTAAAAACAACTTAAATATATGTAATAGCTATATCAAGCTGTGTAAAGTAGGTGAAATCATGCACTTGTCAAAATAGTTCACAGAAAACTTGTCTTGCATCAAACACACTGAAGAGTAAACTAGGTGGGCTTAGTGAGAATAGAAAAAAAAAACTATTGTCCTGAACAGTCAGTATATGTAGTAACCATATTTCCTCTTCGTTGAGTGACAGTCCTGCAGTGCTTGCTAGATCCATGAAATCTATTTTCAGTCTGTACTGTGTGACGATTGTTGGTATCAAAGCCATTAAAAGAAAACATTTTTTCCATATCTTCAAACATATCATCAAACAATCCACCTCCAAAAGAAAACTCCTGAAAATGATGTCTTTGTCTACTGGAGCCATCCTGGCGTGTCTGGAAGTGACTTTCAAAGTGCTTCTTAGAGCGAGTGTTTTGGTTTTGACCAAAAAAATTAAAGTCTTTAAATAAGTCATCAAAGTTGAAGTTAAATGACTGCTCAAAAGGACTTCCACTACCTCTTTGTCCTTTACCATTAGTAAAAGCACTGTGTCCAAGTGAATCATACTCTTTCCGCATATTAGCATCCGAGAGTGTTTCATATGCTGAAAGAGATAATAAAAGCCTTTTAGTAACTGAAGGTTAAAAAAATATATAATCAAATTACATATATTCAAACCTCTTTAAGTACATGGTTTCAACTATATTTTAGGATAGAATTCACATCTTAATACCACAAACATAACAATTAAGCTACAATGAAAGTTATAAAATAAGGCAAGGACTTTGCCTTTTTTACTGCTATATTAACAATGATAAGCACCAACTTGTTGAACAAGTACCCAGTATTTGTCAATTGCTACCATTATCACAAATAATTATATGGGCAACAATTACAGGTTCTTCAATCTCTTATTATTTGTGCACAATCATTACTTGTATAAAAGAATTAAATTATCAAATATAAACTATAAGAATTAAGAATTTTCATGGGGATAGTGGTTAAGGTGCTTGCCTGTAAAGCCTAAGGACCCATGTTCAGCTCTACAGAGCCCACATAAGCCAGACACACAAAAGTAAGGCAAGTGCAAGGCCACATGCCCACTAGGTGGTGTAAGCATCTGAAATTCAATTTCAGTGGCTGAGGCCCTGGCATGCCAATTCTCTCTCCCTCTCTCAAAAATAAAAAAAGAAAAAGATTTTTCACTTCCTAACTAGTTAAAGTCAATGTTGAATTCCAACTCCCTAGCCAGTTACCTCTGCGCACCATTAATTACTAAATGTTCAGGATATGCAACTAGTGAAGTCAAAATGTGCTTCCTATTTTTAAAGATGTAAGGTTCAGAAATATAGAACAAGAGAAGAAACTGTGTTTATATTAATCTACATTCTTAGTAAAATACTGTTTCTGAGTTAAAATTTCTGCCTGCCTAAAATTCTTTTTTAGAGAGAAATAGTGCTTTCATAAAATAAAAATGGAAATATTTTCAACATTTTAATTATATATATAATCAATAAAATTACTGCAACTCTTTATTTGAGAACCAAAGAATCTATGAAAATGAACACAGAATATCACTATTTTCATAATGCAAGTCCCATTAACCCTCCCATCTCCATAAAAATCTTGAAACACACACATACTTCTCCAAACTTCTTAATACTATAAGATCTCAGGAAGTCATTTACCTTCTGCAATCTCTCTGAATTTTGCTTCAGCATCAGGGCTCTTATTTTTGTCAGGATGGTACTTCATGGCCAATTTGTGAAAAGCTTTCTTGATTTGACGTTCTGAAGCAGATTTTGGCACACCTAAGATATCATAGTAGCTTTTTGAGGCCAGAATTATTTCTGTTATCATTAAGATGCAGATTGCAAAGATGAAAACTGACTGGGGAGTAGCCATTTCCAGTACCTAAAAAAGAAAAAAAAAAGAGAGCTTATCCCACAGAAATTATCCTAAAAGACTTTTTTCTTTAAAAGCAAATTTAATAAAGCATTCAGGTTATGTGGTAACTCAAAATAGTATCAAATGCTATGCATAAAGCGTCGCATACTCAATTCTATTGTTTTGTCAGTTTTAATATTTGTGATTTTGTGTATTCAGTCTATTTCAGTCTTTGTCTATTCAGTGTTCACTCCTGAAAGGAAAGCTGAATGAGTGCTTCCGAGGGAAGATATCTACTAATTTAGACATCCTAGGCTATTTACTTTGGTAATGAACTTTTTTTTTTAATTTTTTTGTTCACTTTTATTTATTTATTTGAGAACAACACAGAGAGAAAGAGGGATGGGGGGGAGGGAGAGAGGGAGAGCACGGGCGCGCCAGGGCCTCCAGCCACTGCAAATGAACTCCAGACGCGTGCGCCCCCTTGTGCATCCGGCTAACGTGGGTCCTGGGGAATCAAGCCTCGAACTGGAGTCCTTAGGCTTCACAGGCAAGAGCTTAACCGCTAAGCCATCTCTCCAGGCCGGTAATGAACTTTTTAACTAGGAAGTCAAAGACATTATTAGTACCTTCCAAACACAATTGTTTTTAAATTCAAGACAGCATCTCCCCCAAGTTGCATAAACTTGTCTAGATCTCCTGATCTTTTTACCCTAGCCTTCTTTTTTTTTTTTTTTTTTTTTTTTGGTTTTTCGAGGGAGGGTGTCACTCTGGCCCAGGCTGACCTGCAATTAACTATGTAGTCTCAGGGTGGCCTCGAACTCACGGCAATCCTCCTACCTCTGCCTCCCGAGTGCGGGGATTAAAGGCGTGCGCCACCACGCCCGGCTCTACCCTAGCCTTCTTAATGCTGTCTCTGCTTAGCTCCAGAATATGTTATTTAAGGAAGACTTTAAAATTAAGATGTTCTACTTAAAAAAGAAATATGCTTACATGTGTGTCAATCCAGAGTAAAATCAGTTATCGAAAACTTTAGGTCTTGTGGAAAGACAAAAGTAAGAAAAATGTTTCTCCATTTGGTTGAGTTCTATCCTTAGAAAGATTAAAACAAGGCTGGAGAAATAGCTTCAAGTACACTTGCCTGCAAAGCCTAAGGACCAAGGTTCAATTCCCCAGTACCCATATAAGCCATTTGCGCAAGGTAGTGCATGCATCTGGAGTTCCTTTGCAGTGGCTAGAGGCCGTGCTCCCATTCTTCTCTCTCTCTCTCAAATAAATAAATAGTATTTAAAAAAAAAAAACTATTTTAAGCTGGGTGTGGTGGCGCACGCCCAATCCCAGCACTCGGAGGCAGAGGTAGGAGGCCAGCCTGAGACTACAGAGTAAGTTCCAGGTCAGCTTGGGCTAGCGTGAAACACTACCACAAAAAAAAAAAAAAAAAAAAAAACACAAAACCTATTTTAAAAAGGTTAAGACAATTTGGGGATTATATAAATGTAGGCCCCCAAATGCTTAACAAATATGATTTCTGCTTGAGACTCACAATGGATGAAATTTAAGACTTCTATTAAGGATACTAGAGAAATGAACTAGTTTGACAGAGAAATGAATTATTCTTGGACTCTCCAAACTTCTCAGTAGACAAAATGCTTCCTTTTTTTAAGACTTTTTAAAAAAAAGTTTTGAAAATTCTTGATGATACATAGTTAATGACCTGGAACAGAATGAAGTGAACTTAAAAAAAAAAAAAAAGTATTGTAATACCAAAGTCGTTAATAACAACCTATGATGACATAGGCGGCTGACGAAAAGATAGCCTGGCTTGCAGAAATCTCCTGCCTTCCTCTCATGTGGCCATTCCTGGCGTGCAATTGCAGGTGGATTACGTTTGTTGTTTTGGGGTTTTTTTCTTTTTTTGCTTTTTTTTTTTTCCCTCGGAGTTACTCATGGTCACGGGTACCAGGGACTAAGTACTAGCCCAGGGCTGAAAGAAGCCCGCCAGAGCGTGTCGGGCGGACGCCGGCCACATCGCCTGCGGGGTGCACCCTGGTCCAAGGGCGGCTACCAAAGTGACCGCGGGGCACCTCGCCGGCCGGTCCACGGCTGACACGTTCACGTGCGGGCGAGCTGGGTCAACTTTGCCCATCCAGTTCATTCTGCCAACAGGGCGACGCCAAGGCCGGACCACCCGTGCCCGTGCAAGGACTCCCAGAAGGTGACACTCAGCTCGACCCCCAACACAGAGACACACACACACACGCACCCGCCCTGCCCTGCTCGGCTTCCGTCCGCAGCCCGGAGCCGTTTCGTCAACGGACGGACCCCGCGGCCACGAGCGAGCAGGGGGAAGCCGGGGGTGGGAGACGCTCGGAATCCCACTTCCCGCCAGCCCCGCGGGGCCGCGAACCTCACCCGTCCTCCGGCTCGCAGCTCGTCCTCCACACAACGCACGGCTTCCGTCGGCTCCCGCAACCCGCTCGCACGCACACCGACCTCTCGTCGCCGCAGCCGCCGCGGACGGACGCCGCGTCCCCCGTTCCTCCGCGGCCCGCTCCACTCACTGGCGGGCGTCCGCGGCTGGCGCCACCACCTCGGGGAGAAGACCTACACGAAACGCTCCCTCATTGGCTCGCGCCTCCCGCCCACGTGACCTCGGCGCGCTACGCGCACGTGGAAAACTGTTGTTGCCGTTAGGCCTGCGCGTCACTTCCGGCAGCACTCCCACCTCACCCCTCCCCTCCGCAAAAGGGCGGAACTAAATGCCGGCGTTGGCGGAAGTGAGTCGACGATTGCGGCGTCGGGCCCTGGGGCGCGGTCACGGCGCAGGCGCAGTGGCTTGCGCAGGCTGGCGCTGCGGCCCCGCCTTAAGTTTACAGAGCCTGGCTGCGCCCCTCTAGGTCCGTGGTCAGCCGGCGCTTTACACTTACGTGATGCCCCGATATTGCGCAGCGATTTGCTGCAAGAACCGCCGCGGTCGAAACAATAAAGACCGGAAGCTGAGCTTCTATCCGTAAGTGGCCCGGCACCCAGAAGCATCATCCATCCTCACCTTTACGCCTTGTTTGGAGCCGGGGAGAAGGGGGGTGACCCTGAGCTGTCACCTGTTGAGTAAATAAACGAGCGCCGCGTTTCCCTTGGCTGGTCATCGCGCGGCATGGGCAGTCACAAGGACACCTGTTCCCTGGCTAGGCATTCGGGGCCCATCTGCGTGTTAACGCAGGAGTTTAAGACAGGAAAATTTGCGCGGTGCTCGGTGATTTGCAGAGTTCTTTGCCCGCCGCAGATGAACTCATTTCTTTTTAAATAAGCATTACCACGGTTGCAACACCTCGAACCTGCTAACCTTGGTCGCACAGGTTGTATGTCAGAAAACTGAGGCCAAAAATGATTGACCAACCATGAAGCCTCAGAACTGAAATTATAACCTGTGTCCTATTTTTATTGGTACTGATAACAGCAGAGTTAAGTTTATTCTGAATGACTCAGATCACGAAATGTTTTCCTGGAGCTATGTAAGTACTTACTGTTGCTCAGCAGATTAGGCAAGAGGTGTGTCAGGCTGCAAAGCTGAACGTCCTAAGTTCAAGTCCTGGTTCCATTACATTGTAATTGAATGACTAGCAAATTATTTAAGCCCTTAGTGGTTCATACTTTCATTTGTGAGGAAGTGTTTACTGGGTAGAGAGGTAAAACAGTACTTGGAGGTGATACCTCCTTGATACAGATGAAAGCATACTTAAAATAATTTCCTTTCTGTGTTGTATTTAAAAATAATTTCACGGGCTGGAGAGATGGCTTAGCAGTTAAGTGCTTGCCTGTGAAGCCTAAGGACTTTGGTTCAAGGCTCTATTCCCCAGGACCCACATAAGCCAGATGCACAAGCTGGTGCATACATCTGGAGTTCGTTTGCAGTGGCTGGAAGCCCTGGCGCACCCATTCTCTGTCTGCCTCTTTCTCTCTCTGTCTGTCTGTTGCTCTCAAGTAAATAAAAATTAAAAATACTTTCAGGATTGGAGAGATGAGTTAGTGGTTAAGGAGCTTGCTTGCAAGTCTAACAACCCAGGTCTGAACCCCCATTACCCGCATAAAGACAGATGCACGAAGTGGTGCACACATCGGGGGTTGCTTGCAGTGGCAAGTGGCCTGCCTTGCCCATTCAAAATCATTCTCTCTGTCAAGTTACTTAAAAATAACTTTACATGGAGTTAACCTATTTTTTCTACTTCCCTCAAAGTTTTACTAGTTATTTTATGTATTGCATTTTATTTTGGTCCTGGAGCAGTCATTCACTACTACCTCAGCTTTCTATTATCTCAAGTAATGGGGAAAAATTAAGAGCCCAAGTAATTCACATAGTATGGCTATATTGCCATAACTGTTTCCCTTGAATCCCTTCCAGGAGATGCAGAGTGATATTTGGGAGGGAAACAGTGGAATTCATGACCAGTTGATGGGTAAATACTATGATATTGTTGAGAGATTTGAGAGCAAGGGGGCCTCACTACCGATTTGGGTGCAGTGGCTAAGGCTCTCCAGTTCTTGTTGGATATCAAGGAGGTAAGGAGCATAAAAGAAGACTATACTAAGGAAAGTATAGACAGAGGCTCCCGAGAGTGGGAGTGTTTCCCATAAGAGAGGGAAAGAGGGTTGCAGGATTGTGGCTTTGGAACTAGGAATATAAAGGTGGAAAAGACCCCAAAGTGTCAGGATAAGCATCCTTAGAATTCCCACCAGCATTGAAAGAAGAGAACTGGGAGAGGGGAGTTACAAGTAGGCAGGCTCAGCAGTGAGGTTTTTAGAGTTCCTGTACTAAGGAAGGGGCTCCTGCAGGTTTAAGCCCATATCTCATTAAGGGGAAATCTATTTCAACCTCTTTAGTGTATCTGTCGGTGAAGAGTGGTCTCTTTCCCAGGTGAGTGATTGACAGATTCTTGGGACCAAAGAACTTTGTTCTTCTGGACAGGAGATGGGATGCTGTAAGCAAAATGTCTGTTTACCAACAACAACATTAGTGGCTCTAGCTCTAAAAAAAGCTTGTTGAATGAATATTTCCCAGATTTATTTGGCCTTGAATTTGAAAAGTTGTTTGAAATGATAACAGATTTTTTAAAACAATGAATTAGTTTTTGTAGACCACAACAGTACTACTTTTTAATATTTTATTTATTTGAAAGAGAGAGTCAGAGAAAAAGAGGCAGACACAGAGTGAGTATGGACACACCAGGGCCTCCAGCCACTGCAAATGAATTCCAGACACATGTACCACTTTGTTAATCTGGCTTCACGTGAGTACTGAGGAACTGAACCAGGACCTTCAGGCTGTGCAAGCAAGTGCCTTTAACTGCTGAGCCATTGCTCCAGCCCCTAAGGTACTATTTTTTTTGTTGTTGTTTTTTTTGTTTTTTGAGGTAGGGTTTCACTCTGGCCCAGGCTGACCTGGAATTAACTATGTAGTCTCAGAGTGGCCTCGAACTCATGGTGATCCTCCTACCTCTGCCTCCCGAGTGCTGGGATTAAAGGCATGCGCCACCACGCCCGGCTCTAAGGTACTATTTTTAAGGAAGAAAAATATTAAATGAATTGTTTTTCATCAATATGTGGCAAGTCTGGGCAATACAGTGAGATTCTGTCTCAAAAATAAATAAAACCTATTAACTAAAATAACATATAAGAGCCTAATGTTCTACACTACTTAAAGCTATACAGAAATCCATTTGATTTGTCATATTAGTTTAAGATACATGTAAAGCCAGGTTTGGTGGCACATGTCCTTAATCTCAGCACTTGGGAGGCAGAGGTAGGAGGATCACTGTGAGTTCAAGGCCACCCTGACACTACATGGTGAATTCCAAGTCAGCCTGGGCTACAGTGAGACCCTACCTTGAAAAAACAAAAAAGATGCATATGAGTGGGAACTTGTAATTTATACAACATTCTTCTTACTTCTAGGCAAGCTATACAATTAATCCATAGGAAATATGAATACACTTTATCCTCTGTAAGCAACACATTTTACTTGAAGAAACACAGATGTTTTCCAAGCTGTTTTCAGACAAAAATTTTGACTGCATATTGTGCCTCTGACTGCAGAGATTATATGACTGCTGTTGAATGAACTTCCTGGTTTGGGTAGGGAAGGTTGCCTTGATTTTGCAACCCTTGACAGGTAGGTTATCTAGGGACACATAGGCCAGGAATGTGGCAAAATTGCAAAAAATACATCAAAGTTTTCCTTTTTCTGTCTTTTTTTTTTTTTAATTGCAGGTTTCCTCTACATGACAAAGAAAGACTTGAAAAGTGGCTAAAGAATATGAAACGAGATTCTTGGGTTCCCAGTAAATACCAGTTTCTTTGTAGTGACCATTTTACTCCTGACTCTCTCGACATCAGATGGGGTATCCGTTATTTAAAGCAAACTGCAATTCCAACAATATTTTCTTTGCCTGAAGACCGTCAGGTATTGGAGTAGTGGGGGGAGGGGGACAGGGTGGTAATGCTGACTAGAGTGGCACATTGCAGGGGCAATTTTTGTACATAGTGATCAGATAGATTCCTGTTGGGGAAACGTGAGAGAAAAGCAACACTAATTTGTACTGCTATTAAAAGTATAACAATTTTTTTTAAAAAAAAGAAAGTAATTGGGATTGTAATTAATATATGTGTATGTTTGAAAATTTTCAAGTTTATGGTTTTTTTTTTTTTTGAAGCATAACTAAGGAGGCTGGGTAGGTAAGTGCTTACTGTACAGACATGATGAACAGAGTTCTGGCTCCCAACACCCATGTAAAAGCTAGGTATGATGGTATACTCCCAGAGCATGCTGCCTAGCTAGTCTAGCTGAATCAGGATAAGACTTTGTCTGAAAAAATAAGGTGGAGAGCAATTGAAAAACACTCTGACACTGACCTCTAGTCTCCACATGCACACGCATGCGCACACATACACACACACACATACACACACACACTTGCATAGTACTCAGAGTTATAGTAAAATAGCAATATATTGAGAGTAAATCCACAAGAGTATTTTTTTAGAATTTAAAAATATTATTTTCTAGGAAAAAGATACTTCTAAAAAAAAGGCTCAGAAGAAGAAACTGGGAGATGAAAGAGAAATGTGCCTAAAAAGTAAATCTGAAGAATCATTTTTATCAAATGAAGCCAAGAAAAATATAGTTAACATACAAGTACTCCCTCAGCATGCAGAATTACTTGACTCACCTGCCATGGTGAAGCCACCAGCAGCAAAACTAGGAATGATGCAAAATAATCTGTTAACTCCTAATGTAGTTAAGCAAGATACTGAATATCCAGAATCTACCTTGGAAGCCTCAATACACCAAGATGTAGGTGTAAATGGTTTTTTCACATCTGCAAATCTAAATTCTACAACTATTACTTTGACAACTTCAAATTCAGAAGGTATAATTACCAGTCATCTTACTAATCCAAACTTTATAAATAATTCTGTGGAAATTATGTCAGCACAGGAAAATTCATTCTTCTCCAGCCCAGCTGAAGAGTTAAATACAAATAATGAATCTGTTATTGCCATTTTTGTACCCACAGAAAATTCTAAACCTGCAGTTAATCTTTTCATACCAGCCTCAAAAGTAACCATGACAATGGAAGACACAGACATTGAAAACTCCTTCTGTAAAGATGTAGACCGTGATACAGAAGTTTTACAAATTGAGCATTCTTACTGCAGACAAGATGTGAACAGGGAACATCTTTGGCAAAAGGTCTCTAAGCTCCATTCAAAGGTCACTCTTCTTGAGCTGCAAGAACAACAAACTCTAGGAAGATTGAGATCTCTGGAAGCTCTTGTAAGCCAGCTAAAGCAGGAAAACTGGCTCTCTGAGGAAACTGTCAAGATTATAGAAAACCATTTCACAACATATGAAGTCACTATGATATAAAGAGGTTGTAAGGCTAACATTTTATAGATGATTTTTCCAGCTAAACCAAATCATGTTAAGTGCATTTTTTTCCTATAGATAAAGTTCTTACACCATGACAGTGCTCTAATGTTACTTAATCGCATCCTATTCTTAATATGCTTATTATAAGATGAAAAACTAGTTGTTGGGCTGAAGAAAAATTTTTATACTTGATAATTTTCCAAATTATAATTAAATTAAAACTGTAAGATTTAATTTATAAAGTGGGAAAACAAATACATGGTTAAAACAGCCCAGACCAGATCAGTTCTGGTTCTCTCTCTGGCATATCTGACTTGAGCAAGCTGTTTATCAAGCTTGAGCCTCAGAGGGCTGGGGATGTAGCTCAGTGACAGTGCACTTGCCTAGCTTGTGAAAGACCTTGGGTTTGTGCAGTACTGGGAGTAGGAGAGGACCCTCAGTCCCTAATCTGTAAAATAAGGGCACATCTAGATCATGAAGAATCTATTTATAGTTCCCTTTCTATTAAGATACTTTATTTAGAATAGATTTTTTCCCCATAATATGTACTTAGTAGAACTTGGCTAGAATTTGATACTATTAGATGAACCTCATTATCTTTCCTGTGTTTTTTCACCATTTGGCTATAGTTACACAACTATATAAAGGAAAATACCACTATTAGAATTTTATTTTGGTTGAACTCAGCTCCTAAAAGAGATAATTTAAATTTAAAAGAATATATATTACAGTATTTTATCTATGTGGACGATTATAATACATTGTCATTTAAGTTTCTCAGTATCCTATGTTTATTAAATTATAAATCAAAAACTTAATGAAATTAATATTAAATATATATTTTAGGAATTGTATCGATTTCTTATCCTACAGTTTTAAAGTGTGTGTAGCTATTATTTTTAAATCCAGAATAATAGTGTAGTGCTTAATATATATTCCCTCTATGTATATTTTAACACATTTCATAAAGAAAAATCCCATAGTTAAGCACTTATAATCTTATCCTAACAGAAAGGTGTTTTTTTTTTTTTAGGACAGAAATATGATGGTGATATACATCAAAATAGTTTGTAGCCATGTTAATTTTAAGAACAATAAGTATAAAAGTAAAGACTCTGTTGTAACAGCATGAACATGAAAGTCCCTGAAAATTGGCAGTCAGTATAACTGGGTATGTTGCTGCCTGTAGTGTTAAGTTCCTGTCAGTCATAGTTTTCTCTTGTGTTAAATGAAAAATACTATTATCTAAAAAGATAGGTTTTAGAATTCTGTAATGTAATCCATGTTTTTGGACCTGAAAAATAGGAGGTGCTCAATAAATTGTAGTTGGCTCTGAATCACAGGTATGCTGATTATTTTGTAAATGGATGGTGATTATTATTAACCATTCTCCACTTATTTCTTCAAATTATAAAATTTATTAATACTATGTGACTCAGCTAGTGAAAAAAATATTGCAAGTGTTTTTATTGGGTGACCTTGGGGTAAAACACTTGAAATTAAGTATTCCCATGTTGCATGTTGCTAATACATAATCTGAAATAACTGATACAAGTGAAAATAACCTTGGGTGTACATCAGACTAATTATTTGTCTAAAGTTACAAGTTTTTCAGGAATTATGTATGCATCTAGAAAAGTAAAAATTTTTCCTAGTTCTCAACCCAGTTAAGCTCAAATGTTGTTTATAGATCTAGTCTGCTTCATTTGTTCTTTGGACAATTAACAGGAGCTTCTTAATGTTGCAGATAAGTCACCCATCTCCATATCATACTGGATTCTGCTATTAGCTTCTTGCCTATAGACAAAAAACTATAGTCAACACTGTCATCCAGCCACTGTGGAATGTCAGATTATTTTCTATTACTTATAAAATAAAGCCAGATTTGTTAGCATGGTATTTGTGATCTTTTGTACATACTGTGTGTCCTCGTGTCTGCTTATCTTACTCCCTAGACTCAGCCAGTCTGTCAGAATACTACAGCTTTGATAAGATTGTATCCATGATTTTCAGCCATAATTGTTTCCCCTCTACTCATACAGGACTTTTGGGGTTTTTTTTGGATTTTGCCTTTTAGAGGCAAGGGTGTCCAAGCTAGCCCACATCAGCCTCCTGAGTGCTGAGATTAGAAACAGGCATGCACCATCATTCTTTTTTTTTTTTTTTTTTTTTACAGTATGATAGTATTCGCTTTATGTCACAAGTAGCTCCCTCACTAGATTATAGGCTTGTTAAGACTATTCCCTGTATGCTCTTCCACGGTATGACCTTGCTGCCCCATTGTAGGTGGAGTTATGTCCACCTCCTTGAATCTAGGTAGATTCTGTGATTTGACCCATAAAATGTAGAAGTTACACTGAAACTCCAAACTTGGCCCTTAATGGGCCTGGTATTGCCCATGTCCTTTGGTATCCTTCCTCTTCAAAGGCCAGATGCTGTGTAAGATGTTCATCACACTGAGATCATACTGGAAACACCCATGATGCACAGAGGCTCTGAAGGACACCGCAGGATTCTTAAGTGCCAGCTGCTCTGAAAGAAGCCAAATGTAGCCGAGTGTGGTAGTGCACACCTTAATCCCAGCACTTAGGGAGGAAGGGGCTGAGATGGGAAGATAACTGTGAGTTCAAAGGCAACCTGAGCTACAAAATGAGCTCTAGGTCAACCTGGGCTTCAGTGAAATCCTACCTCAAAAAGCAAAAAAAAAAAAAAAATCTGAGGCTCGAGAGGTTGCCCAGTGGTTAAAGTTTGCCTACAAAGCCTAACAACCAGGGTTCAATTCCCCATTTCCATGTAAACCCAGGTGCACAAAGAGGAGCATGCATCTGGAACCCATTTGCAGTGGCTGGAGGACCTGGCACACCTATTCTTTGTCTCCTCTCTCTGCCTGCAAATAAATAAGATATTTTAAATCTATATGAAAGAAATCAAATGCAGCAGAGACAAACCACCTAGCTGAGCACGTCACACATTCCTTAACAAATGTGAGCAGAAGGCTTGCTTTAAGATGATAGTTTTGTGATAGTTAACTTGGCAATGATGGATAACCAAAACACCACCATCTAGATTGCCTTCATTGTTACTGTGTTGCTGTTGATTCTTATTTCTCCTATAAAACTTCCAACATTGCTCTCCTATTGGTCTCACCTAGACAGCATTCCTGGTTGAACTAAAATATCTTTTATCCTTTTCTGTTTGTACAATAGAACCTTGTACAAACAAGGCTTGACAGTTAACAAGGTAAACATAGCCTCTAACTAGAGGAAGTCAAACAAGTGGGAAGACTATTAGAAATCCAGCACAACAAACTTCAAATGGCAGTGGTTACTCTGTCTAGTAAATCTTTCCTCTCCCGCCCCTACCTTTTACTCTCCCAAGGTGATGATCTTCTCACAGTTCATAAAGAAAAATTCAGGTGGGAGATGGCTCAGTGGATAAAGCACTTGCCATGAAAGTGTGAATACCCAAGTTCGGCTCTTCACACCCATGATAAAAGTTAGAAGCTGTGGTGGGCTTCTGCAGTCCCAGCACACTAACAGAGAAGAGGCAGAATTTCCCCAAAGGTCATTGGCCAGCCAACCTGGTGAAGAACCAGGATGGGTTGGTGAATTACCATCCCTGCCTCAAAATGAGGGGAAGTGCAAGGTGAAGATAAGCTTGAAAGTTGTCCTGCGACTTCGTGTACTTGTGGCAGTCACAGGCCCACACTCAAGAACACACACGTATACAAAAAAAAAAAAAAAAAAAAAATTGTGCCAGCCATGGTGGCACATGCCTTTAATCCCAGCACTCAGGAGGCAGAGGTAGGAGGATTGCTGTAAATTCGCAGCCACCCTGAGACTACATAGTGAATTCCAGACCAGCCTGGATTAGAGTGAAACCCTAACTAAAAAAAAAAGGAAACAAAGAATCATACAGGTGTTGGAGTTTGAATTGAAATGTCTCCCATAGCATACTTGTTCCCCCAGCTGATGGCACTATTTGGAGAAGTTGTGGGACCTTTAGGACATGGAGCCTTGCTGTAGGGAGTGCATCACTGGAAATGGGACTTGAGGTTTCATAGCCTATGCACTCTGCTTCCTGACTGGATACAATGCAGCGAGCCAACTTTCCACTCCTGCTGCCATGTGCTCTTTGCCATAAGGGGCTATCCTCTGGAGCTGTAAGCTGACATAACTCTTCCCTTCCCTACACTGCTTCTTGTTGGATGTTTGGACCCACCCAGCAATGAGAAAAATAATAAACTGATGTATGACCTAAGTTTCCTATTTTGAAGCACTAATTTACAAGTTGCCTGTGCTTGGAGAAAGGGAATTGAAAGAAGTAAAGTTAAGTGAGAATGTGTGTGCAGGGTCCTGACAGATTAGTGTGCTCACAACACCACACAGCTCTTTCCTCCCTGTGAGGATGTAGCAGGAAGGGCCATGTGCAAGCCAGCAAGAGAGCCCTCCCAAGAATCATGTGATCTTGCTCTTTGGGCCTCCAGATCAGCAAGAAAATAGTTTCTTTAGTTGAAGCAAGTCTATGGTGTTTTGTTGTGGCAGCCCAAACTGACACTTGTAAGTCAAACCAATGAACTGTTATACAATAGTCCAAGCTAAGATGTCGGTGTCATTCAAAAAAAACCATCTTAGCTTGATGGTTAATTCACCAAAGACAGTTTTCTTCTTGAAACACAATTAATGTTTTATTTGGAGATTGAAAATATTTAGTAACATAAATGGAATGATTTGTAAACTGTAAAAGGCTGTGGAAATGTCAGACATTAACATTTGATTTTTTATTAGTCTGAAAGTCAATTTTTTATTATTTTATATTCCTCTATTTATACATTTAGTCCTAATATATGCAGAGTATAAGATCCATTACTGCCCACAGAATGAAAGATGTAGCAGTAATTTCCTCTAGAACTGCCTGGTAAAATTCAATTCTTGTCATCTGGGGTGGACAAGAGGTAAAATAAGCCATAGATTTGCTCTTAATAACTACATTTCTGAAGTCAAAATATTTCCTAGCACAGGAAGTTAGAAAGTCAGTATATATAACAGTAAATATTTCTCAATGAAAATCATAGTGAGTATTCCTCAGATTATGAATGGAAGGAAATAAAATAATTGTGGTAGATAGATAGACTAGATCAAAGGAGAATAGATGAGTGGAAAGACAGATGGATATTTGATAAAGAGATGATACCTGATGGATAGATAGATGGAAGATAGAAGATTTATTTTGATAATTGTGCTTTCCTATAAAGTATCCAGGGCTGCAAACTGTAAAGAAGAAATTGGGAAAAGATGGTTGTGTAACCCCCAAACCTTTATAACCAGAAGTCCTGTGACTTGAGAGTCTGGATTTCTCATCCCTTTTCAATAAGTAGACCTTCATTTCTAAAGGCCCTCTTGTTATAATGTGTCAGGAATCAAGAAAGTGCTCATAAACAAAGTCAGATTTTCTTGTTTTAAATTTAATAATTTATTGGTAATTTATATTTGTTTATATTAGATAGAGACAGAGAGAAGGAATGGCTGTGACAGGGACCTCCAGCCTCTGCAAACAAACTCCAGATGCATGTGCCACCTTGTGCATCTGGCTTACGTGGTTCCTGGGGACTTGAACCTGGGTCCTTAGGCTTTGCAGGCAAGCACCTTAACTGTTAAGCCTTATCTCTAGCCCCAAAATCAGATTTTCAACAATTTAAACCAAAATACTATGGAATGCTCTCCATAATTTAGTGTTTCTGCCATTCTTCCCACTGCTATGGTAACGCAGGTAAGGTTTTTGTTAGTAATTAAAGCCATAGTAATATGTGGAAGTAATAGTGCAGAAGACTTGAGTTAGGGTTCTTTTTGTTGCAAGGAGGGGAAACTCAATCCATTTCAGGAAAGGGAACAGGGAAGGGAAGAATGAAAAGGATTTAAAACATCTCCCAGGAATCCAGAGAAAGGAATTGCAACTGAGCTATGTCGCATGATAATTGCCACAGGAAGCCATCATGTCAACTGCCTCTCAATAATACCTGTGCATTAACTCTCTTCTAGACAAATCTTACGAATTTACAGACAGCGCCCCTGCGTTATGAACCTTTACCTTTGAGTCCTACTATTGATTAGTTAGGTCTTCCAGTTCTACAATTCCATATTCCCAACAGGGGGATCCATCTTCCCTTTTATTTATTTATTTATTTATTTATTTATTCTGATAGGGTTTCACTCTAGCTCAGGCTGACCTGGAATTCACTATGTAGTCTCAGGGTGGCCTCGAACTCATGGCAATCCTCCTACCTCTGCCTCCCGAGTGCTGAGATTAAAGGTGTACACCACCATGCCCATCTTCTCATCTCCCTTTTTTAAACTACTGAGGCAAGTAAGACTTAAGAATTGACATTCCTTGAGTTTTATAGGCTGCAATTGCACCTGGTGAATAGTATGGGGAAGGATCACATGGCACAGAGCAGAACTCACCACCTGCATCATTAAGAGTTGTTTTGTTTTGTTTTGTTTTGTTTTGACAAGAAGCAATTTCCCTTGACAAGGAGGTTTTTAGGGAGCAGGTAGGTAACTGACTTTTTTAGTTCTATGCAGCAGTAAAATGTGAACCATATGATAAGACATTTGTATACCATTTTAATCTTTGGTAGAAACTTCCTCTAGCTTCATTTCTCTCCTTGAACTTGCAATAGCATACTTAGCTGTTACTTCCTAGAAAACAGGGCATTGCTGGATAGGATAACACAACCTTGTGAAAGTAGACTCAAAACAAATACAAATTTCTATCAACTAAATACTTTTTTTACTTTTTTATTTATTATTATTTTTATTAACAACTTCCGTGATTATAAACAATATCCCATAGTAATGTCCTCCCTCCCCCCCACACTTTCTCCTTTGAAACTCCATTCTCCATCATATCCCCTCCCCCTCTCAATCAGTCTCTCTTTTATTTTGATGTCATGATCTTTTCCTCCTATTATGATGGTCTTGTGTAGGTAGTGTCAGACGCTGTGAGGTCATGGATATCCAGGCCATTTTGTGCCTGGAGGAGCACGTTGTAAGGAGTCCTACCCTACCTTTGGCTCTTACATTCTTCCACAATAGACCCTGAGCCTTGGAAGGTGTGATAGAGATATTGCAGTGCTGAGCACTCCTGTCACTTCTTTCCAGCACCATGATGCCTTCTGAGTCATCCCAAAGTCACTGCCATCTGAAAAGAGAAGATTCTCTACCAAAAGTGAGAGTAGCATTAATATATGGATATGAACATTAAGAGAAGTGCTTACTGGGCAGTTTGATGAGGATAGTATATACATTTAGCCAGATAGCAGCAGAAGTTACACCTCTAGGGCTCATGACTACCCCTATTTTAAGTATTCAGTGTCAGGGATGTATTCCCTCCCATGGAGCTGGCCTACAGTCCAATTAGAGGGCAGTTGGTTTCTGCCATGACAGACGTCCCACTGTTA
Organism: Dipus sagitta; assembly: GCA_036346955.1. NCBI lineage: Eukaryota > Metazoa > Chordata > Mammalia > Rodentia > Dipodidae > Dipus > Dipus sagitta. The sequence continues at coordinate 27,470,779 of CM070784.1, forward strand.
TATCCATTGGCTCATTTGGCCTGGCTGGCAAAATATGAGTTGCAGTGTCCACTGTTGAGTATCTTCACAGGTGATTTCTCTCTCTCCCATTGAACTGCATGCAGAATGGCTTCTTCCAGCTTTCTGTCAGCTGGTCTACATGGAGGAGGTTATCAGCTCAGTTCCAGCAGGATTTCTCAGTGGTCTTGCAGCCCAAGTATGTGGAGTCTTCAGCAATAGGGTCTTACCATCTATTCCTGGTGGGAAACCAAGGGCCTCAGCAATGGCCTGTAATGTTTGGGGGGCATCAGTGACCTCCCTGGCCAACAACTCACTGGAAGGTATCCCATCCCTGGCACTAAAAATTTTCTAGCAACAATCTATGGCTTGTGAGTGTTCCATTGTCCAAAAAAGTAGGTTTCCATATGATTTATTTATATCCTCTTAGATTTTGATTAGCCCTTCCTCCACCTTTCCTTTACTCAGTCTCTTTGCCTGACCTCACTTGGGCCTTTTCATCCCCATTAATCTATTCTTGTACTTACATATATACAATACCATCCTATTAAGTACCCCCCTCCCTTCCTCTTTGCTACTGAGTTTTCTTCCGACTCACACAGAAGTCCAATCATCTGTACCTAGGATCCACATATGAGAGAGAACATGCAACGTTTGGCTTTCTGGGCCTGGGCTACCTCAGTTAGTATAATCCTTTCCAGATCCATCCATTTTCCTGCAAATTTCATTTTTCTTTACCTCTGAGTAGAACTCCATTGTATAAATGTGCCATATCTTCATTATCCACTCATCAGTTGAGGGACATCTAGGCTGGTTCCATTTCCCAGCTATTGTGAATTGAGCGGCAATAAACTTGGTTGAGTAAGTATCTCTAAGGTAATGAGATGAGTCCTTAGGATATATGCCTAGGAGTACTATAGCTGGGTCATATGGTAGATCTATTTTTAGCTGTCTTAGGAACCTCCACACTGATTTCCACAATGGCTGGACCAGTTTGCATTCCCACCAACAGTGTAGAAGGGTTCCTCTTTTTCCACAGCCTCGCCAGCATTTATGGTCATTTGTTTTCATTATGGTAGCCAATCTGATAGGAGTGAAATGGAATCTCAATGTAGTTTTAATCTGCATTTCCCTGATGACTAGGGATGTAGAACATTTTTTTCTTTTGAGAACTCTCTATTTAGTTCCATAGCCCATTTTTAATTGGGTTGTTTGATTTCTTATTATTTAATTTTTTGAGTTCTTTATATATCCTAGATATTAATCCTCTATCAGATGTATAACTAGCAAAGATTTTTTCCCATTCTGTAGGTTGCCTCTTTGCTTTATTCACAGTGTCCTTTGCCATACAAAATCTTTGTAAGTTCATGAGGTCCCAGCAGTTAATCTGTGGTTTTATCGCCTAAACAATTGGGGTTATATTCAGAAAGTCTTTGTCAAGACCAGTATGTTGAAGGGTTTCCCCTACTTTTTCCTCTAGCAGTTTCAAAGTTTCAGGTCTGATGTTAAGGTCTTTAATCCATTTGGACTTAATTCTTGTGCAGGGAGAGAGAGAAGAATCTATTTTCATCCTTCTACAGATACATATCCAGTTTTCCCAAAACCATTTGCTGAAGAGGCTGTCTTTTCTCCAATGAGTATTTTTGGCATTTATCAAGTATCAAGTGGCTCTAGATACCCAGACTTGTATCTGGGTCCTCTATTCTGTTCCATTGATCTACATGTCTGCTTTTGTGCCAGTACCATGCTGTTTTTGTTGCTGTGGCTCTGCAGTATAAAATCAGGTATGGTGATACCAGCCTTATTTTTGTTACTCAGTATTGTTTAAGATATTTGAGATTTTTTTGTGTGTGATTCCAAATGATTTATTGGATTGTTTTCTCTATTTCCGTGAAGAATGCCATTGGAATTTTGATGGGGATTGCATTAAATGTGTAGATTGCTTTTGGTAAGATTGCCATTTTCACAATATTGATTCTTCCTATCCAAGAACAAGGGATTTTTTTTCCCATTTCCTAGTTTCTTCTGCAATTTCTCACTTGAGTGTTTTAAAGTATTCATTGTAGAGATCCTTCACTTTCTTGGCTACATTTATTCCCAGGTACTTTATTATTTTTTTTTATGTGAATGGGAGTCAGTCTCTGATTCCATCCTCTGTGTGTTTGTTGTTAGCATATAGGATGGCTACTGATTTCTGTGTGTTTATTTTGTATTCTGTTACTACCAATAGCTAATAAAAGTAAAGTATCATTCACTCTAGCTTGAGGTCTGGACCATTAAAAGCCTCCAAGAAAGCCATTGAGTCCCCTAACAGTGCAAATCTTTGTGTGAGCAGCCATTTTTTCTCTACAAAGAGTTGTACCTTTTTTTTTCCCAATAGGATTTCATGTATCCCAGGCTGGTTTGGGACTTGTTATGTAGCCAAAGATGACCTTGTGCTACTGCCTCTAACTCCCAAGTACTGGGATGCGAAGCATGTGCCACCATGCTCAGCATAGCTGATGACTTCTATTTGCTTAGAAAAAAGAAATAAATGAATCTCTAAAATTTCAATACCACTTCTCAGGACACCAATACTTTACATTTTATCTTGTGCCACTCTTTACAGAAATATAATGCCATTTCCATAGATAATTCTCTAAGGCCCTGACATGTGGAAGTGGGAGGGCTGCTATTGTAGATTTGAATGCACAGATACCATCTCAGCTTTGTGATTTTAATTAATCAGGAATAGAAGAGGATTCAAAGAACAACTGGCTTGTATCCAAAGCAGGCTGGATAAATTCTGCAGAGAATTCTTATGAACCTTAGACCAAAACTATTTCATGATTTTCTGGGAAGTAAACTATAATGTTCAAGTTACTATATGAAATGTTAGAAAAATAAATTCCTAAATATTCCTTTGGATCACTGGAAAATAATATGTAAGTTCAATTCTTGTTCCTTGGCTGCCGAAATATTCAAAATGAGAAGCAATGAAGCAGGACCCAGTTTCAGAGAAAGCCTAATCTTTAGTTTGTTTAGTGCATGGTTCAGGTTTTCCATTAATAAAAACGTGTGATGTTTAAATATGTAAAATAGACTAGAATATCACAAATGTGAAATGAGGTTAATTTTATTGCATTTGGAGTCTTGGTTCATCTAGATGAAAATTAATTCAGTAGCAGGACACTGAAATGTACCTGAATGTAGATGAATAAAGTCAATCTATTCAACAATGGTGTGCTATTAAAATATGAAGTCTTTGAGGGAGTAAGAGGCAGCAGGCAAAGGACATTCTTTTGAAAGATCAAACAATCCCCAGAAAGTCATTACGTAAAAAAAAAATATATTCTGCTTTTGAATGTTAAGTAATATGTTAAACAAATATTTGTCATCTTACTAAAAAGCTGTGCTTTGGGTATCTAAAACATGTTTTAGCATATCAACTTTACCTTCCAATGTAGTTTCCTTCATTTGGGAAATGATAAAATGCAAAGAGAACAATGCGCATGATGTAGGAGGGACATAAAGTCAGAAGTTAGAAGATTAAGGAAGCTGGCATGCTTTGGGATGTAACCTAGTCTCCTTCATGAACTCACAGGATCACCCTACTGAGTGTCACCATAGCAAGGCATTTCAGAAGAAGCGTACCATAAACAAAACCTTCAGGGTAATTGGAATTCAAACCAAGGCCTTTGTGTGCTAAGCAAGTGCTGTACACCTGAGTGGGTGTTGTGGTCACTTGTAATCCCAACACTCTGGATACAGAGATAGGGGACCCCTGGAGCAAGTTGGATAGCTAGACGACAGGAATCACCAAGCCCTGGCTTTAAGGGAGACACTCTGCCTCAGTAAATAAAGTGGAGAGAAATCAAGGAAAATGTGCAATACCAACTTCTGGCCTCTGCATGCCAAACACACACACACACACACATGCACACATGAGAAAGATTTAAATAGACTGGTATTGGGAGGTTTATTGTGGCTAAAATACCCATATACATTTTTTCAACTTAGAGATCCACTCAGAACGCCACAAAATATTTAAGACTCCTAGATTTTAAATCGTTATTTGTTTATTTGCACATGTGTATTTGTGTGTGTGGCTACAGGGCCTCTTGCCCCTTGCAAAGGAACACCAGACGCTTACTTCCACTTTTTATGTGAGGTTTACATAGGCAGCTTGGGAATGCAACCCTGACCAGCTTCTCAAGCCATTATCTTTAACCATTGAGCCATCTTCCCAGCCCCCATAATCCTATTTTTAACTGCAATATAGAATAATTTTTAAAATATGGAGAGATGGGCACTGGGAAGACAGTTCAGTCAGTAAAGTGCTTGTTTCCCAAGTGTAAGAATCCAAGTTCTGATCCACAGTTCACCGTGCTGGGCATAGTGGTATATGCCTGTAATAGTAGCAGTAGAGGAGTGAAGACAAGAGGATCACTGGGGCTTGCTGACTAGCTAGTAGACAAATCAGGTGAGCTGCAAGTTCAGAGAGAAACTTTGTCTCAAAAATAAGGTGCTGGAAAAATAAATAAATAAATAAGGTGCTGGGCATGGTGGTACCTACTTTAATCCCAGCACTAGGGAGTCAGAGGTAGGAGGATCACTATGAGTTTGAGGCTAATTTAGTATTACAGAGTGAGTTTCAGGTCAGCTTGGGCTAGTGAGACCCTACCTCAAAAAACCAACTGTTTTGTGCTTTACAAGTAATAGGCTGGCTCACAAATTACTTTTGGTAAAAGCTTAACGGATAATTGGGCTTAGCCTAAATTTAATTAATTGGAAATTCTATGTGAAGTCATTGAGTATGTCTATTTGAGTTGTCAAACTTCATTTTGTTTTTTTCATGCAGAATAATTGTATGGTAATGGAAAATAAAATCAATATCTAAAGTCAGTACTTTCTTTATTACTCAAGGATCATCCTTATTGGAAAATCTCACTTTAAAAAGATGAAATTTGTTGCCGTCTTTGGGGGGCATACTGGAACTCAATACAAGATCCAAATGGAGGATCTGGGGAGATGGTTCAGCTGGTAAAGTACCTGCTTTATGTTGGGACCTGAGTTTGGCTCTCCAGAACACATGTCAAGCCAGACGCAGTAGCAAACACCTATAATCCCATTGTTCCTAAAATGAGATGGCAAGTAGACAGGAGAATTGGTGGAAGATTGCTGACAGCTAGCCTGGCACATGCCACAGCTAAGCATGAAGAGATCCTGCAGCAAACACGGTGGAAGGTGAGGAACAGTGCCTGAGGTTCCCTCTGACCTCCATGTGCATGCAGTGACAGTCAGTCACACACACACACACACACACACACACACCTAAAACGAATGACATTCTCCTATTAATTAACTAGCTCTGTTTAATTCAGCTTTAAAGTCGCATTGTCAAATGGCCCAAATCACTGAAACTGGCTCACAGCCCATAGACTAAAGAGAAACTGGCTTGAATGACTTAAACTTCCAGGTTAATTTTACCTCAGGAAGATCACTCTCAAAGTATTTTTCTATTGCCTTACCAAAACTCATTAGCAAGAATATAGCTTTAGGCCGGGCGTGGTGGCGCACGCCTTTAATCCCAGCACTCGGGAGGCAGAGGTAGGAGGATCGCTGTGAGTTCAAGGCCACCCTGAGACTCCATAGTGAATTCTAGGTCAGCCTGGGCTAGAGTGAAACCCTACCTCGAAAAACCAAAAAAAAAAAAAAAAGAATATAGCTTTATAAATACAATGGTTTGTAAATACCAAAAAGCATATATCCTAAAGTTTGATGTCTAGATAAGTTCATAATGATGACCATTTTAGAAAACTCATTTCCCACACAGAGAACTTATGTTGGTAATAGAATTGCTTGTAAATGGCAACCATTGGTGGGAAGTGGTAGAAAAGCTGTATCACTTGAAGCTAGCAAAACAAGAGGCATTTTACTCATTGGGCAGATCAAATAGGTTTACCATTTACAGTTACACTGTGATACAATAAAAGCTTTAATAAGACAAAAGCTACTTTATTAGTATTATTATTTTATTTATTTATTTTTGGTTTTTCGAGGTAGGGTCTCACTCTATCCCATGGTTAACTTGGAATTCACTATGTAGTCTCAGGGTGGCCTCGAATTCATGGCAATCTGCCTACCTCTGCCTCCGGAGTGCTGAGATTAAAGATGTGCACCACCATGCCCAGATTTACTTTAATTTTTTATGTATAGATCAGAGATTATATTAGGGAGTATTTCTATACAGTAAGAAAAGTCGGTACTGGAGAGCTGGTGAGTTTGCTGTTGTTGCTACTGCTCTTGTTTTTTTTGTTTGTGTTATTTTGTTTTTGTTGTTGTTACAGTGCTAGGGATGAAGCCTAGAGACCTGTACAGACTAGGCAAACATTCCACCTCAGAACTTCACTCATAGCTCATTCATTGTATTATCAACAAATCTTTAAAGAGTACTTATTGCTTGAAAGAACATTGCTTTTTCATTTTTTTAATTTACTTGCAAGTAGAGAGAGATATAGAGACAGAGAGAATGGGCATGCTAGTACCTCCAGCCATTGCAAACGAACTCTAGAGAGACATGTGCTGCTTTGTGCATACGGCTTTACGTGGATACTGGGGAATTGAACCCAGGTCATTAGGCTCTTCAGGCAAATGCCTTAACCACTGAGCCATCTCTCCAGCCCCTGAAAGAATATTTCTATGGTGTGAGTTAACAGTAGTATACAAACAAAATAATATCTATACTCTTAAACACATTTTTAATTTTCAAAAATATGTAAGTCAGCATTATGAAGAAAAATAAGTCAATATTATGGAATAGAGTAGAAGATGTAAACTATGGATGAGATACTCAAGGACTATCCCTCTAGGGAGGTGACATTTCAGTAGAGATACAAATGCAAGGGAAATTTATGGTAATATCTGTGACTATCCCAGGCAGAGGAAAGAACGAGTGTCCTTCCTTGACTCGTGCTATGACTATGCTCAGGAGGTTGATTGGATTTAGTCAATGAGGACACTGGCACATGTTGACTCCCTTCATGCCATGTTCTGGTGGTTGGGTGCTTCACCACCCAGGGTGCCCTCTTCAACACTCTGTCCTCTGCAAGTGCTATAATATTGCTCTCCAATTGCCCCTTCAGACATGGAAAGGTAAAGACTTTCTGCTATTACCAACTCTGAGATACTATATACTCTTGATCCTTACCTACATTCTCTCCAGTCTATCCACACTCTTAAATAGTCCCTTTAAAAATAAAGGCACAGGACTGGAGAGATAGCTTAATGGTTAAGACACTTGCCAGCAAAGCCAAAGGACCCAGGTTCAATTTCCTAGTGCCTATGTGAGCCAGATGCACAAGGTGGCACATGTGTCTGGAGTGCGCTTGCAGTGGCTGTAGGCCCTGGTGTGCACCCCCCCATAAATAACTAAAATATTAAAAAAATAAAGGTGCAAATATGTATAATGAAGAAGTTCAGGGATCTAATGTACAACTTAAGGACTATGTTAATTGTAAGATTTTTGTCACTAGAATAGATTTTAGGTACTCTTGGCACCAAAGGGGGTATCTAGATTCTACTATTGGAGACTCCAGATGCTTTGGTTTCAGGATACTGAGAAATCAAGCTAGAACTAAGCAGAATCCCTCCTTCCTACCAACTAGCTGTTTTAATGCTAGAAAGTATTATGCATCCTACTGGGAGAGAAAAGTCATCAACAATCATAACCATCAGTGGACCCTACAAGCTATACAACTGGCCAGCCATGCAAGATACCCCTAGTGCAATAGTGGCATGTTGGTATGGTGTAACCAGCAGCTCTCAGATTGGCATTGTGACCTACTCTATGGAAGTGAATCCATGCCTGATACTTAAAACCTAATCAAAATCTTATGGCTAGGAAGGTCATAGCTCTAGAGAGGTAGTGGGGGTGGAGAGTTTCTACTGGTATTTGGCTAAATTGATATAATGTGCCCACCAAATTTCCCTTTAAATATTTGTTTAATGCTCATATGTTAGTGATACTCACTTTTGGTTAGGATGGTAGTGACTTCTAGGGAGATTCAAAACTCATCAAAGTGCTCAGAAGAAAAGATACCCTTGAAGGCTCAGGGACTATATCAAAAGAGGTACAGCCGGGCGTGGTGGCGCACGCCTTTAATCCCAGCACTCGGGAGGCAGAGGTAGGAGGATTGCCGTGAGTTCGAGGCCACCCTGAGAGTCCATAGTGAATTCCAGGTCAGCATGGGCTAGAGAGAGACCCTACCTCGAAAAATCTAAAAAAAAAAAAAAGAGGTACAGAAAGAATGTAAGAGCCAAAGAATGTGGGGGAGTGCTTTGAAATACTATCTTCCAGATATAAAGTGGCCATTGCATTCATGACCTCATAGGTGCCATCATTACCTGAACAAGACCAGCATAATGTTGGGCTTTATTAACATGTTGTCATGAATGATGAAGGAAGGTGGGAAAAAAAACATCAAAATGGAAGAAGGAATAGTTGTAAAGAAGAGCAGGCTTAGTGGAGTACTGATGAGGGAGAGGCAACAAAGGAGAATTGCAGGTGTAGATTATATAATTTTTAAATAATAAATGGCTATTTCAGAGGATAAGAAGCCCAAGATAATTTTGCTCCCAATTTGTAGCATTCCATGCCTCTAAAACAATTACAGAAGTTTAGTAAGTCAATCAGCCTTGTAGAATGCTAACATAGGGGCTTTTTTTTTTTTTTTTTTTTTTTCTGGATACTTTACAATTCCCCCGGTTGGTTAAGCATCACATTTTGTGCATGTAGAGTCTGAAGAGTTTTATATATTAAATTTTAAAAAAAGAATAAGAAAGAGAAAGTACCAAAGCAGAGACCAGAAATTTCAGATGAATTTCTCAATGAGTAGTAAAGAAAGTTATACCCAATGGTTTTCCCAAGTTTAGGTAGCAGACCCAGAGTTTGGAGGAAATACCCACATAGTAGACACAGCGTGTAAAGGAAATGAACAAGTGGTGAATTCAGAGATCAGAGAAAAATAATACATGAGAAATTACCCCAAAGCATAAAGCAGATAGAGGCAAGCAGAAAACTACCCCGGCCAAGAAACAGTGCTCTCCCCTACCTGGCCAGGCTGGATAGGAGAGAGCCAGATTTATATGTATCCAAACAGAGATCACAGAGGGAGGGGCAAGGAGAAGAGATCAGCACAGGCAAGCCTTTGTAGTCAATTAAAAATGGATTCTTTAGTCAGACTCAGATATGTAAGGGGAAGATCTGATTGGTTTGCAGATTCAAGGAGGCTGACCCAAAGGCCAGCCTACCTAGGTAATGTGCTGCATTATGAAGACAGCAGGGGGCGCTTCAGCAATTGTGGATGAAAATGGATGAGGAACAAGTTCCATTCCTGCCAATGGACAGTAGCATTGGCTACCGTCCCTAACTATCTGCCATAAACTAAAACTATCTTACTATTGTTTTTCCTTCAATATTACTGATGAAATCAAATAGTAATATAATATTACTTTAAATTTCTGTTGAACAAAATTGTCTTTTTTCATGTACAAAATGCTTTTAGTGATAAGTATACAAACGAGAGGCCAGACTTATGAGAAATCAGAATTCCATAGGCTTTAAAGGCATTACCAAATCTCACTTTATAATCAGATAGAGAAATGGGACTCAAATGGGAATCATTTTGTAACACTGCCTGTCTGATTCTCATTTAATCAAGAAAATGGGTCTTTAAGTTATAAAATGCCATAAATGTTATTGTCATTGGACATTAGTTGCTTTTTTATATTTTGGATAAGAAGAGTTAACCCAGGTTCTTTGGGTATTCCTAATATGAGTCAATAGGGTTAAAGTTTCTTAAAGATAGCTAGAAGACTTTATGCTATTAGGATTTTATATTTTAACTTTTTTTGTTTGTTTTGTTTTTCAAGGCAAAGTTTCACTCTAGCCCAGGCTTACCTGGAATTTACTATGTATTCTCAGGGTGGCCTTGAACTGACAGCGATCCTCTGCCTCCCAACTGCTGGGATTAAAGGCGTGTGCCACCACGCCCAGCTCTACTTTAACTTTTTTTTGTTGTTTTTATTTTTTGAGGTAGGGTCTCATAGTAATCCAGCTGACTGAACCCAGCTAAGATTCTTTTTATTTTTTTTCTTAGTAGTAAGAAGTTTATTTGTTTGGGTTCTAAGAGGTTAGATCTATAAATTTGGTATCCCAAAATGGAGTCCTTTTGGAAGATTTAAAATATCTTTGTCAATTTAAAGACTAGATGTTTTGGTCCAAATTATACTGAATAATGAGAATGCTTTTACCAAGGGGGTAGAAAACATTTGAATCTTTTTTAAACATTTAAATATTTAAAGACTTGGTTAAAGTAAGATAGGAGGTATTGGTAAGCAAGCAGTCATAACAAAACAGTGATTAATGAACAGACATTCCATCTCTCTACAATTACAGAAGTTTAAATCAGTCGATCAACCCTATAGAATATTTAACATAAATGTGGCTTTTTTCCCCCTAGGAACTTCAGTTCACAGAACCGAAGACCTTAATGTGATTCTGAAACTCTGAAGCTGTAAGTCCTTTAAGATATAGGCAATCACTTTCTGAAAAGGACTCAAATAACTCAGGAAACAATCCCAAGAACTCACAGTGGGATTGTCTGAAGCTAAAGGCTTCTGCAGGGTAAAGAAAACAAGCACCCAGTGAAGAGACAACCCACAGAATGAGAGAAAATCTTTGCCTGTTTTACATCTGACAGTTGATTAATATCTAGAATACAGAAAGAGCTCAGTTAGCCGTGGTGTTTGAAACTGTAATCCTAGTACTCTGGAGGCTGGGTCAGAAGGATCACTATGAGTTCAAGGCCAGCCTAGGTTGCAAAGTGAGACCCTCTCTCAAAAACAAAATAAAGAGGAGCTGGAAGGCCGGGCATGGTGGCACACGCCTTTAATCTCAGCACTCGAGAGGCAGAGGTAGGAGGATCACCATGAGTTCCAGGCCACCCTGAGACTACATAGTGAATTCCAGGTCAGCCTGGGCTAGAGTGAAACCCTACCTCCAAAAACCAAAAAAAAAAAAAAAAAAAAAAAAAAAAAGAGGGGCTGGAGAAGGCTCAGCAGTTAAGACACTTGCCTGGAAAGCCTAATGATCCAAGTTCAATTCCCCAGTATCCACATAAAAGCTAGATGCACAAAGTGGCTTATGCATCTGGAGTTTATTTGCAGCAGCTGGAAGCCCTGGTATAACCATTCTCTCAGTCCCTCTCTCTCTTCTCTCTCTCTTTCTCTCTTTCTATCTCCTGGTCATGGTGGCACAAACCTTTAATTCCAGCACTTAAGAGGCTAAGGTAGGAGGATGACTGTGAGTTCAAGGCCAGCCTGAGACCACATAGTGAATTCCAGGTCAGTCTGGGTTAGAGTGAGACCCTACCTTGAAAAACAAACAAACAAAAAAAGGAAAGAAAGAAAAGAAAAGAAAAGCAAGGACCATTCTGGTTCCTGCACTCCACTGCTCTTGCACCTTGGCTGCTCCTACTGGTGTTGTGGAGGCAACCTACATGTCCTGGCTTCAGCTACCAGAGCCAGGCAGCTTTTCTCTGAACTTCTGGACTCTTCTGATAGAAACAGTGTTTAGTGCAGGCTTACTGCCTCGTTTCTCTGACAATTCCCAAACATTTTGGAGCTGGGAGAGGGGCTGAAAAAGTGCTTTTTGTGAAGAGTGCACTCCCTTGGCTCCCACTTTGGACGGCTTCATACTTTAACAGAATACCCAGCATTTGTACCTCAATTGCAGACTATGTTGAGGACCCTTTGATTGCATTCTCAGATATTTCACAAAAGAAAAAGAGAGCAGCCTGGAGTGGCCTGAGCCATGCTTATCATAAAGATGGGATCTAAGTTATAATAAAAATTTAATATTTTGAATCTATTTTCTTTTTAATCTTCTACAGTGGTCAGGGCTTTGGGGCCATGGCACCCAAGCAACAGAGGACACTGGAGCTGTTGGCTCTGTCTTAGGACCGTTTAGCAAGGAAGTGCCTGAAAAACTGAACTAGAGGGCACGCAATGACAATATTATCAGTTAAGTCTAGTCCTAATAGAAGATGGCTAGAAAGTCATAATTACCTGATAATCTAGTTATTGTGTGGAGAACATGTGAGGACAAATAGAAAACATTCTCTGATCATAATCTGGAAATAACAGGTGTTGCCTGGCCATCAGATTCTAGTCAACTTGTTTTTATTTCCAACAATAAAACCAATTTCAGGATCTTTTTATGACTTTGTGGAAATATAGGAGTAAAAATAGGAAAGTATTTAAAGACTGCTCTGTGTGTGTGTGTAGGCACAGGAATGTGGAAGCCAGAGGTTGAAATTGGGTGTGTTCTTCAACTGGTCTCCGCTTTATTTTCAGAGGCAGTGTGCAGAGCCCACCCCACCATTTTAGCTAGTCTTGCAAGCCAGTTTGCCCTGAAAACAAGATCCCCAGTCTCTGCTTCCTGCTGGGATTACAGATGATTCTGCTTTCAAATGTGTGCTGAGGATCCACTCCAGTCCTCTTGCTTGTGTGACAAGAGCTTTCTCAACTGAACCCTCTCTCTGGCCCCTCATCTGCTCATTGTGATCCAATCCAAATTGTAGTGGGCCCTTGATCGTGTTGGATAGCTATGGCATCCTTTGTGGAATCTGGGATGCTGCATTTGGTCAGTGTTAAAACACTGGTTACTGATGATAGCCCTCCTCTCTCTTGTAAAATTTTCTCCAAATGATAAATATTTTCTCACTGTAGCTCTTAAGCTGGGACTATAGAAAAGGTAGACATGCTCGCAGACATACACTGGATATGAGGAAAAGAGGGCCTGGTAATGGCTTAGTAAGTAAGAGCACTTTCTAAAAACATGAGGGCCTCAGGCTGCCTGAGTTCAATTTTCCAGGACCCATGGTTTAAGTTGGGCAGGGCCATCCATGCCTATAACCCCAGGCCTGTAGGGAGAAGACACCAAAGAATTGTTGAGGCTTGTGGCAGCTGCAGATTCACAGAGACTGTATCTCAAAGAAATACACAGATGAATGATAGAGGAAGGCATTCAACATTCTCTTCTGGCCCCCACATGCCTGCTACCACATCTGCATATATAAGTGCACACAATACACACACACGCATACACACACACAAATCAATCAATAGGTAAATATTTTAAAATGCTCAACATCTTGGTGATCAGGGAAATATAAGTCAAAACCAAGTTGAGATTCCATCATTAAGAAAGCAAACAACAATTGCTGGTGATGATTTAGGACAAAGGTACACTGACACCTTGCTGGTGCAAATGCAAACTAGTGCAGCCACTGTGGAAATCACCGTGGAGGTTCCTCAAAAGAAAAAGGAAGAAGACAGGACTACCATATAACTCCCAGGCCTCAGAAAATACCCAAAGGAACCTAAGTCAGCAGACAGAGATTTCTGCTCAACAGTGTTTATTGCAGCATTATTCGGCCTAAGTGTCCATCAAAAGATGGAGGGATGAAGAAAATGTGGCATATAAACAAAATGGAGTTCTATTTGGTCATAAAGAAGAATGAAATTGTGTCATATGCAGGAATATGGATGGAATTGAAGATCATCATATTAAATGAAATTAGCCAAATCCAGAAAGACAAATATCATGTGACTCATAGGGTATGTGTGTGCAAATAATGAAATTAAATTAAAACTAGAAGGAAGGCTACTTGGGAAGAAAATAGGATGAGCAGGTTACAGAACAGGGTGATGGGGAAAATATACAGAGTACACAATATACTTGAATTAATGTGTCAGTATGAAAGTACAGCAAATATCCACTAATAAAAATTGAAAAAATTATAATAGATGAACACAGTGGTACACACCTGTACTCCCAGCATTCAAGATCTGAATTCCAGCCTAAATGTATGCCAAGAAGTTTTGAGCTCTGGCTGTGCCTTCTTGTGGTGCTGGCTGTTTGGTGGTGTGTCTCTCTGCTTGGATTTATGAAGGGGAGCCAGCTGCTTCCACCATTCGATGGAACTTGCCCTTGGTCTGTAAGTTTGAAATAAATCCTTTCCTCCTATACACTATGTCTGATTTAGATGTTCATCCCTCAACAGTGAGCTAATTACTACAGAATCCTCAATAAAATAAGATACTCTTGACTAACACATTGTGATTCAATAGAGTTGTTTTACTTCCTCCTCTAAGGTACGTCATAGTTTCTAAATAGTTCAGCTGTCGATAGGCTTTCTTGGTGTACTCTGAAGTCTGTGACTCATTTACTTCAGTTGACTTTCCTACAGAGAATTAATATCCTCTGTCCTATACTTTTTCCTGTTCTATAAGTATTGAAAGTTTGTTTTAATCTGAAGTCTCTTCCAGCTTCCTCATTTTTCTCTAGAAAAATCACTTCAGGTCTCTCTAGAGCAGTCACTCCTCAACCCCTTTGTGACAATATCTTCATTTAGCCAGAAAACAACTGTAAATAAATATAAATAATCACTTGAAGAATCAAAGCCATTAGAAGTGTTTAGCCATTCAAGCACATCGTCATCAATGCCATTTCTTTTTATTGAACTTAAGATCTACTATCCTCTTCAAGTAATATTGCTAGAAATCCTATGTGCATGACAAGAGCACTTGACACATAAGCTATGAGTCAATTCTTAGCCACCATGTAGAAAGCAGAAGAGTAAGTGAATATAGTGCATGGATGTACACATGCACCTGCATACACTGTGTTGTAGCATTTAGCCAGAAAACAACTGTAAATAAATATAAATAATCACTTGAAGAATCAAAGCCATTAGAAGTGTTTAGTCATTCAAGCACATCATCATCAATGCCATTTCTTTTTATTGAACTTAAGATCTACTATCCTCTTCAAGTAATATTGCTAGAAATCCTATGTGCATGACAAGAGCACTTGACACATAAGCTATGAGTCAATTCTTAGCCACCATGTAGAAAGCAGAAGAGTAAGTGAATATAGTGCATGGATGTACACATGCAGCTGCATACACTGTGTTGTGGCCAGCTCCATGTTGCTGTGACGAACATTCAGCCAGACAGTTTATTGGAGGAAGGGATTCAGGGGAAGTTCCATCAATGGCAGAATAAGCTGGCTCTCTTTCATAGATTCAAGCTGGGAGAAACCATCAAACATCCAGCATCATAAGCAAGAAGTAGCACTAACTGCCAGAGTTCTAGCTGCTCTCGATTTGCCCTCAAATACACCTTAGGGCTGACCTCCAGGATCTGCCCTCAGTGACACCTCCTCTATGCAGAAGGCTGGAGACCTAAGTTAAAAGTTTAATTTTAATAAAACACCTGAGTCTATGGGACAATACATTTACACTATCACATTGAAACAACCATATTCTGGACCAGACCCCCACAGATTCATGACCATCTCACTATGCAAATTGTTTTCAGTCCACATTCAAAGGTTCCCATACGCTTTATGTACTCTGATATTGTTCCAGAGTTCAAAGTCCCATCTGAAACTTAAGGCAGCCTCTTAACTGTGAGTCTTATAATCAAAACAAGTTACATACTTATAACACATAATGGCACAGAGTAAACATTTCCATCATTATAAGACATAACAAGGAGAGACTGAATCAATACAAAATCAATAGCCATCAGGTGAACATCAAATATCTGCAGTTCAAGTCCAGCATCTATAACCAGTGATGACAGTCTTTTGAATTCCTATTTCCACTCCTCCATTTGGGTTGAGGATCCAGGAAAACTTCCATACCAAGCCAACAGTGCTCCATGATAGCTCTTGCACAGTCCTGGTATGTCCAAAATATCTTCAGGTCTCTACTGCAAACCATGGTCCATCCTACAATGGCCTTATTGGCCACTCTACATAAGGACATCATCCTGTTTCAAATGCTACATTTCTGTAGCAGCTCCTGGAACTCTGTCTGTGCACTTCAAGACCCAATTCCATGCATTTTTCATGCTTCCAAAATCAATACCAGGTGTGTAGTGGCACAGCCAAATTTTTAACCCAAGGGGGAAAAAAATCATCACCTTGAAGAGCAGGTTTCTTCCTTTAAGTCATTTCCTTTCAAAAGAATTTGCATTCCTATTGAGCCTTTCCTGGGGGAACTTGACTCTCCTCCAGAATATTGTCTATTGTTTCAGTGCAAAGCAGTTTACCCACCATTAACTGTGGTAATCTGTTTAGCAATCATAGCTTTAGCAACCTAAAACAAGTCTCTGTGCCAGTAACTTTAAATTTGCTTGGAGTTTTCCAACTTTAAATCATATATCTTTCAATTCTCTATCTTTCACCAAGCACACAAGTCTGTTACTTTTAAATTCAACCTTGATTAAACTCTTTGGGCATGGACAGCAGAACATAGCCAGCCTTGATGCCAGCAGCTCAGTTCCAGCAAAGTTATCTGTCTTCATTCCTTCCCCTTTGAAAGTTCATAAATCAACACAGTTCTCTCTGAATTTATAGTATATTGAAATTCTCACAGAAATAGCCTATAAAATTTGGCTTACTGCACTGAGAGGCTTCTGCAGTCCAAAGTACCAAGTCCATTAACATTCCTCCAGCACACAAGTTACAAAAGACCAAAATCCACATTGTCAGATACATCCATGGCAACATCCCAACCCTCTGGCACCAAATTTTGTTGTAGTCAAACATCCAACTGGACACAGTTTATGGGAGGAAGGGATTTATTTAAAGCTTACAGATACAGGGTGTGGTGATTTGATTCAGGTGTCCCCCATAAACTTAGGTGTTCTGAATGCTAGGTTCCTAGCTGATAGAGATTTGGGGATTAATGTCTCCTGGAGGAAGTGTATTGTTGGGGGCAGGCTTATGAGTATTATAGCCAGTGTCCCCTTGCCAGTGTTTGTCACACTCTCCTGTTGCTATTGTCCACCTATGTTGGCCAGGGGGTGATGTCCACCCTCTGCTCATGCCATTGTCTTCCCCTGCCATCGTGGAGCTTCCCCTTGAGCCTATAAGCCAAAATAAATCTCTTTTTTTCAGAAGCTGCTCTTTGTTGGGTGATTTCTACCAGCAATGTGAACTGGACTGCAACACAGGGGAAGTTTCATCAGCTGTAGAAGAAACTGGCACCTTTTCACAGATCCAAACAGAGAGAAACCAGCAAACAGCCAGCCTCACAAGCAAGCAGAAACACTAACTGCCTGAGCTCTAACTGCTCTCTCTACTCCCTTGGGCTGGAATTCAGATTTATCCCAAATACAGTTCAGGGCTGGACTCCAGGATTTGCCCAGAGTGACACATTCTCTACCCAGATAGCTGAAGACTGAAGTTACAAGTTTATTTTTAATGTACCACCTAAGTCTATGGGTTAGACATTTACACTATCACATTCAAAATACCACACTATGAACACACAGATCACACACACAAAAAAATCAAATGAAAGTGATCTTAACTGAGTTTTATAAGAAGCAATCCAGGAGCTTCTTTATAGCTCCATTAATTTGATAACAGCATGCCAACAATATAAGCCTAATTTATTGAGTATATACTTTGTGTGCATAGCACTAAGTTGTATAGACACACCTCACTTTATTGCACTTCTCTTTATTATTTTTTTTACAAATTGGAGATTTCTGTCAACCTTGCTTTCAGGAGATTTATTGTTACATTTTCTTTTCTGGGTTTTTTGTTTTGTTTTTTTTTTGAGGCAAGCCGAACAAACTGGCTTTTTTTTGTTTTTTTAATGCAAGAGAGCAAGAGACAGACAGGGAGTAAAAGAGAGAGTATTGGCTTGTCAGGGCCTTCATCCGCTGCAACTGAACTTCAGATGCATTCATCCCCTTGTGAGCATGTACAACCTTTCATCACTGTGCATCTGGCTTATGTGGAACCTGGAGAGTCAAACATAGGTCCTGAGGCCTCACAGGCAAGTGCCTTAACCGCCAATCCATTTCTCTAGCTCTCACACTTTTCAATAGCTTGCATGTACTCTTTATCTCTGTGTTACATTTTAGTAATTTTTACAATACTTAAATAGTTTTATTATTATGAATCTTATTTGTGATTGGTGATATTTGATGATCATATTAGCACTTTTTTTAAGATTTATTTTTATTTATTTATTAGAGACAGAGAAAGGGAGAGATAGAGCATGAGAATGGGTGCACCAGGGCCTCTAGCCACTGCAGAAGAACTCCAGACACATGTGCCACTGTGTCTTATATGGGACCTGGAGAATTGAACCTGGGTCCATAGGCTTCACAGGCATGTGCCTTAACCACTAAGCCATCTCTCCAGCCCTAGCACTGTTTTGAGTTCCATGGACTGTGCCCATATGAGATGGTTAATTTCACTGATTAATGTCATATATGTTCTGACTGCTCCGCTGACTGGTTGTTTACACCTTACTCCCTCTCCTTAAGCCTGTCTATCCATGATATACAATAATGGAATTAGACCAGTGACTAACTCTAAAATGGCTTCTAAGTGGTCAAGTGAAAGGAAGAGGCTTTCCATTGAAATAAAGTTAGAAATGATTAAGCTTAGCGAGGAAGGCTTGTCAAAAACCAAGGCAGGCTAAAAGCTTTTGCCAGTTAGCCAAATTCTGAATGCAAAGGGAAACTTTTGAAGGGAATTCAAAGTACAATTCCAGTATGATGACAAGAAATTAGTTACTTCTTCAGCACTGTGACAAAAGCAACTTCAGTAAGGATGGGTTTATTTTGGCTCACAGCTTCAGGGTACAGTCCACCACAGCAGGGAAGGTATGGCACCAACAGCCATACTACTGTGGCAGCAGTAGGATGAGGCAGCTTGTCACGTTGAGCCCATCATCAGGAAGCGGAGAGATTAATTCTGGTGTTCCATTTTCTTTCTCCCTTGTGTTCAGTCTTGGCATGCAACCCAAGGAACAGTAGGTCTTTCCATTTCTTCTTTCTAGAAACACCCTCACAAACACACCCAGAAAATTTTAGCTGATTCTAAATCCCATAAATTGACAATCAAGATGAATCATCTCAAGCCTTATGGCTGATACAGAGGAAGTTTCGGCTGTCTGGGTAAAAGATCAATACAACCATAATATTTCCCGAGGAAAAACCCAATCCAGAACAAGGCAGTAATTCTCTTCAATTTCATGCAGATGTGAAGAGACTACTAACCACATGACTCATGAGGTTTAAGAAAGAAGTCCTCTCCACAGCACAGAGCTGCAAGGTAGAGCAAGTGCTGGTATAGATGCTGATGGTAGAAGATAATTGATTAAGGCAGATATATTAAATAGCTTTTCAATGTAGCTTCTGAGTTTCAAAAAACAGGATGACTCTTGTAAGAGCTAATGAAGCTGGTGACTAAGTTGAAGTCACTACTCATTTGCCATTCTGAAAATACAAGGGCCCCTTTATTTATTTATATTTATTTAATTTCTCTATTTTTTTATTTTGAAGCAAGGACCAGCCCAGGATAGTCTCAAATTCATGGTCCTTCAGCCTCTGCTTACTGAGTAGTGGGATTATAGTCATAGACCACTCCCATCTGAGCTAGGACCCTTAACAATTATACTAGATCAGAATGGAGAGGTAGTCAGTATTTTCCTTTTTAGTTGATTTTAGATTATACCGACTTATTCATGTTTTCTATATTTTATCCTGCCAAATGGGAACATAAGATCTATAACTGAAAATACTGAACATGAAATGAACTTGTGCTAAAGGCCTATGAAGTGCTATAGGCATTTTATTTTGTACAAAAGTCTTGATGCGGGGCTGGAGAGGTGGCTGAGCAGTTAAGCACTTGCCTGTAAAACCTGAGGACCTTGGTTTGAGGCTCAATTCCCCAGTACCCATGTAAGCCAGATGAACAAGGTGGTGCATGCATCTGGAGTTTGTTTACAGTGGCTGGAGGCCCTGATGCCCCCATTCTCTCTTTGTCTCTCTCTCTGCCTCTTTCTCTCTCTGTCTGTCACTCTCAAATAAATAAATAAAAATAAACAAAAGTCTTGATGGAAACTAACTGCTACAAATACATTGTTTCATGTCCAGATGAATCATCTAGGGGCACTAAATGTTTTCAAACATATCAGATAGTACATCTCACGAATGTGTTTAAAGTGATTTAAGTGGGAGGAGGGAGAAACTGGTGGATATTTATTTCAGGGATTTAGTTCAGGAAGAGTTTTTATGCTTTGAAATATAGGGTATCCTTCACATTTGTCAGATCATTAACAACAGCAATATTCTAGCTCTTTATGTAGTTACTATGAAATATAACACTGAAGCCAGAATTCTAAAGAAGTGTTCCTGGGGCTAGAGAGATAGTTCTGTTGTTAAAAGCACTTCCTATGCAAGTGTGAGGGCCTAGAATTGGTTCCTCAGGATCAACATAAACAGCTGGGCACTGCCATGAGAATTTGTAACCCCAATTCTGTAGAGAAGCAGAACTGAGAATCACCAGAGCTTTCAGAAAACAAAATGACAAGCTCCAGGTCAGTAAGAGACTCAGGCTCAAATAAGAATGGGCAGAAGAACAATGGAGGGAGGCACCAGATGGTCCTGCTCTCGGCATCACAGGTAAGCATATCCCAGTCTATGGGAAGAAACAGATATTTAGAAGGCACTTTGAGGGGCTGGAGAAATGGCTTAGTGGTTAAGGCATTTGCCTGCAAAGCCTAAGTACCAAGGTTTGATTCCCCAGGACCCATGCAAGCCAGATGCACAAGGGGGAGCATGCATCTGGAGTTCGTTTGCAGTGGCTAGAGGCCCTAGCGCACCCATTCTCTCTCTGTCTGTCTCTCTTCTCTCTTCTCTCTCTCTCTCTCTCTCTCTCTCTCTCTCTCTGCTTGCAAATAAACAAATTTTTAAAAAATTTAAAAAAAGAAAGCACTTTGACTGATTAACCACAATATTAGGTTACTCCCAGGACCATAAACTTTTAGCCTGATTTACAGTACCAATGAACACTCCTCTCCTATGGAGAAACCTCAAATCAAATTGAAAAGCAGATGTTTACTCACAACTCTCATGTCACTATTGCACCAATGGATGGACACATCTTGTCTGGCAGTTGCTTATGAAGCACACAGAATGCACAGTTTGGTATGATTGTCGCTGTCTTTTCTCCCATGGCAGCTTGCATGACATCTTCTGGCATGAAGAAAACTAGCCAGTAGGGAGTAAGCTTCTAGTTCAGTTCCAACTTGATTTCTTTATGTCCCATAAAACATGTAGCATTTTCAGCAATAGGAGCCTACCATCTAGTTTGGGTGGGTAACCAAGAACAATGTCAATAGCCAATGCTGTCTTAGAGGCCTCTCTGACATCCCTGGCCAACAAATAATTGGAAGATGCTTCATCCTTGGCATTAGGATTTTTTGACTAATACCCTATGGCTTCTAGAAGCATATAATTATTTTGAGTGCTGAAACTGAGACATAAAATTGTGAGTAATTTTCTCAATTAAGTGGCAAAGCTAGAACTGGAGCCTCAGTCAGCCTCACTTTAAAGCAAATGTTCTTCACAAGTACTACACTTCCCTGACAAATCTCAAAGCTCCCCAAACCAGCAAAAGCATTAAAGGGAAATGCTACTTGGGGCTGGAGAGATGGCTTAGCAGTTAAAGCACTTGTCTGTGAAGCCTAAGGACCCAGGTTCGATTCTGCAGGTCCCAAGTAAGCCAGATGTACATGGTAGTACATGCATTTGGAGTTCGTTTACAGTGGCTAGAGGCCCTGGTGCACCCATTCTCCCTCTCTTTCTCCCTCTCTCTGTCTCAAATAAATAAATAAAATCAGAAAAAAATTTAAAAACTAAAAAATAAAAGTGGTACTTGCTGCATTGTATCCTCACTCTAGTTAATTCATACTTCCAGTATTCATACGACCAGTATTGATCTGCTTGCTGCATTGTCTAGCATCTTTGTTTTCCTGCACTTGCTGCACAAGTATGATGACCCGAGTTTGGGCCCCGAGGACTCACATAAAGTTGGATATAGAAGCAAGTATCTGTACAACTGTCCTCCCAGCCATGCTGTCATGAGATGATATGTGGAAACTAGAGAATCCCCCAAGCTCTCACAGGTCAGGCTTCCTGAAATCAACAGAGGTGAATAGCAAGAGAAACACTAGCAAGCAAGGTGGTAGGTGAGGACTGATCCTCAGGGTGGTCCTCTGACCTCCACTTGCACTCCCTGGCATATGTGTACCCACACACACAAACACACTTACACACAAAATGTTTTTTAAAATATTTTATTTCTTTATTTATTTGAGAGAGAGAGAGAGAGAGAGAGAGAGAGAGAGGAAGAGGCAGAGAGAAAGAGAGAATGGGCACGCCAAGGCCTCCAGCCACTGCAAATGAACTATAGACACATGTGCCACCCCCCACCCCTCCCCGTGCATCTTATGTGGGTCCTGGGGAATTGAACCAGAGTCCTTAGGCTTCACAGGCAAACACCTTAACCACTAAGCCATTTCCCCAACCCACAGAAAACATTTTTAAAAATTAGCTTAAAGTGAAATGTAACTCAGAAGCAAAAGCAAGTTTAATAAAATATAATGTGTCATTAAGGTTTAAATTTTAACTCTTGTGGCAAAACCTGAGATTTAATTATTCCCAGAAAATTGCCTCAAATGACTGGCTTATTTTTCCACTGGTTTAGGCCCTTTGGGTAATATCCCAACAGGAAGTTAGATAAACTGGTCTCAAGTCAGACAGAAATCTCTAGAGTACAAGGGTAGATAGGAAAACTTTAAAGTCATTTTTAAGGAGGAGAATGAATGTTTTGTTAAGAGGTTAAGGAAGAAAACCACCTAACAACGGTGCTCATCACCTCCTTCATATCTTGCCCTCACTGTGCCAAAAGAAATCTACTTCAATTTTTTTTTTTACCATATTGAACATTCATCTTAAAGTCAGTGACTCAGATTGCCTAGAAGATTAAGCCCAATTTCAGCTTCAACTCTTTTGCAACCCTTGTATTCACCAGCACATGGAACATACTGTCACTTGTGCACGTACATCATGGGGAGCATTCATTATATTCTTATCTCATTGTCTTTGACCACGATGTCCCTTCTCCCTGTAAAGCTCTCTTCTCTTCACCTTTATTCTATCCACGATTGCCATCTATACCTCCCTTCTAATAATGTCATCTTTAAGACTTAGCTTAGAAGTTCTCTTCCCCAGTATGATTTTTTGTAAATATTTTGTGCCTGGGAGGTACTTATTTTTTATTTAGATTTATTTATTTGAGAGAGGGAGAATGGGTGCACCAAGGCTTCCAGCTGCTACAAACGAACCCCAGACGCATGTGCCACCTTGTGGATCTGGCTTATGTGGGTCCTAGGAATTGGGTCCTTTGGCTTCGCAGGCAAGCACCTTAACTGCTAAGCCACCCCTCTCGCCCCACAGTATGTTTTTATCTTGAGTTCCATGAAGGGTTTTCAGCTCTTGACTTCCAGTGAATCACTGGTGGAAGTGCATTTCAAGGCACTTGATAAGGTCAAACCAATGGTTCTAATTCACTCAAAATGCATTTCCCAAATATTTATTGAATACCTCCTAAACATCAGGCCTTGATGCTAAGGATAAAAATAGATAAAATCTTTGTCTTTTAACTATATAAAGCTAATTATATTGATTTTCTATTACCACTGAAATGAAATACTACACATTTAGTGGCTTTCCAGATTAGAAATGCAGGTAGTGAGCTGGTTCCCCTACTGTGGGTCTCAGAAGGATGAAATCAAGGTATCAGCTGACCTGAACTTTCATTTTTTTTTAATTTTTAATTTTTAAATATTTGAGAGATAGAAAGAAAGAGGCAGATAGAGAGAATGGGTGTGTCAGGGCCTCTAGCCACTACAAACTAACTCTAAATGCATAAGCCACCTTGTGTATCTGTCTTGTATGGGTACTGAGGAGTCAAACCTGGGTTCTTAGGCTTCACAGGCAAGCACCTTAACCATACATCCATCTCTCCAGTCCCTGACCTGGGCTTTTGTATGAAGTTTCTGAGAAAAAAATGTGCTTTAATGTTTGCTAGTTAATAATTAGACCCATTGGTTTGTATAATAAATAGTCTAATAAAATAATTTCTTAAAAAAAGTTTACTGAATTGATGGAAAGTTCCTTTCCTGATGCTTGTTGGCTGTTAGCCTAGAGCCTCTTTTGGCTCCTTAATGCCTTTATGAACTGACATTCCCAGAAGAAAAAAAAAAGTTGTACCTGGGTTAAAGGTTGTACACAGCTGACTGACTAATTAGGGTTTCTGTGATTATAGAGAACTGTAATATTGTAGATCTGAAACCAAATTATCTTGAGGTAACTTTAAACCCCTTAAAAGCCATTCATTGCTCACTTCTGTGCTTAACCTAACATTTTTGTGACTATCAGCAAATTTATTTGAAATGTACTAACAGACTGCTAGGTTTGGCCAATCGAAAAACTAAAAATGTCATCAGACATCCCCTGAGACCTACAGCAGAGATTTCCTTGCTGGAATCTGATCTGCTCACCAGTATATATGAAAATAACCATCATGTATGATTTCCCTTTGGTATGTGACTATAGAAGTTTTAAAAAATATTTTATTTATTTGAAAGACACAGAGAGAGATTTGAAAGAGAGAGGGAGGGAGAGAGAAACAGAGAGAGAGAGAAAGAGATTGCCAGCTGTGGTGGCACACTCCTTTAATCCCAGCACTCAGGAGGCAGGGGTAGGAAGACTGCCATGAGTTCGTGGTCACCCTGACATTACATAGTGAATTCCTGGTCAGCCTGGGCTAGAGCAAGACCTTACCTTGGAAAACAAAACAAAAGAAAAAAGGGAGAGACAGATAGAGTTGGCATGCCAGAGACTCTAGCCATTGCAAATGAACTCCAGACACATGTGCCACCTTGTGCACCTGGCTTACGTGGGTGCTGTAGACTCGAACCTGGTTCCTTACGCTTCACAGGCACCTTAACCACTAAGCAATCTCTCCAGCTGACTATAGAAACTTTATGAACCTGTTATCACACTGGAACATGGTATGTGGGGAAACCTAAATCTGTGTTCTTAAACTGTTGTCACTCATATTTAGCTCCAGAATAAATTCTTTCTAATCCCTTTGAGGTGATAGTACATTTTTAACCAAAATTTTCACTATCACCTCCTTTCATATTGAATCTTACTTCCCTTCTGCCACATCCCTGTTCTTTAATGGGATGATGTGATTATGTTGGGCCCACATGGGTAATCCAGGATAACTCACTTTCTTGAAGTCTATGGCTTTAATCACATTTTCATGAGTCCCTTTTTCCATATAACATAATTCACAGGGTCTGCAGATTGGTCATTGACATTTTTTAGTAAGTCATTATTTTGTTTACCACACTGACTCCTATAATTATTTTTAGCATATCTCATGTATAATTAGGGAGAATATTACAACATGAGAATACATTTATTTTGCCTACACTATTGAGTTTGGCTTGAACAATAAAGACTAGAAGTTCTTTGAAGAAGTTACTATAAACAAGACCTTAATAGAAAGAAGGATTGACAATGGGTACAGAAAAGAGAAATATCTGGACTATGTTCAGAAACAAGTGAACTTTATAAACAAATGAACATAGCAGTACATGATATAGCAGCCACATGGATATCTGTTTTACCTGGCTGCAGAATGTTGGCTTAAGCAACTACTGTATTTATCATTATTCCAAGTATGAACTGTTTCATGAAGGCATTAGTCTGCTACTAACACACAAGACAATCTCTTATTTTGTACATTACTGAAATTCATTTATTTTGGTGAAATTCTCTTTTCTTCTGAAAAGTTTGCCCTATGGCCAAAGAATAATAAATTGATTTTATTTTCCATTTTAACATAGCAAAGTAATGATCTGAATAAAATTTAGTCAGTTCAGTAATACATAATTTTAAGAGCATACTAACTGTTGAGTAATATGCTAGATTAGAAGACACAAATATAATTACCTTATACCCTTTGCCTGTAGGAAAATTTCCAGCAAATAAATGAATACACTACAATGCTGTGCAGTGAGGGCAATACATGAAAAGAACAGGTAGAAAAAATAATTTACTAGGTACACCAATAAAGTATGAATTTTCTAGTTGACGTACAGCTGCGTAAGAGAACAGGATAGAAGGGAACTTGAGCCAAGAGGAGGGACAGAGGAAGTGATTGTACAGGGTTTTGCAGAAGCACAGGTGTAGCCGGGTAAAGTGTGCTGGGCAAGGGTTGAGAAGCAAAGGTTGGAAGACAACAGGATCAGTGCTTATCAGGCCTGTGTGCCTTATTTTGTTCAGATGCAGTGCTTGCAAAAGCTTCTTAACCTGGGAAAACACATGATTGGATCTGCAGTTTTGAAAGAAGGCTCTGGCTGCACAAGAGACAAGGTTAGAGGTTAGTTAGAAACTGCAGAACCTGTTTAGGTAAGACAGACAAACAAGGAGGCAGCCTGGACTCAAGCAGTGGGGATGACAACGTGGAGCTGAAGAAAGTTGCAAGCCGTGAGGATTAAAGGTATGGTGGTAGTAAGGAGAGGAAGAAGCAATAGGAGGAGTTGAAAGTTGCTTGGATATTTCTGACATGGAGGGACATATAGATACTTGACATTATCTAATTTAATGAATGAAAGCAAAGGAAGAAGTATAGTCAAACCTTAATCTCCTCTTGTTAAACAGCAACAAGGACAGAGACACAGCTCTACACCGTAGCCTGCAACAGCCAGAAGGATTCCCTTAACATTTTAGTGACGTCAGATCCTTAGCTGTGATGCAGAAAAGAGTTACAGATATGGATGTGTGTATGTGTATGTGCACACGCGCATACTTGTGTGTGTGTGTGGGATGGGTGCGTGGGTGTGTCACTGGTTGTCCTTGTCTAGACTGGATAGTTCTAGGTTCCTGGTGTCTTACTGAAAGAACTGGAAAACCTCACACAGCAAAGCAGCAGGAAGTTTTCTTTGAAGAGACAATGACAATGCAGGACAAGGAAGCAGCAGAAGACAGCCAAGTTACTCAAGAACATCCCATTACTGCTTGCGACTTCTTTTCCTCCTTCAGGTTGCTAGGAGTGGGGTGTGAGTGGTTTTGTTTCGATTGGCAGCCTTGGGTTATGTAGCCTTTGCGCACTGTAATGCCCTTTCCCATGATGCATCTAATTTTAATTTTAATCATATGCACAACCAATCATACTTAGGAATAGAATGGTAAATAGAGGATTTGCCCGAAAAGTTCCCTCCAAGGACACGGTTTAACCTGTGTATGCACCCAAAGTCAGTCCAGGTTGGATTAGCCTCTGGTTCTCGGTTATATTCCAGGATGTGTCTGAATTGAAACTAACCACAAAAGGTAAAGTTGCTAAGGAATTAGAATGAGTTACTAAGGCAGAGTGACTAGTTGCATTGTTTGAAGGGGGGGTGTATGTGTGGTGCTCAATGCAGGTAGGGGTCTCCAGTAGCTAAAAGCTTTATTTGGAAAGGGGTATATGTGTAAAGCCAAGCAGAGTCCTGATTAGCTTGTTTGCCTGACTCAGGGTGAAGGTGTGTGTGTGTGTGCGTGCGTGCATGTGCACACAACTGTGTGCCAGAGGACACCTGTCAATGTTCCTCAGACATGCTGTCTAAGTTTTGCAGAGACAGAATATTTCATTAGCCTGGAATTCACTAATTAGGCTAGACTGGATAGCCAGCAAGCCACTGGGATCCTCCCGTCTTCACTTCCTCAGTACTGTGAATTACAGGCACACTCTATTGCAACTGAACTCGGGTTCTCTTGCTTGTCATCTCCCCAGCCTAATTTAAGGACATTTTGATATAGCTTTTAAGCACATGGGTTAGGAGAAGGAAAGAGGCACTGGGGAAGAAAGGAAGACACACCTGAGAGGAAGAGTATGAACTTCTCTAAGAAAGACTTGCATTTATTTCATTGTCTTTACAATAGTCATACATAGGATTTTGGTGAGTTATGCTAATATCTTCAAGGGTCTGCTAAGGAACTTGGTTAGAGTCTGTTATCAGCTTCATCAGATTAAGAATTAAGTAACAGACTCATCTCTTGGGCAGTTCTGGGAGAATGTTTTCAGGAAAGATTGAGGAAGAGAGGAAGACCTTCCTCCAACACAACCCTTTGGTGGTGGACTATATATAAAATAGCTCCAGGAGAACCCAGGGCCTTTTACCTGGCTACTTGTGCTGCTTGTAGGTGCATGAATCTACCCTATTGCTGCTATCCTTTTCCAACATGCACCGAAGACCATGGCTCTCCAGGAACATCTGAGGCTTTCAGTGCCAGTCCCAACTGCTGAGGAATTCAGCCTCATAGACTGAGAAGCTAATGAGTTCTACAACTCTCCAGCCTGCAGAGTTGTTGGATGGCACAGCCAGTATGCTGTCAGCTAATCTAACAAATCCCCTTGATAATACATATTCATTCTTAGGTTCTGTTACTTTAGAGAACCTAAATAAATCACAAGGTGGATCCTGAGGTGAATCTGGCAGGATCTCAGTTCATAAGGTAAAATTCTAGATGACAAGGATGCAGGAAGGTAGGATATCTGCATCATAAATAAAATAGTCTTAAGATCCCCAGACATTTTTGGGATGAGGCTCTACTCAAGCACCTAGGCCTTCAGCCTGGTTGTTTGCTACTTTAACATGAAATATATAGACATGAGAACACTATTACCTCTATGTCAGCAACTTTCACAGAAAGTGTTAGTTGTACTGGAATTTTTGTTTAGCTAGTAAGATGCTTCAACCAGACTCAAGAATAAGGAGTTCTTTTCCCTTCCCGTGTCCATACTTTTCCCTGTCTTTCTATCCTGCTCACTTTAATGCCTTTGCTTAAATAGGTGCCATCCTTGGGACTCTAAGCCCAGTGTTAGCAAAAATCTTGTAGATCAGTCTAAAAGGAAACTCCTCCCTTGATAGCTGGTCATCCTCACCTGCCTTCAACAAGAATCTGGTTAAATCTGTTTAGCAAGAATGTCTCATCTTTAATGTCACCTTTTAGTAATTTCCCATCCAGTGACCAATCCCTTTGCTCATTGGTTCCAGCCCAGCTCGCTTTCTTGTGTTGAGACTTGAGCCTCTCCCTGTTGTAACAGACCTGAATAGTCTTTGCACCATTTCAACAAATGCCAGAAAACTAATGGTCAAAAATTAAGAACAAAAGTTATTGCCACACTCTTCTAAGTTTTAATTTGTGGTATATATCCTTTAAGTATGGCGAAGTTAGAGAACAGGTTAACCTATTGCATCGCTGGGCTTTGCTAGCAATTATGATGGACACAGTTCAGTTTCTTTGCTCCCAAATTACTTCAAACTCCCTCTCCACTCTTCTTCCCTGCCCCCCCCCCCCCCCGCCAGTCTTTCTATATAGCCTGGCTAGCCTCAAACTTACAGTCCTCCTGCCATAGCCTCCCTACTGCTGGTTTTCCTTAGTGGCAAAAAAAAAAAAAAAAAAAAAAAAAAAAGATTATCAGTGAGTTTGGCAGCTCATGGGATTCTCTTCCAAAATTATTTACAGTTATCATCATGGGGGCTAGAGAGTGCTTCGGCACTGACCCTGTAGAAAGTGAACTTTGAGTACAGAATCTAATGTTTTTTGTAACTAGTTAATGCTAGAATTAACCAGGGGTGGTGGCACATACCGTTAGTCCCAGCACTTGGGAGGCAGAGGTAGGACTATTGCTGTGACTTCGAGGTCAGCCTGGAACTATACAGTGAATTGTAGGACAGTCTGAGTTAGAGTGAGACCTTGCCTCAAAAAAAAAAAAAAAAAAGAGAGTGAGAGTGAGAGAGAGAAAAGAAAGAAAGAAAGAAAAAAAAAAGCGAACACCTGACTCATTGTGGGTTGTAGTCTGTCTTCTTGGTAGGTATAAAATATCGGAATTCGAACTGACGGTTAACTATGGGACCATTGGTGGGGCAGTATATGTTATCTTCAACAGGACCATATATTTAAAAGTGCTTTTAGTGACATTTTGACCTGGTGGCAATACCTAGAAACTATGAATAAATACGTGTCAGGCCCATCACACCCGGAGAATGAAGGTTAACGCAGCTCCCCCTCCCCCAGGAAGGAGAGAGGCACAGGCCACGCGCAGGGTCTTTAGGGA
Source organism: Dipus sagitta (assembly GCA_036346955.1). NCBI lineage: Eukaryota > Metazoa > Chordata > Mammalia > Rodentia > Dipodidae > Dipus > Dipus sagitta. Next base: position 27,500,879 of record CM070784.1, read on the forward strand.
CATGGAGGCTGAACTCTGCTGAAAAAGCAACACACCAACAGCAAGCACCCTCACGAGACCACAAAATAAAGGCCCCACCCAAAAAAGGACAAGCTACCCCTCCGGCACCCACGTAACTCCGGACGCACGTACACAGGTTCCTCTTCCTCCCGGCGCCAAGCTCCACTACGCATGCGCACAAGGGTGATTGACAGCGTACCCGACATCCCGGTAGTCGCTGGCTGTCTTGCGTCACTTCCGTGGGGCGGGGCGACACGGAGCGGGCGGGGCGACGCGGAGGGGGAGGAGCTCGAGTCACGCCTGGAGCGTCTGTTTGGTTTGGGAGTCAGCAGGGGCGGTTTGCACGTCAGTCCTGACGGGAGCAGGTCGCCGCCGCGGCGCGAGTGTCTACGGCCTGCATCCCGGTAGGTGACTGCGAGGAGGACGAGCGTGATGACGGACAGGCTGGTGGCTCCGGGTCGTGGACCGGCTGCGGGGATCTCCCTGTGTGCCTTTGCGTGGGCGTTTCCAGGGTGCGGCTAGGGGAGAGTCCCGGGGCGGAAAGACCTGCCGCGCCGTTCAGGGTGATGGCCCGGCGCCGGAAGCGGCCGCGGGCTCGGGGCTGGGAAGGTGGCCGCGTCGTGGGCAGCCCGTCCCCGTGGGCGTCGTGGTCCAGCCGCGCTCTGTTTGGGTTCCGCTCGCCCCGCCCCCGTCCCACCCCCAAGACTCAGGGCCAGGTTTTTCCGGCTGTCGCTGGCCTGGGCATCGCCAGTCTCCTTCCCTGGTGGCTCTTTTCACCGCGGGTTTCTCGGCTTTACGTCGCCCTTGACTTGTCAGCGCGCACCTTGTGTGTTCCTTGGATCCCACCCCCCTGACTGCTGGAGGCCTGGGCAGCTGGAGATGAGTGCGCTTTTTTAAAGGTTGAAGATGCCTTTTGAATCACCGGGTTGCGTTAACCCTGTGTCATTTCAGTGACTGTGCTGGGCCGGGCGGGACCTCTTTTCCACGCCCAGTACTTTAAAGAAAAGTGAACCCTTCCAAGGCACATCTTAAGAGAAGTGACTTAAGGGACTATCCTAGAGTACTTTTTAAAATACTGCTTTTTTTTTTTTTTTTTTTTTTTTTTTGGTCAGGGACAGGTATTTTCTGGATCCGCAGTCCTAATTGTTGAGCTCAAAAAATGGCAAAAGTAGACTTCAGGATATCAAAAAAAAAAAAAAAATACCATTACAATAATGAAATATTAAGAATGTTAAAGTCTGAGGACTTTTTAAAAGGACATTAAACTGAACTTATGCTTCCTGAAAGGCAGTTGTAGTATCAAGTTCTCTTGACATTTTGTGTATGCAAACTAGCTGTCCCTAAAATGTAAGGACATTTTGTTTCATAGTTTTCACCAATCTAACTTTGTACTGCTGATCATCTTTTTCTATTTCTGTATGACATCTAAGTTAAAATCTTGTGGGCAGTACTCGTTTATGTATCACTTGTTCCACACGCAAAGTTGCTACCAGAACAGCTTGTACCTTGGAGTTGTTTTTCCTCCCCTAGTGGAGGCTGGGATTTTGCTGAAACCTGCGGGTTACTTCACTTGCAGAACGTAGCTTTGTAAAGAGGGCAGTTAGAACTCTTGACTGTAGACATCTTTCCCGTCGTTTTTCAGTTCTGATCTTTTATGCATTCCTCCTGTATTTTATTCTGTTTGTTCATTGCGTTAAAAAAAAAACAACTTGCTGCTGGATTTTAAAGGAGGTCTTTCCTCTGGCACTTTCTTGTTTCCTTGGAGTGTTTATTTCTTACTTTCTTCTACTCATTATTGTTCTCTTCCAACCAGAGTTTTAATGAGACACCCAAGGAATACTAATGAACCTGTGGATATATTGAAATGTCAAGGAAAATATAGGACTCATTTGTATTTAAACATTTATCAAGAGTTAGGTGTTTTTATCAGGTTCTTTGATCTCTGAATACTCCCATTTTCCTTTGGTAAATCCATCTGGTCTTAAGGGTTCAGCTGGCACAGAGCACATAAATCTACAGTTGTGTACACTTTAGTGCCCATCGTAACTTCATTCTGTAATTCAAAAGAAGATTCAGTTTTCCTTTATATGAAATTGGCTATTGTTCAAGTTTTTTTTTTCTTATTCATAGGAAGAGATGGTATTCCTCCTGAACATCTTACTTTAAAGAAATCTTACTCTTGACACCTCTTACTCCTTATCCCATTTTTTTTTTTTTGTTTGTTTTGGTCTCGCGGTCATCTCTTTTGCTTTTGTTTTATAGCCTCTTTCTACTTCAAAATGTGGCTCACAGTAGCCCACTTCCCTATTTTAGTACTGTTACTTAATTCAGACCCTTGTTACCTTTTTGGCTGCGTTATTGCAATCATTAAGTGACATCCTTAGCTTTCATTCATTCCATCCACAATTGGGCGTGCACCTAGCGTTTCCCTTACTAAAATGCTTAGATTTTTTTTGGTTAAAATTCCATTCCATTTGCTAACAGTAAGGCAAAGTCTCTCCATCCTGTATTTATGCCTTTGCTGCATTTATACGAGTTCGAATCTTCCCTGCTCGCTCTTTTCTCAGTACCACTCACTTTTATATTATTCTCCCTATTGTTGCACTTTAGCTTTAGAAATGGCAGTTTTTCCTCTCAAAATACTTTCCCTTGCTTTTTTTTTTTTTTTTTTTGGTTTTTCGAGGTAGGGTCTCACTCTAGCCCAGGCTGACCTGGAATTCACTCTGTCTTCTCAAGGTAGCCTTGAACTCACAGCAATCCTCCTACCTCTGCCTCCCGAGTGAGTGCTGGGATTAAAGGCATGCGCCACCACGCCCGGCCTCCCTTGCATTTTTAGTGTTGTTATTTGGCTACAGTGAAACTTGCAGATCGTCTCTGTGTTAAGTCATTTTTCTTGGTAATTGTGGCTTCTGAGAAAGTGCATTAAAATCTCTCATTGTGTTTATGAAATTGTCTTCCTGTAATGGTTCTCAGTTTTTGCTTTATGTTCTATATTTCAATATCAACTTAATAGGTATGTATTCATAATTAGATTTCTACTGGTACTCTCTTTGTGTTTCCAGGTTCTTGATTCCTTATTCAAAAAATTTGAAAAGGTGCACATCAAAAGTAAACCATCAAGGAACTTTATTAAAGAGTAAAGCTTTATTAGAGAGTAAAGAGGATACACTGCCAAGAGGGCAAATAGCTTTCTCATATTTCGCCTTCAATGTGAGGAAAGGGGTATGTTTACTGCCCAAGCCAAGCAGTGTCCTTGGGCTGCTCAACTATTTTCTTATGCAAGATGATTGTATCTTACTGGAAAGAAGCAAGGCAGACTGTAACAGTAGTCTAAGTGTGTTTCTGCCCCAGTCTTAGATCATCACAGTGATTCTTTTTTCCCTTCAACTGTTGCCCTTGCTGTTCCTAATAGAGAATGCTCACTTTTGTCTCCAAAATGTTGCTTGCTTTTTCTTCTAACTAGAATGGTTTTTCTAGCTTCTCTTAATAATCTGCTCCTTACGTCATTCAGATCACCACTAAAATCAATTTGTTTGACAGTGCCATCCAAAATGTTGTTTTTTTTTTCCTTTGGTGTGTGTGTGTGTAGTGTGTGCATGTACAGATGTGTGTGCCTCGTGCTCGTGTGTGGAAGCTAGGGGAGAATGTTGGATATCCTCTTATCACTCATCCTAATGTTTCCCTGAGAGGGAGTCTCTCACCGAACCAGAGCTACTGTTTTCAAACTATCAAGCCCTAGTGATTCTCCTGTCTCTACCACTACACGAGACTGGGGTTACAAACATGTGTAGCCATGACCAGTTGTTTATGTGGGTGGTAGGGAATTAAATTCAGAGCACATTGGGCCCTCAGAAAGTGCTGCAAGTGTTCTTCCCTCCTGAGCCATTTCCCCACCCAATAGTATTCTTTATGTAGTCCTTCTCCACAGACAGCTTCAATTCATAGCACTTCTTATTCTGACAAGACACACTATTTTAGTTACTTGCTAATAAATTGTCTTGTCTTACAAGACAAACTGAGGTTTGAGAAGTAAATGGATCATTTTTAGGTTTCCTGTTTAATCCTATGTAAATTTTTCTTAAGAGCCTTTTTTTTTTTACTTTATATTGTTCAGAATATCATTATCCTCAAACTTTTATTTTCAACTGTTGTCATTAAGCTATAGGTATGTTTCAAAGCTAGTATGTAGCTAGATTATTCATTTCTGAAATTTTACTATCCCTTTTTACTTTTTATTTATTTTACTTTTTCTTCTTTTGCATCTGTATTTTTATTCCTTCTGTTGTGTCTTTGAACATTTAATCTTACTTATTTTCTATTTTAAAGTCTTGGTTACACATTTTCCTGTTGCCTGTATTTGCTGATCCTCTTTCTAGGTGATGGTTCATTTCTTAGCATGTTTTGTAATCTTTCCTAGTTAATATTCAGTGGTGGTTGTCTAGTGTGTGAGTCCATTGCCCAGTATTTTGGCAGTGTCTTTATGTGGTGGTTCTACTTGTCTAGGCTGGGATTCTATGGTTAGCCAGCTCTGACCAGTTTTTATTTGCATAGGATCTCACCACGGTGTAAGAAATATGACTGCAGAGCCGGGCCTGTGGTTAAACCTGTAGATTACTCCTCACTGGTTTTGAGCAAGTCTGTTAATCCACAAATAATTTAAATATCATTCATGTATATATATATGTGTGTGTGCGTGTGTGTGTGTATATATATGCATACATACATACGTACACCTTATCAAGTATTGCTGTGTAGTGGAAGTTGCAGGTTGTTATGTTACTGCGCTTATCACATTCATTTCAAGTTCCTAGAAGCTCAGAGCAGTGAGCTAGGAAGGCTTGCATCTTTATGTCCTTCCCCATCACAGTTAAGTGTTTTAAAATAATATGTGCACATGCAGTATACAAAGGAGGATTTTATTTATTTTTTATGTATGTGAGTGTGTACAAGTGTGTGCTCAGGCACTCATACACACACGTGTATAGGCCAAAAGACAATCTTGGGTATCATCTTCAGGAAAACCACCAATCTTCAAGACAGGGCCTCTCATTGGCCTAAAGCTTACCTATTAGGCCAGACTGGCTGGCCAATGGGCTCCAGGGATCATCCTTTCTCTGTCTGTCCAATGTTGGATATAGGTTTATGACCCCACATCTGGATTTTTTTTTCTTTTTCTCATTTTTAAGTGGTTTGCATATGTATATGCATTGGTATGTGAATGGGTGCACATGTGTGTATATGCATGTGGAAGCCAGAGGTTGACGTCGGGTGCCCTCCTCAGTATATATTGTATTTGTTGAGACAGGAGCCTTCACTGAACCTAGACCTCACCAGCTAAACCATCTAGCCAGTGAGGTGGTACATTTTTTTTTATTAGAGAGAGAAATAAAAAATTAGGCAGGTAGGGAGAGAATGGCCATGCCAGGTCTTCCATTCACTGCAAATGAACTCCAGATGCATGCACCCCCTCGTGCATCTGGCTTATGTGGGTCCTGGGGAATCAAACCTGGGGCCTTTGGCTTTGCAGGCAAGTGCCTTAACCGCTAAGCCATCTTTCCAACGCCCCCCCCCCTTTTTTAAAGGATTGGAATTCAGGTCCTTATGTTTGCAAGACAAATACTTGCGACTGTGCTATCTTCCCAGCCCTAAGAAAGGATTTTAGTTTAGTTTTCCTTTTCTTCATATAATCCATGTGCTGCCACGAAACATTACTTGGAATTCCTGAATGTAATCTGTGTGCTTGCTTTCTTACATGTGCTTTTTCGTTGCTGTTTTCTTAAACATAATGTGTAATTTTCTCCTTCCTTTCTCATATTTATAAACAAATTTCTTTTTATTTTATTTTATTCATGTATATCTTGCAAGTCTGAAACTCATGACTCATGATCCTCCTGCCCCAGTGCCAAGTGTTGAGATTACAGTTTTTTACCATTATACCAAGAGCTTTTATGGTTCTTTAAATTTTTTTTTATTAAGTTGAGAGAGAGAGAGAGAGAGTGAGAGAGAGAGAGAGAGAGAGAGAATATGAATAGAGGCAGATAGTATGGGCATCCCAGGGCCTCCAGCCACTGCAGACATACTCCAGATGCTTTCACCACCTTGTACATCTGGCTTATGTGGGTCCTGGAGAATTGAACCTGGGTCCTTTGGCTTTACATGCAAATGCCTTAACATCTAAGCCATCTCTCTGGCCCAGCTTTTATGGTTTTAATTGAGCATTTCATCTTTTCCTAGAAAATTAGCCATATCTTTTAAAAACAATTTTAATGATTGCCCTAGAGTTTAGAATGTACATTTACAACTAACCTAAATGTAGTTTAAGTTAGCATTGCTACTTCACAAGTACCTCATGGTAACAAAGGAACTAAAGTTCCTTCCTCCTCCTTTATATCATCATTTATTTCATAAATTTATAAGCATACTTAAGCCCTTAATCCCACAAATATGGCCAAATAAATCTCTCTTTTTTTGGTACATATCAGTTGTGTAAAATGATGGAAGACATTGTTTCATTTTCATACATGTTGTGACATATTTCAGTGCTGCCTCCCTTATTGCCCCCTCTTACCCTCACCTCCTCCTTGTCCTGATCTTCCTTTCTCTTGATAACTCCTTTTATTTTCATGTCTGTCTTCCTGCCCCCAAGATTCCACATGAGAGAAACCTTGTGATACTTGCTCTGTAAAACTGACTTATTTTGTTTTAAACACAGTGAGCACTGTTACCAGCTATTTTCCTGAAAATTGCATTAACCTTATTTTCTTTATGGCTCAATTATACTCATTTATATTATATTGTGTATATATTTATTATGTTCTGAGAAGCCAGGCTGATTCCATAACTTCCTGTTGTGAATAGTACCACAGTAAACAGGCATGGTGCTCATCTGTACTTTGTCTATATTTTGATTCCTTTAGGTATATATCCAGTAGTGGTATACCTGGACATATAGTAGTTCTGATTTTAGTTTATTATTATTTTTTTACAAGGAGAGACGGGGAGGGAAATGAGCATGTCAGGGCCTCCCACTACTGTAGACAAATGCAGGCACCACTCTATGCATCTGGATTTACATGGATGCTGGGGATCCAAACCCTGGCAGTCAGACCTTATAAACAAGTGTTTTTAATCCACTGAGCTATCTCTGCAGCCCTGCTTTTAGTTTTTAAAGGAACTTACATCGTGGCTGTTTTAACTCCCATGGAGGCTATACTAATTTATATTTTCATCAAAATTGTACAAGGATTCTGTTTTCCCTGAGCCCTTGCCAGGATGATGTTTTATTTTCTTGGTGACAGCCATTCACAGTTTTCCTAGTGCCCATTGTTAGAAGAATTTTCTCTCAACATGTATTTCTGGCCCATTTGTCAAGAATCAGATGGTTATAGATATGTAAGTTAATTTTTTTGCTCCTTTATTCTATTCTAGTAGATTTTATGCCAGTACCATTTATTTTTGTTACTATAGCAAGATGTGGTGCATTTTGAAATCAGATGTTGTTATGCCTCTAGCATTACTCCTTTTGCTCAGGATTGCTCTGGATTTTGTACATATTTAGGATTTGTTTCAGTTTTTTTAGTGTGTATCATTGGTATTTTTTTTCTTTTTATTTATTTATTTGAGGGAGAGAGAGAGAGAAAAAAGAGGCAGATAGAGAGAATGGACATGCTAGGGCCTCCAGCCGCTGAAACCAAATTCCAGACATTTGCACCTCCTTGTGCATCTGGCTTATGTGGGTCATGGGGAATCGAACCTGGGTCCTTTGGCTTTGTAGGCAAGCGCCTTAACTGTGAAGCCATCTCTCCAGCTCATCATTGGTGTTTTGATGAATTGAATCTATAGTGCCTTGAATCTATTGTTTTTGGTAGTATAGCAATTTTAAATGGTATTGTGCTGATTTATGACCAGGTGAGGTCCTGATAATGTGTAGTGTCCTCTTTAATTTCTTTTTTTGGGGGGGGGATTATTTTTTATTTTTCATTTGTGGAAATCTTTTCTCTCACTTGTGTTGTTTGGCATACTGCTAGGTGTTTTATTTGGGGTTTGTTGTGAATAAAATTCATTTTGTGTTTTTTTTTTTTTCTTCCCAGGTTCATTATTGGTGTGAAGAAAAGCTGTTGTTGAGCTAGGCCTGGTAGTACAGGCCTGTGATACAGCTATTTGGAAGGCTAAGAGACGAGGATTGCCAGGTCAAGGCCAAATTGGCTACAGGACGAATTCAAGGCTAGCCTGTCCAACTTATTTTAAGTCCTTAATCAATTTATTTATTTGTTTATGAGAGAGGCAGAGAGAGAGAGAGAGAGAGAGAGAGAGAATGGGCACACCAAGGTCTGTAGCCACTGCAATGAATGAACTTCAGGTGCATCTGCCGTCTTGTGCATTTGGCTTTATGTTGGTACTGGGGAATCAAACCAGGGTTCTTGAACTTTGCAGGCAAGTGCCTTAGCTGCTGAGTCATCTCTCCAGCCCAAGTACTCACTTTTTAAAATCAGATTTTCTTTCATTCTTGTCTGACATTTCATCTACTATAATGTCTTTGGATTTAGCTAATGAACATTGTACTTTTGGAGCAGACGTATTGCCTTGCTTTTTCATATTTGTATGTTCCTTCCTTGAAATTTGTGCATCTTTGAGGTGCAGCCTTCTCAACAATGTGCTCTGGGACACCAGTCTGTTGGTTAGTGTTAAGTTTATTACTTTTTGTGGTCTAGTTTCTATATGACTGCTTTGGCTATGAGTCATGAAATTTGAAGCAGCACTTAGTGTATCAAGGTCTGAGCTGTGCATCCTCTGGGGCTCTCACAGGAGTGAGGTCCTAAGGCTTAGTCAAGGAGCTGAGATGGGAGCTACAAAATGCTCTGCACTTTCCAGTGCTTTGGGCTATTGCTGTCTTCTTGTCATTTGTGAACTCAGATTCCCAGGAAGAAACTACATCTGTGTCAAAGTTTCTTCAAGACTGACTGACTTATTAGAATTTCATTATTTTGGAGAGTTATGTTGGAGATCCGGGGTCAAATTACCTTGGTCAATATGCTTGGGACATATGCTGCTATTCTTGGCCAAAATAGCTGTTTTTATCAGCATTTTCTGATGATGTGAAGTACTTTTCATAATTTTATTGTTTGTAACGATTTTTCTGTGACTCTTCTACTTACTTTCCAGTTTATTCATTTTAAATGAGAGTAGTCTTTCTTGTGTATGTGACTTGTAGTTTCGCACCTCTTGCATGTTACCTGTTGCATGCCTTTCCTTCTTTAATGAGCAGTTATTACTAGATAGGAAAATTCTTCACATTGCTAATCCCTGCTTTCAGCTAAGGAACTTCCTTACAAACTTATTTGTGGCCTCAGTATCTAGTGCCAAGTCTGGTATAGATTAAGCATTATGAAAATGGTTTGCAGTAAGCAAGGTAAAGAACTAGCTCTTGTCTCCAGAGTACTTAAAGTCTGATGTTTATTGACTGACCTAGTCAAGAATGTAAAACTAATAAAGAATAATTAGTTTAATTATGAAAACCTATTATGAAACTTTCCTAAACTATTGTTTTTTCTTAATCCTACTACTCAAATTCTGTTCTCATGGACTTCCATACTAGAATGGTTAATTATTTTCTATTTGCTTAAAAATTAAATCTGTGTTGGAAATATATAATTCTATCTTTTTGAAAGAATGTATTGACTGTGTCTCAGATAGTCCTGTATATTATCCTCAATTTTGACTTTTAATTTGAATTCTAATCTTTTCTTTTTACCATTTCAGGTAAGACCATGAATTATGGAATTTCTTAAGTGAAGCATTCTGGAATTAAATGAGAGAATGCCATGTAGAAAAATAAATGATTTTTTAAAGTTATGTCTGTTAATTTGACTCTAGATATATATATTTACCTCCTTAGTAATGCAAGAAGTCTTTGTGGGACACAAAGAAGCAAACAGCTGCATTTTGTGTGTTTACCTAAACATCAGTGGAGGATAAGCCAGGTCGGTGTTCAAAGAGATTTTCATGCAAGCAAGATAAGATGTAAATGGAGTAAAAGGGAAGCACATTCTAGCAGTAGGCACTGGCGCTCTCTGAGCAAGTATGGCTTACATATTGGAATTTTGAGACTTAGTACTTCTGCTCCCAAGGGACTTACAAAAGTAAGCATTCATATGTCCCGTATTAAAAGTACTTTGAGTTCTGTATCAAAGGCTATTTTTGGCAATCAAAATGAAAGGATTACACGTTTAACTCAATTTAGGCCAAGTTTTCAAATATTTAAAAAAGTATCAGATAGTGGCTGGTTAAAACAAAAAGATGTTAAACAAGCCATCAGATCTCTAAAAAAATATAGTGACAAAGCAGCAGAAAAGAGTTCTCTTGCAGAAGAAAAAAATTACATCATAGATAAAGAAGAAGATTTTGGTAAACAAAGCCTGTTTCGTTATGCATCTGGTATAACCTCAAAATTTGGAGATTCATTTTACTTTTTATCAAATCACATTAATTCATACTTCAACCGAAAGGAAAAAATGTCTCAAGAAAAGGAAGATAAACAGCTCCAGTACAAACCAGAACCTGAAAGTGAAAAGCCTGAAGAAGGGAAAGCCGTTTCTCCTAGCCCTGGCTCCTTGACCAGTACGCCGGGCTCAGAATTGTCCATGGATGCTGGGAACAAGCCTTCAAGTCCAAGTGGGATGCCAGAAGTCCTTCCTGTGTCTACAAAGCAAAGTATTGCTAACTTTCTTTCTCGTCCCACTGAAGGGGTACAGGCTTTTGTAGGTGGTTATATTGGTGGACTTGTCCCCAAATTAAAGTATGATTCAAAGAGTCAGCCAGAAGTACAGGAAGAACCCACTAAACCTGAACAGGCTGTTAGCAAAGACAAAAGTGCAGAGGAGAAGAAGCATGTATCTCTTCAGCGAGAAAAGGCAAGTTGTTCCTCAGTGTGATTTTAAGTTGCATTGATTTTGGTCAAATGTAAAAACTCTTATTTCCTAAGGGGACTTAAGAAACAACCATTTAGAGTAGTTTCTTATTGTAATTAGATATATTTAATATGTCTTTGTAGATTATTGCAAGAGTGAGTATTGACAATAGAACTCGAGCATTAGTCAAGGCACTAAGAAGAACAGCTGACCCAAAGCTTTGCATTACTCGAGTTGAAGAACTGACTTTTCATCTTCTAGAATTTCCTGAAGGAAAGGGAGTGGCTGTCAAGGTAATTTCTTTTAATGTTGTTTCACCTTGAAATAAAAATGCTAATAAACCTTTTTAAGCTTTTATTTGATTTTTTTGTATTTTATCATATTTAGTGTATTCAGGAATTTCTTCATTTTATTCTGTGATACACATGGTAATGAACCCCTTTCATTCTGTGGTTTAAATTAGGCTATTGGTGTGAATATTTTAGATTAACATTTATAAGATAGAACATAAATATCCATATGTTAGTTTCATTGCCTAATAGTCCAATTTTTCTTAAGCACATGACAAATATTTTACTATGAAGTTACTTGGGAGGCTGAAGCAGGAGGCTCACAAACCAGACTGACTACATAACAAGAGCCTGTCTCCAGAAAAACATAATTAATGTACAAAACAATTGCTGATTATTATTCCATGGTCTTCTCATGTTTGAGATCCTAAAATTTTCACTAACTTAATAATTGAATTGATAATCATTAAGTAAACCACCTAGTTTTGCTTGTTATTGAAAATAGTGAACAAAGAAATGTTAGATCCTATAAATAGACTGCTTTAAAAGAATACCATAAAATACAGCTTATGTAGTTGTCTTTCTATACCTGTACTAAGTTGACTTTTAATAGTGACTTAGAAATATATAATAATAGAGGTTAAAATTTCACTAGAACTAGTGCTTATTTTTAGTCAGCCATTCAGAAAACTGTTAGCTGAGTTCGTGCTTTTTGATAGTTACCTTGCTGAAAAAGCATTTAGTTCTTCAAATAATGCATCCTTCAATAAATTTATATTGTATAACATATATATTGTGATATATAGCTATACTATCTCATGATCCTAAAGTTTGACTTTATCTTTCATATTTGTGTAATATCTGACCTAAAAGATAAATTTTCCAAATGTATTTTTCTATATATTTCACATCTTAGTGATAAACAGAAAATAGAGATACAAAATAAAATCACTGTTCAGTCCATCCAGCTGCTATAACAAACTGTATTAGGCTGGGTAAGGTACACATAACAGAAATTTATTTCTCCCGGTCTGTATACTAAGATGCCCATGATAAGGTGCTTATAAATTATGTGTCTGGAGAAGGTTTATCCCTCAAGTACTGTTACTTGTGGCAAATTCACGTTGGAGACGGGACAAGAAAACTATTCCTTTCAAATACAGGAGGTAGAGTCTTCATGACTTACACATTTCCCAAAAATCACTGGGTACGAAGTCCCATCATAAGAATTTTATGAGGGACACTAACATTCAGAACACAGCATATGCTTTAAAACTATCTCATGCAAACATGTTATTCAAGAGCAAAACACATGCCTTTGCAAGTATACGGAGTTTATGGCCAGAATACATCCATATAACCAGTGCCCAGAGGAAGAAAGGGAACATTACCAATGCCACAGAAGTATTCTTTATTCCTGTTCACTAACAGTCTCCTGAAGAGGTAACCACAGATTAGTTTTGCTTCATTGTATGGTTGCCTTCTTTGCATCAGCGCAGTCATAGAAATCATTGGCAACATGGTAAGTAATTATAAATTGTTTTTATTCGTTGACTTTATAATTCATGATGTATCTTTTTTGTATTATTAATGAATTTTTGTATAATTACTGTCTTTGAGGCAGTCTCACTATGTAGTTCAGGCAGGCATTAATCTCACTGTGTAGCCCATGCTGGAATAATGTTATCTGTTCTCCTACCTCTGCCTCCCAATTGGTAGGGTTACTGGCATGACCAGCATATCTGGAGGATTGACCTTTTGTATTTATCAGGGAAATTTCTTTGTATGTTATGGCAATAAGTTTCTAGGGACCTGTGTCTATTTGTGTGTTTCTTACTTGCTGATATATTCTTCTACTCTGTGACTTACCTTTCATCCCATTTTCTGTTAGGGGAACATGATAACCACTATACTATGAAAACAACCTTCCATTTTCTGTAAACTGATTTATTAATTTTAATTTATTTCAGTGTGTATGGATTTTTCTTTGTTGGCTGTGTAAGAAATTTTTTGCTACCCTAAAGTGGTATTCCATTTTCTTCTAAAATCTTGTTTTTACCTTTCACACATGTTTTTCATTAGAATAGATTTGATTGTATTGTGTGATTGGTTGTATTATGTGTATTTAAAAGACACATCCAATTGACCCCAGAATTATTTTTTGAAAAAATTTTGTGATACGATAATTCTATTTGAGGCTGAATATATGAGTCTGATTTGCACATAGGATTTTGTTCCATTGGTATGTTTATCTGCTTTGCTGAAGTACTGCACTACCTCCATCATTGTAGTGTGATAACAAAAGTAACAAAATACATGTTTTCTTTTCATTACAGGAAAGAATTATTCCATGTTTATTAAGACTGAGACAAGTTAAGAATGAAACTCTTCAGGCAGCAGTTAGAGAAATTTTGGCCTTAATTGGTTATATGGATCCAGTGAAAGGGAGAGGAATCCGAATTCTCACAATTGATGGTGGAGGAACAAGGTGAGGCTAGAAAAATTCACAACTGAGTCAACTGATTGAATACCTCACATGTCACTAGAACTGACTTAGCTCTTGGGGACACTTAAGTAACAAAACAGACAAAATCCATGTATGTCTTCATGATGTTTGCATAAGAGGAAAAAAAGCAATAGATGAAAAACCAAAGCTGTGTTGTTGGGTACTAGGGAAGAAGGAAAGTAAAGCAAAGGCAGGGTTACAAGGTAATAGTGCTGTTTTCAACATTGTAATGACTGATTTTTAAAAAGAATAGTAACAAAGAAATCTGAAGGATTAGTAAAGGGCATTAAAGTGCCTATTTAAATTGTGAGAGAAGTAGAGTGAAGTCATTTGTGACCAGTAAATATTTGCTCTAATTTTTATTTATTTATTTTATGAAAGAGAGAGAACTGATGTATCAGGGCCTCTAACCACTGCAAATGAACTCCAGACACATGTGCTACCATGTACATCTGGCTTATGTGGGTTCTGGGGAATTGAACCTGGGTCCTTAGGCTTTGCAGGCAAGCACCTTAACCACTAAGTCATCTCTCCAGCCCAATATTTGCTCTTATGTTAGAATAAGCATTTGTTAGTCATGGTGGAGGAAGTTTAGGAAAACCTAGGAATGTGCTAGCATGAAGATCGGGTTGGATCAGCAGTCCTCTACTGGAGGTGATTTTGTCCTATAGAGGACATTGTCAATGTCTGGAGACACTTTGGTTGTCACACTGAAGTACTGTCACTGACATCTGCTTTGAAGAGGACAGTTACTACTACACATCCTGCACTACACAGGGCAGTTCTCCAAAACAAAGTGTTAGCCAGCCCAGTCTGTACTGCTGCTGTTGAGTAACTTGAGTTTAGGGACATTGAAGAGAATAACCAGAAAGGGAGGTTGGTGTTGAAAACAGTAAGATATGAGGAATTGTAAAAGAACGCACAGGCTTGCCTTCAACTCATGAGTTGCATCCTGCCTCCCAGCCCAAGAGTCTTTCTCTTTTATTGTGTGTGTAAGAACATGGTTGCATAGTGTTAAGCATGTAGTAGAAAACTGGCAAGTGTGTGTGTGTATACACATACACACATACATACATTTTTTTGTTTTGTTTTGTTTTTTGAGGTAGGGTCTCATTTTGGTCCAGGCTGACCTGGAATTCATTATGGAGTCTCAGGGTGGCCTCAAACTCATGGCAATCCTCCTACCTCTGCCTCCCTAGTGCTGGGATTAAAGGCATGTGCCACCACGCCTGGCAATATATATATATATATATATATATATATATATATATATATATATGTATGTATATGTGTGTGTGTGTATTTTTTTGTTTATTTTTATTTATCTGAGAGCAACAGACAGAGAGAAAGAGGTAGAGAGAGAGAGTGGGTGCACCAGGGCCTCCAGCCACTGCAAACTGATTCCAGACGTGTGCGCTTCTTGTGCATCTGGCTAACGTGGGTACTGGGGAATTGAGCCTTGAACCAGGGCCCTTAGGCTTTACAGGCAAGTGCTTAACTGCTAAGCCATCCCTCCAGCCTCAAGTTTATATATTCTAAAATTCTAAATTAATTTATAAATGTTACATTTTTCCCTTTTTAAAAAAATACTGGATTTTTAAATAATCCGCCATGTGCACACACAATTTTACTGGTAGTTAGGAAAACTTGGAAAGAAAAAAGGAAAGAATATAACTCAAAACTTTAATGTTAACAATATTTTGATTTATTTTCTTCAAATGTTTTTCTGTGTGAATGTATACATGGCACACTTAATTGCTATGTAAAATGGATATCACATTGTTGAATGTATTTTATCCAACATCTTCATTTCTTCATGTCTTACCTGTAATTAATAATGTATCTCTTATAAGTCATCTCCTTACCTTTCTTCAAATACACACTATTTGCCATCATTAAAAAAAAAAAATTCAAGGGCTGGAGCGATGGCTTAGCAATTCAGGTGCTTACCTGTGAAGCCTACGGACCCAAGTTATGTTCACCAGTACCTACGTAAGCCAGATGCACAAGGTGGCACATGTGTCTAGAGTTTATTTGCAATGGCTGGAGGCCCTGGTGTGCCCATTCTTTCTCTTTCTCTCAAGTAAATAAAATATTTTTTAAATCAACATTTTTGGTTTTCTATTATAACTTTTAAATATTTTCCAGTGGCTTTCTGTTGGTAAGCATCAAAGCACAATTTGAAACCCTACTTTTATTTTGTGGTGCCTGATTGCCATTGTGTTCTAGAATTGACCTGCCAGACACCATGTATTGGGAACAGAATTTTGTACTGTTAAGAATAGCTAGACTGTACCTCCTGTGCTGTTTCGTCACTTCCTGCTCCCTCCTGAAGTTGTTTACTGCCTGTGACAAAGATCTAGAGATGAACAAAGTGGGCAGTGTTAACTCTTCATGTAGAAAATTGTCCTACATTTATTATCTGACTTGTGAGATATACAAAATACAAATAATAGACATACCAGTGGTTACCTATAGGAATAAAAGAAGAAAAGAGTATATGGCAACTCAAGTGTTTTCCAGAGTTGAAATTAGCACAGCAATAAAGAGCTATTGATATGAGTATCTGAATGTGCTTCCATTGCACAGCTTTTATATCACTTTTAGATACTGGATTTTGAAGTGATATTGAAACTTTTGTCAGATAGTTTTTACCAGTGCTAATTAATATTATTTTCATGTTAGCATACAGACTTTAAAAGCAATTTATAGAATCATTTTATTAAATCAACTGAATTTTTCTTGAACCAAGAATTCTCATTTTGTATCTCTTTTTCTACAGGGGTTTGGTTGCTCTTCAGACACTTAGGAAGTTGGTTGAACTTACTCAGAAGCCGATTCATCAGCTCTTTGATTACATTTGTGGTGTAAGCACAGGTAATTGTTATGTAGAAGTGGTGTGTTCTGGCAGCACATTATAGAAAAGAACTTTATACACAGGTTTAACATGTTCATTCTCTGAAAAGATTTGTATTAGTATCATGTTCTTCTTGTTTGTTTGGTTTTGGTTTTGGTTTTTCGACGTAGGGTCTCTCTCTAGCCCAGGCTGACCTGGAATTCACTGTATAATCTCAGGGTGACCTCAAACTCATGGCTATCCTCCTACCTCTGCCTCCTGAATGCTGGGATTAAAAGTATGTGCCACCACACTTGGCTAGTTTTGTGTTTTGATAATAAATGTCATTTGGTTAGTTTAATACAGTTTAAGAATGTTTATTATAAATGAGTTCCCATTCAAAAGTCATTTTTAATGTGCTTTTGCATTATGTTTTCAACAAGCCACATTGACAAGAATTAGTAATTGCTGCTGCTTGGCATATTCATAATAAGGAAAGTGATAAAATGAAGGTACTCATGGTACTTCAACTAATAGAAAATGAAAGATGGTTATGGTTTTACTTTTTATCAGGGATATCTCTCAGTAACTTGCTTCTGGTATAGTTTTTATGTGTTTGCATGAAGCCAGAATTTAAGGTGATAAAGTGTCTGTTTTTAATAAGCTACTTTTAAATATTGTAGTTGAAATGGATATAAAATTTTAGTTTCATATTCCAAAATCACTACACACATAACCAGAGTGTTCTTTGCATTATTAGTGCTGAGTATCCCTATACCCAAAGGGCATGTCAGTTGATATTCAATTGCTAAGTCAGAATAATGGGAGCCATTGCAGTCTGATTCAGAAACACTAATGTGAGGAATCAGTGGATCCCAAGGTGCTGGCAGGTATAGACAATATTGGAATAAAGGAAGAAAACCAGATTTCCTTACAGAGCTCTTTTATTATGTCAAGAATTTTTTTCTTTACAGATATCTTTTAATACACTAAAAATACATTGTAACTATTAAAATAGGAAAATAATGTGTGTATCCCAAATTTATTTGACTCTGGGAACCTTTTAAAGAGCAGTTTATCATGACTAATGCTTTTTAATTAAAGCCATGTTTTAAATAAACCATTTCTGTTAAATTTTGGAATGATCTTAGAAATTCAGACATCTACACATATCTGCAGACTAACTTCTTGCTCTGGCTGTACTTGTTAGAAGTCTACTATAGTAATGAGAATCTCCAATCAGCTAGTCATTCATGAAGAAAATGATCAGGTTACATAATTTGTACATTTCTATACTTATTACAACATAGTTTTCCATTGCACATTCTTAGTATATAAGCACTTTATCATTTTATCTTTCTTTCTGGGTTTTTTTTTGGGGGGGGTGGTTTCAAGGTAGGGTCTTAATGTAGTCCAGGCTGACCTGACCTGGAGTTCGAGGGTGGCCTCAAACTCATGGTGATCCACCAACCTCTGCCTCCCAAGTGCTCGGATTAAAGGCATGCGCTGCCATGCCCAGCTCTCATTTTATCTTTCTTTTTCCATTTTGTATATGTATTGTGTATATATGTTGTTTAAACCTGTGATTTTTATGTACCTATTTTAAGGGTAATACCTTTACTAGTTTAGTAAAATTAAGTTAGTGTTTGAACATCTGCCCATATTTATAGTAGTTCTTTTTAAAAATAAATAAATAGGACTGGAGAGATGGCTTAGCAGTTAAGGCACTTGCCTGCAAGGCCTAAGGACCCATGTTTGACTCTCCGGATCTCACTTAAGACAGATGCAGAGCAAGCTCAAGGTTGCACATGCCCACTAGGTGGCCAAGTATTTGGAGTTCAGTTGCAGTGGTTGAGTCCCTGGCGCACCAATTCTCTCTCTCCCTCCCTCCCTCTCTCTCAAATAGAAAAAAAGTAATTTAAAATGAATTAACATAATTTTTAACGAACTGTTGTGATTATTAGAAATTTTCTACAAGTAAAATAGAATTGTATAGTTTGTGGCATAGCAACATAAGTTGTCTGATCTTTTACTGGAATAATAGCAATTATGATAAAGAAGGTAATAGTTTTAGACTACATTATGATAGGATTTCATTGTATTATTGCCATCCCTGTTAAGTGGTGATAATAAAGAGGGTCGTCCTTGCTCCACCTTTTCTCTTTAGTTCAGTTAGGCCAGTTAGGGCCACTAGATGGCAGTGTGAACCACAAGTTGCAGTTAGCACTTGAAATCCACTATTTTAAAAGGAGATCTAGAGTATCTGATTTCTTTAATTACATTGGTTTTAGGACCAACCTGAAGGAGTAATTGCTAAATGAATTGGTGAGTTGGCAAACATACTATGTTATATCAAACTAAGTAATTGTTAATGTTAGGTTTGTATTTACCGTGATCTCATATATTATTTCAGTATTAAACAATGTATTTTTCATATATTTTAAAATCAGATCATTATCATCTTGGAATAACATTTACTTAATCCTCTTGGGATCTGATAAAACCTTTTATGTGTTATTTCAGTACAGTGGACTTAGGAATTTTAGTTTATCCCCATTTCACAGATGAAAAGTTGGTCCCTGCTAAGTTTTTGTTCCAGATGGCGCAGGTAGAAGGTGTCAAAGCCAGATGTGGACAGTGTGTAGCTGTAAGTATAACAACACCACTGCTAATAAACTGAGAATTCTTTCTTTCAGGTGCCATCTTAGCTTTCATGCTAGGATTCTTTCATATGTCGTTGGATGAATGTGAGGAACTTTATCGAAAATTAGGATCAGATGTATTTTCACAAAATGTTATTGTTGGGACAGTCAAGATGAGTTGGAGCCATGCATTTTATGACAGTCAAATGTGGGAAAAGATCCTTAAGTAAGTTATGATTATTTTTACAAATAGTCTTATTATATAGGTATTTATGTATACTAAAATTTGTAAAAGACAGGAAATACAAAGAATATTACTAATTTGTTAATCCATATAGTCGAAGATAGCCATTACTCTTTTGATGAGTCACATTCCAGTCATGAATTTTTGGGTTCATGAGTGTAAGGTTTGCACGTAGAAGTTATAATTGCCTTTTTTTTTAAGTCATGAGACCATTTGTATATAGATCATATTTACATACTACTGTTTTACTTGATAGCTTAAAGCTTTTTCTCAAGTCATTATTCTAAAGCAGCTGATGATTTTTAAATTTCTTCTCAAATACTACAAAACCAAAAATGTAAGTGTAAAATACAAGTTTAAAACTACCCCAATCCTATTGTTGAAGTCTACAGAACTTATATTTCCTTTTAGTTTACATTAGATATATTTATGTACATTTTGTATAACTAAAATTATTTTGTAGTTGTAAATTTGTATTCTTTGCCCCTTTTCCAACTTTATTGAAACCAACAACACTTTTAAAAGACTATCACATATTCCAGTATGTAATGGCACCATATTTTCTTGATCACTTGTATTTATGATATTTATGGACTAGCACATCTATTTTTAAATGTATTTTTATGTGTGTATATGTGTGTATGTATAGTATGTGGTGTGTGTGCAGATGTGTATTTCCTGTGCACACCTGTGTAGAGGCCAGAGGAGGACATATGTGTCTTCCTGTGTCACTCTTCTGCATTATTTCACTGTGACAGAGTCTCTTATTGAACTTGGAGCTGGGATTTTTTGTTGTTTGGCTGACCAGGGAGTCCCAGTGATCCTTCTGTCTCTACCCCACTCTGAACTGGAGTTACAGCTCTTTACATGGGTTCTAGAATAGAACTCAAGGGCTCATGTGTGCATAGCAAGTGCTTTTTACCTGCTGAGCCATTTACCTAGCCCAGTTTTCATATTTTTCTTATTTTTTTTGTGATTAAGAACAGTGCTATGACAGAAAACTTTTAAATTTCTGCCCACATTCAGAATGTAGCAGCCTTGTCAGTTTATAAGAAGCATAATCATTCTCTAAAATGTTGATATTTTTTAGCATTGGAAATAGAGAATATATAAAGAAAATGATGAAAGTAACAATGTCCCACTAAGAATAATAGTACTATTAGCATTTCTTTTTAGAATTTCTTATAGCCAACCATCTGTGTACTTGTACATTTATTTATTCTTCATTTCATAAAATTAGGATGATGATGCATAGTATAAGAATCAAATGATTTCTTATTAATAATAATTTTTGAAGTGCTTTTTTGTTTTTTATTATTATTATTTTTTCAAGGTAAGGTCTCACTCTAGTCTAGGCTGACGTAGGACTCACTCTGTAGTCCCAGGGTGGCCTTGAACTCACAGTGATCCTCCTACTTCTGCCTCCAGAGTGCTGGGATTAAAGGCGTGTTGTTCTTTTGAGGAAGAGTCTCATGTAACCTAAACCAGCCTTGAACTCTCCATGTAGCTGAAGATGACCTTGACTCTCTTCATACTCCTGCCTCCTCTTCCTGAGTGCTGAGATTACAGGCAAACACTACCATTCTAGGTTGATATGGTGCTACAAATTGAGCCCAGGATTTCATGCTGAAGCATGTTCTGATGGTTGTTCAGTATACCATTTCATGGTCTATTTTTTTACCTAATGAATTCCCTATTGGAAAAGAAGGATAGTTAAGATACTTCCATAGTTCAAATAAAGTTTAGTTCTTACGTTCTAATTTACATCTTTACATCTCAACCTAAGTCTGATTGTATCATTTTAAGAGAAATTTCTGTTACTGAAATTTTTGTTTGAAACATGTTATATACATGATTTGAAAGTCATATATATGTGTATTAATATAATGTCCTGAACACACACACATACACATGTGTGTGTGTGAGAGAGAGAGAGAAAGAGAGAGAATTGTTCTTGGAAATAGTATCCTAGCTTACTCTTCTACCATCACCAACTTTCTATTTATATTTTGTGAAATATTCACAAATGATAAACAATATATTTTTAAAATAAATGAGTTTGAACAGCTTTGAAGCTAGTGTTTCAGTTTACATCAACTTTGATTATTAGTATGGTTGAATCTTTTAAATTATTTTTATTATTTCTATGAATTTTGTGGGTGTATCCTATCTGGGTATTATTGCTCATTAGACTGAGTATTTCACCCATATATTAAAGAAATAATCCTTAGTGAATGATTTTTTTAATGTAGAGGATTTACAGATATTTGACCACATATTTTCCTTTAATCATTTTTAATGTTGCTTTGCTTTTTTGTTTGTAAAGTTATTTTGTACCCTTAAATCAAGTAAGTGTGTGTGTGTGTGTGAGACTCTTTAATCCAGTGTTAGGGTTATGTTAAGTATTTAATTCTTTTAAAAAATATTTTATTTATTCATTTTAGAGAAAGAGGCGCATGTGCATGCGAGAGAGAGAGAGAGAGAATGGGCGTGTCAGCCTCCAGCCACTGCACACAAACTCCAGGTGCATGCGCCCCCTTGTGCATCTGGCTTATTTGAGTCCTGGGGAATCCAACCAGGATCCTTTGGCTTTGCAGGCAATTGCCTTAACGGCTGAGCCATCTCTCCAGCCCTTATTACTTTAATTTTTTTTTTAATTTAGAGAGAGAGAGAGAATGAGTATGGGCACAGCAGGGTCTCCTTCCACTGTAAATAAACTCCAGATAACACGCACCACTTTGTGCATCTGGCTTTATATGGGTACTGGGGAGTCAAACCCAGGCTGTCAGTTAAAGCAAGCAAGTGCCTTTAACTGCTGACCCATCTCTACAGCCCTAATTCTTTAAGTCATCTGAATTTATCTTGGTGTATATTTCACAGGTTAAAAAGCTGCTTTTCTCAAATATTAGTTCAAATATCCCAATAACATTTATTTTTTACTTTTTTCAGGGATTTGAACACCACCTCTCTTCAAGATTTGTTTCTTTGTTGTTGTTTTTGTTGTTCAGAATCTATACGTTTGTTTGACCTTTGTATGTTATACTTTTTATGTGTGTCATATGTCTGTGCATTCACGTTTTTCTTTGTGTTGTGTGCATGTGTGTACAAGTTCACATGCAAGAAAAACAGCCTACAGAGGAGATTCAGGATCGGGGCCCTAAAACAGAAACCTTTACAAAGTAGAAATGTTTGCTGCTTCTTTTAAAGAAACATTTTATTAGGGATTATCATTTAAGCTGGACAGGTGGCTCAGTTGATAAAGCACTTGCTATGAAGTGGGAAGAGATTAATTCAGACCCCCAGCACACAAATGTGGGGGAGGCACATGAAGAGTCACCTATAACCCCAGTGTTCATCAGATGGACACAGGATCCTGTGTCAATCTGACTAATGGTAGATTAGCCAGTTGGTGAGCTCCTAAGTTCAAATGAAAGGCCTTATCTCAATAAATAAGTACAGAGTGATCAAAGTAGACACCTAATATCAACCTCTGGGCTCCTCATATGTGTGTATACACTGCATACACACAGGCACACAAACACATTGTGGATCCAAGCTCAGGTCCTCACACTTGTACAACAAGCACTTACCCAGTGATCCCTCTCCCGGTCCTATACAACAAGGCTTCTTAATGAAATAACTAATCATTTTCCCTTCTTTATCAGAATTTGGTTAACTGCTTTCATTTAATCTTCCAAGTGAATCTTTATTACATTGAAAATTTTCACTAGAAATGATGTGAGAAGTATCAGTTATATTGTGGAATGCTGACATATTTTCAATTGTAAAATCATTCTCTCCATTGTTGCAATTTAAAAATGTTATTTTCTAGTCTTTTATGTCTATTAAGAAAAAATAATTTGCACTAGTTTTCATGAAATCATAATACTGGTTTAAGATTATTTAGCCATGCTTTAAAAATTACTGTAAAACCAACTTATGAATAATGAAATGTCCTTTTTATTTTGATACGATTGATAGTATCTTCATCATACTGAATAGTGTTTGACATATATTTATTGGACTATAAACTTCTCAGAGTAGATGGTTAGATTTCTTTCTTTCTTTCTTTCTTTTTCTTTCTTTCTTTTTTTTTTTTTTTTTTTTTTTAGCTCCTTGTAGCATCTTAGTAAAGCTATTGGGAAGAATTAAGTAGTGTATATTCTTTGATAGCTAAGAGATTAAATCCTTTTGATAAAATTCATTTATTCTTTTTACTAAAGGGAAAGAATGGGATCTACACTAATGATTGAAACTGCAAGAAACCCTTCCTGTCCTAAGGTAAGTGGTGTATCTCTTAACAGATCATTAAAGGGTTTGGTGGAAGCATTTATTCTGAGGACTCTTTTATTTTATTATTATTTTTTAGATTCAACCTTTTATTATTGTCAATTACAAGGTACACAACACAAAATAAATGGCCATTTAACATAGCTTCATCTCTGCTCCAAAGCATAATGAAGAAGCTCTGATTTTGGAGAAAAAGCAAAAGCCCAATGGTTAAAGGTATTTGCTTGCAAAGCCTACCAACCTGGGTTTGATTTAACATACCCATTAAAAGCCAGATGTAGTAAGTGAAGCATGCAAGTGGAGTTTGTCTGCAGTAGCAGGAGGCTCTGGCGTGCCTATATTCTATTTTTTGTTCGCTCTCTTTATTAGTGAATAAATAAAAACATTTTTTAAAAAGCCAATAGAATTTTGGTTTTTTTGTTTGGTTTTCGAGATAGGGTTTCACTCTAACCCAGGCTAACCTGGAATTTACTATGTAGTCTCAGGGTGGCCTCAAACTAACAGTAATCCTCCTATCACTACCTGTGGCATGTGCCACCATGCCAGGCCAAAATAACTTTTTTTTTGAGTTATAATTTCAGTGGCTGCTGATTTTTGAGGCTAGTAAGATCATAACAACCACTTTGCTGGTCTTGAGAATTCAAAAGATTAGTGTAGTATGAATAGGGTCCTTTCAGTGTGTTAGAGGGAAATGCAAGTTGCACTAAGTCAATACAGTTTTAAGTCTGCATGCCAATCAACAGGCTTCTAAATAGCAGTTAAAGCCATGTTCCTACTTAGGGGATAAAATCCAGTTTTTATATAAAATCATAATTAGTAAGTAATTTCTGGGACACTTGAATACCATATTTAAATAAATATTTTACTTTTTTATTTATGAGAGAGAAAGGGAGAGAATAGGCGTGTCAGAGCTGAGGACTCTTATTAAGAAGAAACAGTTTAGGTGTTTCATCTGATAGCTGTTGTTATTTCCTGAATTATTTGGCCATTCTATTAAGATACAAAATATGGTCATTATGTCTTTTCTATATGTAGTAAAAGTATAACAAGCTTGAAAACATGATTAGGAGTAAAAATAAAGAACAATTATTTTATGGTAATTACTTTATTTAAATCTAGTGATTTAAGAGAAATTATAACATATCCCCTCCTAGATTTTTAAAAAGAAATGTGTCCACCTACAATAATATGATTATGTTAATGTACAAATGGAATCCAAATTAAAAAAAATACTGTTACTTAGATATGTCATTCTTCATTTACTCATTTTTAAATATATACTCTGAATTACTGCTTTTTAATATATTTAACTAATTTATTTATTTGAGAGAGAGAGAAAAAAAATGGGCACGCCAGGGCCTCCAGCCACGGCAAATGAACTTCAGATGCATGCGCCCCCTTGTGCATCTGGCTTACATGGGTCCTGGAGAGTCAAACTGGGATCCTTTGGCTTTGCAGGCAAGGGCCTTAACCACTAAGCCATCTCTCCAGCCCTCATTTACTCATTTTGTGGAACCTGATTACCTGAGATTCCTCTAAGTCAATTTTATCTAATAACACTTACTTAAGGAATATAATTTAGTATCTAGGGATGTGCTTGTATTTATTCTTACATGATGGTTATAAGAACCACAGTCAAACACACACACATCCCTCTGCTGCTCTTTAGATTGCATTTTAATTCCTTCGTCAGCAGTGAATAGTTAGTAATGGTGTGCCCACTGACCCAGCACAGTGCTGGTGTTGTGCGTACTTTCTTGTTGCTGGGACAAACACCTGACCAGAAGCAGCTTATGGAAAGAAAGGATTTATTTTAGTCTTACAGAATCCAGGGGAACTCCATCAATGGAAGAAGAAGCTGGCTCACTTTCATAGAGTCATGGCAGAGTGACACCACCAAACAGCCAACAAATACAAATGCCTGAGCTCAGAGTGCTCTGAACACTTCTTATGGCTCGACTATAAGATCTGCCCCCAGCGACACCTCCTCCTATAGAGCTTTGCCTGTTGGAGACTCTAGTTGCAAGCATAATCAGAAATACTTCAGCTATGGGGGACATAGGACATTCAAAGTGACACAGATGGATACTTTAGATATGTTAGAAAGGGCATGAAGACAGGGAGTTTACACTTCTTGAGGACAGTGCAGGATAGTCTCAGTGGTTATATCTGTTATTCCATAAAAAAAAAAAATTACCTATCTTAAAAGATCTAGTTCTTAGCCGAGCATGGTGGCGCACGCCTTTAATCCCAGTACTAGGGAGGCAGAGGTAGGAGGATCACCGTGAGTTTAAGGTCACCCTGAGACTCCATAGTGAATTCCAGGTCAGCCTGGACTAGAGTGAGACCCTACCTCAACCCCCCCTCCCCCAAAAAAAGATCTAGTTCTGGGCTGGAGAGATGGCTTGGTGGTTGAGGCATTTGCCTGTGAAGCCTGAAAACTCATGTTCGAATCTCCAGGTCCCATGTATCCAGACGCACAATGACACAAACACACAATGTCACACTTGCGCACAAGGGGGCACATGGGTCTGGAGTTCGTTCACAGTGGCTGAAGGCCCTGGCGTGCCCATTCTCTCTCTCAAACAAAAAGTAAATAGTAAAAAAGATCAAGTTCCTTTGCTCAGTATTTTGTGTTACACATTGATCTTGTTGGAGTTCTAAATTACACAACTAAATAAATTATATTTAGCTGGGTATAGTGGCTCCACTTGTAATCTCAGCACTGGCAAGTTTGAGGCCAGTCAAGGCTAAAGACTGAGACCTTGTCTAAAAAAAAGAATAAATAGATTAATATTATATGGTTACAAGTTCCAGATATTGCTGTTTATAGTCATGTTGTTTACTTTATAATTGTCCAGGTAGCTGCTGTGAGCACCATAGTAAACAGAGGAATTATACCAAAAGCCTTTGTATTCAGAAACTATGGTCATTTTCCTGGAACCAACTCTCATTATTTGGGCAGCTGTCAGTATAAAATGTGGCAGGCCATTCGAGCCTCATCTGCCGCTCCAGGCTACTTCGCGGAATATGCACTAGGCAATGATCTTCATCAAGTAAGTTGAATGTTGTATAGCTGTCTTTGATTTTTCACATGATTAAAAGAATCAGCATTTACTAGCCATCACCAAGCTTCACCAGGATCAATAAAGGAAACTTCTTCATGTTTTCAAATATGTCAAAAGATGCACAATTCAAGATACTTTAATTGCTTATTTTTCTTTAATAAGCCTTTTGGCTTCAGAATAATGTTAGGAAATTTCTGTTATATATTATAATTAATAGCCACTTAAAATAATGTTGATTAAAAATGACATAATAGATTATTGGATTAGTTTCGTATACACAGTATTCTTCATTTGTATGGCAGTTAGTTTGAAGGAGAGGATGTAATAAGATAATAAAAACTTTTAAAATATTTAATTAATTTATTTATTTGAGAAAGAGAGAGAGAGAGGGAAAATGGGCAGACCAGGGCCTCTACCCACTGCACTCCAGACGCACGCACCACCTTGTGCATCTGGCTTATGTGAATACTGGGGGATCGAACCTTAGGCTTTGTAGGCAAGCTCTTTAAGCCATCCCTCTGGCCCCAAACTCCTTCCATAGCTGTGTGCTAGGCACTTATTTAATGCTTTCTGTGTGTTGTATCATTTATTAATTGCTACTTCTAAGATAGAGCTATTTCCTTTTACAAATCAGAAATTACAGTCTTCAAAAAGGTTAAATAATTAGATTAGCACCAAAGCTGTTAAGTGACAGGATATTTGTTAATACACTGTTTTTTGATTTATTGGTAAATTACCTGTGACTTTAAGTATTTTTTGTCATTGTTTGTTTTTCTGTATGTAGTCTACATATCTTGAAAATTTTCTGTCAACATTTTCGTACTAGTTATGGGAATTTCATAACTTATACTAAATGGTAAAAATAAATCAAATAAAGCTTTTGAGCCAACACTTCCAAAGTAATGTAATTTTATTTATATGCTTAATTTTCATATAATGTCACACTTAAAGTCACACCTGAAGGAATCTTAATCCTAACATTCTGTAGTCACCATAGTGTGTTTATTTGATATTCTGTCTTTCCTTCTCTCTCTCTCTCTCTCTCTCTCTCACACATACACACACACACACAAATGTGTTTGTATATGTGTGTGTGTGCCATGGCACACATGTGGAGGTCAGAGGACCATTTAGAGGTGTCTGTACTTCACCTTTTTGGGGGCAGATTCTCTTGATGCTGCCAGTGAACTAACTGCCAGACTCCAAACATACGTCACACTAGCTGCCCCTTGAGCTTCTGATTCTCCTGGCTCCGCCTCCCATTGTCATAGGTGCATTTATATCACAGATGCATGTGCCCCTTTGTGTCTGGCTATATGCGGCCCCTGGGAAACTGAACCTAAGCCAGTAGGCTTTGAAAACAAGAGCCTTTAATCTCAGCAATCTACCTAGCCTTGATATTCAGATATATTTTGAGAAAAGAAATCGAATATCATTGACAAGAATTTTCAGCCAGAATTGAAAGCTCATGTATAGATTGCATATACTGTGTATTGCTATGTAAGCATTGTACTTTACATGTGCCAGTGTTACATCAACAAATATGTTCATCAATTTTGTTTCCTTTTATGTTTTGATACTATTTTGCCATGTCATAAATATAAAAATATCTTACTGTTTTTAAAATATAAAGCTGGGTGTGATGGCACACCTCTTTAATCCCAACAGTTGGGAGGCAGAGGTAGGAGGATTGTTAGAGTTTCTGGCCAGCCTAGGGATACAGAATGAGTTCCAGGTCAACCTGGGCTACAGTGAGACCCTACCTTGAAAAAAAACAAAACTGTATATATAATAGTTAAATTTATTAGTGATAACTTTTAATATGATTATCATGCTATATAATTTCATTGAGAGTCTTTTGGGGGGGGTATTTTGAGGTAGAGTCTCACTCTAGCCCAGGATAATCTGGAAATCACTATGTAGTCTCAGGCTAGCTTCAGTGCTGGGATTAAAGGTGTGTACTACCATGCCCAGCTTCATTGAAAGTCTTCAATAACAAAGCTGTATTTTGGTATCATATATACTTCTGAACTTGAAGTTATTTCACTTTCTCCTCTGTTAGTTATTTATTTTTAATGATCCAGCTTTGTAACCAGAGCTAGCTTGGAATTTGCTACATAGTCCAGGCTGGCCTTAACTTACAATCTTTCTATCCCAGATCTTTATTTTCTTCAAAGACGAAGAAGCAGTTCTCCTGTTTTTAAATATGTGTATTTAAAAGCTAACAAAGCAATACAGTGGTTCCATATCCACTTCGTATGCACCAGTGATATCTCTCTTTATGCTTTGTAATTTTTGTATTGATGATCATAATCTCTCAGTTTATTTATTTTTAAAAAATATTTTCATTTATTTATTTGACAGAGAAAGAGAGAGAGAGAGACAGATAGAGTATGGGCATGCCAGGGCCTCTAGCCACTGCAGATGAACTCCAGATGTGTGCGCCCCCTTGTGCATCTGGCCAACATGGGTCCTGGGGAATCGAACCTGGGTCCTTTGGCTTTGCAAGCAAATGCTTTAACTGCTAAGCCATCCCCCCAGCCCTCTCTTAGTTTATTTTGAGCTACAGATTAAAACATTGTCTTACAGAAATTTTATATAAGGCATATATCTACATGGACTAAGATTATACATGTCCATCAGTGTTCCTCCAGACACAAGTGAGACAGAACTTCATAAGAATATTCAAATGGGATCTGGAGTCTAAGAACCTATTTAAGTAAATAATTTCTTTATTAGATATAGTTCTTCTTCCAAGACTTGAGGAAGAAACTGGGTATTTTTCCCCTCAAACGACAACTGAAAAGATTGGTAAGAATATTCTATTCAACATGAGAGCTTGAGGAGGCCTGGGAGATGGCTTAAGTTTGATCCTTAGGACCTGCATAAACTGATGGGTGTGACCATGCACATCTGTATCCCCAGTCTTGTAGGGGAGCAAAGACTGGAAGATTTCCTGAGCTCATGAAAAAACAGCAAGCCCAGGATCAATAAGTGACTCCAGCTCGCGTAAGAGCAAAAGAGCAGCATTAAGACGCTGTCTTGTGGCCACCACAGGCAAGTGCACAGGGTGCCACATGGACACATACACGTCACTTACTTACATTTTACGTGTTTATTTTCAGTGCTTGGAATGCAGAAACCTACACTGATGAAATTTTATATAAATCTTGCAAGTAAAGAGAGTTTTAGCAGGGGCCCGGGAAATTGTCAAGTGGTTAAAAGGGACTTGCTTGCAAAGCCTGCCAGCCTAGGTTCAATTCCCCAGCCACTCACATAAAGTTGGATGGACATTTGTTTGCAGGGGCAAAGACTATGGTGTACACACACACACACACACACACGTACACAAACACAAACACACACATATAATAAAATTTTTAAAAGAATTGCTGTTTAAAAAAAAAAGTATTGGTCTGGAAAGATTGCTTAGTGGTTAAGGTGCTTGCCTGAGAAGCCAAAGGACCCAGGATCAATCACCCAGGACCGATGTAAACCAGATGCACAAGGTGGTACATGTGTCTGGAGTTCATTTACAGCAGCTGGAGGCCCTGGCGTGCCCATTCTCTCTCTAGCAAATAAGATTAAATAAAAAGTTTTTTAAAAAGTGTCTTCGCAGAAAGAATCTGCCTGGTACTTATCAAATTATGCCTGTATCAGGTCACAGCTAGCAATTTCATCATAACTAGACAGAAATATAGTGAGTGCTTGCTCAATTCTAGGTACTGTTTTAGCTGGGAAGAATATAAAGGTTTTAGTAATAGCTAGCATACTGATGTGCTTCATGTGTCCTGCAATTACACAGTTAAATGGCAGTTGAACAACTCAGATGTGAATGTAAATAATTACAGAATCAGGTGATAAATTCACTAATAGAATATTCATATGGTTATTACAATGTTAGCTTTTCCCTGTAATGAATGTTAAATTGTTTAAAATACAACTGTTGGGCTGGAGAGATGGCTTAGTGGTTACATGCTTGCCTGTGAAACCTAAGGACCCTGGTTCGAGGCTCAATTCCCCAGGACCCACTTTAGTCAGATGCATAAGGGGGCACGTTTGGAGTTCTTCTGCAGTGGCTGGAGGCCCTGGCGCACCCATTCTCTCTCTCTCTATCTGCCTCTTTCTCTGTCTGTTGCTCTCAAATAAATAAATAAAAATAAAAACAACAATAAAATACAACTGTTGTTTAATTTTGTTCTTGAGAGTTCTGTTTTTAACTTGTGTTTTGAAGGATGGAGGTTTACTTCTGAATAACCCTTCAGCATTGGCGATGCATGAGTGCAAATGTCTCTGGCCAGATGTCCCATTGGAGTGCATAGTATCCCTGGGTACTGGACGTTATGAAAGTGATGTGAGAAACACAGCAAAATACACAAGCTTGAAAACAAAACTTTCTAATGTTATCAGCAGCGCTACAGATACAGAAGGTGAGTGTGTTTTGGTGCTACCTTAAGACACCATCTTATAGCATTTAGTTGTTGGTAAAACACAGTCTTGACCATGAAAGAGTATGTGGTATCTATTTTGCGGGTTCAAGAAGTACATCGGAGTGAGTATTTTGTTTGCTTTTTCCTTGCCCTTTTAAAATGACCCCAAAGAGATTATTCCCTGCCTCGAAGCTGTTGCCACCTTTGCCTGTCTATGCTTGGGAAAGTATCTAAAGCAAGCATGGCACCAGAGCCCACGTGAAGAAACTTACCAGTTAAGAAAGGGAAAATTGGGGGTTGGAAAGATTACTCAATGGAAAGACCCAAGTTTGATTTTCCAGTACCCACATAGAGCCAGATGAACACATTGGTGCACGCATCTGGAGTTTGCAGTGGCTAGAGGCCCTAGCACACCCTTTCTCTCTGTCTGTCTCCTCTCTCTCTGATTGCAAATAAATAAATACATACATAGATAAATAAAGAACTTTTTAAAAAAGAAAGGGGAAATCAACAGAAGGCATCAAGTTGGTTCAGATGTCTGCATAGTAACAATAAAGGGTCAGAGAATTTGATGATTACTAATATGGAAGTGAACTGGCATTAGAGTACATTCTTGTTTCTACTCTTGCTGTCCCTGTACTATGTTCTCACATTTACCCCTTCCCAGAAACTTTTTGGAAAAAATAGAACTTTATTTATGGACAGTGTGGTTGTCTTTGTTGCTAATCACAGGAACCTAGGAAAATGTTATTTAAACTAAAAAGTGAGTTTAGCAGAGTTGAAAAATATAAGATTAATAATCAAAATAAGTTTTATTTTTGCATACTGACAGTGAACAATTGGAAATTGACATCAAATAGGTATATAGATCAATAGATAGCATTTATAATGACATCAAAAATATTAAATATGTGGCTGGAGAGATGGTTTAGCGGTTAAGCTCTTGCCTGTGAAGCCTAAGGACCCCGGTTCGAGGCTCAATTCCCCAGGACCCACGTTAGCCAGATGCACAAGGGGGCACACACGTCTGGAGTTCGTTTGCAGTGGCTGGAAGCCCTGGCGCGCCCATTCTCTCTGTCTACCTGCCTATTTCTGTATATCTCTCTCAAACAAATAAATAAAATATTTTAAAAAATTAAATTTTTAGGGAAATGTGTAGCAATGAATGAATAGGGTGGAAGGAAGGTGACTAATGAGGGTAGTGGGAGGGCATTATTATCAAATTACAGTCTGTTCATGCATAAAACATCTAAAAATGATATGAATTGTAGAAACTATAAAACACTACTAAGAGAAATTAAAGGTCTAAATAAACTATATAGACCATATAAATGAATTAGAAATATTAATATTGTTAAGGTGTCTCATCACAACTTAATGTATTGACTCAGTGTTGTTCTTATCAGAATCCAAACAGGCTTTTAAGGTTATAAAATGTATATGGTACCTAAATTACTTGAGCTAGCCAACATAAACTGCAAAAGAAAAAAGTTGAAGGGCTTATTTTCTCTGTTAAAACTCTAGTAAGCAGGAAACTGGTGTTTGGATGGAGATAGACCTATAAGTCAATGGAATATAACCATCAGGAAATTGATCCATACCTGTAAACTCAAAAGCTTTTCAGAAGAGATGCTGAGGTAGTAACTCAATGAGAAAGGACAGTCTTTCACAGTAAACCATTCTGGAATAGTTAGATAACACACACAGTATGTAAAAATACCTTTGGGCTGGAGAGATGGCGTAGTGCTTAAGACACTTGCCTGTGAAGCCTAAGGACCCAGGTTCAATTCTCCAGGTCCCACATAAGCCAGATGCACATGGTGGCACATGCATGTGGAGTTTGTTTGCAGTGGCCAGAGGCCCTGGCGTGCCTATTCTCACTCTCTGTCTCCCTCTCTATAATAAATAAATAAATAAATCTTAAAAAAAAGAAAAAGAAAAATACCTTGAAGAGTTAAAACTGTACAATTTTGCATAAATACTAGATAACCTTGGGTAGGTAAAAAATTTTTGAATAGGATGCTAAACACATGAACCCAAAAAGAAGTTAACAGAGAAATTAAATTTCAAGTAAAAAAAATTTGCTTTTCAGGATACTCTTAATAAAATGAAATATCAAGTCATAAACTGAAAGAAAATATATATAAACTATGGACTGGACCCATTATCAGACTGATCAGACTCAAATATTTAATCAGATTACAAATATATAGAATAACTGCATTGTGTGTTTGTGTGTGTGTTTAAGAAAATGTACAAATGAAGCCGAGCATGGTGGTACATACCTATAATTTCAGCACTTGAGAAGGAAAAAGAAAGAAGGGAGGGAGGGAATGGAAGAGAAGGAGTACAGATGACTAATAAGTACATAAGAAGCTTCTCAGTGTCATCAGTCATTGGCTGAAAATTCAAACCACAGGTAGTACTCCACACCCTCTAGCATGTCACTGTTTTGGGTAGTACATGGAATTTCACCCCTAGATTTTTATCCAAGAGAAGTAGAATAATATGTCCACATAGAACCTTAGGTGAAGGGCTGGAGAGACGGTTAGTGGAGAAAGTACTTGACTCCAAGGGTGGGGACTAGAGTTCAGAACTCTGGCACCTTGTTAATGCCGGGTGAACCTGCTGGTCCGCCTGTAATCCCAGTTATCAGGAGGTGACAGGATCCTTGAGGCAAGCTGACTAGCTAGACATGACGAATAGGTGAGCTCTGGGTTTAAAACCAAGTGAGAGACTGCCTCAGAAATAAGGTGGAGAACTATTGAGGAAGACTTCTGACATTCACCTCTGGCCACCCTGTGCATAGAAATGTACACACACACACACACTTAAATAGGTAAGGAGCAGCTAAAAAAATCAGGTGTACATGTTTATATTTGGATTATTCCTCATAGATCAAAATGAAGAAGACATAAGAACTGAAAAGACCAAATTGTATTAAAGCTGTACAACAAAATGCTACCCAGCAGTAACTCATACTCATGATATGCTGTAGTGTAAATGAATCTCAAGAGCATATGTTGGGCTAGAGAGAAGGCTTAGTGGTTAAGGCCCTTGCCTGCAAAGCCAAAGGACCCAGGTTTGATTCCCCAGGACCCACATAAGCCAGATGCATAAGGTAGTGATGCATCTGGAGTTCATTTACGGTGGCTTCTCCATATCTGTCTTGCTCTCTCTCATATGCCTCTTTTCCTCTCTCATTCAGATAACTAAAAATATATATATTTTTTAAAAAGACCGTATGTTAAGTAAAAGAAGGTTGACACAGAAGAACTTTAGACTTGTGATTCTATTTGTCTGACATTCTTGAAGACAGAGTCCAAGGGGAATCCCCTGTAAAGAGATGCAGCAACCTTTGGGGTGATGGCAATGCCCATGATTTGTTGTGGTAATTACACAAGTACACATTTACGAAATTTGTCAAGCTATACAATTAAAACTGGTGATTTTACTGTATGTAAATTCTACCTCAGTAAAGATGATTCTCAATAAATGAAACAAAAAGAAAGTTGAAAAGCATTTCAGCAGAGAGGAGACACTTGTCAAGGCTTTCTTAAGTTAGCTGATTATACAAAGTATTTGGAAAGTGAATTTCAGTTTGTAGTCTTGTATTTTCTTGGCACATGTGTGGATGTATGCATGTTCTTAGATGTGTGGGCACATGTGTGTGTGCAGGCACACATGTACGAGTGTGCACATGCATGAGACTAGAGGACAACCTCGGGTACACTGTCCACATCTTTTTGAGACAGGGTCTCTCAGTGGCCTGGAGCTCCCCAGTTAGGCTAGACTGGGTGGCAGTGATCCTGCTGTCCCTACCTCCCCACTGCTAGCATTGCAGGGGAGCACCACCACCAGCATTTTACATGAGTACTGGAGATCAGACTCAGGCAAGAACCTTACCTACAGAGCTATCTCCCCAACCCCTACTGTTAGTTTGAGTGGTAAAATAAATGAGACTCTGTCATGTGTCTAAAATGAAAATAATTTTTAAATAAGGAAACATTAATGAATCATTGCAGAATAACTCATTCTAAGCCCCCTTTTTACCCATCTCCTCCCCTCCTTTGTCTTAACAGAAGTCCATGTGATACTTGATGGTCTGTTACCTCCTGACACATATTTTAGATTCAATCCTGTCATGTGTGAAAATATACCTCTAGACGAAAGTCGAAATGAAAAGCTTGATCAACTGCAACTGGAAGGTTTGAAATACATAGAAAGAAATGAATATAAGATTAATAAAGTTGCAAAAATATTATGTCAAGAAAAAACAACTCTGCAGAAGATAAATGATTGGATAAAGTTAAAATCTGACATGTACGAAGGCCTTCCATTCTTTTCAAAGTTGTGACGAGTACGTGCACATGCTTTCATAAATGAAGTCCTGTTCAGAAAAACCCACTGAATTGAGTAAGGAATTGGGAGATTCAGCATGGAATACTTAGGAATTCTGGAGAATCCTGAAAAGATGGTGCTTTGACCAGCCTGCACAATACAGAAGTTATGTTTAGTTACAGAATTAAACATGCAGATTGGATTTTTAAGATGTTAATAGCTAAACTTTAGGCATTTTATTATTGCACTGTTTGGTTTTAGTAGATATTGGTGTTAAATTGTTTGGTGTTTAAAAGTTTATTAATATATGTGCCAAACAAGAAACTGAAAATATACTATGTTCTTTTGCTTTTGTCATCATAATCATGTTGTATTTATACAATCACTGATTTTCTTTCATGTGAAAAAGTGAATTTCTTTTTACATTCACACTACTTAACATTTTCACTAGCTGCACTCTGCAACCCGTATGCTACCTTTCACTGTAATTCATCTAAATAACTGCATAAAAATAACATTCTCTCTTAAAGTACCTTTACATTTGAAATAGGAAAGAACCAAATACATTTTCTATCCAAAATTTGCTTCTTTAAAAACATTGCTTGATTAAAAGAGTGGTGAATTTTAATTTTCAATGAGCAGACCTTTCACCCTTTAAATTTCAAGATAATGCTATGTGTTAACTTTTGTAGGTATGGCAGTATCTTATCATTTGCTGTTACAAAATCAATTGAACTTACTGAAGACTATTCATGTCATTAACAAAAAATAAACTATTGAAATACTTTGTTGTTAAAAGGCTAATCTCATTTTAAAGTTTTGTATTGTACATAATGTAGCCCCACCCATTTCTTGTAGTATTTGAATCCATCTATCTGGAATAACATTTAAGGAAAGAAATAAATGGCTTGTTTTATTTTTTTATTAACTCATTTAACAATCTGGATTTCATAGAAGTTAAAATAGATAAAATGAACTTGAGGCGTCGTTTGCTAAACATACTCATCTGTGTTGTGTTAGTTCTGCATTGCAATGAAAACCCTTACACCTTGTGGAGATTTCTCAAGGTCAGTGAAACAGAGGTAAATACTCCTCATTTTATACAGATAACTGATGCCCAGATGTCATGTTGCTGCTCTGCATCCTTGAGTCACCAAGGCAGAGATGTGTTTCAGAGAGCTCTGGAGGGAGGACTGTCTGCCACTCAGTCCCTGTATTTATGGTCTTGAGGAAAGAAGACTATCTGTCTGAGATGAACTGTTTCATTTGTAAAATGAGGAGAGCTAGGTGTAAAAATTTTAACCTTTTACTTTTAAGGCACAAGGTGAGTAAATAGGCCTCCAATGATTTCGGAGTATGTGTAAAATAATCCTTTCATACCACAAATCTATGCAAATTCTTATGCACTTAGAATAACTTATAAATGTAAGAAAAATATAAGTAATTGGAAGTCTGAATATTTGGGGGAATTATAATTAGCATATTTCAAGCAGAATAAACTAATATTTGTACACTTGAGTTGACATACTTGTACCTTATCCTGAAGCTACTCTTTCCCTAACCTGCTGTGCAACAGGTTCACTAGGCCTTGTTTGTGCTTGATCACTTGTCATTCTCTCAAACAGTACAGTGCACATTGTGTTCTAGTCACAGCTTCTGTCTGCAGCCACACAGCGTGGTCACAATGTCAGTTTTTTGAGCCCAATCAAAGGTAAAATCCCTTTGTGTAGTACACCAGTTTTCACTTGTTTTGTCCCCATTTGTGCTTGATGATGGTTATCCAAAGAGATAAGTAATTCACCAGAGATAACTCTTACCTACAATAAAGTCTACATTTGTCCAAGAGTAACCTTAACAGCAGATTCTGCAGTCTACAAAAGAAAGATGCAGACGTAGAAATGAGTTTTCAGCCCTGTGCAGATAATATGTCTGCCTTTCTCAAAGAAACAAGGAAGAATAATCTGTTTTATGAAATGTAAATTCTCCAATTATATTAAAAAGTAGAATTAAATTATTTTGATGCTTAGATCTTTCTTGTCTCAAATCTAATTTCTTTAATAAATGATGTGCTGGCGTTATTTCAGTACTATTCTTGATGCAGATATTATTCATGTTATAAATTTATTTATTATTTATCAGAGAATGAGAATGAGCACACCAGGTACTCTAGCCACTGCAAATGAACTCCAGACACATGAGCCACCATGTGCATCTGGTTTACATGGGTTCTGGGAAGTCGAACCTGTGTTTTTAGGCTTTGCAGGCAAGTGCCTCAGCCACTAAACCATCTCTGCAGCCCCAGCCCCAGCCCCAGCCTGAGATCTGAGATATTCTTTTATTTATTTTATTATTATTATTATTATTATTATTATTTGGGGAGGGTTTCGAGATAGGGTTTCACTCTAGCCCAAGCTGACCTGGAATTCACTATGTAGTCTCAGGCTTGCCTCAAACTCATTGTGATCCTCCTACCTCTGCCTCTTGAGTGCTGGGATTAAAGGCGTGCACCACCATGCCTGGCACTTTTTTTTTTTTTTGAGGTAGGGTTTCACTCTAGCTCAGGCTGACCTGGAATTCACTATGTAGTCTCAGGGTGGTCTCCACCTCACAGCAATCCTCCTACCTCCACTTCCTGAGTGCTGGGATAAAAGGCGTGTGCCACCATGCCCGGCTTGGCACTATTTTTTAATAAAGAATAATATCTGTAGCCAGACGTGGTGGCACATGCCTTTAATCCCAGCGCTTGGGATGCAGAAGTAGGAGGATCGCCATGAGTTCAAGGCTACCCTGAGACTACACAGTGAATTTCAGGTCAGCCTGGGCCAGAGTGAGACCCTACCTCGGGGGAGGGGGGAGAAGCACCTCAGAGTTGCCTCTACAGGCCCAGGGCTAGATGGGATTTACCTAAGAGGGTGGAAAGTACCCTGGCTCGGTTGTACTTGCACTGTACCCTTCACATCCAATGTCTCAGGACACTTCTTAGAGATAAGGAAGTCACAAAAAGCCTTCATACAGTCTGCAGGGATTAAGAGGAGTGTTCAGTTTAGGTGATAGAAGGGAGGAGCTCCATGAGAACTTTTCCCACCCAGTAGGTGGCAGCAGCTACTTGTAATAGAGCACTTGTAACAGAGCTAATTTGCTTAAGTATCTGGAGCTCCTAAAGTTCAAAGGCCAGAATTGTCCTAGCACACTGTGCCCTAGAACTAGTTCTCATCATTGGCAATGTTGGCACACTTCTGTAATCACAGCATGTGGGAGGCTACAGCAAAGGATTAAGAGTTTGAGAATAGTCTGGGTTACACAGTAAATAATAGGCTAGCCTGAGTTACATAGTGAGACTGTCTCACAAAGACCATAGAGATGTAGAAGAGTTGACAGAGAGCAGGGAAGTGGAGGGGAGATGAGGAACAATTCTAATCATTTGTAAATACTTCACAGGCATTAGTGCCATTAGTTGGACTAAGCACATAGCCAACATTTGAGTGATTACTGAGTACCAGGAACTGTAATAAAAGTTTTGCAGGTTACCAAGCCTGACTGAACATACTTGTTGCTTTCCTAGAGGGAAAAAAAAAAAAAAAAAAAAAAAGATGGCCAAGATGACAAAGCTAGGAAAAGGCAGGAATAGGACCAGCCCACTCTTAGCAAAGCTGTGTCCTCTTTCCAACAATGTCTTCCACTGGAATGCTGTGAAGGTATTTAAAGTCCAGTCTACTGAACTGAATCTCCTGAGATTTTGGGTTTAGTTATTGAGGAAAGTACCTATCTCAAATGATACCTCAGTCCTCATGACCTCAAAATTTTTTTTTGGAAAAAAAGAAAATTAGTCCAATGTGAAATTATATGGGTACTGCTACAGGTCGATGAGTTGAACCTCCAGACCAGATGCATTTATGGAGGAAGGAATATTTATTTGAAGCTTACAGATCCAGGAAAAGTTCCATAATGGCAGAAGGAGCTGGCCCTGCTTTCACAAGTACAAACAAAGAGAGAGAAACACAGAGAGAGAAACCACACCACACAGCATACTTCAGGAACTCCAGGCACTTTGCATATCTTTAGATTGGAATTTCTAATCCATCACCACACTTTAGGTCACCACACCTTAGTGACACCTCCTCCAGCTAGGTGGCTGCAGATCCAGACTGCAAAGTAATAAAACACTGAATATATGAGGGGCCATTCATTCAAACTACCACAGGTATACTTCATGTCTTTGTTCAGCAAGCCTGGGCTCCATAGCTTCATATAGGGGTTCTGACTAGCACTGGTTTACCCTGCTCTATAGAAGGATTTGCAAATTTACATGATGCAGAGGAGAGGTGATGTGGGGCACTACTGGCATGTAATACTTGATTCAGAGATGGTAAATGTTATGCAGGGAGCCCTTCATAAGGGTTAGCTCTCCCAGCAGCATGGCAGCATCACATACTTTCAGAATCTGGGCTGTTGGTGCAGAGAATGCATGCAGTGAATTTATCTTCAGGAAACAACGTGTACACATTGTAGAGTTAGGATGTATAGAACCGTTCATAAATATCCATTCTGGTTCTGTCCCAATAAATTCTTTTCATGTTCATTGCTCTGTGTTTTATTCTCTTGCCAAGTTTAAATACAACAGAACTATTCGCTTATTTTTACTTTAGCAGCAAATCTATGGCAATTACTCTGATGACTAGGAAATAGAAAGGAGGGGGCACACATTCAAAAACAGTTTGTTCTGTTTCTGGCAGGAGCTATCTACCACCCAAAAAAGATAAAGAGAGTACAGATGTCCCTGGGCTAAACTGGTTGCATGTATTGGTCCAAGGGTTTGATAAATGTGTCAATGAGAAGTCACACTGATCACTTTGTTCACTAACCTTTATTCAGCTGATGTGAATGGTTTCCATTTCATCATAATCCACAGATATTAATTACTAATTTGAATAATTAGTTTGTTTAGTACAAAATATTAAGCAGATGTGATGGTGCATGCCTGTAATCCAACCCAGCACTTGGGAAATCAGAGGTAGGAAGAAGGAATTTCAAGCCAACCTGGGCTATATAATGACTGTGAAGCAAACCGGAGCTGTGGAAGACTATCTCCAAATAACTTCAGTAAATGAAAGACTGTGATGTTGACTTACCTTCAATATAAAAAGCTTTAACAGGGTGCTGGAGAGATGGCTTAGCAGTTAAGGCACTTGCCTGCAAAGCCTAAGGACCCATATTCAACTTTCCAGATCCTACATAAGCCAGACACACAAACATGAGGCAAGTGAAAGGTCTCACATGCCCACTAGGTGGCAGAAGCATCTTGAGTTTGATTGCAGTGGCTGAGGTCCTGGTCATTAATTTTCTCCCTTTGTCTCTCTCTGTCTCTCTTGCTTTCTCTAAATTTTTAAAAATATTTTTAAAAAGATAAAAATCTTTAACAATGCAACTCCCGGCCTCTAAGCAATATATGTTATGGGATGTATTGTAAAGATTTCTGTCTGGGGCTGGAGAGATGTCTTAGTGGTTAAGACACTTGCCTGCAATTCCAAAGGACCCAGGTTTGATTCTCCAAATGCACAAGGTGGCGCATGCATCTGGAGTTCGAATGGCTGAGTGCCCTGGTGCATCCATTCTCTCTATCTGCCTCTTTCTTTCTCTCTTCCTCTCAAATAATAAATAAATAACTTAAAAAAAAAATTTCACAGCCAAGATGGCGACTGCCTAACTGTTCAGCACATCCCCAGGAAAGAAAGGCAAGAAATTAAGGGTTCACTGGGTCTTTTAGGGGAGAAAAATCTCCAATAGATTGCCAGTGGGAGGGCACAGCGGTGGAAAAACAGGGAATTGCTGATTCCCTCACCGGCCTGCGGGCTGGCGGGTAGCCCATCCCTCCCGGCAAGCAGCCTTTGTACCACAGTCCCAGCTTCAGGAAACTCCTGCACTTACTGTAGGAAAATGATCCCAGGCCAACATACTTCCGCTTGCCTCACTGCACAGGGGCGATCGCCCTGCTACCCCTGCCCACGAGTGACCTTGGCCAGGCTACACCTGCTGACCCATTGGAGCTCAGGCTCCCTTGATCAATTTAAATGGCGCCCTCCTCAGCTCCAGCCCCGCCTGTGGAAGTTTAGTCAACTCTGCCCACTTTCCCACTTACTGTTCCGGCCATCGCACTTTCACGTGCATGAGCCCAGGGCAATTTCCAACTCCATACGTGAGCTCAGACTGTGTCTGTTGCTTACGCTAGCCCAGGTGCCATCCCCTCCCTGTCTCCCACACAGGCCAACCGCCATTGTCCTGTTGCGGGGGATTGCAGACTGCCTCCCGGTCCCAGTGTTCCAGCACACCAGAGTTTGGGCTGCTTCAGTGCTTGCTGCCTCTGTGTACCTCCTAGCGTGAGGGCAGGCAGCTTTGGCACATTACTGCATAAGAGCTCAGGCAACTTTGGGGAACCCGCCAGGCAGGAACTCAGGCCGCTTTGGCAAGCAAGAGCCAAAGCCCAGGCTGCTTGGCAACAGCCTCAGGCTGCTTCAGATTCCCATTGTGCTTGAGCCCAG
The DNA here is from genome assembly GCA_036346955.1 of Dipus sagitta. Taxonomy (NCBI): domain Eukaryota; kingdom Metazoa; phylum Chordata; class Mammalia; order Rodentia; family Dipodidae; genus Dipus; species Dipus sagitta. The sequence continues at coordinate 27,542,969 of CM070784.1, forward strand.
GCTGGTCCACTCACCTACATGCCCATACACTGCAATGGGCAGACCACAGCACAAAAGAAATAACATGAGAAATCAAATGCAAGAAAATCCAGTTAGATCACCCAGTCCTACAATGAACATCTCTAATCAAAACATAGAAGAGTCACTAGGATCAGAACACCAAAATGAAGCTATGAGCAATGCAACCCTGACCAAGCTACTGGAAGAACTTGCAGAAAAGCAACGAAGGACCAATAATCGTGCGGATGCTGCCATCACTAGACAGACATAATAGATAAGAGAATGGGAGGAGTTCAAAGACAGTTAACAGATATGAGGGAGAGTGAAAAAAAAAAAAAAGAGGACCTCAAAAATCAGCTGGTGATACTAAATGAAGACATAAAGAAATGCAAGGATGAATTCCAAGAAGCATCAAGAAAATCAGAAAACGATATGAAAAGGGAGCTTGACAGAGGAATGGAAATCATACATCGAAAAGTAGTAGAAAATGCAAACCTAACTGGACAAGTCTAAAACTCTCTAGAAGCTCTCAAGAATAGAGTCAGCCATGTGGAGGATAGAAACTCTGATCTGGAAGACAAGATGGAAGAAACAGTTCAAGAGTTCAAAAATTTCAGTAAGTTCAAAAGTTCCTGTGAACAGAACATGAGGGAATTGTGGGATACACTTAAACGTCCAAATATTAGGATCACTGGAATACCAGAAGGAGAAGAAATTCTACAGTCATAAATCTGTATGCACCAAACACAGGGGCACCACAGTTCATAAACCAAAACCTACTTGACAATAAAACAGAAATAAGCACCAACACCATCATAGTTGGGGACTTCAATACACCATTATCAGTAATAGACAGATCATCCAATCAGAAACTCAACAGGGAAGTAAGAGAGCTCAACAAAACCATAGATCACTTAGACCTAACGGACATCTACAGAACCTTCCGTCCCAAATCCACAGATTACACATTCTTCTCAGCAGCCCATGGAACATTCTCTAAAGTAGACCATATACTGGGTCACAAAGCCTGCCTCCACATATTTAGGAAGATTGACATAGTTCCTTGCATGATATCAGATTACAATGCTGTATTGCTAGAAATTAACAACAAAAGACCCACCAAAACTCCCAATGGCACCTGGAAATTGAAAGCACACTTTTAAACAATGAATGGATAGTGGATGAAATAAAAAATGAAATTGCAAAATTTCTAGAATTGAATGACGATGAGAACACATCATACCAAAACTTATGGGACACAATGAAGGCAGTCCTCAGGGGAAAATTCATAGCACTCAGTGCCTTCATAAAAAAGACAGAGAGATCCCAAATCAATAACCTAACCATCCACCTAAAGGCACTGGAAAAGCAAGAAAAATCTAACCCAAAGAGCTCCAGAAGGAAAGAAATACTTAAAATCAGAGCAGAAATTAATGAATTGGAAACTAAGAAAACAATTAAGGCAATTGACAAAACAAAGAGCTGGTTCTTTGAAAAAAATAAACAAGATTGACAAACCCCTGGCCAATTTGACCAAGCAAAAAAAAAAAAAAAAAAAAAAAGGAGATACTTCAAATTAACCAAATTCAAAATGAAAAAGGGGAGATCACAATAGACATAAGTGAAATTGGGAGAATCATCAGGACTTATTTCAAAAACCTCTACTCCACAAAACTGGATAATGTGGAGGAGATGGATAAATTCCTGCATGCATACCATCTATTAAAGCTAAACTAAGAGCAGATTAATCTCCTAAATGAACCTATCACACTCATTGAGATTGAAAAAGTAACAAAATCCTCCCCCAAAAAAGAGTCCAGGACCAGATGGCTTCTCAGCTGAATTCTATCAAACCTTCATGGAAGAACTCAAACAAATCTTCCTCAAACTGTGCCACACAATTGGAGAAGAGGGAAAGCTACCCAACTCCTTTTATGAAGCTAGCATCACCCTAATTCCAAAACCAGGCAGAGATGCCACAAGAAAAGAAAACTACCGGCCTATTTCCCTGATGAACTTAGATGCAAAGATCCTGAACAAAATCCTTGCAAACCAAATCCAACAACATATCAATAGCATTATCCACCTCGACCAAGTGGGATTCATCCCAGGAACACAGGGCTGGCTCAACATATGGAAATCTGTCAATGTAAAACACCACATAAACAAGGTTAAACACAAAAACCACATGACCGTTTCGATAGATGCAGAAAAGGCCTTTGACAAGATACAACATCACTTCATGATCAAAACATTGGAGAGAATTGGCATGGTTGGTTCATATTTAACATAATAAAGGCAATATACAAAGCTCCAAAGGCCCAAATAATACTTAATGGAGAGAGACTAGAGGAATTCCCATTAAGATCAGGAACAAGACAGGGTTGTCCACTCCCACCTCTGCTCTTCAATATAGTACTGGAAGTCCTAGCTCAAGCAATAAGACAGGAGAAGGAAATAAAAGGGATACAATTTGGAAAGGAAGAAGTTAAGTTAGCTCTATTCGCTGATGACATGATTGTGTATGTAAGAGACTCGAGAGACTCCATCCCCAAACTCCTGAAGGTGATTAACTACTATAGCATAGTAGCAGGATACAAAATCAATGCACAAAAATCAGTAGCCTTTCTATATGCAAACGACAAAGATACAGAGAAAGAAATAAGGGACATGGTCCCATTTTCAATAGCAACAAAAAAAAATAAAATACCTTGGAATAACGTTAACCAAGGAAGAGAAAGATCTATACAACGAAAACATATGCAGGAAATTGAAACTTGATCCACACATTTCGCCATGCACTACACTCAAGTCCAAATGGATCAAAGACCTCAATATAAGACCAGAAACTTGACTACTACTGGAAGAAAATATAGGAAGTACTTTCCATGATATAGGAATGTTTCCTGAACAAAACCCCAGTCACTCACGATCTTAAACAGTCACTCAACCAATGGGATCACATGAAGCTGAAAAGTTTCTTTACAGACAAGAATACAATAAGCAAAGCCAATAGATTACCCACAGAATGATGTTTGCTATCCTTACTGGGGTAAGGTGGAATCTCATTGTTGTTTTAAGTTGCATTTCCCTGATGATTAGGGATGTTGAACATTTTCTTAAGTGTGTGTTTGCCATTTGTATTTCTTCCTCTGTGAACTGCCTGTTGAGCACTTTGCCCCATTTTGTGAGTGGGGTGTTTGACTTTTTACTGTTTAGATTTTTGAGTTCTTTGTAGATTCTAGAGATTAGGCCTCTGTCAGTTGGATAACCAGCAAATATTTTCTCCCATTCTGTGGGTAAAAAAACATCAACTTGAGGAAAGACTGGCTTTAGAGTTCAGGAAAACAGTGGAAGGTTCTTGGCCCACTTGACCTGCTGAAGGTGAGAATAAGTCACTACTCTTTATTCTTAGAAATCTAAATTAGCTGGTCCACCTTCCAAAATCTACTACTTCAAAGAAATGAATAAGTTCCTGAAAACTCTCTGCAAATCTTCAGAAGATTTTCTGTTTGGGGAGAATGTTTTGCTGATATGAAAAAAATCAACTGGGCATTTAAACCAAATGGGAATTTATTTCAGTTTTGATCTATAAAGACCAGTTTTGAACACATAAACACCTTGAAAAAAAATCAAGAGCAGCTCTCTTCTCAGAGAAAATTCTTATGAGTTTAGGGTCTGTCATCCTTGGTATGTGCCTATTTGTCCATCTCGGGTTGGGGTATAAATTCTATGAAAGAACTTTGTAAACCAGGAGGTATTATTTGTATAAGGAAGCCAAAATATTCTCATACCCTTCAGTTTTTCCTCATAGTTTCATACATCTCAGGTCAGTTCAGTAAAATGTTGTAGGCTCCCAAGAAGCAAAGATGGTAGTTCCTTTGGGGAATATTTTGTCAAATGCTGGTGATAGATATGGGCAGCTTCACTATGGTACAAGTGTCCTGGGAGTGAATTAAGGAATGGAATAAGCATCTAATGCAGCCTGGGGCTGGAGGATGTTGTATGGTAAAGCAGGCTTCCTGGAGAGGTGGTCCCTGAAATGGCTTTTGAAAGAACAGAAGTTAGCCAGGTAAACAACGGGGGTAGAGACCACTGCAGGCAGGAGCAATGAGATGGGGTATAAAACCTGCACGTGAAGCAGTAAACTATTTGGGGTTGTGGAGCCATAAGTCTCATGTATGTGTGTACGGTGGGGGCAGGAAGCACTGAGACACTGGAAGTCACTGGCATTTCAGTGGTACAACCCTGTAGTGGGTACAGAGTAAAGAATCAAGTGGAGGAGCTCAGCGTGGTGATGCATGCCTTTAATCCCAGCACTCGGGAGGCAGAGGTAGGAGGATCGCCATGAGTTCGAGGCCACCCTGAGACTCCATAGTCAATTCCAATTCAGCCTGGGCTAGAGTGAGACCCTACCTAAAAAAAAAAAAAAAAAAAAAAAAAAAGGGTGGGTAGATTGTCTTTCATTCTGTTTTGTTCAGTCGAGGTACTATTGGGAAAGGGAGTGTTCCAGGGTCACAAACAAGCATTCTACTTCCATGTTTATAGTAACACACATACTCTAAGAAATTCTTAGTAGCCTTTCACATTGAGAAAGTTAAAACCAATGTAATTTACACCTCTCTGAGCCTTTCACATTTAGTCTTAGCACATGTTTTTTTCCTGTAATGCTAGTGGAATTGAGTCATTTAGAACTATTTTGTATTTCTTAAGCATTGAAACTAGTTTTTTACATCATCACAGGTTCTGTGATTTTGCATGAACATGTTTGTTTTCAGGATACAGTTAACCTATACACATCTAAACATGTCCAATGTATTAATTTCCTGTTTCGTTATGGATAAAATGCTCAATACTGATACTCGAAACTGTAGAAGCAAAGGGAATTTATAGGCTATGATGCAAGTATCTGGTTTTGTAGTGAACAACATGACAAAGAATTATATCCTTTGAGTGTTCTGGTGATGTGTAAGTAGAGAAGTTTCATAGGACAGAATGCTGCAGCATTTACAGGTTTTGAGCCTAGAAAAGCAGTGATGTCCTGATCTTTAGACAGCATCCCGGGTGTTTGCACCATGAAAATTGTACAATCTCATTCATCACAAACATAATCAGCTCAATAAGTCAGGCCCCTTTCAGACAATAAAAAGGTCAGATCACAGAGCCTGTCATTTCTTTTCACCTAGTGCCTGAGGTAAACATCTACATGGCATGTCTTATATCTCTACGGGGACTCAAATGCAGCCCTTCTGGGCACAGAATAAAAGCATTCTTTTGTCTGAAGTTTTTTTTTTTTTTCTTTTTTTTTTCTCTGAGCAGTGACTGCTCATCCTAAATCCTTTTACCTGGTCCTCATCTTTGTATTCTTTTCCATCCTGTCAGGGTAAAATCCTTTTATTGGGCTACCTTGTTACCTAGTTCCTTAAAGACAAACATCCTTTTAATAAGTTCATGTCAAGGGGGCATTCCACCTTTGATGAACAATTATTATAAATATGTATAAGCAACACATTTGTATTTGTATTTGCATGTAGTTTTATTTTTCTTTTTAAAATTTCTAAACTTTCTTAAGACATGCTCACTCATGCTATTCTAACAACCGTTTTGTGGTTTTTAGCACTGGTATACATAGTTCTGAAAGCAATGTGTGTTTCTGAAACCGTGTCATAGATCTAAGTTGTTCAACACTCCCTCTCCACTCTGAAATGATCATGGAATCATTTCACATGAACTCATTATTTTGCACTATCTTTTATTATTCTGTTATAATGGGATATATGATACATTGCTATAAACATTTGAAAGTAGTACAAGTTGAGCATTCCTAATCTGAAAATCTGGAATCCAAAACCTGCTTCCAAATCAGAATGCCACAAGTGGAAAATTTTGTACCTGATTCCATGTGACAAGTCACAATGAAAGCATGTACTAAAATTACCTTTGGGCTACATGTATTTGATAATTTTTAAATATGAATAAATTTTGTGTTTATACTTGCATCCTATTCTCAAGATATCTCATTATGTTTATGCAAATATTCTGAAATATGTGAAGTTTAAAATTCTTATAGTTCTGAGCTTTTGCATAAGGAATGTTCAGTCTTTGTTATGGTTTAGGGATATAAGTTGAGGATCTAAGTAATGCGTCATGGGTTTTGGCGAACAGTGCTCTTGCACTGTTCAAATTAGTTCATCCCATGTTAGCTGCTTCCTTTTTCTCTGAAATTGATTTGAAAATAGAACAGTATGCATGAACACTGAAAGTGCAGGCTTTATCTATGCCTAAAAGATACCTTAATATTTTCAGCATATTTTATCTCTCCAGCAGCTTCTAAATGTGCAGGTCATGGCATTTCAAATGAAATCAGTTGGCTGTGAAGAAGTACATCCAGGGCCTTATTGTTTTTAGCACCTCAGATCCTTTTTTAAATTATTTATTTATTTATTAGAGACAGAGAGAGGGAGAGAGAGGTTGAGAGAGAAATAATGGGTGTGGTTGTCCCAGTTCTTTAACCATGTCTCCAAAAGTAGCCACAGTTGTAGAGTAGCTTGTGTCCTTGTCACTGTGAAGGCAGCGAGACAGTTACGACCCTTGCACTTTTTGATGAATGCAATCTAGACAAGCGTTTACCCTTTTGTAGATGCCATGCCACTTATGTGGGGTTTGGAGTCAGCTAAACTCGATGAGAAGCATGCGTTTTAGACAAGGTGTAGATGATATGGACCTGGATGGGACAGTCAGAGGAGAGGTTCGCATATTGCCAAAGATTTCCTTCAGATTTGCATTTTCTAGGTAGACTACAACACAGCAGGCTTAAGTCCCAGAAGCAATTAGGCATGGTCCACAGTTTCTTTATTTTCTATTTTAAATATACTTTATGTATTTATTTGAGAGAGAAAAGGCGAGAGAGTATGGGTGAACCAGGGCCTCCAGTCACTGCAAATGAACTCCAGATGAGTGTGCCACCTTGGGCATCTGGCTTACATGGGTCCTGGGTAATCAAACCAGGGTCCTTAGGCTTCATAGGCAAGTGCCTTAACCACTAAGCAATCTCTCCAGCCCTAAATCATTTTTTGTGTTTTTAATATATATATATATAATTTTCTATACTTAATAGATAATAAACCATTGTATTTCCCTCCCCTCCCCTCTCCATTTTCCCCTTCACAACTCCACTCTCCATCATATCCCTCCCTCTCTCCATTAGTCTTTTATTTTGATGTCATCCTCTTTTTCTCACAGTATGAGGGTCTTGTGAAGGTATTGCTAGGCACTGCGAGGCCATGGATATCAAGGCCAATTTCAGTTTGGACAGGTGCATTGTAAGGAGTGGTACCCTTCCTTTGGCTCTTATATTCTTTCTGCCACGTCTTATGCAATGGACCCTGAGCTTTGGAGGGTGTGATAGAGATGTTTCAGTGCTGAGCACTCCTCCATCCCTTCTTCTCAGCACTATGTTGCCTTTTGGGTCATCCCAGTTGTCACTGCCATCTGAAAAGAGAAGCTTCTCTAGCCAAAAGTGAGAGTAGCATTAATATATGAATATGAACATTAAGTGTAGTGCTTTCAGGGCAGTTTTGTGAGAATAACATATGCATTTAGCCAGACAAGAGCAGGCTTTATACTCCTAAGGCACATGACCACCCCTTCCATAGGCTTTTGATTAGGTTTTCAGTACCAGGCATGTATTACCTCCCATAGAGCAGGCTTCCAGTGCAATTAGAGAGCAGTTGGTTTCCCTCTGTCTGGCCAAACTTGAGGCTTCCAGTGTCCACTGTTTTCACTGCTGATGACTTTTGCCTCCCATAAGGCTGCATACAGTGCAGGTTTTTTCCAGCTTTCAGTTGGCTAGGCTACAGGGAGAAGGTTTCCTGTTCAGCACAAGCTTGATTTCTCAGTGACTTTGCTGCTCAGGCATGTGAAATCTTCAGCAATGGGGATCTTACCATCTCTTTCTCATGGAAAGCCAAGGGCCTTGGCAATAGCCTATAATGTTTTGGAGACAACAGGCCTCCTGGCCAACAACTCACTGGAAGGTATCCCATCCCTGGCATTGAAAATTTTCTAGTAACAATCTATGGCTTCTGGATGTGCCATTATTCAAGAAAGTAGACTTTCATATATCTTATTCAGAATATCTTGAATTTTGATTGATCTACCCCCCCACCCTTCTTTTATACAATCTATTCCCCTGACCTAGCTTAGACCTTTCCCCTCCCTGTTATCTGTTCTTCTACTTACATATATACAATACCATCCCCTAAAGTCCTTCTCTCTCCTCCCTCCCTTATAACCTTTTTTAAGCTTATGGGCCTCTGCTACTGATTTTTGGTTCCAGCTCACACAAAAGTCTATACATTTGTAACTAGGAAACACATGAGAGAGAACATGTGACGTTTGGCTTTCTGGGCCTGGGTTACCTCACTTAGTATAATCCTTTCCAGATCCATCCATTTCCCTGCGAATTTCAAAATTTCATTTTTATTTACTGCTGAATAGAACTCCATTGTGTAAATGTACCATATCATTATTATCCATTCATCTGTGGGTGGCCATCTAGGCTGGTTCCATTTCCTCGCTATTGTGAATAGAGCAGCAATAAACATGGTTGTGCAAGTGTCTCTAAGGTAGTGAGCTTGACTGCAGCCAGTTCACTTCCCACAGAGCCTATTCCATTGTCAAGAAATGTAGAGATGGTGGCACTTCAAGTTGAGTCAAGGCCACATGGCAGGAAGTTTGGAAAGTAACACATGTTTCTAGAAAATGCCTGCGTTTATTTTTTTGTTTTCCTGGACCTAGTAATTTAATTTTCTTAGATCTTCTTACCATATAGATCTTTTCTTCACTTACATATACACATGCAGTAAATGACAAAAGTCTACATGAAGCAAGAGGCAACAAGACCATCAGTGGTCCTACACAATCAACCACCTGAATAATAAATAAATAAAGGGTTGAATCACACTTTCAGTGTAGGTCCAGGATAGAAACTCAGTGATTCTAAAGCTAGAGAAGAAATATAAGAAAGTACTGTTTGATGTTGGTGGTTATAGGAACAAAAAGAAGCCCCACATTTTACAAGTATTTTTGAATTACATTAATTATGGTTTGTATGCAAAATGTCCTCCATAGGCTCATGTGTTTGAATACATGGACTCCTAGCTGGTGATTCTGTTCCGAGGTGTAGTAGGTCACAGGATGGGGAAAAGCCACCATGCATACTCCATTTTGAAACTTCCACTTGAAACTGAGCTGAAAATAAACCCTTTTCTTCCTTAAATTTCTTCTGGTCAGGTATTTGTTCACAGCAATGAGAAAGTAATACATTCATAAATTATAATAGTTGATCTTATTTAAAATGTGAACACAACTATTCATCTACCTCATTTTACAAACCAAATTCTTTTCTGGTCCCACATCCTCTAACCCCCTCATAGCCAGGTCTTGCCAGTGGTCATCAGAATTGGGGCATCTCTGCTTTTTGACCACTTTTCACCATAGCTCAAACTAACACCTCATCACTCCAGGAACTTCTCTGCCTCTAAGGTTGCCCATGGTGGCCAGTCCTCCAGCTGACAATGGTTTTACTTCTTCTCTGCCAGTCAGTAGCATTCGATTCCATGAACACTCCCCTCCTTGAAATGTGTCCCCCCCCCCACACACACACAAACCTTTTCTAGAGTTTCCCTCTTTAACTTCTGTGTGAGCTTTGCACTTCCTCAGCAAAGACTCCACAGGTCCTCAGCTCTGCTTAGTCTTCACTAGGCTCCCTGAGAAGCCTCCTCTTGCCACTCTTTCAACTATTTAGCAAAATTATTACCTAGATATTAATATCAAAATGTGGAATTTTCTGAGACATTTGGCTAATAGAGAAAAATAATCTCAGTGTTCTTGGCCAAAACTTAAGACAGCATTAGTCATTTTTATGAAAATTTTATTGTTCTAATGAATCTTGCTTCCTTTCTGCCCACCCCCAACCTGGGGGAAAATAATTAGCATTAGATACATTTATGTATAAACTATGACTGAACAGAATTTACCTGAATCCAGAAGCAACCTTTTTACCCTTACAATAAGCTTTGTGACAACAGTACACCTATTACATTTAGAAAGTGATTCACTGAGGACTTTTCCTTAATAAACGGGGGTTGGGAGAAAGAAGACAACTAGAGAACTATGTACCATATATCTAAATGTTTAAAATTTAAGACCTGAACTCAAGGTCAAGGTTTGGGTTTAGAAATCTTGGACTCTGAAGTTCTCTGTCAGAATGTGCTGGTGGGAGAACCAGCCCATTGCCAAGTTCTAACTTAGTTCCTTGGGTTTTAGAACCTTCCAGCACACTCAGGGAAATACTTCAATCCATGTCCAAGTTCTGCCTCACCTCAACAGCAGGCCACACTTGTGCACTAGCCATCTGTGAGGCCACCAGATGCACACACCTGCAATACAGTATCATAAATGGTGAGGGAAAGGGCTTTTACAGACCCTAATAGAATTCTTCCCTCTTTGGTAGTCAGGTGTGGTCTAGAAGGGATGGTATAGGTACTAGGACAACCACTAAAAGGCTTTCTAATGTACTTTTCTTGCTCCATCCTGTGGATATCTGACTCACAAAAAATATTGGAAGGTCATAGGCCCATTATCACTACTCTGATAAAGCAAGACAAAATAAGACATGTTGACAAATGTGTCAGTTACATTCTCATTGCTGGGACAAAGTACTAAGCAAGAAGCAGTTTAAGGAAGGAACAGTTTTCTTTTTCAGCTTACAGTTTTGAGCAAAAATTCATCATGGCAGGGAAGGTCTGGCAAGGCTGAGTAGGAAGCCTACATCCATCTCATGTGAGGAGAGAGAGAGAGAGAGAGAGATATGAAGCTGAAGGGAGTTTAGGGGGCCTTAGACAGAATAGGAAACAGGTTAGGGAATGCAGACAGTCTATTTGTACAATTGATCCCAGGGCAGAAAACCATAAAAGCAAAATCTGGGAGAGAAAAGAAAGAAAAGTTAAAAGTCAGCAATTTTAGATATCTTGGGGTTAGAGGCTAATAGGGTGGGCTGAATCTTGAATTTCTCATTACCACAGCAGGAAGGAAACGAGGGAGATCAAATCTTATAAAACCTCATCTCAGAGCCCACCCAGAGGAACTTCTAGCTCTGGGGCCCCATTTTTCCTCAAGGGACTGTTTTGCTTGCAATAAAGTTTGCTGTTTCTGCTTTTCCTCTATTTCTGAGTTTGTGTTTCTAGAGCTTCCAAGGCCCCCTGACCATTGGGAGATGGGGAGACCAGTTTATAAAACCTCAAGTCCTGCCACCACTCCAGGGACACATTTCCTTCAGCAAGGTTCTACAACCTTCCAAAACAGCATTACCAGCTAGAGATTAAGTATTCAAATACATGGGCTGGAGAGATGGCTTAGCGGTTAAGTGCTTGCCTGTAGAGCCCAAGGACCCTGGTTCAAGGTTCCATTCCCCAGGACCCACGTTAGCCAGATGCACAAGGGGGCACACACGTCTGGAGTTCATTTTCAGTGGCTGGAGGCCCTGGCACACCCGTTCTCTCTCTTTCTCTCTTTCTCTCTCTCCCTCTTTCTCTGCCTGTCACTTTCAAATAAATAAATTTTAAAAAATAAAAAATAAACAAATACATGAGTGTACAGGGATATTTGACATTCAGACTAACATATCAAGGATATGGAGAATGTACAGTTGGTAGACATGTGAAGCAATACAACCAAGACAGGGAACAATATGATGGTTCAAAGAAAACTTTAAAATTATCATCTAACCTGACAAACCTTGAAAGTAGTATCTCAGAGAGATATTTGTACACCTGAGGTCATAGTAGCATTCATGGGAGCCAAGTAGTAGAAGAAACCAAGTGTCCATCAAAAGAGGAACAAGTAAATAAAATGTATTTGTATACAATGAAATATTATTCAACCTTAAAAAGAAAGGGGATTCTTACATGATATAATGTGAACGAACTATGAACATATTAGGCAAGTGAAATAAACCAGTCATAAGGAATCAAATACTGTATCATTTCACTTTTATGAGGTACTTAACAATAGTCAAATTCTAGACACAGTAACTACAATGGTGGTTACTAGGATACTCAGGGAGTTATTTAATGGGTATAAGGCTTCAGTTTTATAAGATGAAAAGAGTTCAGGAAATAGAAGGTGGTGATGGTTACAAAGCAATGTAACAGTGTTCACTTCAAATGCCAAAGATGGTCAACTTTATGTTATGGGCATTTTACCATCATCTTAAAAATATTTTGAAAAAAGCTTGAATTTAAATTTCAACCAAGCCTTTAAGGAAAATATAAATAGAAGTGCAGTGTTAGTTTATATTAATCGAAGATGATGTATCAAAACAGCCAAATATTAGAAAGCCGTTGAGTTACCCATTTATATGTGAAGCACGCTCTTTCCTTCCTCCACAGTGAATCTATCTTTACTGTACCTGTCATCTGCTCCCCTTAAGCTAGAAATGAAGGGCACATATCAACAGTGGCTCTCAGCATGCTTCTTGTTCTTGATGACCCCATTTGCAATGGCTGATTGCACACTGACCTTGACTAGCCTTAAATCTATCCAGCACAACTTTTGTTCATTTCTGTAGATAGAAACTGTAGGAACAGTTGTCTATAGGTACATGCGTATTATAATTTAAAAATGTTCCTCTTCTTTGCAACTTGGGTGCCCAAAGTTGGGGGTGTGTTATAATAGTGACTCATGTACTATGAAGAGGAGAAAACCCACATATGGCAGCCATAAAGGTCACATTTTTTCTCCATTTGCTTGCATGTTACTTTCTTTAGATAGGTGTACGGATAATGTGTTGCTAAGCAGCAGGCAAGGGATGGATTTCAAATTCTGGATTCTGTTTGACACTTGCCCAAATGGCGCCAGGTTGGCACACAGAATTCTGTGGTTGTATGGCAGATGGCCAAGAGAAGCATGGTAGAGAAACTGGTGCCTTGAAACTGTGGAAACTTTCCTCTTTCCACTGGTCAGGTAACTATAAAAGTACACATCACACTATTATATATTATGTATGTAATTGTATATCCTGTAATTATCCGTAGTGCATAATTACCACCCACTAGGAATATTTAAGAGCTGTGGGCCAGCTGAGACTGTGGCTGGCAGCCAGAAGAAGGAAGGCGCGGCTCTGAGTGGGACACAGTGGACAGTTGAACTGGGTGGGGGAGCCAAATGTGACTTCATTTGGAAGAAGACATTGTGGAGGCTAACTTCAGACAGGTCACATTCTTTCATTTGTCCCACAATTGCTTCTTTATACAGCACTATATATGTATCTTATGACTATGGGAGTTGTCTCTTTCCTATCCAGGAAATGGATTTAATTTGTATGGGCAGGTGCAAAATCAGAATACTAAAATTCTCTTAAACAACTGTATCAGTGAGGAATTTAGCAGCTTAACAGTAGAAACATTTCTTCCAGCATCTATGGGTCCAGAAACGAAGCACAGCTTCACTGAGTTTTCTGGCTCAGGACCTCCTAAGCGTGTGCAACTGAGGAGTCAACTTGGACTAGAGTCATCTCAAGGCCTGGCTGGAGAAACATTGACTTTACTAACTTGATACTAGCAGCATTCAGCTCCTGTCTGGCTATTGGATCAAGGGTCTCAATTCTTTATAGGCTGTTGACCAGAAGCTACTCTCAGTTCCATGCCATCTGAACCTCTTGATTTGTCCTTTCACATCATGGCAACTGGCATCTCTCAGAGCAAGAACACAAAAGAATATGACAGAGGTCAGAGCCGTTCTATAACCTAACATCAGGAGTAACACCCACTAATTTAGTCATTTTTGTTCATTAGAAGCACGTCACTTGGTCTAGGCTTCACTTACTATAACTTGAGTCTGGAGTGTTCTTAAAGGGCCCTGTGAAAGACTTACCTCCCAGTTTTGTGCTATTGGGAGGTATGGAACCATTCCGAAGTAGGACCTATTGGCAGATCTTACAGCCATTGGAGTTGTGCCCTTGAAGGGTATGGTGGGATTCCCCCACCCAAGCAAGGTCTTCCTATATTTTTTGCCTTATAATGAGGTGAACAGTTTTGCTCTCCCCCATCCCCCCCCCCGCACTCTGCCATGGTGTTGCCACAGGCCTAAAAGCAATGGGCCAACTCATCATGGGCTGAAGCTTCTGAAACTGTGAGGTGACATGAACATTTATGTTTATAAGTTAATTATCTTAGGTATTTATTATAGTGACAGAAAGCTAACTAACATAAGACTCAAGGGAGAATATTGCCCATGGGCCAGAGCACAGAAAAAGATGATCTGTCTAGGTTGTGAACTTGACAGGATTTAAACTCACCATGGAAACAAATCTCTAGGAGGGTCTGTGAAGGATTATTCAGAAGATTAGTTGAGATGGAATGACCTAACTGTTGGCATCACTATTCCATGAACTGGAGTTCTGGACTGAACAAAAGGAAGAAAGCCAAGTGAGTGTAGCAGTCAGCTTTACATGCTGGGATCAACTTCCAAACCAGGCACAGTTATGGAGAAAGGGAATTTAATGAAGCTGACAGATAAAGGGAAGTTCCCTAACAGCAGAAGAAGCTGGTCCACTTTCACAGGTCCATGCTGAGAGAGAAATGGGACCAGCATCACCATAAGCAAGCAAATTTCAGGAACTCCAGCAGCACTCAGGTACTTTGCATATCATAGGTTGGAATTCAGATCCACCCCCAGTGTTGTAAAGTGAGCAAAACTGTTGTATTTCTCTACATTTCTTTATACCTAGCTTAGAGGAAAAATAGAAGTCACTTCCTTGTAGGAGCTCATAAAAGAATGGAATGAAACACTTGTTTAAGCACATGGGGATGGTAGATTAAACAGGAGGCTCTGCTGGTCTGAATAGCATTACCCAGGGCCTGCATTGTTGAGCAAAATCCTTAAGGGCAGATAAGTGGAGACTCCTGGTCACAGGCCTACCTCACACCCCCCAGGCGCTTCCTGTAACTGACCAACAGACCTGTTTACAAGTTCCTTTTTTTTTTCTTTCTTCTCTATCATCTTCTAAGATGCACTGAATTCCCCACTATGTTTAAAATTACTTTTATGGCTGTAACTGTCACATGTGAATTGTGATTTATGGTTTAACTCCCATCCTGTTTTTTTTTTTTTTTTCTATAAACATCATGTGGTTATTTCCAATAAAAGCTGACACTCTGAACAGTTTGGGGCTTCACCCTGAGATTGACCTCTGGAGTGCAGATGTGATATACCAGACTTTCTTCTTTTTCTTCCTTTCTTTTTTACCCAACAAAACTTTGCCTCACATTCTGTGAGTTGATGGTCTTACTTGTGCAACACCAGACCCCATAACAGTGTCACCTCCTCCAGCCAGGTAGCTGGAAACCCAAGAAGCTTTAATAACACTCCTAAATCTATTGGGGGTCATCTATTCAAACTACCACATTCCGCCCCTTATCCCCAATAGATTCAGTACCATCTCACACTGTAAATTGTATTTAGTGCAATGTCAAAGGTTTCCACAGTCTTTACCAACTTTGGATAGTCCCAAAGTCCTAAGTCTCCTCTGAGATTTATGATTGTTTCTTAGCTGTCAGTTCTGTAAAATCAAACAAGTTATATATTTTCAACATATAAAGGCACAGAGTAAACATTTCCCACTGCTATAGGGCATAACATGGAGTGACTAGAACAATGTAATCTCAACAACCATCAGGCAAACATCAATCATCTAGAGCTCAAGTCCAATATCATAACCAGTGACTGACAGTCTCTGGACTTTCCAATTCTGTTCCTCTAGCTGAGCTGAATAGCCAGGGAAAACTTCCATTACAAGCCAGCAGCACCTCATGGTAGCCCTTGCACTGTCCTGATATATCCAAAACATCTTTGTGTCTACATGCAAAGCATAGTCCATCTTCCAAAGGTTCCACCAGCCTATCAGGGCTGTCTATATGCCACATCTCAGCAGCAGCTCCTGGAACCATGTGCACTTCATAATGCACTCCATGCATTTTTCATGCTTCCAAAAATTAATACCAGGTGTCCAGGACATAGCTATATTCTTAATTCAGGGAATAAATTGTGACCTTGAAGAGCATGTTCCTTCATTTTTGATCTCCTTTCAAAAGAGTGCATTTCTACTATTCAGTCTTTCTGGGGTCTTTCTCAGGCATTTTCTCCATTGTTTTAATGTAAAGCAGTTTGGCCCCTTTCGTTAAGATTGCCAATGTTTTTGACAATAGCAGCTTCAGTAATCTAAAACCAGTCTCTGTTCCAGTAAAATTTAAACTTGTTTGAGTTTCTCCAATTTTAAATCTTAAATTTGTGAGTCACATATCTTTAGCCAAGCACATCAGTTCATTACAAATTTAGCCTTGTTCAAACTCTCTCTAGGCATGGGCATCGAGTGCAGCCATCCTTTATGTCAGTAGCCCAGTTCCAACAAGCTTTTCTGTAGTCTTCCCCCCCCCCCTTAGAAAGTTCTTAAGCCAAGCCTCCAAACACAATTCTCTCTGCACTCAGCATTTTCAAACTCTAATCAGAATAGTCCATAAAGCTTGGCTTACAGCTCCAGAAGTCATCTTCAGTTGCAAGCATTAAGTTTCCAATTTTCCAAAAGACCAAAATCCACTTGGTCATATTCACCTCAGCAACTCCCACTCCTCAGTACCAAATTCTGTAGCAGTCAGCTTTACAGGCTGGGATGAATTTCCAAACAGGCACAGTTGTGGAGGAAGGGAATTTATTAAAGCTTACAGATAGAGGGTAAGTTCCATAATGGCAGAAGAAGGTGGCCCACTTTCACAGACTCATGCTGAGAGAAGTATTTCCACCATCAAGATAAGCAAGAACACTTCAGGAATGACAGCAGAACTCAGGCACGTTTGCATTACCTTAGGTTGGAATTCAGATCTACCCCCAATGACACCTCCTCCAGGCAGGTAGCTGGAAATCCAAGAAGCTTTAATAAAACACCTGAATCTACTGGGGGACATCTATTCAAACTACCACAGTGAGCACCATTACTCATTTCACTTTCTCTGCTTCCTGTGGACTGAATGAGATCAGCTACCATCATGATTTCCCTGCCATGATGGACTGTAACCTTAAATTGCATGCTGAAATAAGCCTTTTCTTAAGATGCTTTTGTCAGGATATTTGTTGCAGCAACAAGGAAAGTAATGAATACAGAAAATTGCTATTAGGAGTGGGGTCCTTGCTGTAACAAACTTGAGCATGTGGTTTCTATGCCCTTGAGACTGGTTTGTGGCAAAACTATGGCTAGAAACCTGCTAAATGTGGTTTAGAGGACGGCTTAGCAGTTAACACACTTGTCTGCAAAGCCTAATGACCCAGGTTTGTTTATCCAGTTCCTACTAAAGCCAGATGCAAAAAAATGGCACATGTACTTGGAGTTCATTTTCAGTGGCTAGAGGCCCTGGCATGCCCACTTTATTCTCTTTCTCTCTTCCTCACCCTCCTACAAATAAATAAATAAAAACAGTTTTTAAAAGAAAACTTCTAAATGGGTCATTCTGGAAGACAAGAATACTGAGAGAAACATGGATAGTGGAGGACTGATTCATGAAGTTTTAGAGGGAAATAAAAACTCTATCAGGAACTGGGCTTGAAGCAGTTTATGTTATATGTTAGTAAAAACAAACAAACAAACAAACAAAAAACTGGCTGCATTCTATCCATGTCCTGAGAAGTTCAATGATGTTGAACTCAAAAGCAATGGACTTAATTGTTTGATGAAGGAAATTTCAAGACAGGATATCTTTCAGACTGGTGTTGAGAAAGCAGCTGTAATTATTAAAAAGATTGGCACTAATGACGAGAAAATAGCTGGGCCAATAGGGAAAGCATCTTGAGGGCAAAACCCAATCCATCAGACATTCCATCTTCTAAAAACTGCAATTCATTTGAAGGAAGAAAGCCTAGGTTGGGGAGGTTTTCTACTCAAACACACCTATCTATGAAAAAGTTTCACCAAGGACAAACTTGGAAATGTACAGGGGCCTCTACAATTGTGGTCCAAGGGGGACAGGCTTCATTTCATCCATGCTGGTAGCAGAACTTGGCAGTGTCATTGACGTGATAATGGTTTTAGAGGCACACTTGTGCAAAGTTGAGGGAGTCATGGAGTATTCACCATAGTTCCGGAAGGCTACTGAGTCCAGGCAATTGTAGAGGCAGAGTCTCTACAAGGAGGCCCTGAGAAGCCACTGTCTGAAGCTACAAAGATGAACTGTAAATCGTGATTACTGTAATGTAGAATGAAGACCCTCCAATGCTGGAGATGTCAGAATCATAGGATGTCAGCCAGGAAGAGCTGCAAGACAGAGGCAACGAGTGCTATAGGCAGAAGAGTTAGATGGGTGAGACTGCTCAAGCCAGAATTAGAGGAGTGGAACTACCCAAGACCTTTGGAGACCAGATGATTTCATTATGAGTGCTTGCTCAGTGCCAGATGTGAAGCTGCCAGATTTAGTTTTCCCTGGTGGGTCTTGGTCTTGCTTTGGTCTGATTTTTCTTTGCAGTGCCCCAGTTCCTCCTTTTTGGAATGGTAATAATTATTCTCCATCCTGGTATATTGGAAGTATGTAGTTTATTAATTTATAAGGGATCTCAGCTAAGCAGTTGGTTTGAACAGTTTTGGGACTATTGAAGTTGGACTAAATACATTTTGCATTGTGAGATGGGCAGGAATTCATAGGGACAAGGGGATGGAAAGTTAAGGCTTAAAAGTGATATGTTTGAAAGCTGGGTGTGGTGGCGCATGCTTTTCGTCCCAGCAATTGGGACGCAGAGGTAAGAGGATCTCCATAAGTTCAAGGACACCCTGAGACTACATAGTGAATTCCAGGTCAGCGTGAGCTAGAGTGAAACCCTACCTCGAAAAACCACACACACACACACACACACAAAGTGATATGTTTGAGTTTCAAGTGTTCAAGGGATAGATTTGCGAAGATTAGTCTGGGTTTTCAACTTGACAGGATTTAGAATCACCATGGAAATAAATCTCTGGGAATATCTGTAAGAGATTTTCTAGATTAGATTGAGGTGGGAGGTCACACCCTTTTTGTGGGTGTCACTTTTCCATGCCTGGCATCCCAGACTAAATTAAAAAAAAAAAAGAAAGTGAGCCAGGCAGCAGCATTCATCTCCGTTTCCTGGCTGGCTGCATGTGACCCAGCTGCTTCACGCCTTCCCTGCCATGGACTGAAACCTCGAGCTATAAGCGAAAATAAAACCTTCCTTCCTTAAATTGCTTTTGTCAGGGCATTTGTTACAGCAACCAGAAAAGTAACCAATACAGTGTCTTAGAAGCTAAGCTGTCCATCATAACAACTATGTTTCTTGACAACATTAGATTATAATACCCTTTTACTAGAGGGCCTTTTAAAATAACTGCTTTCAACGTCTCTCTGTTAGAAACCACAGGATTTTAAGATAATGATGACATTCATCAAAGTCCTTTTGGTACCAAATCACCTTGGGTTGATGCTACTATAGGAACATTTCTTTCGTGTGCCAATCTTTCTGAGCTAGAATTCAGTCAGCTTTCCTTCGAGTTTTACTAGGACATTCACAAAAATGTTCTTGGTTACCACTAGAATCATAAAAATAACACTACTAGAAACAAATTTCCATGTTCATCTAGCCTTTTTTCATTTCACAGGGTTGGAATAGGTGGAGGAGGAAAGTCTCCTGCTGATGAACACACAGCTGATGTCTAGCGTGCCTTGGACCATGCTGGGTTTCAGAGAACTTGAGATCAGGTTTTAGGGCTGAGCCAAGTACACAGCTTCCTCTGGGGAGGCTGCAGCATGAATGTGGATTAAGAAAATTCAGGTGAAAAGTTAGGTAGAGGAATTAAAAAGGAAAAGAGGAGTGGAAATTTTCTAGACAGATCCGAAACAGACTAAAGGAGAAAGGCATACCACTACAGGTACCACTGGGGGGCTCTGTGACTTTCTGAAGTAGATGCTTTAATGCAGCGACACTCCGATTCTTCAACCAAAACACACTTCTAGTGTGCTATCACTGAAAGGCAGCATGGCACACTGGTCAGGACCGTATGAGCTCCAGAATCATGTCTGAATACCACCTCCTTGAATCCCATTTCTGCTGCTAGTTGTGTAACTTTTGCAAAATACTGAGCTGTTCTTGCCTCATTTTCTGAAAGGAGGATGATAATATTACACACCGCGTGGAACTGTCACTAGGTTAAATGAGTTAATAAATGCAGAGGGCTTACAACAGCCCTGGGCTCGTGCAAAGTTCTGTTGTTACTGAGCAAGAAGGACAATAGACTGACATCATTCCCAGTCTTTATCTAGGATTGAGATGGAATAAAGCTTGGGACAGGGCACAGGGGCAGTAAAGAAGGACTGGGGAGAGGAAGTTACAACAGGTGGAATGAGGAGGTGATTGTGCCTATCTCTGGCAATGTGCAGCCACATCAGAATGCCTGGTGTGTCACCATGCAAGCCAAACAGACTGCTTTAGAAAGTCCTTTGCTCATGCAGGCATCCTCCTAATCCTTTTTCAGATCATTCTATCCCCTCCTCCCATGCTCTCTAAATTTCAGCTTCTCAGGCTGCAGCTGTTTGATTCTGCCTGCTGCTCCTCCTCCCAGGAAACTAATCCCCAGCCATGTAGGGTTGTGATACAGTTGAAACAATAAACTGGAAATTGAAACCGCATAATTTCATATTATTGCAACTTTTATAAAATTTCAAAAAATTTAATTTTAACTTCATGCTGTCACTGTGGTTCCCACTTCCTCCAAATAATCTTCCTTCCCTGCCATTTTTATTCATGCATGTATTTATTTGGCAAGCACCTTATCAAACAATTGCTGTTCAAATTAGAATTTGCTAAGTCCTAGTTACTATCCAGTGCTTTAAATTGCCCCTCATAGTAAGCCTGTGTGTCAAAGTTATTTTACCCACAGAGATGAGGAAAGGTGTTGTGAGAGAACCTGTCACATCTGAGATCCATCCATACAGAGTAGCTCTGTATCCTAGGTGATCGCAGAGGCATGGAGGTGGACCTTAACCTCCCAGAACTTTCTTGTGTTTGCCCCATCCTGGCATCATAGTCCAGTACTAGGACCTCAAGAGAAAGACGAATTCCAAGCAGAAGTTGAAGGATCAGAGGAGGGTCTCTGAAACTGTAAACACTGAGGGATCCAAGCACTGTTGTGTCATTGCCCAAGGAACAAACTGCTACAAAATCGAGCCAAGAACCTAAGAGAGGAAGCTGTAACTTTCCCTCCAAACAAGAATGTGGCCAGGAAATCAGTCACAATGGCTGAGGTGAAGGGACAGCTTTGGCGCATCGAAGAACAGAGCAGGACATAAAAATATATGCAGTCATGTCCCAGGACTCAGCAGTTATGAGGGGATACAAAGTCCTTCATACAGGCGGGAATGATGAAGTGGTGCCAGTTACTGTGGTTAGTTTGCAGCTTCAGTTGTCTCGATGGGAAATTGGGCCAAACAAAAATAAATACGTTGTCTTCAAAGAAATGACCTTTCAAGAGCTAGACATGGAAAGAGATCACTGAAAGGTGGCCATGCTCTATTACGATAAAATACACAGGGACTCTGGAAAGAATTCACAAAAGTGTTAGCAACTTACTTGAGGCTCTAGAGGGTGGGACGACATTCTAGGTAAAGGGTTCTCACCTACAGAGGTTGTCTTCATTGGAAAGAAGTCTACAAGTTAGGGGCAACTTGGAAAGCACACCAGAAGGTCTGGGATTTATTTTATAGACAAAAGAAAGCCAGCCTAGGTGTTTAGATGAGGGTATCATGTAATTGGTTTTCTTTCTTTCTCCCCTCCCCACCTCGTTTTTTTTTTTTTTGAGACGTATTTATTGTAGAAAGAAATCTGGACAAGAATGGAGAGGTGTGAAGTACCTAGGCCAATTGTGGTGGATTAAGGACCAGGCTTGTAAAAGTGAGATGACTGAGGAAACTGCATGAGCAAAGACAGAGTAGCCAGAGATCATTAACACCTCTTGAGGAAGAGAAGGAGTCAGTCTCTGTGTCAGGTAGGAGAAAGGTGGTTAAGTCTATTCCAGTGCACAGATGCACAATGTAGGTTGAAGTGAAAGTTCAAGTGTAAGCAGGGCACTTACAGTGTAAGCAGTGTAAGTCTGGTCCCTGAAGGACGACTCTGATCCCTTATTATCCCTGAATTCCACCCTAGTGCCTGTTCTGGAGGCTGAGGTGTGGGGGCTGTCGCGAGGCTTCCAAGAAAATGTTTTCTTGAATTAAATTAGAGAAGCGAAGGAGCTGCTGGGATGAGCAAGCCAGACCCGCACAGACTTGCAACTGGGTCTGCAGACTGGAGTTTACCCAGGGCCTTAAGCATCAGGCTATAAAACTCAGGCTGGATGCAGAGCAGGGTGGACCCCGGGGCCTGAACTGTTCAGCTGGCCAGGTGCTTACTCAAGGTATGTATGTATGCATGCATGCATACATGTATGTATGTATGCATGCATGCATGTATCTGTATATATCTTAAAGTTTCATTCTACATAACCCCCCCCCAAAAAAAACCCAATTATTTCCCTAATACTTCCAAATCTAAAGGAAAGCTAAGAAGCAGAAACCCAATTCCTATGGCCAGTGCGAGGACTATGTGGAAAGAACGGGTTATAAAAGCGTAATAATAAAAAACTACCCACCCTGTCCTAAGCATCCCTAACTGGAGTGTCAAGGGCATCACATGCTTTAAAGGGGCAAGAGGGAGCGGGCGAGGGAGGGTTTAAGAAAGGAGAGAGGGAGAGAGAGAGACAGACAGACAGAGAATATCATGGACACCTAGACCTAGGAGAGTGGCATTTAAACCCCCCTCTTTTTTTTTTTCCCCTCCCCTGGAACATCTTCGGTTAGCGAAACGCCGGTCCCCCACGTCCCGGGGGCGCTCCCGCTCCTCGCGCCCCGCACAGGCCCCGCACGACGCCGAGACACGCTGTCGGCGGCGCAGGGCCGCTCAGGTGTGGCGCGGGGCGCGGGTCGCGGGTCGCGGGGGGCGGTTGTGCGCGCGAGGCCCGGAGCCCATTGGCTGCAGCGGAGGCGGGAGGGCCGGGGCCGGGCGAGGCCGGGAGGACCGAGGAGGGGCGGGTCGAGCGAGCGAGCGAGGGGCGAGCGGAGGGCGGGGGCGGCGCGCGCTCGGGTGCCTCAGACGCGCTGACTGACGCGAGGCGGCCGGCGGAGGAGCCGCGGGGCTGAGGCGACGGGCGCTCGGGCGCGCGTGTCTCTGTGTGTGCGTGTGCGCGTGCGGCGTGCGCGCGGGGACGGCCGCGCCTCGCCTCAGGGCTTCCCCCCGGGGCCGTGGCGCTCGGGCTGAGAGGTGGGCGCGGCGGCGGCGGCGCGAGAACGTGAGTGTCTCCGTGTGCGTCGGGCGACGGGAGGTGACACTGTCTCGGGCAACGGAGGCGGGCGCGCGGGAGGGAGGCTGCGGCGGGGTCCCCGGCATCCGCAACACGGGGGAGGGCTGCAGAAAAACAGGTCGCCGGACTCCTCGCCCGCTCCTCAGGCGCGGGCGCCAAGGCTGGAGAGAGGGACGCCGGTGTCCCCCGGGGTGGGGGGAGGTGGAGAGGGCATAGCCAAAGCACCCGCCGACTCTCGGGGGTCCTTGGCTAACTTCTTCCACCGCGCTCGCGTCCCCACTCACGCTTTCCGGGACCCCCCCCCCCCCTCATCCGTGCACCAGGGTCTCCGCCGTGGGCACACGGGGGCCACCGCAGCCGAGAGGCGACTGGGGCCGGCGCGGGCGGCTTCCGGGACTCGGACCCTTCCTCCCACCCCTCGAGGGCGCAAGGGCGGCCCGTCCCCGCCCGGCGGCACCTGCCGGCCGGCGTGGAGCGGCGCGGGGACCGGCCGTGCGGGGGGCTGCGCGGGGGCGCGCGCGCGCGCGCGTGAGTGCGTTCGGGTCCCCCGCGGACACCTCTGGGCGTGGGCTTTGTTCGCGTGCTGGCCCACACCTGAGCGCACCGCTGAGTTCGAGGGCGAGGGCGGGCCCCGCCGCCCCGCTTGAGTGCGTGCGACGGGGGAGGGGGCTTTGTGGGCCCCCAGGTGCGGGCTTCGGGGTAGTCCTGGCACCACACCCAAGCCCTCCGTCCGCTGGGGACCTGCCGGGGGCTGCTGGGCTAGGCTTGGAGCTGACTGCAAACAATTCCCCCTTCCCCGTCCGTCTGGGCTTCCAGAGGTTGGATCTGGTACCAGCATCGCCCCAGGATGCAGTGGACTGAGCCAGGGCTCCCCCACGATCGAGCATCCATCTAAGCTGCGAGCGCCATCTGCGTCCGGCGCCGCCCCGGTCCCCCTCCTCGCAGCGCGGGTGGGCGCCGCAGCTTGCTGGTCCTGGGCGGTGGGCGGCTCCCGCGCCACTCCTGGTCCTCTAAGCTACCCTACCGCAGGCGGGGAAGGGGGGGGGTAATGTTACGGGATGTCGCGGTTGGCTAAGCCTAGGAGTCATTATACTCTGGGAGAGGTGATCTCCTGGTAGCAGGTGCCTCAGGAGTTCCCAGGGTCCAGGGAACTGGTGAGCAGGCCATTTGCTTGCTCCAAGGCCACCTTTTCTCCCCAGGCTCTGATTGGCTGTCCCTGGGCTGTGGTGTACGCCAAGGGAGGTCTTCAGGCAATATGACTCGCCTACTCCACCCCCCCCCCCCCTTTCCCTCTCGTTAGGCACCAACCGCTTAAGCCCTTGGCTATCCCATGCGGAGATGTCTTGACAGCAAAACGTTCCTTTCCTAACCCAGTTCCCAGTGGTTAACAGTCCGAAGTGCGGGTCTGAGGGCTGGGACCTTCACCATCCCAGGCTCTTGCAGGCAGCGATGGAGCTCAGTGCAATAGGGCAGGCTGCCTTGGTGCCGCACCAGGAGCTCCCTCTGGGGTTGTTCTGAGAAGGAACACAGTGGCCACTGAATACAAACTACTTGGGATGCTCCGCTTCTGTTGGGACTGCCTTATGCTATCACTAAAATACAGTGGTAATAGCTCCTGAGTGAATGAAACCTTCCAGAATCGCTGAAACAGATCTAAGCAACCGAATCCTTTCTGCTTTAATGAGAATGATACCCAGTACATATTTTCGAGAGTTTCAGGTGAGCACTGCACGTCACTACATCATCGCACTTAATTTCCACAACAACCCCGTGTCAAAACGGGAGACAGTGGTGCCAAGACCACATAGCTCGCGAGTAGCGAGTGGGATTAGCTTTTTGGCCCAGCACTTTACCATCCAAGTCTGTGAAAATGTGGACTTCTGGAGACTTCTAATTTAGAAGTCGTCTAAAGCCGGCGTGTTCAACACCTGGCAGGTACATTGCAAGCCCATTTAATTCTGACCCCTGCAGACTTTTTAGTAGCAGGCAATACTGTTAAAAAAGACTTCTGTGGAATAATCTCTTATGCTCTCTTATGCACGCTGCTCCTAATTCCTTTACATGCTCCTGTATCCCTGTTAGCTTTTTTGTGGTTGTTAGCCCACAATTCAGTCCATTGTAGTCACTGAAGTGTTCTTCATCACCAGGGCCCATCTACAATTACAGAGAGATTATGTATATGTTATATATGTGTATATATATATATATATATATATACATACATACATACATTATTATATATTCAGAGAGGGGGGAGGGCTGCATCTATGTTCAGATGGAGGCCAAAGATTGACCTCGGGCATCTCTTAGCCCACTCTTCACTTGATTTCCTGAGACAGGATTTCTCAGTTGAACCTAGAGAGTTGGCTGACTGGGCTAGTCTAGCCGTAGACCCCTGTCTGCACCTCCTGAGTGTGGAGATCACAGGCAGGCCACCACACCCCAGCCTAACCAGTTCTTATGCTTGTGCAGCAAGCACTCTTTTTATCTAAAAAAACCCTCTCCCCAGCCGCATATCATAATCTTTAATAAAAGGTTTCTTAAAAAGAAAAGGCACACATTTCTATTTGCCAAATATTTCTGTGTCAGGGCTCAAATCCTGAATGTCCTTTGTAGGCTGTTTTCTTACATAAAAGTTACTCCTGAAATTGTAGGCAGAGCTTAAATAGAAACCTAGAACAGAAACCCAGGGAAGCTTTTAATTTCCTAGATATAGGACAATGTGTGGCAAATTTATCAAGATACTCCATGTTCACTAGTAGAAAGAATTTGAACAAAAGTGAAAGCAGCTATTTCTGGCATAGCTATTGGAACTATTACAATTAGCCAATCAATTGGAAAACATGATTCATTTTGCACTTATTCTGACTGGTGATCTTCCTTTATTTTTCAACTTTATTATAGGAAAGCAGCTAAACATTTCACATATTCTTGGAATTGTAATGCTATAATAGAACTAAGGAACCTTTGCACCTAACTGTTTGAATTTTCAAAGCAGTGTGATGAGGTTCAGAGAGGTTTCCCAGCCATGTAATACAGGGTAGTGATAGGTCTTGGGATTGAATGCCAGTGGCCTTTCACCATATTGTTGTTGTTAAGCAAGTTATCTTTGGAAATGCTACTTCCTGTGAGATCCATGTGATGATGATGGTGGAGTGTGGGAGCTTCAGAAGTGTGTCAGAGGGTATTGAGAATGCATAAGAGTTGGGTTGTAGACAATTTCATGTCAGTTGATGCTTTTGGGCAGGTATCACTTTCCTTATCAGTTGAATAGAATCTGTAGATATGACACTGTGTAGATGCAAAGGGGCTATTTAATGGAGTACTACATGAACCTTTTTTCTAAAGATCATTCACTCTCACTGTACTCATTCATTCATTCATAAACATGGCCTTCTGGGCTGTGGGGAGACAGTGATGACTGCAAGGGCTTCTGACCTCAAGGAGGTTATTTCTATCATATTACATATTTTTTCCCATACCATAAATGTATACCTGGGTGAACTTGCACAAACTGAACACAATGATGTAGCTGACACATCCTGGACCAGAGTATAATGCCCAAACCAGAAAGGCCCCTTTTGGCCCCTTCCAGTCACCATGATGTCAACTACTGAGGGCAACTACTGCATACCGCCCAGGCTGGCATTCTCAACATGGCATCATACATCAGTGGCTATTGGAGTCTCACCTCATTTCTGAAGGGCAGTCTTCATCTGAGAAGGATGGCAGCCTGGAGCATAGTTAAACTGGAACATACTCTCTGAGTGTTTACATCCAAAAAGTGCTTTTTGGTCAGTCTTCAACTTCTGGAAGAGCTAATGAAGAGGAAATGGTTTGAAAACAACTTCAAATTACTAAATATTCCTATGTGTTCCTTTTATTTTAAATGGCATGCTTTCTTACCTGAAGGAGCCCTGAATTTTCCTGGCAGGTAGACATAGAAAATATACCTGGGTGCTAATGGCAAGAATGTAATGTCTGGTTTTATTTAACTCCTTGTCTGCTTGGGTAAATGTGAAGCTTGTTTAGTTTTAAAATGCCTTTATTGGTAATAGAGGATGAAGTCCTCCTGACCCCAGCTCTATTAAGGTATACATGGCAGATAAAAATTACATATATTTAAGGTGGACATATTCATCAGCTAGTGTTGCTTTACCTTTTTTGCAGTGAGAACACTTAAGATCTACTGCCTCAGCAAATTTCAAGAGTATTATTAACCATACTCACCATCCTATATATTTGATCTCCAGAATTTGTTCCACCTACCTAAGAAACTTTGTACCATTTTATCAACATCTGTCCATCCCTCACCCACATCCCTGTCCTCAGTTTCTAGGAACTATCATTCTATGGGTGTACCACTGAGTTTATTCTTCTCTTTTCTCTTCTCTTCTCTTCTCTTCTCTTCTCTTCCTCATCCTTCTTTCTCTTCCACTCCCTCCCCTCTTGTCTTCCCTTCTCTCCTCCTCCTCTTCTTTCCTATTTTTAAATGTTGTTTATTTATTTATTTATTTGAGAGAGAAAGAGAGAAAGTGAGTATGGCCTCTTGCAACTGCAAACAAACTCCAGATACACCACCACTTTGTGCATCTGGCTTTACATGGGTACTGGGGAATTGAACCTAGTCTATCAGGCTTTTCAAGCAAGTGCCTCTAACCACTGAGCGATCTCTCCAGCTCAGTGTATTCACATTTTTTTTGTTGTTGTTGTTGTTTAACAAGGTAGGGTCTCACTCTTGCCCAGGTTGACCTGGAACTCACTCTGTAGTCCTAGGCTGGCCTCAAACTCATGGCAACCCTTCTTCCTCTGCCTTCGCAAGTGCTGGGATTTTAGGGGTACACCACCATACCTGGCTTCTTTCCTATTTTAGATACAGGGTCTTGCTATGTTGCCTAGGTTGGCCTCCAATTCACAATATTCCTGCCTCCACATCCAAAGTGTTGGTGTGGGCTGTCAGGCCTAGCTACTGAAGTTTCTAAGAATGAAAAAGAAAAGTACCAAAATCAACAGGCCATTATTCAGGTCATTGTTGGTTTTCCTTTTCAAACTGAGAATGCTACACAAGAGAGAAACATGCTTGAATGGCATTACCTTTAGCTTTAGCAACTTTAAGTCCTTCATTATCAGATTATCTTTAAAAGGTAGGACAAATTAACATATTTGTGTACGATATGATGTTTCGAGTTTATTTTATTGTAGTAAAGCTACAACTATAACTATATTAACATATCTAATTCATTAGCATTAAGTGCATTTGCACTGTGGGCACTCATGACCACTATCAATCCCCAAACTGAAAACCTGTGTCCATTAGACAATAACTCCATCCTCTGTCCCCACACTGTCTGAAAACTATCATTCTCCTTTGTGTCTCTATGAGTGTGACACTGTACTTACGTCATATGAGTGAAAACATATAATATTTATCCTTTTGTGACTGGCATAGTGACTTTAGGGTTCATCCATGTAACTCATTTTGCATATATGCCAGGTCCCTGTCAGTGGACACTTGCATTACTTGCAGTCCTTGAATACCTGTGTGATGCTGCTGTGACTAAAGATAGATGCATAAATATGTTTGAATGACTGCTTTCAGTTGTGTTGGATTGGGATGTTGGGTTATCTGATAATTGCATTTTAATGTTTTGAGGAACTACCATATTGTTTTCTGAAGCTGATGCATCATTTTACATCCCATGAACGTATGGAGGTGTTCCCAGTTTCTCCACCAACCCTCATGACTTGCTGTTTTCTTTGTTTAATATATTTTATTAATTTATTTGAGAGAGAAAAAGGTAGAGAGAGAGAGAAAGAGAAAGAGAGAGAGAGGGAGGGAGGGAGGGAGGGAGAATGGGCACGCCAGAGCCTCCAGCCACTGTAGACGAACTCCAGAGGCATGTACCCCCTTGTATATCTGCCTTACGTGGGTCCTGGAGAATCGAATGGGGATCCTTTGGCTTTGCAGGTAAGCCCCTTAATTTCTTGATAAGAGCCATCAAAACAGGTATAGAGTGCTGTGACTTCTGTTTTTTAAATATATTATTTATTTATTTATTTGAGAGAGAGAGAGAGAAAGAAAGAAAGAAAGAAAGAAAGAAAGAAAGAAAGAAAGAAAGAAAATGGGCATGCCAGGGCCTCCAGCCACTGTAAACAAACTCCAGATGCATGCGCCCCTTTGTGCATCTGGCTTATGTGGGTCCTGGAGAATATAACCGGGATCCTTTGGCTTTGCAGGTAAATGCCTTAATCACTAAGCCATCTCTCCAGCCTTGCCACTTCCATTTTTAAAGCTGTAAATTA
Organism: Dipus sagitta; assembly: GCA_036346955.1. Taxonomy (NCBI): domain Eukaryota; kingdom Metazoa; phylum Chordata; class Mammalia; order Rodentia; family Dipodidae; genus Dipus; species Dipus sagitta. The sequence goes on from CM070784.1 coordinate 27,572,715, forward strand.
ATATAGCATATATTATAAACAAGTCTCTAACAAGATTTCCCAACTTTGTGATTTAACTTTTATTAACCAGGAGTTAATACATGAGCCCCAACAAGTATTGATGGACTACATGCCTTGTGCAAAGCATGAAACAGGTGCTGTGGCATGTGTCAGGGTCCAGGATGAGGCAGAACTGGTAACATACATTCTTGGTGATTTGTAAAATACTGAATTTGTACTGGTTATGTCTCTACAGTACACTTGTGCCAAGAGGATGCTTCTGTTTTATTGATTCACAGTGACATTATTATTTTAATCCAGATCAAGAGCAAATGTGCCACAGGTCTGAAAATAGATAGGAATATCTTTATGCCCAACGTTAGGGATATGCTGGAATTGTAAATCACAGCTCTGCATTGGGCATTTCTGCCTACCACTGAGTCTTCAAAGACGACAGCATAAACCCTTACCACCCAATTATAATTGCTTAGCTGAGCTCATAAAATGATGTGGTGTCAACTTAATTGACCTATTTTACTGGCCTACAAGATTGGAATTCCAAATTAGAAAAAAATCATTTTAATAGTCTGATGTGTGATTTTTCTTACATGACTAAAATATTAGTGAGAATAAGAAATGCCAGTGGTAAAGGAATTAGACTTACAGCCAACACTCTTCCACTGAACATACCATAAATGCCTTATTCTACTTTACAAAAGGAATGGCTCTTCTTATCTTGTATTATGTGTTCCTTGATTTCTTTCTCTGTACTAAAGCATATTTTTATTCACATGAGAATGACAATAGTTACTACTAAGCAAAAATGACACTAAAGTTCTTATAAAATGACAACTGGAAATAGAAATTTAAATATATATGTATTAATTTGTATAGACTTATATTTTGTGATGGGCATGGTATATTGACTCAAAATCTATTCTAACCAAAAAATTATTCTCAGAGCAATCTGAGGGAACCCTGTAGGAGGTCTTCCACTGAGTGATATGCAACGAATTTGATTCATCTTCCTCAAGTGGGCTGTGAGCATTCAAAAAATTCAGTATATGTATTCAGCATGTAGTGCTCTTTTTTTTTTCTTCAAATTTCAACTTTAAAGCTAATTCCATGCCACTTTTGAGTGCTTTTAGTGTTTGAATAGTGTGATTCACAACATACATTTTTGATGAACTTTACAAACTCATGTTAAACACCATGAACATATTCTGTCTAGGGAAGGGGGAAAGAAGAGGACGAGTGTTAATCTTCCACTAATTATGCCTCAAGGTAAGAATGGACTGTGAAAGAGTTTCATCCTGGAGTTTTTTTTTTTTTTTTTTTTTTGGTTCTTTGAGGGAGGATGGCTTGCAAGCAAGCAGCCTTCCAAAGCCTGGTGCGCCTTTTCAGTCCTTTACCTCAATAGAGAGCTGAAAGGACAAGAGAACAAAGGAGGCCTGTTTTGCCTGCCCCACTTGCTGGGCTGTTGTCTTGGCCCTTTTCAGTGAAGGAGGGGGGAGCTGGGTCAAAGTTGAAGAACTTTGAAAAGGAATTCAAGCTTCATGTCGAAATTTGAATTATAGCTTCAGTTTGAGTGTCGTGTAGATTAGTTTGAATTGAAAATTTTGAATCTGTGGAAGCTTAAGTGACAGATGGTGTTGGAACAACGTACATAGTGCTGGTTGGCATACCCGTCATGTTGAGTGCCCAAGCAAGGCACCCGAGAAGCATCTAGTTAACTGAAAAAAGTTTGAACACTGTAGGAAGTGCAGTTTGATGCTGCAGAGCGCATTAAGACATTGGACTGTGTGCATTAAGGGCGGCCACTGCGTCTGGTGTACACTCAGATGTACTCGTCCCCCTCTAATTGCATTGCAGATATTCTCTTGACTCTTCTGTGGCTTTCCCCTCTACTATATGGTTGAATGAATACGGAAATGCCCAACCTCGTAAAATTGTATTACAGTATTTTGGTATGTCTACAGTGTATTTTGATGTACAACAAGGTCAATTTGTTGTAAATATTGGCTTAGCATATTTTTCCTATATGAGTAGATTTATGAAGAGTGATTTTGGCTTTTTGGTTCTAGTGGGAGCATCACTCATATTTGACACTGAAGTTGTTAATATAGTACATGGTTTCCTACTTAGTGGGGTACGTAGCATCCAATTAAACAATGTTTCAACTACAATAATAATAGAGCTACTAAGAAGTATATATTAGTGAAACGTAGACTAAATTTTAAAAATTGGGGGTAATTTGAAACTTTTGTTAGTGGTCTATAAAACTGCTACTAGAAATTGAGAAATTGCTATACTTGAAAATTGAAAATTTGAAAATCGAAAACAGCAAATTTTTCCTTTGGCATCTTTGACTCTTTAAATGACTCGATGATATCTAGTCTCTTATTATGGTGTTTATAGCATAATTATAGATATACATTTAATACAGTGAAATAAATATTTCTACTTTCAGAAAAATAACACTGGTATGGAAATAATATGAGCAAACACTACAGAGGAAATTCATAGATGATACTATAATTCGAACAAAAACTAATTGTCTTCAGAATTGGTCATATTCATTTATGTGCTATGATGTATGCTTTATAAATTTTATTGAAACTGCATTTTAGTATATCAATAGATGAAAAGGGGTTTACAAAACTCCATGGATACACACACGCACTTACACATGTATTTCTAGTAACCATTACTATGATGCAAAATTACAGTGGATGGCATGATCTATCAAGGGTTGACTTCTGTTTTGGAGCTATGAGGGGATTTATTAAATAGCAGACAATAAGAGAGTTCATGGTCTAATTCATTTTCTGGGACTGTGAATGGGAAGTTAGAGATGAGGGAGTTGAAGGGTTCTGATGGAAGGAAGACTTAGGTGGGTGAGTATTAAAAATTGTGAAATCCTAGAGATATGTCACATGCAAAAGTAGAGAGAGGAGCATTTTAAAATGAGCAGAGACTGAAGAGCTAAGCACCATAAATGTAATAATGTAAAATCTGAAAGAAAGGCAGAAGAATAAAAAAAATTATGATTGTCTTGCTGGGAGAGAATAGTCTCTACTACATAGTATCCAATACTAAATACATTTCATTTTATAGCATCCAATACTAAATATTTTAGAGAATTTTTAATTTTTTTTCCAAGGTAAGAGTTCACTAGCTCGGACTGACCTGGTACTCACTCTGTATCCCCAGGGTGGCCTTGAACTCACAGTGATTCTTCTACCTTTTCCTCCTATTTGTTTTCATGGAACTCTAGACCAGTGTGGAAATTGACACAAGATAAGAATAACTTTTAAATTATCATGTAAAATGAAATAATGCATTTTACCTTTAAGAGAAATATAGAAGGGATTGCACAAGCATGAAGACTTGGGTTTTGATCTTCAGAACCCACGTAAATGCTGGACATGGTGGCATGCACCTGTAATCTTAGGGCTCAAGTGGTGGAGTCAGGTCGATCCCTGGGTAAGCCAGGCTAGCTAGACTAGCCGAATTGGTGAATCCTGAGTTTGCTAAGAGACCCTGTCTTAATAAATATTGTGGAGAGTAATAGAGGAAGATGCCTGATGTCAACCTCTGGTCTCTACATGCATGTGCATACATGTGCATGCACACTCCCCACACATATCAACATTCATGAACACATGTATAAATAGCACACACACAAACACACACATGCACACAAGAGAAAATATGCTGAAAATTCCTTAAGAAGTCAAGCTAAAGTTATTTTGTGTACTGGTGGTTGCAGCTTGAGAAAGTCAGATATATGAAACTGAATTTAGCTGATCCACTTGGGATTATTATTTATGTCCAACAAGAGCCTTCAGTTTGCACAATGATTTTATGAGTGATCTCATAAAATATTTCGAAGTTCAATTAAGGAGCAAATTTTCAGTAGTATTCAAGTAGAGAATTTATTCAGTCTGCAGAAAGAACATAGCATAATAGAGAGCAAGTGAAACCTGAGCAAATAAGGCTAAATAGAAGTAAAGGGGGAGACAGGTGGTAAATGAAGAAAAGTGCTTCAATTGCATGAAATATTTGATATCGGCTCTAGATAATATTGAGGGCCACGTCTCACGTGACAAAGTAAAAAGGATAACTAAGCAGGTGTCTGAGTACACTGGGCTTGCTCATAATACAATTCTGTCAGCGCTCCCAGGGGTTTGGCTGTATAAACCAGTCTGCTCTGTTCTATGGGAGTCTGAGCTGTCTTTCTCCCTGCACATCACGGTATGCATGTGAGAGCCCCATATTTGATGAATATTCAGGTGAGAACAAGAATGAACAACTGAGTACCTTAGTGTTGTCAAATGTCAGCCTGTCTGGAGGAGTTTTTGTTAGTGAGAATGGAAATGAGATCATGTACTTAGCCCTGGTTCAAAGACAGGTAAAACCTAGACAATGAAAAATCAAGCATTCATAATTTCATGCCTGGATTCTGTAGACTGTAACTTGCTTCCTGCTTCTAAGTTAAGCATTTGAGCAAGCAGGTGAAGTTGTTCAATCCAGACGGGTACAATTTTAAAAAGGGCCACAAGTGGATCTTAAATATACTCTAACCTCAAAGACTTCCTGTGTAATTTTCTACCTTTGCTCACTGAAGATGATTCCATATTTGCACGAATCTTTCCTTTCCTTCACTGTCTAAAGCTGTTGCTTGTCATTTCCCTCTGGAGCAGTCTGAGTGGCTGCACACTGATTGAGTTAATCATTTTCTGAGATTACTTTCCACTATGTGAATTAAAGAAATTGGAAGTGAGGCATACACGACAGAAAGGAAAAGTGAGAGGGTACACTTGGAAAGCAGATCAGAAGGCTCTGGCTTCACTCAGATTTGAGCAATTAAGTTCCAACATAAAGGTTTCTTCATATTTATTCCAATATGTGAATTGAGTCACTGCATGTCCTTTTCCATCTAGGTGTGGAGAGACAGCTATAGTAAAAAAAGCTACACAAACTCTGATGAATGAGATGTTGAGAAATACCAATCTACTCCACATTGATCAGGACACCTCATTCTACACATGGCTTTGGAAACGTTGCCCAAGTGCTTCTCTTCCTTTACTAGGAAATGAATAGAAGATTTAGGCTTTCTCATCACCCCATCCTACCTCAGAAAGGCATGTAACTATAACAAAAGGTGACAAGAATGAAAGCACAGAGAGAATAATCACATAAATCTATGTTTTTATTAGATGCAATGAACCAGTCATTTTTTTTCACATGGCATTCTGGCAGATTTGCCTCAGGAATATGTATGTATCATATATCCTTAGCAATAGCTGTATCTACTTGATTTTGAATAAATGCTCTTGTTCTGCTGTCCAAGAGAATGATACCCTTAACTGATGTTGCAGGATGGATCTTTGGAAAACACAAACTACATTCTTAATTTTTAACAAATGGTCGTTATGTATTTGAAATATTGAATCAAGATGATAAAATAAGATTAAATTTAACAAATACTTTTCCTCAATTATATATAATGTCAGCAATAGACTTTTGAAATCTAATTGGTTTTATTTCAAGTCATAATCCCATTTATGTATCTGAAAGGGCAGCCTGCATTTTTTTGTATGAGCCATGACTAATGAGGGACCTCAGAAACCAATAAAACATGATACAATTTTAATACATTAAATTGATTTAGCTTGCAAACTGCATATACTTAGAAATTTGATTTGCAGTGAGGCTCATGGGCAGCTTGGGTCATATCATCATGGTATTTTACATTCATTATGTTTCTGTGATCTTCAAAGAAGATATGAGTACTGAAAAACAGTAACCATCAAACTGGGTTAGGCACTGGGGCCAAAATTTGTGTGTGTGTGTGTGTGTGTGTGTGTGTTTTGCTGGGGATTAGACCTGTCTATGGCTTCATGGATGCTAGGAAAGTACCCTACCACTAAGATAAATCCCCAACTCACAGAACCTCAGAATATAACCTTGTTTGGATATAGGGTCTTTACAGTTAAAATGAGATAATTTGGTTGTGCTCTGGTCCAGCATGACAAGTGTCCTTATTTCAAAAAAAGACAATTTGGAGAATGGTAAGTGGGAGAAAGCCAAGTGAAAATGAAGACAGAGATTTGGAAGCCAGGTAAGACCAAAGATTTCCAACAAAGAAGATGGACATGGAGCACAGTTTCTCTCACATCCCTCACAAGGAACTCATCTTGTGACACTTGATCTTGAATGTCTACTTTCTAGAACTGTGAAACAACACATTTATATTGCTTAAGCCCCTCAGTTTGAGGTACCCTGCCACAACAGCCCTAGCAAGTGAATACAGAATGCAGTAGGGAGTTGACTGTACCCTACAAAAAAATAGAGAAGGAAATATAGCTTCCCACTTATCTATCACCCTATATCTATGTCTGAATCTTTATACACTGTGGGTACAAAAGGGGTATGTAGATATAAATGAAATGCTTAGAAAGTTTGTATACTTTGAACTAAAGTACATACATTCTAGAATTTGTGGGGACAGTGTTATTTCTACACTAGACAATTACATGAAGTTGGTAGTTTAATCAGTTGGAGACGTTTCTTATTAACGATCAAGTTGACCTCTCCTTGGCTGCCTCTGTTGGGTGTAAATTGCCATCACCTGGGAACATAAGTGGCTGTTTGCTGAAGTGTCTGCAGGTGCCTGCTGCTCTCGCTAATCAAAAGGTTCCTTGGGCACGACAGATGATAAGGCTGCTGAGCCTGACGTGCAGAGGGACTTGGTGCAGCCTTGGATGAGCTCCATACAGCTTCACTCTGTGCTTTGAATTTTGCAGCTCACAGTAGCCGGGCGGCACTGCTGACTGTTGGGAGAAGCAGGCTTTCCAAGAGCTTTGGAGCCAGCTTGCATATTGGTTTGAAGATGGAGTAAACTCTGAAACCATTTCAGCTGGTCCTTTGTGATGTGTGATGTTGATGGGAGCCCTTCATTGTCACCAGTGATAGTCTTTCCTGGCTATGAAGGTCCTATGTTTAATGGGCAGCTACATCCAAAAATGAGCCTAAGTTGTTTTAATAATACTAAAGGAAGATTTGGTAGGCTGATTCTTGGGAAGAATGCTAGGGACTGTACCCCTCTGTGTAAGTTAGCGATTCCATTTTAACATATACCATTTTCCTGTTTGTTTTCCTCTTGGTGATAATAACTGTTCCTTGCTATGGATTGAGTTTATTTATGATCCTTTTGGGAAGGACTAATGAGACTCCACCAGCATCCAAAAGGAAATAATTTTAAATCATGACTGCTTTAATTTTTCATCTTCTCATAGCTTTCCTTTAACATTCAAGGCAGCAAGGTACAAATTGATCTGGTGAAATGCTTAAGGCCCTGGAATAGGAGCAGACTACAATTAATAGTTGTGTCTGAAAATCAAGGTCTCAGTGTAAACTTGTTAGATCTTTTAAATATTTGTCTTGAAAGAACTTTGTGAGGATTGTTGGAAGGTTTATGGATTTGGTGACAGAATAAAGTTTATTTGCAAACATACTCATACAGAACAGCAGTGTTTTTTTATAATATCTGGGATAAATAATACATATTTATATAATATAAAATATGTATAGGTATAAAATATAAATTTTTATATTTTATATATTATTTCAAGAATATAAAATATATTTTTATATATTTATATATATTATACAAACCTGTTATATTATTTGTAGTGATTAGTCCAGGCATGTTTCACTAAACTAATACTTTACATTTTTATATACTAGACCATTCATCTTATTCCATTTTCAGACAAACAGTTCATCTTGGAAAACCAGTTGTGGCTAGCTGTACCTGCTCTGGTCAATATCTAAGCATAATTTCAGTTCTTCTCCTTCCCTGGCTGGCCTGTACCACACAGTTCTGAGTGGGTCCACTCATGAATATGCATGTTTCACACACCTGTGACCAACAGATCTCCCATCAAGGAATGACAGAGTATCAGTTACTTGAAATGGATGACTTGTGACAGCTGCTGTCTGTGGCTCACAGGGCCCCACTGCCCTGCCCTGCTCTGACAGCTGCATATTACATCTCACAGTTACACTACCTCAGCTACCTTCATGACCAGAACATTAAAATAATAATAATAAAAGGCCAAGCCTGCTGATCCCTTCAAGGTATTACTTCATGGGCAGTCTGCTTCTGAAGTATTATATATAAACATACCTGTGAATTTTTGGAAATGAGGTCACCATGTTTTTTGACAACCTATTAATACATAATAATCATCTCAGACATTTATTGTTACTTGATCATAAGGCGCACCTTACGTAAATTCTGATTTACTCTTCACAAAATACATTTATGTCAGAAACTGGTAAATTTTGTTTTGTCTTGTTTTTATGTAAACAAGTATCTGTCAGATACTTAATATGTTGTATTTGTAAGTTATGAGGTCTTCAGAAATAGTCATAGATAGTACATAAATAATGAACATGGGTATGCTCCTATAAAACTTCTAAACAAAATTGGTACTGGATCAGATCTGGCCCCTGGGCCACCATTTTCTTATGTAGGTGGTCCATGTGTTACATAGTAAGATAACACTAGTATATTTAAAAGGAAGACCTTTATTTCACTGGAGAACATCACGAAGAAGAATTTCTACTGCATTTAACATAAAACCCTTGAAAAAAATTCCAACATCTCCTTCTAACCTCCACCAACATGTTCTTTTGTGTATTATGTCCATGGTAACAGTTGAATTTTGGATGGAGAATAACAAGCCTATGAGGTAAATCATCCTGCTGACCTTGTTGGGCTTCCCCAAAGGAAATTAGTGGTGCTTTCTAGTGTCAAGAAGCACCTCTGGGGCTTGAGAGATTGCTTAGTGGTTAAGGTGCTTGCCTACAAAGCCTAAGGACCCAGATTTGATTCTCCAGTGTCCACATAAGCCAGATGCACATGGTGGCACATGTGTCTGGAGTTCATTTGCAGTAGCTGGAGACTCTGGTGCACTTATTCTCTCTCCCTCTCTCATTCAATCTCAAATAAATAAATAAAATGTAAAACAAAGCACCTCAAATAGAATCACAATAATGTACTGTGATTTTTAAAAAAAAATTTCCTATCCTATTTATTAAAATTTTGTATTGCAAGCTCTTTAATAGTTCTTAGAAGGAGCCAAAATCAATTTTGTTTTAGACAGCAGTTCAGAAGACACAAAATATCATAAGCAGCCAAACTTCAAGGATGTTCCCAATGTTTCCATTAAGAGCCCTAGAACTCACAGTTCCTCACCTCAGGGAGAATGAAGTTTAATGTGTGCAGCTGACAAAGGGTGGTCCTCACAGGACTCATCAGTGCTTTGCATACTTTGAGAGAAGCTCACAATGCCGCCTTTCCCTGGTAGAGAAATCAGAGAGTGACAACTCTTGTCTCAAGGTAATTCTACTCTCTTTGGAAAGCTGAAGTCTTTGAATGCAGTTGTCTATTCATTACCAAGAACTCTCACTAAGGAATAAAGCCCAACTAGCAGAAAAATTGGCCACTGTGCCCATGTGAAATAGTTACTATAAATTAATTGGTAATAAATTATTAAATTATGGTTGGTGGACATACAAAGCTTGTTTATTTTGAGTCATTTCGTAGAAATGGTAGTCCTAGATGTAGTTCATTTAATTTGAAAAGTATCCCAGATTTCAAAATGGAATTATAATGTAATAATTTTTCCTGGTATATTTTTACAGGTTTATTCTTATAGCATAAAGCTCATCCATGACAAATATAAAGTTACTGAGTTCTAATAAATTTATAAATTTTGCAAGTGTGGCAAGTAGAGTTGTAAGATAGTTTCTAAGGTTCTGTCCTCTGGTGTTCATGCCCTAAATCATCTTTCCCCAGAGTATGTGTGGAACCTGTAAATAAGATGATATGTTAATTAATTCCATAATTATATGTCAGTCATAAGCGGATTTGGCAGATGTAATAAAGATTCCTAGACAGTTGATTGTGAGTTAATGGAAAAGGAGATTATTTGGGGTAGGCCTGAATAAATCAAGTATAAATCTGAATGAAGGACTGCCTTAAGGGACGCTGTCCTGCTGGCACTGAAAAAGCTAACATCTCCATCGTGAATTCTTTTTTTTTTTTTTTTTTTATTTCTGAGGTAGGGTCTCACCCTGGCCCAGGCTGCCCTGGAATTCACTACGTAGTCTCAGGGTGGCCGCAAACTCACGGTGATCCTCCTACCTCTGCCTCCCGAGTGCTGGGATTAAAGGTGTGCACTCCCACGGCACCCCACATGCCCAGCATTGTAGAGTATATTCTTATGTATTTTTTAGCTGTTGATGTATCTTATTCCCTGAAATGTCTGTTGCTTTGCCAGTGTTTTCAGCTGAATCATTTTTTTTCATATTGAGTGACTTACATATATTTTCTAGACACAAGTTATTAGAAAAATGATTTACAAATGTTCTCTTTTTAAAATTTTATTTGCAAGCAGAGAGAGATAGAAGAGAGACAGTGGGTGCACCAGGGCCTCCAGCCACTGCAACCAAACTCCAGATGCATATAGCACTTTCTGCACCTGGCTTTACGTGGGTACTGGGCAATCTAACCCAGGTCTCCGGCCCCTCTTTTACCTTTTTATTTTGAGACAGGTTCTTACTAAGAAGTTGCCTTGGCAGGCATTGAGGCAAGGAATCCTCTTGCCTTAGCTTCCCTACCTCCTGCCCCCTTAAGGATGGAATTTCACTTAACTGAGACAGTAGCTTCATTATATCTGTGGGGTTGGGTGGGTTGTCACTTGCTTACAGCATTTACAGATAACATGGAAGTTCTTACTGGAAAGCAAAGAGGAATACCCCCAGGTTGCATAACTTAAGCTGCAGTTAGTGTGGAGACAAACAGAAGCATAGTGGACTAAGATGAGCTTTGACAGAGTTCCACTGGGTGGTTGGGACATTAGGCTGAAAAAGACTATGGAAATGAGTAGCAGAGACTGGTGGAGACCAAGTGACCCACACACTCAGGCTCAGTGGAGTGTATACACACCCTCATACACCTTCATATAGCTTGTGCTGCTTTATAGTTTTTAGGGAGAAAAACCTCACTATCTTAAATAGAAGCCCTCTTCATTAATTTGAGTGTGTATGCTTGCATACATGCGTGTGTACACGTTCATGAAGTCATTCATCAGAATGGATGAGCTCAGAAATAAGTATGAGGTACATACATGATCCCATTATTTGAAGGATCTGTTTGGTTTTAGAAATGTACTATTCCAGGTTTTACAACTGGAGAAGAGAGACTGACAGTAGCCAGACCTAGATTCAACCCAGTTGCTACTGCCTGCAATGACTTGTAAACTTCAGATTAGTTTTTTGAACTCTTAACGAATAACCCCAGTTTCCCTATTATTAAGATGGGGATTATAAAGATTAATTTATGCAATTAAAACCATGAGGGAAAGGTCTAGCGCATAAAGAAAATCCCCAATACACATCAGTTCAGCTATGGAGTATCAAGTGATTACCACTGACTTCTGTTGATTATTTTTTCTCTTAAAGAATGAGACCGAGATATTAGTACCTGCTTTTTTTCCTAATAATTAGAACATTAGGCTTTTGGAAAGAAAGGGGGCTGGAGAGATAGCTTAGTGGTTAAGGTACTTGCCTGCAAAGCCCAAGGACCCAAGTTTGATTTCCTTTGGTGGTTTGATTCAGTTGTCCCCCATAAACTTAGGTGTTCTGAATGCTAGATTCCCAGCTGATAGAGATTTGGGAGTTAATGTCTCCTGGAGGAAGTGTATTGTTGGAGGCGGGCTTATGGGTATTATAGCCAGTTTCCCCAAGCCAGTGTTTGGCACACTCTGCTGTTGCTGTGGTCTACCTCATGTTGGCCAGGGAGTGATGTCCACTCTCTGCTCATGTCATTATTTTCCCTACCATCATGGAGCTTCCCCCCTTGAGCCTGTAAGCCAAAATAAACCTTTTTTCCCACAAGCTGTTCTTGGTTGGGTGATTTCTACCAGCAATGTGAACCTGACTGCAACATTCCCCATTACCCACGTAAAGCCAGATGCACAAGGTGGCACATGAATACAGATATTTTTGCAGTGGCTAGTGGCCCTGGTGTGCCCATTCTCTCTCTCTCTCCCTTTCTCTGTTCTTCTCTCTCTGCCTCTTTCTCTCTCTTAAATAAATAAATGAAAGAAAGGTTAGATAAACTGGGACTGAGTTACTAGAAGAAACTGAGTCTTAAAGTGAACATTAAAGGATACTGAATTAGGAACTATAGGCATGCTGATGAGATAGACATTGGATTATGAGGAGAAAAAAAGCTAGGTAAGAAGAGAGACCAGTAATAAATCTCTGCCCGTGAATGGTCAGCTTCATCTAGATGGAGAGATGGCAGTGTCACTGCACATTGAGTCTTCACCACCTCAGAACCACCTTGTCCAGTGATCTGCTCATGGCACCCACTTTGACTTGACATTCTGGGAGGTAGCCCTTGTCCTGTATCATCCTTTCTCATTCATAGACATTTTGCAAAGACCAAATGGATTTCTGGGTATAGGCTATCAATATAGTTCTGGCAATTCTGGCCTGTGCTGACCTTCCTGTGAACCCTCGAGATGAGGAATGACACTATATTCAGAGACCAAACCTATTAAAGGCTTAACTTCTTTCCATCCCAAGAATAGTTTTTCCTTGAAAATACTGACACTTAGATCTAGAAAAGATATCTGGTGTGTCACCTCACTCACTTGAGGGATGGAAACCAAGGTCCACAGAGATCAGTGACTTGTCCAAAGTCACAGAGTGGTTATGTGGTAGAGCCAGCATTCAACTCCAAACCATTGGTCTCAAGATGAGCCTACCACCTGGAATTTTCAGTGTTTCTCAATAGACCTAACTATGCAGAGTGACAACATCCAGGTTCTTTAAAATCTTTTCTTTTCAACAAAAACAAGAGCAGTTTGTCTATTTATTTGGGTAAGTGGACGAATGAATTTAAGACAGATTTTCAACAAAAATCAGAAGAAGTATTTCAGAAAAACCACAGTTAAATATATTTTTTAGTTTTGTTTAGTTCTATGGACAGTCTGATTTACAAAAGATTTATAGTATCCCTCACACACTGGCTACATAGCCCATAAAAGTGACTGACTAAGGCCCTCAGATACCAGTGCTATGAAGCCTCCCAGGGTTTGAGTGCAGACTAGAACAGCAGGTCAAGGATCAAGTAACATAAAGCCAACATCTCCCTTCCCCAAATAATAAATGGCAGTTAACACACCAGGCATTTCATTTCTTAAGTAGCCTGAGAAGCAGTATTTGCAGAACACACACACACATACACACACACATCATTTAAAGATAGAGACATGTTCCAAGAAGTGTACAATTAGCCAATTTTATTGTTAGGACACCATAGAATGATTTTATATAAACTTAGGTGATATAGGCCTATAATTCCTTTTGGCCTCTTGTTGCACTCTCTAGACACAATAAACATGAGGTGTATGAGACTGATGCTGGCATAACATGATATTTAACAACTTTTAAAATACTTATGAGTATACTCTAATAATGATGAAATGTGTACTACAATAAATTCATAGACCAGTAACAATTGCATAGTTTCATGTATTATGCAGTGTATGTAATTGTATATGTTAGGCTTTTATAAGACTGGCAATGCAGCAAGTTAACACCAGCATCACCACAAACTCGTGAAGACTGCATTGTGCTACAATGTCAGGATGATCACCCTGTCTCCACACAATAGGAATTTTTCAGTTACATTTTAATTGTATGGACTACCATATACGCTGACCACTGGGTGAAATGCTGTTTTACAGCACAGAGATATATATTCCCCCCAAATATTTCATCATTATTACAGATCTTATACTTGGTCACCAGCACTCCTGCTTTTGGCCCATGGCTAGAAGACTACTGGGCTGTACTTCTTGGGTCTAGCTGTTCAGCAAGGGATGAGGAATTCAAAGGCAAGCAGACGTGTAGTTTGCTTTTCAAACTTTCTTATGTACCAGAATCACTTGTAATCTTATTAAAATAATTAAGGTTCAGGTTTAGTAGGTCTGTGGTGAGACCTGATCTGAGATTTTGCATTTCTGTGTGTGTGTGTGTGTGTGTGTGTGTGCACGTGTGCACTTGTGCACATGTGTGCCATGGCATTTGTGTGGAGTTCAGAAAAGAGCCTTGAATGTCAGTCCTCACCTTCCACCTTTTTTGATGTAGGGTCTCTCTCCTAGTTCACCTCTGCATTCACCAGGCTAGCTGGCTGCTGAGCTTCTAGGAGATTCTCTTGTTTCTACCTCTGTTCTCGCCCTAGGCATGCTGCACCACATGTGATGCCCACCACAGGATCCTACTTTGCTTGTGTTCTGGAGATTCAGACACACATACCCACGATTGTATGCAAATTAGTTTATCCACTGAGCCATCTATCTACTCTGCTCCAGATTCATCATTTCTAATAAACTCCCGAGTGATGACAATGTTGCTGGTCCTAGACCACACTTAGTGTAGGTCCTGGCTCCAGGAAATATGACCTACCAGACCTGGCTCCAGGAAATATGAACCCCTGAGTTTCCTGCCTAAAGAGCCAGCCTCTACATGGAGGACCTGTATGTGTCTCTGAACTGACTGCTGCTGGTGTGCATACAACCACAGGCCGCAGAGGCAGCTGGGAAGTAGCTAGTGTCAGGGGAGCAGCAATGCACTATGGGAATTGGATAAATATGAGAAACACAGGTTGGAAAGCTTATAGACTGTCGCCTGGGATTCTGCACACAGAAGCTTAAGACCTCTGGAAGTGAAGAACTGAGATGCCGTGGGAAGAAAAGGGAGTCTTCATTTGTAATCTTGCTTTAGCTTGTGAGTACCTCAGAAATGTTTGGGTGAGATTATTTTATTTGGGGCCAAATCCAAAATAAATTCCAGTTTTTTTGTTCTTGATGCTAATATTGCCATCTGAAAGCGTGTTTACTTCCCCTTTATCATGCACACTAAATTCTTGAAGTGTGTGGACAAAGTATCAACAGATTGTTCATGGTGTTTTGATAACTATGGGCAATCTCCTCTTTGCTGACTCCTTAGTGCTGGGGTAAAGGTGTGTCAGCTAACACTCAGTGTTTAGTCGAAATTGATAGGCTTGTTTCAATAGCAAGAGGAGGCTGGCCATGTTGTGTAGTTTGTTTCTCAAACATCTGGAAGCACAGCATTTGAGGATGTAAGGCAGGATGATGGTGAGTTTGAGGCCACCATTGACTACATAGTGAGACCATGTCTCATGAAACAAATAAACCAACAGCATGACATAATTTATTGAATTCTGAATTTGTCTCTGAAGGTCCAGTGGAAATAACTAGTAATTGCTACTAGTTGCATCTTTAGTGATACAAATTAGAGGGTCAATGCCATTCACTTTTTCCTGGCTTATTCTTTGTAGATTGTAGTAAATTGGACTGACTGGACAGGAAAAAGATTAGTGGTTGAGATAGTGAATGCTCTGTAAGGACAACCCCATGCAAAACAATGGTCAGATGTAGCAAGTGACCTGGTGCCTCTACATTAAAATTCTAATATCTAGCCTTAGCAACACTTCCTCTTGCCAGTCTCCTTCCTCACCTGACAGTCTTCTCCCACCGACTCCAAGGCTTGCCAGGGTAGGCAAAGAAGTGATAGGTACCTAACTCAGTTTGCCACATGAAAGCCCATTTATCTTGGCCTCTGCCTTTTGGTTTGGCTAACATAACCCTGAATGAATCTTTTAAACTAACTTCTGGCAATATTGTCTTGGCTTGTTTTGTATTAAGCTATTTTTTTTTCTAATCCTGTGGAGTTAATTCTACCCTTGTCTTCTGCTCTTTTGATAGGAATTATGACTCATGATCAAAACTAAAGACAGTAGTCAATTGTTTGGAGTTGCTATAGCCTTTGACCATGGTGTCATGCAGGGGCTGAACTGCCCAGATCCAATGTATGCAGTGAGGGGTGCTGATGTTGGCAGCGTGGCCAGACCCTGTGGCAGGACAGTAGCACAGTCTGCTGGGGAGAGCGCTGGGTGAAGTCAGTAGGCTTTGGCTGGAGTTCAGTCTGTCATGAAATGGGCAAGTCCAGTTCCCTGAACAGCATTTCCCTCCTGACATAAACAGCAATCAGCTTTCTTCTTAGGATTATTACTGAGATAGAATGAGATGGTAAGTCAGAGAGTCCCTTGAAACACAAAAGGTAGTAGTGCATGCTGGAAGATTATTCACTCAGCAAACATGTACATGCCAGGCATGAGTTATTCTTATGAGTACGCTAGATGATCCATGAGCGGGGTCTTATGGATTCTTAGTGAAGAGGATAAGCCCTAGAGCAAATCCTTTCAGGACAATGCAGGTGAGCACAGAATTTCAGCAGCTACAAAATTCTATCAGAGATCAGAAGTGGCCATGGCTTCCTGTGCCTAGTGGAGTCATAAAAACCAACTAAGTGGTCTTTGAACCAGCTTCTGAAAATAGCAAAATTTGCCAGATGGAAAGGCGTTGAGAGGGCATCATGGCAGGGGCTCACCTATTCACAAAAACACAGAGAATGTGCATGACATATTTTGCTGGAGTAATTGTCTGTATGCCCTTATGTGTAGGAATTTGATAGCTTCAAAGTTTAGCACTTCTTAGCTCACACTGTGCAGCTCACCCACTGTGCTCCCCAGCCTAGGCTGACTTCATGTCAGCTCATGACAACCTGTCCTTCCAGCTGCTTAGGTCAAAAATCCTTGAAGGCAGACCCTGTTCCTTTCTTTATTCAATACTTCACGTCTAACTTGTGGGAAAATCCCTTTCTACCTCCAAACATCCTGAATCTCGCCACTGCTCAGTGGCACCACCAGTTGTGTGCTGGACCAAGCCCTGTCATCTCGTGTCTGGATGGCTGCAGGACACTCCTGTTCTTTCTACCTCAACCTTTCTGCACCATCTTATTTTCAACCTAGAGACCAGGACCCCTTATGTTAATGTCAGATCCTGGTGCTGTGCTTGGGAAGTCATGGTGCACTGTGATAACACTGCTCAGTTCTGTTTGATTTTCAGCTTCCCTTGTCCTTTCCCCCGCTTTTTTTCTCTTTCCTTTTGTGCTAGGGCTTCAGTGTCATTTTAACTTGCAGCCTTTGTGAGTCTGTCCACAAGCTTGTATGGTCTTTCACAAGCCAAAGGTCACAAGTGCAACCCTGATTCTCTACTGCTTTGGGCAGCAGATTGGTTCATATATTTTTCCTGAAAATGTGGACTATGGGGACATAGAGCACAAATACACAAATATTGGAAATGTTCATTGATGAAATATATAAATATATTTAGGCACAACTGTTGGAAAGTAAATCAATAGTTTTTTTTTCTTACCAAATCTAGTTATATTAGCCAAAAATACATATAAAGACTATCTTCTTTTCTTAACTACATGCAGAAAGATGGTGGTGGCTTTTCTTTATGATAGCATGATGCTCCAACTAATGTCAGCAAAGATACCTGTAGGTTTTATATCCCTTCTATTTCTAGGAAGGCTTAACATGTTTCTCTTTGTGCTTCATCTTGTCCTTTCTCTGGTCTTGGCCATCTATCACAAAGCCCATTTGTCATCAATGACCCATGACCCCTTCTTATTATATATACTTAAGAAGGTCAGAGATCTTAACTCTATGCTAAAGGAGACATTTCATTTCCCTAATTTGCAGGTTGTGAGACCACAGGGGAATCTTAAATCTTGATTGATGATTAACCACTCAAATAACATGAGACATGGCAGTAAAATAGTTCAAAAAAAAAAAAAAAAACAAAAAAAAAACAGAGATCAAGATTGGATTACCTCTGGTAGTTTCTCAGATTTGTCATTTATCTCATAAACAGTGATTTTCATCACAAGCCAGTATTTTATTTCTTGACAAAATATTGGTAAGATTGAAAAAGAAACTGGTGGTAATCTCTTGATATTAAGACAATTTGAGGACCTGATCTCTTTTGACTACACACACACACACACACACACACACACACACACACAGTATATGTGTTTGTGTTTATATAAATTATGATAGAGTTCAGCCAGTTTGAGTAAATAAGCATGGTAATAATAGATACATTCCTTCTTTATCTCAAAGGTAAAATTGGTGGTACTTGTAATTAGTAATCCTCATTTAAAAATGTAGTGAAAGCAAAAAGCCCACATCTCTAAAACATTGGCTTAGAATCATGGATATCTTAAGTTTAACAAGATGTAATTATATTTATGTTGTATGCCAGGTACATTTGGAAAGTAATTTACTTTAGAAATTAGTTTCCTATGTATTTGTTCCTTTGATTACACTTGATTATCACAACAAGCTTTACCAGTGGGCTAAAGAGTCTTATCGAAACTGTACAGATAAAGTAAAATCATGTCTTGCTAAGGCCAGGTAGTGATTTAGTAAGAGGACTAGCCAGTGAGGCAGTTTTTCTCCTTGTCCTCTTTTTTTTCCAGTTTGTTGTTTGTTTGTTCCATTCCTTCTGCCAGTTCAAATCTACTTCTCCAGTGAACCTGTGCAAATAAGTCTCACAGCGCAGTTTCCCAAGGCTACACCACGATTATCACCTGGGGACTTGCTACATTTGCACATTCCCACTTTTGTCCACTAAACAACCCAGTGAGAAACTGTGGGGTTGGAATTCACTAGTATGTTTCTAACACTTTTTTTTTTTTTTTTAAGGCAGAAGCTCAAATTTGAGAACTGAAGAATACATTTCTTTGTTGGTCAAAACTTGGGGGAGGCAATTTATCCAGTGGTAATCTAATTAAGAGTTGCTCATGGGAGGCACAGGGAGCATTTTCCTTCTAGGAACCCATCCAGTTGAGGAGAGAGGACTTGCACACTAGAAACAATTACATCTCTGTGTATTGCTCACTAATTAGGCTGCAGAGAAGAGAGAGAGACAACAAAAACAGAGGGTCCTCAGGGAGGCGTGTGTTCCCGGGAGGTGACAGTGGTTGGAGAAGGCTTCCTGGAAGAAAGGGAAATGGAGATGGTTATTGAAGTGTCCTAGGATATGGAATGAGGATGCAAGAGTGAGAATCCCAGGTGAAAAGTAATTTGTGAAATACTAGAGAACTCTGGCTTGAGTAGAGCAGAACTTTTTGGCTAGGAACAGAAAGAGGCAGATTGGATAAAGAAGACCAAATTATGAGGAACTTCTTTC
Source organism: Dipus sagitta (assembly GCA_036346955.1). Lineage (NCBI taxonomy): Eukaryota > Metazoa > Chordata > Mammalia > Rodentia > Dipodidae > Dipus > Dipus sagitta. The sequence continues at coordinate 27,591,914 of CM070784.1, forward strand.
ATCAGAAGATGGTACAGCATGGGCAGTGGGGAGCCATAACTAATTTTGACTACATGTTTGAGATAATGGACGCTGTTTAAGGAACATTGAACTGCCATATGTGAGCAGGATCCATATGTTATTTGAATACCCAAAAGTGTTTTGCACATTGTTGTTCCTTTCCTAAAATATTTATGAGTTTTGAACTAAAGCTTGGATTTACATATATTTGAAAATAAATTAATAGCCGAAAATTATTTCTTTTGGGTTGTGGCAGTAATTACAAATGGTGTTTGCTTAATTAAATGAACATGTGTGCTCTTTGTTTAGATCAAATGACAGGTGGTCTTCATCTGCTGATGGAAAAGCCTTGCAGGCTTTCTCTGATCGATAGAGCTGGCTTTCCTCTCCATCATGATGGGCCTTTTCAGTTTTTAAGTGGAGATTCAGCTCCATCTTGAATGAAGCTTCCTTCTGCTCAGAGCAAGAAAAGTGGTACAGACGTCATCTGGCCAGATTAAAGTTGGCTTCCCATATGGAATAAAGTTAAATTCTTTAAGAGCTATAAAGGAATTTGGCTAATTATTTTACATAATGAAATTAACAGGGAACATGTATCAAATACTGTGTTTAATCCTTGTATCCAGGGCATAGCAAGATGAAGGTCCCCATGATAATATCTAGAATTTGTGGGCAGATTTGTGCACAGTCATAAGAGTCTATCAGCTGGAATATAGTTGTGTAACTTCAGCTCGTAGATGAACACAGAATGAGAAGTGTAACTATGTCCTGATCACAAAGTACCTGTCTTCTTAGCCACATGGACATAATGAGCATAATGAGTTCAGACATGCTGTACCCTGTGAAAACGCCAATTGGTTCTTTAAAATAATGCACTGATGTCATTCTGGTATGGTCCATAGCTTAGAATGTCTTTCTCAAAAATAAGATAGCCCTTGAGGGCAGCTGCACCAGACTCCAAAGAAACCAGAGGCAAGAGCAGCAATAAGAGAAGCCAGAGCTCTGCTTTCCTCAGCCCTGTTTCTTTCTTCCTGAGGGCTGAACTACGCTCTACCCATTTCTGCTCACAGTGTACTCACAATGTATACAGTGTCAACGGTTTGTTTAAACTCTGGTGGTAGTGACAATGATACATGGTTTGCCAAATATGGTCAATGGAGCCAACAGGCCAGTGTGAGAATTCTGTGAATTTGGGTGGTTACTATTTTATATTTTTCCTTATAACTTTGAATTTAGATCTATTGGAAGGACAGTGTATATCTCAATTATATGTAAGAACAATATCTAATCAAAGATGATTACTGAGGTAACTACCTTGCTGGAACACATACTTGGATCTTGACTGATTTACATAACAGACTGTAAGGATAATGGCATGCTGTAAATTGAGAACTCAAAGCTATCCCAAACTCACAAATAAAATGCACCAATTAAAAATATTGTACATAGCTGGGCATGTGGTGCACGCCTTTAATCCCAGCACTCGGGAGGCAGAGGTAGGAGGATTGCCATGAGTTTGAGGCCACCCTGAGACTCCATAGTGAATTCCAGGTCAGCCTGGGCTAGAGTGAGACCCTACCTTGGAAAAAAAAATACTGTACATAGTCACTTCTGCAGTCAGATTTTTTTTTCACTCATAGTTGTAGGAGAGGAGTTGGAAAGTTTAGAATTAGGTAGCCATTTCACTCAGTGTCTATAGAAAAATATGCAAAAATAATTTGGAAATATATTTGAAATAAATTGGTAAAAAGAAATTGTCTTAATGGGTTCACTTCTTTGTGCTATTCCATACCATAAATGTCCTGTGTATTTTTTTTAAATATAATCCTACTAAGATTCTGCAATAATGGCTCTTCCCGTTTTGGGTCATGATTATTTTTAGAACTTAAAGAAAGCAATGACATCTCACTCCAGAATATTGATTAAATGCATATGCATGTAAAAAAAAATCATGAGTGTCTGGGAAGACGGCTCAGCAATTAAAGGTGTTTGCTTGCAAATCCTGCCAGATTAGGTTTAGTTCCCCAGCTACCTATGTAAAGCTAGATGGGCATTGTTTGCAGTGCCAAAGGACCCTGGCACCCTCATGCATGCAAACAATTAAATGATTTCTTTTAAACTCTGTGAAATTGGGATGGTAGGGTTCATGGACTTCGTCAGACCACACTGTCCTAAGGCAGTCATTGAATGTAAATTTACGTGTCACCTGTGCTAGCTCTGCAGCATCCTTGAGAGAGCTGAGAAAGTTATCACGCAAAACACTCTTTCTGCAGCTCTAATCTCTCATCATGAAGAAGAACCCTGATTGAGAAAGCCAGCAAATAAAAGTAATACGCTCTGCCATATATATGCTATATTCAGTTATTCCATTGTTTCAAAATAGCATAGTATGGGTGTTTCATAATTCTTTGTGTTTTGAAGAGTCAGTTTCCAGTTTTCACATTGGAATAAATCATGTTCAATTGTACTGGGATGACTATTGCTCAGGCATTTTGGTGAACTATGCAACAGTTAATGTTACCTGCATTCAATTTGTAACATCAAAAATAACAGTACAATCCCAAACTGGAAAAAGTATGTGGTTTGAAAAATGATATGCTTTAACCTACTATGTAAAGGTCCCCTTTCTGCTTTCATATATCTTTATTTTCCTTCCTGAAAGGTGGCATACCCCCTTATTTCAGTGATTAGTCAACACACTGTAATTGTCAGTTTGAAACGTCAACTGAGACCTGACTGACTTCTTTTTCTGCAGGACTCCTTGGAAGCCAAGACACAAGCAGTTTTTAAAAAATTTTTTTAGATGCATTTTTATTTATTTATTAGAGACAGAGAAAGGGGGAGAGAGAGGGGGAATGGGTGCACCAGGGCCTCTAGCCACTGCAAACTCCAGACACATCCACCACCATGTGCATCTGGCTTATGTGGGATGTGGAGAATCGAACCTGGGTCCTTAGGCTTCGCAGGCATGTGCTTTAATCGCTAAGCCATCTCTCAAGCCCCAAGACACAAGCAGTTTTATAGTACCTCATCTTACTGGTCAGAATGGTTAACATCTCAGTTCATTTCAAGGTGAGAAGGCTTACCCCTTCTCACTGTACCCTTTTTAAAAATTATTTATTTATTTATTTGAGAGCATCAGACAGAGAGATAAAGAGGCAGATATATAGAGAGAATGAGCATGCCAGGGCCTCCAGCCACTGCCAAACGAACTCCAGACGCATGTGCCCCCTTGTGCATCTGGCTAATGTGGATCCTGGGGAATGGAGCCTCGAACCAGGGTCCTCAGGCTTCACAGGCAAGTGCTTAACTGCTAAGCCATCTCTCCAGCCCTCACTGTACCCTTTGATGGTCCACTGCTGACAGGAAACCTGATAGGTCCTCACTAGGTCAGTCCATGCAGCTAAACGTAGGACCTGAGATTTGGTGGCTGTGAAGGGCTGAGGTTTCTTTTCTTTTAAATGAGTGCATGAATCCAAGAGCAATGGGCTAAAAGTGGTATGAGTGATTGACAACCAGAACAACTGCCCTGGGGCACCTTTGGGGTCCGTGATGTGAATGCTGTCTTGAACGGGAGGGAGAAGCACACAGAGACAAGATACTGACAGCAGTAGGTTTAGACCTGGGATTTGTCACTTCATTCAATAGGGCAGATCTTTGAGATCAACTTCTAAGGAAGGGATTTCTGCTCTCTGATGTGAACGTATGTCAGTGCCCTGGCTTCTCTGTGGCTAAGTGTTCTGCTCTTGGTCTTTTCCACTCCAGCCTAGTGAGGGAAGATGGCAGCATGTCACCCACAGTGGTAGCCTGAGTGCATCAGTCCATTCTTAGGAGAACCCTGGGTGATAGTGAAGAGGTCAGAGTCTGTTTAAGGAGGTGAAGGGGGCCATGTTTTTTCTTAAAAAATTTTTTTTGTTGTTGTTGTTGTTTATTTTATTTATTTATTTATTTGAGAGCAACAGACAGACAGAGAGAGAAAGAAGCTGATAGAGAATGGGCGCGCCAGGGCCTCCAGCTACTGCAAACGAACTCCAGATGCACGCGCCACCTTGTGCATCTTGCTTACGTGGGTCTTGGGGAGTGGAGCCTTAGAACCGGGATCCTTGGGCTTCGTAGGCAAACACTTAACTGCTAAGCCATCTCTCCAGCCCATGGGGACCATGTTTTAACAGCATTGACATGAAGGCAAAGGAATGCGTTATCTGGAATATGGATTCTTGTGTGGTGGCTGATAGGAGGAGCCACTTGATTTTGTTTGGGAGCCTCAGCAATTAAACTGCTGCCACTGGCACATCTGAATTCTCATGTAAAACAATTCAACACATCCCACCACACTTGAGCTTACTTTTTGCCTCATCATTCATTCCTAATTATCTCCCTCTCTCCTGTCTTCCTTTTTGGACATTTTGAGATGGGTTCTTACTATGTAACCCAGGCTGATCGTGAATTTACTATATAGCTCAAGATGTTCTTGTATTCACAGTAATCATATTGCTGTAGTCTCTCAAGTGCTGGCATTAAAAGCCTGTGAAACCACATGACACTAATAACTACTTCATTTTTACGTGCAGATCCTACTTTCCCTACTGACCTGGGTGATTTAGTGCACTGTTAAGAGATCTCTGCTGGAAGCTGAGTTGTTTTCTCTGCCTTCCTCCCCTCCACACGCAATTGACCTTGAATTTTCCCCCTGTCACTCTTCCTTTCTTCTCGCCTGCCATTTTTTTTTTTTTTTGGCTTTCATTTACTTTCATCTCTGAATCAATATAAATCCCCCCTTTTCCCTCAGCTACCTTTGTGCTTTGTGTTATGCATTTAATAATTTCATGAGTAAAAGGGGACATAATGGCGTGGCCCCTGTGTCCATTCAGCCTGGGAAATGGAACAATGGAAATACAGTTGAAGTCTTGTCCCTTTCTGTAGCCCATGCCTTCCTCCCTAGAGGTCTCTACTCTATTTCCCATCCTGTTTGACTTGCTCTGCAAAGAAGGGAGGGTGCGTTCCCTGTGGTTGGCATGCCCAGCGGCGTTTTCTTGGCAACTAGAGCTAAGCAGAGGCAGGGAGCTGAGATGAGAGAACCACTCTCCACGATGTGGTAGGAGCTGGAACAGGTAGGAAAGTTTAGTTCTGTTATCATACATGGTGGCTGGATTGCTTCTCATTTGAGGGTCACTTTTTCTTGTACTTTTGTGTAGGAAAATGTCAGTGGAATTCTATAAAGACATTCTCAGTGCTGGCACTGTGAATGATAGGACTCTCTTCATGGTAACATAGAATCTTCTTTACCCTCTTTTTCTTACTGCCCTTTGCTTTTGGATTGAAAAACTCCACCCTACTCTATAATGCACTGTTATGTCAAAGGTGATCTGTATCTTTTAAGTTAAAATTTTAAGTTAAGGAAAACACATCACCCAAGAAGTAGGTGGTGTGTTTTATACTCTCTACATCTCAATATGTTTAAAAGATTTTACATTCACAGAAGTGCTTGGGACAGAGAGATATAGACCTTAGCTAGACTTCAATTTGAACTGTTGGCTAGTGGCCTTACACAAGTTACTTAATTTTTTAAGCCTTAATTTTTAATATGTAAAAGTGACGGTATTAACAATACTGCCTCCCAAGTCTTTTTATGAAATGAAACAAGTGCTTACTGCAGGGTTTGGCATTCAGAACTAGATAAAAGCTAACCATGTGTTATGGTTTGAATGTGAATTATCCCTTGAGGCTCTTATTGATCCCCAGATGGTGGCACTGTTTTGTGGAGCCTTGCTGGAGGAAATGGTCACAGGGGTGGCCCCGAGATTTATAGCCTAACCCACTTCCTGTCCTGTCTCTGCGTCTCTGCTTCCTGCTTCTCTGAGATGTGTGTGTCCACCACCATGAAGGCACCTGCTGCCATGCTGTGTGAGTTACTTTCTCATTGCTGTGAACAAATACTAACCTAAAGAAGGAAACGGTTTATTTTCAGATTACAGTTTCAAGAGGATGTTTGATCTTGGTGGGAAGGAAAGGCAAGAACAGGTTAGCTTGTAACATTGCCTTGGCAACCAGGAAGTTAGAAAGAACAGTAAGTAGAGCCAGGCTATAAAATCTCCAAGCCTGCCCCCAGTGACACACTTCCTCAAGCAAGGCTCTTCCTCCTAATGGATCCATCACCTTCCCAAATGTGCTACCAGCTAGGGACCAAGTGGTCAAACCCATGAGCCCATAAGAAGCCATTTTACATTCAAACTACAACACATGCCTCCCATGCTATGATAGGTAATATCCCCATACCCATGAGCCAAAATGAAACTCGCTTAAGTTGCTTCAGGGTCAAGTATTTGTTCTCAGCAATGAGGAAGCTATAATAACGACATTTAACATTGGAAATGATGACATTTAATGGAAGCATTTGCTTTTTTGATAGAATATGGAATTTGATAGAATATGGAACTTGTGTCTGGTATTATGGTGGGGGTGAGATTTAGAAAAGGGGAAAAAAGATTTTGGTGAAGTACTGGGGAGACATTCACATCTGTGCTATCTATGACCTGTCCCCTCGCTGCAGTGGAGGTTGAAGTCTCTACTTTCCAGAGATCTTTTCCTATTAGTCCACTCTTCATGGTGCATGTAAGCATCCCTCTGTTTCTGTGGAAGGAGCTGCCACTGTTCTGTTAGTCAAATCTTTCTTTACTGCTAGATCAAATGTGATTAAATATGGCATTAATCTCCATAGGGCAGGACAGAAGACTATAAATTCCCAAGATCTCAGTAAGTAGATAAAACCACAGACTTCTTGAAATAAGCTGTGTAGATTGGTCAGAAAAGCAAGATAATTGAAGAGCAAAGCAATTTTCTCTGTCAGTGGTTATTGCCCTATTGATTTTCCTGAGTTGTGGATTTAACAGCTTCTGTTCTCTGTCTGGTGTACAAGGAAGACTTGGCCTACCTTTTTTACTTAACAAACAAAACGAATGCCATACTGCATCTATGTTTGTGTTCTGTTTTTTTTCTTCAGGAAATTTTGTTAGTAAGATAACAATAGTAGCTACTTCATGAATAAATGCTTTCATAGTCTTTTTAAAAAAATTTAAGGTTCATGTTTTATTTATTTATTTACTAGAGAGAGAGAGAGAGAGAGAGAGAGAGGGGGGGGTGAGAGAGTGTGAGTGAGAATGGGCATGGGCATGCCAGGGCCTCTAGCCACTGCAAATGAACTTCAGTTGCATGTGCCACCATGTGCGTCTGGCTTACATAGGACCTGGAGAATTGAACCTGGGTCCTTAGGCTTCGCAGACATGTGTGTTAATCACTAAGCAGTCTCTACAGCCTGTTTTCATATTCTTTATCTTGGTTCTTATTCAGAAAAGCCTATTGCTTATAGGTTTTAATTACATTTCTCATATAGGAGGTTCAGTTTTTCTAATATTTTTCTACAAATGAAAGAAAATGTGTTCTTTCCATAAATATGTTCTTTTCTTTCTGTAGAAATTAACAATTCACTGATCATAGGAAGGCACAGATATTTTCTACATATTTCCTGGTTTCTCCATACTGACATTCTCACTGAAAACTTTTGACACAGTCTTCGTTATTGACTGATGAAAGTTTTCTCCCAACATTTGAAAATCTTTTCTAAATATTTCATTATTTATTTGTTTGACAGAGAAAGAGGGAGAGAGAGAGAAAGAATGGGCATGTCAGGGCCTCCAGCCACTGCAAACTAACTCCAGATGTGTGCGCCCCCTTGTGCATCTGGCTAACGTGGATCCTGGGGAATTGATCCTGGGTCCTTTGGCTTTGCAGGCAAGTGCCTTAATGGCTAAGCTATCTCTCCAGCCCTTCAAAAATCTTTAAAAATATTTTTAAAAATTTATTCCAGAGACAGAGAAAGAGAGTATGAGTACACCAGGGCCTCTTGCTGCTGCAAACAACCTCTAGATGCATGTGCCACTTTGTGCATCTGGCTTTACTTGAATACTGGGAATTAAATCCAAGCCTGAAGGCCTTACAAGCAAGTGCCTTTAACTGCTGACCTATTTCCCCAAACCCAACATTTGAAATTCTATAATCATTTATTTTTAAACCTTTTAAAATAATATTTGTGTATTCACAATAAAATTGCATTGCCTATATTATGGAATAATTATAATTATTAACATATGATTATAAGACATAAGCATTCATAAATGATTTTTGATATCATAGACAATCCTTTGTTTGTTACATCTAAGACATATGTTGCAAATTAACTCAGAGCTTGCAAATATCAAGCTGAAATAACTTCTGTCACAATGTTTTCAGCTTATTCCATCTCATGTAACACAAGACTATTATTCTTTCTTTCTTTTACTTTTCGTTTTTTTTTTTTTTTTTTTTTTTTTTTTGGCTTTTCGAGGTAGGAATTCACTGTAGTCCAGGATGACCTGGAATTCACTGTGTAGTCTCAGGGTGGCCTCAAACTCACGGCGATCCTCCTACCTCTGCCTCCCGAGTGCTGGGATTAAAGGCATGTGTCACCATACCCAGCTCGTTATTCTTTTACGTTGCTTTGTGCACAGTCTCTTTGCGCAGGTGTTTTCCGTCATGTTGAACTTCTGTAGAACTATATTGACATAATGAATTCTCCTTGACTGGCTGTGTAAGGTTGCTTTTTCATATATGCTATTTTGAGGTTCATGTAGGTAATAATTGTTTTTTTTTCTTTTTTACAATTATGTTTTTCAGTTTTTAGTTGATAAGCACTTGTTTCTATCAGTATCCTTTTACTATATTGCATGCATGCACACACACACATGATTCTTGCATAGAATGAGCTCTGAGCTGATCATGATGCCAGATGATGGAAAGAATGTGCAAGTAAGGATATCCAAGCACTGATTGATGGAGTCTCTACCTTTGATAAAATTTCTAAAAAATGAAACCAATGAAATAGTTAGGAAGAGAAGTGAAACACACCTTAAAAATGTCAATTGACAATATAAACACACACGCACAAAGTGTAAAATAAGTAGTTGAAAGTAACTATTACAGGAGATGAGCAATATCTTGTGATTTGGGGAATTGTTCTGACGTCTTTCTGGAAAGCTGAGAAACTTTTCCTCTTCTAAAAAAATCTCCAGGGTTTCCTAAACATTTATGGACAGAAGAAAGGTAGATAAAAATTTTTTTAGTAGGGTGTGGTGCCCACATACCCATAATCACAACACTCAGGAGGCTGAGACAGGAGGATTGCCAAGATTTGAAGGCCAGCCCGGACTACATAGTAAGTTTCAGGCTAGTCTGAGTTATGATGAGTTATGAAGCCTTGCCTCAAAAAAAGTGAAAGGGCATGGTGGCTCACACCTTTAATCCCAGCACTTGGGAGGCAGAGGTAGGAGGATCACCATGAGTTCGAGCCACCGTGAGACTACATAGTGAATTCCAGGTCAGCCTGAGCTAGAGTGAGACCCTACGTCGAAAAAAACCCCCCCAAAACAAACAAACAAACAAAAAAACAAACAAACAAACAAAAGTGAAAGGAAGGAAGAAAGGAAAGGAGGGAGAATCTCTTTCTCTTTGTTTCGGAATGTGCAATTTATGCCTTTAATCCCAGTGCACGGAGCCTGAGGTAGAAGGATTAGAAATTCAAATCCATTGCGGACTATATATACCAAGTTCAAGGTTAGCTTTGGCTACATAAAAAAGACCCCGTCCAACAAAGCCAGGGGCTGGGGACCCAGCACAATGGTAAAGCACTTACTGAGCATCCTAAGTCACCACCACCACATGCCAAAACCTTGTCTGCTTTTATAATTAAAAGATTAGTAGTGTATATACAGATCATATCAGACCATGCATTTATTTATAACACACAGATTGTTAATTTTAGCAAGATATTAGTTCATTCTTTGGTGAAAGAAGAGTAAAAATCTTCTCAGAGTAGAAATGCTTAAAAACGATACACTCCAGTGATCAAGTGTCCACCAAGGTCTACTGCATGTGCATGCAAGAAGCAGACTTTGCAGACCGTTTCCTAACATAGATCCTTCTTATAATCACAAGGAGAGGTAAATATTGACAAAGGCCAGCAGAGATAAGATCAGTACATTTAAGTCCACTTCTCCTTCCCTGATACTGCAGTCAGGGAGAGATGTTTTAAAAGGATGTCATTTTGAAGATTCAGGTCCTTGTAAATTAAACACTGAACTCACTGCATGATTGTTAAGTACCAGTCTTCTTAGTTTGCTAATGAATAACTAAACCATGTCTCTGTCTTAACAATGGAAAAGGCAAAGTGAAATGTGTTTGGTGGTTTTTGTTTTAGCTTTGTAACAAACTCCTTTCTTTCCTTTGGGATTCAATGCCCACTGGGCACTTCTGCCCTAATATCAAAACCTGTTCTCAAGAAACAGTCAACTTTAATCTATCATTGCAAACTTAAATTATTGCTTACCTGCTTTGATTTAAGCTATATCTCCAGATCTACATCAACTTTTTTTTTTTTTCAAATCTTAGTCAGGGAAATGTTGGATATTGGCACCGCTTAAGAGAAAAAAGGGTGTCTTAAAAATGAGAACGCAGGTGAGCTTCCATTCCTCTATATCTTATGGATGTCTTATTTATTATGATCTTATTTAATACATATTTTAGAATACTTTGCCAAGCTCATTACTAAAGGATCAAAGCTGGGCATGGTGCTGCCTGCCTGTAATCTTGGCATGAGGGAGGTTTTGGTAGGAGGATATTGAGTTTGAGGCTAGCCTGGGCAACAAAGCAAAGCCATGTCAAAAAAATTAGGAATTAAAAAGAAAGGAAGGTGGGAAGGAAGGAAAAAAGGGAGGGAAGAAAGAAGGAAAAGAAAGAAAATGATTGCTAAATAAGCACAGACAGGAACATGCAACTTTTAAAATATGTTTTGGATTTGGGACACTGAAGGCTGAAATTGCTGGCAAGTAGGTAAATAAGAAAACAGCAAAGTAGAATGAAAAACAGTGTTAATCATATATCTTCCTTAAGATGTGAGAAACATGTTAAGCAGAGGAAGATGTGCAAGAGGAAATTATGAGAGTGAGCTGGGCAGTATGCTGATGTGAAGAAGCTAATTAGAGATTATCTGAAGATAAACCTTCTACATGCCCTCTGGGGGAATGAACTGACAGATGAGGAGCATATTGCAGGAACACAAAGACTAATGTTAGCTTTTTCTTTTATTTATATATATATGTGTGTGTGTGTATATATATATGTATATATATATACATAAATATATATAAATTGACAACTTATGTACTTACAGACAACAAACTATGATATTTCCCTCCCCTCTCCCACTCTCCCCTTCATAACTGTGCTCTCTGTTGTATCCCCTCCTTCTCTCCATTAGTCTCTTTTTTAATTTGATGTCATCGTCTTTTTCTCCTATTAGAGGGTCTTGTGTAGATATTGCTAGGCACTGCGAGGTCTTAATGTTAGCTTTTAAGGAGAGTTGTGAGTTGAGGACAGTCCCTGAAACATGAAGCAAGGAATCAAACCAGAGAGATGTGAAAAGAAACCAGTATAGCAAGCACTAAACAGTATAAACACCCTCCACTTGTGGTGAAACTAACTAAGTATGCATATACCCTGTTAGAGCCTCTTACTACCCTAAGACCTAGGAGATTTTTTTTTTTTTTGAATGATGGTTAGAAAAATTCGCTTCTGAAAAACACTCCAAGTAAATGTTTTGAATTCTGAGTAGAATTTTTGTCCCGTGATCTTTGCTTACCTTTAACTTATTGGACTTATTTCTTGTGTCCTATTCAAAAGGTTCTTCACTAATGGTGAAATAAGTTTCCATAATATTGAAATTGTACTAATCGCATTTTAATCCATCATGTTAAATATTAGTTTTGTGGTAATTTGAAAATAAGAAAAGTATATGGTATATGATCCACGTGCTTAGATGTTCAGTAAGTGTTGCACATGGATACACACACACACACACACACACACACACACACACACACACCATCAGAAGTTTATGACAGATAAAAATCCTCCCAGCCAGTGTGTGGTGAGACAGTGGTGCTGAGGACCTCAGAGTGGAATGACACCACTTGTCCTATATGTTATCATGGTCTTCAGTAAGCCCTTTGTCTAAGGACCCAGCAGCCATTGTCTTCCCTGGAGACACTCCTATGCATGTAATCTGTGAGTAGGCTTGTCTCTCTTCTCAAAATGTGTTTGGTATTATGTTGTGCTTCATGGACGCACAGAGCTCTTCTGTTTGGTGAGAGAATCTCTACTTCAGGAACATGGTTAGCATGTTCTGTTGCCCTGACCTTGAACTGTGGGGAAGTCCAAAGAAGTACAGATCTGTAGCAGCTACCGCTCTGAAGAATCCAGGTGACCATAGTTCTCCCAGGCACCTAGAGGCCGTTCCTGCGCGGTGTGTCCTAGATGTCACCTTGATGAACTCTGAATAAGAACAGAAGGGTTTCCAAAGAGCCTGGCTTTCCTTCCTTGGCTGCATGGGTGTGGCTCCCCTTGGACCAGAGTTAGTGATGGAGACCTTAAGGCCTAAAAGGCTGAGATACTGCAACTTGGTGTGACAGTATTGCAGTTTGTACACAAAATGTTGGAAAGTCATGGCAGCTGCAAGGCTGCCCCCACACTGGAAAGATGTTAATGAGTGCTTTTCAGCTAGTGATGTTTCAAAAGGTAGGCACACCAGCATTGCCTCTGCAATTATAAAAGAAGAAAAGAGCCATTTTGCTAGTATTCACAGGTTTGGAGACTGAGTTCTGGACATTTGAGTTAAAATTCTGTAGGTGATTAAGACATGAACTTCCAATTCAGTTGCTAGGTTGTTTACCTTAGTTACCAGAAAATTGCCTCTTTTCTCCATGTCAGTTGTAATAAGCTATTCTTGGCTGCTAGCTTTAAGACTTAGAAGTACCAGCATTATCAACTTGTGAGATGCAAAATGTGTAACAAAAGCAAAGAACCATGAAGCTTTCACTCAATAACTATTTAAAGGAAAATTGGAAATTTGAAATAAATGGCCAGTAACAATAACAGCATCTCAAAAGTGATGTTCTAAAACCAGGAATTTCTTTGGAAAAAAAAATGTTTCTGTAACGTTGTTAGCTAACTGCTGGGGGAAATGAACAGTGTGGAGCAACTGTGAGAGGAAACTGTCATAAAGCCCGTGGTTCATAAAAGTAGGTCTGTTCAGTTGCAGAGCTAGAAAGACCCATGAGAAACCTCTCCAAATTGTGAATGGCAGTGTTAGCTAATGGGATGTCTGAACGGTTCTGCAGTGACTGAAATTTCATTCAAGTTTCTTTTCCTTTTTACTGGTTTCATTCTGCTTTGTTGGTGGATTTCCCATGCATTCAGCAATGTGGACATGAAATTCAAACCATGAAAACACATAAAAATCAAAGATTTTCCCTGGAATATTAATGTGTCTAGGAATGGAAGGATATTGCATTATTGTTTCTTTCTGAAGGTAATAAGCATTTAGACATAAAATGAAAGGCAAAAGTATTCCCCCGTGATTGCCTTCTGGCTAGATCATGTGGCCCGCTGCCATAGAAACATCTCTCTGATCTCAGAAATGATGACAGGGCATAGTTCGTGGTAAAGCAGGTCCCTTTGACACATGCCCATGATTCAACGTTTTCTTCTTTTCCCCATGAGGCAATTCAGTCTAGCATTGTCAACCATGTCAGGTTTACGGGACTGTCTCAAAACATTAGTAAAACACTGACAAACACAGACACCATGGCACTATAAAAGAATATGCATTGGATCTGCTGGGCACGGTGGCGCATGCCTTTATTCCCAGCACTCAGGAAGCAGAGGTAGGAGGATTGCTGTGAGTTTGAGGCCACCCTGAGACTACATAGTGAATTCCAGGTCAGCCTGAGCTAGAGTGAGACCCTACCTCAGAAAACCAAACTAAACTAAACTAAAATAAAATAAATGCATTGGCTTTCCAGTTCTACCGGACTCTGGAAATCACATTTGCAGTCTTACATAAAGCAGTGTTGGCATCGGATCTCCTGTAGGTATATTTCTTGCTGGATGAAGATGAATCTCTTGGTCATGGTGATAGAGAAAAGTGGACAGATGGCCCCGTTATGTCCAAGAAGAGTCATTCTTCTAGAGTGGAAAAAAACAAAATGTTCCTGAAATGTCTGTGGCATCTCTCAGAGGAAAGGAAAGTTTGTGGCAGAAATAAAGGCAGAGAGGGCCACTAGAAAACAATCTAGAGTAAATAAGAAACCACATGGGAGGAACTGCATTGAAGCCACAGAGCCTTCTCATCTCCTTTTTATGGGCACAAATTAGGATGTGGGCCAACCACTTAACTAAGAAGCATTTATGATTTCTTTTTATCATGCTTTGCTTCTTTCCTGCCTTGCCCACTTCTCATCGCATCAGGTCTAAACTTCCTTTTGATGTTTTATGGAGTCGTTTAATAATATTACTGCCTTCCCTCACATTTGCAACACTTGTGAAATAGCATAGAAAACTGATATTAATGTTGAAAGAGAAATATTTGCTAGCTTTATTACAGTGAAAGCCAACAAGGAAAAGTGATGTGTGGCCAGAAAGGGTTCCCTGGTTCTTCTCCCCCTTAGATACTCTCACCCTTGTGATACCCTCAAGACCACTGCTCTCCCCAAGCCCTTCTTCTGGGTAAGACAGTCTCCAGGGGTTCTCTTCTTTTCTCCCTTTGCCATGCCCTCTTTTGCAGCAGGGCTAGGTGCTGGCTTCACTAAGGTGACCCTTCTCGGGGAGCACTAGGGAGAACCTCCAACAGTGCTCCCTACTCCCTCTTCTTAGCCTTTTTGCATCTTCATTTTTGTGTGTGTGTGGGGATATGCATGTGTGTACGCATGTGTATATATTTGTGGGCACACATGCATGTTTTGCTTGTGGAGGTAATAGGTTGACATCGGTGTCTTCTTGGGTTTCTCTCCTCTTTTATTTTACTGAGGCAAGATCTCTCACCTGAACCCAGGGCTCACCAAGTCAGCTAGTCTAGCTAGCCTATTTGCTCCAGGAAGCCCCTGTGTCTGCCTCCTGAGCGAATGCTTGGATTGCAGGTGGGCTGCCAAGTCCACCCTGCACTGATGTGGGTACTAGGGGTCCCAACTCCAGTCCTCACACTTGTTTCAGCAGCACTTTACTCATGAATATCTCCCCAACCCACTCAGACTTTTTAAAAATTTATTTTTTTTTAAGAGATAGAGAATTGGCATGCCAGGGCCTCAGCCACTGAATCTAACTCCAGACACTTGAGCCACCTAGTGGGCATGTGTGACCTCGTGCTTGCCTCACCTTTGTGCGTCTGGCTTATGTGGTATCTGTAAAGTTGAACATGAGTCCTTAGGCTTTGCACGCAAGCACCTTAACTGCTAAGGCATCTCTCCAGCCCCCACTGAGACTTTTTACAAGTTCCCTGACCCCTGGCATCTGCTGTGGATGAGTTCTGTTTGCTTTTCCAGGATGCTGTCAAATTTATTGTGTACTATGTCCAAAGTGCACTATTTTTAAAAAAAGCTATTCTATTTTCTAAATCCCTGCACAGTTTATTCCTATATTGCATTCTTTTTTTCTCCCTATCATTCATTTTGTCTTTTTTACTTATGGTTACATATGCAGGTGCCTTGCCTCCCCCAATGATGTCATAAGATTGTTGTGGGTAGGGTCTGTTTCTTCTATACCTCCTTTGTCCTCTTCCTCAGGAGAGTCCTCCAATGCAGTATTTTATGAAGATAATGTGCTTTAGCTGGAGTTCTCTAGAAAACAGGCAAAACTCACAGAAGTTTTATGGGATAGTGCAATTCCAGAACAGCAGCTGTGAGGAAAGAGAGCAAGACAAGCACCAGGTAGTGTGCTAGCAAACTGCTCATAACTTCTCCCAGAAACATGGCCTGTTGTTCTGTGACAAACACTGTCACTGTCTCCAGGTACCAAACAGGTCTTTGAGGCCAAGGCAGGGACTAGATCTAGCTCCTTCATGCTTCTTAGTGATCCAGGATTTCCGATTGAATTTCAAGTTATGCTTTGAGGTTGTGTCCCATCCCTGCGACCAGCCTCTGGGAAGCCATATCCTGTTCTCCACAGAGAGTACTTCATTTGGATCTAGAAGTAGTTGGAGCAGCCAGAGTCTCCACAGTAACAGCATTGTTGTATTGTGGACCAGAATCGTAGGAGCTCCTGCCATGGTGAACATGATAGACTGAGCCATTACAGGAGGCAGAGGCAGCTGCTGGTGCTGGGAGACAAGGAGGCAGGTATGCGGCCAAAGCAAAGTGTGAGGAGACACAAGTCTAAAAGGCACTAAACTTGGGTCCAATATAAAACTCAGTATATCGATATTAACTGGATAACCCAATATCATAAATGTTTGGGCTGGGGTTGAGGCTCAGAGGTAGAGTACTTGCCTCGCAGGCCTGAGGCCCTAAGTTCAATTTCCTACCACAAACAATTACACTAAAGATATTCTGGCTGTTTAATAAACCCTATTGACTTCTTTTGGTTACTTTGTCTCTTATGTTTCTACCTCAGTAGACCCAGTGAGAGATGGAAAAGGTGGCTTAGAACCCTAGTTCAGGCTAAATACAGTCATGTTGAGCGATGAGAGGAAAGAACAGAAGTGTATGAGTCTGAGGCAGTTAACCAAGGATGACCTCCTGGAGGTAGTGAGTTTTGAGCTGTTTGAAGGCTATAGTGATAAAGATTTGTAAGGAGCAAACAATTATCTTCCAAGCTCTCATGGAATCTTGGAATCTCAGTAAAATGCCAGGTCTTAAGGCAGATTTTATGTATTGGCTGTGATAGTTCAGTTAGGTTATCTTTTGCAAAATGTCAGAACCATCTAGAAAAATTTCTATTTATACTTTGGCAGAAATACAAAAGGTATCTTTTTGCTTTGAGATTGAAAATATTAAATCTGATGGTGTATAGCACTGTAGAGGTGGAGAGGCTACATTTCTTAGACATTCATATTTGTGTATAAATTCACAACCTCTTTGGAGGGCAACTGGATTTTAAATCAAAATTTATAATGCAAATAATTATTAACCCAGAAATTTCATTTGGGGAAGTCTAGGTACATAAAATTATGTATTCTCATTGTAGTTTTGTTTCTAATAATAAAAATGGGTTTAACTTAAATGTTTGCCCCCCATGCAATGCTAACTGGGGAGTGGGTCAGAAACCGAGGCACATGAATGTTGTGTGATTCAGAAGACAGGAGAGAATCTCAAGACATCTTGTCACACTAAAGAAGCAAGCTGTAAAATATCTTACCAGAATAAAGACAAAAATCCCAACCTGAAGATGAGGCTATAAAGGCACCGTTCCTTTTTATTCTGTTTACATCTGCATATATTCAAACTTTAAGGGGAAAAACAAGCCAGTGTGGCAGTACGTGCCTGTAATGCCAGCACTGAGCCCTGGGAAACTGAGACATGAAGATCTCAAATTCTAGGCCAGGCTAATAGTGAGACCCTGCCCCACCTCCGAAAGGTACCATCCTTTAAGTAGAATTAACTTTGATCTCCCAGAGAAGGTTGGAGGAAATGTTTATGTTAGTGTTCAAAGAAGGAGGGAGGAGGAGAAGAATGACAAGTCAGTTACAGATGATTTTGTGGCTATCACATTCACACCACATTTAAGATAAGGAATTGTTTTATAAATTGGGAAAAAAAAACAACTAATTTCAAAAGGCCTTTGATAGGCTGAGATAGTGGAAAATCAGGAGTATCAAAAAGTATAGTGTAATGATTCATTTCATTGTAGAAGGAAAACTTCTTTGGAATTAGTGATACTGAAATGGAACAAACTGACTTTATGTACAGATTAGTAAGATGTCTTTCTTTACCTTCGTGTTTTAATTTTTTTGTTTATTTTTTTAAATTTATTTGAGAGTGACAGACAGAGAGAAAGGGGCAGATAGTAGAGAGAGAATGAGTGCACCAGGGCCTCCAGCCACTGCAAACAAACTCCAGATGCATGCGCCCCCTTGTGCATCTGGCTTACGTGGGTACTGGGGAATTGAGCCTCAAACCGGGGTCCTTAGGCTTCACAGAAATGCTTAACTGCTAAGCCATATCTCCATCCCCCTTACTTTACCTTTCATATTGATCCTAGGCAGAAAATTTCAGCTTCAAAATTTTGAGCCACCCAGGACAGGACCCACTCTTTACTCTCCTAGACAGGGGATCAGGCACTTAGACCTCCCTCCATCCTTGTGAGAAGACTTGGCCCATTAGAAGGTGACCTGTTACATCCTCAGACAGCTCTGCTTGTTATAAAATTTTTAGCACTTGACTGAAGTAAAATCTACCCTAGGCAAGATTTACCTCCAATACACACTAGAATGAGCTTTACAAATTGATAGAGGCCTAGTCCCCACCCTAAGCCAATTAAGTCCTTGGGAGTGCAGCCCAAGACGCAGGGAGTTTCATGGGAAGCTAGAACTGCCAACCACTGTACACCCTCTGGGAAGCCCATTAAAATTTTAAAGAGTACACTATGTCTTAGATTTTTCTCTTCAGAAAATAATCTGGTCTCCATCAGCAAAGGCTGGTAATATTTGAAAAACGTGTATGATAATACAAATCCATACTGATATCACTATGACAGTACATAAATATAACTTAGTAAGAAATTTGCTCAAATACAGTCAGAGTGACTAGAATTGCATTACAATAAAATAGACCATATTATATATATATAATTTATTTGACAGAGAGAAAGAGGGAAAGAGAGAGAGAGAATGGGGGCACCAGGGCCTCCAACCACTGCAAACAAACTCCAGGCACATGGACCACCTTGTGCATCTGGCTAATGTGGGTCCTGAGGAATTGAACCTGTGTCCTTTAGCTTTGCAGGCAAACACCTTAACTGGTAAGCCATCCCTCCAGCCCCAAAATAGACCCAGTTTTTTTTTTTTTTTAATTCAAGGGATATTTAGTGTGCATGTTGCTTTCTGTCTCTTCTTGAGTGGTGTATTAACTGAAACTTCTGTGCAGCAGCTGCATGTAGACTGGAGAGGCTCCTGTATCAGGACCCCGTGTACTGAGCAGGTTCCTTTGGGTCTGCTCTGTGTTTTTAATGGTTTTGTAACAATTTCAAAACAGATTCAAAGAACTGGCAGCAATGAGTCAGAGATGAAATGCATACCTGCTTTGTCTTAGAGGGAACCCAATCATTCAAATACAAGCCTTTCTAAAAAAAAAAAAAGTATATACAAAATAAATTTAGTAGTGAAAACTAGAAGTTTTGACATGAGTAACATTAGAATCTATGTTTCCTTTGAAAAATTATGCATGTAATTTTACCTGGCAGGTTAAGACAATTAGCCTGGTGTTCATAGTTCCCCTAAGGTTTGAGGGGATTTTTTGCATGGGAGAAATTTGCTGAAGTTGAATTCAGTTCTCACTGCCAAAAGTCTAACTCAGGTCACTTCCAAGGTATTTTTCACACTAATAGAATGTGAGTATAGGAAGGGAAGGTATTGTGTCTTCTCCAAAGTGGGGTTCTTACACGTCTGAGCTGGGCAATGAAATGAAGATGGGTGACCCACCCTGAAGGCTCCATGCCTGGCTACTGGGGTATCTTAGAAAATGGCATCAGGAGTGGCTCAGGCATGAATCTAAGGAAAGACAGAGCAGCCAGGAAGTGTCAGGAGGAGTCTTCAGTTTAGTATGGAGTGGTGGCCATCCCAGGCTGTTGGCACAATGTATGGAGCTGGTTACTGAGCACACATGTCTGCTTGGTCTTAATATGTTCTTTTTTTTTTCTACAAGAGGCATGAGAACTTTCAGCTCAGCTTTTTGCTGCTGGTATGCAGCCAGTGGCTTCCTCTCCGCTGAGGTGGTGATGGCAGCCAGTGGTCAGGAAGCCATGCCTATTAGAGGTTGACATTTCTCTTAATTCTCTGTGCGCACCAACCCTAGCCCGCCTGGCCTTCAGCCTTGATAAGAAGCCCTCTAGTGTGTGTGGTCTGTGACTCCTCAGCATCCTCCTCCTCCTCCTCAGAGGGTGTTTGATGTCTTGTGTCACTGCCAACAACTCTCTGAGCAGGTCACACCTCCCTTTCCCAGCAGAAAGCTCCATCTCAAATTTCACTTGGCAGAGCCTTAAGGAGAAGGGGGTGAGCAGGCATTGAGACAGACCATGACTGAGAGGGCCATAGCTGTCCCCCTGCTTCCCCACAATCCTTTCGGTGAACTCAAGAAGAGAGATTCTCCTCAATGAGGGTCGGCTCCATTTCTTTTTCTCTAATTCCTTTCAGAGAGTGCTTAGTTTGGTGTGGAACAGAGCCCTATGCCATGGCCCCTTTCCAAGCTGGGTGAAGTTCCAAAACTGTACTCTGTGCCAATACTAATTATATTCAGAGATTCTCATTAATAACAGAGTAAAGACATATGTGAGCTAATATTGAATATTAATTTCTCTAATAAGAAGGCCAAGCCATTTTATTACAAATATGATGCTGTCTTGTATCTGAAGATGAAGACACTGGCATGGAGCCTCACCTGTCAGGAGGCAGTGATGGTGCCTCTGGCAGGAAGCTTCTAATTTTCTGGGACAGCTTTCCTAGCTTTTACTTAAAAGCTTGGGCCCAGTTCAGTGCCTTGGCAAGCAGAGCAAAACCTCTTGGATTTAAACGGTACTCTTAGAGAATCAGTGATCATCCAATCAGGCCACAGCAGGCTCGCGTCTACAATTTCTATGTTGAGTTTTCCATAGATAAGTCAATATTTAAACTATGGTATATGTAATCTAGTTTAAATGTTGAGCTCTTTGAAAGTGTCACTTCCATGCATATGCCTGGTCTATGTGCTGCCTACCATGGTGCCCAGAATGCAATAGGCTCCTATAACTTTAATTAAAGAATTATAAGACCACATTAAAACAGCCTCTGAGGTTCCTTGCTATATCCGGGGGTTGTTGGCCACTGACGTCCCCGGGCACAGGAGGAGTGGGGGGAGCAGGGTGAGTGCGATAGGCAGTGAACCACCTGGGAGACAATCTGATGGGTAGTGGCTTTGTCTTGTTTATTCAAAAGGGGAGTGGGTTTATAAACACTTGGAAAAGGTTGAGAAGGCACATGCAGACTATAAGGTGATTGGATATATAGGTTTATGGGTTGCTATCTAATTGGCTGGTGTTGGAAGGCAGAAGTCGTGAGGGAGAAGTTGCAAGGGAGATAACAGAAGCGGTGGGAAAAGCTACGTGACTTCAGCCACATACTGGATGGCTACAGCAGCCAGGAAACTGTTTACTACCATATAAGGGTCTCTTGGGCAGCTGGTCACAAGATCAGAAATGGAGGGGGGTGGTGGTGAGGGGGCAGAACCTTAGACTATGGAATTCTCAGGTGCTTTGGGATAGGAGCGAGGGCCCACCATCCCGTTTCCTCTGGGCGAAGATGAGGCACACTACGACCTCGAGAAGGGAGGGCCAGCTCCGGTGCCAGACGATAAGGCCAGCTGCAACCCCCACAGCCCAAGGTCCCTGGCATGCCCAACAGCCCAGGCCAGCTTTCTCACAGTCCCAGCCCGTGTTTAGCAGTGCCCGACAAGCCTCTAGATTTCTTTGCTGAATACAATTTTATTTTAATAATTTTAGTTCTTTGATAGAGAGAATGGGCACACCAGAGCCTGTTAACACTGACACTGTAAACTTACTCCACATGCATACACCCCTTTATGTGTCTGGCTTTATGTGGGTACTGGTGAATCAGACCTAGACCAGCAGGCTTTGTAAGTAAGTGCCTTTAATTGCTGAGCCATCTCTCCAGCCCCTGAAATTTTAAAACAACTTTTCTAGAGAATGATAAAAATCACTTTTACAAAAAATACTGTCTTGTCAGCTTTATCAGTTTGTGAGTTCAAAAGTTTAGAGTTTAATCTACCATATAGTATATTAGTGGTTCTCAACTTTACATTAATGCCACCTTGGGATGTTCACCTAAAACCAGCAAAAAATAATTTCTGTTATGGGTTTTAGATGTCTGGGATTCTAATGTTTCAACAACTTTATTAAGGTATAATTACCATACAATTATCTACAAGTGTTTAAAGCAGACAATTTTGATAAGTTTTAACCTATGTAGCCTCCTGTGAAACTATCACCACATTCAAGACAATAAACAAATTATCTGTGGCTTTAAAACCTGCTCAGATGGGTTGGGGAGATGACTGGTTAAAAGTGTCTGTCTGGGGCTGGAAAGATGGCCTAGTGGTTAAACGCTTGCCTGTGAGCCTAAGGACGCTGGTTCGAGGCTCGATTCCCCAGGACCCACATTAGCCAGATGTAAAAGGGGGCGCACACGTCTGGAGTTCATTTGCAGTGGCTGGAAGCCCTGGCACGCCCATTCTCTCTCTTGCTCTCTGTCTCTCTCTGTCTCTCTCTCTCTGTTGCTCTCAAATAAATAAAAATAAACAAACAAACAAACAAACAAAAGTGTCTGTCTGGTGCACGAACCTGACAACCAGAGTTCAAATCCCCAGAACCCATGTAAAGGCAGGCACAAGAAGTGCACATGTCTGTAATCCTAGCGTGCCTACAGCAATGGGAGATGGAATTAGAATTCCAAAGATCATGAGCAAGATAGTCTACCATTTGCAGGAGAAAATAATAGCACAGATCCTGAGGAAGGCAAGGAGCAACACCCTGAACCACCTGAGGTTATCCTCTGACCTCCACATGGCACACACACACACATTCCCAGCTGAGAACTACCATAAGCTGTAGTCTTTCAAGCTATGAGTTTGTTAAGTGATCACTCCATCCATGTAGACAGATGACTCGTGAAGCAACAGATACAGAACAAATGGTGAGAGCAAGTCTATCTTGGGAAAAGGCGAGAGCTAAGCGGGAAGTTGCACTGACTCTGCTCTTGCACAGGCACCTGTCCTGAAACCCTGTTAGTCCAGTGGACCACCAATCCAGATGAGAGAAATGGAACTTTGTGGTTGAGTAATGCTCCACATTATCAATAGCATAACAGCCATGCATGACAGCCATACTGGCTATTTTTCAGCCAGAACCTGTAAAATAGTGCATCTTCAGAAAAAAAAAAAATCCCTGAGCAAATCGAGATAATGCTAATTGTCCTATATTGATTAAATAGAAATGGTTTCTTTATATGGTAGAAAACTATGCAGACACCCAAACTGATTTTATAGGTTTAGTGAGTTGGGAGAGTTAATTAATTAAGTATTGTTAAGACAAAAGGCTCTTAAATCAGTGTGTACTAAAGAATATGATTTTTTTCTAAAAAATTTTGAGACAAGGCTTTTTAGAGCCCAGGCTGATCATGAACCTAAGACCTACCTATCTCTAATTCCCAAGTGCTGGGATTATAAGCATGCACAGCTACAGCCAGATAGTCAGATATGATTTCCATTATTTAAAAAATGTGTACACACACATATATGTATATATATACATACAGAGAACATTCAAAATCTTTTAAAAATAAAAATTTTAACGCATATTCACACAGGCAAAATGAGACACTTGGAAAACATATACAGAAGTATTGACAATTGTTATTTCTAGTGGTGGGAGAAGATATTTTAATTTCTTTTAAAAAATTTTGTGTACTTTTATATTTCATACAATGATAGCACTTTTTAAAATCAGAGACAATAGAAGTTAGTTAAAACTCAGTTGCAAAATTTTCCTCAAGTAAAAATAAAATCCTGTCTACAACAATCAGTGCCAAAATGATAAAAGAATATACAAATTATTAGCATTCTAGCTTTGAATGAGTGTGCATTACCCAGTAGTCATTCAGTGAATGTTTCTTGAGCATTTGCATAAATGACTGGAGCTAAGTAAAATAAACAAACCCCTGCTCAAGTTGGAACTAGTTCAGTTTTTTTTCAGAGTCATCAAAGCAAATTTGTCTTATTTATTCTATTAAACTCCAGTTTGGGGTTGTGAGGCATTTGTATTACTGTTGAAGTGTGTTGGCATTTCATTTCATTTTGACTGACTCCAACTGTTTCTCAGAAAGAAGACTGGGCAGTATGCAAATAAGCAGTTCTCTGTACATGGGCCCACTTTAGAAAGTTGGAATCTGACGTGCCATGAATGTAGGCAGCTCTTGTCAGGCTGAAGGAGTTCACATGTTTATGATGTATGTGACTGGACAACAGGCTATCTATCCCTCAGTCCCTGCATGTGTCTCTTTTTCTTAGCGTTAGGCACTTGGCCTTGGCTTTGTTTACTAATTTTGTCAACTTGCAGCTTCCATTCTCTCTGCTTTTCCTTATTGTCTCTTTATTTTTCACCTATGAATGATGTGCCGAGTTCGCCTTTGGCCCCAAAATGCTTTTTATCTGTCCTGCTCCCCAGAGTTACCATTCTATTTCTCCCCCTTTTTTTCCCACTGCCAGTATCTCCAAGAGGTTGTCAGTGTTTACTGCCTGATTCTGGCTTGAATTCTTCTCTTCCCACCCTCCATAAGCACTGTACCTAAGTCTTCATGATGTTTGTGTCAATCACACCCTTACCTACTATGTTATTTTAGGTCAGGCCTTTCCTGTTTGATGCATATCTCCTTCCACTTCTGAATTCCTAGGAAGACAGTGGGCCCTATCAGGACTGATTTGTAAGACCAGAGGACATCCATGGAAAGATTTAAGCCTGTCCGGGTGGCCCAAGCCTATAACCTCAGCTTCTAGGGAGGATAAAATAAGAGGATTTCTAGTTCAAGGCCTGTCTGAGCTAGGGGAAATTTCAAGGCCAACCTGGACAATAAAAAAGTAAACAGAGGACTATAAATATAGCTTAGTGTTAGAGTGTTTGCCTAGCATGTGTGACATCATAGGTTCAATCCCCAGTACCACCACTACCCCCATTTTTCTTACATGTATATATGGAAAGGTTTATAGAGGCTTCCAGATATTTCCTGGAACACATTTCTACCATGTATGCTGTGTTTTTGGCATACACCTCACACTTAAAGTTCATAGCCCTTTCAAACCTAACCATACTTTTCATTTTCATCTAGTGGCTTTCACTTCTTACTAAGGTTTTGTGTGTTTTCTGATTGATTCATTTCAACAGATATCTCTAAGAGCATGCCACAGCTTAGACAGACCTGGGTTCAGATGCCAGCTCCAACATGGACAAACTGTGACTTCAGGATAGTTACTAGACTTCACTGTGCCTCAATATTTTTGCATGGAAAATCATTGTAGTAATATCCGCTGGCGAAGTTAGTGTGAGAATTAAAAGAGATATTGCTTGGAAAGCCCTTAGCCATGGAGGTTACTTACTAAGTGCTGGAACATTCTTCCTGTCTCCTTTCTTTTCTTTTATCTGTGTTCATGCTCAGAATAAGAAAGGTGACTTGAGGAGTACCCAAGCAGCCAGTGAGTTTATGTAATGCAAATTGGTGTCCCATCAAATTACCAAATCAATATATTTCATGCGTCTGTTGGACATTGCCTCCTAGCTCACAAGCCATACATGCAAAGCCATGAATACCGAAGGTCTATATTTTCTGCTGTTTCCAACCAGTGTGATCTATCCAACACAGATTTTAAAATAACAGAAAATATACATAGCAAGTACTAAAGCAGATGGTATTTATATGCTGCAAGCATTCTGTGCTGCTAAGTCACCCACATGTCCACAGTGGAGGGGAAGGGAAAAAACTACATTTCCTTCTTTTTGGAATTGCCATCTTTTTCATCTCTGATGCCAATGTCTTCTCACAGGATTTACAAGAGAAGAAAAGTCTCACTGTTCTGGAAATGCCAGAGAACGTTCCAAAACTTGCTTAGCTTTCTTCCTAGCAACAGATACAACAACTTCCTCCACATTTCTTCCGGGTGGCATGGCTCTCACAGGGTTGACCAGTTTCTGTCACCTGCAAAGCCATACAACCTTGGGCCATTAGCCCAGTTTTGTTCCTCAGTTTTCTCATCTATCAGATGGGGTTGATCAAATGATCTTATAAAATTGTTAAAAGGATCAAATGCCCACCAGCTGGATACAGCAGCACTTAGCATGGAGTAGGCAGTCAATATGCTTCTGTGTGGTCATTTTACTCACGTAAGTCATAGATGGACCTGTGGGTTAGTGGGAGGAATGTGAACCAAGAATCACAAGACACCTAGAGTCCTGACTGTGTAATTTATTACTGAGAGGCTATCAAAATATATGTCATTTATTTATTTGAGAGAGAGAGAGAGAGAGAGAGAGAGAGAGAGAGAGAAAACACCGAGAGAGGGTAAGTATGGGCATGCCAGGGCCTCTGCCCCTGCAAATGGACTCTAGTCACATGTGCCAGTGGTGTACGGAGATACAGGGGAATTGAACCCAGGCTGTTAGGCATTGTGAAAAAGCAACTTCAACTACTGAGCCATCTCTCTACCCCTGAAATTTATTTTTTAATATGTAGAGAAATATTCTTGTTTTTCAGTACTAAATGAGAATACTTTCTGTGGAAAAAAATTTCCAAACACAATTGAGCACAAAGTGGCATTATCTCTTACCTCTGTTTTGAATAAAAGCTACAGACTTATTTGTCAAAGTGCAAGCACTTCTTGTGGCTTGCAGGAACTTGCCTTTGGTGAATCAAGAACAACAACAACAAAAAATTCAATATGGCTGAGGAAAAAGAAACAATCCAAGAAGTCTGCCTGATCAATAGAGGTGATGTAAAATCCACTCCTCAATTCAAGTGTTCTCTTGATAGCCTGGCCCAACAGACACTGTTGAACCAGCCTTAGGAGGATCAGGGGTTCCCAATTGGAGCAAGAAGGAGTTGGGCTGTTCTCGACAGGACACTGGTCACCTGAGAACCAGCAGCTTCGCAGCCTGACAATGATGCTTAGAGACAGAGACACTAAAAAAAAAAAAAAAAAAAAAAAAAAAAACCAGAAATGGGAACTTTAAAAGCCCATGAGGCTTTTTACTGTAATAAGAGATCCCACGAGGATTACTGAAAATGAAATTAGACAATGCAATTGAGATCTTCTTAGAAAAACAGTTTCGCTTTGGCAGGAGTATACCAGATGACCTAAAATGACAGATTCTGCTAATTTCCATGATTGCCTCAGGGAAGGTTGAAACTAACCTGGCTCAGTTTTTGCAATATGTTTCTCAAACATAACTTCTTGGTCTGCTGCACGGGTAATTACTGTAACCAAGGAGTTCATGTTGCCAATTATCTCAACGGTGGCCTTATTTTCTCTTCTGTTGTGCAGGCCTAATTCTTCTGGGTTTGGTAGTCTTTAACCAGTAAATTTTAAAATCTTTATCCAGCAAACAAATTGCGTGGTCTGTCAGTTTATGTAGCACTTTTGTGTCACCAGAATAATTTGAAGTCCCTTTGGAACACTGGTAATTTTTCATTTTTAGTAACAGCCAGGACACTAGTATAAATTTATTTTTATTTATTAACAATTTGGTGTTCCTTGCTTGCTTTTATGCTATTGTAGCATGAATGTCATTCTCAATGGTATTCTTCTCTAATTTGTAGGTAATATTAAGGTGATAGGTGTAACAAATGTAAGAGCAGAACATGAAGTTATGAAGTTGGTTCTAACAAAAAGACCTATGAGGTAGAGGGATTCACTATGCAGCTTCCTGTTAGGATCTGAAGGTAGGAATTTCTCAGGGTCTTAGGTAACCACAGGACTCTCTGCTCCCTTGTCTCTCTTCTGTATTGTTTGCTCATGCCTGCATATTCAGTAGGTTTCCCTTTGATTCTCAATAGCCTGTTCAAATCCCAGAAAAACCTATCTTGATGGACTTGGCTGGCTGTCATCTCCTTTGTGGGACAGAGATCTGTGCATGCAGCTTCCTTCTGTGCCATTTGCCCATATCTGAGGTGCTTCTGAACCTGTGACCCAGCCACTGGCCACCTTTGCTCAAGCAACAACTAGCTCCTCTTTTTTTTTTTTTTTTTTCTGGACAGTGGGCTGTGGTTTGTGTAATTGACATTGGTATAATTCCTAGGGACAAAATTGGAACCAGTCAGTGACATGTATGGCAAGAGAAAATCATTGCCATGTAGAAGTCCTAAAACATGGAATAAATCACTACTGAATCTAACCTTCAAGCCTCCTTCTACTCTCCCAGATTGTGTTTCTGTTTTTCTTACATTCTTTTCTTTTCAGAGGTATCCAATGAAAACTTCCTTTTTATATTCAGATGAGCCATAAGATAATGCTGATGCAATATAATTAAGATAGGCCCAAGATATCAGAAACAGTAATGTTTTTGCCTTGGCTTCTTGCATAAATCTCTTTTATATGTGAAACATTTATAAATTAAATTTTATTGTAGCAAATAGCAATTTGCTGTACAATGAAAGGAGATAATCTACCAAATGTAATGTATTGGAGCAACAAACTGCCCCACAGGTCCTACTTGAAGATGATTGAAGATAAGTCTGAGAATGTTTGGGAAAGTTCTCCAAATGTATTATAAATGATGTTCCAGAGGTTTCAGTTCATTAAGATGCACATATCAGATGGGCTGAGTCATTTAGGGTAGATTTTAGTGATGACTGTTCTGGTCATTGTCTGAGCTAAAAGAGTGTAATTAAATCTCAGCACCCAACTTTTGCTAATTTGGAGTTGTGTTTGTGTGCATTTAGGGGGGAATGAGTTCATGAAATATTAACCCTTTGTCAAGGAATGGAAATTAGTTGTCTCCTGAGACAAAATATGATATTACCAGGGAGACACTTAGGTTACGTCTGTTCCTGCTTTTCAATGTAAGAATGAGTCCACACAGATAAGATAAGTAGACTATAAGGACAGAGTGGTCTTGCAGCCAGTCTGCTTGGCTGCCATGTTTCTATAAAGTAATGTACGGTCAAGGAAACCAGCTTTGTTAAAAGTCCAAGGCCACCATTTTTTGAGATAAAATTTAGCTCTTTTGGCATCAGTTTAATCATTTACAAACTGAGGGTGATACTGGACGAGAGTCCTCTTGGGGACTAAAGCACTTCTTGGCACACCGTCTAGCTCCTACAACAGTGTTCAGCATTTCAGCTTCTAGAATTAGTAGCTTTATTGTTCCTTAAGGGATCTAGAAAGCCAAGAGCATCTTCATTCTCCAGAAGGTAGTGTGACTTTATCTTCTGCTCTTCCTCAGCCCTGCCTGAACCAGAGTTGTGTTCAGGCTCCAGCACACAGTCTGTTTTTATTTTCCCCACACATCCATCCCACTGCTGCTACATTGCATGGTCCTTGTATACATGACTATACCACTCAACCCTCAGTTTCATCCTGACGACAATTGGGAAACTATTTTATAAGGTTTTAAAATTTTGAACTGTATTAATTAAAACTGTATGGGTTTAAAAACAGATGAGCTGTTGGGTGCCACAAGTATAGAGAGGAGTCATCAAAAACATCCTCCTTGATGTTTTTGCTTTGGAAAAAGTACTGATGCTGGGTACCAACCCCTCCTGAGATTCTGATTTAATTAACCAGGGATTTGTGTGTACTGGTTGTGTTTCAGCCATCAGTATTATTTTAAGCTCCTCAAGGTACTAAATGTAGGTATGATCGAGGAGCATTTAGCAAGCCAAGGTCATGCTGTTGTTATAAAGGAAGTCTAGAACTCCTGGCTTCTACAAGTCTCCCTGCAAGCTGACCTCAAGTCCTGGTTCAACAGAAACTTTCTGAACAATTATTTCTGTGACTTTACTTTTTCTCATAAGAAAAAGGTATTAAATAAACATGATATTCAAGCCCTTCTGTTTGTTGACTTCCGTTTAATTAAGGCTTCATTCTGTGTATTTCTTCCTTAACCTTATGCTGTTTTCTTACAATGGTGTGTTCAACAACCCATTTATTCTCAGGTGCTTTCTTTAATCACTGCCTTCAAAGCCAACTCTAAAATGTAATTGCATTGCTGAGTTCCTCCATGACATCGCCAACCTTGATCAAATCCCAAGTTCTTCATTGTTTGTTCTCTTCAGCCTGTATTAGATTCTTTACAGACTTGCTTGTGTTATGTGATTGTAAAACATGGTATGTTCCCAAGAAGTATTAGTGCAGACTACAGTCAAGTTCTTTCTTTTTCTTTTCTGTGTACACAGTTATTTCCTGCTATTTAGAAGTGATTCAAATTTCCCTGCCACTCTGAAGAGTATATGGAATTAAGTTACCTTTTTAAATTAACCGTGGCTCTTAAATTGCTTAAAGTTTCTTAGACGTAGTGATGTCCTTAAGAACAATAATTCTTGGTTAAAAATTAATCATAGAGTTTCATATGTATTAAATTTCCCTTGATAGTTTATTAGGATAGTAAAATAAAATCTCAGCTTACTAGAATTAAACAACCCTAAGCAATTTACCTTAGCCTTTGTGTTTTCTTGCCTTTTCAGAAATCTCTGTGCTATTCTTCCTCGACACCCATTAACCCTTGTTTGCTGAAGACTTTGACCAAGCTGCTCTCGACTGTTAACATCAACTTGAGGAAAGACTGACTCTACAATTCAGGAAAACAGTGGAAGGTTCTTGGCCCATTTGACCTGCTGAAGGTGAGAATAAGTCACTACTCTTTATTCTTAGAAATCTAAATTAGCTGGTCCACCTTCCGAAATCTACTACTTCAAAGAAATGAATAAGTTCCTCAAAACTCTTTGCAAACCTTCAGAAGATTTTCTGTTTGGGGAGAATTTTTTGCTGATATGAAAAAAAATCAACTGGGCATTTAAACCAAATGGGAATTTATTTGAGTTTTGATCTATAAAGACCAGTTTTGAACACATAAACACCTTGAAAAAAATCAAGAGCAGCTCTCTTCTCAGAGAAAATTCTTATGAGTTTAGGGTCTGTCATCCTTGGTATGTGCCTATTTGTCCATCTAGGGTTGGGGTATAAATTCTATGAAAGAACTTTGTAAACCAGGAGGTATTATTTGTATAAGGAAGCCAAAATATTCTCATACCCTTCAGTTTTTCCTCATAGTTTCATACATCTCAGGTCAGTTCAGTAAAATGTTGTAGGCTCCCAAGAAGCAAAGATGGTAGTTCCTTTTAGGAATATTTTGTCAAATGCTGGTGATAGATATGGGCAGCTTCACTATGGTACAAGTGTCCTGGGAGTGAATTAAGGAATGGAATAAGCATCTAAGGCAGCCTGGGGCTGGAGGATGTTGTATGGTAAAGCAGGCTTCCTGGAGAGGTGGTCCCTGAAATGGCTTTTGAAAGAACAGAAGTTAGCCAGGTAAACAACGGGGGTAGAGACCACTGCAGGCAGGAGCAATGAGATGGGGTATGAAACCTGCATGTGAAGCAGGGGTTGTGGAGCCATGAAGTCTCATGTATGTGTGTACGGTGGGGGCAGGAAGCACTGAGACACTGGAAGTCACTGGCATTTCAGTGGTACAACCCTGTAGTGGCTACAGAGTAAAGAATCAAGTGGAGAGCTTGGCGTGGTGGTGCACGCCTTTAATCCTAGCACTCGGGAGGCAGAGGTAGGAGGATCACCTTGAGTTCGAGGCCACCCTGAGATTACATAGTGAATTCTGGGTCAGCCTGGACCAGAGTGAGACCCTATCTCGAAAAACCAAAAAAAAAAAAAAAAATCAAGTGGAGGTGATGACCTAACTTTCTTCTACTAAGTTCTACCTCTTAAAGGAGGTGGCTACCAAGCCTTTAGCCTGTGAGATCTAAAGAGACATCTAAGACCCAAGCCATTGCCTGGGAATGCAGCTTGGTAGTAGAATGCTTGCCTAGCATGGGTGAGGCTCTGATTTCAATCCCCAGCTCTACAACATAAAAAACAAGCTAAAAAAAAGTACCAGGATTCAAGCCAGGTAATAAACTACAAATCTTTTTATAAAATATAAATTTAAAATTTTATTTAACCCTTCAATATTATTTTTCATATCCTGAAGCACAGCTCACTACACTATCAATTTCCACTTTAACATTATTGGGTTATTTGTATATGTAGTTCCTGACCTGATTTTTTCTTGACATAATAAATGAGGATGCTTCCTAAGGACTGATGTGTTGACCTTTTCAGTTTGTTTTGAAAAAGATATTTAAGGGCTAGAGAAATGGCTTAGCAGCTGAAGCTTGCCTGCAAGACCTAAGGACCCATCTTTGACTGTTTAGATCCCACGTAAGTCACACACACAAGGTCGCACAGGTGGAGCACACGTCTGGAGTTTGATTTCAGTTGCTGGAGGCTCTGGTGTGCCAATTCTCTCTCTGTTTCTCTCCCTGGATCTCACACTCTCTCTCTCAAAAAATAAAATAAAACAAAAAAGAAATTTAAGCAGTACTTAAAAACAGTGCAAACCCTAAGTTTTATTTTCTTGCATAGTATTTCCAGAAATTAGTTAAGAAATGCACTTTGCTTGCCAATGTGTCATTCATTTTCAGTATTAATCATGATAGTTTCTTGTCAAATTTTCACTTTCATTGCCTTGTGCAGTGTTTATATAGTACTTATGGGAGACCAAGCAGGGTTTCTCTTGCATTTTTCCATGGGGTGGTATTGGTCCCTTGCTTTGGGTGTTCCCAGCATCCACCCTGCACATGGTGAAGGGATCTGTTATAACAGAGGCCTTACTGTTTGAGAGAAAGTCCACCCTAGTTTTAGACTTTTGAAATTCATTACTCAGAGCCTTCTTTGAAGGAATGTCATGGGTAAAAAATTTTAAATTCAAATACTACTTACAACTATGCTATTTTGAGTGAATTTAAAAAAAATTATTTATTTATGGGAGACAGAGGGAAAGGGAGGGAGGGAGGGAGGGAGAAAGAGAAAGAGAGAGAATGGGTTCACCAGGACTTCCAGCCACTGTAAACAAAATCCAGATGCAGGCGCCACCATGTGCATATGCCTTACATGGGACCTGGAGAATCGAACCTGGATCCTTAGGCTTTGCAGGCATGCGCCTTAACTGCTAAGCCATCTTTCCAGACCTTTTGAGTGAATTCTAATCTGATTACTGATCATAATTAGCTTAATGACTTTTTTCCTTAAGACTTACTGGAAAATTATAGTCCTACATTTTAGTCTTTGTAGTTCACTTCATCACCATTGTTCCAATATCAGTTAATCAGTTTCATTTTCATACACAGAAAATTAACTTGAAGCAAAATTGACTTTCTTCATATTAGTCTCATGAAACACACTCTGGCCTTACCACTCATCATTTTTTCCCTCTTATTTCAAACTTTTACTCAACTGTGGAATGAGTTATCCAGGTGTCTTAAGTAAGTAAATCAGTTTACACTAATGGCAGTTGATTTGGTTAATCATTCTAGATTCACCAAGGAGATTTTGCTATAATGCTTGAGGCTCTGATTAATGTTTTTTTTATTTTTAATTTTATAATATTTAATTTTTTAACATGAACTTTTTTCTTTTATCTCTCATAGTGCCTTTTTCCCTAAAGTGAAGGATGTAAACAGATTCAAACAGCTTGTGCCTAAATCCCAGTTTAAATTTAGTGATTTTTGCAACCAATACTTTGAAGCAGAAAGTATTTCTGATTTGGCCAATTATGCTTAAGTCAGCTGTTAATTTTATGTATAGAAAATGAATTTGTGGAAATGCTGAGCTGGTATAACAGAAATGACAGCATATGCATGGAAGTTGTAGGTTGACAATGAGCTGTTCTCTGAAATGCACAGTGTGGTCAGTCTTCACTAGGAAACCAGTGGGCTGTAAGTCAGTGTGTGTGTACAAAACATGATTCACTTGTCCCAGAAGCTTCCAGGAATAAAAGGAACTTCCACTCATTTATGTGCAGGGCACATGGAACATTCCTCCCTGTTTCAGTCCTCTCTGCCCTTTCCTATCTCTTTTTATTCTCTTTATGAGTGCTTTCCTATCTCTCTCATATCTCTGTGTTACACGCACAAACTTGATTCCTGTGAAACACAAAGTTCTTGAGCAGTTATGTCTGTAGAATTGGCAGTGGAGGCAGCATGTTGTGGATAAGGGATGAGAGCTATGGGGAGACACTGGCTTGTGCTAAATGTTTACTTGGCTGTGTGGCACAGAACCGTGTGAACAGGGATTACTAGATATGGAAAGTGTTGCAGACTGCACACAACATGGTGTGATGGCTCTGAAAGGGGAGGTCAGCTCTCACCACTGTGTGTCTTGATGGTGTTTTCCTTACTGTCTTACTATGGGTGAAGCCCAGAATATGACAATTTTGGGTGGCTGCTTTCTGCCCAGTTTCTAGGTGAGCATTGCAAGGACCCAGTGTAACAAATAAAAGAAGGAAACACTTATAATTTATGCTATGTTAGTTTTGAGGTTGTTAGTTAAAGGCATTTAGAGTTTGAGGTCATCATTCAAGATTGCTCCCCTTCCTCATACAGTTAGAGCACAGAATTCTACAAGAAAAGTCTTTTTTTTTGAGGAAAATTATTAGAAAATAGAAACCCTGGGTGAGTTGCCAGGATGACACTTGTGAGTGGGTAGGATTCCAACAGGCTGAAATCACATTTAGCAGTAAAATGTGTTCCCATATGCCCTTC
Source organism: Dipus sagitta (assembly GCA_036346955.1). Taxonomy (NCBI): domain Eukaryota; kingdom Metazoa; phylum Chordata; class Mammalia; order Rodentia; family Dipodidae; genus Dipus; species Dipus sagitta. The sequence continues at coordinate 27,626,391 of CM070784.1, forward strand.
TGTAGTGTAGGATTTTAAAAAGAAAGGAGAAAGGAAATGCTGATCTACTAACTTTTGGTACAAATTCAATCCCACTATGGAGGCCGTAGACTTTGCATCAGCAATTTGTGCACCATTTTGGTAGAGGACAATGACAACGGATGTTTAATCAGATAATGTCCTGCAGCATTTACATTTTCACTCTCCACTGCCTTTTGTTGGTTAGGTACTTTCAAAATTATTCCCCATTCAGGTTTATTATTAACTTTTGAACTCCAGCTACTGCACTGATGTCTTGTTGCTCATGCTAAAACAAGAATGGTGACTAGAGAATTTGTTTTTGCATCAATTGATAGAATAGCAAGGCAACATAATAAGAATTAATGGCTTTGCACTTTTCCCCATAGTACAAGCTGGATTCATTATCCCTGGGCTGTCTATTACAGAATCATGTGATAACAAACCATTTTTCCAGTTGCTGATTATCTAGTTTCTTAAAAGTTTCTACCTAATGGATAAATAGATAACAATAAATAATATATTTTTAGCATAACATTTCAGACATTTTTAATTGTTCTCATTAAAAATGGAAACTTAGGAGAACTTAGAATTCAGTGATTCTGAAAAATGTTGCCTTTTTGTTTTGTATATGGAAGAAAAGAACTCTTATCCACATTCACTTTCTTTATAACTAAACTTCATCTAGTATCTTTGTGTCTACATAGACCTTTATATGCTTTTCTGAGAACCTAACAAATAATTTCTTTCATTAAATAGGTAATTGTACATTTAAAAATTTGTTAGATATTACCATAGATTTTGATTTTACTGTGTGCCATGTCTTTATACTATGCATAACAATAAGTTGGCTATTTGTACACAATGTAAACTCCTTTGTGACTTTGATCATGGGAAGACATTATATAAATTTTAATGAGTGTAGCTATGAAGGACTTTGAAGCAGCCATAGGAGGTCTGGACCTTTGGAGAAGAAATTATTTTCAATCAATTAGTTGCTTAGAAATTGAAGAATAAATATGGGATAGACTTATTTATTTTTTTATCTTTTTATTGGCAACTTCCATGCTTAGAGACAATAAACCATAACTTCCTCCCCTCCTCCACTTTCCCCTCCACAAGTCCACACTCCATCATATCCCTTCCCTCTCTATGTTAGTCTGTCTTGTACTTTGATGTTATCATCTTTTCCTCCTATATGAGGGTCTTGTGAAGGTAGTGATAGGCACTGTGAGGTCATGGATATCTAGGCCAATTTCTGTCTGTATGATTGCGTTGTAAGCAGTCCTACCCTTCCTTTGGTGCTTACATTCTTTTGTCCACCTCTTCCGCAATGGACTCCTGAGCCTTGGAAGGTGTGATAGAGATGTTTCAGTGCGGAACATTCCTCCTCTGTCTCGTTTTCTCAGCATTATGGTGCCTTTTGGGTCATCCCAGTGGTCACTGCCATCTGAAAAGAGAAGTTTCTTTAACCAAAAGTGTGAGTAGCATTAATATATGGGTATGAATGTCCAGTAAAGTGCTTATAGGGAAGTTTGGTGAGCATAATATAAACATTTAGTGAGACAAGAGCAGGTGTTAAACTCTTAAGGCTCATGACCTTAGGTTTTTTATTAGAGAGCAGTTGGTTTCCCCCTTAACAGACACAGCACTATTGCACCTGTTCAGTCATTTGGCCTGGCTGGCCAAACGTGAAGCTTACAGTGTCCACTATTTTCACTGCTGATGACTTCTGTCTCCTATAGGGCTGCATGCTGTGCAGCTTTTTCCAGATTTCTGTCAGCTGGTCTACACGGAGGAGCTTTTCAGCTCAGCCCCAGCTTGATTTCTTGGTAACCTTGCAGCCCAGGCATGTGGAGTCTTCAGCAATAGGGTCTTGCTATATTTATGGTGGGAAACCAAGAGTCTTGGCAATGGTCTGTAATGTTTTGGGGGAGCATCAAGGACCTCCCTGGCCAACAACTCACTGGAAGGTATCCTATCCCTGGCATTGTATTTTTTCCATTAACAGTCTATGGCTTCTGGGTGTGCCATTATTCAAAAAAGTAGGTTATAATATGGCTTATTCACAATATCTTGAATTTTGATTAACTCTCCCCCACCCTTCTATTACTCAATCTCTTCCCTTGCTTATGCCCTTCTAACCCCAGTAATCTGTTCTTCTACTCACATATCTAAAATACCCCTTAAGTCCTTTCTTCACCTCCCTTCCTTATATCCCTTTCCTAGCTTACTGGCATCTACTACCAATTTTTTAAAAATATATTTTATTTATTTATTTGAGAGAGAGAAAGAGGGAGAGAGAGAGAGACAGAGAGAGGGAGAGAGAGAGAAAATGGGCACGCCAGGGCCTCCAGCCACTGCAAACGAATTCCAGATGCATGTGCCCCCTTGGGCATGTGGCTTACATGGGTCCTGGAGAATGGAACCCAGATCCTTTGCTTTGCAGGCAAATGCCTTAACCGCTAAGCCGTCGCTCCAGCCTTACTACCAATTTTTTTTTCATCCCAGCTCACAAGACTAAACATTTGCAACTAGGATCCACACATGAGAGAGAATATGTGTCATTTGGCTTTCTGGGCCTGGGTTACCTCACTTTCTATTATCCTGTCCAGATCCATCCATTTCACTGCAAATTTCATAATTTTATTTTTCTTTACTGCTGAATAGAACTCCATTGTATAAATGTACTCCATCTTCATTATCCATTCATCAGCTGAGGGACATCTAGGCTGGTTCCATTTCCTAGCTACTGTGAATAGAATGGCAATAAACATGGTTGTGCAGGTATCTCTAAGGTAGTGAGAAGAGTCTTTAGGATATATACCTAAGAGTGGTATAACTGTGTCATATGGTAAATCTGTTTCTAGCTGTATCAGGAAGCTCCACACTGATTTCCACAATGGCTGTACCAGATTACATTCCCACCAGCAGAGTAGAAGGGTTACTCCTTTTCTGCATCCTCTCCAACATTTATTGTCGTTTGTTTTCTTGATGATAGCCATTCTGACAGGAGTGAGATGTAATATCAAAGTAGTTTTAATTTGTGTTCCCCTGATGGCTCAGGATATAGAACATTTTTAGATGTTTATATGCCATCTATATTTCTTCTTTTGAGAACGCTTTTGGTTCCAAAGCCAATTTTTAATTTTTTAAGTTTATTATTTATTTTTCTGAGTTTTTTTGTATATCCAGATATTAATCTTCTGTCAGATATATAGCTGGTAAAGATTTTCTCCCATTCTATAGGTTGCCTCTTTGCTCTATTCATAGTGGTGTCCTTTGTTATACAAAAGTTTTGTCATTTCATGAGGTCCCAGTGGTTGATTAGTGGTTTTATTTCCTGAGTAATTAGGGTTATATTCAGAAAGTCATTGCCTGTGCCAATATATGGAAGGGCCTCCCCTACTTTTTCCTCTAGCAGTTTCAGATCTGATATTAAGGTTTTTGACACACTTGAACTTGAATCTTGTGCATGGAGAGAGATAAGGATCTATTTTCATCATTCTATATATAAATATCCAGTTTTCCCACACCATTTTTTAAACAGGATATCTTTTCCCCAATAAATATTTTTGGCATTTTTGTTCAAAACCAAATGATTGTAGCTTCATGGATTTACATATGGGTCCTCTATTCTATTCCATTGATCTACGTGTCTCTCTTTGTGCCAGTGTCGTGCTATTTTTGTTACTATAGCTTTGTAATATAGCTTAACATCAGGTATGATAATACCACCATCCTTATTGTTGTTGCTCAAAATTGTTTTGGCTATTTGAGGTTTTATGTGCTTCCAAATGAATTTTAAGTTTGTTTTTTCTATTTCCATGAAGAATGTCATTGGAATTTTAATGGGGGTTGCATTAAGTGTGTACATTGCTTTTGGTAAGATGGACATTTTCATAATATTGGTTCTTCCAATCCAAGAACAAGGGATGTCTTTTATTGCCTCGTGTCTTCTGCAATTTCTTGCTTGAGTGTTTTAAAGTTTTCATTGTAAGGATCCTTCACTTCCCTGGTTAAGTTTATTCCAAGGTACTTGATTTTTTTTTTTTTTGAGGCACTTGTGAATGGGAGTAATTCCCTAATTTCATCCTCCACATGTTTGTTTTTAGTACATAGAAAAACTACTGATATCTATGTGTTTATTTTGTATCCTGCTACATTTCTAAAAGTGTTTATCAACTCTAACAATTTGCTGGTAGAATCTTTAGGGTCTTGTATGTATAGAGTCATTTCTCTGCAAATAAGGATAATTTGATCTTTTCCTTTCCAATTTGTATCCCTTTTATGAATGTCTTTTGTCTTATTGCCATAGCTAAGGCTTCTAGTACTATATTAAATAAAAGCAGGGACAGTGGACACCATTGTCTTGTTCCTGATTTTAGTGGAAAAGCTTCAAGTTTTTCCTCATTTGGTATTATGTTGGTTGCAGGTTTGTCATAAGTAGTCTTTGTTATGTTGGGATAAGTTCCTTCTATTCCCAGTTTCTTTAGGAATTTTATCTTGAAGGGATGTTGGATTTTGTTGAATGCCTTTTCTGCATCTGTTGAGATGATCATGTAATTTTTGTCCTTCAGTCCATTTATATAGTGTATTACATTTATCCATTAGCATATGTTGAACCATCCCTACATCTCTGGGATAAAGCCTACTTGGTTGGGGTGAATGATCTTTTTGATATATTCTTGTATTCTGTTTGCCTATATTTTGTTGAGAATTTTTCCATCTAAGTTCATGAGGGAGATTGCTCTGTAATTTTCTTTTTTTGTTCTATCTTAGTCTGGCTTTGGTATCAGGGTGATGCTGGCTTCATAGAAGGAGTTTGGTAGAATTCCTTCCTTTTCTATTTTATGGAAAATCTTGAGAAGCATTGGTGTTCATTCTTCCTTGAATTCACTAGTGAATCCATCTGGGCCTGGATTTTTTTAGTTGGAAGATTTTTTTTTGTTGTTGTTGTTGTTTTTTAGCTGTTTGGATCTCCATACTTGCTACAGTTCTGTTTAAGTAGGTAATCTCATCTTTATTCAATTTTGGTAGGTCATATAAATCAAGGAAATCATCCATTTCTTTCAGATTTTCAAACTCAATGGAGTATATGTTCCTAAAGTATGTCCCTATGATTTTCTGAATTTCTTTGGCATATGTTGTAATGGTACATTTTTCATCTCTAATTTTATTAATTTGTGTCTTGTTTCTCAGATTTGCTAAGGTTTTATTAATTTTGTTTATCCTTTCAAAGAACCAACTCTTTGTTTCATTGATTCTTTATATTGTTTTTTTTTTGTTTCTATTTCATTAATTTCTTCCCACCTATGCCTACTGATTTTTGATTTGCCTTGTTCTTCTTTTTCCAAGGCCTTAAGGTGAAGCTTTATGTTGTTTACTTGCAACCTTTCTAATTTCTTTTTTTTCTTTTTTTTTTTTTTTTTGAGGCAGGGTCTCACTCTAGCTCAGGCTGTCCTGGAATTCACTTTGTAGTCTCAGGGTGGCCTCAAACTCACGGCGATTCTCCTACCTCTGCCTCCCGAGTGCTGGGATTAAAGGCGTGTGCCACCACGCCCGGCTTCTAATTTCTTAATATAAGCACTTAAAGCTATAAATTTCCTTATTAGGATTGTCTTCATTGTGTTCCAAAGGTTTTGGTATGTTGTGTTATCATTATCATTTGATTCTATGGCGTTCTTTATTTCCTTTTTTGATTTCTTCAATGGTAAATTCATCATTCAGTTGTGTACTCTTTAATCTCCATGAGTTTTTGTATGCACTGTAGTTTTTCTTGTTGCTGATATGTAGTTTAATCCCATCGTGATTAGATAGAGTACATGGAATTATTTAAATTTCTCTGTATTTGTTAAGATGTGCTTTGAGTCCAAATATGTGGTTTATTTTAGAGAATATTCCATGTGCTGCTGAGAAAAATGTGTACTCTGAGACTCTGCCCCTATAAATGACACAAGAAGACAAAGGCACTATAAATCAAGAAGCAATGAAGGATAACCCCCAAATATAGCTTATTTAAGAATGGAAAATCTGACCATCCATCAGATTTTACACATAACCTGTCCTGGCATGGAAGGTGCAATTAGCACTTCCAGTGCAGTTGTATATACCAGGCTTTTTGTGTGGGTACTGACCTTGTGTAAGTAGGCCCTGTTACCTTTTGGGATGGCTTTGGTTTCAGGTATGCAGCGTGCAGCTTGGGTCCCTCTTTACTGCACTGTGTGCTCAGGCAGGCTAGCTGGGTCAGTGGGTCCACTGCGCTGATTGCCTGTGCTGGGTGCTGTGCGGTTGAGTTCCTTTCCCGGTCTCCAGTGGGTGGTGGAGGGGAGATGTGGAGGGTGCCTGAAGTTGTACCAGAGCTGCATAGCTGATCCTCTTCCCCATGCACCACTCAGCCAGTCCCTGCTATCCTCCCCTTCAGGTTTCTTGAGTTTGCCAGGAGGCTGGTATGAGTGGAAAATCCCTTCACCTGGCTTCTCCTGCAGCTCAAGCAGAACCTGGTAGTGGGTCTGGTCAGGTGCCACTGCTGGTGCCACTTCTTTCTGCTTCTGTTGTCTCTAGAATCTCTGGATCTCTCCTTCTCTGCTATGGTTGACAATTTCTTACACACCTTCAGTTTTTGGTATAAGAGTGTATTTTGCTGTTTTTCTGCTTATTTCCCTGCTAGGCTGCTTTGGCATGGCGCCTACACTACTATCTTACCTAGAAGTCCTGATATAGATTTTTAATCTTAAATGTTCTGTTAAGATCTTCGAGATAAAAGGAAGTTTCTAAATTTCTGAGTCCATTGGAATTTGCATATTCTTCTTCGTGTGTCTTGTCAGATAGGAGCAGGTGGAGACAACATTATGTACACGAGAGGACAATGTACTTGATGCCGGTACCTGGCTCTGGTCTTGTAACAGCCACAGACGAGCTGCTCACGTCTCATAAAACCATGACTGTAAAGGTTTCTCTGCATGTCTAGTCCTTGCATCCCAAGTTACATGCAAACCACAGCGACCTCCTTTCAAGGGCATCTAGGAGACCAGAGGGCTCACTCCCACTAGTGTAGACTGAGGGCCCATCACTCCTTCACCCAAAGTGGCTCTACTTTTCTCTTCTCTCCCATTTGACATAGACATACATGCGTTTTATTTATGATTTCACTGGATGAATGGGTCCAGTGCTAGAAGAAAAAGTTTCAAAGATATCTTTATTCACCCTATGCTTTTAATATTCTCAGTACAGTCTGTGAAGATACTTAATTTCTTTCTGTTGCAATCAAGCTGAAATTCTTCAAGTGACTTTCTATCCCCGGAAGAATAAAGTGCACAGTCCTTACCCTGGTCTTCCAGAACTTCCTTCTAGTGATTGAGCTGGACTACCGTATCAGTGGGGTTAGCCCCAGTATTGGAATATAAAATTACCTTGCTCTGGGTATTCAGTACAGTGCCTGAGACTAAGCATGCGATCACAAGTCACAAGTACACTTGGATTTCCTGTGTGGGATTTTACTCAGTTTTGGCATGGTCCTTGTTTTAAGCTACCATCTAGGCTACCAAAACTACTCTCTTTTGAGCATATCTCAAAGCACATGTGTAGCATATATCTTCTTATTGCTAGTAAAAAACATCCCGCCAGAAGCATCAAAGAGTGTTGTAGTACTGTGACATCTGCTCCCTTTGGGAAATATAAGTGCTTGGATCATTTCAAAGTGTACATTTGCAATGTAATATATGCATTTAGACAAGAAGGTAAATGTATTTTGGAAATAAATTTCAGCAACATGGATGAGAATAAAAATGAACTGTCCTTCATGAATAGCAACACATTGCTTGCTTACAACCAGATGATTGATGTTGTTGAAGTTCAGCCTCCCATTAGCATGTGAGTAGAGCAAGTGAGTATATATCAGACTAAAAATCTTGGAGGATGTGCCCCCAAATCCTTCTGTGGCAACCCTGTGGCAGACAAAAAAGCTCACATCTCTAATTCACATTTCAGTTTTGACACCCATGTTCCTAAAAGTGTGATCTACATTTCAGTACAATGGACACCTGAAGCTTTTTAAAAATTAGACTCTAAGCCAGGCGTGGTGGCGCACGCCTTTAATCCCAGCACTCGGGAGGCAGAGGCGGGAGGATTGCCGTGAGTTCGAGGCCACCCTGAGACTACATAGTGAATTCCAGGTCAGCCTGGGCTAGAGTGAGACCCTACCTCGAAAAACCAAAAAAAAAAAAAAAAAAAAAAATTAGACTCTAGACCCCAGCCTAGAACTCCTGACTCAGGATACTTGCTAACCAGAATCCTGGGGTTCCCGTCTTCTTTAAAGTTAGAGACGTGTTACAATCTGAGGATAGTTTAAGCCTCTGAGGTACGAACATGAAAGGTATTTTTTTTTACTCCTATCATTGCCTTCCATCTTATCTGTCAAATCTCTTTGCTTTTGAAGAGATTTTACAGATCTGATAGATTTTTAGTTACTTTCAAGTTTCAAAAAAATTAAATGCAGTCCAAGTCATGTTTTAAACTTCAGATTCATGCAGAAATAAAAGTTTTCCTTCTCCCCAGCCCAACTTTTGCCTTTAAGCAATTTTGTGTGTGTGTGTGTGTTCATCAACTTTTTCTTCAACCCGGTGGACCTCGTCCAAGCCTTTGCTCAGCAGTATGTCGTGAGAGTGCTCCTTTTTCAGAATGAGGAACTCAGTCGCTCCACTCAGTGAGCCCAGAGGGGAAAGCAGCCCACAGCACACGTCAAACAATGAAGAAATGTCCGTGTTCACTCATCTTATGTCTCCAGGTTATCAACCCAAAGGTGGTGCAGGATTATCTTTGCACAGACCAAAGTTACGGAATTATGAGACATACTTCATCATTTGTTTTTTTCGTTGGTGCTGGGCATTATACACAGGCAGGCCTTGCACACAAGCACTCCACCACTGAACTACTTTCCTAGCACTCTACTTCATCAAAAAGAAAGACTTTTTAAAGCTCTTTTAAATTTTTTTTTTTTATTTAGACTCTCCATTTATCTTTGGCTACAAAACCAGGCATTGGATCTCTGCCCTGGGAGCCAAATAACTGCCCTGGAATGTTAAACAGAACTCAATCAAGTGTATGGGGGCCATGTTCTTTAGCATTCCTGGCTTGTGTCTCCCTCAGCCCCTGCTGTAGATTACACCCAATGTCTGACTCCTCATTTTCATCCTGAACGGGAAAGCTTCATTTTCACTTTCCTGCTGCTCCTCTATGTCTTGTTTGTTTTCACTTTAATGTGACAGGAAAAGAAAGCTTTTGTCTTTATTTCTAGTTAGCCATCTTCATGAATATTCATTAGCAAGTTTCCTTCCCAGCTACTATTTTGTAATGTGTTGTCTTAAAACAAAATCTCAAGTGAAACATAAATTTGCTTGTTACTTTCATATATTTGGTTTGTTAATCTTTATTGTGTAGGTCATGAGCCAGGCTTCATCATTATGAGAAGGCACAGGTTGTGTGTATGTGTGTGTGCGCGTGTGTGTGCGCACATGTGTTGTGTGACTTGAGCTCAGAAGTGAGTAGATGAGACAGGAGTGGAAGGAACATTTCCATAGCATCCTTAGGACACTGTGGTAGGCCTCACAGACAGTGTCTCACTTACCTTCACAGCAGCACTGTGAGGCAAGTATAGTTATGCCCATTTTACAATCTGTGAACCAAAGCTTGGGGAAAGTTGGTGATTTGTTCTAACTCACAAGACAATTACTGAAGGAAGATGAGCATGTGGTGAGTTGTTGGAAAAGCTCTTCTTTACTGGTTGTTTTATGAAGTTGATAGTGGATGATTTGGAAATAATTGCTATTACAGAATGAATATAGTTTGTGTATTATTGTTTAAAAGTTCTTATGTAAAATGCCACTGACCCTTCAGCCCTTTATCTTTAACCAGCTTTGTTTAAACCCGAGGCTCAGCGTTATTCTTACATGCCAGGAGACTGACCAGTATCTCTGCGGACTTCCCTTTCAGTTGGCATTTTCTTAAGTGGATAATAATACCATCGTAGATGGTAATCTGTTTCCATGAACTGTCTTCTCACTTTTCAGTAAGCCTTGTTTTCTGGATAAGCGATGGTGCAGCTCTGAAGGGCCTGACAGGTTCAGTGCAGCACAATGTGTGACATCCCATTCTGGGGCCTTGGGGCCAGGCAGCAGGTCTCTGTACTGAGTTTTGTTCCTGGTTGCTGCATAGAATTTCCTGGGTGTCAGTCCTTAATCCTTGTAGTGGCAGTGACAGAAGAGCCCACCAGGAGTGCCTTCCTGCCTTGGGTAAGGGTGGGACTGTCCTGAACAAAACCAGTGGGAATCAAGTCTTTACTACCTTCTGAATTTTTTGCTTTTTGTTTTTCAAGGTAGGGTCTTGCTATAGCTCAGGCTGACCTGGATTTCACTATGTAGTCTTAGGCAGGCCTCGAATTTACAGCAATCCTCCTGCCTTTCTGCGTCCTGACTGCTGAGATTAAAGGCATGGACCACCACGCCTGGCTTGAAAAATTTCTTTTTTTGATAAAATGCAAAACACGATTTTTCTCTGAATACAAAGCGAAGGCTCTTTTCTGGAACCCAGTAACATTCATGGCTGTCTTTTCTCTTTTAGGCAAGAGGTAATTAGACTTCCTCTGCAATTTACCAAGTGCTGTAAGATGTGGTATAAAAAAAAAGACAGGAGTATTTTTAAGTAGTACTTATTTTCCTCTTGTATGTTAAAGTAATATGTTGTTCGTTGGAAACAATTTGGAAAATGAAGAAAAATATTACAAGAAAATAAATAACACAAGCAAAACTATATTAGTTTTAATATGTTTGTTTCTCATACCAACACACACACATACAGATATACATGCATATTTATCTTCTTGCAAAATATTTTGTTGATATTGGCCCTTGGGTTATTAACAGCAAATATCTTCCTTCTTTTTAATTACCTCTTTGTTTTTGCGATGGAACATTATTCATACACAAAAAGAATGAAATTGTATTCAAGAGCATTTGCTATGGAGGCAGCCTAGACTTGCTATTTGGTTGCTACCCTGGAACTTTGCATAAGTTACTTAATCTTTCTGTGCCTAAATTTCTTATATTCAAAAATGGCATAAGACAGATATCACTCATAGAATATTTTCAGAATTAAATTGTAAAGTGTTAGTTACTGTTTTTGAAAATGATTTTATATGCAAAGTAAAAAAGGAATAAACAAAACCAACCAATATAGAAAATATAACATTATTTTATTCCTTAATTCCTTCCTCTAACTCCTGCCATATAATCATTTAACTACAAATTTTTGAGCTTTGTATGACTCACATCATACTAAAATTAACTTATCCTTGTTTATAAGATTTACTCAAGGTGACTTTGGCAATGAAAATGGTATTCCATCTTGTGTACATATCACAATTTTTTATCCCTCTCAGTTTTTAAACTTTATGTGATTGCAAATGATGCTGCTGTAAGCACTCTTCCACCTGTCAAAGGTGTGAACGTCCTTGTGCACATGTCAAAGTTTATTGTATTGTTTTTCTTTGAAAAGAGTTTAGTTGCTGGGAATATGCACCTTCTATTTGACTAGTTAGATGGGGCATTATTTTTCAAAGTGCTTATGTTGGTGTACATACACGTATATGAGAAGTGTGTGTGTAAAGAATGAAAGGCACATAGACAATGTAGCTTTTGTTCTGTGCAGCTAATGAGTTTTCTTGGTGTTCATATGTGTGGGTGGTATGCATATATGTGTACGCATGTTTATATGTATGGGTGCAAGTATGTGTGGGTGTATGTTCATGTGTGTGTGTGTGTGTGTGTGTGTGTGTGTGTAGGCCAAGGTCTCTCAGTAAACACAGAGCTAATTGATTTAGCTAGATTAGCAGGAATCCTTTTATGTCTACTTCCTTAGGCCTGGGATTACAAGCACACATTGTCATGCCTGGCTTTTACCTGGGTGCTAAAGATCCAAACTTGGGTCTTTTGCTTGTGTGGCAAGCACTTTACCGACCATGCCATCTCCCCAACTCTCTGTCTTTCGTTTTTGATTGCTTAAGATATTTTTTCTTTAGATATATTTTCCTTAGACCTCCTGAGAGGCCTATAGTTAATTTTAAACATTTTATTGTGTATATCTTAGCATGACCCCCTTTTGGTGTAAGCTAAAATTCCTATGTCACTGGATTCAAGTCTTTTATTAGTTCTGAAAAAAGTACAGCCATTACTTCTTGAACATTGCCTCATTTCTGCTTATTGCCTGTCTTCCTTTTGAATTTCTCTGTAGACTTATTGGGCCATCTTGTTTTATTTTCTTTGACTTAGCTCTTCTTATATTTTTCATTTTTTCCTCTTATATTTTCCATTATATATGCTTGTTCTATGAGTACTTTCTTCAGTTCTGCTTTTAAAAATATTACTACTGTCTGGCTATATCTGATAGGAAGTTTACCTCATTTATTGATTTAATATTTTTTGTGAAGTTAAACAATCTTACTTTTTATTATTTAGGACTGCTTAATCACTTTTATAACATTTTACATTTTGTGATCTAAAATTTTTAAAATTGTGATGAAAGATACAATTTCCATCTTGAAATCGTGTAGTTAGTTGAGTCCGGGGCATTTATACTGTTGTGCCAGAACTCTCTAGAATCCTTCCTCTTTCAAAACTAAAATGCATAACCATTAAAATCTCCCCACTTTCCACCACTTGACACCTGAAATTCTACTTTCTGTCTCTATGAATGAGGCCACTCTGGGTAGATCATACAGTATTTTTTGACTGGTTGATTAGAATTAGCAGAATCAAGGCTTATTCCTACTGTAGCATAAAGCTAGAATTTTCTTTTCATCTTTTCAGTGGCAGTAATATTATAGGGATTAGTAACTGTAATATCTGATGTTTCTGGGTGTCTAGACAGATCTGATGTGTTCTACTGGGTTTCCTTTCTAGTAGCTTCTTCCCCTGGGCTTTTAAAATATTATTTAAGAGATTACAGTAGATTAAACTTGATATCTAGAAGTCCTAAGACCTGTCTCAAGGAGTATTTTAATTTTCTTGGTCAGGAGTAAGAGCCCCAACTAATCTGAGAACATGTTAGCCATTCAGGTTTGCTGCCTGACTATCAAGCTCAGCTGTACCTCACAGGCATTCTCAGCCTCTACCAGCATTGACTCCAAAGTCAGGTTTGTTGTTTGCATTTCTTCCTTCCCCATTCTTCTCTGTAATAATCCTTTCTTCTATTTCCAGTCCCTTCTGCCCTTTCCAGCCTTTCTTTCTCATATCCTCTTCTTTTCATCCACCAAATTGCCTTGTTTGGCTATTGGAGATTTTTTTCTCTTTGGAATTCTGAAATTTCATTGTATTTCCCTCCTTACTCCCTCCCTTTCTCCCCCCCCCCCCCGCTATCTCAGTGTGTATGTGTATAATCCTGTTTGTTCATTCTGTTATCTGAATCTGAGAGTTAGCTGGCCTCGTGTGTGTTGTTAGTTACTTTGTGTCACTGTAACAGTACCATATAGAAACAATTTATGAAGTGAAAGATTTTGGCTCCTGGATTAAGAGGGTTTCAGATCATCATGGCAGAAATGTGGTAGGAACATGTATGTGGCAGAGGCTGTTCACCTCCTGGAGGACCAGGTGGGTATGACAAGAACCAGGGGGTGGATATCCCCTTCAGATACCTGCTCTTATTTCCATACTTCCACCAGTTAGGCCCTACAGGGTCCCACAACCTCCAAACACAGCATCACCAGCCGAGGAACAAACATTGAAACCATGAGTCTGGGGAGACATTTCAGGTTAGCATAGCATCATCTTTTCTGAAGAACTCCTAGTCGTATTTCTTCACCTATTAATCCTCCCTCAGCTTCACTATTTTCTTTCTCTAGAGTTCCTATTACATACATTTGTATTTTATTTTTATCATCCATAATGCTTAACTTTTTCTTTTAAAATAAATTCAAATCTATTACTTTTGGAGGGCTTTGCTATAATCTGGTAACTTCAACTTTGAGTTCTAATTCTCTGATTAATTCCTCTTATTTTTGTCTTATTAGATAATTGACCTATGCCTTTATCTTTTAAATTTAAATCATATTGTTGAGTTAGGGATGTAGCTTAGTTGGTAGAGTGCTTATTTAGTACAAACAAAGTCCTGGGTTGTATCCCTAAAACCAGGTGTAATGACAACACACCTGTAATACAAGTACTCTGGGAAGTGTGGAGGTAGGAAGATTAGGAGTTCAAGTGAGTTAGAGCTATTTAGTAAGTTTGAGGTCAGCCTGGGGTACATGAGACAAATAAAATAAAATAAATGTTGTTTTAGGGAATTCTTTTTTGTTCTTTCTCACATCTACTTCATTTTTCATAGTTTCATGTTCTTGGCCTATATATTCAAGTCCCTTGTTATTTTTCTTTTTAAATCATGTAACCCACACTGGCCTCAAATTTGCTGTGTAGCTGAAGATGACCTTGAACTCCTGATCCTACTGAACTTTCACCTCCTAAATAGTGGGATTAAAGATGTATGTCATCATGCCCAGCTTGATGCAGTGCTAGGGATCAAACCCAGGTCTTTGTGCAGGTGTTACATAACCATTCTATTAATTGAACTATATCCCCAGCCTGATAATCTCTCTCTCTCTCTCTCTCTCTCTGTGTGTGTGTGTGTATGTATTTGAGGTAGGGTCTCACTCTAGCCCAGGCTGACCTGGAATTCACCATGTAGTCTCAGGGTGGCCTTGAACTCATGGTAATCCTTTCACCTCTGTCTCTTGAGTGTTGGGATTAAAGGTGTGCACCACCACGCCCAGCTAATCTTTTTTAATGGCAGAAAATGATGTTTTTATTCCATTAATTTCAACATATGAACACATAGCTGTATGTCTGTATAGTGTGTTCTACTGATTCTCACTCATATTTTATATCACTTTTTTGTTATGAAATAATATTGTTGGGTCTTTATCTGTGAGAATTCTGTAAGGTTTTGTTTGGGGACTCATTTCTGCATAGGAGATTTGGATTTGTTTCTGAAGCAGACAGTACTGCTTCAAATTAACTTGTTGGCTTTGGGTAGAAAATTTGTTTGGCTATGTAGAAAGTATAAATCTGAACCCAAACCTTTCCAGGGAGAACTTTCTTCCTACTTTTCTGAGGGGATAGCCTTTAGGGAACCAGGCTTCACATCGTTGTCTCTGTCTTGACTGAAGCATACCTCTTTGTCCACTCCCACCTTCCCATAGTCCATGAACCCCAAAACTCTGATAATTAGCAATTAAAAAATAAGTACTGACTTCAGTTCTGGCCTAATTTTTAGATTCATGCTTTCCCTTTTCTATTACCCTTGGATATTTCCTGTTTAGTTACTTATAGCTCAGCTGTCTTCTATCAGCATATCTTTCATGCTTGGTTCAGTATGTCTAAGCATTTGTTGGACATCAAGGTAGTCTGCTACATTGCTGGAGAGGAAAATTCTGAGCATGTAAAATGCTACCAGTTCTCAGCAATATTAGAAACAGCACCTCTGCGATGTTGGTAAGTAAAGAGAGTGCAGGGCTTGCTTGTCCCAGGTGGACTGACGGGCATTGGTATTGTCCTCCACCCCAAGGCCTTTCCAACTTCTCTAGGTTTAAGGTCATAATAATACTGTGAGATTGCATTGCTCTCTGAAATGTTGTCTCCATTTTCTTAATTTTATCTTCCCCATTCTTAACTGGCATTGTCCAGCCTTAGTTTAATAATTTCCCAAAAGAAATTCGTGTTCTTAGTGAAGATATTTATAGTAAGCTCATTGACATTCATTGCTGACATCTTTTAATTATACTTTTCATAAGTCTATCAAGTCAGGAGACTGTAAATTGGGTTCTCAAGTGTGAAAGTGTTACTGCTGTCTAGGATGTATTTTGTTTGCTAAGCAGCTTCCTGCCTTCCCCATGAATATCCTGAAGCTTAAGTTTTGTTTTGAGAACATAGTAAGCAGACATGTTCATTCGCTGTGTTCAAGACACGCTGTCATTGCCCTTAGCAAGTAGTGCTGGTGATACATTCTCTACCCTTTCACTTGTGCTGTTCTGGAGCCATGCTGTATTTGTAAAGAGTTGCTCTAAAATATAGCTGTTTTCTTGGCGAACCGGGAACCAGCACAAGGGTGAAGGAGATAGACACAGAGAACAATCAACCCCTACCAAACCAGATATCCAGAGACACAGAGGCTCCCAAGATCTCAACACTGAAGCAGACCTAAAATGAACCCAACATGGCTCAGGGAAATTTGCGGAAGAGGGGGCGGAAAGATTGTCAGAGCCGCACGTTGAGTCTTGACACGCAGAGACATTTCCTCCTACCCAGCACTGAAGGCTAACCCCATAATACACCCATATACCCCAACAAGGAGGGTCCCTATGGAGGGGGGAGGACAGGGAGTAGGCTAACGATGGTACCAACTTGACTGTATTCACTGAGTACAAAAATTAAAAAAATAAAAAATATGTTTTATGTAACCATGTATGTTTGCTGGTGTTTACTGCTATTTAAGATAGAACACAAGTCAGGCTTGGTGCTGTATATCTGTAATCCCAGTACCTGAGAGGCTGAACAGGATGATTTCAAGTTCTGTGCCAGACCCTATCTCCAGAAAGGAAAAAGAAAAACGAACTAAAAGAAAACACACTATGGAGAGAATTCAGGATGCTATTATCAGCTTCTCTATACTGGCCGTGCCTAATGTTCAACTGGGCCTTAACTGGGAAAGGGGTAGTTAGAGACTAAGATAGGCAATCATCACTGTGGTTCACATTTGCTGCTTGGTAGGTTTTAAAGTGACAGAACAGGCATGCTACCTCTCCAGCTGTAGCTCCTACATTCCATTCCCCCTTATAATACACTAGCCCACACTCATCTTTCATATAGCAAAACTAGTCTTGACTAACTTAAAGGCAGTTAATGGGGAAGACACTGGAGATCACGTATCTTCCAAGATGACTATAGGACGGACTTGGACATGGACAGGAACCAGGATATCTCCAGCATGTACGAAGCAGAAAAAAAAAAAAAAACCAGGATTATTTTGCAGCCAGAACAATCTTATCAATCCTAGCCTTTTCAGTCTCGTAAACACTCTGCTCAGGATTTGAATTCCAGGTAGCTTTTTAGTTGAACAAACTTGATGGGAAAGTTCTGAGAACTAAATACAGACTCCTCCACATTACATTCAAGGTTGAGGTAATTCCTAGCAAGACTTGTGTTGGTGTTCAGAGAAGTGAGGGTAGCAAACACTGGCAGATGTCTATCCCAGACTGTGTTTGACTGCTGGAGGGCTTGAGACAAGAGAGGGCTCACCATCAGAACAGGACTAGCCATCCACCATACAGCTGATTAATACAGTCAATATAAATATTTCTGGGATTTCTTAGTAATTTCAGATATATTCTCTTTTTAATCCTTTTTGTCATCAGTAATTCACACAATTTCCTCTAATTTTGGATGGTTGATAGTGCTTAAGCATTACATGTTTTGTACACCAAATACAATAGACAACTTAGCTCAAGGATAGTGGAATAAAGTGCCTTGGGCATATGAATTTTATGAGTTTGCTGATTTGAGGATTCTTGCTTTGACTGTGTAACAGATCCACTGGGGACTCAAAACAGGCTATCATTTGAAACATCTCCAGAGATACCTTTGATAGCTGCCCCGTTATTCATCTCTTACTACCTTTTCCTTTACATGACCTAATGAGCACCTTCAAAACTATTCTTTAAGCCAGTCACATTCTCAGTAATTTGAAGCCCTTGGTGGTCATGAGTGAATGTGCTCACATTAATAGTGAGCCTTCATTTGAGTCTGCAACATAGAGAGATGCCTTGATTACTCAAAGATACTGTGACAGATCATTCTTTGGAAGACTAAATTTGGCTAATTCTATGGGGAGGTAAAATAGATGTTTTACATATAGAATTATTCACTCATTCAGTACTCAGATACTGAGCATCTTCTATGAGCTCTGCACTGTATGGACAATTGCCATCCTTGAGTACATCATGGTCCATCAGAAGGAGGCCCATGACCAGCTTACATGTGCTGCTGGCTAGTTGCTCCTAGGTCAAAATCAGAGGACATGTTTTTATTTATTTTTTGTTTGCTTGGTTTTGTTTTCTTTTTTGAGGTAGCATTTCACTTGAGCTCAGACTGACCTGGAATTCACTATGTAAACTCAGGGTGGCCTCGAGCTCACAGCAATCCTCCTATTTATGTCTCCCCAGTGCTGGGATTAAAAGGACTTGTTTTATGTATATTAAAAATGGGCTAAACCTACTATGACAGTCAACCTGAGATTTTAATATTTTGTGTTATGGAGAACGTGATTAATTCTTTACATCTATACTACTCCATGTCCACACTTTCCATAAATACTTGTATCTAAAGCTGTAGAGTTTTTATTCTTGGTAATCAGTAAGAAACAAAACAAAGAGATATCTTCTTCTTAAGAGGACTGCTGAGCAGAAATCACATTATTTGTGATGTCTTTGGAGCCCACAGACACCTCTGTAAATTCTTCCTAGTTGTTAACCACAGTTTATACCACCCACTGTGCACTCTGATGTCTGCTTTTGTTACGGTGTCTATTTTGCCTCATGGAATCTTTTGGCTTATAGACTTTCTTTTGAATTTGGAGCAAGGAATTTGTTTCATCCCTATAACCTCAGTATTCAAAACATCCTTCTTACATATAGCTCAATAGAAGTTTATTGAATTGAAATTTCACTTGAGCCAGGTCTACTAGTATGTCTGAGCTACTTGGGAAGACCAGGAGGATTGCTTAAACCCAGGACTTCAAGTCCAACCTAAGCAATATATGAAAATTCTCTCAGTCTCTTCTCTCCCTTACACACACGTGTAACTTTACATTTAGATTCATTGTCATTTTACATATGTTTAATAACTAGTCTGAGTTGAGCAGACTCAGAAACAAGTCTCATTAAGAAAGCACTCCAGGGGCTGGAGAGATGGCTTAGCGATTAAGCACTTGCCTGTGAAGCCTAAAGATCCTGATTCAAGGCTCGATTCCCCAGTATCCATGTAAGCCAGATGAACAAGGGTGGCACGTGCATTTAGAGTTTGTTTGCAGGGGCTGGAGGCCCTGGTCTGCCCATTCTCCCTCTTTCTCTTTCTCTCTCTCTCTCTTCCTCTTTCTCTGTCACTCTCAAATAAATAAATAAAAATAAACAAAACAAACCTTTAAAAAAGAAAAAGAAAGCACTCCACAATAAACCCAGATGCCTTATTGCTGTCTCTTGTCACAGAAAATTGGTTACGTCAGTAGTCAGGTAGTGTCATCCCCTTTCTCCAGATATAACTACATTAAGCACTGAGGTGCTTTGGTCTGGATCTTCTGAGACAATAATTTGGTCATTGGAATGACACTCTATATAGCAAACCAGACTGGTCGTGCATGCTAGATTTTGGTTAGCTTTTGTTGCTCCTGATCGAGGTCTGATGATAACTTTTAGTGATGTGAGGAAAGTTTCATACAGCATAGGTTCTCTAGAAAACGAGTGACACTGACCATTTTTTAATATACCTATTTATCATTTGTATAACTTTATTAAAGACATGTCCACTGCTCCACCCAGGATTGATCACTAGTATGCTTTCTTGTAGTTTTAGAGCTCTAATTACTAATAACTGGGGTTTCCTGCTCTTTGCCTATGTTGTTTTCAAGAATAGACTTTGTGATGGTTTGAATGAAAATGTCCCATAGCCTCCTATGTTTGAATACTTAATCACCAATTGGTGGTGCTGTTTGCGAAGGTTGTGGAGACTTTGGGAAATTGACCCTTGCTGGAGGAAGTGTCACTGGGGACATGACTTGGGATGTAATAGCCAGCCCTGCTTGCCACATTCATCTTACTCATGCTACTTCCTTCCTGCTGATGTGAAAATGTGATGCCTAGCTATCAGCTCCTGTGGTGCTTTCTCTGTGATGATAAAACTTTCCCTTAAAGCTGTAAGCTGGAAATAAGCCCTTTCTTTCAATAAGCTGCTTATGGTCTGGTGGGTTTTTTTTTCCCCCCAGCAATGAGAAAGTAACTGCTATAGCCTTTAAATACTAAGTCTTAGTTATTTCAATAAGGGGTTTTCCTTTGCACTACATGTACGGCAAAAATACTTGAGCTCTGCTGTACTTGATAATGACTACATGAAACAGTTCTCTGTCTTTTTTGGTCTGAATGTTTTGCTTTTCAAATCTGTTTAGTGGCTATATTTCTTTCTGCTCTTCACTGTCCATTTTGATGGGAAAGACATTTTGTAGTGGTTAAGTGGTTGCCTGTGAAGCCTAAGGACCCTGGTTCGAGGCTTGATTCCCCAGGACCCACAGTTAGCCAGATGCACAAGGGGGCACACGCATCTGGAATTTGTTTGCAGTGGCTGGAGGCCCTGGCACGCCCATTCTCTCTCTCTCTCTCTTTCTCTATCTCTCTCTATCTGCCTCCTTCTCTCTCTGTCTGTCACTTTCAAATAAATAAATAAATGAATAAATATTAAAAAAAAGAAGTGTCTGATAACAGGCTGGGATAGAGCTCAGTGTTAGAGTGCTTGCCTAGCATGCTTGAAGCCTTGGATTCAGTTCCAAGAACATATCTGGCAAAACTATCTAAAAAACTGAACTAATACATGTTCCATATTTAGAATCAGTAAATATGGTTGCCATGGTATTTCCCACATAAACATCACAGATTGCTCTGACAAGAACATGAAAATAAGACTTGTGAGTTCTAAAGCTAATGGTTATTACTGGGATGGGCCAAATGCTTTTGGACATGAGATGATTGATAACTTCTACCTTAAATATGGTGAGGAGTGATGATGTTTACAATAGTGTCTGCAGCATTTTGCATTCACATCAATACTGTGCAAGGGTTCCAGTTTCTCTGCATTCTTGCCATCACATTATTTTATGGGGTCTCTGGTTTATAATAGCCATTCTAACAGGTATGAGATAAAATAGCATTGTAGTTCTGATTCCTGTTTCCCTAATGGTTGATAATGTTGAACATTTTTTCTTATGCCCACTAACTATTTACATGTTTTCTTTGAAACATTTTCTACTGAAGTTCTTAGTCCATTTAAAAATCAAATCAGTTTTTTTTTTTTTTTTTTTTTTTTTGCTATTGAGTTACATTGAGATACATGTTTTCAAGATCAATCCCTTATCAGATGTGCAGTTTATAAGTATCTTCTCCTTTATGGTGGGTTGATTTTTTTCACTATATGCTGTAAATAAGATTTTGAGCGTGTATAGCTTCACTTGTTAATTTCAGTTTTGTTTCCTGTGCATTTGGCGTGTATCTTCTCCCTCAGGGCACTCCTGGAGACACTCATGCAAGCATTGTGGGCTTGATGCAAATTTCTCTCTGTGTGCTCCAGGAGCTATACAGTTTGGGGTCTTACTTTTTAGATTACTTCATTTTGAATTGATTTTTGTATGTAGTGCAAGATAAAAGCCTCATTTCTTTCTTTTGCATGTGAAGATTCCTGTTTCCCAACACCATTTGTTGAAGGGATATTCTTGCCTTGTGTATATCATTGTACTCTGTTGACAATCAGGTAACTGGATCTGAACATGACTAGTTTTGCTCTTTGAATTCTGCATGTTGTTCTCTATGTCTGCCTTTATGCTAGTACCATGCTGCTTTGGTTGCCATAGCTTTGTAATGTATTTTGAAATCAAGAAACATAATTCATGCAGCTTTATTCTTTCTCAACATTGATTTGGCTATTCATGGTTTATTTTAGTTCCATGTGAATTATGGAACTTTTTTCTAATTCTGTAAAATGTGCCATTGAGATTTCAATAAGGGTTGCATTCAGCCTATAGATGATTTGATTCAATGTTAACAAATTATGTTAATGAGTGAGACTAGTTAGCACACCCAAACTGTGACGCTAAATGCTTTTGCTCACATAGCTGCTTCCTTGCCCTGAAAAGCATTTTCTTTTCCAATTCAGAACTGACCACTTTTCACTAGCCATGTCCAAAGTGCATGCCTTCTACACACTTTCTCCACTTATGCCAATGGTGCTTGGGATCCAGCTGAATAAGGGATACTCTACCCTAACCATTTATCCACAGTAGTCATTCTAATGCTTTTGCCTAGCGATGCTCTGTAAATGGTTGGTACTAAAACATGCTTCCTTGTCCCAAACATTTAAGCATACTTTCATAGCATCAAGTTCCCTTAGTCCCCTTGAACCTATGAAGAAAGGTCCCCTGAGGCCAACCTGGAAGCATGTGTGTCAGTGTGCTCTCAGTGCTCTGGTTGGGCATGTTGTCTTTCTGTTCTTGGTCGCATATTTCACTTTGAGAAAGAACATCATTATTGCTTTCCCTGGCTTTGAGAGAAGTGGAGTGCTATTTGGTGGTCTTGGGTGCCTGAATACACCTCAGCACTTCCATCTCCTTTCCTGTGAGATGTCTAAGGCAACCTGCTTCTGTCTCAGCACAAGGAAACAAGTTCTGTTGTGAACAAAGTTCTACTTCATGGGTTCATGCTGGGCTCATGCACATAAACTAAGGCAGAAGACTCTAGTAAACTAGGCCAGAGCTCATGGCTCTTGTTTCAGGTTTTATTATCAGAATACCCTGAGACTGTTGATCATGCAGGCCACATAAAGCAAAACCCAAAGGACCAGTGGTGGTGAACACTTTTCCATCCCTGGTGAGGGGGTTGGAATGAATTTATAAAAGCTTCAAATTACTTCATTCATCAATAAACATGGTTCTGTAAATATTCTGAAATTTTAGCTGTTTAAAGTAACATTCCCTCCGCGCCCCCTCCTCCCGCTCTGGAAGTGTAAGAAAGAGAAATGAAAGAAGAGTTAAAACCTTTTGACCCTCCTTTCCCCACCTTAGCAAATGCACTAGTAATCAGTGAAGGAGCATGTTGCTGATTAAAAACTAAACCAACAAACTGAGCTTACTTTCCCCAAGAAATGACCACGGAAAAAAATGATAGTCCAGTTTTTCCTTTCCTTCATTGACTTCTTGCTGTCACACCTGGCATTTTTATTACCCATAGGCCTATTTTCTAACATATGCCAGATAAAATTGGTTCTCACATTTATACTGCTTACAGACCAAGAGTGAAAAAAGAAGTAAATTTGGGTTACTTTTATTTTTTATCTGAAAATGCAGTCATTATAGGAAGCAGAAGGTCATTTTTCTTTTTCTATCTCATTCAAGTCTATCTTCTGTAACAGATTTCTCACTTTTTTTTTTTAAAGAGGAAATCCAGTTTTGGCAGGTAATAGTGCATAGACATAAGCAAATTTTTGGTGGCAGATGTAAGCAGAACATAGCTGGAGAAAAATCATCAATCTGATTGCAAGCATATATGAATTCTGTAAGGTGTGAAAAAGTAGTTATGAAAGATGTGATATTTTAAGCCTAGGAGTGTGGGTGTGTACCATCTTGGATGGGCTTAAAATTAACCACAGTCTTGAAGCTGGAACTTGTATATTCAGTGTGGGAGATGTATTACAGAAATAGATACATCAAATGTTGGATTTTTTTTTTCATTTATTTATTTGAGAGCGACAGACAGAGAGAGAAAGAGGCAGATAGAGAGAGAGAGAGAGAATGGGCGCGCCAGGGCCTCCAGCCACTGCAAACGAACTCCAGACACGTGCGCCCCCTTGTGCATCTGGCTAACGCGGGTCCTGGGGAGTCGAGCCTCGAACCGGGGTCCTTAGGCTTCACAGGCAAGCGCTTAACCGCTAAGCCATCTCTCCAGCCCCAAATGTTGGATTTTTACCCATTCTTCTTTTGCTATTAAACACATAAAAATGCTTATTTATTATAATATCAAGAAAATAGAGGCTAATGAATGAGATATTTAACTGTTGGAAAAATATTATAATCTTATTGTTTGTAAATATAGCATAATTGCTAATTTGTTGTCCTAGGAATTTATGATAGTATTGTTTTATATTTATTTAATTACTCTCATCAAAATCATTTATCTTTGTAATTCATACTTACTATTTTTGGAAATGGTACTTTTAACAGTGGGACCAGAGCATAGTGGGAGTCAGTAAGTCACATACAAAATCATTCTTCGTTGCCTTTTCTCTTAATACTTTTGAGTGCTCTGAGTGACTTCATATAGAAAGTGATATGTAAGTAAAAGATATCCCCTAGGGGTTAGCTCAGTGGTAGAGAGCACTTGCATAGAATGCGTTAGGCCTTGATATGATCCCCAGAACTCTAGAAACAAAACCAAACCACTAAAACCTTCCAATCAACTGTACAATAATGTGTCCACACCCACTTAACCCATGCCCAGTTTGTTTGGAACTGCTTTAATTTGGAATTTCAGAAAACACTGGCTCAAGGTTTGGTCATTACTGAGATTATAGAGCTACATTGAGTTCCTTCCCAGTACTTATGTGCAGAATTTCGTTTTTTTTTAAATATTAATTTATGAGAGAGAGAGAGAATGAGAATGAGAATGAATACGCCAAGGCCTCCTGCCACTGCAAACAAACTCTAGGTTTATGTGTCAATTTGTGCACCTGGCTTTACGTGGCCACTGGGCAATCAAATCCAGGCTTTCAGGCTTTACAAGCAAGGCCCTTTAACTTCTTAACCATCTCTCCACTCCTATTTGCATTTCTTTGAGACTTTGAGATGATTTTATATTGGAAAACTAATTGTGTGATGGTTAATCTTGTCAACCTAATGGAATTTAGAATCTCTAAATATCTGGGCATATCTGTGAAATATTTTCTAAATTAGGTTATTTGAGGCATGAAGATCCAACCTAAATGTCGGAACACCTTTTGATGGGCTGGGAATCCTGGATGGCATGCTAGAGAGAGCTAGCTGAGCATGGGTGGCATTCATCAGTCTGCTTTCTTATTGTAAACTGAATATAACCAGCTGCCATGCCTTCTCTGTCATGATGAGCTATAACTTTGAATTGTAAGCTGAAATAAACATTTTCCTTAGGTTGCTTTTGTCAAGTATTTTTGCTGCAGCAAAGAAGAGGGTTAATAGTAGAGAAAAGTGGTATGAAAAATGGAGCTGTTGCTGTGATAAACCTGACCATGCCGTTCCCAGGACTCTGGAAATGGTTTGTTGAAGACTTGGGAAGTATGGGTAGGAAAAGTCCTTGGATATATAATTGTAGTTTAATGGATCATTCTGGTGGGAGCTTGGATGACAGGGATACTGTGAGAAGCTGAGGCTCATGAGGTTTCAGAGAGAAACTAGGACTATCTCAAGAACTAGGTTATATGTCATTGCAGAAACTGGCTGTACTTTTCCCATGTCACAAGAACTTGAATGATGCTAAACTCAACATTTATATATATATATATATATATATATATATATATATATATATATGTATATATATATATATACATATATATATGTATATGGTATATATTATATGGTATATAATTTTGTGGAGGAAATCTGAAGACAGAATAGCATTCAAGAGAGTGTTGAGAAAGCAGTGGTAATTGTTCTAGAGACCAGCACCATTGAAGAAGACCTTCCTGTGCTACACTAGAACAATGGCAAAGCTGTCCTGAGGGCAAAATACCACCTTATGGAAAGGAAGAAAGCCTAAACTGAGGAGGTTCCCTATTCAAGCACAATAACTTGAAATGTTTCACCAAGGTTAGCCTGGAAAACATACAGGCTGTTACAGCTATGGTCCAGGTGTTATCCTAATCTGATAGCATAACTTGGTAGCATCATCCACATGGTAATGGTTTTAGAGGCATGGAGAATGGAAGGTTATGGAATAGTGCACTATGGTTTCAGAGAGCTGCTGAGGCCAGACAATAAACATCAGGATCACAGTCGTGCAAGAAGGCCTTTGGGTAAAGTTATGAAGGTGACCTGTAATGGAAACCCAAAGGTGTTGTATATGCCAGAACCTAGGACTTCTGCCAAGGGAAGCTTCAGGTTCAGAGTGGAACTAGTCCAAGAGAGAGGGAAGATATGAGTGCCACAATCATCAGAGCTGAAGGGGTGGAGCTACCTAAGCCCTTTGGAGCCAAGATGAGCTTCTGGGGCTCATGATGGAATCATCTTGACTCCAAAGGATTTGGAATTTAACTCCACTGGGGTTCAGTATTTTTTGGCTTGATACTTCTTTGCTATGCCCCCATTTCTCCTTTCCGGATTGGGAATATTTACTCTGTGCCATTTTTATTGGAAATATTTAACTTATTTATTTATTGTTGCAATAGGAGCTCACAGTTAAGAGGTTGGCTGAGTCTTAGAATAGAGTCTGCACATAGACTTTCAGACAGTGTTGGGACTGTTAATTATGGGGACTTTTGAGCTGGACTTAGCACATTTTGCATTTTGAGATGGCCATGAGCCAATAGGGACGAAGGGTGGGAGTTTTATGGCTTACAAGTGATAATGCTTTTGAGTGCCAAATTGACAAGGAGTAGAGCTGTGATGGTTAATTTTGTCAACTTGATGTAATTTAGAATTGCCATGGAAACAAATCTTTGGCCATGTCTGTGGAATTTTCTAAATTGAGTTATTTGAGTTTGAAATACCCAACCTAAATGTGGGCAGCTCCATTCCATGGGCTGGGCATCCTGGACTACATAAAAAGAGATGAGAGAGGGAGAGCGAGAGAAAGAGAGAGTTGAGCCCAAGCATTTACTGCTCTCTACTTCCTGATTGTGAACTGAATGTGAGCAGCTATCACAAGCTCTGCTACCATGCCTTCCTTCCCGTGATGGACTTTACCCTCAAACTGTAAGCTTAATAAACCTTTTCTTCCTTAAGTTCCTTCTTGTCAGGTATTTGGTTACAATAAGGAGAAAATAGCTAATACAGAAAGCTGTAGACAAATGGAATTGAATTTCTCATCAAGCGTAGAAGATAGATTGGCAGCCTCACCTGAATGAATGTTTCAATTTCTAACTACTTTCAAATACTGAATTTAGTGTTTTAATCTTAATGGTCGTAAATAATTTTTTTTTTAAAACCAGTGTTCATTCACATGAAATTTTCAAGTGAAATTGATTATTTATGAGATAGCATTTTCTCTAAATGATACTAACAGTCAAGTTTGTGCCCTCCTGTTAGATTTTTATTTTTTGAATACCTGGTCCATAATGGTTTCAAAGAGGATATATGTCATAGCTAATCAACAGATGAATATTTAACTGTAAAAAAGTAAGTGAGTTAATGTGGGAGAATTCAGAGAGGGACAGCTAGTTTAACTAACATTATGATATGCCATAATAAGGTTCTTATACTCAGAATTTCTTAACCAGCAGGTGAGGAAGATATCTATAAATAAAATTATCTGAAATATAGGGAAGAGAAGAAATTTTATACACATGCAGTGAACAAATAAAAAGGAACTGTTTACAAATGATATTTAAAGAAGTAGAAAAATAATGAGCTACCAGCATCTGCTGATCTCTTTTAAGAATGCTTTTTCACAGACTATATTTCACAAAACACATTGTTTTTTTTTTTGTTTTTTCGAGGCAGAGTCTCACTCTAGCTCAGGCTAACCTGGAATTCACTATCTAGTCTCTGGGTGGCCTCAAACTCATGGCAATCCTCCTACCTTTGCCTCCTGAGTACTGGGATTAAAGGCATGTGCCACCACACCTGGCTTTTACAAAATACGTTTTTTCAAGCAGATGTTACCATTAATTCACTTTCTTTGTAAAAAATATTTTGTTTACTTACTACTTATTTGAGAGAGAGAGAGAGAGAGAGAGGAAGATAGAGAGAGAGAGAGAGAGAGAGAGAGGAAGGTAGAGAGAGAGAGAGAGGGAAAGAGAGAGAGAGAGGGCACGCCAGGGCCAACAGCCACTGCAAATGAACTCCAGACACATGTGCCACTTGTTACATCTATCTTATGTGGGTACTTGGGAGTCAAATTTGGGTCCTTAGGCTTTGCAGACAAGTGCCTTAACCGCTAAGCCATCTCTATAGCTCAGCCATTTCTCCAGCCCTCATTTTCTTTATGTGTTGATCAATTTTAACATTTAGTAATTTAAATAAGGATTACATATTGCTGTCATAAAATGTGTATTTTATAGGCAAGTATAGTTACAAATTAGATAGAAATTATAATCCTATGAAATAAAATAACAGCTGAACTTAAATACAACAAATTTATAACCTTTGAAAATTCTGCAATTTGCTGACATGATAGTATGAATATGTGGTAAGATAAACACAGTCAAACTAAAATTGTATTCATTTTCAGTATTATAATCTGGCTTTTACTGAAGAATCTTTAGTTTGGTTTCACAGGACAATAAAATTCAGTATTAAATTCAGTATTTTAATTATGATATATTATCTTTTTCAAAAGCCCAAATTCCTTTTCTAGCTGATAGTACTGTAATTCAGAATTGAATTTCACGTTTCCTACATGGCTCATGCTCATTGTCCTGGAGAGTCTGTATGGTAAGTTATGCATGTGAAAGTATATCTGAGTAAAATTCCTGCCATTGTATCTATATCACTGTGCCTTTTGGAGCATAAATACTTCAGAATTGTATGGTTTCTCAAGCTATTTGCTTTGCTATACACTTGTTTTTGAGGATTTTTTTTCTTTCTGGTTTGAGGAATCTGTTCAGTGTCATGTTTGTTAGATCAGCTGGCCCTCAACACTACAATGAACACAAAGTCATGCAAACAGATGGAGAAACTTAATTTTCAGTGAGGAAAGGATTCCATAGCAACATTTGAGTGAAATATATGGCTGGTCACATTTACTAGGCTGCTGCTGTTACAAAACAAACATACATGCATGTGTGATCTGGAGAGAGACATTTATAATACATGCTGATCATCTCTCCATTCCTGCAAAATCTTTTCTCTTTTTCAGTGGAGAATTCTTTTTTTTTAAACTTTATTTCAGAAATGTGTGTGTGTGTCTGTGTGTGAGTGTAGTACACACATGCATGTTTGTGTGTGTTTATGTGTGTGTATGCATGTATGTGTACTTAGCAAGTCATTTTGCTTTTAACAATGTTTAATAGGCTTCATTTTGTAAGCTAAATCATATTTTAAAATGCTTATGCATACTTTAATGAGTAGAAATGAACCCTTCAGAAACTGTTTCAGGGCTTAGGTCACATATTCAGCAGTAGTGAGGGGAGTGTAAAAGTGTGACTCCACATGGCCTAGGCAGTTGCAGGAAGTGCTGATGCTAAATATACCTCAGTGGGATCTAGGCAGAACATCAAAAACCTGGTAAGGATCAAGATAAAAATAGCCATTCGATTAGCCTCCTCTCTCTGGAAGAGAGTCTGCCTCAAATACTGAATGTGTTTTTGTCCGACTGTATATATGTTGGACATCTCTGTTCTGATCTCTGAAATGCTCTGATGTTCAAAACTTTATGAGCATAGACATGCCACAAGTAGAAAATTTCATGCCATGAAGCTTAATTCTTGCACAAAATTATTTTTAAATATTGTGTAAAATTGTCTTTAGGTAATGTCTATAAAGCAGTGTTGTAAGCCATTTCCTCCAAGTTGGAATACTCAGTCCTGGAGGGAGGCTTATATGACTCATGAAGCTCCTGAAATTTAACAGGCTTAGTGTAGTAGTTTAAATATGAAATGTCCCCTATAACCACAGATGCTAATGATTAAGTCTTATACTCAATCCCTAGCTGGTGGGGCCTTTGGGAGGTAGAACCTTACTGGAGAAAGGTGTGTCATTAGGAGGAGCTCTTGAAGTTATCAGCTCAGTTACAACTCCTGTATTTAGACTACTTCCATGCAGCTGTGAGACAAGATGTGAGCCAGTTTTCCTGGTCTTGTGACACTTTCTCCACCATGATGAAACTTCAAGACTGTAAGCAGAAATAAACTCTTTCCTCCCATAAAATGCTTCTGGTTGGGTGTTTTGTCCCATTAAGATAACTACAGCAACCCAAGAAGCTCAGAAAGTTAGAAGATTCACAAAAACTCTTCCCAAGTTTATATAAGCAGTAAGTATTTGCTAGTGGAAAGGAGCCTCTTTGGTAGAGATGCCTGAAGTTGTTTAGGGAGCTCCTATGGTACATTTTTCATGAATAATCATGGGTTTTTCATTGATGCAGCTGTCATTGAGTCACCCCCACTCCTTCAAGTAACCCTTCACCCATACTCCTATAAGTAACTCAGTTAACTCATTGGTACACCAAGCTGGACCTGGGTGGAAACATGTTTGTTCATATCTGCTCAGAAGTCATGGAACAGATGTGTATGAATCATGATAGAATATTATTTTTAGAATTAAATCCTATTTCCCAAGAATACGTATATGTAATATTCAAAAAAATCCAGAAACAAATCTGATTTTTGAAACACTCCAGGTATTCCATATAAGGGACACTGCACATGTATAGTGATTAAAAGGCATAACAGTAATACTGAGGTAGAAGATCCTGAACTATTTCTCTAAGTGTGAGAAAGTTAAGCTGTGTGGTATGTTAGTGCTTGCATCTTTTAAAAACTACAGTTGCTTGGCATCAATAGACAAGGGATATGCAATTTATATAGTAATTTTTAGCAATGAAAATATTTGATTTGACTTATTTCTTCATTTTCAGTAAATGAGGACATGACACCCTATATTTGAATAAGCACTGTTTTTGACTCCTGAACAATTTTTTCTTATAACACATAATCATTCTTTCAAATTATCTTTTGACGGGTAAAGGTAAGAATTTCCTTTAGTTCAAGAAAAGAAAAATGGAATTTAGAAATAAGAGCATTTTGTAAAAATGTTAAATATGAAAATTTCCACCAAAGTCCCCAAATCCACCTTCACTCTTCTCTTGTCAGACCTAGGGTTTTCAGGTATGTTGTAGCTGGGTAATCCTAAGAGATCAATATATTTGTTTAAAAAAAATGTAATGGCATTCAGGACCCTAGATGCAACCTGTGTTATCAGTTTACAAAACCAGGCCTGAAACCCCAGGTGTCTTGTAATATACAACATAATAGGTCAGATGTGTTCTTCAGGCTTTAATTGGGTATACATTCTCAGATGTCTTGTAAGATGCCACAGAACAGTTCAGATGTGTTCCTGAAGCTTTGGTCAGGTATACATTGTAAGCGAAGAAAATGTTGGGCACAGGTTTTCTGTTGGTATTGTTACAGGTTTTGAGAGTGATGGAGCCTTTCTCTGCTCTGGATGGTCTTAGGTAGGGGGTTAGACACTCAATTGTCGTTAAACTCCCTAAGCCAGTGGCTATTGAATTCATTGACTTCTGACCAGCAAAGAGTGATAAATTCAGACATGGCTAAAGAGTGATTTAAATAAGGGCTTATTAGAAAGAACTGGAAGTAAAGCAGAAAGTGAAAGTAGAGCAGAAGATCTTTCAAGCGAGGAGGGGTTCACAGCCCTGGGCACGGAATGGCGATTTTTATATCCTTGGGGATGTAAATTAAGTATCAAGTGGGGATGGGTTGGACTGGCTACTCTGAATGTATGTAGATTGGTTACTTTTATATGTGGGCCAACTGACTTCCTGTTGAGACAGCATAAGTCAGGGCTTTTAAATATTTGGAAGTCATTGTCCTCAGTGTCTGTCTCCTTCACCCTTGTGCTGATATCAGATTCACTAAGAAAGCAGCACTCTTGTTCATTTCCCCAATTCCTCTGTGGTTTCAGCTAAGGTGGGGATGAAGTACACTGGGTGGTTTATCTCCTCAGATCCAGCTCCCGTCTGAAAAATGAGAAGCAGATTCTGCAAAGGAGAGTGAAGTCAGCACCAGTTATGTGGGATAACCATTATTAATTTAGAGAAACTTTAAAGGGTGTAGACTCTCTTATAGCTCAAGATTAGTGGGAGCTTCCTCCGCAATTTCTCGTAGGCCCTAGCAGATGTGGTAGACATGGCATGTCTAGTGTTGGACAGTGGGCTATCTTGTCTTATGGATGGATCTTAGTTCTCTTCCATTTTCTCTATGATTGGTAAAATAAAGCAGATTCTTGAATCAAGACTGAGAGAAGCTTGAGTTAAAGGGGGTTTGCAAAGTTATTTGAGAGCCCACACTTCTCCAGAGAGAATGGGGGCTTCTTTCTGAAGTCTGAGTTTCCTGGCCATGGGATTCTGACTTGGTTTCCAGTATCGGATATGAATTCTGTCCCACTGAGCGAGCCTCATATCCAATTAGAGAATAGTTGTTTACCCTCAGAGGCTGTGTGCTACTGTTGCACAGGTGTGTACTTCTTATCTGGCTGGTTGATTTTGTAGTCTGTAGGGCCCCCTGCTTATTCATGCTGTTGGTGGCCCTTGTCCTCTAGCGACTCCCGTAGGGCTTTCCAGCATTATGAAGGCTAGCCAGGAAAGAGCTAGTTTCCTTTTCAGTCCAGCATGGTATTTTGAAGGACAGAAGCTTTTTGATTATAGTAGTCAAAATATTTGATTGGAGACAGGAGGGCAGCTTTCTTTTGGACCATCTTCAGTGTTACAATCTATGACATCCATTCCCATATTTAATCAATAAAGCCCCTTTTATGTTCCAATATTATTCCAATTAATCTAACTAACTGCCATATAACCCAGGAAATGGTATTTTAACATTTGGAATTAGGTACATATGACTGTGAGATTGTTTTAAAAAACTGCTATTTATTTACTTCTTAGATATAGCTGTTCCAAGGTACAAATATGATATGAGGGATCATGAATTTTGACGTATTTACTCTCAAGTTTACTTCAAGATCTCCCAGGATTCCATCAAAGACAATAAAGGATCAATATGATATATAGTCTGTCAAATAGGATATAGGGGCTGGCGAGATTGCTCAGTGGTTAAAGGCATTTGCTTGCAAAGCCTAACAGCCTGGGTTTGACTCTCTGGTACCCATGTAAAGCCAGATGCAAAGTGGCACATGCATGTGGAGTTTATTTGCAGTGGCAAGAGGCCCGTAGCACACCTCTCTCTGCTTGCAAGTTAATTAATATGCTTATAATAATAATTAAAATTAATAATATGATTTTAAAAGCAATTGCATATAAATTTCATTATCCTTCCACTGGGCCCCTAAGGTGAAAGACTCATGAAATTATCCATTTTGAGTATCTGGTTATTTTTAATGTCATAGATGAGTATGGATGTTTCGGAAACAGAAGTCGCAGTGAATTTGGATACCTTGATTTTCTCATCCCTCCCTTGTAGGGCTGCTGAGAGGACTAAATGGCATATTTAGCTAAAATATGTAATTATCACTGCATGAGCCCATTTTCCTTCATCCTATGTTTCATATTTTCTCATATTTGGTAGCCTTCATGAGAATATGGATATTTTTGACATATTGCCATTTCTTTTCACATCAGAATCTATCTTTAGTTTATATTTTATGGATTTGTTTCACCTTCTTTTGGATTTTATTTTCAGCTCTTACAAGTCTTCATTTCCCCTCAGGTATTTGCAAGTATCTTGCTCTCCTTAGCTTGTTCTTACTCATGGCCCATCATTACTTTTCTTACTCCTCATCTGTGTAGTCACTACTGGTATTAACCTAACCTTTATGTCTGTGCCCACATAGCTTCAGTTTTAGTTTCAAAGGCATTGAGGCATAGACACAATGCCCAGTGTTTAATATTCAGAATTTTCCACCAGTATCAGAGATGTTGGTGAGTGTTATTATGGTTGACATCTTATGGACACTTAATGTATATGCAATCACTGTGCTAACTTCTTTCTACCATTTTTACTTGGCATTCAATGCTAGCATTATGTGGCAGAATTTTTTTTTTTTTTTTGGTTTTTCGAGGTAGGGTCTCACTCTAGCCCAAGCTGACCTGGAATTCACTCTGTATTCTCAGGGTGGCCTTGAACTCATGGCGATCCTCCTACCCCTGCCTCCCAAGTGCTGGGATTAAAGGTGTGTGCCACCATGCCCGGCCAATGTGGCAGAAATTTCAATGTCCATTTTACATATGAGGAAACCAAAACAGCAACAGTCAGCAACTTGAGCAAAGAGGGAGAATTTCATCTGAGTATTACACTGTGACTCATTCAAGAAGCACAACTATTCACATGTAACTAATCATTTAAAAATAAACAGATAGTCAGAATGTATAATTTCATGAGGCTTTTACATCAGAGGCTCAGTGGCATGGTTATGAAATTTGTTCGTAATTTTGTTGATTGATTGATTTGAGTTTTTCAAGATAGGGTCTCACTGTAGCCCAGGCTAACCTGAAATTCACTATGTAGTCTCAGGCTGGCCTTGAGCTCACAGCGATCCTCCTACCTCTGCCTCCTAAATGCTGGGATTAAAGGCGTGTGCCACCATGCCCAGCTATTGTAATTGTTTTAAAATATACTTCTACCTATACTCTTTTAGTAACAGAGAATGATACAAAATTATGAATCTTATATATATTAAGATGGTCTTTCTTTGTGTTGCTATAAATATACTTGAGAGTGGGTGATTTGTAAAGAATAGAAATTAATTTCTCACAGTTCTTTAGGCTGGGAAACCTGAGGTCAAGGTTTGGCAGGTTCAGTGTTTGATAAAGTCTGTTCTTTACTCCCAAGATGATGCTCTGAACTTTGTGTCCTGACTTGGCAAAACAATTGTAAGAGAATGAGCCTACTCTCTCAAGCCCTTTAATGAGGGCTTAATTCCATCTGTGAGTGTCCCACCCTCAGAACTTAATTCCTTTTAATACCACTGCAAATTATACTTCAATGTTGGAGGACACATTCAGGCCTTAGCAATTCCTAAAAGGTTTATGTATTGTTTAAGTATCCAACTATTAAAAGCATAGTTTTTGATCAAAAATCCTACAAATAGCCAAAGAAAGCATGGTTTTACAAAAGAAAATTATATCATTTTTGAGTTAGTAAAACAATTGAAGCCATGATAGATTTTACAGCACCCCTTCATTCAGCCTTGGTACTTGATACTCACACAGTATGTAGCATTAGTAACCAAGAAGGGGCCGCTGCTTCTGAGTGAGCTGCATGACTTTATCCTGCGTGTGTACCTGTCTGAAAACAAAATGGAAGAATAGATGCATAATTCATATGCTACAAACACTTTTATATTGTCTATGGTCTTAAATGTTCTCACCATAAAGAAATAAATATGTTAGGTTCTAGATATTTTAATTAGTCAGTTTGATCATGTTATAAAGTACACATGTTTCAAAACATCACATTATGTCCCATACACATATACAGTTGTTATCTACCAATTTAAAGTTAAGTTAAATTTAAAAAGTAAAACTTAAAGACAGTTGTATCAAGTTAACTAGACACTGATGAGAAATAAGATTTGAGAGGCTGAAGTACAGTGAAATGTAATGCTTTGGCTTTGGAAAAACCCATGCATAAATCCAGTTCTGTCTCAGTTTCCTAATCTTTAAATGCAGGGAATAACACCCATCTGTTGGCTTGACTATGAGAATTAAATGCATGTTGAATATAAAATTACTGGTCAGATGCTTGTCAGTGTGTCTCTTTGCAGACAGTACTTCCCAGCACCATCAACACTGAGGTACATCATTGCTACATTTAGCTCAGAGTCAGCTAAGGGCTGGTTGGTTTTACCAATATGCTTTTCTTGGTAACAGATATATTGAGATATAATTCATGAAAGATACACTTCATTTTTTGTTTTTCTTTTGTATGTGTGTGATATACATGCGTGTGTATGCACATTTATGTTTGAAGGCTCATGTGTGCTTAAGTGCATACACATGTGTGTGCATGCATTAAGAGACCAGAGGTCTTCCTCAGTAGCTTCCCACCATGTTTAATTTATCTTTCTTTCTTTCTTTCTTTCTGTCTGTCTGTCTGTCTGTCTGTCTGTCTGCCTGCCTGCCTATCTATCTATCTATCTATCTATCTATCTATCTATCTATCTATCTATCTATCTATTTATCTGTCTTGAGAGAGAGAGGAGAATTGGTGCCCCAGGTCCTCATCCACTGAAATTGAACTCCACTTGTGCCACCAAGTGGGCATGTGCAACCTTGCACTTGCCTCGCCTTTTGTGCATTTGGCTTATGTAGGATCTGGAGAGTCAAAAATGGGTCCATATGCTTCATAGGCAAGTGCCTTAAACACTAAGTCATCTCTTCAGCCCAATGATAGCTCTTAAAAAAAAATCAATTGGCTAATGTAGTAGACAGCCTCAGGTCACTGAGATGAATTTTCAAACTAGGCACAGTTATGGAGGAAGGGATATTTATTGAAGCTAACAGATCCAGGGGAAGTTCTATAAAATCAGAAGAAGCTGGCACACTTTTACAGATCCAAGCAGAAAGAGAGAGAGATAAAAAGCCACACCACACAGCACACTTCAGGAACTCTAGGCACTTTGCATATTTTTAGATTGGAATTTCAAATCTGCTACCACACTTTAGAGCTAGACCCTAAGATCTGCCTAGTGATACTTCCTCCACTCAGGTGGTTACAGATTTAAATTACAAACTGTAGTAAAACACTGAATATATTGGGGCCATCTATTCAAACTACCACAACTAATATTCAATTAGACATGTGCCATGGTATGCTAATAATTTTCCTATTGCTATTCTATGAATATCTATGTCTATCAAAATTTATATGTTCAAATATTAAATTCTAAGATGATATAGTAAAGGGGTGGAAACATTGTGAGGTCATGGAAACTTTTTCAGTCATATTAAATTACAGTGAAAGACCACTATCTGTGACCCAGACAGCTGGCCCTCATCAAATGTAGTGTCTATCCACACTTTGATCTGGGACATCCCAGCTTCTAGAATATGAGAAATATATTTCTGTGTTTATTCATCACCCTGTTTGTGATATTTTTTGTTAGCATCTATAATGTACTAAGACATTTACTGAAAGGCATTTAAGTTCCTTTCAGTTTTGGACAATTATGAATAAAGTTTCTATAAAAATTTGTATGTAGGTTTTAATGTTGGCATGCCTTCAGCTCAATTGGATAAATACCTGGGAGTATAATTGTTTATTTGCATGGTATATTTGGGTTCTCTGGAAAAACAGAACCATTAGGAGCTAAATTTATTAACAAATTTATTGTAAGCAATTGACTTACACAATTATTAAAGGCTGGCAACTCTCAAGGCTTCAAGGATGAGTCAGTGAGCTGGACCCAGGGGAGTTTATGGTTTCTTTCCAGTTTGAGTCTGAATGCTAAGAGAGAAATGATGTAGTTTCTGTCTGGAGGCCAACAGTCTTGAGACTTGGAGAGAGCTAATCCTTCAGTTCAAGTCCAAAGACAAATAAATAAAATAAAACCTGTCACAATTTAAAGCTGTCAGGAAGAATTCTCTCTTACTATTTGGGGGGGGGGTGGGGGCTGGGAGTAGATTAGAAGTGTGAGGGTACTCAGCCTTTTTGATCAATTCAGGATTTTAATTAACAGTGAGGTCTCCCATATTAGGGCGGGCTATATTCTATACTCAGTTACCAATTTAAATGTTAATGGTCATGTGGCTCAAACACTTAATTGGTTAAGGAGCCTGTCTCATAAATGATACTCTTATCTAAAACACCCAGAATGATGTTTGACCAAATACCTGGATATCCCATGGTCCACTTAACTTAACACATATTAACCATCACACTTGCATGGACACTGTGTTTATAGGAAACTGAAGATATTGGCATCTTCACCAGCACTAAGGTGTTGTTTGGCCTCTTATGTGTTTTAGTTTGAAATTCCCTAGTAACAGATAATGTTGAACATCTTTCTCCATGTTCATTTCCATTTGTATTGCCTCTTTTATGAGCTTTCTCATTAAAACTTTTGCCAAATATATGATCTACGAACATTTTCTTACACTGTTTAAGGCCTCTTTTCACTCTGATGACTGCTATGGTTTCATTGTGCCCCCCCCCCCAATTTCATATGTTGGAAACATAATCCCTAAAACCTTTCATTATAGTTATTTAATAGGAGGGGCCTTTGAGAGATGATTAGGTTATGAAGGATCTCCCTCATGAACGGATAACTGGGATTAATAGATTATGACAGGAATAGCTTTATTATAAAAGTGAGCTCTCTCTGGCATACTTGGTGTATCCCATCATCTGATGCCTTTCACACTGTTATGATGCAATAAGAGGGCCCATACCAGATGCCAGCACCTTGCTCGTGGGCTTTGCAGCCTTCAAAACTATGAGCTAAGAGAATCTCATTCTTTAAAAATTTTATTTATTTATTTGCAAGGAGAGGGAGAAAGAGAGAGAGAGAAAGCAAGCAAGCAAGCATGGGTGCACAAGGACCTCTTGCCATGACAAATGAACTGCAGACACATGCACCACTTTTTGCATCTGACTTTATGTGGTTACTGGGGAGTCGAACCCAGGCCATTAGATTTGCAAAGCAAGTTCCTTTAGCTGCTGATATCTCTCCATCCAAAATATCATTCTTTATAAATTACCAAGCTTTGGTGTTCAGTTCTAGTAACAGAAAACATACCAAGACAGTGGTGACAATTTTTTTGTTTTGTCTTTTGTGTTATTGGTGTCATAGTTAAAAAGCATTCATACGCCCATACCCACACACACACACACACACACACACACACACACACACACATATATATATATATATATACTAAAACTATATATATATATTCATCACATATATACCGAACCTATACACACACACACACACACACACACACACACACACACAGTTTTAGTTTATGGTCTGTTTTGAGTTCATATTTATAGGTTTTCTATGATTTAATATAGAGGCTCAAATTCATTCTTTTGCAGTGTAAAGAATCATATCCTGACATAGCTATTGAAAGATTACTTTTGTTTCTCATTGAATTGTCCTGGAATCCTTGTTGGAAATTAGTTGGCCATAAAATGTAAGGGACTATTTTTGGACTCCTAATTTTGTTTCATTGATCTACATGTTTGTTCTCATATCAGTATCACTCTTGATTACTGTATCTTTGTAATTCAAGGTTGTTTGGGTATTCTATGTTGGGGAGGGGATATTTATGGTTGTCTTTGGCTTTTTCCCTCTTTCTTATTTTTTCTTTAGCGGACAAGTTTTGTAGTCCTTTACCTATTTCAAAATCATTTGAATCCAATCCCTTTACATATTTCTATAGGTCTTATGTCCATAAATTGTTATCTGACATTGTTTTCCACAAACTTTCATGTATTAAGAATAGATCAGTAATTCAGTTGTGATATTATTTTTCTGGCTTAAAATGTTTTAGTACATGTATGAAACTCAAAACGTTGAGTAAAAGAAGTCAGATGCATTATATACTGTGTAAGTAGATTTTTATGACATTCAAGAACAAAACACTAAGCTATATGAATAAAATTCAGAATATTGGCTTCTACTGGAGAATGGAAGGGGCATAGATTTGAATGAAACATTTGGAATATTGTAGGTGGTGGAAATGTCCTATATCTTGACTGAAGTTATCTTACTGGGAACACACACATGAAACTGGACCCTCAATGTCTGTGCCTTCCTTTATTTGCAATTATACCTCAATTTTTTAAGTGAAAAATAAATTTTGCCCTCAGCTCAAACTCCTTGTCATTCATATATTTTGAAAAATCTGACACCTTTCCCTTCTGTGCCCTGTGTTCCAGCCAAATTCTCTTTTTCACATAGCTCTCCTTGCTCTCACTTTCTCTTAGTTGGGGATGTCTCTCCATTCTCCTTAATAGTCATAACTTATGAACATGATCCTTCTTTAAATCATCATTACAGATGGCATCTTGCAAGTTATCTAATAGAATCTACATCCTACTTATAATGCTGGAGTAGAAGACAAAATGAACTAGACCAAATACAACAGCAGATGAGAATGACTTCAATGGCTTTCAGTAGAGTCCTGAGATCACAAATATACTTAGGCAAATTTGGGGGCAAAAAAACTATGACAGACATAACAGACCCTGGAATAATTTCTCAAATTTTCTATGGTCTTTTAAGTCACTGGCCTTATTTCCGCCCTCCCACCACTGGGATGTTTGTGATGTCCTTATATGACAAGGCCTCAGACTTTGGCCTCAGGCAGAATTCCCTACCAGGACTTCTGGCACACTGATGTACCCAGAGTCAGTACTTGGTTTGTTTTGCTAATAAACAAATTCTCCTTGACAGGAGGGAAGACCTCACTGTGTGCATAGTAGAGGCTAAAGGTGGAGTAGGCCAAGCTCCAGCCTTAAGCAGCCATGGAACATGAGAGCCTGGCCCAGCTCAAGAAAGGCAGCTTTCAGGAGGACTGCAGTGCATCGTGGACCGTGGGATTTGTGGGTGCTGCCAATTTAACATCACCTGACACTGGAAAAGCATTCCTGTGATTTTTACCAAACTATACCCTGCATCATCCCGCCTTTTCTTTTTGAAAACAAAAACCTTTATAAAGGAATGTTGGGACAATGGTGGGAAGCTTTTAATCCTTTAGAAAATGAAGCTAAAGATCATT
Source organism: Dipus sagitta (assembly GCA_036346955.1). NCBI lineage: Eukaryota > Metazoa > Chordata > Mammalia > Rodentia > Dipodidae > Dipus > Dipus sagitta. The sequence goes on from CM070784.1 coordinate 27,666,847, forward strand.
TGAGGGGAGAAAAGAGGAAGGCTTGTTCGTCAGCACTGTCTTATTAAACTTTTTTGTGCACATGTGGAAGCCAGAGGACAGCCTCAGGGCCTTTCTCAGGCTGTGTCCACTGGTTTTAAGACAGTTTATCACTAGCCTGAAACTTGTCAAAAAGGCTAGTCTGGCTTGCCAGTGAGCCTAGGGATTCACCTGTCTCTACCTCCTTGGCAGCAATCCAGCACCTCCCCAGCCCCTCTGCAGTACTGGAATTACAAACTTTCTTGCCACTATATCCAGCACTTACATATTTTAAAATGTGGGTGCTGGGAATCAAGCTCAGATTGTAAGGGTCTGAGAAAGATCCCAGACTCAAATGGTATGTAAAAACAAAGAGCATTTATTCTGCAGGATCAGCCAGCATGGGGGGGGGGGGGGTCAACCATTCATACAAAATGGCAGCCCTGAGAGGAGCTCACAGGCTCCTTTTAAGCACAGCTAGAGGAATTTTGGTGGGCTTAGTCTTTTTTAACATGATTGGCTAATTTGAACAGTAACTGTACTTATATTCTTTAGATTGGTCCTAAAATTTTGGCAGGCTAGGCCTAAGGGAATTCCAGGTAGATTAGGTAATCTCTAAAATTATTGGCTAGGCAAGCAGCAGTTACAGTTGTGCATCTCTGATTGGTTGGAGCAGAAGGCACAAAAGGGACATGTCTGGGCATGTCCAGGAACTGACTCAGCCTCTGGGCGGCTATCTTCTTGGCCACATGTCGGGCCAGGCCCTTTCCAGCAGTCCCGCCTGCCTTTCTGGGAAACTGAAACTTAGGCCTAGTTAGAGTGGTGCCTTATTGAAGCCTGTCATGGCGTCAGTTTGGTCCCTTCACAGATCTTCATGCTTGCAAGGCAGTGACGTTACCAACTGAGCTGTTGCTCAACCTCTAAACTTTATTGATATGATTCCTTTCAAGATTTTACATTCTGTCAGAACATGCCAGTTCATATGAGTAATAGGTCCTCCCTGCTCCCTTTTGTCACCTCACATACTGTTTACAAGGCGTGGGGAGACCTGACTGGCTAATGTAGTGCCGCGTCTGCTTTCCTCCCTCCTCTTCAAATAGAGCACCTTTTATACAGAAGGAACCTGACCAGGGAAACTGGAAGGTTCTGTTCAAAATCGCAGATCCTTAGGTAAGATTTAGTGGACAGAGGGTGGTATACTTATTAAAGGGAGAAAAGAGAAGATGAATTAGTGCCTCCCCAAACCTACCTCCAAAATATGTGTAAGTCCAAATGAAGAGAGAAAGTTTACCTTTCACAAGATGTGTGCCTCGCCTCATAGAAGGTCAAAAAACAAAACTACAGCAAATTCTAAGCCTTTCATTGGCTCTATGTTGAGATTCTAGAATCAGGCAACAGTTCAGATTCCATTAAGGAAAGTGAGTGTTCCAGTGGGCTGAGCAGAAGACGTGGGTCTGACAGAGGGAGAATGGCAGGAAGCAAGCTGAAATAAAGTGTATTGGACATGTGGAGTTATTTTCCTGGAAATATAGTTAAAAGGAAATAGAAATAACTGATTAGTTAACATCAGGTCAGTTTTTGTAAGGATTAAAGCAGAGGGAACTTAATTATAGTGCAATTGAAATGACCAATTTAGGAAACTAGTCTATTATCTGTAGATTTCTGTTTGGTGACATGGAACATTAGCATGGGTGGCTTCATTCTGAGGAGCCACTGGGTCATTGGGACCCAGTATAAGGGCTTAGTCTAAAATAATGGCCTCTTAGAATGTTTACTTAACAGAAAGAATGCCAGTGTTTTAATGCTACTGTTTCCTGAAGTGATTTAAGAAAAATGAAATTCTGATTAAAAAATAAACTTTTGAAAAATGCAAGCAAAACCAAGGCCTAGAAAGTATCAACTTTACGCTTAAAATATTGTTTACAGGGAAAATCTTTTAATTACGACCTTTTTATCTGTTTCCTGCCAACACATCATAGTTACCTGTGGCTTTTATAACAGAACACGATAGACTGGGTGACACAGCCACCAAATGTTTTATCTCTGAGATCGGGTGGTGTCAGAATTAGGGTCTGGGAGGGCCCCTTCCTAGTTTGTAGGTGGCTGCCTTCTATTTGTAGCATAACATTTCAGAATACAGAAAGGTGCTCATCCCAGCCTTCAGGCCCACCCTCCTGACCTAATTACCTCTCAAAGGCCCCCTCTCCAAAGACTACCACATTGGAAATTAGGGTTTCAACATATGAATTTTGGGAGACACAGATATTCCATTCCAAGTCTTCCCTGCCATATTATTTCTGGCTATAGTGATGGCTGAGAAGCATAGCTATGTCTAGGCTGGACTTAGATCTGTTCCTAACTTGAAGCCTCTAAAAAGCTCCAATTCACTGTGCTATGTATGGGATTTATAAAGTAGTCAAGTCACGCTCTCTGCCTTCTGTTTGATCTATATAGATACATTTTGGTAGGCTGAAATAATTTTTAAACCCAAAATGTTTTTTACAGATCTTGGTTAAACATATTTTTATGCCATAACCTTGTAACATTTTTTTTTCTGGGCCATTTAAGCAAAGGAAATATGTATCATTTTCTTCTTCACATTTGGGCTTCTAACTAATTACTTATAAACGACACCAACTTTTCACCCTCTTATTTGTACATAGGTCATATATAAATATGTTCGCATTATTGAAATTATCAAAATTCAAGTGATATTATCTTTATCCTCTCTGTGGTCCTCACCTTCTTCAAACTTATGCTTCTCAGAGATAACAAGTTCTAATTTTGCAACTGTCCTTCCAAATCTTTTCTCTTTATATCATATTTGCACTTACAGAGCTGTAATGTAACTTTGTATTTTAACAGACATTTTGTATATTGTGCTATGTTATTTTAGTATGTATTTTAACATTAATAGTCATTGGTGCACAGAACTGGAATCACTTCCTAAAATTTTCTTATATCCAGAAATATTTCGGAATCTCTCAAGTATGTCTTACAAGAAGCACTAGTGTTCTTTTTGTTGAGTAGAAGTGGTATTAGGGGGCATCCTTGTACTGATCATTGATTAGTTAGTTAATAATAGCTCAGATTGGCTTTGAACTTGCTAAATTGCCAAGATTGGCTATAAACTTGTGATCATTCTGTCTCAACCCCCCAAGTCCTGGAATTACAAGCATGGCCTACCATAAGTGGCCTGTTTTTTTTGTTTGTTTGTTTGTTTTTGTTTTGTTTTTTTCAAGATAGGATCTTACTGTAGTCCAGGCTGATCTGGAACTCACTATTCAGTGTCAGGGTGACCTCATGGTGATCCTCCTACCTCTGCGTTCTGAGTGCTGGGATTAAAGGTGTGCGCCACCATGCCCAGCCTATTTGGCCTGTTCTTGATTCTAAATACAATAATTCTGAGATGTCACTAACCTATAGTGTTTTCTGTAAATGTCTGAAAAACTCTTATTAGATTAAGGGAGTTTTCTGTTTCTAGTTTTTCAAAAGCTTCATCTTGAGCAAGTATTGAATGGAACTGCTTAACCAGATAAACACATATTTTTTCCACATTTAATCTTCTGGTATGGTGAATTACTCTACTATACTTTCTAAGGCTGAACCATTTCTATGCTCCTTGAAAGCCTCATTTCATATTTATAAATTTTATGCATTGTTGGATATTTCATTCAGTAATATGCAGTAAAAATACAAGTTGATTTTAAATTTAGAAAACACCATCATTATTTCAGTACCTGTCAAATAAAACATTATTGGTAAAAATTTTATGAAATATTAAAATAAAAACACTACATCTAGATTTTTATAACTAAACCTGAAGCTAGTCCCAGTAATTTGAGCTTAATAGTTATAACTCATTTTTAGGATTCCCTGATTAATGTATTATTTTGAGGAAAATGTACACATGGTAACTTTTCCTCAGAGGAGGAAACTGAAACATAAATATAGTTTATGACCAATCAATATAACACATTAGACATGGAATTATGGGACTGAGGCAATTGCTCAGTGGATAAAGTGCTTGCTGTACAATTGTGAGGACCAGAGCTCAGATCCCCAGGACACATAGAAAAGCAGAACACGGTAGCACACATGTCTGTCACACCAGCCTTGAGATGGGCAGCATAGAATTAGAAGCTCACAGGCCTGCTAGCGTGGTGCAGGCAAGGGTGAATGACAAAGAGATCCTGCCTCAAAACAGGGTGTTAGGTGAGAACTTACACCTCAATTTCCCCCTGACATCTGTGTTCATACCTGCACACAAATAAATAAATTAATTAATATTAAAAATTAAAAACATTTAAAAATAAATTTTAGAAATGGAATTATGATCCAACCATGATACCAAACACCTGTAATCACATTTGGGAAGTAGAGGCAATTGGATTGTGAATCCATCCTGGGCTACATAACCAAACTCTGTCTTAGAAGGGACAGGGGAAAATGGATTTTTGTAAGATGGTTGTACTTGCTGGTTTTTACAAGTCGGCCACTTATTAGTGTGTGAACACAACGTTCCTCTTCACAATGGAGATAACACACTCTTCTGTATCCAATGTGGCTGCTGGAGATGCAAAGCGGGTTTGCAAGTCAAGTGCTTCATTCACTCAGTGGCAATCCGACAGTGAAGAACTCATTCATTCATCAGTCCATTCATTGTTTCAGTAAATAATTGCTGTACACCTGCCATATGTTTGTTCTAGGATCTGGGGACATAGCAGAAAACGAGACTGAAAGAGGTCCTTGTTTTTATCAAGTTAACAGCCTACTATCAAGGAACTGATAATAAATCATGTAGAAAAGTAAAAGGAAAATCAGTGACTGTTTCCATGAGATTTGTGCCTTAAAGAGATCCCTATGGTATTTCATATAAAACAGACTGAAGGTCAAAGGAGAAGTGGAAGCGGCTAGGATGTTGTTTTAGTCTCCAAGACAAGAGGCAACAGTAGCTTGGAATAGCAGGCTAGGACAGAACAATGGTGGGTTTGGGCTATGTTTTGGAATCATAGTCAATGGGATTTGCTGGTATATTAGTGAATGTTAGGGTTCTTAAAAAATGTCCATCATTGTAAAGGTGTTTGTTGTTGATATAGAGAAAGGGTATAAAAAAAGAACAATTCAGGATGACTCCTTGTTTGAGACTTGAAACAACTGCGTTTTGCTACTTACTGAAATCAGAAGGTTTAGAGAAGAGTTTTTTTTTTTTTAACCAAAATAGAAAAAAAAGTTGATTTTCAATAAAAAATTAACCATTATTGTTCTGTTGTTATTTGTCAAGTAAAACATCATCAGTTAAAAAATATGGATTTTATAGCAACTCTGTCATATGAAGAATCTATTGTCTCTATGGAACTGTAAATACAAAATTTACTTCACAGGCAGAGCAATCATTTTGACATCAGGAACATGTGATATCTTGTATTTACTTTTGTGAATAGTTCTAATGTTGGTTTTTCTAGGGTGACCTGTGAAGGAAAATCCTCCCTGACTTTAATATAGGACCCTGTGAAGTAGCTCTTTGATTAGATTCTGCATAAAATTTATATATATGCCACTCACTAGAGATTAAGTAATTAAGATGCTCTTAATATTGCAGAGGAAACATTACAGTTCTCATTATTTTAATGGACTGGTAGACCCTAGAGATTTGACAATAAGAGACAATATCTTACATTCCAAGATAGCGAAATTTATAACTTTGACTTTTGGGATACCTTATTTTGTAAAATCTTGATGGCCTTTGCAGAAGTGAATGGTCTTGGGTCAATTCTTAGAGAAAAGAACATCCTTAAAAACAATAGCAATCATTTCTGTAATGGTGGCTTTGTTGTTAGTGCCACTCAAGCACTGAGGACAGGCAGGGAGTGAGTGGTCTTTTAATCTCTGCTTTGAGAGGGATCCCTGAGGCCCTAAGGCACTCTCATGATGGGGGCACAGCTGTCTGCTTTCTGTGAGTGCTGCTTAGCAGCCTCACCATGGGTGAATAATGTGTCTGTGCAGTCCACATCATTGTATTACAGTGTTCACCCTGGAAATACAAAAAGACAAATATTTTCTTTTGTTGATCTTGCATTTTATTTTGTCCTCAAAATACCCTTTGTAGGCTTATTAAAAACCAAAAAGTAATCAGCATGAACTGCTCTACAATTGAGTTATAATGACTGTTTCATCTTAATAAATATTTAGTGAACGATGTGAGCCTGTCATATTAGCTGCAAGTTCAGGATGTCCTCTGTGATTGTTAATCTTCACTGTCAACTTGACTGGATTTTGAACCACCTGGGATGTTGCTGGGGAGCTCTTCTGGGTATGCCTGTGAGGGTGTTTCCAGAAAGGATTAACCTTAACTGAGGGGGTATAGATATCCTGAATGTCAGCTGCACAATCCCAAGGACTGGGACCCAGACAAAGAGGGGGGAAAGGAAGAAGCATTGAAACACTAGCATTTTTGATCCTTTGCCTCTGATCAGTCAAGAAGCACATGACTCCAGATGCCATAATGTTCTACCCAAGTATACCAACCCTGACCTCACAGACTGAGCACTCTGAATCCATGAGCCCAACAAAACATTACCTCCTCTAAGTTGTTCTTCAGGTATTTGTTCCCAGTAATTAATAAACTCTCCACGAGTTTAACTCTGTTGCTGCTTTGTCAAAAAATAAAGTGAAGCAGATAAGGAGATCCTAGGTCCTCCAACCCCAAAGTCAATCTAAAAACCCCATGCTCGGTGGAGAAAGCTCAAATCCAGCCATTCCAATTGGATTGTGTCTTCTTGGGCCCAGCAGTGTTGCCTTTGGCTCCCACTGTCCAGTGATCCAGTGATGAAGTTAGTCCATTCTGGAAAGGACCTCAATAGCATGTGTACCTGGGGAATAAATTGTGGCTTTTGAAGGAAGGTGCTACTATCCCCACAATTCTACCTGTGATTAAGTATTTTCATAAAACAACTACTGTGTCCTAGGACACCAGGGAAATACTGGGGGAGTGAGCAAAACAGACAAGCTTCTGAACACAGCACATGTCCTATTGGGAATTCAGATCAACAACTGAAAAGTAACCTAGTTTCTATAATATCATGAAATAAAAAAAAAATGCTGTGAACTAAATTATGACCAGCCATCTACTGGAAGGTGATCTAATTCTAACGATGTTAAATTCTGGAGGAAAGAGGGAAGGAGAGGGGGAGGGTGGGAGGGTAGGAAGGAAGGAGGAATAAGAGAGGTGCAGAGCAAAACTTTCCCCAAACACTGCCCAATATATATCTTCATAGCTCATATCAGCTGCCCCTGAAGACTTTCCCAGTTCTAAATTTCTGCAAACCCTGTCCCAGAAGTCTCCCAAGGAGACTTTTTCCTTCATTTATTATCCCAGTGACTTTTTAAAAACGTTATTTTTGGTTTTTGTTCTCTTCAGCCAGAGAATACTGTTCCCTAAAGCACTCCTTTTGTCCTATCATCCCCTAAATCAAATTTTTCTGAAGTTCCTGTTTCCAGCTGCATTCCCCTTGGTTGTCACATGAGGTTTTATTTCCCAGTCCTTCCTCACAATCCCAACCTCATCCTAACAGAGCTTATTCATTCACCCTGATCAAGGCTCATTGTCACCCCACTGAGTCTTTGCCTCGCTCTTGCCCTCTGCAGTTTTCCTTTACACACACACATACACACACACACACACCATCTCAGTTACAAAAAATTACATCTCAAATCCATATTTTCCTCTTTCTCCTTCTTTATGTTTGGCACATTACTATACAGGAGACAGGACAGATCATAAAATAGCAGTTGTACATAGTAGTTTACACTTATTTGTTCATTTCTTTGTTGATTTAAATATTTTCATTTGTGTACTGCAAAAGAGAGAGAGAATGAGAGAGTGAGCGAGCGAGCATGGATGCATCCATGCCTCTTATCACATCTGGGCTTACATGGATATTGGGGGAGGGGAAAAGAACGAAAGAAGAAGAAAATGGGGATTCTGTGTTAGACTCTGTCTCAGAGAAACAAGGCAGAAGTGGAAGACTGATAGAACAGGACACCTGCCATTTTCCTCTGGCCTCTGCATGCAGCCATCTTCACAAACCCACACATAAAACACACACTCACACACTCACTCACTCACTCACTCACTCACTTAAAAATGCCGTTCCCAGCCTCAACATGAAGAAGCACGACCTGCCGTGAAAGATTCATGTATGCAAACACCTTGGTGGGATGTTAGTGATTGACAGGTGCAGAGAGCCTGAGGGTGGGGGTTCCGGCAGGGCAGATGTGCAGGGAACAGAGTCAGCTCAAGCAAACTAAGAACTCTCAGGACCAAGGAGAGCGCCAGTGCACCCAGCCTAGAGGCATTCCTCACATTTTTGAAGCAGTGCAACCCGGTCTGCGGGGCTCTGTCCTTTGGGCAGAAGCTTCAGGCTTAAAGCAAACCCCACCTCGCGGTAAGTCTGGATCCCTTTCAAGTAGGAAAAGGCTTCGTCAGCTCATGAACTTTCAGGGTTTGAGACTTAGTTAAGAAATATGCATCCATAAAGGGATATTTTTGGACCAAATCATCAAAAGGTGGTTCTTATTCTATAATTTGAGTTGGAGATCAGGACTTTATCTTACTGGAATTTTCTCTCCTGGGTCTCGGGGGTTTGGAGTGATTCCTGACTAGTCTCTTGTGCTGCTCACCTGACATCTGGAATGTTATTTATGAATGCCTTGCCTCCCTAGAAGATGTTGTAAATTTTCTAGAGCGCCACTATCCAGTAGAAACATAATTTGAGCCATGTATGTAAGTTTAAAATATGTAAGTCACATATGTCAAAGTAAAAAGAAACAGGTGAAATTGATTTTACCCATTAAATCTAAACTGTTATCGTGTGATGTAAAAAAAAAAAAAACCTTAAGCAATGAAATATATTATGTTCTCTTTTTTTCTTAATCAATTAAAAAAATTATCCAACTAATACATACTCATCCAGTACATTCCATTACAGACTGGCCACATTTTCAAGTGCCGGGTTGCCAAGTATGGCTACTGACTGCTGGACTGGACAGTAAGCTGTTGATGTTCAGTCTTTTGTTGCTTAATATTTCTAAATGTCAACCAATATATCACACAGAACTCTATCTCTCTGTGAGTTGATATCAAACCTAGTAATTTTGGTCCTCTATGAGTAGGAGGTAGGAAAAAATAATTAAGTTTCAAAATAAATTTGTATATCATTTTTAAAGTCAACCTTATAGATTTAACCAGCTAAGTGGTCATACAGTAAGTACAATGATGACAAATTTTACCACACAGTGTTCTGTAATAATGAAGGAAACTTATACTGGATAATATGCTTATATTTGACAGAAGATAAGTCACAGTATAGAAAAGCATGCTGTGTTGGGTGAAAAGAAAAACACAAAGCACGTGAAGTCAGCATACTCACAGAATTTTAGTCTCACTTCTGCATCTTGTTAAAATAAATTTTCTTGGGTTGGAGAGATGGCTTAATGGTAAGGCATTGCCTGCAAAGCCAAAGGAACCCGGTTTAACTCTCCAGGACCCACATAAGCCAGATGCACAAGGGGGCGCATGCATCTGGAATTCGTTTGCAGTGGCTGATGCCCCTGGCATGCCCACTCTCTCTCCTCTCTCTCTCCCTCTGCCTCTTTCTCAAATAAATAAAATACATTTAAAAAAATAAAATAAATTTTCTTGACAGATCACACAGTCACTCAGGCTGTTCTGGAACTTACTATATAGCCCAGGCTAGTCTTGAGCTTGCCCTGATCCTTTTCAGCCTCCTTAGTCCTGGAATGAGCCACCATGTTTTGAATAACTTTAAGTACTTAAGTAAATTAATCTGTCTACCCTTCAGTTTCCTCATCTGTAAAATGAAGGGATTGGATTTGATAGTTCTAAATTCCTTCCCCAGCTGCTAAATTGTATTGACATTGCCTCTTAAATAAATTCCATGGCCATTCTTTCTTTTCCATCCCCCATGGCTGCACTTCAAGGCTGAATAATTTCTTACCACAGCTAGTATCCCCTAGCAACTTCTCAAATATCTCCTGTTCACACTGCTATCCAAGTAAGGTTTCTAAATAAAACTCAAATCATCTATGTTTAATGGCCATAGTGGCTCCAATAGCTCACAGTAGTTGACATGACTTTTATCTTTGAATCCTGGGCTCTATCTTACATATCCCTTGTTCTAGCTTTATGAACAGTACAGTTTTCAAGGCATAGCTTAGCTTTTAGAGACTGCCTTAATTTGTTTAGACCACTACAGCAAAATATCATATACTGGGTGGCTTTATGTCATAGTTCTGAAGGCTGGGCTGTCCAAGATGAAGGTGCTGGCTGGTGAGGGCTCTGCTCTTCTCCTGCTTTGCAGATGGCTGCCTTCATGCTCATCCTCACATGGTGGAGAGTGGGCGAACATCCTTCATGTCTTCTCATAATCCAACCACGAAGACTCCACTCTCCTGAGCTATTACTTCCAAAAGGTCTTACTTTTAAGCACCATCATGCTGGGGAGTAGGGCTTCAACCTATGAGTTTAGGAGAACCTATTGGATTCTGTCCTGGTGATACAGTGGAAAATTCCACCCCTGGCCTTATGAGTCAATCAAAATCAAGATATAGGCACAATAAAAATATTGTGTAAAATTACCTTCAGGCTTTATATGGAAGGCATAATGAAATGTCTGTCATGTTTATACTTGGGTCTTATTCCCATGATAGCTCACATTCAAATTTTGAAAAAGTCTAAAATTTGAAAGACTCTTGTCATAACTATATTAGATAAAAGATACTCAAAGTATAATATAAATGGCAAAATGATACATTTTCTAATTTGAATTAACTTCACTCCTTTTGTTCTATATAAAGTATTAAACCTGTCAGAGACCCACATTTGTCAGCCCCTGTGTATCAGCTCCTGCTAGTCTGGTTTACTGAAAGTCCCATGAATTGAGTATATTCTTTTGTCTAGGTAAAACCAGCAAGCCTCCCACTGTGGCTTCTCCCTCTCCTCCAGTTTTCATGTAATTACTTCATATAACTACAGAGAGCAAGAGTGATGGCCTAATCTCTAAAATTTATTTTTGTTTAAAAATAAAGTTACAAACTTATTGCCCATAAGTTTCTCATTATCCATGTACACTTTTTCCAGCTATCAGACAAGACATATATTTGAGTATGGTGGTGCACACCTGTAATCTCAGCACTTTGGAGGCAAATACCAGCTGGGCAATGCTTCAAGACCCTATGGGGAGGAGAGAAGAGAAATATAAGCTAAGCAATTTCTGTGGCTCTTTGCACTGTAAAATTTTTACCTATCCCAAATGCCCCTAAAATGCTAAAATCCACATGCTAGTCATTCATTTACACAATAATCACAGTAACTATTTAGGGAATAGTATTTTTAGTATTTAATGGAAATAATATAATTAGTACTAAAAAGAATAAATAGTGTTAATTTGCTAGAAACTTGGCCACTGTAGAAGCTACTGTGACTTTCACAGAAGCAAAACATGTATTATGGAAATGTCAGATGTGCTTATCAGCTTTACTATGTAGTAATAAACATTTACTATTAATGTTGTTATTATTAGTACCTCATTGGAAAAACCTATCTTAAGAGGTTTATAACTTATTTGCTTATTTTAATTAAGATTATTTGTTTAGAAATGTACCTGTCATTATTTATTTATAACTGTTTAATTATTAAAAAATTTTAATATGAAAATTGTCATTTTCAGCTAAAATGATTCAACAATCAATTCTCCACCTGAATTTTACAGTGTGTCTATAAAAATTGAAGGTCATATCAAGAAGCTAAGAGAGCTTGAGTCTAGTGGACCTACTTAGAATAAGGCTGGTTTCCTCATACAAAATTACGTAGAATATTTTTTAAAGTTTCTAACAAAACCTAGAAGGATAAAAAAATGGTTGGTGAGCAGAGTACACGGTTTGGAAACATTGGAAGATGTAGAAAGACATCTAACTTTTAATATGCATGCAATCAATATTTGGTATTTTTAAAAGTTTAAAATATTATACTTGTTAAGGCTGTAAGTTTTAGCTGTTAGCTTCTATAGTTTATTTTAAATCCACCAATCTTTCTGGTTTGCATTCCATGAAGAAACTTCTAGGCTTTCCATTATCATATTTTTGTAAACAGTGCATCTATTCTTCTGGGTATGTACAAATGGCTGCTAACATGCAGAATAACAGACGCTTCACCACAAAAAGCATCAAATTGGATTAGACAGCCAAGAAGGAGCACTTAGCGGGTGGAAGAAGCTTAAGGTCCTGTCATGGATTTGCCTGCCTCAGTTATGCAAATGAATTGGCAGGCATTAGACAAGCTTTTAAATATAAGTAATTAACTACAGAAAATAAGGTCAGCAAAACCTTGAGCTAGAGAGAGAGAGTGTTTGAATGGAGCAGAGGTCACAGACCACGAGCAACTCATAGACTAGCACAGAACAGGCCTGGGGTTGCATCTATATGTAAGGTCAACGCAGATCACAGAGATGGAGGCAGGACCCTCTCAGAATCAGTGTCTGGATTTGAAAACAGGTAATTAAAAATATGCTTTTGTTCTGTTCTTGATCACCACCTAGGGTAGATGTCTGTCACTATATATGGAAAATAAAAAGTGGAAAAATAAAGAATTAGACAACAAAGGGCAACTGTGAGCTGTTTTTAGAGAGATGCTGGGTCATGTATCTGTCCTGTGTATGCATTTTTTAGTCTCCCCCAGGAAGGTAATTTGAAATATGGAAAATTAGTCAATTACAACAATAGTCAGGTTCCTGTGCCTCAGCTGGAGGAAAGAAATACAGCTGAAAGCCACTGGAAAGCACTTTCCACTTCAGTCCTCTGGACCTGGCTCAAAAGAGACAAAAGAAATCAACACATCTTTAAAGACTTCTATGTGAGATGAACAGCTAGATGCTGTCTGTATCCAAAGGATGTAAGAAAGATCAAAATAGTCAAGTCTACCATCTCATGAGCATTTCCAAAAGCACTTTCTCTCCTTGGCAGCCAGCCTGCCCACTCTTGTGTCTGCAGTGAATCCTTTAAAAAGGAATCTGGCAGAACATGAACCAGCCAGGTGAGGAATTGCAAGCAAAGCTCTCTACTCTCTTATCTTTTATGAAGGGGTAGAAATAAAAACTGTCCTGTCTGTTCTGTGAAGGAAAATACATCAGGGGCAGAGCATTTGTAGCTTTTATGATTTTGACTTGAGTGACATGGTCAATATAAGGATTAATATAAATGTGATAGAGTGGCTTGAAACAGGGTCCACCGAAATTGACACCATGGTATGTACATTAGCAAATTCTAGCTCCACAATTTTATTGCTGTGTGATTTTAAGCTAGTTAGATAACTTCTCTGACTTGTGGTGCCTTCTATAAAATGGCAATTATAATAAAACTGCATCATAGTGTTATGATGATGATTAAATTAGTTATGAAATGTAAATATGTCTAAAATGGTGATAGAAGGGTATGGTGGTTTGAATAGTTATCTCAGTGAACCCGAAGCTGTCTGCTACAAAGGGTTTCATACATATATTATTTTATATATTATTGTTACATATATATTAATATAAAAGCAAAAAATTATTAGATTTTTCTATTTCCTAATTTGTCACTTTATTTCTCATTCCTCATGTAACATAAATTACTAAATATCAGGGGAGTCCAATTTTATTATTCCCTGATTATTAGATGCTATTTTTTATTGTAAAGTTATCTGAAGAAGTTTAGTGGAGAAAATAATGTCTGTGATTCCAACCTCCCTTTAACTGAGTGACAGGCACCCCATATGGGGTTTCTCATCTTGGGTGGGATTATGACCTGTGATTGTGATTGGGTCACTGCCAAGCTGGTCACAGGCAGCTAAGCCCCATGTTCAGCAGCTCTGTCCTCAGGCCACAACCTTTTCTTACTCACTCTTACTCATACCACCTAGAACAATGCTCTCATTCTTCTCAGAGGTTGGCAAACCTCTCTTCATTTTCCTCTTCTGGATATTTTCTTACTGTGAAAAGGATGTTTTGATCACAGTGGGCTGTACCAATGTCACCTAGAATATATGCTATGGTGGGGTGTGTAGTTTAAAAGGAAAGGAGTCAAAATTTATTTGCAGAGTGCAAAATAAAGACAGAGGATTTGAATGAAAAAGAAATTCTAAAATTCTAAAGGTTAACATTAAGTATTTAGTAGGGAGATAATGTTTTGTATATAATATTTTTTCCTGAGAGTCTGTGAATAGGTTAGTACTACTGGAACCAATGATAAATGATAAAAATGAGTTTTAAAGATATAAAACGTCTAAGATCACAGTCTTGTAAGAGGACAGTCAGAACTTGACAGAGAAGAAATGAGCTGGTAGAGAACTGGAAACATGGTAGAATACCTGAGGGAGGGGACAGTTCTGGGGGGAAAGGAAAATAATGCAGATGAGTGGAAATGGTGGAATGAATAAAAGACCATTGAAGGAAAGACAAGTGGAGTGACAACATGGGAAGAACATGTAGAAAGAACTAAATATTTGTGCCAATCAGTATATGACAGGTTTAATGATTCTGTTTGACTTCAGTGAGCATGTTTGCTCCAGTTACATGCAAGTTCATGCACAGAATTATGTGCAGAAAAGCGTATCCACTTACCATGTCAGATATGCACTCACGGGCCTTACATAGGTACCTACTATGTGCAAAGTGCAGGGGTTTGTTTAGAATTACAAAAATAACTTAGAACTCAAGTTGGAAATAAGAGAACTATATTTGTTGTAGTACTGGAGATTGAACCCAAGACCTTTTTTTATTTTTTTATATTAAGATGGTTTTGCTAAGTTACCCAGGTTGGCCTTGAACTTGTTTCATAGCCCAGGCTACCTTGAACTTGTGTTCCTCCTGCCTCAGCCTCACACATATTGAGATTATAGGTGTGTATCACTATGGATGGCTGAGAATTGTATCTTTAAAGAAACTATATGTAAGACAATGTAACTGTCAGGCAATAAAGTCACAGGGCCAAGGGGACAGTTTTTCATGGCTCAGTCTTTCAGTTACATCATTCTGTGGACGAGCTCATTTGTGGATAGAAGACTAATATTTAGTCAAATAGAAAGGAGGTGGGAGAAGAAGATGTGTTTAGGGCCAGCCATCACAAACCTATTCAGCTGGAAATGTTTAAGATTCATGTCTTATAAACTGGGACTCATAAGTAGGAGCTGCCTCCCTCCGTCTGTTCTCTACCATTTTTGAATTTTAATTTTATTTTTGTGGTGCTATGAATCAAACCAAGGGCCTTGAACATGCTAAGAAAGGGCACTACCAGTGAACTGCATCCCTCGCCCTTATTTTCTCAATTGCTTTAGCCTTCAAAGATTGACTTATAATTGATATCATTGCACTTTTATTCTCTGAATTTGTCTGATGAATTTTCATGCATATAAAGTTATGACTTGCTAAGAATAACTTAATGCAGTGGTGTATTAGACATTTGGTTTTTAATGTCTGTCGCATTCTATCTTGATATAAGCATGAATATCATAAAGAAGGTGCATGTGTAGTGCCGCAGGGGTGTACTGGAGAAGGAATTCTGGCCCATTAGTGCTTTTGTTAAAGGCATCTTGTCTTGATTATTTTTATTTGCAGGGATTCTTTTCTTACTAAATCATTTTTAACAGTACCAGACTTCTTTTTTAAAAGCATCTGTTTGTGCTCTAAACAAGGTAGGACAGGAGTGGCAGTAAGGCGACTGGAACAAAGAAAAGAGGTGAGAGTGAATAAATGTGAGATGGTCTTTATGTAGTCAACTTCATTGTTTTGGTGGTACACAGGTTCAGAAAGAATCCAGTTTCTCATGTTCTCTCAAACCAACTAAAAATGTGTTAATTTCCCTCCAAATCATATTTATTTTTCAGTCTCTAGCTTTAACTGGACTTCACAGTGCCCTTCTAGAATTTTGGCATTTTGCCTATCAGTAAATTATGAAAAATCAGTAGCATGCCAGGCTTCTATGTCATCAGACTATCTGTGGGGATCCTGGGTCATGTATTTACAGGAACAGATGACTCCTGGGGCACTTCCACCAAGTGACCTGCCATTGAACTTGTCCTCGTTCTGCAAATCTGCAGCTCTGAGAAATGCATCCTTGGATGCCCACAAGTGTCTGATTATAGTATAACATGCCAGCGTAGAGGAAAGAAACCTTTGCCTAATTCATAGTTTATTGGCTATGTTAGCAAAACTTTCTCTCAGGCAACCAGCTAATTGACATGTTCCTTCTTGTAAAGAAATTCAGAAGAAAAGCACTCATCATTTTGCACCAGGAGAGCCTACAGAGAACTGGCAGTGTATGTAACCTGGGGCAAACATAAAAAACTGATAAACATTGATAAAAATAATAATTATGAGGGCAGGATAGTAGTTCAGGGTAGAACTCTTTTACTCTGAAAGAATGTTTGGAAGAATCATTTGTCTTCTCACTCATGGACTGATTTACTTTTATATATTAAAAACACTAGCATATCATCCACCATGTGCTTGGCATTCTTCTAAGTGATTGAATATTAGCTCATTTTATCCTCATAACAAATTTCTGAAACAGGTGTATTATTTGCATTTTACAGATGAAGAAACCGAGACACTCAGCATGAATATCCTACACAAGCATTATGAAGTTGATTTTTTTTTTTAATGCAAGACAGCAAGAGCAAGCAAGAGAGAGAGAGAGAATTGGCATGCCAGGGCCTACAGCCACTGTAATTGAACTCCAAATTCGTGTGCCACCCTGTACACATGTGCAACCTTGTGCACTTGTGGCACCTTATGCGTCTGGCTAACATGGGACCTGGAGAGTCAAACATGGGTCCTTAGGCTTCGCAGGCAAGCGCCTTAACTGCTAAGCCATCTCTCCAGTGCCATTATAAGTTTTAAGGTAATACATTTGGGATAGAAATTACTTTCAAAACTGAAATTGATCATTTCCTAATAAATATTTAGATTCTTTTTTTGTTTATTTTTATTTATTTGAGAGCAACAGACAGAGAGAGAAAGAGTCAGAGAGAAAGAGAGAGAGAGAGAGAGAGAGAGAGAGAGCGAGCTAGCATGGGCGCGCCAGGGCCTCCAGCCACTGCAAACGAACTCCAGATGCATGTGTCCCCTTGTGCTTCTGGCTGATGTGGGTCCTGGGGAATTGAGCCTCGAACCGGGGTCCTTAGGCTTCACAGGCAAGCGCTTAATGCCTGAGCCATCTCTCCAGCCCTAGATACATATTTTTAAGTTTATATTTAATTTATTTATTTATTTGAGTGAGATAAAGAGAAAAGAAGGAGAGAGAGAGAGAAAATGGGCATGCCAGGGCTTCTAGCCACTGCAAACTCCAGACACATGTACCACCTTGTGCTTCTGGCTTACATGGGTACTGGGGAATCAAACTGGGTTCTTAGGCTTTGCAGACAAGTGCCTTAACCAGTCAGCCATTTCTCCAACTCCCCTATTTTTACGTTTAAATGAAATTGTGTCTGCAGAAAGCAAATCTAATATTATATGCTTAAGTTTAAATGGATACCAAGTTCCATCAGGTAGAAAATCTGTTACATGTCAGCTGTGGAGAAGTCTTAAAAAGCTGAGAGATCAAATATGGGAAGAAAGCAAAATCTAGATTTCAGTGCCATGCATTGGCATCCTTGGTCCCTCAAATGAGAGAATATAGTAAGCAAGAAGATAAGAATAACCTGATGAGTTTAAAATAAGGCACCCAAAAACCATAGTTTAGAAGACAGAACTGCTCTTATGACTTCAACTTTTCTTAACAAAAAATTAGCTGAGAGTAGAGTACACGCAAAGGGTCCTTTCTACATGGGAAGATAATGACTGTGCTTTAGTGGGACATTACCCATTTTTGTCATAAAATGACAGATTTGATAATGGATTTTGAAGAGCCTGTTAAATCCAGTACCTTTATTTACCAAAAGAAAAGAAAATGTTTTGAATAGCCCATAGAGCAGTGCAGTTGCAAAGGCTTGGACACAGTGGGAGCCAGAGCAAGAAATGGACTGCAGAGGCATTTAGTGCTAACGGGTCCGAGGCTGTGGTGAAGCAGTATGCTGAAGTAATTCCGATTAGGCTCGGTCGGTCAAGCTGCATAATCGGACTCGTCTCTCCTCCATTCAAGCCTCACTGTTCCAAGCACAGCCACAGTTCATAGCACCGTCTGAAGCCGTCCTCACACTGCTCTTTAAATTCAATATCCTTTCAAGTTGGCATGTGTGCCAATTGCTAACTAGGCAAAGTAAAAGTAATGTTAACTTCTGCATAGAAAAACAGAAAAATTCTATTTTCCAATGCAAATGCTTGTTTATTTTTATTTATTACAAAAGAATGGATTAGAAGATATGAAAATGGGCAATGACTGTAAATGACCCTCTCTGGCCTGTTATCAGCAGGATGTGCTGCATCAGTGACCAGACAGCTGAAGGCTGCCTCTTTTTCTTTCTTTCTTTCTATTTTTTTTTTTTTACCAGTAATAACACATGCACAGAGCAGCAAAGACATAACCAAGAGGAAATAGCTTTAATGCCTGCTATTTGCTTTATATTTCAGAAGATTAAGGGATGAATCAAAAAATTGTTTTTAATTTTTCATTAGAATACTTCCAACCTAACTGGGCCATTGTAAGCAGAGAACAAGATGTTCAGTGGGAGAGCAGTCCAGAGTTGGATATTGCCTCTACTTGGTTGGGTTTTGGAAGTTCTGGGACCATAGCTGTTGATGATCCCTCTTACAGTGTGTGTTGAAGTAGATTATGTTACAGGTTGATTATACTTTCATGAACAAAGGCATTACTCTAAATAGGTTTCAAGGAATGTTGAAAAGAATTTCAAAGAAATCTATCTACCCATTGTTTAGGACAGTCACTATAATAACATGGAACAAATGTTCAGATTTTTCTTAGAAAGTGAATGACTGTCATTGAAAATACAGGAAATGGGTATTTCAAGCTTGAATCATAGCTGCTGAATGACTTATAAATCTGCTTCTCTTGAAGTTTTTCTAGAGAACCCTAAAACTTACACGGTGTTATCAGTTCAAACAAAGCAGGTGGCTTTAGGCTTTGTGGCAACCCCACCACCATACTTAATACATTAGAGAATGCCTTCCTTTTTTTTTTTTTTAGGTCTTCTCAGCATGAAATATAATCTTCATGTATCTAGCACCCTAATAAAAACACTAGCTCATCAGTTTTTAATTGTATATTTATCAATACTATCTGATTTACAAAAATATGAATTACTAGCATTTAAAAATTCTTATGGATTGTATAGGCAAGTACTGAGGACAGTGGAAAAACCAAAGGCACACCCAAAGGGGACTGAAACCGAGTAGTACTTAGGCCTAAGAAAACAAACAGTTTTAATATGTATTTTTGTGAAGATCTCACATTAAGTTATTGAAATGAAAAGAGTTTTTAGGTTCCATGAAAGCAAAGTCAAAAATGACTATTGTCTGGACAGCAGTTGCTGCATGTGTGCAGTATAGATTCTGACGCTGCGATACAGAATAATAAAATAAATAATAAATAAAATAATTTAAAATAACCAGATAGCACTTCCAAAAGGTTATTTTGAGCTAATTTTATTTTAGGGAAAAAGAGAAACTATGTAATAGCCTTTCATTTTTCCCCTCTGCAGGTGAAAATATGGTAATTTCTTGAAACAATATTGCTGAACATGACCTACTGTGTATTTTGTTAAAAATTTTTGATCAACTGAACAGCTCTTTCTTGCTTTTAAATGGATAAGAGGAAATGCTTAACCCCATTGTATTGCGTGTATTTTGTTAAAAATTTTTGATCAACTGAACAGCTCTTTCTTGCTTTTAAATGGGTAAGAGGAAATGCTTAACCCCATTGTATTGCCACAAAGCCCAGGGGATCACCCTGGGAGGCCTGAGCAGCTTTGGACTGGCTGTCAGGGAGGGACTTGAACTAATGTTACTGCACGTGGGCCAGCCACACAGGGCGCAGTCGCCAGGGCTTTTATCTGCAACAGTGTGCTTACATGGACACTTTGCTTGAGGTTCCCCTTTTGCCACTGGGAGGAAGGGGAAGCAGTAGGATAGCTTCATCTGCAAGGTAATGTCTGGGCTTGTCTGTCTGCAGAGCAAAGTAATGTTCACAGCATTGCTTACTGAGACTGATTGATTTTTGTTCCTCCTCTCAGATGTCAGTCTAATGATTTGTTTAAAGCTGAAGCCAAAATTACCACTTGTGTTCAAACCACAAGGATGTGTCTGGAGTTTTCTGTCCTCTGTTCTTTTATTTTAATTTATTTAATGTGTTGATCCAGTGATTGGAGTTTGTCCCAAAAAACTGACTTGTTCTTATTATTCCTTGTGTGACTCTTGAAAGGGAGACTTTGATGGATCATTTGCAGGAGGATGTGATTTGAGTATTTTTAGCAGCAATATGTGAACACATTTTAAAGAAAATGCTAGTAGGTTATATTTGCTGTTAGGGTAAATAAACATGCTATGTTTATCTTGAAATTTTATATGTATTTTGCCATGCTTTGTTTAGATTTTTTTCTTTTTCTTTTTCTTTTCTTTATTAGTTAGCTTTGTATTCAGCAAATACAGTCAGTTTGGTACCATTATTAGGCTCATCCGTGACCTACCCCCTCCCCTTGTCCCCTCCTTGTTGAGGTATATGGGTCATGCATTGTGGAGTTAGCCCACAGTTATGGGTAAGCTAAATGTCTCTGCATATCATGACCCAACAAGTCCCAAGGACCATTTTTATATTACTTCCAAAACATTTCCTCATCAGGGTATACTCTCCATTATTTTCTGCATTCATGACATTTAAAATAATATTTTCATATAATACGTTCTGTATACAAAGTGTAGCATAAAGTTGTGCATGTGCTTTTATGATTAAAAATAGGTTCTATTGTCATTCTCTTTTCACTGACTTGAGAGTTTCCCTCAAATTTGCTGTACCAATTGTTCTGTATTTCAGAGAGGTCAGTAGGCAAGACGTTGAAAAAGCTGGATTAGGGACACATTTTAAAGAATACCATAAGTGGTTTTATTGCTTCAGCCATGAAGTATCCTCAAAGACTGTCTATAAGATTATATTCAGTGTCTTGGAGATTTTTAAGCTTTGTGAAATAAAATATGAGGGTTGGGGATATACCTCAGTAGTAGATCACTTGTCTAGTATATTCAGGCTCCTGGGGTTGATCCCCAGAGTGTTTATGAAAAAGAAATTGGGTATGACTGTACTAATGCAACCAAGCTGCTGTATTATAAACCAAAATTCTGTATCCTTAGAAACACCTGTGAAAATATTTATTGCATCCAGATATGAAGCAAGTATATTAAAAGGTATTACTATTTTTACCCAGGCAATATTTCAATGGGCAGCAACATAATACATAATAAGAATAATACATAATAAGCTTGAAACAATAAATAGTAATATCACATGAGAGTCACTATAAAATTGTTTGTAGTACTTTGCCATTTGTGCTATCTAGTTTGATCCTCTTAATCCCCCTCTGCAGGAGAGCTGGTCTCAGCCACATCTTAGAGAAGATAAGATTTAAAGAGCCTTAGTGGTATGACCTGAGCTGTCCAGCTAGGACCATGCAGAGCTGAATTCCCACCCAAGCATTCAGAGCAGTGCATGGCCCAAAACCCTGTGTTGGCTCCATGTGCTTGATGTTTGCTTTAATGATCAGACTGTTTGGACTAAGCCTTTTAATAGAAAGGATCTGGCAACAGCTGGTGTTAGGTAGATTTAAAATAAAACCAAAGCCTGTTTGGCTGGAAAGTGAGAAATCATGAGAGAGAGGAGGGGGAAAAGATACCCAAAATACCTGCATGTCAATAAGAGAAGTATGAGTTATGGGCAACATAATGTGTGAGGTCCATGCTTCTGTCTTCTCTGCTCCTTCAAAATGAGGACGGGGGAGGACAGGGATGAGGTTAATGATGGTACCAACATGTGCTGTTTACACACTGAGTATGTATGTAATTAATAAGGAAGAACACAGTAAAAAAGAAAAATTAAATATATATATATATATATATATATATATATATATATGTGCAACAAAAGTCCCTTTTGTGCCACTCTTTCTTGTCCCTAGTTTCTTTTGAGAAATTCTCTATGCTTTGTCACACAGGCCACTGTTAGTTACAAAATGAGAATCTATGGAAATTTCCACAGACTTTATATTCACATTTTAGTTTTATAAAAATAAATCACCTCTATAAATCTGTCATTGATAATATATGGCCTAGGACACAGGTTTACTTGAATTGTATAAAGTATTATTAGGTCTGAGTAGCCATTTAAAGACATTTGGTTTTAAAGCCTTCTGGTCTGAGTTCAATTCCCCATCCACCCACTCACCCACAGAAAGCTAGATAGGCAGCATTTGTTTGCAGTGGTAAGAGACCCTAGAATGTATGCATGGGTCTATGTGCACTTGCACGCACACGCACACACGCACACACACACACACACACGCACAAATAAGCAATAATAGTATTTGTTTCTGTTACTGAGTTTTAGTCACTTGCCAGGCTTCTATTTGTTCTGATTTTTCTTTTTAATATATTTTATTTTTATTTATTTATTTTATAGAGAGGGAGAGAGTGGGAAGAGGCAGAGAGAGAAAATGGGCACGCCAGGGCCTCCAGGCCTCCAGACACATGTGCCACCTTGTGCCTTTGGCTTATGTGGTACTGGGGAATAGAACCTGGGTCCTCAGGCTTCACAATAAAACACCTTAAATGCTAAGTTATCTCTCCAGTCCCTGATTTTTCTTTTTTAAAAACATTTTTATTTATTTATTTGAGAGAGAGTCAGAGAGAAAGAGGAAGACAGAGTAAGTATGGGCCTATCAAGGCCTCCTGCAACTGCAAACAAACTTCAAATGCGTGTGCCACTTTGTGCATCTGGCTTTATGTGGGTATGGGTGAAGAATCAAACCCAGGCTGTCTGGATTTGCAAGCAAGCATCTTTGACCTCTGAGCCATCTCCAGCTCTGTGAAATTCCTTATACTGCAAACTGCCCCCAGAGTTTAGTTCTCCCATGTTGTCACCACACTTCTCTGATTTTCTGGATTGTGCTTTGGTTTCCATGGCTTCTTCTCATTTTTCTATAAAAATTTCTGTATGGATACTATATTGTGTCCTGGTTAACTTGAAAGTCATCTGAAAACCAAAATGCTTTGCAAGCTTTGGCCCTAGCTGAACTGCTTGCTCTCATGTCATTCCTCTAAGTAAGGCTGTGGGAATACTCTCTTGCCTTGTTTATTCTCCGTTGCTCAAAATATCCTGATTAGTAGGAAGTCCTCATTCCCTCTTGTTATCTTTGACCTCAACATAAACTTTCAAGCCAGTTTTGTGAATCCTGTTATGTATGATTTTTTGAACAGCCCCAAAATGGAATACTTATTATGCTATGTATCTGTTTACTTACATGTCTCATTGGATATAATTTTATGTGTGTAGATTTTATGTGCATGTGTTTACTTTTAAATTAACAGCTGTTTATGACTATGGAAGGTTGTAAAAACAATTTAGAATAGCCATTTCTGAGAGATGATTTAAAAAATTCTAATGGTAGATGAAAGCCAGGCATGGTGGTACACACCTGTAATATCAGCACTTGATTATTTTTATTTATTTGAGAGTGACAGACAGAAAGAGAACAAGGCAGAGAGAAAGAAAGAGATAAAGGGAAAGAGAATGGGCGCGCCACGGCCTCCAGCCACTGCAAATGAACTCCAGATGCATGAGCCACCTAGTGCATCTGGTTTACGTGGGTCCTGGGGAATCGAGCCTTGAACAGGGGTCCTTAGGCTTCACAGGCAAGTGCTTAACCACTAAGCCATCACTCCAAACCAATTTCAGCACTTGAGAGACTGACCAAGAGGTTTGTCATGGGTTCAAGGGCAATCTGGGTTTACATAGTGAGTTCTAGGCCAACCTTGGCTAGGGACCTAGACCCTTTCTCAAAAAAGAAAAAACTACGAAATTAAACTGAAATGCCTCTTACCAAATCTTTGTCCACCAAAGTAAATGTTCAAAATTTAGAACAGAGATAATTCATTGAAAGTAAGAATTTATTGGCAAAGGTCATGTATGAATTGGAAGTTCTCAATCTTAATTATTCTGAGAAGCTGAGAGCTAGGTCAAGAATGAGGGCTCTTCCACCTGCCTAGGAAGGTACCATGGGAACAAGGGAATTCTCTGGTTACATATCTCTCCTTCTCTGATAGTACTGAGGTTGCCAAGGGTTTTTCTCATAGGTTAGTGGAAAAGATTAAGGCATTTTCTTCTTGTTCCAGAATCTGCTCTTTGGGAGGTAGTGCTTTGTCCCCAGCTTCCTGAGGAGGAAGGAATTTTGCTCTCCTGCATGGGGAACAGAGGGTCTGCTCCTATCCCTGTGGATAATCGGGGTCTCAAGGCTCAACTTCTCCTGGAATATGGCATCTTATTAAATTGGCTCTAACTAAGTGAAAAGTACTAGGTCTTGTGCTGGGGAGAGTGCTTAGTGGTTAACACGCTTGCCTGTGAAACCTAAGGACTCAGGTTCAATTCCCCAGTGTCCACATAAGCCAAATGCATGATGGTGTATGTGTCTGGAGTTCATTTGCAGTGGCTAGAGGAGGGCCTGTCGCACCCATTCATTCCATCCCCACCATCTATCATAAATACATAAATAAATAAATAATTTTTTAAAAAAAGTCTTAGTTCTTGATCACAAAAGTTAAAACCAAGGAACATGTCTGGTTAATATATTTAAAATAGCACATGAAAGCTGCTCAATAGTTTACAAAGCCCTGTGTTTGATTCTCAGTACTCTCCCCTACCCCCCCCCCACCCACCCCACACACACAGCTCAGATTCAGGTAGATTAATATAAGTCACTGAAGGAAGCTGTGACCTCATCCTGGACTTCCTCACCCTATCCAATCCCTTTTCATCCCCCAGCCCCACTGGGGAAGGAAGAGTCCACTTCACCTTATCTATATGGTGGTGCAGGGACTGCAGAGGGATGCAGGTAGCTTTCTTGACAAATCATTCGTGTTTTGGGAGAATAGCTTGTGGATTGGTGTGACTACATCCAAATTTGGCATGTTTTGGCCCTTATTATAATGATTTGAAGGAAAAGACTTAAAACACAAAAATTTCCTTAGAGACTAAAGTAATCCAAGTTAGGAATCACAGGTACATGAAAAAGAAAGATGTGTTTGATAAGCATGCCCCACTAGCGTCCTCTCTGGAATGTTAGAGAGGTCTCTAGTGGGGGCTTCCTGGTTTCAGTATTGGCTTCCTGTCACCCTCTTCTCAAAACTGACTGTTCCACCCTTCCATAGTGAAGTCAGATAATGGCACTCAGTTCGGACCCCTTGAGGGATTCCTATGTCACTCAGAGCAAAAGCCAGAGACCTTGCAACTAGGTTCCAGCTCAGGACACCTGTGCTATCTCTGGCTCTGCTGCTCCCATTTCACCTTCTCTGGGTCTCCTTGCTGTTCTCATAAGGCAAGTGAACTCCTGCCTCAGGGCCTCTGCACCTGGCAGAGCCTCTCATCCAGCATGCAGCATGCTTCTCCATGGCCCTTTCTGAAAGGCTTTTTTTTTCTCACTGTTGGATTCAAAACTATATTCCCTCTTCATCTTTGCCTGCTTTTCCTCTTACCAGACTTTATTTTCTCTTCTAACATGCTACATTTATTTACTTATTTTTATTTACTGTGTTTCTTCAACCCATAGAGTGTAAACTATGGAGATTTCTGCCTGCTATCTTCAGCACCTTGGTGGTTCATAGTAAAACTTGTCAAATGAGGGACTGACTTGTGGGAATTTACACAGAGAAGAATACTTAATTTATTTAAGAGTGACAAAACACGGAGGATTGCTCAATTAAAATGAAAACAACTTAAAATGAAAAAAATGTGTGTTGCACACAGTGTGTGTCTACCACCCTCATCTTGTTTCCTAGACATTCTAGAAAGCTGGTTTAGAAGGAAAGGTCTTGGGTACTTCCAATGTCATGCTCAGATACTACCGATGCTAGCGATGGCAAGAAGAAAATACCAAAATAAAGTAATAAAATAGAAGTAGAAATGGAAATTGGTTGCTTGCTTCCATTGTAATGATTTTCAAAGTGAAGGAACAGAATAAGATATATACTAACAAAAACTCTCTGTCTCTGAAATGTAAAAACTTCATTCACATTCCAATCTGTGCGATTTTTGGAGCCCAGCAATCCAAGGTCACAGGTCACTTGTATTAGCATAGCTCTCATTTTGTTAATCCACCTTTGGCTAAACCCCTAAATTCTGTATCATGATAGTGGCCTTCCAATGGCAATAGAACCAAGCTTACATAACACCAGAAATGTTTATAGACAACTCCTACATGATTGTCTCAAGAGACATTAAGGGATGGGTCAAGATTGTTAACCCCATTTTGTACACAGAGAAGAAGCAATTTTCCTAATGTTGCCCAGTAAGCTATTAAATTAATAATTTTTGACTGCTTTATTTATTAATAGTGGCCTAATATGGCACATTACATTACAGATGACTTCCTTTGAATGGGTGACTTCATATTTGGACTTAGAGTTAGTGGTCCAGAACTAATGATATTACAGATTTTTCTATGACCAGGATTTGTAAACTTATATTCTGAACTTTTCTTGGAGAATTGAGTGAACCGAGACTCCCAAGTCCACTTTGATATTGACCAGTATTGGGCTACTGTACTCTGACAGTGCTATGGAGAAGTCCATGAGACTTGGCTTAACTGTGATTGGGGGACCTATGAAGCTTATATCCATTGTTTATATCCTGATGGAATTTGTTTCTTAATGTTTAGAGAGTCCATTTGGATGAAAAGAATCAATATAACTGAAAATACAAATAAGTACTTGCATAGATCAGTAAAAAAAACAAATTTTCACTGGGTAGCTTGGGGTACCAACCAGCATCAGGGGAACACAGGCTAAAATCATCAGAGATACTACATCAGAGTCAAACTTGAACCCCACTTTCCTTCATTTCTTTTGCACTTACTTCATTTTCTTTCCAGAGCAGTATTATGAAAGACCTCAAGTTCAGTTCAGTGAGCATGTCAAATATTCAGCAAGTTGTAAAGAAATACAAAAATGAGGAGACTACTTATAAGTTCATGTCAGTAGTGAAAGAGGACTAGAAAATGGGAACACCTGAAAAGAATTTGGAACCAAAAGTAACTGTTTTTGTAAAGAAGGAAGGACTTGTCTTTGTGTAAATGCTGGAAAGTTTGTAAAAACTTTTTCTCATTTTGTCTTTAAAATACAATATGCTGGGACTGGAGAGATGGTTCAGTGGGTTAGAGTGCTTCCCATGCAAGTGTAAGTGATGGAGGGGTCACCCAGTGTTCTCCTCTGGCCTCTGTGTGCACAGGGTGAGCACATCAGATACACACACCACACATACTGCACACACACACAAGCAAAAAAAAAAAAAGGGAAGAGATTTTTTTTTACTTCTAGTAACAATGATAAAAAATTAAAATTATAGTCTCAATTAAAATTTTACCTCCTTTCTTTTCCAAGGGGTTTATTCATTCTCCCTTACTGTGGTTCCTAAATCTGCTTTTTTTAAAAAAAATTGTTTTTATTTTTATTTATTTGAGAGCAACAGACAGGGAGAGAAAGAGGCACAGAGAGAAAGAGGGAGAGAGAGAGAGAGAGAGAATGGGCACGCCAGGGCCTCCAGCCACTGCAAACGAACTCTAAACACATGCACCCCCTTGTGTATCTGGCTAATGTGGGTCCTGGGGAATCAAGCCTCGAACCAAGGTCCTTAGGCTTCATAGGCAAGCGCTTAACCGCTAAGCCATCTCTCCAGCCCAATCTACTTTATTTTTATCCCTGCCTTTAAAATCAGTTTTACAACTGTACTAACTCAAATAATAAATACAAATAAATATATCAGGTAGAATATGAACCACAGTTTTGAATCAAATAGATAAGTTAATTGGGTATTTAAATGTTTGTTTTAAAGAAGAATGCTATAGTTCAAATTTTTTAAATTTTTTAATTCAATTATGTTAAACATTTATTGGGCTAAATATAAATAGATTGAACAAAGAATTTCTAGGATTTTAACTGAATCATATTAAACTTTAAAACTAAGATTTTTCAGCCTGGAGAGATGGCTCAATTCCCCAGGACCCACATTAACCAGATGCACAAGGGGATGCACGCGTCTGGAGTTCGCTTGCAGTGGTTGGCAGCCCTGGCGCGCCCATTCTCTCTCTGCCTCTTTTTCCCTCTGTCTGTCGCTCTCAAATAATAAATAAAATTTTAAAAATCCCCAAAAACATATTTACCTGAGGCTGAGCCTCAGAAAGTAGTGATGGTAGAGGCCTCTTCATGTGAAGACTGTAGACCCCATGACCCATACAACCAAGGGATTTTGGGTAGTTTATGATAAAATGTGGCTAAAAAATCCTTGCAAACATTCCTCTGGCTATACGCATGTATGCTTAGGACAATTATTGCAGACTGACATGCTTGCATGGAGTAAGAGAAAACTGGTGAGAGGGTAAATTCTTCAAATTATATGGGTCAAGTCTATAAAATTTTTCTGACCTTTGGTAGGTAGTCTGGAAGTTGCTGTGCAGTGTAGGAGTCAGATGGGCCCACTGTACATTTAAAGCTTGGTATTTCCTATTTCTGCTTTTATCCCGAGTTTGAAATGCACAGTCTGTCACCTACTTACTGAACACTTGAGGTCTGCATAAATTAATGACCATGTGGTCATCCTGATGACAGGAGCTCTACCTTATCTGTGGTTTCATAATTTATCCGAGATCAACTGAAAATATTAAAAGGAGATTTCTAGGAATATGCAGTTTATAAGTTTTGTTTATTTTTTTCTAATTGTATTTATTTATTTATTTGCATGTATGCAGTCATGTAGGGAGGGCATGCCAAGGTCTGCATCTGGCTTTATGTGACTACTGGGGAATTGAACCTGAATTGGTAGGCTTTACAAGCAAGTGACTTTAACCCCTGAGAAATCTCCACAGCTCCTCATAAGTTTGAAATAATGTTTATTAAAATGACATATTGCTTTGACTATGTCTGATTTCTAAAATAAACCTTATGAGAGGTGAGTATGATAGGAACAAATATAGTATACCTAACTCTCCGTATTCATGAGCTCTGTATCTTTGAAATCAACCAACTGTGAATGGAAACTCTTCTGAAAAATTGCCTTCTCTACTGAGCATGGTCAACTTGCTAGTCTTGTCATCTTCCCTAGACAGTGCAACATAGACACTATTATTTATTTATTTATGGAATTTACATGATGTTAGGTATTACAAGTAATCTAGAGCTGATTCAAAGTATACAAGAAGATGTGGTAAGTTCTGGGCAAATGCTGGACCATTTTATACAAGGATTTGAGCATCTTTTTTTATTATTCACAGGGAGATCTTTGAACAAATCCACTCAAATATAAAGGGACCATAAATTCCTGGGGATAGGTTCCATTCAAGATTACAGGCATCCATGGAGTATTAGAATGTATCTTCTATGGTTAAGGAGTAATTATTATACACCTAAGGATTGGAATTTTTCTTTCTACCCTACCTATCTTAGTATCTAGTCCATGTGATTTTTCCAATCTTAACAAGATATACTAGGATTGATAATCATATTTTGAAGAAAGAATGGTTTATGTGTTTGATTTTTTGTTCAAGTTTCTTAAATATTAACCACACTGTTCAATACTTAGTTAAACTTCCCCTTGTCACCTTCTATGAGAACAAAGGATGCCTAAGGAATTATATTTTGTGAAATTTAATATACTTTATTTCTTTTAACATATGCTTCTACTGTTTTTTCAAATATCAGCAACTTAATTACCAGGCTTGCAAATTAAGATGTTCACTTTTAATCAAATTTGGTTTTGTTAGTAGATTATATCACAGGACCTTAAGAGGCTACATTTTGATCAACACCAAAGAATTAACAATTGGAAGTCTGCTTATAATTTCTTATTTGATCATGATAATTATTTGATATGTTAAGTACTACCTTTCATCTGAAAGCTTCAAAGTGCTTCGCCTATTTTTATAACTACAGGAACTCACTCTTCATTCTCACCTTCCTTTTCAGTAGGTAATTTTAAGTCTTTAGAGCAACAAAATGAGTATTCTCTCTGATTAAGTCTTTTCCCAACTCCATAGTATCAGTGGCCTCCCATTACCTGTCAAATAAATGCTGAAGGAGCTACAGGGTTCTGAGTGGATAGGCCTCTGGCTGATTCTCCAACCTCATTCAACCATTCCCCCAGCCTCCTTGCCCCAACCTTAAAGGTATGGCTCAGCCACTCTTTCTTAAGGAAAGATTGACCTCAACTAAGCCAGTTCCCATTTACACACACTCTAGGAGAACTACATGCCTCTGCCCCATCAGCACTGATGATTTAGTTCATCTCTGTGATGATTTGACCAATATCTGATTCCTGCACTCAACATAAGCCTCATGAGGCCAGGTTTGCAGATGTTTTCATTGCCTGTTTTTACCATTGCATTTCTGGAGCCCAGTATCCAGCTTGACAAATGATAGATACTTAATACCCGTCAGTGTGTTCAAGGCATACCATTTACCGTAAAACAGTCCAGTAACATATATGACAACATGATTGATTGCCCGGGCACTAACAACAATTTCCTCACTACTGGTTATTTGCATCAGCTTTTAAGGTAGCAAAGGATACCATCTATGGATGGTCAGTATTCACCTTATTTAATTTTAATTATCAAGGGGGTGGGAGTTACTGGGGTTCTTTTTCTGAAAGGCAAAGCATGGTACACATTGATTCCCTGGAGTTCTTCTCAGGATGGGTCCTTCCATGCTTACATCTTTATTTTATTTTTCCTAATGAGAGAATTCAACCCAGGGCCTTGAACCTGCAAAGCAAGTGGTCCTTCAGCTAAAACCCCTTTTTAATTTTTATTTTGGGACAGAGTCTCGTTAAGTTGTCTAGGCTGGCCTTGGATTTCTAATTGTACTTTAGTAGCTGTGATTGTAAGTGTGTGTCACCACAACTAGTCCATCCTTATTTTTTAAAGGCATATATCAGGCTGGAAAGATGGCTTAGGGGTTAAGGTGCTTGACTGCACAGCCAAAGGACCCAACTTTGATTTCCAGCACCTGCATTAGCCAGATCCACAGGGTGGTGCATGCATCTGGAATTCCTTTGCAAAAGCTAGAGGCCCTGGCATGCCCATAGTCTCTCCCCCCTCTCGCAATCTCCCTTTCCCTTCTCTTTCTCTCTTTTAAATAAATAAAAGGCATATATCATGGAGCTGGTTACAAGTTTACTAGTCCTGCAAGAGTAAAATAAAACAGAGTGTCAACTTGGGGCCAGAAGTCAGGAGGAGAAGGGTCTCTAGAACCCTGGTCACTATCTGGTTGAACTATTAGCTAGAAATGCTTTTTTAAATTTCAGTTTATAGTTTATAGTTTGGCTTTATTGGCATACCAAACTAATTCAGGCTGTTGGATGGCAAGCTCACTCCAGAGAAACCAGATATATATATATATATATATATATATATATATTTTTTTTATATTTATATAGGATCTTATTCTAGCCCAGGCTGATCTGGAACTCACCCTGGCCTTGAACTCACAGCAACCTTCCTATCTCTGTCCCCAAGTCCTGAGATTAAAGTCATGCACCACCATGCCCAGATCCAAAGATAATTTTAAAAAGGCAGTTTTTTTTCTTTTCTCTCCAATTAATAAGTACGAATGGACCCAAATTCAATCCAAGGAACATGTCAAAAACAAGAAATTACCGGGCATGGTGGTGCGCACCTTTAATCCCAGCATTCGGGAGGCAGAGGTAGGAGGATCAGCGTCAGTTTGAGGACACCCTGAGACTATATAGTGAATTCCAGGTCAGCCTGAGCTAGAGTGAGACCCTACCTCGAAAAACAAAAAAAAAAAAAAAACAAAAAAAAAAAAAAAAAACCCAAAAACCAAGAAATTAAAAAAGAACAGATTAGAAGTTAGCCAGTGATCTTGCTGCTAAATTTTTGTCAAAGCCAAAGAATTTTTTTAAAAATACCTTACTACCATTTTACAGTGATAAAGAAATAAGACTATTTTGCATGTGACATAAATATATAACAGTACAGGTATTTATACATGTTATTACATGTAATAGTTTTCAGAGTAGATGTCATAGAAAGTACTTCTCAGCTACATTTATAACAGAAAATTATTGTCACAACTGAAAACGGAATTGGTCTGAACTTTACTGGTAAAAGGCTCAATGTTTCAATGTCATATTGGTGCCCAAGACTGGATTTTGGAAATCATTCTCTTACTACTTTAAATGTCTTTACAATTGTGCCATAAAATGTGATACTCTTGCCTAATGTGTTCGCAACAACACAATTTCAGTTATATTGAATATAGTGGGTCCTTGTTTTAAAACCAAACAAAAAGTACAGAAAAAATGTATGCCAATCAGTAATGGTTCACTTTAGGGCAGTTGAACTGCCCTATTTTGTTTTTGTAGGAGTGGCTAAGGCCAGTATTCACTATTCTGAATTATTGATTTTTTTGTTCTATACCATTGAATTACTTTTATTATAATTGGTTTATTATGTGGGCAATGGCTTTTGGGTTTCTTGACATTTGTTACCCAGATGCCATTCATCTTTTCTGAAAGCTACTTTAAAAATGCATCAAATTTCTTCTTGACCTTTTGACTTAAGATTGGTTTTATTTATAGGATAAGTTGATTGAATTTTGGTGAAAAAAATTAAATTGTTATGTGGTTATTGGTAAAAACAGTCCTTAGCAATGATAAATTACCCTAGTCAGTTGACCAAAATGCATTTCCAAGTGATAAAAGCCATTGAGGCAGTTGTCACAGCAAGAGTAATGAACGTAACAAAAATTCATTTCCCAGAAATGTTTGGCATAATTGCTGACATAATAATGCAATTAATACGCAGTCTTTCAGTGGTCCTTGCTTGAGGGTTTAAATGACCACACAGAGGTTTGAAACGTGGCAATTTTTTATTGGTAGTACACATAAGGGAGGGTGAAATAATTTCCTCACGTGATACAATGGAACCATAAAACTACATAAGGGTTCTTTTCAGAACACGTTTTCCCTGAACTGAATTATGTTTAAAAAATAATCAATGTGTATCAAAAAGGACTTGTTCCTTTATTATCTATTTAAAATTTGTATTCAAAGGCATCTTCTCCATACCCTGCCCAGCAGTGTAATCATACCAGTGCCTTATGGTAAATATTATTAATACAGAGTACACTTGGCAGGGAAGCTTAGAAAGGCAGTGCCATAGGAGATATGGAGGCTCTGAACCCCAGTCTCCAGGAGGAAGTGGGGCCATGAGAGCTCTAGCTCTAGGTGGAGACCTTCCCACCAACAGACAGCCATGGAGTTGCCCCACTCAGGTCCATCCTGCAGCTTTTGACTTGGGCCTAACCATCTTCCTTCTCAACTTCATTTCTTGGCTTCATGCCTGTCTCTGTCTCACCATATCCTGGAAGCTTCCTCTTATTAAAAACTTCTTTTTATAAATAGCCTTAATTATGTTGAGATGTGTTGCTTCTATTCCCAGTTTCTGTAATTAAGGCTATTTATGACAAACCTATAGCCAACATAACAAAACTAAATGGGGAAAACCTTGAAGCTTTTCCACTAAAATCAGGAACAAGACAAGGGTGTCCACTGTCCCCACTTTTATTTAATATAGTACTGGAAGTCTCAACTGTAGCAATAAGGCAAGAGACATTCATAAGAGGGATACAAATTAGAAAGGAAGAGACTAAATTATCATTATTTATAGATGATGATTCTATGCACAAAGGACCCTAAAGATTCTACCAGCAAACTGTTAGAACTGACAAACACTTTTAGCAATGTACCAGGATACAAAATAAACATACAGAAATGAGTAGCTTTCCTGTATACTAACAACAAACATGCTGAGGAGGAAAATAGGGAATCACTCCCATTCACAATTGCAGCAAAAAAAAAAAGTACCTTGAAATAAACCTAACCAAGGAAATGAAGGATCCCTCAGTGAGAACTTTAAAACACACAAGCGGGAAATTGCAGAATGCACAAGGAAATGGAAAGACATCCATGTTCTTGCATTGGAAGAATCAATATTGTGAAAATGTCAATTTTCAAAAACAATCTACACATTTAATGCAATACCCATCAAAATTCCAATGACATTCTTCACTGAAGCACGAAAAAAACCTCAAATAACAAAAACAATTTTGAGCAAGAAAAACAAGGCTGGCGGTATTACCATACCTGATTTTAATCTATATCAGAGAGCCATGGTCACAGAAATAGCATGGTACTGGCACAAAACCAGACACATAGATCAGTGGAACAGAATAGAGGACCCAGATGTAAGTCCAGGAAGCTACAGCCACCTGACCTTTGACAAAAATGCCAAAAATATCCATTGGAGAAAAGACAGCCTCTTCAACAAATGGTACTAGGAAAAATGGATATCTATTGTAGAAGGATGAAAATAGATCTTTATTTCTTTCCATGCAGAAGAATTAAGTCCAAATGAATCAAAGACCTTAGTATCAGGCCTGAAACTCTGAAACTCCTACAGAAAAAACTAGGGGAAACCCTTCAACATATTGGCATAGGCAGTGACTTTCTAAATATAACCCCAGTTGCTCAGGAAATAAAACTACTAATCAACCACTAGGACCACATGAAATCACAAAGCTTTTGTACAGCAAAGGACACTGTGAATAGAGCAAAAAGGCAACCTACAGAATGGGGGGAAATCTTTGCCAGCTATACATCTGACAGAGAGGACTAAAATCCAGGATATATGAAGAACTCAAAAAACTAAATAAGGGTTAGAGGGATGGCTTAGTGGTCAAAGTGCTTGCCTGCAAAGCCAAAGTACCCAAGTTCTATTGCCCAGGACCCATGTAAGCCTGATGCACAAGGTGGTGCATGCTTCTGGAGTTTGTTTGCAGGAGCTGAAGGCCCTGGCACTCCCATTCTCTCTTCCTCTCTATCTGTTCCTCCCTCGCTCTCAATAAATAAAATAAAATAAAATAAATAAGAAATCAAACAACCTAATTAAAACATGGGCTATGGAATTAAATAGTGTTCTCAAAAGAAGAAATACAGATGGCCTATAAACATCTTTAAAAACATGTTCTATCCTTAGGATCTACATCTATCTGAAAAAGAGAAGCAGATTCTCCAACAAAGAGTAAGTTAGCACCAGGACAAATGAGATAACCCTTACTTTTTTTTTTATAGAGAATTTAATAGGTGTAGGCCCTCTTGTAGCCCATGATTGATGGTAGCTTGATATTGGAGAGTGGGCTTATGTTTGGATATGGTTCTGACTTGTTTCCCAAATCAGAGAGCCAGAGCCTCAGAGGCCCCCAACACCTCATCACTGAAGCAGACCAGAAGCGAACCCAACATGGCTCAGGGAAATTTTGCGGAAGAGGGGTCGGAAAGAATGTCAGAGCCACATG
This sequence comes from Dipus sagitta, assembly GCA_036346955.1. Classification (NCBI taxonomy): domain Eukaryota; kingdom Metazoa; phylum Chordata; class Mammalia; order Rodentia; family Dipodidae; genus Dipus; species Dipus sagitta. The sequence continues at coordinate 27,702,474 of CM070784.1, forward strand.
TTGGGTCATGATATGCAGAGACATTTAGCTTACCCATAACTGTGGGCTAACTCCACAATGCATGACCCATATACCTCAACAAGGAGGGGCCAAGGGGAGGGGGTAGGTCACGGATGAGCCTAATAATGGTACCAAACTGACTGTATTTGCTGAATACAAAACTAACTAATAAAGAAAAAAAATGTTCTACATCCTTGGCCATCAGGAAAATGCAAACTAAAACTACTTTGTGATTCAATCTTCCCCCCTTCAGAATGGCTATTGTCAAGAAAACAAATGACAATAAATGCTGGCGAGGATGTGGAAAGGAGGAACTTTTCTATACTGTTGGTGGGAATGTAATCTGATATAGCCATTGTGGAAATCAGTGTGGAGGTCCCTGAGACAGCTAAAAATAGATTTGCCATATGACCCAGCTATACCACTCCTAGGCATATATCCTAAGGACTCTTCTCACTATCTTAGAGATACTTGCACATCCATGTTTATTGCAGCACTATTCACAATAGCTAGGAAATGGAACCAGCTTAGATATCCCTCAACTGATAAGTGGATAATGAAGATGTGGTATATTTATACAATGAAGTTCTATTCATCAGTAAAGAAAAATGAACTTTTCAGAGAAATGGATGGACCTAGAAAGGATTATACTAAGTGAGGTAATTCAGGCCCAGAATGCCAAGCATTGCATGTTCTCTTTCATATGTGGATCTTAGCTACGGATGTTTGCACTTGTATGTGAGTTGGAATAAAACTTGGTAGCAGAGGTAGCAGAGTAAGCTAGAGAGGGGCTATAAGAGAGGGAGGCGAGGAGAGGACTTAGGGGGATGATATTGTATATATGTAAGTAGAAGAACAGATTACTGGGGGTAGACAGGCCTAAGTGAGGTCAGGGAAGAAACTGAGTAAAGAGTGGAAGGAGAGTTAATAAAAATCTAAGAGGGTATGAATAAGTCATATGGAAACCTACTTGTTTGGACAGTGGCATACCCACAAGGCATAGATTGTTACTAGAAAATTTTCAGTGCCAGGGATGGGATACCTTCCAGTGAGTTGTTGGCCAGGGAGGTCCCTGATGCTCCCAAAACATTACAAGCCATTGCTGGTTTCCCACCAGGAATAGGTAATAAGGCCCTATTGCTAAAGACTCCACATGCTTAGGCTGTAGGTAACTGATTGATATGCCTAATAAGAAGAAACATGTCTTATTTCTCTTTTATTCTTTTATGTTTCATGTTTCCTCATTGTATTCAATACCTATCTGTTACAGCACAAACATATTAAATGCTCAAACAAGCTGGGCGTGGTGGCACACGCCTTTTATCCCAGCACTCGGGATGCAGAGGTAGGAGGATCACCATGAGTTCGAGGCCATCCTGAGACTACATAGTGAATTCCAGGTCATCCTGGACTAGAGTGAAACCCTACCATGAAAAACCAAAAAATAATTAATTAATTAAAATAAATAAATAAAATAAAAATGCTCAAACAAATATGTTGAATTGTCATTGTAGATACAGCTTCAAAATTCTTATAGACACTCTCCTACACACCTCTAGAGTTTTTGGTAAAAAGTAGGAATGAGGATGAGGGCTGGAGAGGTGGCTTATTAGTTAAGGTGCTTGTCTGCAAAGCCAAAGGACCCAGGTTCGATTCCCCAGTATCCATGTAAGCCAGATGCACAAGGGGACACATGCATCTGAGTTCATTTGCAGCAGCCAAAGGTCTTGCCATGCCCATTCTCTCTCTCTCTTTCTCTCCCTCCTTGCCTATAATAATAAATAAATAAAAATATTAAAATTAAAAAGTAGGAATTAAATGTCCAAATGTAAAGGAAAGAAAACCTTTAAAATTTGTTTCAATTCCAAGGAAGAGTCACTAACTTCCATAACACTAATATTTTGTCTGATAAGTTACCAGTGTATCAGATGCAATGAGAATCTAAAGAACAGTTTTAAGTGTAATTAACACACGAGTGGGAGTTTTTTTGTAATTTAAGACAGAAAATATTTTATAACCCATGCATAAATGAAAACAGCTGAAACTATTATATGCCTTTTCATTTTATTTGTGGAATAATTTTGCAATTCACAGTAGTCCTAATATTTGAGTGTAGCCCAGACTCCCTGAATTAACACTTGTTTCTCTGCTCTGAAAGATGTTTTCAGAGGTTGGTAAAATGGCTTCTGTTTTCAGAAATCCCAAGTCCAAAAAGACACAAATGCTCCCTTAGAAAACCTTGGGTGTCACTGAATTGGTTGTTTGAAAAATGAAACATAATGTGCTCAGTGTGATTGTTCTACTCCTCATCCATGGCGTCCTTTTCTGGCTAATTTTTAGAGGGATGTTTGCAAAGGAAACAGACAGGACAGTGAAAGGAGAGGTGGAGATTATAGTCTAGAGCTGCTCAAAGCAGGCCCTATGCATAGCAATGATGGAATTTTTCCTCAGATTCTAGTTGTTTCCATTACTCTTCATAATCTTCATTGAGAACTTGTGTCCTATCATATATAGGCAAAATAATTTCTATGTTACTAAATAAAATTTTTTATAATAATAAGTAAGGACATATCTTGTCTACCACATGTATATGTGCACACAGGCATACACACACACACACACACACACAATCAGATAAGCCTCTATGCAGATACTGGAAACAGGAATGAGACTGGTTTTTCAGGTTGTAATCTATTAGTAGGATGTCCAGCAGACCCCTGGTCACCTCTTGACTGTCACTTTGATTGAGGCCAGCAGAGATGTTTTGGCGAATGTATTTGTAATTTGTCTTCTTTGCAGAGCTCTCTCTGTAATTGTGCTTCCCATCAGGGACTCGGTTGGCTTAGTGTATTGACAGTCAGCTATGATTGATGACAACCAATGTCTTGTTAACATTTTCCCCACTCTTCAATTCACAGAGCAATGCTAAGGTGACCTTTGGTTTAAAAAATTAAGAGAAAGGACGGCTTCTTCAGATCAGAACACCTACAAAGGTAAGGTCTTAAAATATTTAAATTTGTAAAGGGAATTAAACTGTAAAATTGTGATTATGTACTATTACTGCCATATTTAATACTTCTCAACCCAGAGAGCATGAAAAAAGACAGGAAGGAAGAATATAGATGCAAGAACATTTATCATATTGCTTGTCAAAGAGGATGGATCAAATACATAGTGAAGAAAACCAGTCCTTCATGTCATTTTATTGTGCATTAGTAATATTGTTATGTTACTACATTATGAATCATGAAGTACAGAAAGTAACATTGTTAACAAAAAAAGTTCCTGAAGGAACTAGTGTTTAAAAATGATATAGTACCATCAACAAGAAAATCATTTTATTTTATATTTGGTCATATATCAGAAGTCTGAGAACATAGCATCCTTCTGTATTTTTTCCTTGTTTTACAATGAAGTCCAAATAATGAAAAAGGGCAGTTTTGAAAGTTGAAATATTTCTTTGAAATATGTTTTTTTTTTTTGCTTTGTAAATCTCTTTCCCACCCCTTGTTTCCCACTCCCACCCTCCTACTGCCTACCTCATTCCAGTTATGCCATTCACGATTATCAGCTGTAGAACAGACCCTGCCTGGCCAGTGGTGCCTTCTGAAAGGCCATCTGTTATAGTACCGAGCTTGATGAAAAGTATCTCGGATGGAGATCACAAACACAGTTCAGACAACTACGCCTCAACCAATAAGAGCTTCCTAAAGAAATTATAAGGATGCCCTTGTTTGGATATCTAGTCTGTACCCCATAGGTTCGGTTAAACAAATGAATTCTCCTGGATTTTAACCAAGAAAACATTGTATGTGTGATTTTGAGGTTGTAAAATCCTCTTAGCATGCTATCCCTTGTTCTTAAGAATTCTAAAGTTGATCCAGTGAGATGTCATTTTGTGATGAAGAGGAAATTATTCATTCTTCAGCTGAATTTGCTTCCATTGTGCTGTATTGAAACTGATTTCCTACAAATGAAATCCCCAACATCAGTGTCTTGGAGATGAAAGTTGCTTTGTAAATCAAATAGCACATACTGTTTTGTATGAATAGCGTTTGGAAATGGAGGTTAGCAAAAGCCAATAAAACTGATAAGTTTAGAAAATTATTACAATACCAAAAGCCTAAATATTGCATGTTTCCTGTAATATAAAGGCCTCTTTGTTAATGCAAAATTACATCATTTTATAATGTTCTTACGTGCCCCGCCCTCAAGTGTTCATACTTCATTAAATAACAAACACCTGCAAGGTAAAGTAATGGAATAGCAAACTCTGTCCACTCAGAGATGTGGAACACATTTATATCAAATTAAGATGGTTCAAAATCAGGAACTAATAGTAATGGTGTTGAGTAGGGTGGCCTGCTGATAAAATACTGGTGTCAGTGACAAGGCCCTCTGGAGGTGGTATCTGGCTTGTTTCCTACGAGAGGCAAAGGCAAGAGCTTTTCTTTGGATGGTAGCTTCTGGTGAATGGGAGGAAATGGGGTACAAAGGCAAGTAAAAGGACCACAGGGAACAGATACTTTAAGAAGACAACAACGGATCACAACCATGGGTGTTACCCCATTTTCTAAGACACTCAACCATGGTTCTAAGGGAATTTTCCTGGCAAAGTGAGGTATTTTTCTCTTTCATTGAATGAAAGGTAGCTGATTTTAAAATCAGTCTTCTAAGAAACTATCAAGGCCGAATTCTGACTTTCTCAATACATACTTTTGGTTGATCTGATGGGCTAGGCTTTCAAGTGACTAATGAGAACTTGGTAGTTTCCGTAGAAATATCTCTTCTCACAGGCCAATATCAGATACTGAGCGTTTTCCCCATATCTTTCTCTTGCCTCACAAAGACTTACTGAAACTTCTGGAATTTCTAAAGCATACATATTAAGAATGTCCCAGGGCTATTCAACAATTGGCCTCTGACACCAGACTAAGAAAGTTGGGGAGTGGGGAGCAACTTAGTTTGTAGTTAAAATTTCCATAGTCATTCATACGCTGTGGCAGATAAATGATGTAAGCTACCAGAATTGTAGACATTCTTTGCAAACCCCACACCCATTCCATTTCCTTCTTTGGGAAGTGCTACCTACCTCTTCGTGTCTAGTGTTGCATAGAAAAGACAACACTACTGATGTTTGCCATTGACCCTAATATATAAGTTTTCGTCGTGGAAAACTACATCCTGTTTGATTTGAAAGCTTTAAGTTAAAGTGAAATCTCAGTAATGCACCAGAGCAAGGAACAAGGACATCTTGGAAAGCACTCTCTAAAATTGATTTTTGGCAGTGGCTACGTCAGTGCTGGGTATTGTAACCACAGTGCATCACAAGAAGAACATGCCCATGCTAGGCTATGAAGCATGTCCCCACTTGGCAGGCTGGGAAAGAAGAAATTATAACAGGCTATTGGAATTATTTATCTATTGTTCTTAGTTGAAGTCATTTTTTTCTCTTGGATTTGCAGCACTAAATTTTTTAATTGTTTATTCATCTTAGGAAAATGTATTCTGAATAGATAGTACAACTGACAAGAGCAGAAAGAGTTTATCTTATAATTAAGTTGTTTTTAAAAGTAAGAACCAATATTTTATTAGAAAGCCTAAATAGGAATATAATTTTATTACTGTTTAATAACAAAGGGATCTATGAAACTTTTGTTCCATAGGATTGTTTTGAAGGTGAGAAGTTTTATCACATGCTATTGGATGCTAGTCAAAGCCAGAAGACATAAAACATTCACAGAAAGTATACATGCCCAACAAAACTAGAGAATAAATGCTCATGAATAAATTTGTTACCCTGGGAAGCCTAGAATTTACAAAAAAAAAAAGAAATGAAAGAAGACAGAGATGGAAATGGAAGTAAAAAATATTTGCCTCTTTATTGTTTTATAGAAGTTGAGGTTAATTTGATGTTTGGTCATCCAGAAAACCAGAATAGCCTTTTATTTTACTTAGCCATTTCCATCTTTATCCTATCACATAGTAAGCTTGAGGGTTTGAGTAAGTAAATGATCTCTTGAAACTTGCTCAAGTCCCCCTATGGTGATCTTGGCCAACTTCCCCACAGAGCAGCTACTCACCGCAAAGGGTAGTCTTCCTGGAAACTGCATGACAGTGCAGTGAGAAGCATTCTGTTTTTCCATTCTGGGTATTTCCCAGCTTTTCAAGTCTGTGTGGAGTATGAGTAATGCCATGTGTCCTAGTACACAGATTAACTGGCTGTGTATTAAATTTCATGGACAGTGTGGGGAGGTTGAATTCTAATATGTTTAGTGATAGATATTTATCTCTAAGCTATAATGGCATCAATGATTGAGATGCCTTTATCAATTATATTCTCCCCACTATTATCCAGTCCTTATTATTCTTAAGACACGTACCATTTTTCTCTGAGCAGCCTTCTTCCCTGTTTTCACTATTCCTGGTGATCAGTCCTATAGTTATTTGTGAATGCTTTGAAAGAGGGCTTGCAAGGTGTCTCAGCAAAGACACTGACATTTACCTCAGGGGATATCTGGGTACATGGTGATATAATGGTTAGAGGGTTGAAATTATAGTTTTGTGGCAGCAATAATTATTGCTAGTATTTAGTAAGAAATCTTGCAACTTATATAGATCCTTTCCTCTCCTCCCACCACAGTGCAGAGAAGTGTCTGCTTCAAAACTGGAAAGAGAAAACTGCCTGATTCACTCCAGTACAGGAAATGTCCGGCCACATGGCCCTTGAACACCACAGGCTGATGCAGTGAACTTTGTGAAGAGCTCTTGGCAGATATCAGCTGGTGCAGATTTGTTTCCCCTCTGCATTTCTGGCTTGTAGCTTTCTAATGTTTTCTAGGTTCTCCAGAATTAGAACTAGTGATGAGACAAGGCTAGATAAGTGGGCCATGTTTTAATTTTGAAGCACACTGAAGTAACTAGAACAGTGCCATCAAACAGAGGGGACCCACCGTCCTGTTACCCTTGATCCCATCAAGTACTGTCTCTAGTGAAATACTTTTCCCTATAAAAGGAACCTCGGGCTGGAGAGATGGCTTAGTGGTTAAGCGCTTGCCTGTGAAGCCTAAGGACCCCGGTTCGAGGCTCCATTCCCCAGGACCCATGTTAACCAGATGCAGAAGGGGGCACATGCATCTGGAGCTCGTTTGCAGTGGCTGGAAGCCCTGGTGTGCCCATTCTCTCTTTCTCTCTCTTTCTCTCTCTCTCTCTCTTTCTCTCTTTGTCTGTTGCTCTCAAATAAATAAACAAAAATAAAAAAAAATTAAAAGGGAGCCGGGCGTGGTGGCGCATGCCTTTAATCCCAGCACTCAGGAGACAGAGGTAGGAGGATCGCCGTGAGTTCGAGGCCACCCTGAGACTCCATAGTGAATTCCAGGTCAGCCTGGGCTAGAGTGAAACCCTACCTCGAAAAACCAAAAAAAAAAAAAAAAAAAAAAAAAAATTAAAAGGAACCTCATTCAAAATGATAATAATAACTGGTACCTCTTCTACATTTGTCACCAAAACCATCAATTAGTGAGCTTTCATAATTGTGAGGTGTGGGCAGTCTGAAGTGAGGTGCACTGTATGAATGCTAGCAACCCTCCACCCCCCATGTTCAGTACCATGCTGGGGATGTGTTATCATGTCCCTTCCTTTCAGCATCTGGACATTTCATCCCTGGCTGCTTTGGGAGGGTGTTAAGTCCTGAGAGGAAGGTTATCTAGGGAACTACCCAGGAGGAAAACGAAGCCCAGCAAGGAGCAGGAGGCCAGGCCGGCCCCTGCTGGCAATACAGTATGTTACTGTCACAACTGACTGCATACACAAATAGATGCTTGGGTTTTGTTTTGGTCTGGTTTGGCTTTGCCTTATTTTGCTTTATTTTTCTTTTCATAACAGCATTCATTTCTTAAGGCAAAGGGAAAAAAAATCTCTTGGACAGATTCAAGTTTTCATATTTGCAGAAGGCATTTCTACAGCTTTTGTCAAACTTAGCTGCTCTGTAAAGATTCTTTGTTTCTGATTGACTGTTGTGGCAAGGAAGTGCGTAAACTACTAGGAATACAGGAGAGAATGATTCCTATTCAAAAAAAGGAGCGGGATATGGTGCACGGAGCCAGTGTTGAAAAGGGTTTTGTATTTTGTAGCATGATGGAAATTCACATTCAGATCGCTGCTCTGTGTTATTTAGCACGCTACCGTTAAACAATGGGCCGTGCCAGCCTTCGCGGCAGTGTTGATTAATGCATCCCTTGAATGTGTTGATTAATGTGTTCCTCGGATGCCTCCTTAAGCTGCCACTGCAGCTGAGGTGTGTCCAACGTGCCTCCTTGCCGGCTGCTGCCTTGTTCACATGGGCTCATTTGTACATGGGTTACTTCACAGCACTGCCTTTATAAATCAAAGGAAGGCCCTTCTCATAAACCAACGCATGGTGGCATTCCCTTGTCCTCTGGGCAAACCTGTTCTTAGGTTCATTTTTGTTCTTTTCAAACTTCTTGTCTAGAGAAAATGTTGGCAGTACACACAGAGAGCAGTTTGAACTGAATAATAATGAAGGAGATATGCAACGGGCCAGAGCATACCCTCTAGACACTCGGCGACCTTGGCATCTTCATTGGAAAGCCACTTTTCCCTGAGGCACAGATTCCATCAGCACAGCCAGGGTTATTCCACTTCGTTCAGGGCTGTAACTTCTCTTGCTGTATTCTGAAATCCCATTAACCACAAATTTTCTGATAGCATGTTTCCAAAAAAGCTCATCTTTTTCTTTTATTATTATTATTATTATTATTATTATTAACAACATATTTGTATGGATACATCGTTTGTTGGTACCCTCTTTGTCCTTGTCCCTGCCCCCATTCCACCACTGGGACCCTCCTCAGTGGGGTCTCAGGTATTCCCTGTGCGGTTATGGTTTATGCGTTGTGGGAGCAGCAGTTATTTGGCAGGGGGCATGCCTCTGGGCATGATGTCTCAACCTGTGGCTCTAACAATCTTTCCACCTCCTGTTCCGCAAAATTCCCTGAGCTGTGGTGGGTGAGGTTTAAGTCCACTTCAGTGATGAGCTCTTAGGAGCCTCTGGATCTCTGCCTTTGTAGATATTGAGTATCCTCAGGGTCTGTCTCCTTTGCCTTGGTGCTGATTGTCAGGTTCACCATGGAAGCAGCACTCTTGCTCATCTCCCCAATTCCTCTGTGGATTTAGCTGTTGTTTGGCTAAGGTGCAGGGGGTGGGGATAGTTTATCTCCTTGGGTCTCTCTACCTTCTGAAAAAGAACAGATTCTCCAACCGAGAGTGAAGTCAGCATAGTTTAAATGGGATAATCATTATTAATGTAGGGAAAATTTGATGTATATAACCTCTCTTTTTGCCAAAGACTAGTGAGAGCTTGACACTGGAGAGCATAATCTTTGTCTCCATAGGATTCTGACCTGGTTCCCAATTCCAGATATGGGTTCCTTTACACTGAGTGGATCTCTTAGCCAATCTAAGCCAGAAAGCTACTGGCTACCCACCAAGGCTGTGTGCCACTATTGCACTGGCGTGTACATCCTGTCAGGGTGTTTGCTTTTGAGTAGCTTAGACCTCTGGATGCTCAGACCATTGCTGGCCATTTTCCTTCAGTAGCTCATGTAGAGCTTTCTAGCACTAGATGGGCTCTCTGGGGACTGGCTTTCTTCCAGATTAAAGCCAGGTCTCTCCATGCTCTGTGTTGGCAACATATGGTATCTTCAGCAATAGGGTCTTACCTTTTGCCTCGGGCAGGTAATCAAGTGCTTTGACAGAAGCCTGCTTTATTTTGGGGACCTTGAAGGTCTCTCTGATCAACAACTCATTGTGGGTAGCAACCTATTTCTAGTACTGAGAGCTACAGGCCAGATATAAAAACAATTTTTTTTTTTTTAAGTTTAGGCTTATCCCACTCTCTCCAGGGCCCTTCTTTTCAGGGGCTCCCCCTTACTTCTTTTGAGGGTTATATCTTTTAGTCTATCTCCAAGGATAAAGGTGTCTATGGCACCAGTTCATTTTGGATTTAGTTTTGTGTTTGTTTTTCCCCACCTTCCTTTTCCCCTCCCCCAAAGCGTTTCCATCCCTATTGTCTGGGCCTTGAGTTGCCTATCAGGTATGTCAGCAACTTGAGCTGGTGCAGGTTAGGAACCGCAGATAAGTGAGACCATTTGCAGCAGTTGTCTTTCTGTGATTGTGTGGGTTCATGGAATATGAACTGTTTCAAGTCTGTCCATTTTTGTACAAATTTTATTGTATCATTTTTTTCTTACTGCTGAGTAGAATTCCATTGTGTAAATGTACCACAACTTGATTATCCATTCATCCAATGATGGGCACCTGGGTTGATTCCACTTCTTAGCTATAATGAATTGATTGAGCAGCTATAAACATGGTTGAGCAAATACCTCTGCAGTGAAGCATGGAGTATTTAGGATAAGTACCCAGTAATGGAATAACTGGGTCTGTTGGTAGCTCTATGTTTATCCTTTTCAGGAATCTCCATATTGATTTCCATACCAATTGTACAAGTTTACTTTCCCACCAACAGTGGATGAGGGTTCCTCTTTCCCCACATCCTTGCCAACAGTTATTATTATTAGATTATTTTAAGCTGGGCATGGTGGTACACATCTTTAATATTTTTATTTATTCATTTATTTGCAAGAGAAAGAGTGAGGGAAAGAGAGGGCGAAAGAGAGAGAGAGAAAGAGAATGGGCTTGCTAGGGCTTCCAACCACTGCAAACAAACTCCAGATGCATACATCCCCTTGTACATCTGGCTAACATGAGTCCTGGGGAATCAAACCTGGGTCCTTTGGCTTTCCAGGCAAATGCCTTAACCACTAAGCCATCCTTCCAGCCCTGTCATTAGATTTTTTTTTTTAATGATTGCCATTCTTACAGTAGTAAGGTGAAATCTCATAGTTGTTTTAATTTGCATTTCCCTAATGGTTAGGGATATTGGACATTTTCTTAAGTGTGTGTTAGCCATTTGTAGTTCTTCCTCTGAGAACTTCTTATTCAGTTCTTGGTCCCATTTTTGGAGAGGGTTGTTTGATTTTTTTATTGTTTAGTTTTTTGAGATCTTTGTATATTATAAATATTAGGCCACTGACAGTGGTATAGCTGATGAAGATTTTCTCCCATTCAGTGGGTAATTTATTGGCTCTGCTTATGATATGCTTACTTGTGCAAAAGCTTTTGAGCTTCATGAGATACCCATTGGTTGAGTGATTGTTTAATTTCCTGGGCTATTGAGGTTTTATTCAGGAAGTCTTTCCCCACTCCCATATTGGGGAGAGTTCCTCCTATTTTTTCTTCCAGTAGAAGAGAGTTTCAGGTCTTATATTGAGATCCTTAATCCATTTGGACTTGATTTTTGGGTATGGTGAGATGAGTGGGTCTAGTTTCATTTTTCTATATATGGTTATCAAATTTGTCCAGCACCATTTGCTGAAGATGCTGTCTTTTCCCCAATCTATTTTTTTATTTATTTGAGAGAGATGGACAGAGAATGGGCACACCAGGGCCTCCAGCCACTGCAAACAAACTCCAGATGCACATGCCACCTTGTGCATCTGGCTTACATGGATCCTGGGGAATCAAATCAGGGTCCTTTGCTTGGCACACAAATGCCTTAACCACCAAGCCATCCCTCCAGCCATCTCCAGTCTATTTTATTGACACCTTTGTCAAAGATCAAGTAGCTATAGTTACTTGACCAAAGGTTTGGGTCTTCAGTTATGTTCCATTGGTCAATATTTCTGTTTTTATGTGAGTACCATGCTGCTTTTGAAACTGTGGCTTTGTAATATAGCTTTATGTAGGGTATGGTGATACATCCAGAGGTATTTCTTTTGCTGATAATATGTTTGGATATCCAAGACCTGCTGCCATTCCATATGAATTTTGAGATACTTTTTCCATCTCTGTAAAGAATGATGCTGGAATTTTTATTGGTATTTCATTAACTCTGTTAATTGCTTTTGGTAGATTGAAAATTTCACAATATTGATTCTACCTGTCCAGGAGCACTGGTGGTCTTTCCACAAAAGCTTATCTTGATAGGGTTCTGCCTAGCTTATGGATTGAAAAATATGTCAGATGGTGTGTGTGTGTGTGTGTGTGTGTGTGTGTGTAATTTGCTGAGTATCTTTTACTGACTTCATGAGACATAAGAATGCCACTACTACGTTGAATACTTTCTGACCCTTTAGTAAATGGACTAAAATGCTGGAAGAGCCGTGTTTGATAAAGGTGAAAGGGCCATAGCATAGAAGAAAAGACCTAAGACTCAAGGGTGACATCCTTGCCTGCTGTGCCTTGTGAATCTAGCTGTATAGGATTTTAACAGAGAAAATCACCCATTCTAAGCAAAAAGATGACATTTAGCACTGAGAAAAATAAATAAATTCATTCTGAACAAGAGTGGATTTTTATGTAATAACTACTATATGAAACTACTAAATGAAGAAGCAGTGAAATCACCAGTGATTATCTCATTTAAACATTGGCATGAAATTAATGGTGAGGGATGCCATTCTGATATTTTATAGACTGTGACTTCAATTAGAAGTCTTTTTTTCTCCTAGAAATATCACTGACAGGACCACTCAAATGTTTAATTTGGAAGCTTGGAGAATCCACAACTTCTGTTATTTGATTACTAACAGTTAATTCCAAATTCCTTATTATTTTAAAATGTTGGAGTATGTCTGTCTCACAAGAATACTGTGGGAATGGGAAATGAAAATAAAATATCAATATATTCCTGTGGCTCTTGCATGCATGAACCTGTCTTTTGGAACTCAAAGTACAAAGAATGTGCGTTTTAATTATAGCAATGCATTTGGTAAAATCTTATTTGTAATTTATGAGTTTTCAGACAACCTTTAATTATGTGCCATACTTAAAAGAGAATGTAGCAAAATAACTATGTAAGGGGGAGTTCACATTTGTGATTAGACATGCATTTCTTGGTTTGCTTGAATTCCACAAGAACTGATGGGGTAAACAAAGAGGAGCAGTGAACATGATTAATCCATTTGTCTGCACAGCTTTTGATACTGTACTGGATAAAAGCCAGCTGACAGAAGCTGTTAGCCTGGTGACTGAAAGGCCATAGGGATAAGTTATAAAAGGAGAGAATGATCCAGCACGGGGAAGCACAAGGAAAGTGGTTCCTTAAGTTTCTGTTTGTCCTTATTTATTTAGTTAAAAAAAATGGAGAAGTTGTAGCTAATATCCTTTCTTAAGTGGCTTTGTCCAACAACAATAATAAATAAATAAACTGAGAAAAGTTGAAAAATATAACCAGGCAAAACTACCACATTTAAATGATTCAAATGACCTGAAAAATATACCTAAGTTCCAAGTGTCTTGTGAAATATTTCCCTGGCTTAGTGAATACAGCTACAGATATGCTTCAATACAAAACAGTCTTCATGTTGATTTGGTGTGTAAAATAATGATATGTTTAACTATCATATGTTTTGGAAGGCATTTGAATACCTTCCTTGTTATAGAGGAGTAGGAAATGTGAGTACATTCTAAAAAGCCCTTTGAACCATCATGGATACCTAGTTCATACTCTGTAAACATTACTTGAAATGAGTCCTTGCCATCTACCCAAACTGGAATTCACACCTGTTTTCTCTCTGGGTTTTCTTGTGTCCTTAGTGGTAGTTAATTGCACAGGGAAGCTTTATGTCAAATTGATCGACATTTTCATTTTCCTGAAACAAATTTTTGAATGCTAACATTTTCTTCCTGAGGCCAGTCCCTAAGTTCAGTGAGAGAGTAGATTTCAGATAACTGCATTATAATGGACTTGTTGATTCTATTCAAGTGATTTTAATTACTGCAATGCACTTGCTTTGATCTAGCAAGTGATCCGATTATTTAAGGCATAGAAAGGTCTTCAATTTAAAAGGGCAAATAATGAACAGCTTCCTTTTAGGAAAGAGATTTCCCTCGGCTGATAGTAAAATGGTATTTCTGATTGTATCATGTTCAGTAACCATTGGATAGGTGGAGAGACCATTGCCCATACTTGTATTAAAACTCTCATAATTTTATTGTTGGGAAATCAAGGTTTATTTTGAAGTTATTTACATTTCACCAATAGAAATAAAATGCTACCATATAGAACCTATTTTAATGCTTGTCTTGTGAACATCATCATTAACAAGGAAGCATTTGATGGCTTTTTATATGCTGTAGAGGAAACTTGAGATTTTTTAGGAACAAACAGCAGCCATAAGTGGCTCTTGCCCTTCAGGAGCTCACACTGTTTAGTTACATACACATAACTCGATTGTTTATTTACATAACTATGTACTGTGTAGATGCATGAAAAAGAAAGCATAGATCGTCACTGAAGTATCATGTGATCGAAGCTAAACGTGCTCTTGAGAGTTCAAAGGATAGTGATCGCTAAGTCTGAAAAACTGTTCAAGGTTTATGCCTTTGGACTTGGACTGATGAAGGAAGAATGGTTCTAAAAGTAGTTCAGAAAAGTTAAAAAGAGTAGATGACCTCCAGCACCACACATAAACAAATATATAAATAAATAGAGAAAATAAAGCAGGAAAAATGACAACTTAGTGAACAGGAAGCGAGGTAAGCATGGTATTTTCATGGAAAAGGAAAAAAAAAACAAGTAAACAAAAGTAGGAAGTACATGAAAAAAGTAATTGAAAATAACTTTGGAGATATGTCTTTGCCTTCCTTTTTGTGAGTGAGTAAACACTCATGAATGAATAATTGTCTATAGTTCACACATCCTCCAAGGCTAAAAAGTGAGATATATTGAAATTAACAAGACACAATAATTATAATATGGTTTACCTGGTCCAAATTATATGCATACATATGTACATATATACACACCCATACATATGTGTGTATATGTATTCATATGTACATGTTTGTAAAGGCTGATGGTGATGTTAGGATTCATGTCATAACTCTTCATGGTGGCAAGAGACAAGGCTATGCCCATGTCCTAGTAGAGTTGCTAAGTGAAAGAGACATCTCATATTACACTGAAGTGGACATATATGTCAATTGGAAATGAGGAATGAGGAAAAGCAACACCTGACATCTGGTGTCAGAGACTGAGTTGGTGATAATGTTATGAACCAGAACAGAAAATTGCAAAAGAGGCTGGTTTTCATAGAGTTCTGTTATGAATATGCTGCATTTGAAAATGTTTGTGACCATACTGCACTGTTTGAATTGAATTGTATTTAGTTGTGAAATTAAGAAATTCTTGAATGAACATAACATGTGTCCAGCATTGATTTGAGAGGGTTAATTAGGCATCTGTATTTTAGAAAACTTTGATGAGAGAACACAAGGGAAGTAGAAGGTGGTTAGGCAGCTGTTGCTTTGATAAAAATATCATGGTGGGCATGCCTTTAATCCCAGCACTCAGGAGGAAGAGGTAGGAGAATCACTGTGGGTTTGAGGCCAGCCTGGGAATACAGAGTGAGTTCCAGGTCAGCCTGGGCTAGAGTGAGACCCTGCCTCAAAACAAAACAAAAAAATTATGTGTACTGAGATCCTAGAACTAGAAGGAGCTGTAGGAATGGTAAGCAGAGATGCCAAGAGTCATTCAAGTAGGTGGTTTATTATTTTGTTTAAATTCACCCAGAACATTAAGTATGAATGCAATACTCTTTGAGACATTGCTACCTTTTGGATCCCAATAAACTGGGTTGGCAGCAGTAACAATCAACTATTTCAACTGTTGTCTTGAGAATTGGTTTCCTTCTAAGAGAAGGAGATGGATTCCAGGGACCCCATGCGAAGAGAATTAACGCCATCAATCATCTCCAAGAGAAGAACTGGCTGTAGAAACCTAAAGGTCAAAAATTCTTATTAACTGAAGGACCCAGATTTCTCTCAAAGAGTGATATGAATAAAAAAAAAAAGTTGCCAAGGGCAAAAATGAAGGGAAACAGTACAAAGCATTCCCAAGGGTACTAGAAAGATTTTTTGAAGCAATAAACATGAGACAATATTTCCTTATTACTAAACAGACAAATCTGAGTCAAATATATGGAGAAGGAGCTGCACTATTTCTCCTATTTTTTTATTTTTATTTTGGCTTTGTTTGTTTGCTTGCTGTTGTATCATCAGTATTTGGAAAGATACTTGCCTAATTATTGAGGTGGTAAGTCTGTGAAGCACTTCCATCTTAATAATTCTTTCTGATTTCAGATTCAGGATAAAATGCAGCATAACCCTAGGGCATGTACAAAGATGAATCACAAGACTCAAAAATATTGTCCTAAAGTATGTATTGAGTGCAGAGGGAATCCATATGCATTATGGACAAATTCTGCCATAACTAATGCACCAAATCATAAATTTAAATGCCCAAATAATATATTATATTCATAAATTTTTCATGTTGAGCTCCCAAGTATTTCTTAATCACACTCATATACCACTGTCTATTGACGTCTATTCAGCCATTCAAATGAAAAAGCCACATTTAAAAAATATGGGACAATTATCTAAGCCTTATTTCCCATTTACATGGGATAGGTAAAAAGTAAGGAGTAAAGGGAAATAAATGCCCAAATCTGACTTGATATACCTTATGTTTATCTCATAATAGGATGGGATAGTGGAAAGTCATGTGGTCCATGCCATGGGGACACCCTGCTTGTGTCTTTATCCAGATCATCCCATTCGCATTTTGTTGATGCTGATAACTTTCCATGTGCCTGATGTCAATTCTCATTAGTTCTTCTTATCCTAAAAGTCATCTTACTGGTCTATGTGGGCCATGGAACCTCTGTTCTGGAGAACTATTTTAATAGTTATTTTCATTTCTATAGAAGTTTTCGGTGGAAAAAAATACAAGTGATTTGTTTTCTACGCTACTTGGCATTGTTCTGATTCTGAATGACAAATAGCTCACTTTGGCATCTGTAATGAATTATACTTGTCATTTGTCTTTAACCAGCTTCCTGGTAAAAGAATGGGGTATGTTTGTTAGGATAGACAGCACTTTGTTTTTGGACTGTTCAAATTACCAAGATTTCTTTATAGGTGATGTTAAAGAGTTCATTACAATTTACATCATTTTTCAATCAAAATTATCCTTTCTTTGCTTGGCATTACTTACTTTTGTCATTTACTTCTTAATTGTAATTGAATGTGTACTTCTCTTAATAGAAAGTGGGGAATCTTTTGAAGTTTACTTAAAAAATTTTTTTCTTTATTTTTATTTGAGACAGTGGGAGAGGGAGAATTGGCACTCCAGGGCCTGTAGCAACTGCAAGCAAACTCCAGATGCATGCACCATCTTGTGCATCTGGCTTACATGGGACCTGGAGAATTGACCTGGGTCCTTTGGCTTCACATGCAAGTGCCTTAACTGCTAAGCCATCTCAAAGTTTGCTTCTTTATTCTTTAAAAATTTATCTTAATGTAGACTCAAGACAATAAATTTAATTTACAGGAATATACATTAAAATAAGCTTTATTATTTTTTTTTTTGGTTTTTCGAGGTAGGGTCTCACTGTAGCCCAGGCTGACCTGGAATTCACTATTGAGTCTTAGGGTGGCCTCGAACTCACGGCGATCCTCCTACCTCTGCCTCCCAAATCCTGGGATTAAAGGCGTGTGCTACCACGCCCAGAAAAAATAAACTTTGTTTTTTGAATAAAGAGTAAAATAAAGTGAATTTTTTTCAAAAAGGTCTTTTGTTACTGAGTTGATTGCATCTTATTAAAAATATAACAATTTTAAAATATTTTTCCAGAATTGAGCTTCTTTTGACATAGAAAGAATTTAATACCCACAAACCAGCAACCTAATTTAAAATTTAATCTTAAAGTAAATTAGGAAAAAAATGGAGAAATTGCAGGTTGTATAGCTATATTTGATATAAAATTTTCCTGGTTCCTTTATTACTCAAATATTTCTTCCTGATCACCATGAGTCTCCACAAGGCTCAGTAACTAGCACTTTTCTTTGGACATGCTCATTTGATTTGTGCAGTTCATTGCTACCCTGACTTAGCACAATATGGAGGAGAGGCATTTTCTTGAAGCATATTCATCTATCCAGGGTGCATCTGTCTTAGTCTTCTTTGTTTTGCTGGCATGTGTGTGACATGATGAGCCTTTTTTAGAAAATAGATATTTATTGTAAAAATAGCATCTGGGATCCTCTAAAATTATATTCCATAAAGACAAATTAGTTTAATTTCATATAATGTATTTTAATTTCTTCCCAATGGTGATGGCTCCTCTTCAATATTTAATAAGACAAAATTAACATAGTGATACAGTCACAGTTGAAAATAATCAAAATAGTCCCTAAGCAGTAGTTTTTAATACCAGTGGGTTTTTTTTTTCTTGCTTTTAGTCTGTGCCCATAAAAAAATGTTAGCAGAAGCTTTGGGAAGGATTACATTTGTATGCAGGCAGTAATATGCTTATGGTAGATATTCTCATTGATGCCTATTCTAAAAAATACTATTCTACTATAATCATATTACCATTTATTGATGCTTATAATGTGCTAGACATCCTCTGAGTACTTTCATATTTTGCTTCATGTTATCTTCAGAGTGACTGTATGTGTGTGTGTATGTATGTGTGTGTGTGTGTGTATATATATATATATATATATATATATATATATGCTTCATTTAGCGATAAAGAAATTGAGGTATAAAATTATATGAGGGCTGGAGAGATGGCTTAGCAGTTAAATGCTTGCCTGTGAAGCCTAAGGACCCCAGTTCGAGGCTCGGTTCCCCAGTACCCACATTAGCCAGATGCACAAGGGGGCGCATGCATCTGGAGTTCGTTTGCAGTGGCTGGAGGCCCTGGCACACCCATTCTTTCTCTCTCTCTGCCTCTTTCTCTCTCTGTCTGTTGCTCCCAAATCAATAAGTAAAAATTTAAAAAATAGTAAAATTAGGGCTGGAGAGATGGCTTAGTGGGTAAGCGCTTGCCTGTGAAGCCTAAGGACCCCGGTTCGAGGCTCAGTTCCCCAGGACCCACATTAGCCAGATGCACAAGGGAGCACACACATCTGGAGTTCGTTTACAGAGGCTGGAAGCTCTGGCATGCCCATTCTCTCTCTCTCTCTCTCTCTGCCTCCTTCTCTCTTTCGCTGTCAAATAAATAAATAAACAAAAATAAAATAAAATTATATGAATTTCTTTGAACACAAGCCTTGTAAGCTGTAAAGCAGAGAGTCTAACCACCAAGTCCAAGTTCAGGGTACACGTGCTTCACAACATCCTTGTCTGGGCAAGAAACATGTCCACTGTGATGCTTAACTAGTTCATAAGCAAGGCACTTGGCCTCAGGAGTTCTGGTCAATGTGCTGTGTGTACATGACAAATAAGGTCTCATATGGAAGTCAATGCTGTTACCCTGCTTCATACTGAATAATAAATCCCAGGCTGTCAAAGTAGTTGCCCTGCACCTGTGGTTCTAAAACCCATCTCATGTTTGTAAGCAACCTGGGGAACAAATGAGGGCTAACAGAAAGAGGAAATAAATTCTAAGCCAAACCATGCCATATGGTGGGAGTGCTTGCCTGCTTCAAGGTGGTTTAACAATGCTATTGGGCACTCTTGTTATGTCTTTAATGTGAGTCTAAAAGAAAGTTATTGTTGAAATTGAGTGTCAGTATGGTTTGCTCAGAGGTGGTTTCTTTTGACTACAGTAACAGAAATAGTCATAATAAAAGCTTGTTTAGGGACTGGAGAGATTGCTTAGTGGTTAAGGCGTTTGCCTGCAAAGTCAAAGGATCCCAGTTCAACTGTTCAGGGCCCATGTAAGCCAGATGCACAAGGGGTGCGTGCATCTGGAGTTCGTCTGCAGTGTCTGGAGGCCAGGCTGTGCCCATGCCCATTCTCTCTCTCTCTCTCTCTCTCTCTGTCTCTCTGCCTCTTTCTGTCTCTCAAATAAATAAATTAATTAAATATATTTTTAAGAGCTTGCTTATGATATCTTGTTTTGTTTTGAGACAGGATCAAAGGGATCCTCTGCCTCAACCTCCCAAGTAACTGAAACTAATATATGCCACCATGCCTGACAAAGTTTGCTTCTGTACCTTGCTCCTTCCTCATGCCTCTCTCTTGAAACCCAAACCATGTTTTATTCACTGAAGATCTTAAAGGCAGCTACATGTCCGTTGCTTCTCAAAAGTTAATTACTTCAATGAAAATGACACTATGAAACTTACTGCTTTGTACAACAAACATATAATAACTGAAAAGAATTCCCACAAACTTACCCATGAAGAATCTCCTGTGAGGGAGTTCATTAAAGTTGCATAAAACATGATAAACACATAAAAATAAACAATCTTTCTACCCATCCAAAAATGAAGCTGTAAACAACAAAATCAAAACCCAGATATTGTTAGTATTTACAGAGCTCTGTTCTGGAGTAAACTTTAGTTAGCCTTCTAAGTCCTCTTCCCAACTAGGCCTCTATACTGGCCTGCCTTCAGCAACAGATTTGGCCAATTTGGCAAGAAAGCCATACTTTTAATATCTACATCCTTCATAGCTGATAACATTCCTCATTTTCTCCTTTTGAAGTGCAAGTCACAGCCTGCCTTCATTAAGAATCGCCCTGTCGGTGGATGACTCATTGCAGCAGTTTTCCATCCATAGGCCCCACATTCTGAGGCTTCGGTATCACTCCCCATTTTTTTTTTTTTTTTTTTTGCCACATTCGGAGTTGAGTTCAGTCTTTTCCCATATTGAAAAGCAAAGTTTTCAAATAAAGTATTCTTTACTACTTAAAAAAAATTGCCAAACTTAGTGTTGCACGCTTTTAATCCCAGCATTCGGAAGGCAGAGGTAGGAGAATCACTGTGAGTTTGAGGCCAGCCTGGGCTAGAGTGAGACCCTACCTTAAAAAAAAAAAAAAAGAAAAAGACAAATTAATTGCTATTGGCTATGGATGTGACATCCTACTCTTGTCTCTGACCTGTGCCCATCCTGAGCCACTGTTTGTGTTGTTGCTGCTTTTACTTTTTGGCACACTCTCACACTCCTTCCTAGGCTGACCTAGAATTCACTCTGTAGCCTAGGCTGGCCTGAAACTCATGACCCTCCCACCTCAGCTTCCTGAGTGCTGGGATCGCATGTATGAGCCACCATACCTGGTTCTGTCTTTGGGTATTGAAAGAAGAATCTGGCCTTCAAGATCTGAAGAAAGGAAAATGAAATCCCTCACTTTTAACTCCATTGATAAAATTGCATAAAGACTTTTCGTCTCTTTAAGGGCAGATGAGTCCTGTTCCATGTGTTCTTTACGACACCACACAGTAACACCATCTGTTCACAAATCCCTGCATCCTTAGGCTGTACTCATTTTAGCCATGACGTCAAGACAGGGATCATGATAAATATACATACCCTTCTCTTGAAATATGATCATTAGTAATAAAATATGACATTGCCACTTCAGTTTTATTGAAATAAATATTTAACTTTATTAATGATCAATCCAGCATTTCATTCATCCCCTTGTCTTTGTACAAAGCCGAAGGCCTTACCCTGACCTCAGCTCTTATTCCCCTCTCACTCTGCTCCAGGCTCATTGTCCCCCCTCATGTGCAGCCAGGCACATTCGTGTCCATCTTCATGCCGTTCTGTTCTGCTCTCCGGGGCCCTCTCCCTGCATGTGCTCCTCTAGCTCACTGCCCTTGTCAGGTCATTGCTTGAACAGGATTTCCTGGTGAGCTATTTCCTGATCCTGTGGCAAGCAAGTACATTGCATGTGCATGCACATACGTACACCCTTTGAGACCTCTATGGTTAGTTTTTTTTTCCCCCATAATACCACCTAATAAACTATATGTTATTGTTTATTGTGAAATATGTAAAATGTTCTTATATAATATTTTATATAAAAATTTTTATATGTAAAATATAAGGTCTATGAGGATAGGAACTTCGTCTCCGTCTCATGGTCGTTAATACATCCTACCATCTAGAATCCTGTCTGGCCTATAGTAGGCGCTTAATTTGCTCAACAGTGAATGAATGAATGAGGTATGTCTTATAAAATTTTGTCAGATAATGGCATTACATAAAGAAAGCCTGCCTTCATTTTTTGCTAGTGCCCTGGCTCCCTAAGGTTTGAACATGGCATACTTTGGAACTCGGCTTACTCACAACTTCTGCTAGCAGGAGGAATGGTTCTTATGGCTTTCCATTGTTGAAATGCGGAGGTGGAGCTGGAAAACAATCAAAAGAAATGTTCCTTTCATTTTTTGAAGCAAATGAACAAATATAGCATTTGTTTTTCAGAGAACAAATGCTCTCTGAAAAGAGCAGAAACTGTTCCCAAAAATCTTTGAAGTATGTGGCTGATCTTTTAACAAGTAACCAGGGAAGCGAGTATCCTAGTGACAAACAGGCTGTCTTGGGCTGAAAGCTAATCATAAGTTTACAAAGACTGATTGGGCATTTGGCTTACAATACTAAGGAGGCTGTAAATAGGCTCAGTTACAGATATTTTAAGTAAAAATCTTCTTCCTCAAAAATTTGTATGTTTTGTCTCGTACTATCTTTTGGAGTAAAAGAGGACATTGCTGGGAATATAAGCAACATTGAGAATTCTGCTAAAGTCATGGCCGTTTCTGTAGTGGAAATGTATATTATTTAAGGGGAGAAATTTACCATTTTTTTTCCTAGAGTTGTTCCTCCACTATTCTGTTTAATTTGCTACTGTTGAAATACAGGATGGCTGGGTGTGGCAGCACATGCCTTTAATGCCAACAATTGGGAGGCAGAGGGAGGAGTATTGCTATAATAAATTTGATGCCACCATGAGACCACAAAGTGAATTCCAGGTCATGCTGGGATACAGCAAGGCCCTACCTTGAAAAAACAAAACAAACAAACAGACAAACAAAAAGGTACAAGGTGTAATGATGGATGCCTGTAATCTCAGTATGGAAAGTCCGAATCAAGGTGTCGAGTTCCAGGCTCTCCTGGGGTATAGCATAAGACCCTATCTCAAAAGAAAGGGAACGAAGGAAGGAATTCAATTCTACATTTATTTGGTACTTTATATATGAGAAACTGCATTTGGTACCTTTAGTCACCTGTATGCCTCTATACTTTCCCATATGCCTGGGACTTCCAGTCTGTGTCAAAATGAAACTTCTCAGGTCTCATTCCCATGCAGTGTTGTAGGGCTCCAAGCCATAGTCATTTCATCCATTTTCAGCCAAAGATATCAGGATGGCCAGGTGTGGTGGCGCACGCCTTTGATCCCAGGAGGCAGAGGTAGGAGGATGCCCATGAGTTAAAGGCCAGCCTGAGACTACATAGTGAATTCCAGGTCAGCCTGAGCTAGAGTGAAACCCTATGTTAAAAAAGTTATCAGGATGTTAAATTAGCTGGTTAAGGAAAGAAAGAAAAGCCAGTGATTGTGTAAGGGGGAAAAAAAAAAAAAAACAACCTGTACAGAACCACAGAGGAACGATCCCAGCTCCACAGTGTTTTCCGAGACCCAGCTTTGTTTGCTGGTTGTGGGGATAAAAGGATGCTACCTGGGCTGGAGAGATGGCTGAGTGGTTAAGCGCTTGCCTGTGAAGCCTAAGGACCCCAGTTCGAGGCTCCATTCCCTAGGACCCACGTTAGCCGGATGCACAAGGGGGCGCACGCGTCTGGAGTTCGTTTGCAGTGGCTGGAGGCCCTGGCGCGCCCATTCTTCCTCTCTCTCTATCTGCCTCTTTCTTTCTCTGTCACCCTCAAATAAATAAAAAAAAATTTTTTTTTTTTTAAAAAAAGGATGCTACCTGTGTGAACACGTGTGGTTCTCCAAGCAGTACCTCTGTTTCCTTCATCCTGAGTTGTGTGGACACACGTGAAACGGAAGTGCTGATTTCTACCAGGTGGAATCGAGTAAATGCCGAGCTTCTTGCAGACCACTGGAAGCGCTGAGGTAGCACAAAGTGCAGCGGAGGCTTTCATACACAGAGTCCCTGGGTATAAAACAGAGACACTGAGCGCTTTGACAAGCCCTGGCTCTCACCTCTCCATGCCCTGCAGAGGCTCTGCTCAACTATGCTGCCTGCTGGCTGAGGACACTGGCTACAGAGCAACTTTGGTGGCTGCCACAAATGCTGCTCTCTATCCATAAAGGGACAATTCAGCATGGGTTTTTAAGTGCTCAGATTCGAGTCAGACTACCTAGTAAGATGGCATGAGTCCTGGCTTTGTCAGCAGCAAGTAAGGATGCATAGCCAAGGTAGTCTGAAGATTTGTGTTGCCCCAACATTCTTAAGTTGAAACTTACCCACCAATGTGATAGCACCAGTGCATGATTAGGTCACAAAGACAGAGTCCTCTTAGGTGGCATCTATTCCTTTATAGAAGAGGCTCCAATAGCTGCCTTACTCTCTCCACCAAGCAGAGGACATGCTGAAGTACAGTCTGTGAACCAAAATTTAGAGCCTTGCCAGACGCCAAATCTTCAGGCATGGATCTTGCAATTCTTAGCCTTCAGAGCTGTGAGAAATAAATTTCTGCTTGACTTATTTTTATTTTTATTATTATTTTTTATTAACAACTTCCATAATTGTAAACAAAATCCCATGGTAATTCTCTCCCTACCCCCACTTTCCCCTTTGAAACTCCATTCTCCTTCATATCCCCTCAGCCTTTCAATCAGTTTATTTCGACATCATGATCTTTTCCTCCTATTATGATGGTCTTGTGTAGGTAGTGTCAGGCACTGTGAGGTCATGGATCTGGAGGAGCATGTTGTAAGGAGTCCTACCCTTCCTTTGGCTCTTACATTCTTTCTACCACCTCTTCCACAATGGACCCTGAGCCTTGGAAGGTATGATAGAGATATTTCAGTGCTGAGCATTCCTCTGTCACTTCTTCTTGGCACCATGGTGCCTTCTGAGTGATCCCACTGCCATCTGAAAAGAGAAGATTCTCTAACCAAAAGTGAGAGTAGCATTAATATATGGGTATGAACATTACTTCTATGTGAGTAGGACTAAAACTCAGTAGCAGAGGCCAGTAAGCTAGAAAGGAGATATAAAGGGAATAAAAAGGGAGGGAGGGGTACTTAATAGGATGGTATTGTATATATGTAAGTAGAACAGATTAATGGGGGTGAAAGGCCTAAGTGAGGTCAGAGGAAGAGATTGATTAAGCAAAGGAAAGATGAAGGGAGGGCTAATCAAAATCTAAGAGGTTATAACTAAGTCATATGGAAACCTACTTTTTTGGACAATGGAACACTCAGAAGCCATAGATTGTTACTAGAAACTTTTCAGTGCCAGGGATGGGATACCTTCCAGTGAGTTGTTGGCCAAGGAGGACCCTTATGCCCCCAAAACATTACAGGCCATTGCGGAGGCCCTTGGTTTCCCAACAGGAATAGATGGTAAGACCCTATTGCTGAAGACTCCACATAGTTGGGCTGCAAGGTCACTGAGAAATCCTGCTGGAGCTGAGCTGAAAACCTCCTCCATGTAGACCAGCTGACAGAAAGCTGGAAAAAGCCACATGGCATGCAGTTCAATGGGAGAGAGAGAAATCACCAGTGAAGATACTCAACAGTGGACACTGCATACCTTATATTTGGCCAATCAGGGCAGATGAGCCAATGGGTGCAACAGTGGCATGTCTATTATGGGGGAAACCAGCCACCCTCTAATTTGACTGGAGGCTTGCTCCACGGGAGGGAATACATTCCTGATACTGAAAATTCTACAACAGGGCTAGTCATGAGCCCTAGGGATGTAACGTCTGCTGGTATCTGGCTAAATGTATATACTATGCTCACCAGAATGCCCAGTAAGCATGTCTCTTAAATTTCTGTTTTTTGCAAGCCACCAACTTTAGTTAGGTATTTTGTGACAGTAACCCAAACAAATTAAGATAGTGGAGAAACAATTACTTTGGGTCTTACTTTCCTTGTCTGTAAAATGTAAAAACATTTGGTTTAGAGAGCTGTAAAAAGTTACCATAGGCAAAGTACCTGGTACAGACCATGCCTTCCTTAAAAAAGTTATTGTTTTAAAAGAAATAGTTAAGCATAGTGGCACAATCCTCTAATATTGTCCATTGGCTGAGGCCATAGAATCAGGAGTTTGAGGCAAACCTGGGCTACATACTGAAATTCTACCTCAAAAAAAAAAAAAAAGGCAGGAGAAGAAAGAACTAACTAAAAATCTCAAATGATATACAATTCTTTAGTGTTAGGAGAGAAAAAAGTAAAATAAGTGAATTTAATGAGAGCTGAAAAAGCATTGACAGTCTAGCAATTATTTAATCACTCTTTCTCCCACCCATTCTTAACCCTTGTTGTAATTAGCAGTTTTGTTCCAAATTATATATGTAGTAATTGTGCCCCTTTTTACTGCAGACAAAAAGGTTTTTTTATGTATGGTTATGCAAATGTGGACTTTAGGGATGTAAATGGTATAATGAGCCAGAAGTTAATGAACAGGAAACTGCACATGAATGAGGCAGACAAGTTGGCACCAGAGATGGCTGTGGCGCAGGAAGTATGAACCAAACATGTCCAAAACAGAGGAGGTGGTTCAGGAGAGGAGCACTGCCTCTGGACCTTCTGAGAGTAGGCTTGAGGGTCTGCCTGTCGAAGGAAAATAGCATCTCTCTCCACATGCCATACCAATAGTTTGTGATGAATTAACTGGCCATTGGCCTTCCCATTGCATGAATGTTCTGGGTGTCATTTATCTCAGCCCTTCATTGTAGCTATTTTGTCTTGTTTACTCTTGGTTCAACTGTATACTTCTACTACCCTAAGAGATTATAAAATTCTGTCAGGAAAGGACATTGTCTTCTACTTTATATCCCCTTCCCAGAGAATTACCACCTAGCTACATGCATGTATCCAAGAAAGATGCAACAGGAAACTGAAAGCCAATTATGGATTTCAAACAGGAGTAAAAAGGGGTGTCAGAGAAGCAAAAGAGGAAGATGTGGTGATCTCCAGATCAGAAGCAACAAACACCCCAGCTGGAGCCCAGGGTAGCCATTACAAGTAGGTGGAAGAGTTTTGCATTTGGTTCCGAATACACCAAGAAAAAAGCACTAGCCATTCCTGGGCTATTAAAGAACAGAATCACAGCAAACTGGTGGTTTTTTATTTTAGCAACCACCATCAGCCACCTTCTTTTAAATGCCAACCCATGTATCCTCTGTCTTGATCATGATTTCTTACTTCCTATCAGTGCTCTATTATGGCCTGGATCTTAAATGCTTCCCAAATGCTGTGCAGCTATTGGGAGATAGTAGAAACATTAGCAGGTAGATTCTAGCTAGAGGAAGTTAGGTCGTTGGGGGCATACCCTTGAATGGGATGTTGCAATCCCAGCCCCTTCCTGTCTCTTACCTTGGTTCTGGGCTGCCATGAAGTGAGCAGTTTTACTCTTCCAAACACAGCCCAACATCGTGTGCTGCCTCCGCACAGGCCGTAAAACTATGAATCCAGGTGACTATGTGCTAATATTTCTAAACCTTGAGCCAAAAAAAAAAAGAAGAAAAAACCAAAATCATGTCTACTTTTATGTCAGGTATTTTTTTTTACAGCTACATAAAACTAACATGACCTCCATGGAGCAGAATCTAATGGAAAAGGGACTGGTAAAATAGCATGGGAAATCTGGATTGCGAACTTCCAGCTCATTCCTATAGTACAAAGTATGAAGGGCAGGTGTAACAGTGAAAGACAGCAGATAAAAAATAAGCACACATTATCATAGAAAGAGCATTGGTTTTCTTTTTTTAAGTTGAAATCAAGCTCTTTAATCTGATAGTTATCACATGATTCTTTTTTACCAGTCTCTCACTTGTAAAATGAGAATAATGATAGTACTGCCTCACAGAGTAATTGAACTAAGTAAGATAATGCATATGTAAATCATTTAACAACATAAAGATCTATGTGAATATTATTCTACACAGAGCTTTTGTCAATTACCTAATTCACTGCTTATAAGACAATCACCAAGGCTATTTTTATAAACTGATAAAGATTTCTCCTAGTTTCACAATTTACTGCCTGCATTTAGACTTCTGTGACCTAGAAACACATTACTAAATTAGAGACGGGAGCTCAGCATTATTTATCAATTTAGTAGATTTTTTAAAAATTCTAACAGTTCTCTTTTGATGGGTCACCTCCACAGATAAGCAGCTGAGTCCTCTTCACAGCAGGAAGGAAGAGCCACTAGCCTTGGGTTACACAAACGAACTTATTAAGAGGATTTATAAAGCTATCTAGTTAATCAGAAAGGAGGAGAGTAAAAGAACCTTTCTTAGCCAAGCAATGGTCGCCTGCTGGACAATTAGAAGCTCAGTTTTCATTATACTCTTGTCGTCCTCAGTTGGGGGTCAGGCGTTCAAGCAAGGATACAGCTGGTGGGTGGATGCTGTAAGGTTGTTAATTAATCACAAGGGGGTGTAAACCAAGGGTGAGGCATTCGTTCACACTGCTTGGTTTTGCATGGCCCCTGTTCCACTGCATTGACCTGCATTTCCTAGCCTGACCTCTTGTTGGACTTCTAGGAATTGTTGCATGTTGGGCCCTCCTTTGCAAGTTCCCAGTGGGGATTTTTTTTTTTTTTAAGGAAATTGTTGATTTTGATTTTCCTTGAATGAAGTCACATTTGGTTTCTTTTAGATATTTCAGAATAAAACACTAGTTCACCCAGTGTGGGGGAGATTTGGATTTAGTGTTTCAGCTGTTTTACAGTAACAACAGCTGATCTGTACACTTTCTGCCACAGACACTGTTCTAAGCATTTTATGCTAATTCAACTAAGCTTCGTAATTGCTCTGTTACAAGGGACTGTGATTCCCCATTTGTACAGATGAGGAAATTGAAGTGCACCACCCTGAATGACTTGTTATTGTTAAGTGAGGAGCCAGGCTTTGAGCATCAGTCTGGTTTCTGTGTGTGTTCTTGACTGCTAGGAAGTACTCTTGCTCTCAAAACGGAAACTTCTTTCTGTCTCTGTTTATTTAAAGAATGCTCATCTTACTATACCTAGCATATTAATACTTCTTTATTTTATTTTATTTTATTTTTTATTTGGCTGGGGATCTAACTGAGGGGCTTTGTATATAGTAAGAATAGTGTTCTTCCAATGAGTTGCACACCTAGCATTACCTGTTATATCGACAGTCCACCCTTGTGCTAGTCATCAAGTCTCTAATACAGACCACATCAGCATTTTGAGATTACATTTTTTTGATATTGGTGTTATTTCTATACTCTAACTTACTGAGAATTAAATGTTCCAGACAGTTTCTTTACAAATAAAGAAATACCTCACATCGAAGGATCAGAATAGTTGTCTGGTGCCAGTGGAAACTAGGACATGAACTTCACAGATATGGAAATGGGCCCAGAAGGACCCACGGCTACTTAGCAGCAGCATAAGGTCTAGACAGCATCTGGCCCTGGTGTGTTCCTTTCCTCCTCAGGGTCCTGGAACCATGCAGCACTTTTAAATTACTTGCTACCAATTTTAAATAGCTTATTTCAAAACTTGAATTTCTGGGTAAGTATGTCTCTAGGCACAGTCAGCTGGAATGGGGGTGGTGTGGCAGCAACACCTCAGTTGGGCATGAGCAGCATTCCTCCATTGCGCACATTCAATTTTTAGCCTTTATGACTGAGTCATCATAACATTTGCATATGAGACCTCCAGTTCAAGGCAAACGCTTCCCAATTCCTATGATGTCTTCTCTTTGTAACACCACATCTCTTTTTCAGAAAAATTATAGCCATTTAGAATGCAGACATTTTGGTGTGTTGTGTGTAGTATAGTGTATGTAGTCTACTTTGTGTGTGTGTGTGTGTGCACGCATGCGTGCATGTGGTATATGCAAGTGTTTGTGCACGTGGGTTACAAGCCCCAGGGGAACACTTTTGGTGTCCTCCTCTATCGCGTTTGCACCTAATTTCCTTAAGACAGACTCTCTCACCGAACCTGGCGCTGACCATTTTTTGGTCAGCCTGGCTGACCAGTGAACCCCAGCCATCCTTCTGCCTCTACCCACCCTCAACACCAGGGTTACAGGTATGGCCATGCCAGTCTTTTTAAGTGGGTGCTAGGAATCAAAGTTAGGTCCTCATGCTTGGGCAGTAAGTGCTCCTGCCCATTGAACCATCTCCGTAGTTCTAGAATTCAGATTTTAAAAAAGTCAGCTTGCAGCTTCTCTAATGGGGTAATAAAGTTGTGTCTTTTCCTCAGTGTTTCCCCCACTCACCACCAGAGAACTGATGAAGATTTATTAGTTTCAAGCAAGGTCAAAAGAAACATTTAATCACTCTGTTCACTAACATGCAGAAAATATATACACAAGTAATAAAAATATTTGAAACTCAATTAATGATACTGTCATTAGCCAGTCCTCACAATTAACTGTCAAGACATTTAAGAAACAATGAGCTGTTTGGAATTGACTTGTCTTTCCTTATGTTGTTTTATGTCAGTCATTATATTGTGTTAGTTTCTAATTATATATAATCAGGCTTATGACCTCTGAACATTTTTCTTGCGATATGGCTATTTATAATTCAAAAATAAATTACATAATGAAACTAGTTGTTTAGATAATGCATTTTAATTACTCAGAAGGGAGTTACATTAAGTAGAATTTATCCAAAGTAAATGCAGGAGATAATATTTCTATGGCATGTTTAATTTGAAACATTCTTGGACAGAATAATTTGGTGTTGGATTAGGGGTATGTGAAGAAGTTGCCCAGAAACACAGAGCATTTCTTTTGATCTTGTATATTTGATGTGCCAACTGCAAAGCAACTATATTTTGGATTTGCCAGGTTTCACTGTGGAATTGTTGGAGATGAGACGACTCCGAGGCGGCGTTGCTCATGTTCGTGTACAGCTTGCTGTCAGAAAGTGTCCAGCTATGAGCCTTGCTGCGCCATTTATCTGGCAACAGATATCCCATTTGCAGTAGTTAACTATCTTTTTTATATTTGCTATGTCCAACAGTGTTGCAGAGCTTTGTGGCTTCGGTGGCTAGTTGATGACAATCAGCAGATTCTAAAGCCTTTTTAAAACCCTGAAAGAACAGATAATGACAACACACAATGCTGAAGTGACGAAAGAAACGATAGATATTCAAAAGTTGATGTAATTTTGCTTCTAATAAAACCATCACACTTCATTTTCTTTGATTAGCTTTTTCAAGTTTTGACTGTAATTCTTTATTGTTTAAGTGTGGTAAGATGACATTCAGAAAAACATTACTAAACGAAATCTGTCAGAAATGCTTAGGCAGTTGTAATCACAAAGAGGAGAAATGCTTACTTAGTTTTGTACTATTGACCCTGCTGTGTCCTATTTAGTGGCTGATTCCACTTCTAAAGGAGAAGGATTTACATGATACCTTTTGTAAATGCAAGAAGAAAATGGTATTTAGCTTTTGTGTCCACTAGAGATGGTGTTCAGCTGACATAAACCTGAAAAAGGATGAGTTCATCATAGTAGTATTTTTGCTCAGGACAAACAAGTCTGGTGATCAGCAACCAGGAAAACATGGCCCTCAGCAGATCACCTTCAGGGCATGTGGTCCTTTTGCTTCTAGTTTTACCTTCCAAAGGAGTATTCCTGCTGCTCATTCTTTCCGTTTAAGTATGTGGTCACTTCCACATTTTATGCATGAAGATGGGGAGGGCATGCAGACCATGTGCCAAGATTATTTTTCCAACTGATAAATGCTTCAGCTAACACGAGTGTTAACTTGGACACTGAGGTTAAAGGACCATTTGAAATATGATGAAATTATTGTTTATGACTTCCTATCATCTACTCTATCAAGTTCATATTCAGTACTATCACTGGCTTGTCCAAACTGGAGAGTAAACCTCTTCCTCTTATTGGGCTTACTTCTTAGAATGGATGAGACACCCCCCACCCGATATATTTTGGTTTTTATCACAGTGGTTCTTAGTGTTAGTCTGTATCAGAATCATTTGGAGGATTTATTACAATACCGATTTTAGTCCCCACTGACAAAGATTCAGATTCTGTAGGCTTGGGAGGGCCCACAAATCTACCTTTCTAATAAATTCTGAGGCAAAGTTGCACAGGTGATTGGAGACCACACTTAGACCACAGGATTAAAGAAATTTATCTATTAAGGATCAGGAATCCTGTTTCTGAGGAATTCTTAGAGAAGGCTCTAAATAAAGGCTTAGCTTCTCACTTTTATTAAGTGTATAAAAATTTATTCTGTAATTTTTATATAACAGCTATTTAATTCTGTAAGAAATTATAAATATTGCCTTTATTAATACTTACAAATGGTTTTGGAAACAAAGTTGTCAAAAATCCTAGGAATCATTTATATTTATAAAAATTTCAGAAATATGATCCTTATTTATGGAAAAGTAGATTATAAAATATGGAAGAATTATAGAATAGGGAAGCCAACAAATATAGTCATTGAAGAGGAAGAGCAGAATGTTGACAACATATTATTTGAATTTTCCTTTCCTCAAATACAAAAAAACACATATACCATTGTTATCAGTGTTTCCAAAAATTATAAATTCTCTCCATTAATCTGAAATAAGTCTGGTAAAGACTGTACTGATAAACTCAAAATTGTCTTATCATGCAATAAGAAAATCATTTATATAATCCAGCACTTAATTCCAGATTATTTTTTTCATCTCATCCTCATGATAGTCTCACTATCTCATGAATTTTACCAAAAGTCCATATTTCAGATATGACATTCACTGGGTTTCTTAGGAGGACTGCAGGATGAAATTTTTGCATTTGTTGTTAGGTATTCTTTTGAAACTTTTACTGTTACCAGGTCAGAATCATGTCCAAATATTGAGCAAAGGTCCTTTCTTTCTGATTTTGTTTTGGTTGGAAAATATGCAGTATCTGATTTTAATTTTGGTTATGATGCACTATTATCCATATTGAAATAAGAAAGTTACACATGTGTATCAGTTTCTTTCTCATTGCTGGGACAAAATACTCCCATCAGAAGCAGCTTAAGAGAGGAAGAGTTTGTTTCAGCTTACAGTTCTGAGGGGAGTTCATCAAGGTGGAGAAAGCATGGCAGGAACAGAAGCTGGAGTCACATTCTCACATCAGGAGAGAGCAATGGATGCTGAGTGCTCAGCTATCTTTCTCCTGTTTATACAGTCTAAGAGTCCAGTCCATGGGATGGTGCTGCCCACAATTATGTGGGTCCACCCACCTAATTTTGAAAATCCCTTAGAAACATAACCAGAGATTTATTTCCATGGTGATTCTAAATGCTGGCAAATTGACAACCAAAAATTAGCCATTAAAGTATGTCTGCAGCATACTTGGAGAGTCATCCACCTTTAGTCTAAATCATTTTCATTTATAATTCATTTATGTTCAGAAATAGCAGGAATGCAGTCCATTTTTTATGTGGAAGGAGTTATGTAAAACCATATCATTTTCAGCCTTCAGATGTATTGGACATGGAATTTTCATTACTGTTTTCTCACCAACTCCTCTCAGTTTATTTGAAGTGCAACAGATGAACTCTGAAGTGAACAGAAGCTGTTGGCTTGGGTTCCTGGCTTTCTTCATTCAAGGAATTCTGCATGATCACCTGTCCATTATTTTCTCCAACAACTTCCTGGAAATAGGATGAAGTTCTAGCTTTTCTTTTAGTTTTGATTATTTTCCAAGACATTTGCAAAAACAGGAGAAAGAGTTCCAACATAGTATTTTATTCTCTTGTTTTGAGGTGTGTCTCACATATCATAAAATTTAACTCACATGCAATATCATCAACAACTTGCTACTGGTTACTCTATGCAAAAGTTTCTTAAAAGGTGAGTTTGGAGATCTTTATGCATCTGTAACAAACACTCACAATATCTTTTTATCTTTTCTTTCAACTGATGCTGAATTGATGTTCCACCATATTTATCATCATCCATATGGATTCTTAAATTAACCTGAGTTGGCTTTCGGTGGCTAGATGGCTTATCTATATCAAACAGACTGCAGGGTCTCCAAGTAGAATCATTCACACAAGACTTAGTGGTCAGCTGAGGGAGGGGGGGAAACAGCCTATAAAAAGTTGGCCCATTTCAATGGGGTGTGTCTTGCTTCTTATACAACAAAATGCAGAGGAAGGTGCAGAAAGCAAGATCTATTAAAGTGAATGTGGATAGACTCACATAGACACAAAAGGTTATGGGGGAACCCACCTATGGAGTCTGGGGTTTCATCCTTTATTTAGTCTGTCTACTTGGGTTTATGTCATTCTCTCCCCACTTTCTGTTCAATGGGCTTAAAAAGTTCCTCCTCATGTTCACTTAAAATCTCTTTTGAACCATAATGCCTTTACCTCTTTTTGAGACATGGTTTTGTGGTTGATCTCATAACTGCTTATCTCTGTCTGTATTCTATCTAAAATACCTTTACAAAAGACTTTTGGGTTTTCCTGTCCTTATTTTGTGTTTCGAAAATCAAGTTCCTCTCCCGTCAGTCTCTTACAGAAGTACTTGATTTATTAAGTAAATAGCACAGTGTTTTGTTTTGTTTTTTTTTCCATTCAGTGTCATAGCTAGTGTATGCCATTGATAGCTTTTCCAGCTAAAGGTCCTTAGGCTTTGCAGGCAAGCGCCTCAACCACTAAGCAATCCCCCAAGCCCTGATTGTATGTTCTTGATTTGCAACACTGGTTTGTGTCCTATGCACACTGAATCCTAGACAACTTATGTTTCAGGAAAGTCCCATCCCCGCTTACCTCCTAGTCCCACACCTGCTGCTCCCCTAGAAATGCTTGAAAAACCACTGTACATAAAAACTGAGACCCAAGGTCTAAATCAAACCTCTGAGAAATAACTCACATCTTCACCAAAGGCAAATATAACTGCCTGAAATATAAAACTAACAAGGAAGTTCAGTATTTATGGTCCATGTGGGATCTTTTGGTGGGGGGTGGGGGGGACTTGGACATATTCCATACTGTTGTTAGAAAAAGTAATAGAGAATTTCTCTTGGCTTCTGTAAATTGCTAATTTATTCTAGGAATCATAGAAAGAGTAGAAGTAATAAGTTTAATGTGCTTTAAACTGCCTATCAACTTAAGGAAGGATTTGTGTTTCTAATATAACATGTTCTTAAGTAATGATAGAAGACTGTAATAAATGTATGAATTCATGTAAAATGAGCTGAAAATAAACTTCATTTTGAATCCAAATGAATTGCCTAGACACACACATTGGGTTTTTTTTTTTTTTTCAGTTCTCAAAGTGCTATGCCGAAGTACATTTTCCATATATCATTGAATAGTTACTTGTTAATAAATACATTTTAATGTGAAAGAATGTACTTAGTAAAAAGCCTTAATGAGCAAACTTTCTTCATGTGCCTTATAAAAATTTGCTATTTAGAGTTACTTAGGATTTAAGAACTAAGTGTCCTGGAACTTCACTATGGAAGCTATGTGTGTTGGTTTGAATCAGCTGTCCTCCATAAATTCATGTGTTCTGTATGCTTGCTACCCAGCTGATGGCAACTGGGTAGGTGGATCCTTGCTTGAGGAGTTGTGTTGCTGGAGTAGACTTTGAAGTTTATTAGCCCGTAGCTTGTTTAGTGTTAGTCAGCTCACTCTCATGTTGCTGTTTTCCACCTGCTGTGGCAGAAGTGATGTCCAGCCGCTGCTCATGCCATGTTTTCTCCTGCCATCATGGAGCTTCTCCTTGAGAGTGTAAGCCAAAGAAGAAATCCTTTCAGCAGCTGTTTTGGGTCTGGTGCTCTATCCTAGCAATGCGAAGGTAACTACAACACTGTGTATAAAAAGAACACATTTCCCTCTATAGACACTGAAGTGGAAAGGGAAGAGCTTTGAGGATTATAAACTTGGCTTTGAGTCAGGTGTCTGAAAAGTGGGAAGAATGATGCTTACTTCAGAAGGTTTGGGAAGAATAAAGTAAAGTACAGAAAATACAATGAGTAATGTTTCATACATAAGTCATCTAACACTTTCTTCCATTTCTAATCTCTCACTTTTATATTCTCATTTTCTCCTTGTCCTACTTCTCTTCCTCCTCCTCCTTCTGATTTTACTTATTTATCCTAGTGGATTTGTCCTACTTAGGAACCACCTCATTAAATCTCCATCCTAGTGTTTGCTTACAAGGATGAATCACATTTCTGAAATGGTTATTCAGAACCAAAACCATATTCATGGATAAGGCTGATGAGTATTGCTGTAAAGTAGTAGACCTCAAGCTACTGTTGCTAGCCAAATCTGGTTCTCTCCATTTCTTTTTAATGGTCTGTCATCTAAAAATTGTATTTACATTTTTTAAATGATTGAAAAAGAACAAAAGAATAATAATTTCATAATGTTAAAATTATATGAAATTCACATTTTGGTGTCTAAAAGAAAAGTTTTCCTGGAATACAGCCATATATATATCTGTTTATTATTGTCTATGGCTAATTTCACATAATAAAGTCAGAGTTACATTGCACAGAGACTTTATAGCCCTCAACACCTAAAATATGATGATCTTTTAGTGACAAAGTTTGCTGTTCTAAAGAAATGAAAGCTCTGTGCGTTTTAATTTGGTTCTGAATTAGCTCAGGAAGGGGAGTGTCAAGGAAGAAGTAGCTGGGTTAGAATGAGCTTTGAGCTTCCAAAGTTTAATGTGTGAGATAGAACTTTCCAGAAGAATTGATGGCAATTCTAATATAATTACACACAGGCACAAAAATCCATCTTTATACTTTATACCGGACAAAATTTAGTGAAAGATAACTATAGGCAAAGGAGCTTTGTTAACAAGCTGCTTGATGGAAGCTATAGACAGTTTAGCTATGAAGAAATTAAGATGCTGGCCCAGGGAAGACTGGTACAGTAAGTGTCCACTGAAACCAGCCCTATGAGCAGTTTGTGTCTCCAGTTTCAGAAGGCATCTAAATCTTTCCCCCTCCTATCATTAATCTGTTATCCTTGGAAAATTCAGTATCTCCTCTGAGCAAGCTGGGAATTATATTGTTTATTTTGAAAACAAACCAGATCAAGTATCCATGTTGAAACCCATTGCAGAGTTTTTTTTTTTAAAGAAACAGGTCGAAACTCATCACATATTCTCTGATAGTGCCTTCTGGTGGAGCCAGCACTGGTATTTGTGAATAAATGCAAGTTGTTCTTAAGTTAACTACAAAGAGCTATTCCTAGGAGGATTGCTGGCATAGTACTCTACTGTAAAGGATTGGCACTGGGGACATAAATAAGGGTGGAAGGTCAGAGTTCTTGTTTTCCTGCATTCATGTGGAAGATACGATGCAGACTGGTATCCAGTGACTGAGACTGAGGGAAAAGACAGAGGAATAAAGCCATTAGGTGGACTTAAAGCTCAGATGGCCCTGCTAAACAAGCCAGTGAACTTAATAAAAGAATGCTGTCTGCCAACTGCATTGGCACTCCTGACTTTTCGTGGTGGCATCTAGTTCCTTCACTCTCCCAAAGTTTCTTTCGCCTATTATGCACATTGCCATTTCAGTCGTTCAGTGAATAGATGAATGAACCTTTCTACTGCACAACTCTGACTAGTCAGTCATTCATTCCATGGAGTGCTAATTACGTGCCAGGCGCCACGCTTAAGTGTGTGAGGTACAAAGCACAACAAGAAGTATGTCCTGCCCTCCCCAGCAAGGCGCTTCCAGGCTCCCAGTGGAGACAGACGTGTGAACAAGGGTAGTGAAGTATGGTGGGCTTCTGGTAGATGTCTGTGTGAATGAAACTCTCATTCTGAGGACAGATAAGAAAACTAACAGTTCTTCTTCTGTCTGAGCCATACTCTGAGTACCACAAAAGGGCATCTGATTCAGACAGTATTGTCTTGAAAGCCTTCCAGGCTGATGTATTGAGGAGTGAAGAATGAAAAGGACACACATATGTGCCAGACAGGAGAAATAATATATAAATAGGTATAAAGGCCTGAGTTAGAAATAATATGCTATGGCAAGTGCAGGTGGGTGAAGATGGCTAGCTAGCACAGGTATAGGTATGAGGAGATCACATTAGAAGTAAGCAAGTGTCGGGCTGGAGGGATGGCTTAGCTGTAAAGGCATTTTCCTGCAAAGCCAAAGGACCAAGGTTCAATTCCCCAGGACCCACGTTAGCCAGATGCATAAGGGGGCACATACGTCTGGAGTTTGTTTGCAGTGGCTGAAGGCCCTGGCACACCATTCTCTCTCTCTCTCTCTCTCCCTCTCCTCTCTCTCTCTCTCTCTCTCTGCTCCTCTTTCTCTGTCAAATAAATAAATAAATACATAAAAATAAAATATTGAGGAAGTAAGCAAGTGTCAAACCTTGGAGCTTCAGGAGCTTGAGCAGGGGAGGCACAAAGTTGTGATTTGGGAATAATGCTCCAAAATCCATGGGAGAATAGACTGGAGGGTATTGATGGTGGGGGTGGGATGTCTTATGAGAACTTTTAGGCTATGCAAGTGTGGCTGGTGAAAGTTAAGGATAAGGAGAAAGGCTCAATTTAACTTGAGGTCTTCTCCTAGCAGGGGAAAGGAGAGAGGCATATAGATGACAGACGTTCCAGCCTGGAGTCTTAACTCAAGAGTGGCTCAATAACTATGTGTTTGCATATGAGATTAAAAATAGGATATAAAAGAACTCGAACTGGAGACTTAAAAACTGTGAAAAAAATCAGAAGCACATTAGTGTGTTGGGCATGTTGAATGAAGAGGGGCTGGAAAAGGACATTAGAGCCAGAAAGTAAAAATGGGTAGCCTGAAGGAGATCAAGAAATGTGGGCAGCAACTAGTCACCAGTGTCACGTACTACAGAAAGGTCAGTCATGGACCACAGTACAAAATGTCCCTCACTGTTCCAAGAACCTCATGTTTTAGACATCAAAATTCTCCTAGAAGTGACCTCAACCTTCCTTTTAAAGTTCTGTTCCCTGTGTGTGTCCCCAAGTTTGCCTGTCCTGCTCATTTCCTTCATTGAACTGGATGCTTCAGATGCCATCTCCCTCCATTTACATCAGTCACGTATTAATCTCCCCTCTCTAGACACCGTAGCACTTTTTCTTAACATCTCTGTCTCCAAGAACCCTGTACCTATGATAATTCACACTATTGTTTTATTGTATTATTTTCTGGTTAGTTGCAAATTATGCAAATCACATTTGAAGAATGTTAGTGAAACAACTATTAGACTGTACTACAGACATAATTGTGTTTCATGGATGACTGAAAAATTCCTAAGACCAACCCCCACCACAGAAACCTTAAAACTTTTCAAAATATGAAATCAGAAAGCCTGACTGATAATACTCTTACATTGTACGTTTTCATGGGCAGTTTTACAGGCAAGTATGCTTAGTAAGAGCATAGAGACATTTGGAAAGAGAGATGATCTAAATTGACTGCACATTATAACCCTGTGGGGGGTGGGTTGGGAACACGGATAACTCAGTCTAGCCCCCAGAGTTTTGGGTTGAATTGACGAGGCTCCTGGCTTGGGAGTCTTCAGGACCATCTGGTGATTCTAATGTGCAGTAGAGATTGAGGACCAGAGTTTTTCAAGCTAATTTGCATTTGAAGATCACATTGTTTTCACTGATGACTTACTGTTTTGCATAGAAATTTGTGTGCAGATACAAAGGAAAATGTTTGTTCTTAACCGTAGTATAGTCTTTCTTTCCATCCCTCTTTATGCTCCAATGCACAAAAGAACAATCCTCAGAGGATATCGAACAGAGTTTTCATCTTTGCCAGGAGGAAACTACTGATTTCTTTTTATTAATATGTTGCTTTGGACAGTTTCCAGCAAACAACAAAATATTGAATCCATAGAAATTTTCATGTTTAACTTGATGGAAAAGGCATTTGACTCTATGTTGCAATGTTGCAGTGCACTACTGTTGTTCAGAGTACTAAGGCCCCCTAAAAAATTTTGTTCTTGGTAAGTCCTAACTAAGCAAAAACTTCTTTTAAAAGGTTGATGGACACTACTGCCCAGGTGTTAACACATTTTGAGTAACCTTGTCTCCAGAAAATGTTTATATATTTTTTTTCTTGAAAGAGAAATTAAAGAGAAGAGATATGCACTCAAAATATCCATTTGTTCAAGCCAGATCATGCTGTACAACTACAGCTGGTATCTTATTTATTTATTTGAGAGAGGAAGAGAGAAAGAGAGTATGGATGCACCAGAGACCCTTACCACTGCAAAGGGATTCTGGATGCATGTACCACATTGTGAATCTGGTTTTATGTGAGTACTGGGGAGTCAAACTCAGGTCAGCAGTCTTTATAAACAAGCACCTTTAACTTCTAAGCCATCTCCCCAGCTCTAGAGAATGTATCTTGTAATAGAGAACAGTGATGAGTTCCTGCTTACCCTCTCTGATAAAAGCATAATTTTGCTCCTTTCATTAGAAATCATGTACAATGGCATATTTTTTGTGTGTGGTATGTGAATATATGCACGTTCATATGTATGTGGGTGTGCATACATATGGAGGCCAGAGGTCAATGCCAGGTGCCTTCCTCAGTCACTCTCCACCTTACTTTTTTTTTAAAAAATATATTTTATTTATTTATTTGAGAGAGAGAAAGAGAAAGGGAGAGAATGAGCACACCAGTGCCTCCAGCCACTGCAAACCAACTCCAGATGCATATGCCGTCTTGTGCATCTGGCTTACGTGGGTCCTAGAGAATTTAAATGGAGATCCTTTGGCATTACAGGCAAATGCTTTAACTGCAAAGTCATCTCTCCAGCCCTCCACCTTACTTTTAAGGCAAGGTCTCTCACAGATGATAGAGCACACCATTTCAGCTAAACCAGCAAACCCAAAAGATACTCCTGTCTCTGC
Organism: Dipus sagitta; assembly: GCA_036346955.1. Lineage (NCBI taxonomy): Eukaryota > Metazoa > Chordata > Mammalia > Rodentia > Dipodidae > Dipus > Dipus sagitta. Next base: position 27,743,377 of record CM070784.1, read on the forward strand.
CTCCCCAGTGCCATGATTATAAGTATGTGCTGCCACACATAGCCTTCCTGTGGATTCTGGAGAGCTGAACTATGCCCTCAAGCTTGTGTGGCAATTATTTTTCCCACTGAACCATCTCCCCAGCCTCTCTTTTGTTCTTTATGCTAACTTTTTATACCAGTAAGTTATGTATATATGCATTATGGACAAGTTGGCTGCCTGTTATTTAAAATATTTTCCTACCTATTTAATTTTTAGGCCAAAAGAGCAGGACTCGCAGAGCCATGAGTTGCGTGACATAGCAACCTTAGTTTTCCCACGATGGCCCTGCCCTCTTGTACTGTGGGCCTTATTCAGTTCCCAGAAGAAATCTCAGACACTCACTGTACTCAATTGTGTTTAATCAAAAGTCTTCCAGACACTTGAACTCAAATGCTCTCTTACAGTTCTTAGATGCAGTTTACATTAGTCACTGAACTGCCAACTTTATTCAGAGCCAAGGACTTGCTTCTTCTCCAGCTCAAGCATGCTGGAGTGAGCAGAGCAGCCCCAACTCACAGCCCTTCATTCTGACATCTCCCCAGTTCTCTGGAGACCCTGCATCCCCAGCCACCAACTGCCATGGAGGCTCCTTAACCTGCATTTCCTGGTGAGCAGAAACAACACATCCCTCAACCTTGAGGCAGCCAGCTGTAACGCCTCCAGCATCCCTTCAAACCCTTTCTGATATCCGGCCTAAATAGTCTATCCATGAAGCCTTTTGTATTTCTAACCCCAAATAACTTACCTTCCTCTCAGTGTTTATATTCCATGGCCCATTCATGGCTGTTCTCATGCCATTTCCCCCTCTGTTCTCTGTAGTCACTTATGCTGCAGTCTCCTGACTTCTGTTGAACTCAAAGCCCCTTCTGAATTCTCATCATTCAATATTGCTGTTGCCCACAATAAATGGAATTAAGTACTGAAATATTCAAACAAAAAAGGCCTTTATAAAATGTGTACTTAGATTATCATTGTATATAATATAATGAAGACACAAGAAAATGGCTCAAGTACTTATTTGGCTTTATTCATTTCACCAAGTTAAGGGGGGAAAGTAGACCTATGCTTTCATAATATTTAATATATTATAAAATGGAAATGAATACAATCATTTAAAGCAATTTATCTGAAATAATCCACGTTGTTCTGTGAAATAATTGCCATATGTAATGTGCTATACCAAGGAGCAGGCAGCAAATTACTTATTTCCCTTACCCAGCAACCGATATGTAAAGACTACTGGGACTTCAGAGGGACAGATTTTTCAGCTATTAAGTATAGTTAATGTCTTTAAGAGCTTTGAGCATAATAGATGCATTACTTCCCTGTCTACCCTCCCTGTCTGCATGTTCATTATTGCGTTATCTTTTTTAACCTAATATTAGTGAGCATCCAGACCCAGACTACAACCCAGGTTATTAAATATTTAAGAAATCATATTTAGATGGCAATTGTGTCTTCTTTATAACAGCTGCTAGCTGTATCACCAGAGCCTTTATTTCATTATGTAAAACACAATGGTGTTGCTATTCCCCTTCATCCAGTTAAAGTGGACACATGGATCAAGCTGTGTCCACTAACACTGAAGAAACTAAATGGTCAAATATAACTTCATCATGATTTTTGAAGCAGTTTGTGAGGGGGAAAAGCCAAATTGAGAAGCAAGTCATTTTATAATACTTTTTTTTTCTGACCCAAGAGAATTTTTATTGTCAAATAATAATCTCAGACTTTGACAGTTAAACAGTGCAGTTGGTATACCAAAGGTGCTGTCTCCTAAAAGAAGCATAGTAGTATAATATAATCTTTTATGTCTCTCTAACCAACATGTAAAACCAGAAAGTGTCTTGCTATCTCTACTTGAAGAAGATGGACCAGGTTGCAAAGTAATAACCTGTGTACATAGTCTTCAAATTCACAAACCTATCCAAAAACCATCAATGGTATAAGACAAACATGAAGATTAATAAATACCATACCTCTGCAGTACTGGCATTGGTAGTTGTCAATTTTAAAGTTCATTTTCTCCAAAGAAACAAAGTTATCTATTGACATGATTCACTGTAGGTATGAGGATTAGAAACACATGATCATGCTTGGATGTGTACATCAGGTGAATGGCTAGTTCCCTGCACTAATCATGTAATTTGTTCTCTGACAACAATACTTTGGAGTCTAATGTCAGACTGAGATGAATTGCAAGTTATTTCTCATAGACCTTTGCGGGGGTGGGGGCTCTGACCATGAAACACTGCAGTGTGCTCTGTTTTTACATTTCAGATATGCAGAGGGCAGAGAAGGAGAAAATGAATTTGTAGCTCATTATCCACAACTTTTTTCCTATGGTTTGATGTATTGAAATTGCTGTTTAAAACCCTATCAAAGGCTGGAAATATAGCTTAGCAGTTAGGTGTTTGCCTCTGAAGCCTACGAACCCGTGATTGACTCTCCAGATCCCATGTAAGCCAGATACACTCAAAGGTGAGGCAAGCGTGAGGTCACACATGCCACTAGGTGGTGAAAGTGTCTGGAGTTCGGCTGCAATGGCTGAGCCCTGGCATGCCAATTCTCTCTCCCCCACCCCTCTCTCTCTAAAATAAAAAAAGAAATAAAACACTTTCAAGGCAATGACTCCAAGATTTTCCATCATCGAGGAGTACTTTTGTATTTTATGTGCAACCTGAAGAGTGCAACTGAGATGCAGTTTGTTTTCATTCTTCTAAAAGGGAAGTGACATAAATAGTTTTGTTTTTCATAATGACCATAGTAGTGAACTCAAATAGTGAGCTTTATTTATTATGATATTGCTTTATAAGGTATATATAACAAACTTTACCAGATGAAATACTTTAACTGTTCTGGAATGGGTCATAATTACAAGCAAAATTATAATGATAGTTAAGTACTTCTTTCTTCCCCTCTATTTACAAAAATTCTAAAGAATAATTTGGTACAAGTAAGTGCTAATGTTAGGGAACACAACATTATCACAACAGGTTATATTGCATAGTATATATAGATGCTTTTATCCTAGATGTCAAGTATGACATATAAATTAAGTCCATAATTGATGTTTCTATGTAGGCCAACTTTTTAAAAAAAAATTGTTTATTTTTATTTATTTGAGAGTGACAGGGAGAAAGAAAGAGGTAGAGAGAGAGAGAGAAAGAGAGAGAGAATGGGCGCACTAGGGCCTCCAGCCACTGCGAACAGAACTCCAGATGCGTGCACCCCCTTGTACATCTAGCTAATGTGGGTCCTGGGGAATCAAGCCTCAAACCAGGGTCCTTAGGCTTCACAGGGAAGCGCTTAACCACAAGCCATCTCTCCAGCCCTAGGCCAACCTTTTAAAAGCAATCTGTTGCAGTTTGCAGAATCCAACTACACCTCTAATTATTCACGGGTTAACAGAGAAGGTGTTACTCCTTTCATGTGCCTCAACGTGGCCCTGAAGGGATGATTTCCAGGAGTGGAAGGAAAGACCAAGTACGTAGTGATCTTGATTTCATGGACAGTACGGTTGTTTGCCAGGCAGTTTTACCTTTCTCCAGATTCCATAATACAGTTCTTAAAAAGCTGCATGTGAGGCTTTTGTTTCATTCTTAACGCTCTGTGATTTCAGTGGTTATTTTGGTTTCTTTTGTATTTGTTTTTGATTTTTTGAGACAGGGTCTCATATAGCTCACATTGCCTCCAACTGACTTTATAGCCAAAGTCCTTGACAGCCTTATCTGCCCCCCTCCCGCCCACCTCCAAGTGTTGGGATCATAGGCCATCATGACATCCAGCATTTTTTTTTATTTGTTTTATAAGGGGTTTTGATGAGATGAGATTTTGCAATGTTGCCTTGATTGGTCTGGAAACTGTTATGTAGACCAGGCAGGTCTTGAACATGCTGTGCTCTCCCGTCTGTACCTCCTGATGCTGGGTTTCAGGGGTTCTTTAACTATTTTTATTTATTTATTTTTGAAGGAGAGAAAGACAGAGAGAGAGGGGGAGAGAATAGGTGCATCAGGGCCTCTAGCCACTGCAAATGAACTCCAGGTACATGCACCACCCCATGCATCTGCCTTATGTGGGTTTGGGGGAGTCAAACTTGGGTCTTTAGGCTTCAAAAGGATCCTACATAGGCAAGCACCTTAACCACTAAGCCATCTTCCTACCCCTTGGGGCTTCTCCTCAAAGGTCATTGTAGCACAAATGAATAGGAAAACTGACAACTTGTTGAATATGCTCAGAGCGGGAGCTTTTGGGCAAACTGCTAATTCTCCTTTGAGAAATAACTGGAGAAAGAAAGACAGAGACATAGAAACAGAGGGAGATAGAAAAGAGAGGAGGCGGGCTGGAGAGATGGCTTAGCGGTTAAGCGCTTGCCTGTGAAGCCTAAGGACCCAGTTTGAGGCTCAATTCCCCAGGACCCCCGTTAGCCAGATGCACAAGGGGGCGCACGCGTCTGGAGTTCATTTGCAGTGTCTGGAAGCCCTGGCGCGCCCATTCTCTCTCTTTCTCTCTATCTGCCTCTTCCTCTCTCTGTCACTCTCAAATAAATAAATAAATAACTGAACAAAAAAAAAAAAAAAAAAGAAAAGAGGAGGCAAGGGGGTTTGCACATATATAAAACATCTCATTTCATCTTCATGTATGATTCTCTGATTTCTCCTACTGCTGAAGATTACCCTTCATTTTGGTGAGAACACCCTGAATTCCTAGGATCTTGAAACTACTTAGTCCAATCAGAAAAATAGTTTGATTTTGAGCTACTTTGAGAAGAGACCAGCTCCTACTCCGGAGGCTTACACTGGGGGCTTTCCATTCCCTAGTTTCCGTTATTATATATATAGCTAAGTTTCTTGGATACAAAACCTACCTGGCAAGACTTAAGACCTTTGTCTTTGACAGTAAATGTCAGTCCCATGGCTGTGAAAGTCAAATGTGCGGCTAAAATGCAAGTTGCCAGTGCCCCATGCTGCGACAATGCTTTGACTGCTTCCTTTCAAACCGTCTCTGCCCACAGTTATCCTCGTGTTGAATTAACACTCATGTGCCTTAGGAAGCACAAGCACTGTGGTACACAAGTGCCCTCATGGGTGAAACCTTCCTCCATCTCTAAACTATACACCTTTTTAATTTATATTTTAGGAGCATAAGTGTCCAGAGGCCTATGAAACAATTTATAGAAATTTTGAAATATAACCCATGATTCCATTTGATTTGTGTGTAAATTTTTCAACTTCTTTCATCAAAATAGGAAATGAGAACAAAATAAAATTAATAAGCTAAATAATCTCAAGGAAAATCCTACTATTCTTACCTTGGAGTAATCAGTCTCACTCCAAATATGTTAGTCATTCCATACTTTTGACCACGAAGCCTATTTAGATTAGCACCACTTAAATAAGAACCTGACCTCTTACAGTTCTATGCAGTCATGTATTTCCACATCGTATGGTACAGTGGGAAGAGTGCAGCTGCTCCAAGCATCAGACCCTCTCTCAGTTTCAGCCTTTTGTATGACCTTGGCATGACACACATCCACACTTGCAGCCTCATTGTCAGTATCTGTGTCATAGGAATGCAAGTTCATGATTCCTTTACTGGAATCTTGGGGACAGATAAGGTTCAGAATTCAAGATTTCTTTTTTGTTTTTAATTTGTAAATTTTTTATTACATATTTGAGAGAGAGAAATAAAGAAAGAAAGAGGCAGATAGAGAAAGAGAGAATGGGTGTGCCAGAGCCCCTAGCCACTGCAAAGGACCTACAGATGCTTGTGCCCCTTATGCATCTGGCTTACATGGGTACTGAGGAATCAAACCTGGGTCCTTAGGCTTCACAGGCAAACACCTTAACCACTAAGCCCAAAATTTTTGATATTGAAAAGGTTAGAAGGCACATATATAAATGTTATACAACACCCCCATTAGGGTCTAGAATGGCATCCTATCATCAAGTATATTATCACCTGTTCAATAAAATATGCATTTATTTTTTCTTAGTGGGCTAACTAAAGACTATGTAGGCCATCTTTGTCAGCAAAATTTGCATTTCAGGGCTTTTGGATAAATAATTACTAACTTCTACTGCCCCTTAAACTTAAAGAGAGTGTGTTTAGCAAATAGCAATTACTCCACAATGGTAGTTTTCTTTAAGTAAATGAAAGATAAGGTGGATCTCATCTCTTATACAAACTGGATTGTTACTGAAGAAATTCTACCCAATGTACCTCTGATTCCCATTGGATTTTACAAAAAGCCACCTTTAAAAGGATGGTGAAATTCACCCTTCAAGAAAATGTTCACAGGAGAGCATAAATGCTTTTGTGAGTAATTTTAGATCAGATATGTTGCTGTCTTCTGAGATGACTGATAAGATAGAATTATAGATTTAGAACAGGAAATGAGATTTTCATTATACATAGTTAAAATTAGTACCAAGATATTTTTAGCTTTTTCTCTATTTCAACATAATTTGTCCCTGAGGGGATAAAAATCAATCACTTCACTTCCTCAGCTAGGGTGCTAGAAGAGCCTGCAGAGACTTATGTGTGTGCCAAATGTCACTAGTTGGTCTGTGTTCTGAAGGAGCTTCACCCCAAATCTCAGGACCCTAGGCTACCATGGTTAGCATGAAATATTTTATAAGAACTTTTTCTAGTAATAAAGTGAAATAATTGTAAATTATCTAACTGAAAACAAATGAGTGAAAGTTCATGTTATCCTGTGTAATGTCTCTCAGTTTGTTAAGTTATAATCTACCTTCATAGATGGAAGAGAAAATGGTGCAGGAATATGTTTAAATAAATATCATTGTGTCCTAGCAGGAGAGTCTCTTTTTTCTTTTATGACACTTTTTTCTAGAATATCTACCTTGTTTGATTATACAATGAAATTATTTTTTGTATGTGTTTGTAGTATGCATACATGTGTGTATGCATGTTCATATTTGTGAGAGTACATATGTGTGTGGGGGGTCCATATGTGTGCATGTGCATGTGGAGGCCAGAAGACAACCTCAGGTTTTATACTCAGGAATGCCTTCTGCCTCTTTTTGAGACAGTCTCTCATTGGCCTGGAGCTCACCAATTAGGCTACACTAGCTGCCTACTCAGCCTCAGGATCTGCCTTTCTCTGCCTCACCAGCACTGGGATTATAGACTTACCCCATGACGCTCAGCATTTTTATGTGAGAGCTGGGGATTGAACTCAGATACTTGTGCTTGTAAAGCAAGCAATTTACCCATCAAGCTATCTTCCCAGCCCTAATTTGTTTTCCTTAGGTATGGGGTTTATGATATATTTATAAAGAGTGATTTAGAAAAAATTCCCTTTGAGCAACTTCGTGATTCTTTTTATTGTGGAAAATATGTATGTAACAAATTTTACCATGATAACTATTTTTTAATTTTAATATATTTTATTTATTTGAGAGAGAAAGAGGTAGAGACTGAGAGAGAGACAGAAAGCGAGAGAGAAAGAGAGAGAGAGAGAGAGAAAAGGAGAGAATGGGCTCACCAGGGCCTCTAACCACTGCAAACAACTCTAGATGCAGGAGCCCCCTTGTGCAACTGGCGTACATGGGTCCTGGGGAATCAAACCGGGATCCTTTGGCTTTGCAGGCAAGGGCCTTAACCACTAAGCTGTCTCTCAAGCCCCATGATAACTATTTTAAAGTGTACAATTTTGTGGCATTAAGTATGTTCACATTGTGTGGCCTTCACCAGAACTTTTAATTTTCCCCAATGGAAATATCTACCCATGACACTTACTCTTCATTCTCTACCTCCACCCCCAGCCCTAGAAACCTCCTTTCTATCTTCTATCTCTAAGCATTTCATAAGTCGAGATACCTCATATAGGTGGAATAATACAATATATGTCCTTCTGTGACTGGCTTGTTTCACTGGACATAACATTTTCAAGAATTATCCCTCTTGTAGAATATGTCTGGATTGCCTTCAAGGCAGAATACTTTTCCAGTGAGCCTATAGAACACATTTTGCTTATCCACTCATCTTTCAATGAACGCTTTGGTTGTTTCCACCTTTTGGTAGTGCTGAATGATGCTGTCATGAATGTGTACATGTGCAGCTTCCTGATCGTACTTACTGGCTATCAACTATGACACGCTTATAAAAAATAAATCTGTTACAATGCCAATTTTGTTATTTAAAACCTCAGGAGTAGAACTCCAGTATATGTAAAAATTTTGAATTTCAGATTTAACTCTGAACCCCTGATACTTAACCTGTTATGTATCTTTGTCTGTTAGCCTCCTGTAGTTGTCAGGTTCACATTGCTGGTAGAAATCACCCAACCAAGAGCAGCTTGTGGGGAAAAAGAGGTTTATTTTGGCTTACAGTCTTGAGGGGAAGCTCCATGATGGCAGGGAAAATCATGGCATGAGCAGAGGGTGGATATCACCCCCTGGCCAACATAAGGTGGACCATAGCAACAAGAGAGTGGAGTGTGCCAAACACTGGCATGGGGAAACTGGCTATAACACCCATAAGCCCGCCCCTAACAATACACTCCCTCCAGCAGACATTAATTCCCAAATCTCCATCAGCTGGGAACCTAGCATCCAGAACACCTAAGTTTATGGGGGACACCTGAATCAAACCACCACACCTCCTGTCTTCTGGGACAAAATGCATGACCTGACTGGAAGCAGCTTATGGAAGGACAAGGTTGACTTCTGGCTTATAGTTTTGAGAGGAAGTGTCATCACGGTGGGAAAAGCATGACCAGAACAGACCAGGGAGTCACATCTTGTCACCTCAGCTGGGAGGAAGTGGCAAGAGTTAGCTAGCTATCTATGAATACCTATCATGAATGAACTAATAAATCCTAAGGCCTACCCCTAGTAACACACCTCCTCCAGTAAGGCTTCACCTCCCAAGGGTTCCATCAGCTGGGCTTGTCTATGAGGCTTAATGACAAACACATGAGGCTAAGGGCCATTCCACATGCAAACCACCATACCTCCACCTGAAATGAGCCTTGAAAATAGGGCTCCAGGTTTCTTTTCTAGTGAAGAACCATCATAGGCATCTACAGTGTTTTTATAGCAGGTCAGTTTGAACTTGAAATCCAGGACAGACCAGGCAGGAAAATTATTGCTTTTCTTATTGAGTTATTTAGGAATCTCAAACATGTTTTGCTTGCTGCCAACCAGATAGATCCTTAGAATATAGCAATAATAAGGCTGGAGAGTTAGCTTAGCGGTTAAGGCATTTGCCTGTAAAGCCAAAGGATCCTGGTTCAATTCTCCAAGACCCACATAAATCAGATGCACAAAGGGAGCATGCATCTGGAGTTAATTTGCAGTGGATGGAGGCCCTGGCATGTCCATTCTCTCCTTCTCTCTCTCTCTCTCAAATAAATAAATAAATAATATTTTTAAAAAGAATATAGCAATAACAAAGACTTATGAAACTGATTGCTCATAATACCATAATGTCTCTGAGATGAAAAATCATATTATCTGGTGAATACACTGTAGTTACTATTTTAGGAATTCTTGCTAAGATTTTTTCTATATTCAACACCTACTCTCTAGTTCTCCCTTTCTACTCCTACAAGAACTGTGGTAATGAAGACAGGATCTAATAGTTACAAAACTGAATAGCATCTAAGTCATATTTTCAGTTTTAGTAAAAATTATAACTTGCTTTTACCCCAATTTGTTTTTATTTGGGCATGTAAGCCTTTTATTATTTACCTGACTAACTGATGGAATATGCCATTCAGACACAAAACTCATAACTTCTTATTTATTATCTTTTCATCGTGTTCCTTCTATTGGATATATGTCATCTGGCAATATTGGAGTGTGACCTGTAGGAGGCTTTGTCTCTTATCTTCTATGATATATGGATCTTCTCATCACCCATTCCTTCCCTTCCCCTTATGCCATTCATTCTGCCTATCTCAGGTAAAGTGAGCCCCAAGACAAAGAAGGGGACATTGTTAAACTCATTACACCTGTGTAGTGACCAGATCAGAGCTGTAGAGAAGAGTCATTTGAAAATGAGACTGTATGCTATGATAGCTAAAAGCCTCTAAGCCATACTGAGTCTGAGACAAAAAGAAAAGAAAAAAGAAATAAATCAGCAATGCTGGTCCTCTATTTAAACTTTGTATTTTGTTCAAATGGATGTTTTGCAGTAAGTTTTTTTTTTTTTTTGACTGCTGAATGAAGATATTGTCTTTATCTCTGCAGACATGTGCACCCTTTACACATTTTCAGAGCATACAGTGCTTGATGGGCTTGTGCTTTTCTTTCATGAAACCTATGGCAGGCACCTCTGAAGGTCTGTAGTGTTGGTTTGTGTGGTACTTAAGCAAGCCTCATTTAGTAAATTAGGCTTTTACCCTCATTTACTAAAGAACTCCTTATGTAGCATTCAAAGGACTGCACAATTAGGCAGTCTGGTCCATTGTCAAGACCCCACTTTCAAATTCCACTGGTCCTTTTTCTGCCTAAGGGGCAACCTGGTTTCCTGTCCACATTTATTTCTAGTGTGATTTTAAGTTCTCTTCATAATAATCCTAAAAAATCCAATATACTTCTTTTCTAATCATAAAAGTACCTGTGTATATGGGTGCAGGCTAAAGATTAAACCTTTAGCATGCTTAGTGTACGCTGTACCACTGAATTACACTTTTGAAGAGTCTCATCCCTTTATTGTTTATGGCAAGGGTCCTGCATTTGCACAAAGCACACCGAATGAAAGCACAAAAAGTAAACGGAAAAATCCACCATTGAAAAACAGAAGAAATGTGGTGAAATGAATTGTATTTACTCAAGATAATAATCTTAAATGGTTGAATGCAAGTTTAAAGTATTGAAAAAAGAAAACCTTTGATGCACACTAATCTATTCTATAAGACTGGGGGGCAGCTGTGTGAGCAAGCCAGAATTTAATTATCTATATAGATTTCTAGCTAATCAGGTGATATTTTTGTTAAAGTAGATTCTATGTATGAATATAATAACTGCCCTAGGGAAAATACTGTTATACCATGGAAGAAAGGAGCTGTATCTCAGAATGAATAAATGGGTTTTTTCTTAATTTACCCTCAAGCTTTGAATTAACAATTTGTAGGAAGAAGGCCACTTGACTGGAATTAGCATTCTCCTTTGATGAACTCTTTTAATATTCTATCTGAGATTACATGCTAAGTGTCTATGTCTCTTGTAAAATCCCCAAATATACCAAAATTTAAATGTAATTTTCTAATTCAAATAAAGTGTAAGAAATGAAAGCAGTTTCCTTTTTAAAATGTGTAGTTGATGGTCACATAGTAAAATTTGGCTGGATTTGAAGCATTTGTTGTAAAAATCTTACTTTTGAAAGTAGAATACTCTATATGAACAAATGTAGGCAACAGTCATTATTCCTTTATGGCTTCCTTGGAAATCATGGGATCCAAAGCCAGTAGTTCTCTATGAGGGTATGGGGTGACCTGTCAAAAAGTAGACTTGCAATATTACATAGCCACACAGTGTGCCCTTCTACAATGGCAAGCAGCAGACAAATCAAGGGAGTGTTGGTAAAATTCTCCATGATCTTCTCACACATCTTACAAGTAGAAATGCTGATTGCCCTTTGTACGTGATACTTTTTTTTTTGTTTGTTTGTTTGTTGGTCTCTTTCGTCTTTGTCTAATGAATAGCCTTGGAGGCACAGGAAAGCATTTTACTCTGAAGCAAAATGCAGGCATGCTTACTGCCCACTATAAGAGGTTATGGCTCCCCAAGCTTAGAGTTCCTCTCCCATAATGCAATCTGCTACCTTTACAGTATCACCAGACACTCTTCATGTTCATGTCACCATGAAGGAACTGGAGCCCTCAGAACCACTGGCTACTGCTATTGCTGTACATAATTAAGATTTTGACCCAAGAGACATATGCCCTGTGCTAATAGCTATAAAATTGTAGCAGGCTAACTTGTCAGCTTGTTAAATGGGGGAAGATGAAAGACCCTTAAAATTTTTAAAGAGAGAAAAAGATGAAGGTACTTTTCTATTTATTTATTTATTTACTGGTTTTTTTTTTCAAGGTTGGGTCTTCCTCTAGCACAGGCTGGCCTAGAATTCACTACGTAGTCTCAGGGCGGCCTCAAACTCATGACGATCCTCCTACCTCTGCGCTCTGAGTGGTGGGATTAAAGGTGTGCACTCCCATAGCCAGCTTGGTGGAGGCTCATTCTTTTCTCTCTGTACTTGGTCACAAGAGGGCAGTTGGAGACTTAGAGATGACATAACCTGCATACAGTGTATAGATTTAAAAAAAAACTGTTTCAGATGGCAAGAGATTCTAAGTATGTGTGACTTCTAAATATACAAGGTAGTGTAAGTCATAGAGAACAGTAAGTATTTCTCAAGGAGTAGGAGTTTGTCTCTTTGTGAAGATTGTGTGTGTCTAGTAAGACAGAGGTCATGGGTTCTGATTGGCGCTTTGGCTCAGCTTCCCTCCAGAAACATCATTTAAATTTACTCAGAACCTGCATGATATAGAGTAAACCACGTGTGCAGTGGCTGCTTACTCTTGGGCACAGCAGCTGTTTATATTCCTCAGCTAAGTACTAACAGCTCAGTTAGCACTATGTCCACACCTCACCATCTGTGAACTCCAGTGTCCACATCATTATGAGGGTTATAGTAAAGCATTTCTTCATGTCTGCCTTACCAGTGTGATACATCTTTAGGAAACACTCATGCTAGACTAGGTGCAAATGTGGAATTTATCCAGAATGGTTGAGTTAAGGTCATGCTGTCCTAGATAGGGGAACTGGCACATGGCTTCTATTACCTGTTATCTCACCAAATTACAAATCACAAAGTCTCACTGAGAATAACGTGGGGAAAATCTACAATGAACACTGTGGAATGACACTTCCCTACATGGGAAAATATTTGGAAATATATATTCAATGTAAGACTGAAAATAGAAAATTATATGAAGAACAGTGGAAACCAGATTAGATAGATGGGGAAGGAGTACTTCAAATAATTTAAACATTTTACATCTAACCAAAATGCTGATTATCTTTAGTACTTTCACACTGCTGGGGTTTTCTTATTTGCTTGTTTGCTTTCACCACCAGTTTCTCTTTATATCTACTTTCATTGGCTGAATATCAATGGAGTAATTTATTGCAGTAAGTGTTGAAAATAAAGAAATGGTTTAAAGGAAAATTCTCTGATCAGGATGCTGTCCCAGTGACTTCTAAAAGATGCTATGTGTTGGTATATTTTTGTAAACTCTACGTCCCTAAGAAATTTCAACCATGAGTGCTGATTGTTTATTATAGGAAGAAACTGTTTTTAAAATGTGAGCATTTTAGACATTAGGAATTTCCAGAGTAAATCTAAATTCTTTTTTTTTCTCCATTTTTATTAATATTTTCCATGATAACAAAAAAAAATCCCATGGTATTACCCTCCCCCCTTTCCCCTTTGAAATTCCATTCTCCATCATATCCCCTCCCCATCTCAATCTTTCTACTTACATATATACAATACCAACCTAATAAAAGCCCTCCTCCCTTTCTTTCTCTTCCCTTTCTATCTCCTTTTTTAACTTACTGGCCTCTGCTACTGAGTTTTTTCCTTCTCACACAGAAGCCCAATCATCTCTAGCTAAGATCCACATATGAGGGAGAACATGTGGCGCTTGGCTTTCTGGGCCTGGGTTACCTCACTTAGTATAATTCTTTCCAGATCCATCCACTTTTCTGCAAATTTCATAACTTCATTTCTCTTTACTGCTGAGTAAAACTCCATTGTATAAATGTGCCACATCTTCATTATCCACTCATCAGTTGAGGGACATCTAGGCTGGTTCCATTTCCCAGCTATTATAAATTGAGCAGCAATAAACATGGTTGAGCAAGTATCTCTAAGGTAATGAGATGAGTCCTTAGGATATATGCCTAGGAGAGCTATAGCTGGGTCATATGGTAGATCAATCTTTAGCTGTTTTAGGAACCTCCACACTGATTTCCACAATGGCTGGACCAGATTGCATTCCCACCAACAATGTAGAAGGGTTCCTCTTTTTCCACATCCCCGCCAACATTTATGATCATTTGTTTTCATGATGGTAGCCAATCTGACAGGAGTGAGATAAATTCTTTTGTGAAATCAAGAAGTATGACATGAAGATGAGCTGTAAAACTGATTACTTAGGAGGTGACCGGAAAAGACACAAGAGGACCCTACCCATGTGTTCAAATACATCTTATGAGGACAGACCTCAGTAAAGCTGTGCTGTCAATTATCTGTGTCTCATAAAAGGCTGTTGGGGGTCCACCATGTGCAAAGTGGTCTACCATCACTCTGGAATCAAGGATAACTCCTTCAGGGGCAAAATATTCCATTAGGCTGTACCACAAAACTTCAGAGTTTACTGCAAGATTCAGGGGAACTGTACAAAGCACCCAGCTTCCAAAAAGTGAGAAAGGAAGAAACGTTGGGAATATGCCATCAGCATTGTCATATAAGTTTACTTCCTAAAAGTAGCTCTGTCTCCTTTACCTGGTTGTAAGCCATGCCTGTTATGCTCTCAGCTCTGAACACCTTTCCCAAGGTGGAAGAGATGAATCACGGGCTACAAAGGGTGCACAGGTACCACCTTCGGTTCTGGAAGTATCTGGTGGTTTCAGGCTCAGATGTCTCAGCTCCTCTTATGTGTGAGGTCAGAGATCCTCATTGTTCATATGATATTTCAGGGAAAAGGAAGTGTTGAAATAATTATATTTTCATTATTACATTTTCCTGAAAGAGAAAATGTTTTCTTCAAAATTCACAGAATTAGAAATGAGGAGCTAGTTCATCTAATAAGACAGGAAGCAGATTCACTGATTTTTGGTTACAAGGTAACTCAAGGAAAGAGAGTTGTAACATTTTTATTACAGGAGTAGAGACAACGTCTCTGGTTTAAGTTCTACTTCAAAATCTGTAAAAGCAGTAAGTTTCTGTCAGCATAGATGATTGATGTCAGCTTTAGTTAAATACTGTTATCAACCAGTATGGGGCATGGCTACCTTTCTGATGTTACAGTTTGTTACAATGGTTTGTCTTTTTTTTAGAATAGTCATTTCAAGTTCAATAGAATGCTTCTGGTTGTTGCTGACTTTCCTGTGAGTAACATGTACATTACTTTTTATTCTTATTAAGGCAAGAAAATGTATAACTAAGCTTGTAAATAATCTATCCACAATTAGCAATGAAATAATGCAGCATTAAAAATGTCTTCATAGGGCTGGGGAGATGGCTTATCAGTTAAGGCACTTGCCTGTGAAGCCTAAGGACCCTGGTTCAACTCTCCAGAACCCAAGAATGCCAGATGGACATGGTGGCACATGCATCTGGAGTTCATTTGCAGTGGGTAGAGGTCCTGGCATGCCCAGTCTCTCTGTTTCTCTCTCATAAATAGATCAAAAGAAAATCTTTAAAAAATTTCTTCAGACACAAATAAAGAACTTGTATAGGACACAGATAAAGTTGTAAGTCATATAATATTTTCATGTACATTGCAGTTAATGTGATAATGTTATGGTATGTCTTCAAAAGCACCTAGCAATGCCCTTTGGGAAGATGAACGTAGGAAGACCCAGTATAGTCTAAGGTAAACAAAGTTCAACAACTGTTCAGGCTGCTGGACTAATAGGAAGCCTCCTGGCCCAAGTCACTTTCAGCTGTCTGACATTTGTTCCTTGCTGGTGGCATCCGCCCAACATGAAAATGAGCTTTTCTGATTAAGCCATCCCGTAAGCCAGTAAGCCAAGCTCTGTGGAGTGGGTCAGATGGATGACTTCTAGTGTCCTAAGTGATGTCTGTGTGACAGTTGTGCTCGTGGCAGGGGTAGGGGCTTCAGAGAAGCACCCCATGATATGCCACAATTACATTGCCCGGTTCATGGCTGGGAAATGATGCACCTGCCAGATGGTGTTGGCAGGAAGTGGACAGGCCCCGTTTCAGCACTGCCTGATAAGGAAGCACAGAGTGGCGCAGTCCACCGCAATGGCCTCTTCTGTCACTTTGCACCTGCTAGCAACAAGGCCAGACTGTTTGTGTCACTTGCAGGCCAAGGATTTCTTTCAGTCTATTCTTTGTAGTTACTATAATTCTTGTCCAAATACTTGGAGCGAAAGGACATCAATTCTCATTTCCACAAAAAGGAAAAAATACCACCAAGGAAAATCATACAGTTCTTTTCTATGAAGATGTTCAGTGAGCAGAGTGAAATGAATCAAACATAAAATAGCATGACTTGGCTGCTTCTCTTAGAGCATGTAATGAAGTTTGGGGCTTGCTGCCATAAGGCACGCAGCAGTGTTGGTTCCTAAGGGGCCACAGAGATGAGTCATCATTCTGACTAAGCACCATGGAAACTGAGGTCTCTCAAGGATCTCCTCGGTCTTTGTAACACCCACCTTCCCTCTACAGTATTCCCCAAGTCAAGCTCATGTATGAGATTGGAATGATGTTAAGGCTGTCTGAAGAAGGTTTCACGAGGTTGTGGCTTCTGTACTTCTGTATGGAATGAAGGAATTTGCGCCAAGAGAGCCTGTGGTTATATTTCCAGAGGGACAAAAATAAAAAAGTAATCTAACAGGATTCACAATGGAAGTGTGCAACCAAAAGGAAGAAGAAAGGAGAAAAAAAATCCAGCAAGATAAGCCATGGAGAGGGCTCAGCATTTTGTGCTGTGAGCGGTTGTGGAAGAAAACCGGATCAAGAGTCTTAGGAAGAAGCAACTCACGAAGACTGAGACTGGACATCTAGCTTATCTGCCTTGAGCAAAGCTGTTCCTGCTGCAGGGAAAAGTGTGGAAGAAACAGGATGCTCAAGACTTTCAGTAATCAGGACTTGCTACTCTTCACATGGTATAGGAAGATCATGGGCTTGGGCCTCATAGCACCAGCTTCATATCCAGGTTTATATAGCAAGAGCTATGGGATCTTAGATGACTTCTCTGGCCTCTCTGTACCTACTTCACTGTATGATGGAGAAAGTTAGAGACCTTGCCATTGTCTATGTGGTGTATGCACATGGATGTACTGATTCAGTGTCCTGTGCGCTTACCTGTGGCACCCTTTAGGCTTGCCAGCCACAGCTTAAGAACATTAGGGGTCTCCCTCCATCACTCATCCACCTGCTTTTCCTTTCAGTGGAGTCTCTTAGTGATTGCATGATTTCGAGATTCTTGTTCATGGGTCCCAGTGATTCTCTCTGGTCTCCACTTTCCACAGGACTGGGCAGCACATATACTAAAATTGGAACGATACAGAGAAGATTAGTATGGCCCTTGTGCAAGGATGACACGCAAATTCATGAACCGTTCCATTTTTTAGGGTGAAAAAATATATCCAACATGATAGCCACTAGCCACCCACATGTGGCTAATGGGCACTTGAATAGTTGATTTTGATTAACTTTCATTCATTTGAATGTCAGTAGACATATGTGAATAGCTGTCACTGCTTTGGACATCATCTTCCAAAAGTTGACAGCTTGATAAGGTTCCAGAGCAGGTGGGCATGATGGAGGAGAATGGGAATCAAGTACAAAGTGAGATGTATTCCAGGTGAAGGAAATGACAGTGAAGGGCATGGAGAAGATTTGTAACAACCAGCAGTAACAAGAGAGGCTATGAAGGTGCTGTCACTGTGGGATGTGTAATTTTACAAGTTGCCATTTGTGAAAAGTCCACTAAACTCCAGACACGTGGCTATACTCGGAGCACGTTGCCTCACTTTTTCTTCTCAGCACTATAGGGAGGTGTGCACTAGCCCCATTTTATAGGACAGGAAACTAAGGCACAGCATGTTTTTTTTTTAAATCTAATCAATGCAATAATGCTTCTAAGTGACAAAGCTAATATTTAAAATAGGTTCTGGCTCAACAGCCATCCACTTTATCCCTTTACCAACTGTGTATAGCACATGGTGAGCTTGGACTTTTTGTCACTATAGGCAAGACAGTCCTTAATTGGGGTTTTCCTAGGCAGGAATAGAATTATGTGAAAACAAGGGGCAGTAGTTAAAAGGACTTTTCAGAAAACAAAGGGTGGCCCCCCTGGGAACGTAGACTGGAAAGAGAAGGAAGGGATGAAAAGGGAGTTCCCGGACAAGAGCATGGCAATAATTGAGACAAAGCACAGCAGGCATTCTGTTATGGTTAGAGGGGCTTATTGCCATTTTAGTGGGCTCTAGGCCAAAAGGATTGCCCTGTGTATTTTACAGCCTGGCACGAACGGTGTTTATTGGGAAAGGAAATTGGTGAAAATTCTAATCTCAGCACACACACAGCCACCTTCTTCTCCAACAGCCAGAGGCTCAGGCTCCTGTTCTGAATAAGGAAGTAGATTTCACAGAAGCTGAGTTATAATTTGCTACTGGGTTTTGTGAATCTCTACTTTTAGTAGCTTCTGCTTCTCTTGTTGAAAGTGTTTATAAGCCTCAGCAAAGCAATGTGGAGACAAGGAGGAGGCAGTGCGCATGTGAAGAAAGGGACAGATATGTTCATCTGAGGCCTGATGAAACATCCTCTCTTCCTAATTTATCTTTACTGTCTACTTGCCTCTGCTAAGCTAGAAGAGAATGTGAAGCTAAAAATACTTTTGATGTGAAGGCAAGTTACACAGAAATGAAGCTTAATATATCATATAAATTACTTTGAGAAAAACTCAAAATTGTCATAAATGCTTATTAAGGAACCCATTTGCAGATGCTGATAGAAGTCATTTATAAAAATGACAAATGTAAATTCTTTTTATGGATGTTATTTATTTTCATTAGGATAGGCTTCTATCTACATTTCCTCTCTTAAAATCTCTTTTAGTAATTCAGTTAGACTCATATACTGACTTACTGTCTGCCATTTCCTTAAGTATTACTTAGTTTTCTTAGATTGATTTAACTTATGTAGGTCAAAGATGAATGTCATGTTGTGGTGGTTTGATTCAGGTGTCCCCATAAACGTAGGTTTCTCAATGCTAGGTTCCCAGCTGATGGCAATTGGAAATTAACACCTCCTGGAGGCAGTGTCTTGTTGGGGGCAGGCTTATGGGTATTATAACAAGTTTCCCCTTGCCAGTGTTTGGGCTTTTGCTTTTGTCCACCTTATGTTGGCCAGGGAGTGATATCCACCCTCTGCCCATGCCTTTGCTTTCCCCTGCCATCATGGAGCTTTCCCTCAAATCTGTAAGCCAAAATAAACCCTTTTTTCCCAAAAGTTGCTTGTGGCCTGGTGATTTCTGCCAGCAATGTGAACCTGACTGCAACACATGCATAAAACCATTTGCCAATGGACATAGACAGGGATGTGTCCTGAAGAGTGTCGTGATTGGGAAAATTCAGAGTGTTCAAGTTATCATTTTTTTCTTCTTTAATGGATATATTAAGGTATAGTTTGGAAACTACAAAATTCACTCATATTAAACATATTAAAATGTACCTTGGGCTGGAGAGATGGCTTAGCAATTAAGCGCTTGCCTGTGAAGCCTAAGGACCCCAATTTGAGGCTCGATTCCCCAGGACCCACATTAGCCAGATGCACAAGGGGACGCATGCATCTGGAGTTCGTTTGCAGTGGCTGGAGGCCCTGGCACGCCCATTCTGTCTCTGTCTCTCTCTCTCTCTCTCTTTCTCTCTGCGTCTTTCTCTCTCTGTCGCTCTCAAATAAATAAATAAAAATAAACAAAAAAATTTAAAAAAATAAAATGTACCTTGTACAACTGTAGTGCAGTGTTTAGCTATGCAGTCTTCAGCTCCATTTCATTACAGCCTGTTGCCATCAGCTGGGAAAGGCCCCCCTGCCAGGTTGCAGTCATTCTACCTTCCCAGATAGTCACTGAGCTGCTTGACTTTATGTGTGTGTCTTTCTACAAACTTCATAAGGAAATCATGGGCATTTTGGACTGAACTTCTTTCTTAGTTTTGAGGGTTTTCCCATGGTGCATGCTGTTGCATATACCAGTAGCTCATTCTTCCTTACTGCTGAGTTGCAGTCCATCATCCAAATATGTAACATGTCATCTATACTTTTGCTAGTTCATAGATACTTGGACTTTTTTTTACAATGCTGATTATTATAAATAAGTCTGTGTGCATTTGTGCATTTGAGTGGATTTTATATTGTGTACAGACCTAGGAATGGAATTACCATGTTATAGAACAAATAAATCTTCAACTTTTGAGAAAATTGGCAAGTTATTTTTAAAAGTAGCTATATATGAAGATTCCAGTTTCTCCACATCCTCGCCAGTCCTGAATATTATCCAGGATTGGTAAATATAGCTGTTCAAATATATCTATAGTGGCAGCACATTGTGGTTTTAACTCATATTTCCTAAATGATAAATGACACTGGGTATCTTCTCATATGCTCAGTAGACATTTGTGTATCTTCTCTAGAGAAATATTTATCTACATGTTTTGTCTTTTGGGCTCTTTGCTTATTTTTAGTTGTCAAAGTTTTTATATATGCTATAGATTTGTTGATATTAGGTATATAATTTTTAAATACCTTTTCTTTCTAGTTTATGGAATGTCTTTATATTTCTAATGATGTCCTTTGAAGATTCAAACATTTTTAATTTGAAGGACTGGGGAAATGGCTCCATTGGTAAAGGTGCTTGCCTACAAAGCCTGTCAGCCTGGGCTCAATTCCCCAGCCATCCATGTAAAGCTAGACACAAAAAACATAGCACAAACTTCCTGTGTTCATTTGATGGCAAAAGACCTTGGTATACACACACAGACACACACAGACACACACACATACAGACAGACAAATAAATAATAACAAAAAGAGAGATACTGTCTCAAAAAAGCCCTTAGGGGAATGGGGGCAAGAAGGAGGGAAATGGTGGTACTAACATATAATGTATCCATACAACTTTCTACTTGCTAGGGTTAGAATTATAAAAGCTCATATATATGACACTTAATTTATAATTTTATTCTTACGGTATCATTTCTAAGAAATTTACCTAACCAAGGCTACAGAGCTATTCCTATATATCAAGGATGGAAAAACTACTGTTTCATTTTTTTTTTAAACAACTGTGAGTCGACTGAATGCCACAACAAGGGGATTTGCAGTCTGTTATTTTATGGTTTAGTGGTTGTGGTAAAGAGAGATGGCAGGAGGCTGGGTATAATGCTGTCATTATAAATAATTATAACTTGCCCCCAGCAGCCTTATGCCATGCCTACTGCTGAGCTGTTAAAGAGCATTCTCTCCTCCCTGTTTGCTGTCAGTCTCTAGACCACCCCCAGCCTCAGGCAGCCATTGATCTCTGCAGAAGTAAGTCCCAGATGATTGAGCTGAATTTCACTGGGCCCTCTAAAGTCCCCTGCACAGTCCACTCTGTGTTCCTTTTGAAAGAAAAGTTCTTAATTCACTACACCCACTTTGTTAGTACTTTGCAAGTCATCTATACCATGATTACATCAAAATTCACTAACACAGCATTTCAGGACCCTTGCAACCAGGCACTATCTGAACATCTGTGCCTCATACCGTCTTTGTGTCCTTCCACCCCATTTAGATATTTGTCAGATGCATACCTTGGGACTTCCATGGAAGCTGTGGCCCATAGCATCTCCCTCCCCTGCCTGGACTACTCTTGTGACTCTTCTGTGGCTTTCAAAGTCCCTCTACTAAAGAAGAACTGAGCATTGTCTGCTTCATGCTCCCATAAGGCTCAGGTCATCATATCCTTTCACAGTCAGTTCCCTTCTCAGCTCATTTTCCTTTCCCAAAGGCAGAGCTGAGCTCTTTCAGGTTACATATTTTGAGCCCTCTGGTGGACAGGAGCAGGATTTTTTTGTCATTTCTTCTGCCTATTCCTGAGCAACCCCATCCAGTGCATTTGAAAACCACAAGCATCTTCCTTGACTTTGTGGATATCTCCAGGTTCTACGTACTGTCCCCCTTGCTCTCAAATGTCATTATTTTTTTATTTTTTAATCATTGTTTTTATTAGTTTTGTACTCAGTGTATATAGTCAAGTTGGTAACATTGTTAGCCTCCTTCCTGTCCTTCCCCCTCCACAGGAACCCTCTTTGTTGGGGAATATGGGTTGTGCATTGTGGGGTTAGCCAATGTCTGTGTGTATCATGACCTGACATGTGGCTCTGACATTCTTTCCACCCCCCCTTCCATAAATTTCCCTGAGTCATGTTGGATTTATTTTAGGTCTGCTTCAGTGATGAGGTCTTGGGAGCCTCTGTGTCTCTGGATATCTGGTTTGAAAGGAGTTGAGTATTCTGTAAGTCTATCTCCTTCATCCTTGTGCTGGTACCAGGTTCACCAAGAAAGCAGCACTCTTTACTGATTTCCCCAATTATTCTTAGTTTCAGTTGGGGCCCTTTTGAGGTGTGATGGGCTCTTTCTCTCCTTAGAATCTGCGTCCATCTGAAAAAAAGAAGCAAATTCTCCATCAGAGAGTGAAGTTAGTACCAGATAAATGGGGTAACCTTTGTTTTTTAGAGAGAATTTAATAGATGCAGGCCGTCTTGTAGCCTGCGATTGCTGGTAGCTTGGTACTGGAGAGCGGGCTCATTTTGGATACAGTTCTTACTTGATTCCCAGCTCCAGCTTTGGCATCCATTCCACTGAGCAGATCAGTTAGCCAAATCAAGAGCAGTTGTTTTCCCATCATGGTTGTGTGCCACTATTGCACTTGTGTGAGCATCATGTCAGGTTATTTGCTGCTGAGTAGTTTAGACCACAAGTTGCTTGGACAGATATTGGTCCTTTCTCCCAGTCGCTCATGTAGCACCTTCTGGCACTAGACGAGCTAACTATCTGTGGACTGGCTCTCTTCCAGCTTCCAGCCATGTCACTCTATGTTCCATACCAACAGCAAAGGTCTCTCTGATCAATAGCTTATTGTGGATGATAGCCACATGCTGGTACTGGGAGTTACAGGTCAGTGACCAAGAAGAGAAGGAAGAAAAAGATAAGTAATATAAGAGGTGGAGAGAGGAGAGAGAGAGAAACAGAAAGAGGAGAAGATTAAGGTCAGTCTTTATCATAACCTCTCCAGGGCCTTGTGATTCTGGTGTTCTTTCTATGGGTCTGACGAAGGTTCAACCATTTAGTCTGTCTTTTAGGATGTAGAATTTTATAGTACCATTGCCATTAGGGTCTAGTTTTGTGTCTCCCACCCTCACCCTTACCTTCCCCTCCCTCCCCCCCCCACCCTATTCTTCTTGATGGCCTGACATTCTGCCTGAATTGTGACCTTTAACTGGCATTCTCATTGGATTTTTTTTTGGGGGGGGGGGTTAAGGAAGGGTGATGATATGTGTGTGTATGTGTGTGTCTCTGTGTGTGTGTGTGTCCTAGAACATGAGAAGAGGTCAGAAAACAACTTTCAGATGTTGGTTTTCATCCTCCACCTCACTTGATGCAGGGTCTCTTGTTCTCAATATTGTTTACTAGTATATTTGCCAGACAAGCTGGATCACAAGCTTCTAGTCCACAAGCTTCGAGAAAACTCTCCTGTCTGTGCCTCCCAATTCACAGTAATTTGCTGGGATTACAGAAGCCCACCACAGTGTCTGGCTTTTTACATGGAATCTAGGGAGCTGAACTCTGATACTCAGTGGCAAGTGCTCTATCTGTGGATCCAGTTCCCCAACCCCAGCTTCTCATTTTTATACCCATGTGCTCTGCCAGGCTTGTGAGTGGCCTTCTTCCCAAGATATTGCCTAACTGGACTCCCCTGAATACAGATCAGTGAGTGATGGCCAGAACAAGAAACTAGTGCTCAGCCTTGCTTGAGAACCCTGGCCCACTCTTCTTTGCCCAGACTGACGTGGCCTGTTTTTTGACTTTCCTCCCTTTATTAAGATACTAACATGTGACTGACACTCATTTCTCATTCCTGCCTAAGCAACCTCCAACAATTTGGTTCTTAGCTCTTTTTTTCTCTCAATTCTTAGTTTTGTTTCTCCATCTGCTGGTGCATCCTAATGGCTATCACTGTGGGTGACCAGTACATAGACTCTCCTTACACACTGTATCAGCTTGGACTCTTGTAACTTGGAGCATTAGGGAGAAGGGGAACTTTAGAGCTGTCCTAAGTATAAGCCTTTGTCAAGAGTATTCTAAGTAAACCTTTCCCTTGAGGTATTTGTGATATCTTTAATTTGCTTTAAAGAAATTATTCTTGTAATATTGTTTTTTTTTTTTTTTTTTGAGGTAAGGTCTCCTGCTAGCCCAGGCTGACCTGGAATTCACTATATAGTCTCAAGGTGGCCTTGAGCTCACAGTGATCCTCCTACTTCTGCCTCCTGAGTGCAAATTGCATTTTCCAACTCTGCTCTGTGTGTGTACATTGTCATAATATTTGAATGAAAAAGATAAGAATAATCTCATATCTTAAAATGTATTACATTTCTTCATTCAATATTTTGTCATTGTCTTCCTGTCTCACTTTTTCTTCTAATACCCCAACTCTCTTTCCAGAAAGATATACATATTTGTCTTTAAGATACAAGTGCTTATTTTTATTTATTTTTTATTGGTTGCGTACACAATGTGTATACAACTATGTTGGTATCATCGTTAACCTCCTTCCTGTCCTCCCCCTCCACAGGGACCCTCTTCATTGGGGAATGTGAGTCATACATTGTGGGGTTGGCCATCAGTTATGGGTAAGAGGCAATGTCTCTGTGCATAATGTCCCAACATGTGGTTCTAACAATCTTTCTGTCCCCTCTTCTGCAAATTTCCCTGAGCCATTCTGGGTTCATTTTAGGTATACTTCAGTGATGACATCTTGGGAGCCTCTGTGTCTCTGGATATCTGGTTTGTTAGGAGTTGAGTGTTCTCTGTGCCTGTCTCCTTCATCCTTATGCTGGTATCAGATTCACCAAGAAAGCAGCACTGTTGCTTATTTCCCCAGTTACTCTTTGTTTCAGCTGGGGCTTTGTTGAGGTGTGATGGGCTGATTCTCTTCTCCAGATCTGTGTCCACCTGAAAAAGAGAAGCAAATTCTCCAGTGGAGAGTGAAGTCAGCACAAGATAAATGGGATAACCATTATTATTTTAGAGACAATTTAATAGGTATAGGCCCTCTTGTAGCTCACAATTGTTGGGAGCTTGATATTGGACAGTGGGCTCATTTTTTGGATATGGTTCTGACTTGTTTCCCAGCTACAGCTATGGGTTCCATTCCACTAAGCAGATCCATTAGCCAAAACAAGAACAGTTGGTTACCCACCGTGGCTGTGTGCCACTATTGCATTTGTGTGAGGATCACATCAGGTTGCTTATTGCTGACTAGCTTAGACTACAAGTTTCTTGGACAGAGGTTGGTCATTTTTCCCAGTCTCTGATGTAGCTCCTTTTGGCACTAGATGATGTAACTGTCTGGCAACTGACTCTCTTCCAGATTCCAGCCAGATCACTCCATGTTCCATACCACCAGCATATGGTGTCTTCGGCATTATGGTCTTGCCACTAACCTTTGGTAGGTCATCAAGTACTCTGACAGAAATCTGTCTTCTTTTGGGAAACCTTGTAGGTCTCTGATCAACAGCTCATTGTGGATGTTAACCACATGCTGGTACTGGGAGTTACAGGCCAATCCCAAGGAAAAGAATGAAAAAGATAGGTAATATTAAAGAGATAGAGAGAAGAGGGAGAGAGAGAAACAGGAGAAGATTAAAGTTACTCTTCATCATACCCTCTCCAGGGCCCTGTGATTCAAGTGTTCCCTCTAAGGACCTGATGAAGGCTCAACCATTTTGTCTGCCTTTTCAGATGTAGAATTTTATGGTACCATTGCCATTCGGGTCCGGTTTTATGTCTCTCACCCCCACTCTTACCCTCCCCTCCTGCCCCACCATCGCTAAGTGCTCATTTTACACACACACACAAAAAAAAATCTATAAAAATTCAAGTGGAGAAACTCAAGGATACATTAGTTCTAGGTTTAATGTTTTCAGTCAACTTTGATATCAGCCAAAAAGCTTTTTTTCCTGATTCTTCCAGGGGACTAAACAGTGAAACAAAATGCACTCTATTCCTAATGGTATTCCTAAATAATGACAGTTCCTTCACACCATTGCAGTGGAATTCACTTTTTAATGGAGTGAGTCATGGAGGTGGTAGTGGAGAGAGAATAACCATCTTAGAAGTGGTTCCCTAGAGTTGACTCTTTGAGCACAGACAGCAGAATGTTCCAAAGCTTAATCAAGCTGTTGTATTGATTAAATCTTATATTACAGAAAATGTTGCTTCTCACATGCATGTTTTTGTATAGTAAGCTTTTACAGAGAACCTACCCTCCTGAAGGGTTAATATTTAACTTCCTGGAAACTGAATTGCATTCTGACTATTCAGAGTAAAGATACCCTTCGGAATAAATCTGACAAGTTTTCTTGCAAGCAAATGGCCATTCATTGATTTGCTTATGTTTTTAATTCAGATTTTCACCTGGCCTGCTTGAAAAAATGAAATGTACCAGGGATTACATATTTCATGTATTGCTTCACTGTTTTACTGATAAATCTTTTGTAGTACTAAATGCATATCAGCAAATGGCTGAGATTTGTTCCTGCGAACTAGCCTCTGGCTGGAATGAAGAATTTCCAGCCAATGGATTTATGATAATATACCTCCCCCAGCACAGACAGCAAGTGGAAAATATAATTATTCATGTCTTGTCAGTCTCCATTCCTTACCTTCACGGTTCTGTTGTGATTATGCATGGCCTGAATACCTTAGTGAAATTTATTTTGAAATGTTGCAATGAGGATTATGATAATCTGTGACATGGCAAGACTGATGTCCCTTACAGATGGTAAATCTGGACTCAGTATCCAGGCCCATGTTTGGGGAAAGGATAAATGGTAGAAAAGAAAAATTTTTTTTAAATGTAGCTGGGAGAAAGATAGAGGAGGTGGCTTCAGTCAGCTAGTACCCACACAAGCCATCAGTCCCTACGCCCTGTCTCATCACTGAGATAAAGCGTGAGATGTCATTCTGTAGAATGTCACCTCTGAGGCTTTCTGCGGCACTGCCAGTGGTGCCTGCTAAGTATTCCACATGCACCTTGATGTCTGCCAGACTTTTTGACTGAAATCATTAACCATATCTGGACAACGAGTAGCAAGCAAAAGATGCATGTATCATTTCTGATCAGAAGAAGGTAAAAGTGGGAGAGCATGGGGACTCTCCAGCCACATGTTGAAATGGTAGTATCACAAATTAGTAGCTTCTGTCAGCTTTTGGAGAAAAAGGCCTCACGTACCCACTGGACATCAGCATACGTGAGCAGCAAGACTTCTAGGTTAATTTCTTGTGGCAGTATGTACAAATGAATTCCCTCTCCTACCCATTTACTTCCCTGTTCTACCACCCCGACCACCACTAGGAAAGCAGCACACATTGAGATGCTGCCCTGTGTCCCATATCCCTGTCACAAGTGAATCATTTTATCCAAAAAGATTAATAGTAACTTTGAAAGTGTGGCATAACTTTTTTTAAAAAGGGAACAGTCAGCCAAGTACTCCGTAATGTCCTTTATGGACTATTAAATGGCTCCCAATTGCACATGTTTGCTTGAGGACTAGATAAGGTGTAGTACATTTAGAACACTAATGTCAGCTTTGTTTTGATAAAGTTTTTTAATGAATTGCATCTTATCCTTTCAGCTTTGCAGTGGTGTTTGTACAAATCTCAGTTGATAGGAAGGTAAGCAGTGCCACAGCTGGTTTCAGTGGCAGTACAGATGTTTCTAAACATGCCACTGTCACAAATAAATTTCCACTTTTCAGACTTCATAAGATGGTTCATTGGATAAAGTACTTGCCACCCAAGTGTGAGGGCTGAAGCTTGGACCACTGGCACCCATGTAAATGACTACTGGGCGATGGAGACAAGGGATTTCCAGAGGCAAGCTGGCTAGCTAGATTAGCTGAATTGGTGAGCTGTAGGTCAAGTGAGATAACGTGTCTCACTAAATAAAGAGGAGAGTGATGGAGGAAGATACCCTATGGCCGTATTTGTCCTCCACATGCACAAATAGTTACACACACACACACACACACACACACGCGCGCGCGCGCACTGAGACATATGAACAATACATGCATACAAATAAATAGATAAATTGGAACTTTGTTTCTTTTGCACTGAATGAGGGAAAACAGTTGGAAAGTAGACCTTGTGATGAAGAAATTGGCCTACCTCGATGAGTTGATCTCCTTCTTTCTTCTCCTCCCTCCTTTCAGATTACTGTTTGGTGAGAGAATGAGAGGAATAGAGCCGGGGATGAGTGCCATCACAATGCTACTGCGATTTATGCAGACAGGAAAGTAGTAGGTGAGATTAATGGCCCTGAACTCCCTCACCCTGTTCTCTAGCTTAATTTTCACTTTTATACATTAGAAATAAATTGACCTAATACCTAAGAAAACAAATTAGCCATGATCTACAGTCAATTTAGTATAAAGAAATTCATACTAAACTAAGGGTCATGTTGATTCCTGAGTATGATTATTGCATGAGGCATAAGGACTGGAGTTAATAGTTCAATTGGTAGAGTGCTTACCTCGCGTGAGCAAGGCAGTGCTAGACCTCAGTAACACAGAAACCAGGTGTGATGGCACACATCTGTAATCTCAGCAATTGAAAGGTAATGTCAGAAGGTCAAGGTCCTCAACTACATAATGAGTTTGAGGCCAGCGAGAACTATATAAGATCCTGTGTTAAATATACAACAAAGTATCCCACAATTCTGTGACTTAAAACAACAATGTAACTACTAAAAATTGTGAGAGTGGATTTGTTGTATATTATATGTTACTGGACTGCATCTACCTGGGAGTTAAGCTGGGATCAGAAAGCCCCAAATGGTCTTTTAGCTCCCAAAGTCTCTCTCCATTGGTCACATCATTACGAGTCTAGTTCAAACTTCCCAAAGAGAACACTGCATGAGGATAAGCTCTGGTGTGCACATGTTCACCATGCCTTCACTTGTATAATACTTGTCAGAATTCCAATGGCCAAAGCATGTTATGTGGACAAATCCAGAGTGACTGACTGTGAGAGGGGACACAAGGGGAGGAATGCTAGGAGGAGGGCTTCCTGGGGGCCACTAATGTAGTACCCTGCCCTCCATGTCAGTGAAGTTCTGTTGTAGAATACACAAATGAAAGAAAAACAAGACATTTCAACCAGCCACTTCCTGCCTACCCTCACAGAGAACTGGAACATGATTGGGATAGCAGACTTAGCCTGGGTACCATACCAGTGCAAGAGCGGCAGGTGCTTGTTACCTGTCCAGTTTCTAACCCATCAATGTCATGGGCACTCAACAGTGTATCTACATTCCTACTGATCTTGGCTGCCCTAGCCGCATTTTGATTTTGACACCTTGCATATCTTCTGCTTACTCATAGTTGCTCATGCTTCCTTGCCTCTGTCTGACCTTTGGCATTTGTTCCTGTTCCAAACTGCTACATCATTCTCTTCCGGTCTCACATTCACCCTCCCCATGAGAAGGGCATTTGTTAGCCCTTGGCTTGTCACCCCTTAGTCCCTCTAGTCGCTAAGTCATCACACAGGCTCTACCCAGCTGCCTGCCTTTGTTCAGACACCCACCATGATTCCTTTAGCCTTCATCAGGATGGAGCAGTTAATACAGAAAGACTGTGAGCTCACCAGGCATTCAGAATAGTCTCCTCTCTTCTCTTTAGCTGATTGTGATTGGATTAGAGATGAGGATAAGAAGGATGTTCCATTTCTTTTTTTGAGAACAAGTCTGTTCTCTACAACTCCAACCATCCTTTCTTTCCCAGTCAGCTCTCTCATCCCTGAAGCCTAGTTCTGACAGCTGCCATCAGATACCTGGCTGGACACGTGTGGAACAGGTGTGCTCTTGCTTGGGTTGTTAGTAGCCTAACACATATGGACTTTCCATTAACCATATTTTATTTCTTGTCTTAAATCTCTTCATTACATCACTATCTCATGTTACGCTATTTCTTTTGTTTTTGTGGTGCCGGGTAAAAAAAGTATCAAAAGGTCAGTGTCTATAGAATTTCATGTCTTATAAGTAGCTAGATCTAACTGCAATAACCAAAAAGCCTTTTATAATTGTTATAAACTCAAAATATCATTTAAATACTAAACTAAAATATTGTTTAAACTTTTTGCTGTTTAATGTGTGAAATATCTCTTGAAATATTCATAAAACTTGGTTATAACAGCTACCTCTCAAGGAAAAAATCAGGTCTTCTGATCATTTACCTTGCTTTAGAAGTTATTTTCTACCTATGAATGTTTCTTTTCCTGGAGATGTTCTCGCTATGTAGCCCAGGTTAGCTTTAAACACTCTCATTCCTCCTGCCTCTCCATACCCAAATGTTAAATTAACTTTTTTAATTTTATTCATTTATTAGAGAAAGAGGCAGATACAGAGAGAGAATGGGCACATCAGGGCCTCTAGCCACTGCAAACGAACTCCAGACGCATGGACATCCCCCTTGTGAATCTGGCTTACGTGGGTCCTGGGGAATAGAACCTGAGTTCTTAGACTTTGCAGGAAAGTGCCTTAACTGCTAAGCCATATCTCCAGCCCTAAAATTAACTTTAAAGCCGGGTGTGTTGGTGCATGCCTTTAATTCCAGCACTCGGGAGGCAGAGGTAGGAGGATCACTGAGTGTTCAAGGCCACCCTGAAGCTACATAGTGAATTCCAGGTCAGCCTGAGCTAGAGTGAGACCCTACCTCAGAAAACCCCCCCAAAAAATTAGCTTTAAAATATATATATATTTATTTATTTTCAAGGAAGGAGAGAGAGAAAAAAATGGGTGCACCAGTGCCTCTATAGATGGACTATATATGTTCTTCACATGTGGCGTGTATGTGTGGCCATCAGCAGTTGACTACCAGCCTGCATTATGGTGTCTTCATCAGCAAATGGGATGCTAGAACTTGCTTTTTAGTGTTGTTGGGAAGAACAGGAGCAATGAGCAAGGAGAAGGCTCAGTGTGATGTCTGACATGGGAAAGTGATCAGTAATGGTACTCACTGTTACTGGTTTTATTTTCGCACCCTCCATTTATTAAACGTATATATTTATGTACACAAACATACATTTGCACACACACACACACACATACCTGGTTTTCTGGGATTTTAATAAGTACCAAACAAGCCAATAATTTATTATGATCTGAGGAATGAAGACTTGGAGCTATCATTAGGATGTATCCCATCATTTATTATTAAGGGAAACATCTGTTAATTGTTCACCTTTCCTGATGTACTTTTCATGTTAGTTACCAGATTCCTGTCAAAAGCTTTACTATAAGATTCCTTGGGCCACAGGCATGCTCCTTAAAGCCTCACATAACTTGTCTCACTTTCGGAAGATATCCATAAAGTCTCTGTAGTCCCATAACCCCAGAAGACTTTGTCTTGAGATCCTCATGTGGTATGTGCTTGTGACATTGTTGAGGACTTCCTTCTAACCTTTCCTCCATATGGTTTCAGATGCAAATTTGATTCAAAAGCATAGAAATGGAGTAGGGATAACCATTTCTGTCCCTGTTCCTTGTGGTAATTAAATTAAAATATAAAAAGTGATCATCCCCGAGTTGGCTGCTGAAAAGTAATCCACATAATGCCACACTCAGTTGGTTATGTAGCCAGCAAAGCCATCACAGCAATATCTACTATGTCCCAGGGTGTCTAGACACGTGGGTGCTTGGTTTACTGGCTTAGAGACTGTGCATCAGGTTGCGCGCAGAGGCATTGAACCACTCATGGTGAACACTGAAAAGCACAGAGAAGAAAGAATGACAAAGAATCCTTGGCCTCCCCATTCTGTTGGAAAGCTGACTGTTTTTAAATTTTCACTTTTTATTAGAGAGAAAGAGAAAGACCCAGAGAGAGGGGTGGAGGGAATATGGGCATGCCAGAGTCTCTAGCCTCTGCAAAGGAACTCCAGAAGCATGTACCACCTTGAGCATGTGGCTGACATGGGTACTGGGGAATTGAACCTGGGTCCTTAGGCTTCACAGGCAGGCATCTTAAGTGCTAAGCCATTGCTCCAGCCCTGACTTTTTAGAATTAAAATAACTTCATCTTTCATTTGAGAGAAAAACGAGGTTCTGTTTTAATTCTAAAAACAAAAGTTAAATCAGCAGCAGAGCAACTACTTTTCTTGGATTTGGTGTGAAATCTTTGTCAAAACTAGATTTTTTTTTCTTTTTTGAAAAATTTAGTAAATCATATTCTGCGATTTAATGTGAACTTATGCTCACAAAAACCATAAAGTAATCTTGAACTGGATATCTCTTCTGGTGATGAAAATTATATTTTCTTTCTGTTTCTGAAATTCTTTTGCTTTTAATGAAATTAAGCAAAATGTAATACTAAAGGGCTTTTCTTCCTTTTTTTTAGTCTTTTATTTTTTAAAAAACAGCATATTTGCATTCTAGAAAAGCAGAAAACAAAAATAAATAGAAACATATTCCCATCACTTATGAAGAATAACTGCTAATAGTTATTAAATCCTTCCAGATCTTTTTCTAGTCATAAACCATAAATCTGTGCTTTCTACCAGTGACATCATACTGTACAAGATTTTACTCATTAAAGCGTACAATTCCATGGTTTTTGATAGATTCACAATATTGTACAACCACTACCACTACTTGTTTCCAGAACACTCCATCAGCCCCCCCAAGAATAAACATTACAGTCCCTCCTGCCCTCTTCTCTTCCAAGCCCTGAAACACACCAGTCTAGCTTCCATTTCTGTAGCTTTTCCTTTCCCGCATGTTTCATATGCGTGGAATCACGTAACATGTGGCCTTCTGTGCATGCTTATGTCACTGAGCAGCCCATCAAGCATCGTGTGTACTGAGGTATTGCCGGCACCTCACCCTGTCATGCTGGATAAGGCTCGTCTATGGGACTTTTCTTCCTTCTTGATCACTTTAACAGCTTATGTGATTTTAAGTATGAAGGTTATTTACCATCAGAACATACAATAATCTTATTTAATAACAAAAATTTTTGAAATTTTCAAGCCAACATAGTTCTTAGCCTAACTAAAAATGATGTGCTTTTTCATATTGGGGTTTTCTTTCCTTCAATATAATTACATAAAGAATTTAGTTTTAGTCTGTGATTTTCATTTAAGGGGGAATTACCACCATCTTCCAAGGGGACGTACATAGCAAATGGGCTTTTTTGGGGGGAGGGCATTGACAGCAATACTGAGAGTGCTAAGCAGTGGTTTTTCTTTGTGGGCCATTCAGAACACATTACTCTCAGTGAGAGGAAGCTCAATTTTCCATAGCTTATTTGATTTTCAATTTGATTGAGTGCTGGGGACGTAATGCTCTCTTTGAGCACTTGGAGTTTCACCTGTGAGGGCATGAGTAGGAGGAGCGGGTAATTTTCCAGGGCCAGGATTCAGAGTATAAGCTGGACCATTGCTTTGTCCTCACCTAAGAGAATCTGTGCTAGAGGTGATTTTGTGAATAACAGTGCCCTTAACTTACAACCTCTGCGGAGAAACCACATCTTCAGGTATTGTAGTTCTTAATCTCCCAGCAGTGTGATGATTTATTTACTCGTGTCTTTATGTAAGTAGTCTCTCCGTTTTTCTAAGTTTTGAATTTCTTATTATAATGTATTGTGAGTTCATAAATAAACACTAATTCCATGTATACTTGAAAGGGTAAAGGGTATTGATACTTTCTTTTATATGAAGTTTGTTTTATAGTCTTCTCTGTCTTGGAGTGTGGACAGTTAAGGCATTCAGGTACAAACCATAGCAAGTGAAGAACTTAAAAATTGCTTGTAGCTGCATAAGGTCTTACCAGGCATTACACTGTATTAGGATGGATTTGGGAAATGTGTTCTCCAGTGCCTGTTCAGATAGCTAGGCTCTTAAAACTAATAACCTAGATTAGCGTGGTGCAAAAACAAGTATGTGATGGTGCAGGAAGCAGGTATGCCATGGTGCAGGAAGTAAGTGTGCCATGGTACCGGAAGGAGGTGTGCCATGGGGCAGGAAGCAGGTGTGCCATTCATGCTTCAGAGTGTGGCTTTGCTATTTTCTCTCAATGAGTGTTGGATATAAGATCTATTGGGTTTAGTCCCTCTTTGTCATCTATTTTTATTTTTCCTAAAGCTTTTGTGTGAATTCAAAACTAGCATATCAACAGCACAATCAGGAGACACCTGAGTAAATGTGGCTGGAATGGTAGAGTTGTGCCTCGACTGGTGTATGTTTTGGTCTGAAGTAATGGGGTGAGGTTCTATACTCACCTCTCAATGCTTCCTGAATATGAATGTTTATATGTGACAATAGAAAAGACAAATTATAAGATCTTAAATGAAGCCATATATTTTGGATGTTGGATTCACAAAAATATTATTTATATAATACCTATGTATAAGTTACCTTTTTTCTTTGCTTTTCAAAAACTGTCCTACTGCATAGATGTGTGTATATGTATGTATGTATCATGTGATATTCAAAACAGAAGTGTTTAGAAGTAATGGTGAAATGATTTTTAGTCTAGGTGATCAGCTAATGTTTCTTGGAGAGAACCTTTTAATCTGCTTATGAGAGAAAAATATGACTTAAATAAGTAAACAGGGTATATTCAAATGTAAAAGGGTGGAATAAAGAAAGATAGGAAAATGGAAGAATTTGAGGAACCCTGAAGGATTGATATAAGAAGGAAAACAGAAATCATTTTTCAAAAGTTATATGAAAGTGGAAGGAAACTGATAGGATAAATTGAGACTAGATCACTGAGGTTTTTTAAAGGTGTGTTTATACTTTTCTACATAGAATTCTTCATTTTGCAAGAAGTATTCTATTATTTTTTAGCAAGATTTGAAACAGTTGCTGACAAAACCCTTGTTATCAGCATGATTTCTCTTTCCGTACATTTAAGCTTGGTTCCATACACTGAAATGATAATACAACTTATTTGACCATGCTGGCTAGATTTTAGTCTGAAAACCTCAATATAAGTGTAAGTATAGCCTGGGGCAGACCATGGTCAGACAATCTGAATGCAGTTATGCATGAATACATATGGTGTGTGAACGTGTATATGTGCCCATGCATACATCCCATGACCACATGTGCAGAGGCCAGAGGAAGATGTTGGATGTCCTCCTCTATCACTTTTCTTCCTTATTCCTCTGAGACAGTGTCTCTCACTGAAACTGGAGATCCCAGTTTTTCAGTTAAATTGGCTGACCAGAGAGACCCAATAATCCTTCTGTCTCTGCCCACGTCAGTCCTAGGTCTATAGGCGTATGTGGCCATGCCCAGCTTTTTACATGGGTGATGGGGATTAAGCATAAATCCTCATGCTCATACAGCAAGCACTCTTTACTCACCAGCCCTGAGGGTTTTTTTAAAACCTATTTGAAGGTGCAGTGAACTTTGGGTGATAGATGCTATATGTATGCTCTCCATATTTAACTTGAAAAGACTCTTGAGAAAAGAATTAATTAGCACAGTTAAACACAGTAACTAGTAAGGAAGGCCTGGAGCTCAGAGCCCAGTAGAGGTCTGTGACTATAGTCTAAGTGAGATATGGGAATGAGCTGAACTGCCACTTTTCAGTGTTTTGAGTTTGAAGGAAACTTGCTTGGAGCTTTTCCGGACATCCTCTTTAGAATGGAGAAGCCATTAGGCCTCATCTCAAAAGTCGCTTAATAGCCAGGTTTTACTGTCCTATTAAGAAAGAGAGGGTAGCCTCTGAGAACTTTCAACACAAACATTTAAAATGGAAAAAAAATAAAGATAAGAAAAGGGGCAAATTTTTCTTGACATCATCACAAATTTTTTTGGAACTGATTCTAGGTGATTTATAAATAAATGATTATTCTAGTCTTTGAGAGTTAAATATTTAGAAGTTAGTTCCCTTTTAAGGTTCATGTATAATAAAGGGCTGATTTTCTGAGACACAGCCTTGCACTCTTTTAATCCGTTATAATTACTATTCTTATCCCATCCATTTTCAGTTCCCTGCATGAAAAATTATTTAAACGCTGCACACAGATCTTTTGTGAAAGAAGAAAAGGAAATCCAGTGTGTGGGTCTCAGCAGGAGTAAAGCTAATGCAGCTTAAAATAATGCCGAAAAAGAAGTACTTATCTGCAGGCAGAGTGCCCCTGGTTCTCTTCCTGTGCCAGATGATCAGTGCTCTGGAAGTACCTCTTGATCGTAAGTATTAGCGGTTTAATGCTCTCGGGACAGGAGTCACAGCCTCCCTGTGTTTACCATCACCCTGGACCATGTCCACGAAGAAAGTGCCTGTGTGACACTGAGAAGCTAATTAAAATGAATTTGGCTTTTACCTTTAGCACCTGGTACAGATGTCCATGGAAATGACCAGACATGCTATCCCCTCCTTTTCGTTATCTCCCTTCTCTCTCAGGTTCCTTTTGTTATTAGGGTGTAAGTGGCCTGAGAAGGGGGGGGGGGGGACTTGTGCTATTTCCCTGAATCCTCTCTGCAGGTGGGATTTTTGTAGTAGTCCTGCAAGAAAACCATGTAAACCACTTTGCAGGGCCCCTACTTACCTCCTTCCCAGAGCTCTGTCCCTTCATCTGCTGTGCCTTTTCTGAAGAAATGGGAGCATAGTCCCTCCAACTCTGCTTTCTTTATCCTCAAACCACCTATACTTCATTTCTCTTGGTTTAGAAAGCATACTCACTATCGTTTGCTCCTAAGTAGGAATTCACAACTAAGAAATGTGTCTTATAAACAAGCCTAGTGAATCGCCCGTTTGGCCTAAACTCCATGATTGAAGTCCAAGATGTAAAATTTTGAGGAGACAAGATATGTACAAAAATTTTAAAAAGAAGCGAACAATAGCTACTGTATTTAGCTCACTGTTTTCTCCCCCCTCCCCCCAAAAATATGCAGCATACCCTCCCTGATTTAGGTGGCTTGTTTGTGGGGGAAAAAAGATAATTTTAGGTTCCAATTGGTTATTTTCCTGCAGTAGAAATCAGAATTTCAAATCTACACAATTACTGTACTTTAGAATTGATTTATCTTTTATCTGTAATCTGCACGACCTCTTTAAAGCCATTAGCTTCCTGAGTAGAACATCTGTTTGGCAAGCATTCTAAGGTGCAAGGAAGATTGCATTTTCCTGGGGTTATTCAATTGCTAGGATATACTTTTTGCCAGAGAAGTTGCAGATACCGGTGGGAAGACATTAAGAAGAGATGGGGTTCACTGCATACTTTGTTCACTTCCTGGGCTGTGCTTCTGTGGTCTAAAGTACAATAAAATGCAATATTTTCATTATAAAATGTATTTAGCCTTAATTTCTATTTAAAAATCTATACTTAGTTGGAATATATATTTTCTCAAGCCCATTGGGACAGGAATGTCTGTGTAAGCCCTTGCTTACTTACCCTGGAAAGAGGTGGAAACATGTGAGGGAAATGCTTTTGTTCCCTCTTGTGTTAAATGTATCCCCTTAACCTGACTGTTCAAGCTAACCATCAGGGAGAGTCAGGCACATAGGGCTAACTCAGTTATCGCAGTTAATAGAGAAGATGCATAACCATGATGGGAAAAAAAATCACAGATAACCCCAACACTCCTACTTCTGCAAGTCATAATGATAAGCAGTGCCCCAGAACCACTGGAATTGCATGCAGACATGCCCCTATTCCACACACTTTCTCCCATATACCGGCTGTTCCATGGTATTGTAACCAGCATACCAGAAATATGCCAACAGTCTAAAATGTTCAAGTACTAACTTGGAGAATGACCATAGAAAATGTAAAATTTTGAAATCAGTGTTGGATTTGACTTGGAGGGAGAGTTGTAACAACAGCCTATTATTACATATTATTATCATGTACATAGTGATGTCTGGGATAATAAGATCAGACACTACACAGCATGTGACAACTCAAATTAATTGTAGATTTCAGCTATTTTTCAAACTGAGCATAATTATCAGTCCAGCACAGTGTGTATGGGATGGAACTAGCCATTCCTATTCCTGGAAGAATCTTTTTTTTTTTTTTTGGCTATTTTTATTTATTTATTTGAAAGTGATAGAGAGAGACAGAGGCAGAGAGAGAGAATGCCAGGGTCTCCAGTCACTGCAAACAAACTCCAGATGCGTGTGCCCCCTTGTGCATCTGGCTAACGTGGGTCCTGGGGAATCGAGCCTTGAACCGGGGTCCTTGGGCTTCACAGGCAAGCGCTTAACTGCTAGGCCATCTCTCCAGCCCTGGAAGAATCTTTTTTCTGCCTGCAGCATTGCTTTTGTTCGTCCATATGCTTATGTGAGAAACTGCTGTGGGAGCATCATGAATGCCGGTTTCTTTCTCTTACAGCTTCTCAACTGCATCTTCCACCACATGGGTCTTTGGGTCAAATCAAATAGACAAAAATGCCCCTTTTATCTATAAAGCTCTAACATTCTCATTACTAACATTGGATTTTTTTTAATCTTGTTTGCCCACTCACCTGCTGATATTGATGGGAAAAAAGCAAAACTTCTTGAAGACTGTAAGTGTCTTTCTATAAATTCCTAGGCAGTGTGAAATGTGGCTATGTCTTTAGTCTTTAAAGTAATACTAAGAATCAAATGTACAGTTATGTTTTCTGATGTGTGTGTGTCTTTAAACATGTGTGTTTGATTACTGTAGCTGAAAATTGTATTTAAATATCAAGGTGCGAATAAAGTACCTTACCTGTGTGACTTGTGAAGACTTGGGTATTAATCTTTTATGAATCTGCTATTCTACTAACATCCATGCTTCTTTCACTTCTGATGTAACTCAATGAGAAAATCCACATAATTTTATAGAGAATGATTATTTGGTTTTAAATGTTATTGAAAGCTTGCATCTTGTGGAGTCTTTTAGGTGAATGCATACTGACACTTCACCCCAGACAACTACTATATTCCTTCTTTTATGCTTTGGCCCCCAGAACTGGGGAGACTAGTGTTCCTAGGTGTTATCAATAGAAAAAAAAAAAAAAATGAATTAAAATACTGTTTGAAATATCCAAACGGCAAGCAGTTCTACTCACATTGTTTGTTAAGTGGCTTGGTTTAAGTAAATTTCTTCTGTTTCTGACAGTTGGCCAGCATTTATCATCTAGTGAAAAAAAAATAGTCCAACTTCAGGCATTTGGAAAATCTTCTTTGATATTGGAGTACATAGAAAAATAATGTGAAATCGCTTACTGTTGCTTATACTATAAAGCGTTTATTAATTGTCACACAACCTAAGCACAGTTCAGAAAGGTACCTCCAGAGAGTAATCCCCTGACACATAATAGGGGCATCTAAGCAAGCACATCTGAAAGTACATGAAGAGAAGCTGGCACTTAAAATCACCAAATTTGCATCTCTGTCATTTCTTCCCCTCCAAAACAAACAACAAAACTAAACAAGGAACTAGACAGAGTCATTCCTAAGAATCCCTCTATCACTGTCTATGTTCACCATTTTGGGCATGTGGAATCCCAAGCTTCCTTGCATTATCCAAACCCTGTGTTCCCAGAGCCTAAATATTAGTTATTCAAAGATGACACTGGTCCAAATCAGAGTGATTATGATAATATTAACAAGCACCATCAGATAGTACGAGCATTGGCATCTACTAAGAATTTTATACAAATTATGTCATTAATTGCCCAGCTACTGTAGGATATAGCAATGAGTTTTAAGGCTCAAGTTTCCTCTGAGAGATTATAGAAGTTAAGAAACCTGCCCAATGTCTCATTGCTAGTAAGAAACTGACAAGGTGTAACTAATGGACCAAATTACTAACTAGCACTGGAAATTGACAGGTTAGAAGAAGGAGGTTTCCCTGTGTATGATGGAGGCTGACAAGAGGAGCTGAGTTAGGTAGAGGATGAGAAGGGGACAGGATATTATTAAAAGGAAGGGAAGTTAATACTGACAAGTATCCAACATGTAATTGATGAACATTAATGCTGACAATGAAGAGTTTAGCTTCTGATCATATTTTAGATGTTGCTTGGATATTTTGTAAGAAATACCAACTGAACCTCAATAGACTGAAGACAAGGCAGAACCATATGTACAGATTTCTTACAAAAATTTGTGTGTGTGGTTCTGATAAACTTGGCCTTGGTAACAGTTAACCTAAACCAAGACAGACAAGAACAGGGCGGTTATTGGGCTTTTGGGACTGCTTGGTTGGTAGATGGAAGGCTGGAAGGGTTTTGTAAAAGGAAACAGTATAGGTAGAGACAACAGAGAAAATCCAAATGATGAATAATTTAAATGACCACAATGTTAAATATACCAGTCAAGGAAGGGAAAGTGGGAGTCCATGTGAGGGTCTTGAATAAAGTTGTCTTATATAGGGGAAAGCATCCTGAAATAGAGTCATTGCATTGTACAGATCTAGAAGTACCACCCACCACCTACTATGTGGCACGTGCCAAGTTTCTCAGCCTCAGCACTGTTGGCATTTGAAGCCAGCTAAGTCTTTGTTGTGGGAAACTGGCCTGTCCAATATGAGCTGAGTAGAGTCATCTCTGGCCTCTAGACAAGTCAATTCCACCATCACCCCATTTGTAACCATGAAAATTATCTCCAAATATGGCCAGATACCTCTGAAATGGTAATACTAAGTTTCTCCTGGTTGCAAATCACCACTCCATGTATACAGCTTCACCTGGAGTTGTATGTGGCAGTGGCCAGGCAGAAACTCATCAAGAGAGTTGGCCACTCTTCTCTGCTTTGTAAATTCACAATCGAGCCACTTTGCCACTTGGAGCAACAAAAATGGAGGTTGAAATAAATAGTTCCTACAGCCCTTCCCTGTTCTAGCACTGTAATTCTGATGGCACAAGTGAAAAGGCATGATGATCTTAAAGCCACATGCAGAGTACTGAAGTCTCCAGAGTACCTTCCTTAAGATTGTCCTGGGACAAAACCATTTCTCTTACAATATCGTAGAAAAGGATCAGATAATGTTTTGAAGAGTGCAATAGAAACACTGTCTCCTTAGAACAGAGAATTTAACCCCATTGATCTCCCAAATTCATCTACCTCCTGGCTCTGATAATGCATGTCAAGGCTCCAACCTAACAATCTTTTTAATAGTAGCTTCTCAAATATATGCGTTCCCAACATATATTAATTTGCCTTAGCACACTAATGGACTCTAAATCAGTTTCTCCTTCCTAAGACTCAAATCTACCCTGTAACTTACATTGGAAGACATCATTTGACCCAAAAGAACCAAGAATTTCTCATTGTTACATCAGAAAAAAAATGTTTTGATATTAGGATTGTATTGGCAATTATTTTCCCAGACTTTTAATGTGGGAAAATGGACTTTGTCAGTGTGTGTGTGTGATATTACCGAAAGGGCATTATGCCTTGACTTCACAGTCTTAGGTGAGTTTTGGTAGAAATCCTACTGAAGTTTTCTTTCTTTCTTTTTGTTCTGCCACAATAGAAAATACTAGAAATAACATGGGACAAAGTTAGTCTAAGGCAAGTAAGGAATATATGAAGAAGGGTTGCTGTCATGATAGTAAATTATTTATTTCTTTACATTATTCTCCCTTCTACAACTAAGTGGTACAGCCTCCAACCATCACGCAGCAGTCTCCAAAAGACTACATTATTGACCCCCGGGAGAATATTGTAATCC
This sequence comes from Dipus sagitta, assembly GCA_036346955.1. Taxonomy (NCBI): domain Eukaryota; kingdom Metazoa; phylum Chordata; class Mammalia; order Rodentia; family Dipodidae; genus Dipus; species Dipus sagitta. Next base: position 27,785,112 of record CM070784.1, read on the forward strand.
AGTGTGAGGCCAAGGGGAAACCTCCTCCAAGGTGAGCGTGCTTTATACTTTCTGATAGTACTGACAACAGGCTCAGTGACTGCTCTGAATAGAATACGTTTGGAAATTAGATTAAGAGAGACCATATAGAGCAGTTTTTTTTAGTTGGATATTTCTCAACATGGTTGACTATCTTACTCTCATTCCTTGGTTTATTTAAACAACTTCCTGGCTCATTTGGCTCTTAAAAATGTTGAAGGTAACTTATTTGGCCCTGCATGTAGCTAAAGTATAAGTTCGTTACTTTATCTCTCACAATTTGTCTTTCTTAAAACCTGCATTTATGTATTTTCATATTTATGCTTTTCTGAAAAATGCTCATAATTTGTATGGGGATGTAGAAGGGCCCCTCTAATCCCAGTTCTAACACTAATGGCCTTATCACATGGATAATCCATTTTCTCTGAGCTGTGTTTCCTCATATGTTAAAAATAAAAAGAACAAATCGAATTTGAGATGATGTCCAAGAACTCTCCTGTCTCCACAGAGGTCTATGAAATAGCTCTAAATTATTTCTCAAACTTGTCAGGAGCACTCATGATGCTCCACATAGATCTTGACATGAACACTATATAACCCGGTCCTATCAGTACATGATGGGGTTGGAAAACTGATGCCTCATAATGCTAGAATATTTGCCCAGGGTCCAACAGTGTATAATTTATAACCAGTAATATATGAGAGGACTAGAGAGTTTGGTTATTGAATGTAATGATTTAATCATTATTACTACATTGTAACAAATTAATAAGTTTACTAATTATTTGATATTATAGCTAGATGCCATATTTCATAAATAATAAAATGAAAGTTTATAGATATTTTTGGTCCAAGCTTATTACAAACTTTATTAAAGTATCCCCTGATAAAAAAAAAATTAACTGGCTATAAATATCTATGGGTGTCAAAACATCTGCCCAAGGTTTGCTCAAAAACAGTATCCTGCCGTGTTAGTGGAAGCTCTCTCTTACATAAGCACTAATGGGATGTCTTTCTATGGAGCCCCCTTCAGCTTCATGCTATGTAAGGCCTCCTGTCCTGTAACGCTGTATGGCAGGATTCATCCTCCACTGCATTGGTGATGATTATGATTTGGGGCTGTAGGAGAAAGCTGTCCTGTGCATTGTAGAATATTTATCAGTGCTGGTGCCCTCTGTCCACTAGATACCAGTGGCCTCCACCACCCACAATACTTCTTGCCCTAGTTCTGATAATCACTGCTGTAAGGATAAGCAAGGAAACCCAAGTCATCCCAGAAAACACTGAGAAGCTTAGAAGTTTATGCCTCTGTATCATCTTGGAAATCACTTGTGTGTGACTGCTTATGAGTACTTAATTGCATGAACACTGTGACTTTTATAGGAGAGCATATGTTATAACCAATACAGCTGAGGAAAAAATCTTAGTTGGCAATTTGGCATACCTTCTAAGAATTCACAAAAATTGTCTCTACAATTAAAAACTCTAAAATTATAGTTTATATGGAAATTCCATTTTAATAACTAATGTATACCTCTCATCCTCCTCCCAAATATCAGTGTGTATTTTAGTAACGTGAAACAGACCAGTCACTTATAGATAATACTGGTGGAGGCTATTCTTGTCACATTTCACCCCAGAGCACATTTTTATAGACAGGTTATCAACTCTATGAACAATGGAGTTTACAATAAAAATGCTAATAAAGGTCAAAGAGAGTGTTCCTAGGGGACCTGTTTCCTATATTTTCTTAGAAAACAAATGACAGGCAATTTGTATTAAATTTGAGCTGATTTTAAAGAAATATATGCCTGAAAATGTATAACCAGAAGTTTTTTACAAGTCATGGTTCCATGCACTATCATATTTTATTGAATAGTGAAATCTGAAAGTTATTTCTAGAACTCCATTAAACCTAGGGTCTAGAAATAATTTTTAGGTTTCATTGTTCAATAAAAGGGCAATAGGTCCCTAACTAGGGTCCAGTTAAAAACTAGATAATCCTATTTTTCTAGACCACTAACAACTTAATGTGTTGGGCAGCTTTTCCTGGACGCGTAATGGAACTCATTTTGACATAGATAAAGACCCTCTGGTCACCATGAGACCTGGCTCAGGAACACTCGTAATCAACATCATGAGTGAAGGGAAGGCAGAAACCTATGAAGGAGTCTACCAGTGCACAGCAAGAAATGAACGTGGAGCTGCAATTTCTAACAACATTGTTATCCGGCCATCCAGTGAGTGAGACTTGTCAAGCAAGCATGACTCCCTTAAACTCACCTCTGTCACATCATGCAAATATGACCACAAGAAAGCAGTGATACTGCTTCTAACACTCCTGCTTTGTTTTCCTTGAAAAATATTGCCTTTTGGTTATCTTCCCCTAGCAATTTCCTCTACCCAATACTTTGCCAGTCCCTGTGTATCCAGGTCCCTCATGAAAGACCATAGTTGGAAAAGTGTTTCTTACCTAAATTGGTCTAATTATTCATTTCTAATATAGCTTATTATGAGGTGCAAATAAGTTCATATGATATGAGTAATAAGGTAGTGTCTTTTAATATTTGTTTCAAAATCTTACTGGAAATATAGTGTCTTCACTACCTTAATATTATTTTGTCTGTTTTTGTGGTGGTCAGTACTAAAATCAATCAACATCCTCAACTGTATTTAAAGAATAGTAACCATCTGCAGTTATGATTATTTTGGAACTTTTTAAATTATATTACATGTTCATAATTTTAAATTAATAAAGAAATCTTGAAATTACACATCAGTCTTTCCATTCATGTAATTAATGACTGTTCAGGTATTCTTTTAATTCTTTTATACACATATATGCATAAACAATTCAGTATATCAAATATTTTTCTTATCAATCTTAGAAATAAGAAAAAAATGTATAATAATATTACCTAACAAATCTTTTGACACTTACATGTTTTCCATTCTCTGTGGAGAACAGGCTTGGGTCAAAATTACATGTCCTTGGTCTGGAGAGATTGCTCAGTGGTTCAGGCTCTTGCCTGCAAAGCCTAACAATCTGGTTTGAGTCTCTAGTACCCACATAAAGCCAGATGCACAAAGTGGCATGTGCATCTGGAGTTTGTTTGTGGCAGCTAGAAGCCCTGGCATGCCCATTCTCTCTGTCTCTCTTCTCTCTGCCTCTCTCTCTCCTAGAAAATAACTAAATAAAAATAAAAATAAATTATATGTCTTCCTAATAATATGTTACTGTCAATTCTTAGGCATGGAATCTCTAACTCAATTCATATTATCAATGCAGTGAATGAGAATTGTCTTTTTTTTCTTTTATTATCTTTTGCTTTATTTCATACTTTAACACTGTATTTAAAAATCATTTTCTCATTACTTAAAATATAAGTTCCATGTTACTATGTCCCAAGACAGGTTTGACTTTCTTTATAGTACTGTTCACCTTTTTAAATTTTTCCATACAGAAACAACACAGAAGTTCATTTCTGTTTGTTTTCTATTTAACAGGATCACCACTGTGGACCAAAGAAAAGCTTGAACCAATAATACTTCGAAATGGTCAATCATTAGTGCTTCCCTGTAGACCCCCAATTGGACTACCACCAGCTATAATATTTTGGATGGATAATTGTAAGTTTTACAATGAAAACCTTCTTCAAGAGCCTTGTTTGCTGTCGTGTAACACATTACTTCCTCTTGTGACCCATAAAGCGCTCACAAAATGTTTTAGAGATGTTCAGGAAAATAGCTTCTTGCTGAAATACACAGCACACCATTCATTCATTCACCCACTCGCCTCTACTGAGTGCGGACTCTGTTAAGTAGCAGTGGTGTGTGTCATGCACTGCTGTAGATCAGCCCAGCAAATGCTCTGCACTGCTGAACTTGTGTTCTGCACATGAGCAGAAGTGAATGGGGAGGGAAAAGGGGGTGAGCAGAGCAACAGATGCATCTGGAAAATCCATATTCTCAGCAATAAGTGTAATGAACGAAATGAAAACAGTCTTGAGCCCAGACCAAAGGGAATGAAAGAGCAAACCAGTCACCTAAATATCTGTGTAGACAGGGAGGGAGCACAGGTGTGAGCCCTAAGGTGTGAGTATCCCTGGGATGTATAAAAGCAGCAACCAAAATGGCCATACTGAAAGAGGCAAGGGGGGATAAGAGCAATGTCAGGGAGTCACAGGGGTGCAATGAAAAGGGCTTTGGTCCTTTCTCCAGAGGAGTGAGTTTACCCGAAGTAAAGTCAGTAGTAATAGTAGTAATAGTACCCCTCTGCTCATGGGTGGACAGCATGGAGAGCAAAAAAAAAAAAAATGGGGAGGAGCTGGGGATGTAGATTAGTGGTAGAACACTTGCCTAGAATGCACAGGCCCTACACCACACACACACACACACACACACACACACACACACATGAATGAGGCAGAGAGACTGATTAGGGGAGGCAAAGATTGATACTGACCTGAACTTGGGTAGTAGCAATAAAGTGTTCCAGACTTGATGTGTTTTCTGAGGTAGGGATGGGAGCATGAGGAAAGAAATGATGGATAAGCACAAAATTTGGAAAGTGAAAGATAATAATGTGCAACTGTTGTTTCTTGAAAATGCAGATGCCCAAATGGGGAGGAAACTAAGCTGTTTCACATCTCTGACAATAGCTGTGGTTTACCAGGCCCCTACTAAGTGCCAGTTCCTTTATTAAGAACATCATATGGGGCTATTCCATTTATTTTCACATCCATGTGAGGCATATCCAATTATATTTTCTACTTTGCTGATGAGGAAACTGCGGCAAACAGAAATAAATCCATTCATTAGACAATTTCAATTTTGTCTGCACTGTCCTTGTCTTTGATAGCAGTATCTATTACTCTTACTCTTCTGCCTCCAGAATCCCTCTGCTATTAGGTAAGCATGTTTCCTTTAGAAGCTTACCTTGGGAACTGAGGGATGAGAGCTCCAGGTGTGACAAGTCTGTAAGACAGGCATGCCCAATGCGAGTCAGAGGCGCATGAGTCAGAAGTATGAGCCAGGACCATAGTCAGTAGTATATGAATCCCTAGTGCATAGCTAGCGAAGGGGCTGGGTAAGAGAACTTAGGGAATGCAATCCTGGAATGGAGAGCAGAGCCTAGGGACAGAGACCAAGAGACCTCTAGAGGCTAGGGAGAGCCTAGGGGAGCAGATTAGGTAAGAACGCAGGGAGAGTGGTATCCCAGGGGCAAGGCACAGAAAGCCTGTCAAGAAAACCATAGAAATTGTCAAATACTGCTGGGAGGCCAGATAACACGAGTGAGGACTTAGAAACGACTGTTGGATTGGCATGAAGATCACTGTGATCTTGACCTGACGTAGAATGTTGGGAATAAATTTAAAATATGTATGCAAAACATATTCTGTTCTCAGAGGTCTGATTTCCTGTGTAATACAGGTTAAAAACATTACCAAGGGAGAACATTTGGCTAACACTTCATTTTTAACTCATAAAATTACTCAAAGAAGTATCACAAAGACATAGAAATATATAAACAAATAAATATGTGAAGATATTCCTTCTCTTATAGTGCAGTTTTATGCATTTTTTGAGAATAAGCAGCAAATCCAGAATAAATGAATGGTATGTGGCTTTGAAGATAACACTCTTCAGATATATCTGTCAAAGTTCAGCCTAGTATTTGGTCACTATTTCTTATTCAGAAATTGTTTCCCATCTGCTTAATAAAGAAATGTATCACTTAGAACTCCCAGACTAATCTGAATATATTTACTGATTTTCCCACATTGCAAGCTGTGTGTATCATTTTATACATTTTTAATGTGCCAGCACAGCTTCCACCTTTCAAATGGAATTCTATCTGGAATGTGAGAAAAGCTAAAATCCAGTTAGCATTCTTGAAATATGCATTATAAAATTATCCATATCTCCATTTCCTAGTATGATACAAAGAAATCAGAAAGCAGACTCACATCAGTACAATGAAGTCCCATTGTCTTATATTTAAACCAACAACAACTATCAGTAATACAGAAGAGGGCTGGAGAGATGGCTTAGCTGTTAAGGCACTTGCCTGTGAAGTCTAAGGACCCAGGTTCAATTCCCTAGGGCCCACATTAGCCAGATGCACAAGGTGGCACATGCGTCTGGAGTTTGTTTGCAGTGGCTAGAGGCCCTGGCACACCCATTCTTTCTCTCTGTATCTCTTCTCTCTCTTTTTGTTTCTCTCCTAAATAAATAAATATATTTTTAGATACAGAAGAAACAAAAAACAATAAATGCATGCTTGTGTTTAGCTCCTTGCATTCATTAAATATGTATACACCCTTTTTGGTTTTGGGACAATGTGTCCCCGTGTAGTCTAGACTTGCCTCAACTTGAAGTTCTCCCCACTCAGCCCAACAAGTGGCTAGGGTTACAGTCATGTACTGCCTTGTCTGGCTCCGATGTGCATTCTTTTTAAAAATGCATTCCTATCTAAGAGGATTAACAGTCTAAGATTATGAACCAAAGTCCAGTCTTAGCCCAGAACTTGGTTAACACAGGTAATCAATGATGACTTGTCAGCTCTGACCCCACATTTCCCTGCTTTTCCTTGCCTGCTGCAAGCAGGCTTTTCACTATAATTTTGCATTTTGTGAAATGTTAGGTCAGGTACCTGCCACAGGAAGAGCACTTTTGTTTGACTCAAACTGAAGAAATCCTGCTAGAATACATACCACCTGGCCTGAGGCAGCTGGGATGTATGATTTTCCACACTTCCTATCACTTGGGAGCTGAACTGTCACAGTTCAGACTGTGAACTGAGTCAGGAACTTCAGGATGTATTTTAGCTGGCAAACTGTAACTTCACACACAGATCAGTGAACCCCACCTCCCTCCATCCCTCATCCACATTGGAAATCTCTTCGTGCCTAAGGCTAGACAGTCCCTTAACTGGTCCTGAAAGGAAGTAAACAGTCATGCTAACTAACACTGGAATACATGTCTTTCCATGTATCTGAAGGAACTCCTAGAAAGGGCGAGGCACTGTTCCCATCAGAGCTCTAGCAGTGAACAAAGTAGATGAAGGAGTCTGCCCTCCTGTAGCTTAAATTCTAGTGCAAGGAGACAGGCAGATATGATGAGCAAAAGATGTACTGCATCATAAGATGATAAGTCATTCAGAAACAAAACAAGCAGATCAAATGAGAGCAACTGAACCTGGCTTCTAGGGAGCAGGTCATAGCATTGAAAAATGACATTATCACACCCCACGGTTAATTACAATTCCCTGCTTCACTTTTCCATGAGGTGGTGAATTCACACAGGGCTGGGCTCTGGGGTGCCGGGCTCCTTGCTCAGGGCCTGGTTTGTATGTAGATGTAATTCACATTAACATCATGGCAAACTTCCTTAATGTGTTTTCTAAGTGTAATTAGAGACTAATTCAGATATTAGGAAATATGTGAACCTCTTGTGGAACTTTGTAAAATTCTCTATTTTATTTTATTTTATTTTTATTTATTTGCTTGAGAGAGAGAGATATACAGAAATAGGCAAGGAAAGAGAGAGAGAGAGAAAATGGGTGCCCCAGGGCCTCCAGCCACTACAAATGAACTTCAGAAGCATGCGCCCCCTTGTGCATCTGTCTTATGTGGGTCCTGGGGAGTCAAACCTGGGTCCTTTGGCTTTGCAGGAAGGACCTTAACTACTAAGCCATCTCTCCAGTCCGACTTTGTAAAATTCTTAATGAGATATTTCACTGTATAGCTTTAATCTCACCTGTGCCTCCACCCCCAAGATATTAGGATTGAGCAGGTATAGTGGTGTGTGTTTACATTATTAAAAAATAGTTGTTTCTTTTCCTCAATGAGCTGTAAAGAAGTACATATGTATACATATTCAAGTGAGGGGCACACAATTATTAATAGATATGTTTGTCTTGCTGAGTTGGGAAATGGCCACTTAACAATGGAATGATCTAAGATCTGTCTATCTTTCTCCAGCCTTTCAAAGACTTCCACAAAGTGAGAGGGTTTCCCAAGGTCTGAATGGAGACCTTTATTTCTCCAATGTTCTCCCAGAGGACACCCGGGAAGACTATATCTGCTATGCCAGGTTTAATCACACTCAAACCATACAACAGAAGCAACCTATTTCCGTGAAAGTGATTTCAGGTAAGAGTTCAGATTCCTGGATTACTTTGATGTTGATACACATGTGCCAAATTATTCACTATTAAATACAGTACTGACTCTGAAGTAAACAGGTTTAATGACCAGGAGAATGCTAGTGTGAGATGACTGTAGTGTTGGATTATGTGTGAGAAAGAGCACACATACCCTATACTGTATTTTACATTTTCTCTGTGATTGCCATTCTGGTTTCCATGGCAACCTTCTGAATTGTGTGTGGTGTTTTCAGCATTGGCATGTGCTATGCTCCACAGTGCCTTTTATTGGCAGTCCTGCTGCTTAAGGAATAGGGTCACTATTACTGGTTGGGGGTGGCTGAGTGAATTGATGCGTTAGTCATGTATGATGCCAAGCTCTGTGTGTACCCGGGAGGGATGGCACTTAGCGTTTTTGTTGGCCAATGGTTTCTGACCCTTCTCCCCTACTTTTGCGCCCTCTTCATAATATTCTGTTTATTTCAGTGGATGAATTGAATGACACTATAGCTGCTAATTTGAGTGACACTGAGTTTTATGGTGGTGAGTTACGGTGATTGTAACTGATATTCTCTCCTTCATTGTAGACTGTAGTTCACTAACTTCACCTCCATGGCTATTTAACCTTATTTCTATATGGAATTTCTAGTTGTGTGTTTAATACCACTGTGTAAATGTGCTTTTCTTATGAAATTTAGCTATAAACTTTGAAGCATGTCACTAAAACATTTTCCATGATGTATGTATAATAATGAAATTTGTTTTTAACTGTTTTCATGTAAAGAACCATTTCACATGATTTAGAAAGAAATCTTCCATGTGTTCAGAATTGTATTTTCATTTTTTGTTCTGTTGATGAACTTTTCTCATAACCTAAGCAAGAACTGACTGACGTATTAACCTCTTTGAATACCGACTCGTCAGAGCCTTCAGCAACTAACATTGCGTGGATTTCATAGTCAATCATTGCTTCACTCTTCATCTTTACATTTAGTGAAAATAGCAACAGCATTTCTCTTAGGTGTTTTTTTTTTTTTGTTGTTGTTGTTTTTCGAAGTTTGATGTCCAGTCAATGTCTTCAGTGGAAGAAAGCTTTAAAAACAAGCCATTTAGCTTCATTCTTTTAAGTTGAAGCAAATTTGATTTCCTTAAAGGAAATGTGGCTCTCAAGTAGAGACTGTCAATGAAAATAATGGGCTCCGGATATGGAGTCTTCTTAATTATGTATAAGGCAGAATATCTGCTGTATTCATTTTTCATCCCTGAGATATGAACATTACAGAATGTCACAAGGCACAAGTTCTGCCTTTACATCTTTTATTTTAATATAGTTCCATAAAATGTGGGACTATCTCATCACCAATGTGACTTTAGAAAACTAAGCACCCCCTACACAAATCTCTAAATTCTAAAAATTTAAAACTGTGATTTATTTTTTTCTTCTGAGAAATGAGTGACTTATCTCTACCTTTTCATTTGTTTTATCATAAGCATCAAATAGATTTATGATTGAAAACAGTAGATACCTACAGAATCTTGTTTTTTTTATTTCTACTTCAATTTTTTCTGAGTTGCTTTCAGAAGATAAGGCTGTAGTTTTTTGAAAAGTCTGTATAAAAGAAAGTGGCCAGCCGGGCGTGGTGGCGCACGCCTTTAATCCCAGCACTCGGGAGGCAGAGGTAGGAGGATCGCCGTGAGTTCGAGGCCACCCTGAGACTCCATTGTGAATTCCAGGTCAGCCTGGGCTAGAGTGAGACCCTACCTCGAAAAACCAAAAAAAAAAAAAAAAAAAAAAGAAAGTGGCCTACATGAACATTCCTAAGATCTACAGTTTGGACCATCATTTATTTTGTCAGTGAGACAACTATTTCCATTTGTTTAGCTCACCCATTATCCTTTTTGTTTGTTTGTTTGTTTTTTCTAGTGCTTGGGACCAAACCATAGCCTTGTGCATGCTAAGCAGAGGTCCTTCTACTGAGTCATAGTCCAAGTCCCTCTACAATCATTCTTAATTTATGGCATGCCATTTGCCAGACTTCTACCAATAATTCTTTATTTTTGTTTTATTTTTACATACATCTTGCCATTGGGAAATTTTGAGATACCAGATGAATTGGCTATAATATTATATCTAGTCTAAACCAAAATACCTTTTCCACATCTTTCTGAAAAAAAAATCTAATGTCTTTGCAAAGATAATCAGTTAATTTTTGCTTTGAGCTGAATACTAATCTTAGTGGATGCTTAGTTTGATAAGCTGATTCCCCCTCTATGTTGATATGTTGAAAATTTACTAGCCTTCAGAAAATTCATAAAAAATCCAAATAAGAGATATATAAAAGGAAAACATTCTTACCATTAGACCTTATGCAACAATTTTTTATCCTGGCATACTGAGAAATGGCCACTTCTGTAAGGCAGAGAGTATGTATACATAGCTTAGCAAATTTCATTATCAGTGGTTTTGAAATGGGATTAGAATTTTAGACAGTTTTTTGACAGTGATAGTATTTCTAGAAATATATTCACAATGTTAATGCACACTAATTTTCTTGTTTGCAGCTAAGTCAAGTAAAGAGAGGCCACCAACATTACTAACTCCAGAAGGCAATGCAAGTCACAAAGAGGAGCTAAGAGGAAATGTGCTGTCACTAGAGTGCATTGCAGAAGGCCTGTGAGTTAAGACTTTCTGTCCTGATGTGCGCAGTTCTTATCAAAATACAAAAGATTGACAGAGGCATTAGCTTCATAGAAGGAGCCATTGTCTCATATTACTAATTCCATCAAAGTAAGAAGCAGTTATTATTCCTGAAGTAGACTGCAACTAATGTTGTTGTTAAACTATTTCATTCTCACCAATTCTCTAACAACAGAAGCACACAAGGCATCTTCCAGCCTGGCCTCAGAACTGGTACATAGTCCTGCCTTTGCTTCCTGTTGGCAGGTCAGAAAACCAAGCCATAATTCTTTGAACTGCTTTATCTCTGCATACCTCCGAGCTGACATGCCTGTAATAGGTCTTACCCAGATACAAAAGCAACTGTTAGGTTGGGTCTACATTATAAGCCAATTTCTACATGTTTTTGTTGCACAGAAAAGTGCTGTGGTACCAGCACATCTGCAGCCTTGAGTGGAATCCCAGGAGACCTGTGCTGTTCCTGATCTGGCCTCTGAATGATAACAAATTCTTTCCTTTATCCAGGAATAACTTTAGGAAGCACATGGAGGCCTCTGCTGGCCATGTCAGGAAATCTCACTAGACATGACAGTTTCTTAGATTGAGAACTAACAAAACTCCCTTTACATATATGTATGTCTCATATCCATCTTTCCCACCAGAAATTTTTCAAACTTCCCATTTTTACCAATTTATTTAATATTATATATTATTTAATATTACATTATTTAGTATTATTGAGAAGTACATCCTCCTCACATTTTAGTCACTTTTCTTTCCACAAATTATGTGTCCTTTTTCCAAATTGATTGGGACCAAAAGTATTTTAGATTTCAGATTTTTGTGGATTTTGGAATATCAAGATAAACTTTGCCAGTAAAGCCCAACTTGACTTTAAAAATGTTTCATGCTTTTACAGCATTTCATGTTTTCAGATTAGGAATGTTCAATCTGCTATATAAAATATAGCTGTAAGTGGAAAATTTTAAAAACCTTCAAAAATTTTTTACAACTTTGGAATGTTGAGAAAGATTTAGTCTCTACCACTTATAAACCAGGAAGCATTAGAGTTGTAGCACCAAAATATTCCTAATTCTTAAAGATGGCTCAATACAATGGTTGCTTTCCAAAACAAATTGATGGCTCTTCAAGCTACAGAGTATGCATTCTGCTTCCATCCACAACCCCCTATCACCTCAGATCATCTCAAATGCAAATCAGTCTAACTATAAGGAAATATTATATATGGTCCAATTCCACACAAATGCAGTTCTTCGGGTTTTCAAAAATTATTCCATTTGTACTTCTTTATATAGTCACAGCATGTTGTAATTTTAGAAACTCTGTTATCAAGTTTAAATACTCAGTTATTCTTGTTAACCCAGACAAACCAAACCAAAACCAATGTTGTCATTTAATCCCTCTTGCATTTCTAGTGACAAATAGTGTGACATCCTGTGGGTCTGGATCAGCCTTTCTTCCCATTATCTTCCCAACTCACAGCTCAGTGTTCAGTGTTTAGTTAATGTTGGTGTTGAACAGATTTTTCATCTTACATTCATGGAAACCTCTAAAGTCTTTGGATCAAGACAAATCTTCTTCTCCCTATTAAGCTACCTAGGGACACGAAAACCCGTGGAGTTCAGTACTGGAAGGTCACAGTGCAGTTTAAGGACAGAGCTGCGATTTTGAGGAAGATCTAACTCCAAGCAGTAGTCTGGCTTTTCAAAAAGCCAACTGTCTGGATTTTCCTTGTTTAATAAATAAGAAACATAGTTGAATGAGAAGTGATATAGCATAATAATTCACCCTATCCTTATCCATTGAAATAATAATATTTTAAAATAGTACTAATGATGAAGTGAAGGAAAGAATGCAGATTATAACTTTACTTTATCACATTATCAGCATGCTTATAAAATAGAGAAGCTCATCAGTAGGATACAGAAGTGTGTATAAAAGTCCATGGGCACAGGGATGTATGGGAGCTCTTTCACTGTACATTTTTAAGTCTAGCAGCTGATTAAAATTATGACTCAACATGATTAATTTAATAGCAGTTTTTTATTAGCATAATAAAGATCTCCAGAAATTCCTCACTGACCAGAATTTTGAAGAAAGCATTGGGTCCCTTCAGTAAAGTAACCCATGCTAGCAATACTACAGCACTGAAGTCAAAACTTACAGTGTGGGCTGGAGAGATGGCTTAGCAGTTAAAGCGCTTGTCTGCAACGCCAAAGGATCCATGTTTGACGTAAGGGATCCAGGTCCCACGTAAGCTGGATACAAGGTGGCACAAGTGTACAAGGTTGCACATGTGCACTAGGTAGCACATGCATCTGGAGTTTGATTACAGTGGCTGAAGGCCCTGGCACACCAATTCTCTCTCTTTCTCTCTCCCACTCTCACATCAACTTTTTTAAGGCCAGTCTGTTGGGCTTGCCTCAAAAAAAAAGTATGTGATAAATTAGTATAGTTTGAGCATTATTTATAAAAATGTGATACTAATTAAAATATTTATAAATTTGTCATTACATAAAGAATCTTTTATAAACATCAATTTGTTTATAACATCATTACTTACTTATCCTTTCAGACCTACCCCAATTATTTACTGGATAAAAGAAGATGGAACACTTCCCATAAACCGGACATTTTATCGGAACTTTAAGAAAACATTGCAGATCACTCATGTTTCAGAAGCAGACTCTGGAAATTACCAATGCATAGCAAAAAATGCATTAGGAGCTGTCCATCATACCATTTCTGTCACAGTTAAAGGTATGTGGTTATCTAAAATGCATTTTTCTTGCTTTTATGAAATGCCTAAAAAAACTTCAATATGTTCTTCTGTAATAAGTATAAATTTATATCAACATTCATGGCACGTTGAATCTTTTCTCATTGCTACTGAGAACACATCCAAACTAGTTTAAAAGGCTGCTCCTTCAAATTTTCCTCACAAAAGACTTGCAATTAACAAATTGTAAAAGGGATTATGAAAATAGAAAATTGTATTGTAGTCCCACAGTGTTAAACTACTGCAAACAAGATCCACCAAGAAATGCTAAAATTAGTGGGTGAAACTTTAAGAAAAAGAAGATTGGCATAGTTTCAAGGTCATACTGTCTCCCCAAAACTCAGTCACTGGGGAAGTTTTATTGTATATCTACTTATGCTTTAATACTCCTTCCTCATGGAAGATGGTGGTAACTTTCTCCCTTGAGAGTGCCCTAGCAACTCTGTTAATTAACAGAGTGTGGGATGCAGGAGAGTAGTAACTTTGTAGCAGGAACATCTGGCAGACACCACATCAACCAAGTGATGAAATTGAACATCACCAGTAAGTCACTATGATCCTGTGTCCTCCCTGGAGTGGAGCAATCACAAGTCTAATATTCTTCTTACAACCACAAATGTCAAGTTCATCATTAGAAAATATCAAGCAAACTCACATAACGGCATTCTACCAAAACTGACTAGTAGTCTCCAAATATGTCATGGGAGATAAGGCAAGACAGAGAGAATTCTTGATGAAGGAGGCTTGACCAGGTACTGCAATGTGTTATCCAGGACAGGACAGTACTCATTTCTTGTTTTGACAGTGGTAGTTTGGTATGATAAGATGGTGACATTAGAGGGGCCTGAGTGAAAGAGTATGGGAACACCTTTGCTACTTTTCAAAACATGAAAGATTTTTGTTTCCTGGTTTTATAATTATATGCAGTCTACAGGGCTCAAAATTTAAATTTACATGCCTCTGTATTCTTCTGAAAATCTAGAGAATTTTCATTTCATTTTCACTGTAAAATTTAGACTCATAAAATACTCATATCTACTATTATAAGAGTTGAGTATGTGCTCCTGCTCCAATTGTTATTTGAGTTGGATATTTTGTCTATTTCTCTTCCTTCACTAAAGCTGCTCCATACTGGATCACAGCTCCTCAGAATCTTGTGCTGTCCCCAGGAGAGGATGGGACCCTGATCTGCAGGGCTAATGGCAACCCCAAGCCCACAATTGGCTGGTTAACAAATGGAGTCCCAATAGAAAGTAAGTTTCCTTAGCGCCCTCCAGGTATTTTCAAACTGTATCTATAACTCAACAGTGAATTCATGGTGATGAAAAGGTTCAGGTACGAAGTGCATACGAGGTAATCAGACATCCCAAATCACCCTTGATACTTTGACTGTGACAAATTTATGATAATAAAATAATGGTATATGTATTGATTGGGACTTAGCAATCTATCTTTTTTTTAAAACTCAGCTTATAATAACAATGAAAGGGTCAGATAAAAACACCAACAAAAAGTTCAGACTACCTTCTTTTTAGAAACATCATTGGAGCTGGACAAAGCAGACCAGGCCTATGTCAGTGAGTATGACAAAATGAAAAAGCACAGCTGTCCTATGTTGAAGAGCTTTCAGTCCTGGGCAGCTGTCCCCAAATTCTTCAACCCTCAAGTTCACACTCCACGTATCTAAAGAGGAGCACGTCGCTTAGCCCTGACCTGATGCAGAATACTCAGTCATGTCAGATACTGCTGTGATCACCTTGCAGGGACGCTTGGTGTATTGCCTGTGCTTGTCGTCTTCAGCCACAGTTCTAGTCCGTTCCCAGCTGCCCACTGGCCAGCTTCCCTATCCCACAACAGCCACTCAAATTGTGACCACAGGCCTTTCCATGAATTCTCTAACTCACAGTAAAGACTCATTTTATAACACTTGATTAGAAGCTTGGGAATATTAGAAGAGGATTATCCCAGATGGAAAAAAAATCTGAAAATGAAGTCAGAATTGCACCTAACTGTTCCTGGGCTCCTAAGCCATGGCCAGGAACAGAGAGCCTACCAGGTAGGCTCTTCCTCCACCCAACCTCTCTGAGCTCCTCCCAACAGAAGGTCTTTAAATATAACAGGCTAGTCCTTCTCTTAGATCCAGAGAGAAAGACAAAGTCAATATCTTCTTCTAAGTCAGCCATGAGCTTAACTCCCATGATCATGATCAGATAAAAAAGATCTTTGCTCACAGTAAAGGCCACCTTCACACTTATTCACAGAACCAACTGGCTCCTGCTTGTCTCCAACTTAGTTTCAACATAACCAAAAAGTCCGTGGTCCTGACTTTCCTGAAACTGCCCTTCCCTGAGGTAGATCCAAAAATGGCCCTCAGATTTAATATTGGAGAAGTCCGTGTTTCTCATCAAAAGGCATGACAACTACAGCTTTAGACTGAGTAATCATACCCTGTTCCATGAGTACTTGTTAAAATATTTTTGGGAGCTTGCTTGCATCACAAAGCATAATAGTTATCAGATACTTTGAAGTAGACAGTCTGTGTTTACTGTAAAAGGAAATATGGTCCTAGAAAAGAAAAAGATTCTAACAAGGCCAGGAGATGGATATTCCTCCTTCCAATTTCCTAGATCAGGACAAGCTGCAGATATTATTTTGTGCTCATATATCAAGAAGCTGCTGTCATCCTCAGGAGATCATGTGTGACAACTAAGAGAAAAGGTGAAAGAAATCCCAGTGCTACAAGAAGTTTGGTGACGCAATTATCATTTTCTTAGGAATACATTTGAAGAGGGAGCGTGCTCAGTACCTTTGCCCTATGTGGGGTTTTTTGTTTGTTTTTGTTTTTGGCTCA
The DNA here is from genome assembly GCA_036346955.1 of Dipus sagitta. Classification (NCBI taxonomy): domain Eukaryota; kingdom Metazoa; phylum Chordata; class Mammalia; order Rodentia; family Dipodidae; genus Dipus; species Dipus sagitta. The sequence continues at coordinate 27,801,607 of CM070784.1, forward strand.
GAAATTACTTGTGATTTGTGGAAGGTCAAGATTTAGACTCAGCAAAAACACAGAAGTTGGGGTGGGGACGGACTTCTGTCTAGCCACTCAGAGGGACAACAAGAGGACTAGGGCATGTCGGAGAGATAAACCCAGCAGTGTGGTAGTAGGCATGCAATCCTAAACGGGAAATTGAGACAGATGTAGGAAGTTAAATAATGAGACTGATCGTGCCTCTTTATTTGTCTGTCATCCTCCCAAATTGGCTGTCTTAATCTGTTCCTGCTGCTATAACAAAGTAGCTTGGGCTGGGTGTTTTTTCGTGAACAACAAAAATTTATTGCTAACATTTCTGGAGGCTGACAAGTCAAGAGGGAGGTGCTCAGAGCATTGGCTCCTGGAGCTGTTCCTCCTAGAGCCACCTTCCATAGACTCACATGGTAGGCGAGCAGACCATCTCCCTCAAGTCTTTTATTAAAGGGGGCTAACCTTGTTTGGAAGAGAGTGCTCTCCTTGTTGATCACTTGTCAAGGGACTTAACTCTCCCTTAAGACTGCTCCCTTGGGGGTTGAGTTTCAACATATGAATTTGAGGAGACACAGACATTTAGACCATCAGCATAGATGGCACCTTTGAGGAAACCTTGTACTCTACTTGCATTAAGAGCTTTGAAATTGCATCCACATACACTGTTCTTTAAGATGAAATGTTGGGGAGGGGAGTCAATCAAAACAAGGCCTGCTTTAGGAAAAAGGAAATAGACCCAGGAAGATAAATTAAGCTCTTTTGCTGTGACCCCAAAAGAATAGAAAGAGGGCAAAATGTCTCCAGTCATATTCCAAATCCGTTTATTTCTTCTATCCCAAAAGTATTCCTTAAATTCCCTTAGAACAGAAAGAAAAAGGCTATGCAGATGTAAATTCTACAGCTCCTACAAATCCACAGGTACTCTGACCTCTGGTGTGTATGCCTCAAAGCAGTCCCTCAGGTGGGCAGGCAGGAGAGAAACACTCCCGACAGGCAAAAAAGAAAAGAGAAGAGAAGAAGAAAGGGGAAAGGGAAGGAAGGAGAGAAAAAGGAAGGAAGAAAGGAGAGGAAAAGGAAGGAAAGAGGAGGAGGAAAGGAAGGAAGGAGGGAGGGAGGGAGGGAGGGAGGGAAGGAAGGAAGGAAGGAAGGAAGGAAGGAAGGAAGGAAGGAAGGAAGGAAGGAAGGAAAAGCAAGGATCCTGGCCACAAGGCTGCCCTGTGGTTCTGGGAGCAGCTGCTGTTTGTCTCTGCCAAAGTAATATAAAGCTTCCATGAAGATGGCCCAGCTGGAAGTATAGGGATTGCTGTGTGGACATCTCATAGCTGAAAGGTGACCCTGCATGGCTCCCTTGCTGTGCCCCCTCCCCATGGCTTTCAATAGCTGGTTCATGGACAGCTTTTGCTGAGTGGCACTTGAGTGGAACACTATCTTAAATGGCTGAGCAGGCCTCCTCCAATCCCAAATAAATAATACTGAGTGAAGAAGTAAACTGAAATAAAACAAAAAGTCAGTTTCAGGAGGCTTATGCCACTCCCTTTCCACTCTTTAGTAGTTGACCCATGAACTTAGAGAGGCCTAAATAGAAATACCTTTGAAATTTGGGGACCATTCCAGAAATGGGACTGGTGCTCTTCTGTAGTTTGCTGAGTTGTGTACCATAAAAGCAGCCAGCAGTGCTAGGCCACAGAGGATAGCAGAGAAACACAAAGATGCAAAGGTAGGATCAAGATCAAGGTCTGCCTCAGTGCACAGTGGTGCTGGATGAGCAGGAGAGGGGATTGTTCACCTTCACTGGTGCCTAGCAGAGGCTCCAGAAGCTGGCCAGAGCCCAAGCTGGCTTGTTGGCAATACCATCTACCCAAGAGACTGCAGAAAGTGTGGGTGGACCAGCTGCTGTGGCGAGGAGTCAGGGAACAGCTGTGCCTCTTGCAGTGCCAGTGTTCTCGCCAAGTGCCTGAGGTGTGTCCCCTGTGTTACCCAGGAGGGGGACATAGTCGGGAGCTCATACAGTCAGGCACACATCCTCCTGCTCCTGATGGGTAGGTGATTGCCAAGGACACTGGCAGCCTCCTCGACTTTTCGAGCTCTGGTTATGAGTGCAAAAGGAGAAGCAGGGTTGGGGTGAGGGAGGCTGGAGTTCTGCTGCAAACACATGATGTGGATTTTTGGCCATGCACATCTACTATTTTACAAAACTTGAAGGGTTAAATTCAAAAACTTCTGGGCTGCTATTTCAATGGCTTCTAAATCTGCATCTCACCCAGTCAGCAAAGTTACTTAAAACTTTCCTTGACACAAGAAGACAAACATATCAAATATGGAAGTTACCCCCAAAACATCCAGAATGGATTCGTAAACAATTACAGAATTCAGAAACAGAGCTAGAAGAACTGGTGCTGAAGAGGTGACTTTACAGTGTGACCTACAGTGTCTGAGACGACAGCGTGAGGGTAGAATTCGGGCTATGACGAACAACTTGCTACCAACATTATACTGTCTCCCCAGGAAGTGACCCTTGGGACTTCAAAGTCACCCTTGGATGCATATTGCTACATCCTTTCTTCTCTCATTTGTCTTTCAACTGGAGTGCCTGTACTATCCTAGTGATAGTCCCCAAGCCCAAGGCCCTAGACACCGTGATCCTTGTCTATCCAGGGAGGTAGTGGAAAAACTCTTAATGCTTGTAAATCTTTAACCATCCCCCATATGAGATGTGTTAGAACTCAGTTTCTCCTGCAGGAACACATAAGTTCACACCGTTTGTGTGTTAAAAGGCTTTGTTTCAGATGTAAGGAAGAAAAAAAAAAAAACAAAATTTATGAGGAAGGTCAGAAATCTTGCTACTACTACACATCTTATTCACATTGAAGGGAGAGAAGTCAGTAATTCATGAAAACTTCTAGAAGCATAGAGGCCTAGTCTAGACTATTCCCATGAGCTCATCAAGGCATCTGCCTTCTTCCTTTACTCTGAAGTGAAGAGCTGTCTTAGCCTCTGTAAGGGGATAAAATAAGTAAATGGAATGGAAAATATTTTATATTCCAGGTAATATTTATAAAGTCTACCAAAACAGAAAATCTGCACATCAATTGCATTTAAACAAACCATTAAGTGCTCCTCTCTATATTTTTTCATATCTAAACTACATATAATACTATCTGATTAACCTATTTCATAAAGTTCTTTTTTCTATACTTCAAGTAGTTATATAATATGAAAATATTTTAAATATTGATAGCATTATAGAAAGCATTTCTTGTTAGCATTTTCATTATCTACATACTGGAAATGTTTATAAATATCAAGTGACTTAGATTTTTCTAAAAAGTGTTTTCTGAAGGCTGTCACACCAGGTCTGGATCTCACCCTTGGGGCTAGGGTTGTAAGTCCCCACTTAATTCTATACTCTTGGATCTTTCTGCAGTGTTCATTTACAGTAAATGCAGTCAGTTGCTCTCAGAATTAATTATTATTCCTTCAGATCATTTGAGTTTGCAAGCTGGCAAGTTATTCCCACCCAGTAGCCAGCACATAGGGTCCAAAGATTTCCCATGGCTCCACGCTAGTGATTTCATTCTGTCCAGCTTCCCACAGAGCCACCATATGCTGCTATGACAGTTCTTGGGTTTGTTTACTTCTCTATAATAAGTGCTTAATAAAAATGTAGCCCAGACCTCCATGGAGAAAGATCTGCTTATCCTTATCCATTACCCATACCTGCAATACAAGTTTGTTTTATACCCAAGTATCTTGCTGAAAGTAAGTTTCTGAACACTGCTCCATTTAGCAATAATGAGCCAGATACAGTCAGATGACTTTCAGGTCAAGACTACCTTCCCAGAGAGTTGATACTGAAGGAAAGTGCAACTCAGAGCTACAGGAATGCTTTACATTAATACCTGGTAAGTTTCCACTTGAGGAAATTGTTCTCCTGGCATTTCACTTGAGTTCTACCTTCCGTAATCATAGCAGAGAGACGTTTATTGTATTACCGTGGCACAACACATGCACAACGTAAAACCTCCTATCTTAGGGCTGGGAACAAAGCTGAGGTTAAGTGCTGGGTCTAGCATGTGGAAGGCCCTGGGTTCAATCCCCAGTACCAAAAAATGCTACCTTAACAACTTTTAAATGTACAATAGAGGAGTATAGATTTTTTCATCTTATAAAAATTGGAACTCTTTATCATTAAGTATCACATGGTTTTGTGATTTTTAAGAGGTCCATATATCCTCGAGGAATGTGAGAAGCTCTCCTACAATCTGCTACCTGGGCAAAGAGATCTGGCCCAGCACTGTGTTCCACTGCCTGGCATATCTTCACAGGTTGAGTCAGGGTAGACATATGGTTGACACCAAGAGTCCAAACACTGAGTGCCCAAGTGCAGGGCTTACAGATGCTAAGAATAATCCAAGACAAAGAGTCTCAAGAAATACTGCCCTGTGTCCCAGCATGCCTTTCTGAGAGAGTGTGTGTTAGAAAACCCCAGTGATACCGACTTGGGATCCAGGACAAGGAACATGGGCTGCCTTGATTTACACCACATTCTCAAGACCCACAGCTGCCCGCTATACTTTCAGTTCACTTACTGGGCCAGTGTAACATCTGTCCTATGCTGTCATCTGTGGACAAAATCTGTGCCCCATTTAAGGAATTACGACTTTTCTTTGCCTTCTGGTTGAAGAACATACTACTTAAGGCATTTTTTTTTAAAAATCAGAAGCAGCAGATGTAAGACAAGGAACAAATTCACAGTATTCTTGGCATACTAAACTCGCTAAACAATTTTGGGTAAGAAGATTTCATACATTAACAACTGGTGTGAGTGACCACAGTATTGAACAACTACTTTTGTAAGGATGTCTATCATGCCTGTTCAGGTATGAAGGCGTCAAACACCCATGAGAAGCATCATGTAAGTTGGAGTTTTAATAACCCTCATAAGCTGATAATTTGGTCTATACTTCAATTTATGGTACATTGCTAGAATATTTTCATCTGAAACATCTAAAAACCTTTGGTACTACAAATGCAATAGAACGCATGGAAGGCAAGATAGTGGCCCACAAAGGTGTCCACATTATAATCCCCTGGAACTTGTGACCATATTACCTTACATGGCAAAGGGGACTTTGTTCATGTGGTGACAGTAAGGAGCCTTGAGATTTGGAGATTATTCTGAAGATTGAGCCCAGTTTAATAAACAAGCCCTCCCTAGCTGTGGTCAGAGAGAGACGTGATTTGGAAAAATATTCAGGAAGATGCAACAGTGATGCCTCTGGTGACAAAGAGACTAAAACACAGACCAGGGAATGTGGGGATCTTCCTCTGCAAACTGCAGAAAGGAACAGTGCCCTGCTGGGGACTGGTTCTAGCTTAGTGAAATCCACATTATGCAATGGCACTGAATGCGGAGCTGCTTTACAATGACAGATCTGTGCTAAATGGATGTGGCGGGAGAAAATTGTGGGCTTATCACTGAGTGTGTGAAAGGAAACAAAGATGAAGAGCTGTGGTTTGCTTTATTTTTATTAGAGTGAGTGGGTTAGTAAAGCACAGATAAGCCAAATAGTTTTTTCATGTGTGTGTGAGGTATGCATGCACGTGTGTATGAGTGTGTATTCATATGTGGGTGCACATGAATGCATTGCATATGTGTGTGAAGGCCAGGTGACAACTCTGAGTGTGATCCTCAGATATGCTGTCCATCTCTTTCTAAGACAGGTCTCTCATCATTGGCCCAGGGCTCACTAGTTCTTCTAGACTAGCTGGGCAATGAGCCCCAGGGACCCTCCTGGCTCCACTGTGATTACAGGCATGCCTCACCATGCCCAGCATTTATGTGGCTACTAGGGATCAAACTGAGGTCCTCATACTTGCAAGGCAAGCGCTTTACAAAGTGAGCCATCTCAGTTTTATTTCATAATGATAATGGAGTCTCAATATAGTGATATAGTGAAGGTGTGTCCTAGCAATACATCCTTTCTGATCACCAAAGAAAAGGAAATGTGTTTAGAATGTGTTAGAAAAAGCAAAGTCCTCTCATAGTTGCCAAGTACAGTTTCAGAGGAAGGGGTGCTATTGTTTAGTTTTGATTTTGATCAAAGGGCTAATGTAAGGTCACAGCCTAGGAATTTAGCACTCAGAAAAAGGAATTTATCTGTAACAGCACAGCACTTCTAAATTGTTTGGCGTGCCTGGGACTAAATCCTCACGTATTATATTACCCAGCCAGTTTTATCCCACTTCAGTAAGGATCAATCCTGGTATTAGCACTTTTTTTAAGTACTTGAGGGATTTATCTGAAAAGGTTGTCTTTAAGAGAAATTTAACGAATTGATTTCTCCATTAGCCTCAGGAATTTCCAAAGCAGGGAAACAGATATGTTCACATTGACTAGCCCTACGCTTATTTATGCATGTATTCATGCATCTAGTTGTTTCAAGAAGAGATTCTTTTAAAAGGACAGGTTTGGGGCTGGAAAGATGGCTTAGCAGTTAAGGCACTTGCCTACAATGACAAAGGACCTAGGTTCAAATTCCCAGGACCGACGCAAGCCAGATTCACAAGTTGGCACATGCATCTGGAGTTCGTTTGCAGTGCTTGGAGGCTCTGGCATGCCCATTCTCTCACTTTCTCTCCCTCTCTGCCTTTTTCTCTCTCAAATAAATAAAAATGAAAATGAAATATTAAAAAGGACAGGTTTGAACTAGCCAGAAGATTTCTGTAATTTTGATACATTAACTAGATCTGTTTTCATCTTTTGATAATTAACTAGACTTGTAGACCTTTTATAAACAAGACTGTTTTTCCTGAAATTGCAATTTTCACCTAAGTATGAACTTTGTTTTCTGCATCTCTTCAAGTATGCTCAGTGTTACAGAATTGATCCATATACAGCTAAGTGAGCATTGAGCATTGAACTGACACACATTCTGACATCGGATGACTAAATTCTGAAGAGGAAGAAAGAATGGTTTCTGTCTGAATTCTCATCATTTTAGCACTGCATGTACCTAGACCAATCTGTCTTTCTTTCCTACTTTAACATCTTTTAAGCAGAAAGAAATATATATATGCTTTCTATTTCTACACCCAAACAGTTGCTCCTGATGACCCCAGCAGGAAGATCGATGGAGATACCATTATCTTTACACATGTTCAAGAAAGATCAAGTGCAGTTTATCAGTGCAATGCATCTAATGAGTATGGATATTTACTAGCAAACGCATTTGTAAATGTGCTCGGTAAGCTCTCCTTCTATTAAGACATGGAAAATTAAGTTAATGACTGATGTTGTTTTCTGTTGGTTTAGCAAAAATCACTGCACATCTACAATGTGCACTGCACAGCATTTGGAGCTATAAAGAATGTACGAAAGTAGAGAGGCTATAAAACATATCTGAAAGGATGTTATGGTCTGGTTCTTAATGTTCTTTCATAACAGTTCTTATGATGGCAAGTTCATCATTGTAGAAATAATCAGATAGGCTATTCTGTTCTCAGGTGGTTAGACCATCAAACCCCTCTAAAGGAAAGTATGCTTGTTTGCTATTAGCAATTAAATATTACTTCTATTCCTTCCTTAGAAACTGACAAGTTCATAATTCTGATTTTAAAAAATAAAGCACTATCATGTTGTTTGGGCTTTATCCAAGTCACAGATGTACATTTACTTAATTTGTATAGTATGCTCATAAAACTATGACATAACTCAAGCAATTCTGAAATGCTTGGCTTATATGAACACTATACTTCTCATATTGGGCAAAACTACCAAAAAATGCATTTGTCCAAACTTAGGTAATAATTGTTCTTTTGGGAGGATGCAGAGATGGATAAGTTGGCAAAGTGCTTGTTGTACAAGCATGAAGGGCTGAGTTCTGATCCCCAGAATCCACACTACCCAGGTGTGGTGGTGCAAAACTATAATCCCAATGCTAGGGAGGTAGAGATGGGAGGATCCGTGGGGCCAACTGGCTAGCTAGACTAGCTGAATTAATGACCTCTAGCTTCACAAGAGACCTTGTCTCAATAAAGAAGAGAGCAACAGAAGGAGACATCTGACACTGACCTCTAGCTTTCATGCCCATGTGAACCCATACACATGTGAGTGCGCGTGCGTGCACACACGCACATGCACACACACATACACACACAAAGGGGAAAAAAGTTGTTTTCATGGTACCAGAAATTATACATGAATACATTAAGATTAGTGTACTTTTACAAACAAAGTTAGCATAAGGAAGCCAACCAAGATTAGGTGATTTTCCTTATGTGTAACATAAAGGTCATTAATCACATGAAAAAGCTAAGCTATTAAGATATGGAAGGAATTGAGGAAGCAGTTTTGACTTCTGTGGGGTTTTTGTGTGTGTGTGTGTTTGTATGTGTGTGTGTATGTTTTACTTCTATTAATTCAACTGTTTTAGTTTCCATATAGAAGTATCAATACTATATTTGTCTTTCTGAGTCTGGTTTGTTTTGTTTAATTTAATTTTGCTTAATGTCCTTTAGATTCACCAGTGTCCCCAATTGCAGGCTCCTCTCCTCTTCTAAGACTAAGATGCATTTGCTGTGTGTTTTTGATAATGTCCACTGTAATATATATCAAGTGACACATGACTGTGGTTAAAGTTTTCATTTCTCTGACGATTAGTGATACTGAACATTTTTTCATACACCCATTGGCCATTTTTTATTCCTATATTTTGAGAAGTATGGATTTGGGTCCTTTGTCCCTTTTAGAAGTCAGAGTATTTGTTTCTTAGTACTGATGAGTTGCTTGAGTTCCTTTCACATTGTTTGGGTTTTTTAATATTTTTATTTATTTATTTGCAAACAGAGAGAGAGAGAGAGAAGAGAGAGAGAGAGAGAGGGAGGGAGGGAGAGAGAGAGAGAGAAAGAGAGAGGGAGAGAGAGAGAGAGAGAGGGAGAGAGAGAGGGAATTAGCACATCAGGGCTCCAAGCCACTGAAAATGAACTCCAGACACATACACCACTGTGGATCTGTCTGTTTGTGGGGAATTGAACACGGGTTGTTAGCCCTTGAAATATTTTATTTATTTATCTATTTACTTGAGAGAGACAAAAAGGCAGATAGAGAGAATGGTCATGCCAGGGCCTGTAGTCACTGCAAATGAACTCCAGATGCATGTGCCACCTTGGGCGTTTGACTTTACATAGGTACTAGGGAATCAAACCTGGGTCCTTTGGCTTTGATGGAAAATGCCTTAACTGCTAAGCCATTTCTCCAGCCCCGTTTCATATTATCCCTTAACAGACATGTGGTGCATGTTTTCTCCCGTTCTGTGAGTTTGTCTCTTTACTCTGTTGTCGTCTTAGCTGTAAAAAGCTTTTGAGTCACCTCTGTTTTTCAAACACCACATACCTCCCTCTGCTTTTCTCTGCCAGCTTATGTGTTCTTCACCTGTGCTGACCCTCTAGGGGTCAGTCATTCAGCAGACATATACTGAGCCATTAATTCCATGCCAGATAGTGTGCTGAGGATAACATGATAAAAAGTTATATCCTTGTGCCGGGCGTGGTGGCGCACGCCTTTAATCCTAGCACTCAGGAGGCAGAGGTAAGAGGATTGCCATGAGTTCGAGGCCACCCTGAGACTCCATAGTGAATTCCAGGTCAGCCTGGGCTAGAGTGAGACCCTACCTCGAAAAACCAAAAAAAAAAAAAAAAAAAAAAAAAAGTTATATCCTGGCCTGAAGAGATGGCTCAGCAGTTACAAGTGCTTTCTTGCAAAGTCTTAGTACCTGAGTTCGATTCCCTAGTACTCATGAAAATCCAGATACACAAAGTAGCACATGCATCTGGAGTTTGTTGGCAGTGGCAGGAGGCCCTGGCGTGCCCATTTTAATTCTCTTTCAAATCAATAAATAAAGTTATATGGCTTAGCTACAAGGTATCCAGAGAATCATAGGAAATTTAAATGACTTAATATTTAAATATCATGGGCAACACAAACACGTAAATCCATAATTACATAATGCCAGAATAATATGTTGAGCATGTGGTAGAAGGAGGAAACCTGTAGTTCTTTTTTCTTCCTTGAGTGACTACTGTTGTCATGAACATAGAACATAAGGTATGCCTTATACTTTGCCATAACCTTAATGGCCTCAAAACAAAATGTTATAAATACACTATAAACTTAAAATATGTTTAGTATTTACTGTGCCTTTTAAAAATGTCTTTAGCTGAACCACCTCGAATTCTCACGTCTGCAAACACACTGTACCAGGTTATTGCTAACAGACCTGCCTTATTAGATTGTGCCTTCTTTGGGTCTCCTCTGCCTACAATTGAGTGGTAAGTGATGATTTTATTTGTTTTACAATACTTGCTTTTGCAACAAAAAGCATTCACCTTTCTGATTATGTCTGATTTTAGTAAAAAGAGAGAGAGAGAGAGAAATGTAGTGCACAACCCATCATACTACTACTTGTTGAATCAATTCATTCATTCACAGAGATTATCAACTACCTGCTCTGTACTGAACACTTTATATGGATAATATTACCAGCATAGTGTATCAACTACAAAAGTAGTCTTTTTTTTTTTAATTTACGGCTTCTATGTTTTAGCATCACATGAGACTTTGTGAATAATGTCTGATGCACTGGTTGGGAAACATTTCCTTGATAATAAAATATCATGGGGGCTAAGGACCAGTGCCATACAAATTGGTTGCCACTGTAAGTACCTCTCCTACTTCCTGACAGCCCATCCAAGCTCTCCTGTGTCCTTGCCCACCTCCTCACACACTAATTCTTGGAGGAGGCCTCTAGCAGCTGCTAGCTTGCTTGCTTTGGAAAAGCTGGCAGAGACAAGGCTTGGACAGACAGCTGCTGAACAGTCGTGTACTGATCATCAACTACTAAGATGAGAGTACCAGTAGGTTTAGGATTAAAGGGAAATCTCCTCGTCGTGACCTTAACGAGAGAGAAGAGAAACATGGATGCTCGTGCAGATTTCCTAGTAAGGACGTGAGATTAGCACTTAGATCACAGGCTAACATTTCCTCTTCCCTTTTCATCTGTCTTCATGTCTCCCTGGTGACATATACGCTTCCTTTTCATCCTCTGAACACTTACTTCTTTCAGAAATATAATCCTTGGAGCCTTGAAATGAAAATCTTCTTAAAGTTACATCCTGAGTTGCAAGTATGCTAGAGTTGGGGGAAAATAATTTTAAAAAAGTAATCTTATTGGCTATTTTAACACCAATCTAAGACAATAGATTGCGTTGAGTCAATTAAGAATGTCACAAAACTCGGGCTGGAGAGATGGCTTAGTGGTTAAGCGCTTGCCTGTGAAGCCTAAGGACCCAGTTCGTGGCTCGATTCCCCAGGACCCACGTTAGCCAGATGCACAAGGGGGCGCACGCGTCTGGAGTTCGTTTGCAGTGGCTGGAGGCCCTGGCGTGCCCATTGTCTCTCTCTCTCTCTCTCTCTCTCTCTCTCTCTCTGTCACTCTCAAATAAATAAACAAAAATGAACAAACAAAAAAAAAGAATGTCTCAAAACTTATGTGATTATAGTTTGTCATTCTAATTAAGCAAACACCATTTATTATTGAATGCTGCAGTGTTATGTCTTGTCTTTAGACTTTCCTCTGACATATAAGCCTGCAGTTTTTAATGGGCAAATTCCAAATGTATTTAACTCGACACTTTTTTTTTTTTTAAGCTACAGAACACTGTTGTGCCATCCTTGAATGTGGTATTTTGTACTTGACTTCAAATTTTGATGTTTTATTCTCACTCTCATGGTTTCTGTAATGAAGGTTTAAAGGAGCTAAAGGACGGGCTCTTCATGAAGACATTTATGTTTTACATGAAAATGGAACTTTGGAAATTCCTGTGGCCCAGAAGGATAGTACAGGAACTTACACATGTGTTGCAAGGAATAAGCTGGGGGTGGCAAAAAACGAAGTTCACTTAGAAATCAAAGGTAAGGCAAAGGTGTCGATTTTTTTTTCCCAAGTATTATGTGACCTTGAGCAAATTCCCCAGCTGTGCCAAAATGGTTAACAATAACTTTGAATTTTAGACCCTACCAGGATCATTAAACAGCCTGAATATGCAGTTGTGCAAAGAGGGAGTAAGGTGTCCTTTGAATGCAAAGTGAAACATGATCACACCTTAATTCCCACTGTCCTGTGGCTAAAGGACAATGGAGAGCTGCCCAGTGAGAAAAGGTATTTGAAGAGGATGTCTTCCTCTCTTGTTCTCTTTTTACGGGGCTCTTGAGCTGAATGTTTATTGTGTAGTGACTTAATGGTGATACCTGCAATCTCTGGGGTCTGCTATCTGAAAAATATAGACACACACATTTTAACCCTAACTGTAAAAATTCAGGCCTAAAATGGAATTAAATGACTGAAATAAGACCCTGAGAATGTTGGTCTATCTTTGTGTGCTGGTCTCCTGTGTAATTTAGGACAGGAAAAACCCTTCAGGCTTTGGACAATGTCCATTGTTTTATAACTTGAGCAGTCTCAACAGATGTTTTCATTCCCACTCTACAAATAAGCAGAAATACAATCTCTGTAATCATCAGAGTACACCTGAGTCCTTGCAGTATTTTAAAGGACACTGGTTTTGAATTTGAACACTGGGGTTTCTTTGATTTTACCTAACAGCTGTAGAAGGGAAATTTAAAAAAAAGATCAAGTAAAGTATTTAAAGGGACATGTTATAGTCCTTTATCTTGGACCAGAAGAAAGATCACATTTTCCAACAAAAGCCTTCAATTTGACATAGTAAACACAGTAAGCACACAGGGTTGGGTATGTGAATTTAGCCATCGCAGTAGCTATGGGCAATGCCCCCTACTGGAAGTGATGTGTTCGGATGGAAGTGGTTTCTGTGGTTTGTCTGCAGATGACCCAAACCCACAGTGCCTAAGTGGTACCCTGCTGCTTGTTAATATGCCCAAGAGAACATTCTGTCCTTCCCCTCTGTGTCTCCAGAGTTCCCATTTGGGCCAAAATGTCAACTGGTCAATTTTATGTATGAAATCTGAGTTGATAATGAGAAGGAAATATGAAGAAATGCCCATCAGGTTAAATCAGCTGAGCTTTGACTTGGAAATTACATGAAAAAACTGCTTATGATTAACATGGCCTCATGAAAATCATAAATGAATCTTACATGCATTGACTTTTGACCCACTGAACAATTCTTTATGTCCACGAGTAACTTGAAGAAAACTCTTAGTGAAGATTGCTGATCTAATGACAGAATAGATTACTGTACTTAGCACTTACTTTCTCCTGTGAAATTTTATGCATTTGGCCAAAAAAATGACAAAAATTTCTGCAGTAAATTTTTGTAAAATATTTTAATATATTCCCTTGGTTAGAAATTGAGCTGAACAAATTATTTTCTAATGTTTCTTAGCAGCAGAAGCCTGAATAATGCATTCTAGTAAGAGTAACTATGGAGGGGCCCCTCTCATCGCAGGATACCCCTAAGGGCTTTTACCAATTTAATTGGTATGCAATAATTGTACATATTTATGGACTACCATGTGATATACAGATTCTAAGACTTTTGAGGCTCCACAGTCCTGATTGGAAAACATTATACTTAATGCCCTTCCTAAGCCAAGATTCAAATTCATCCTAGTTGTTTTCTAGGTTGAATAATTGATAAGGTGATACGTGTCATGTAGGACTTTGACTCAGATTTGCTAATGCGTTTGCCATATTTCTCCTGTTAAGATCACAGTCCCTTAATGCTGGTAGAGCAGTCATCACCTGTGGCGGAATGCCATTTTCAGCTGTTCTGAATGTGTGATATTCATAGGTTCACTGTTGACAAGGATCATTTGGTGATAACTGACGTAAGTGACGATGATGGTGGGACCTATACATGCATGGCCAACACAAGTCTGGATGATGTCTCTGCCAGTGCTGTGCTCAGGGTTGTGGGTAAGAATAAGGATATAACACACTCAGATGTGCTCAGTTACATAGAAAGGAAAAGTTGTGATTATTAAATATTTTCTTGCTTTTGGTTTTTACTTCTTTCAAAGACACCTTTGAGGTGTCAGTTGCAGTGTAATTATGCTCTGTAGAAAACTGAGATAAAATGAGCATGCATATAGGTAACATTTTATAAGAAAGCTGTGGAAATTAATATAATTTTATGTACAGTTAAAGGGTTTTGCACTCCTAAATTGTTACTGCCATGCCTCATCGCTAAGCATAGGGCTTGATTTAATTAATGGGATTATATGCAGTCTTTATCTTCTTGTTCTATCTTGTATGTTTCCATTACTAATTTTAATTAAAATCCTTTATATTAATATCCTTTCTAGCTCCTACTCCAACTCCAGCTCCCATTTACGGTAAACTAATATGAGTCTTCTTCTATTTTCTGTCAAGCAATTCACACTTACAGACAAGATTACTTTCTTTTCTTTATTGTAGCACTGTATTTCTTTAAAGATAAAAGCCCTTGTTAGATAATGATCTACATTTCCTGCCATAAATTATTTCTTCATTATAATCTTAGAATTCTTCCCTCATTTGTTCCTAAATATTTCATATGCTGTAACAAAAGTATTGTTTTATCAAACTCCCTTTTTGATAACATTTCCTTCTGCAGTAGCATGATTTAATAAAATCCAACATATTTTTTTCATTTATTTATTTGAGAGAGAAAGAGAAGGAGAGAGAAAGAGGCAGATAAAGAATGGGCACATCAGGGCCTCCAGCCGCTGCAAATGAACTCCAGACGCATGCACCCCCTTGTGCATCTTGCTTACATGGGTCCTGGGGAGTTGAACTTGGGTCCTTTGGCTTTGCAGGCAAATGCCTTAAACTGCTAAGCCATCTCTCCAGCCCATCATCATATATATTTTACAAAATGAAAACAAAAACTTGTTTCTTATACCATTCTACATATTGGGTTTTATTTCAGTCTATTAAAATTTTGGGGGAAAAAATAAATATTTTTTGAGATTCCATTTTTAATCAATTGGTACAGGGGTCAAAAATGATGTTTAGAACTACCTCGTTATGTTTATTTAGCAAGTACACGTACAGTTAATTTTTGTGGCATAGCCTCAGCAAGATTTTACATATTTTCACAACTATTCTATGTAAAACTGTCCCTTTAACTGATGAGAAAGAAGGGCTTCTATATTTATGTAGCCTCTGGTCCCCCCATGACTCGGGGAAGCTTACAGAATCAAGGTCCAGACAGCCCTAGTGGAAAGTATTTGCTCTCTGAATCTAAGAAGTGCCCTTAGAGGAGGCAGCCCTGCTTCTAAGTTACCTTTATCCAGCACACCTATGCATGCTGAGGGCTCCCTATCTTTAAGTGTAAATAATCCTCAGGATCCCCTCAACCCATCATCCAGCATGTCTCACACATTCGTGCATCCTTTAAACAGTGCATTTCATTTGCCATCATGTTTCCCATGTGTTAGTAATTCCGCTCTGCATTACCTTCAATGTCTGCACTCATGCCTGTTTACACAAGACACACACTGAGAGTGCTGATGAACCGTACTCATCTGCTCCACTGGATTCGGCTACCAATTATTTCATTTCATTTGAAAAGCAAGCAGGCAGAATTCCTTCATGAGCTAGCTTGGGTATGTTCATGTGTTCCCAGCAACCTCAGTTGTTTCCCTTTCATTGCCATTGCATGCCTACTGACCACCAAGTGTGCTGTGCCTTTAAGGTGTCCGCTGTGTGAACAGCATCACAAATAAAGGGGAACCTCTTTAAAATGCGTGATTAACCATGTGTGTTTGTGTGCTTCATCTCCAGACGTCCCAAACCCTCCCTTTGATTTAGAATTGACCAACCAACTTGACAAAAGTGTTCAGCTGACATGGACTCCAGGTGATGACAACAATAGTCCCATTACAAGTACGTGGTATTACTTGCTTTACCGTTAATAAACAATGTCAACTTTTATTGACAGTTTTCATGCATGAAGACAATGTAATTTGATCATAATTTTCTCCCAGTACCTTCTTTTGTCCCCAATCATCCATATTCCTTCACCGAACTCTTTCTTTTGAGATAGACTCTCTTTTATTTTGATGACTTTTTCCCCTCCTCCATCATCCATACCTAAATATTGTTAGATCAATTTTGTGGAGGTCTTATGGACGTAGCAATGGATCTATGCTAAGAGGTCAAACTGAACCAGTCACTTCATGTCTAGAAGATACTGTCCCAAAGTAGTTCTTCCTGTCTTTTGGCTCTTATATTCTTTCTGTTCTGTCTTCAACAATATTCCCTAAGCCTTGGAAGAGGTATTATAGATGTTTCATTGAGCATTGAGCCCTCAACTTTCACTTAGTCCCAGCATTTTGGCAAGTTTTGGATCTCCCCAATAGTCATCACCATCTGCAAAAAAAACTTTTCTGACCAAAGGTACAATCAACACCAGTCTATAAGGGTAAACATAATATAAATATTTACAGGGCAATTTGATGGGCACAGCATACCTGTTTAATCATTCAACAGTAATGGCTTCCCCCCTAGGATCTATGACCTTTATTTTTTTTGTTGTTCTATGACCTTTATAACTATAGACTTTTGGGTAGGTTTTTAGTAACAAACATGTATTCTCTCCCACAGAGTGGGTCTCAAATACAATCAGAGAGCAGTTAATTCCCCCATACAGGTCATGCAACTATTGCACCAGTGGACACCTCTTGACTGGCCAGTCAGTTGTGTAGCAAGCAAGATTGATCAGTGGTTGGGTAAACCTGTAGAATTTTCTCACCCAACAGCATACATTGTGCTTTCTAGCACTAGGCCAACCAGCCAGGAGGAAGGAGGGTTGCAGCTCAGTTACAGCTTGATATTTTTTTTTATTCTGCTACAGTTAATGTCCAGTTTTGAAGCAGTATTTTATAATATGTAACTGTAATTCCTCATGAAGGTATTTGCTGGCATCCTCTATGTCATTACTAATAGAATATATATATTTGTGGCTTTCTTCAGAGATGGAGTTGTTCCTGGTTATAGCTTCTGATAAGGACATAATTAATTGCTGAAAATTAATTAAGCAAATGTACTGTCAATTGTATTTAAGATATATAAGAATCACCTTAAATTTCTACCACGGTAGAAAGATGAATCTTAAGTTAGTCGTTCATTTGGTCCATTAGGTATGAGAGAAAAGGACAGGACAAACAGACACAGTCTACAAGTCAGGGAATTTGCAATAAAGTTACTAATTAAGACCACAGTTTGTAACAGAACTAGCTGTAAACATAACATATATTAACTTCACCCTAGGTCTCATTTTTCCCACTTCCCTCTGCTATAAAGTAATAAATTCAATATTGGCAGCTCCTTATTTTGATGACATATCTGAGGGAATAAAATCAGATGTGAGATCAGGCCCTAAGGATACAGAAAGCACTTAATAATTTAGAAAATAGGTAAGCTTAGGTAATTGTAAAACTAAAGAGATACTTGAGGAAACAGATATAGTTTTTAATGAGTCTGAACTTCATCATTACCTTCAGTGTAGACTTTAGGAAACTAACTGCCCTTCTGATCACAGTTTAAGGTTATTCTAGAATCACAGGTATAGAAGCTACCTTGTCACCGCTGGGACAAAACACCTGAACAGAAGCAGCTTATGGAAGGAAAGGCTTTTATCATAGTGAGGAGAAATCATGGCAGGAGCAAAGAACCAGGCATCACATCTCCACAGCACCAGGGATAAAGTAGAGAGATTGAGCTGGCTAGCCCTGGGCAACAAGATCCCAAGGTCCACCAGGTGACACACCTTCTCCAGTAAAGCTCAACCTCCTAAAGGCGCCATGAGCTGGGGATTAAGTGTGAGGCTTAAACCCATAAAGGTTTTACATTCAAGTCCCCAGAAAAGGTGTGTTGATTTACTGCACCTCCTAGCAAAGCAGAATATCTGCTGTAATTTGCATATTTATTGGTTTGGTTCTTTTTTGGTTGTACTTGGGGATCTTCCTCAACATCCTGGTATTGAGGGCTCCTGTCCCAATCCCCAGTACTACTCAGAGACAAAAAGGCAAACTGTTATCACAACTACAACAACGTTAAACTGTACATGATCTTGAATTACACTTACAATCCTTTGAAACCAACTAATATGGCACCAATGACCATAAAATAGAGAAGGGCAGATCTATATAGTGTTCCTTGAGATTAAAAATTATTTAGGGCCTGGGGAGATTGCTCAGTGGTTAAGGTGCTTGCCTGTAAAGTTCAACTCCCCAGTACCCACATAAAGCCAAATGCACAGTGACACATGTGTCTGGAGATCATTTGCAGTGGCTGGAGGCCCTGGTGTGCTTGTGCGCTTGCTCACTCTCTCTCTCTCTCTCTCTCTCTCTCTCTCTCTCCCTCTCTGTCTCTCTCTCCAACTCTCTCTCCTGGGTATGGTGGCACACACCTTTAATCTCAGCACTTCGGAGGCTGAGGTAGGAGGATTACTGTGAGTTTGCGACCAGCCTGAGACTAATTCCATGTCAGATTCCATGTCAGCATGGGCTAGAGCAAGACCCTATCTCAAAAAAAACAAAAAAAATTATTTAGGATAAATGTGTAAATAGTAAATGAATGATAAAGGAAGGAGGTGAGTAAAGAGGAAAATAGAAGCAAAGCAAGATTAAATAAAAGAAAGGAAAAAGAGGAGTAACGGGAAAGAATGTTATAAAGAACAAACAAGAGTTTAGAAAACATTAAAAAAAAAAAACAAGTTGATGAGGATATAGCCCAGTTGGTTATTGATCAAAATAGGCTGAGTCTCCCAGATAATTCAACCTACAGTAGGCTCATTAGGGTACATAGAGACTCGTGTTGCCTGTATTAAAATGATGCCATTAGGTATCAAGATGTTTCTGCTCTTACGTTTATTTAGTGGATAATTCTTAAGTGTCAGTTATGTGCTAAACATAATTATAAAACAGAATAGCCCTTATGGAGCTTATAGTTTAGATGAAACAAACATGACAAAATTCATGTTATTGTTATTTAGTATAATGTTATATGAGGTGTTTATACAACTACATACACATAAATATGTACAATGTGTGTGTATAGATGCATAGATATATATGTATTTGTATACATACACGCAAAAACACTCCTCATTCTACCTTCAAGAGAATAAATGGTCATGGCTTGAAGTAGAGTGAGAGGGTGCTGAGGAATGGTGAGACTTTGGATATAATCTTAATGGTACCATGTTACTGAGAGTGAAATAAACAGAAGAACCATGAAGGACCCCTGGGGTTTTGGCTTGAATGGTCACTACATCCATTATAATACTGTAGTAGACAGTGGGCCATCCAAGCCTATGCTCAGGAGAGAGTTCTGAGCTACAGATGTAAGTGTGAGCCTCATGTGTTGATGAGACTGGAGGATGCCAGCAAAGGAGTGTAGACTGAAAGAACTCCAGCCTTAGCTTTGGACACTGCAACACATACAGTATTTCTAGTTCAGCTTTATACTTACAGTTCACACAATGTTCCTTAGCACATAACAGTCACCTGATGACTGTCTAAATACGTATTTTTTACACAGGTAAAATTATGCAGACTACAAAATTTTAGTACATACAAAAAGTATTCACTGAAATGTGCATTTTCCTCCCACTCCTAACTGGCAGCTCCTCTGACCACACCAGTGTTTTCAGCATGTACATTGACAGGAAGTCTGTACATGTAGGATATAGTAAATCTTTTTACTTTTATACAAATGTAGCATCCAGCATGTGCCCCTCTATACCTTGCATAGTTTCATTTAACAATGCTTAGAAAGTATTAGACCTGTCAGCACATATGGAGCGTCCCCATTTATTTATAACACAGAATTCCATGCACAGTATTCCACTGTGTGGATGGACTGTACTTGGCCAGTACGTCCTGTAGTTAGGCATTTAGCTTGTTTGTAACGAGGTTGCTTCAATTGCAAATAATGCTACAATGTAAATTCTTTTTCATATGTCTTTTAGCCATAGGCATGAGCACATTTGCTCAAAATGAATAGCTAGCCGGGTGTGGTGGCACACGCCTTTAATCCCAGCTCTCAGGAGGCAGAGGTAGGAGGATTACCGTGAGTTCAAGGCCACCCTGAGACTACATAGTGAATTCCAAGTCAGCCTGAGCTAGAGTGAGACCCTATCTCAAAAAAAAAAAAATGAATAGCTAGAAGTACAAATTCTTAAAGAGCATCTGGGTCAAATGTTAAATATTTGAAATTGTCCTGTATAGAAGTTGTACCTTCAAAGTCTGAGAACACTTTTTTTTTCCTTTCCCTATGTGTCACACTCAACAAAAGGTATTAATCATTTGATTGGTTTCCATGTGCTTAATGAAAATCAGCATCTTATCTTAACTGTACTTACTCTACTTTATTCTGTTATAAAAAAAAATCAACCACTTTTTCAAATACTTGAACTTTTTATTTGGATCTATGAATCAGTTCTAACTAGTTTTAGCTACACTAAACTCAGCATATTATAAAAAATACCAAATATTATTACATGTGTTTAAGCACTGAGAATAATGAAAGAGCTATGAACTCAAACTATTCTAAAGGGATTTTTCTTGAGAGTAACTAATTCATGTTCAGCTGCTCTTGATTGACTTGTTAGTTATCACTGGCACCCTACCTCTAGGTGACTCTGAATTCACTGTCTTGGGTGTGTGGGGATGTATGTCTGTTGTGTCCAGAATTCATCATTGAATATGAAGATGGGATGCATGAGGCAGGACTGTGGCACCACCAAGCTGAAGTTTCTGGAACGCAGACCACGGCCCAGCTGAAGCTGTCTCCTTATGTGAACTATTCTTTCCGAGTCATGGCAGAGAACAATATTGGGAGGAGCTTGCCCAGTGAGGCATCTGAACAGTATCTCACAAAAGCCGCAGGTAAAAATGGGACTTCTGGGATATGAAATAAAACACAAAAAGTTTCCACACTTTTAGAGAAGCCAAGCTTACATATATGTGGCTGCTTAACTTCTAGAACCAGATCAAAATCCCACGGCTGTGGAAGGACTGGGAACAGAGCCTGATAATTTGGTGATTACGTGGAAGGTGAGATACAAAGCCTTCAGTTTCCCTCAGTGCTTCTCAGAGTAAAGAGAAGAGGTTTAAAAAAAATCCCATTTAACCCATTTCTCGTCAAAATGTGTATCTTTATTTAAGAGGTAGTATTGCATCCTAGTTAAAAAGTTTGATCTCTGGAGCCAAAATGAACAGGTCCAAGTCCCAGCTTGGCAGCTTGGCTACGTACAGTATGATCTGAAGCCCGCTAAAGCCAGTGAGTGTTGAGCATGGTAGCCATCCATGAGGGGACTCCTACCAGAACTACTAAGGTTAAAGGAATTAATACACATGAAGTATTTTTAAAATGCCTCGTATATCTGTATGCTCAAAAAAAAAAAAAATGCAAGCTGCCAGGTGTGGTGGTGCATGCCTTTAATCCCAGGAGGCAGAAGTAGGAGGACTGCCATTGAGTTCAAGGCCGCCCAGAGACTACATAGTAAATTCCACGTCAGCCTGGGCTAGAGTAAGACCCTACCTCAAAAAAAAAAAAAAAAAAAAAAAGCAAGTTAGTGCTATCATTGTGACAGAAAACCAATTGGAAGACATGCATCAAGCTCTTCCTAGCACTTACTTCATTATCACCATCATTATAAAGAGGAAAAGAGCTTACAAATTTCAGTTTCCAATAAGATGGACAATGATGAGCTATCACACAAATAGGAACATGTAAAATAATCTCGAGAACTAAGATAACTAAAATACTTTAAGACTCAATGGCATTTGGCTATGGAGCCTGACTTTGAAAGGTTTGTGTGTTTCTACTGCTTTAAGATTGCAATTTACAACCTTTGAGATGTTGATCCCAAACAAACTTTGAATCTCATCACAAATGTAAAAATATAAGAGGTCTCTTGAGAAATTGGCTAATAGCTTGTATTTTAATGTCTCAGTGCTCACTTGCTTCAGGTCTTAGAATTGGATTTGCTATTCCCGTAAAGGGTTGTACAGTCTGTATATTTGGCTTTTCTCATAGCCCTTGAATGGTTTTGAATCAAATGGGCCTGGCCTTCAGTACAAAGTGAGCTGGCGGCAGAAAGATGGTGATGATGAATGGACGTCTGTGGTCGTGGCCAACGTATCCAAATACATTGTCTCTGGCACACCAACCTTTGTCCCATACCTGATAAAAGTTCAGGCCCTGAATGATGTGGGCTTTGCTCCTGAGCCAGCAACAGTTATGGGACATTCTGGGGAAGACCGTAAGTATCATCTGCTATTTCCTTTCTGTCATTCCCCAGCCGAACAGACCTATCAAGGTGTAAACCGAGGCACTTTGGTTTGCAAGGGAGGGAGGCAGCAATCATTTTGCTTCTTTAAATTTAAACAGCCTTATGTAAGATATAAAGGTTCAAGGCTAGTGGAATAGCCTGGTGATAGAGTGCTTACTTAGCAATCACAGGGGCCTGGATTCAACACTCAGAACATGAAGAGGGTAAAGAAGGGGGAGCAAGGAAGAGAGAGGAAGGTAAAAATGGAGGTCTATAATGCTAAAGGGGTACCTTCCCATAAAAAAAGGCTGTCCTAATGAAGTCAGTGAACAAGTACCAAAAAAACAAAACTGTACTTTTAATCCTTAATGACCCAATAGAATAGGATTCTATAGACTCTATAAATACTGTGGGACATGCTTCAAGTCAAAATTATTAGAGATAGTGACATTTTTGCTTGAACTGAAAAATAACATTGACACTTGTGCATCCTTCCCTGTCCTTTCCTTAGTCCCAATGGTGGCTCCCGGGAACGTACGCGTGAGTGTGGTGAACAGTACTTTGGCTGAGGTGCACTGGGACCCAGTACCTCTGAAAAGTATCCGAGGACACCTACAAGGCTACCGGGCAAGTGAAGGGAGACATTTCATGTTCTTTTCTTATTAACAGGGTCTTGGTGCATGCTCCCTGCTGCACACATCATATAATATGAAAGTTGTTTGGTTCTTTTACTCATTAACTTGTAAACTCAAGGTACTTTGTGTTTTGTTTTGTCTCACACCATGTCTAAAGATTCTCAACTTGAGTTAACTTGAAATCTTTATCTTGCAAAGTGAGAAAAAATGATTTCTGTACTTTTTCCAGAAGTCATCTAACATTCTGCCAACTAATATGTACAGAATAAGACAAACTATTTTTAAATTAGTTTACAAAGTAGCAGGTTTTGTATATATAGCATGTTCATGCATAGTTAGTTTTGGTTGACCATCACCCCAGCCCCTCATCTCCCTGTCCCCCATCCCCACCTGTATCCTTCACTTGCAAATCACATGTGTTCTACTACCACCCCCAGGCCTCTTCTTTCCCCATCATGGTCCCTTTCTAATTTCATTTGCACATAATACACATATATAAATTAGAAGCTAGGATCTGCATATGACAGAGAATATGAAGTATTTGCCTTTCTGAGAATGGTTTGCCTCACTTAGTATAAAATTTTTCATTTCCATCAATTTTCCTGTAAATTTACAATTTCACTTTTCTTTGTGGATGACTGTGCCACAGTTTCATTATTCACTCATCAGTTGATGGATATCTATCTCTGATATAGAGTCTTTTGAGTATATGCCCAAGAGTAGTGGTACCTCCATTTTTAGCATTTTGAGAAAACCCCATGCTGATTTCCATAATGATTGCATCAGTTTACACTCCCACTGATGTTGAATAAGGTTTCCCCTTTCCCTACATCCTTGCCAGCATTTGTTGTCATTTGTTTTCTTGGTGATAGCCATTCTGTCTGAGGTGTGATGAAATCGCAAAGTACTGTTAGTACACATTTCCCTACCAAAGATGCTGAACATTTAAAAAATATTTATTAGCCACTTGTATTGCTTATTCTGAGAATTCTCTATTCAGTTCCATAGCCCATGTTTTGATTGGACTGTGTTATTGCTTAGGTTTCTGAGTTCTTTGAACATTCTAGATATTAATCATCTGTCAGATGCATAGGAAGCAAAGAGAGTCTCTTCACTCAGTTGACAGTTTCATTTTCTGTACAGGAGCTTTTTGATTTTCATGAGATCCCATTTTTACTTTTGTTGATTTGTTGATCATTGGCCTTATTTCCTGAGTGACTAGAATCCTATTCATGACATCTTAAAGTGTTTTCTCAACTGTTTATTCTAGCAGTTTCTGAGTTTTTCAGGTCTTACTTAAAGGTCTTTGATCCATATGGAGTTGATTCTTGGGTACGGAGTGAGATAAGGATCTAGTTTATTCTTCTACATGTTCCAGTTTTCCCAGTACTATTTGTTTAAGAGGCTGTCTTTTCTCCAGTGAGTATTTTTGGCACATTTGTCAGAAATTAGATGGCTATAACTATATGGTTTTATATCTGTATCTTCTGTTCCGTTCCATTGAGCTGTGTCAGTTTTGTGCCAGTACCATACTGTTGTTATTACTATGGCTCTGGACTATAACTTGCAATCTGTTGTGATAAGCCTTCCAGTATTATTCTATTTGCTCAGGATTGCTGTGGTTATCCAAGGCCTTTGGTTCTTTCAGATGAATTTTAAGATTTTTTTTCTTATTTCTGTGAAAAATAGTTGATATTTTGATGGGGATTGCATTGAATCTGTATATTGTTTTTGGTAAAATAGCTACTTTCATAATATTCATTCTCAAAACTTGAGCTTGTGAGGTCTTTATATCTTTTGGTGTCTTCTTCAATTCTTTCTTAAGTTTTCATTATATATGTATTTCATGTCCATAGTTAAGTTTGTTCCAAGGTGATTTTTAAGCAATTGTAAATGAGATAATTCCCTCATCTCTTTCTCAGAATGTTTGCTGTGTCATATAGGAGGGATAACAGTTCTTGTATGTTTATAGGTTAAACGCGTAGCCTGTGAGGCAAACTAAGTTTTTTTAAATTTTTTTGTTTACTTTTATTTATTTATTTGAGAGCAACAGACAGAGAAAGAGGCAGAGGAGAGAGAGAGAGAGAGAGAGAGAGAATGGGCATGCCAGGGCCTCCAGCCACTGCAAACGAACTCCAGACGCATGTGCCCCCTTGAGCATCTGGCTAACATGGGTCCTAGGGAATCGAGCCTCGAACTGGGGTCCTTAGGCTTCACAGGCAAGCGCTTAACTGCTAAGCCATCTCTCCAGCCCAGCAAACTAAGTTTTTTTTAACCAGTAAAATAAGTTTTATTTGATTTTTAAAATACTCATTAATGTGAAAATTTCCCCAAGATTGCAAACTTAAGTTTTAAAGAACTAGAATACAACAAATTCCACCCAGCCTTACAGTAATATGGAATAGGTGTGTTAAACACCAAAACTATCTTGATAATAATTTAGGTATTTTAAACAATTCTTATGCTTTAAGACCACATAGTCCTAACTGGGTTATTCAGATGAACATTTTTGTTCTCATGAAGCACAAACTGCTTGTAGATTTGACTGTGTACACATACATGCAGCTCAACCCCTAGAGGACACACGTTTTGTACTATATAACTTTGTTTTCTAACATTGGCCAGATTTATGCATCTATATTGACTTAATTTGAGAAATGCCTTTAAATTCCCAAGAAGCATTTAAGAGAACTTAACAAACATAAATTCGGCCTTTTGCCAAAGTTAATCAACACTTTGCTTATCCATCTCTCCAAAACCTGTGTCTGCCACTTAATATAAATAAATGTATTTTTAATGAAATAATACAGTGTGGCTTAGTGGAATATACCCTAGGCTTGCTGTATAGGGTCTCTGTAACTTTGAAAAAAATCACTCAGTAACATGTAAGCTCATCTGTCTGTTAGCAAAAACAATCACAATAAAAACAACAATTGTAAAAGTCTAACCATGGTATTTAAGATTATTTTAAATGATATATTGCCCACAAATGCTTATTAACTCTGGCAGAATATATAAACACTAGACAGTAAATGTTATACCAATAAAACATTTCAATACATGTTATAATCATCCATTTTCCTCATATTGTGGAGTGAGCTGCATGAATCTGGTGCTCTTTCAATTATTTTTTTTACACTTCTCCAATGAAAGGATAGCCTAGCTTTGTCATATGGTCTTAATTGTTTCATCATTATCTGTGAGTGTGTGTCCTCTTGCCTCAGAATCAATACCCATCAGTTTTCCTCATTTTCTTGTAGAAGAGTTCCTTTAGAGAGTTCCTAAGAGTTCCTAGAACTTTCTAAAAAAAACATATATATCAGTTTATGTTTTGCGAGCATTAGGAATCTGGCTAGCTCCCAGTGCATCTCTGATGTTCATTCTTGCCATTTCAGATTTACTATTGGAAAGCACAGAGTTCATCTAAAAGAGACAGACGCCACATTGAGAAGAAGATCCTCACCTTCCAGGGCAGCAAGACTCATGGCATGCTGCCAGGGCTGGAGCCCTACAGCCACTACACTCTTAATGTCCGAGTGGTCAATGGGAAAGGGGAGGGCCCGGCCAGCTCAGACAGAGGCTTCCACACTCCAGAGGGAGGTAAGGAATGGATGTCTAGAAGTGTATGGCATGGACTTAGAGGTTTATCATGACAGAGGGGCTCCATTGAGAGTATTGTGGAACCAAATGTGATTTTTTTTCCCTTAAATGAACATAGTACTCACAAGGCTAGCAAACTGTCATTCATATCCAGTCTATGTATACATGAAGGGCTTAAGCCCCAGAATGCTGTCCCCAAATGTCTCCTTCCTTCCCTTAAAAATTTTCCCCACCCGTTTTGCTATTTGAGACCTTGGTGAATTGATGTTTTGGTCATTAGATTTCTGCACTGTGTCACACTTTTCAACTTCATTAAGCTTCAGGAACCTGGTTTGAAAATTGTGAGAACTAAAAGGGAGAGTGATGGGAAAAAAATCAGAAAGGAAATATGTCTGTGAGTTGTAGTTGATTTGTATAGCCTCTTTCTTAGTGTACTTGTATACTCAGTTGGACTGAGCTATAAGGGTGGAAGTCTTGCATCAGTGTGGTGGTATGCACCTGTATTCACAGCACTCAGGATGCTGAAGTAGGAGGTGATCAGAGAGGAAGTAGTGTCACTGAAGTCATGATGATATTAGATAGCATGGCTTCTATAGCAAACCACAAGTTGTGTGGCCAGTGGTGAGCAAAGAGGTAGGGTGACCAGGGAGGCAACACACCATGCATGGTCTCACGTGCTGTGGATACTAGCTTGGAAGCCAGAAGTTCCCAGACTGCAGATTGGGGCAGTCCCACAGAGGCCATTACAGGCATTTAAGGAACTCCATGAACCTCCTGAAACATACAGTGCAAAATTCACATGTATTTTTCTAAAGAGAGTGGTTGTTGCCAAATTCTCAGAGGGGTCTGTGATCCTTGAAAGTTGAGAACCACTTACTGTTTGAAGACTCTTAGAAGCCTGTCAGTATGTGTCATGCATGAATGTAGGTCTGGGCAAAGGAGGGAAGGAAGAAGAGGAGAGGAGGGAATGGATAATGTTGAGATTAAGGAGTGTTGGCAGGAGCTAACATCCCAGGAAATAGTGAAAATGTTGCAGAGAGAGAAGGGGGTGTGTGCGCAGGCTGACCCCATGGATTCTGGCTAGAGTGAAGGAGGGACAGTATGCCATTAGTGGGTTTGTAGGAAACAGCAGGGAAGGCAGCCGTCCTGATGAAAAGCAGCTCCAAGCCATTATCTTCTTGAGGAAGTGGATGGATGAAGATTAGGCACGCATCCTCTGGTAACTTGCCAGCCTCTGCTATAGCAAGCCTAAAGCCCTTAGGTCTTCTCCAAAGCCAGGGCTGGGTCAACATCTGTGGCTTTTGTCCTGTGCCACCACACCCAGGGAAGTCGTGAACTCCTGGGATAAGCATGGCTGTGCATCTGGGCAGTCTGGCCTAGACCCAAAGCTCATCAGACCGGGTGTTCTGGACGTTTGGAGACATGTAGTGTGTAGGGAAAACAGCCCATAGTGGCCCAAAGCACAGCTGTTTCCTGTCAAAGGACGGTCTCCCTTAGCAATCAGTTTGCTTTTATAATCCAAGTAAGCTCTGTGCCCTTTAAAATAGTTAATCTGAGTCCCTATAAAGGCATTATATATTTTTAGAGAATGGTTTTGATGAACTTAAATAGAAATTGCAAGAGAAAAAGAAGAGAGTAAGTTTCTGTCATAGGTTTATGTTAATATATTATCAACTGAATCAAAACAAGTTATCAAAAACCAAAGCCTTGATTAATTATATTAACAGGTTACAATATGTACATTTTGAGATGTTTAAAAGCCTCTGTGTTGACTGTTTGTTATTAAAAGTCCCCAGTGCTCCCTCATCTTTGAAAATTGTTAATCCCACCCTGGACTCTCTCACTTTGGAATGGGATCCACCAAGCCACCCAAATGGAATTTTGACAGAGTACACCTTAAAATATCAGCCAAGTAAGTCACCTAGAAGAGGGGAAGGAGAAATAGGACTGTGGGGAGGTACTGTGGTTGTGTTTTTATGAGACACGGTCTCATTCTAGCCCCAAATTATGTGGCAGTCACTAGCCCAGGCTGGCCTGAAACTCAAGACCACCTCCTATCTCAGCCTCCCCAGTGCTGGAATTAATGGTGTGCATTACAATGTTTGGGTGGGAAATATGTTTTTAAAAAATAGCTGCTATTCTAAAGTATAAGCTAATTGTTTCTTAATATCTACAGAATATACTTCAGATACTACTTTTAAAGAAAAGTGTTGGGTATATTATTGATAACCAAGGTCTGTTTATAATAATACAGAATGATAGGGATAGAGTCCTAGCATTAGGTTAACATGCAGTTATTTCTAAATAGAAAATGGCAGTGAAGTTCCTTTAACACAGGATGCTGAAAGAAAATTTGAAATTATTAGCAATGTACAACTCTACCATCAAGAAAGGAGTGAAAATGCTGTTGTAATTGAACCATAAAATTCCCTAGTTTAGAAGCCAATGGAGCATAAAGTTCCTTTTGTTTGAGAATATATAAATATTATAGCATTATAAAAAAACTGTCAAGGGTTGTGATTTAGTTATGTTAGCCAAAGAATGAAAAGAATTTCAAAGGTCATTGAAAACCGCTCTTACAGTTCAGTTGAAACAATTATTTACAGCGGTATTCCTACACAAAGTAATGAGAAATGCACTTGTTTGTTACTTCTCATTGACAGTTAACAGCACACATGAATTAGGCCCTCTGGTGGATATAAAAATTCCTGCCAACAAGACACGTTGGACTTTAAAAAATTTAAATTTCAGCACTCGGTATAAGTTTTATTTCTCTGCCCAAACATCAGCAGGATCAGGGAGTCAAATTACAGAGGAAGCAATAACAACTGTGGATGAAGGTAAGATGGGTATGTATAGCATCCATATAATTATAAATATCATGTCATCTTGATCCTCTGCTGATAGTTTGTATCTCCTGTCCTGGAGTATCATCTTACGTAATTAACACACTTATTTGTTATTTCTCATTCTGATTTTCAAACTCAGCTATTTTGTTTACATTGAAAAACTACTTGGTGTTAATTTTTAAAGCCCATGGAAAACTTTTAATCTTATATTAAAATTTGGAGTGGGAGTAAGAAATTACAATATTTGCTACACTTGAATCCAAAGTTCAAGGTAATGTTTCTTCTGTGTTTAACTTTATCCACATACATACAAATGTACATATATATGAATACTCAATAGTCACATATATTCACAAAGATATACATGCCTATATATAATTCTAGTTCTGGTCCTAATTCACTGAAAATAATTTGCTAGTCTCCTTATTGATTTAGACTCTCTAGCAGGAAATGAAAATAATTATTAAATATTTTACTTATACTTGACAAAGGAACTTTGTTTTGATTTGTATGTTATCTGATATAGAAGAAGCAAAATAATTCCATTAAGTAAAATATTCTTAAAAGTCATTTTGAATATTTTTAATTCAATGAAAATGATCAAAAGATTGTAAAAGTCTTTCTGGTTTTGCATGTCTCTAAATTATAAAATTGCTTAAGGATTACTCATTTGATTGTCTTCCATTGCATATAAAATTGACATTTCTGTCAAAAATTGGTTCAAAGCAGCTGGAGCCTTATTGCATTAATGCACCTTAAGTAATGTGTGTATTTGAATTTTGGGGGAGTTTGGGGACACCAACACATTCTTCTCCCCTGTTCCTAAGGTGCTAAGCTTCAGTCTTCTTGCATGCTTTCACATTTTAGTAAGTGCTTTTTGATATCACTGTACATGCTCATGGATGTGTTACATCTAACTATATAGTGTCCTATTTCTGTTTCCCTTCGTTAAGCTGGTATTCCTCCACCTGATGTAGGTGCAGGCAAAGGTAAAATAACTCATCTGCATGACTTTATACCTGTGTGAAATTTGCAATGCTAACTGTGGGGAAGTGCAGCATGGGTAACAATGAGAAAATAAAGTATGCTTGGAGCCACCCAAAAGAACATCTTGGCTGAACATGGCTTTGAAATTAATTTTTTACAAATAGAAAGCCACATATTGAATTCTTCCAATTTTTTTTTCTCAAGACTTATCCCTGGTGCAAATCCTAATCTTAACTTTTAAGAATATGATTTTGGCTGTGTCAGACTGGATCAAAACTGTGAACATGTCACAGAGCCTCCATATGGCCACGACACATACCAGGAGTTCAGAAAGATTAGTCTTGCAATGAGAATAGCCCATAAGATATCAAGTCACTGGCCTTCCAATGAAATCTGATCTGCCTGCACCCATCACACAGTGTACACTGTACTGGCATGACACCATACTTTTTGGAAGCTCAGTTTAGCAATATCCTGCAACTGGTTTGGGACTAAAGCACTACATGTGAGTGTTCCAGTCAGCCTGCATGCTGTGCCCAGCTGTGTTACTCCATCCTGTCTCCCCTTTCCCCAGTCTCCCCTTTCTGAGCCATAGTCAATGGTCCTCAGTGGGCAGCACATACTCTTATTTAGTTCTGACGGCTCAATGCATCTGAAAGACTTGCTGAGAGAATGAATGGTGCTTTTTAAGTTACATACCTTCCACCTACACTAATGCCAGAGATCAATTTTGGACCCCTGGCTGTTGGTCCACTAGTCATCTTTTAGAGAGGCACTCTTTCCAAGTGAGGTACCCACAGTCAAGGCTTGTTCCAAATAAGTATACATGGGAGTGATGGGGGGAAAAGATCAAAAATAATAAGACTTTTATCCTGAATTATTTAACTCTTGTAAGCTTGGGCTTTATACATTTATATTTTCTTAGAAAATTGGTTATATACAGAGCTTTGATGAATTAAAAAGTGTAGGTAAGATAGATTTTGGAGTAACTGAATAAAAATTATAGCCATTTTGTCACCTTTTTATTTATTTGGAGAGAGACAGAGAGAGAAAGATGAAGATAGAGAGAATGGCTGTCATCTTAATAATATTACATTTGTAATTTTAGACTTGAAAGAGTGAATTTGTAAAACCTCTGCCATCTATGTAGATTTATTCTGTCTCATATATATGCTTTTCTGGAATTAAGTATCAAGTAAAATTATTAGTTGTTTAAAATTTTTTAATTATTAGGAATGATTTGCTGCATTACAACTTTAACTGAAGCACTAGCTTCTTTACGTATGCAGCAAAGGTGTCCCCATGGCCACAGCCAGTTGCAGCCAAAAAGCTTTGCTTCCCTAGGGCTGCCTGGGAAACAAGTCTGAGTTTCCATTGGCTGGTCATGTTAGAAGAGGATTTTAATTCTGTTTGTACTAAACTCAAACTAGGGCTGGGAAGATAGCTCAGTGGTTAAAGTATCTTGCTTGCAAAGCCTGCTGGCCTGTGGTTCAGTGGCCCAGTACCCACGTAAAGCCAGATGCACAAAGTGACACTTGCATTTGGAGTTTATATGCAGCAACAAGAAACACTGATATACCCATACTTACTCTTTCTCCCTTGGTTTCTATTCTCAAATACATTACAAAAATATTTAAGGAAATAAATAAATGAAACTTTATTAAAGGAATTTTGGTCATGTATTTAATATTACTAAATTGAATTACAAATTATTTATGAGTATAAAACAAGCACAATGGAATGTGTGAAGGTTTACTAAGTCTCAAGTATCAGATCTGATGGGTCTCAGATAAGAAAAGAAACAATATTGAAATGAGACAAAGAAAAAAGTGAATCTGAGCTTATTTTCTGTATTGATTTTTTAGTTGTTCAATGACAATTAAATGTTGCTTACAGAAAATAATCTTTGTTTCCCTTCTCCATGCAAAGATTCTTTCTGAAGGAGGAAAATAAAAGTTCTCCACAGCCCTCCCAAGTTTAATTTTTAATGTATTTTATAATCAAGTTTAAAGCAGTATAAAAGGAAATGAATAAAAGATGAGTCAGTGAGAGAAAATCTTGGGGATCTCTTCAGGTATAGAAGTAACACTCTAGCTGCTCACAGCGGCTCATGCCAACAACCCCAGCACTTAGGAGGCTGAGGCAGGAGAATCACTACTTCAAAGCAAGCCTGGGCTTCATTGCAAGTCCCAAGACAGCCTAACATGTAGTTAGACCCTGTCTCAAAAAAAAAATCAGTAACTAATATATTTCATTATAAATTGTGGTTTCAATTAACTTCTGTCAAAGAAGAGAAATAAGTCTGAGTTTATATTTTTAATTTTCTTTTAGACTTTGGGTTGTTTATGAAACCCAGAATTTGAAATGCAGAATTAGAAAAGAGTTATTTAAACTATGAAATGGAAGCCAGAGTAATTCAGTATTGTGCCATCCTCACCTTGTTTGAGTGTGGAAATACTCTGGATCTTCAGCAGATGTTTATTTTTCATAAAATGGATAATTCCTTTACCTGAGTCAAACTCTCAATATTTATATAAGAATTAAAATTGATTGCTTGGGGCTGGAGAATTGGCTTAGCAGTTAAGGCACTTGTCTGCCAAGCCTAAGGACCTATGTTTGACTCCCCAGATCCTGCGTAAGCCAGATGCATAAAGATGAGGCAAGTGCAAAGTTATGTATGCCCACTAGGTGGTGCAAGTGTTGGGCATTCAATTGCAGTGGCTGAGGCCCTGGTGTACCAATTCTCTCTCTCTCTCTCTCTCTCTCCCTCTCTCTAAAATAAAAATTAAAATTGATTGCATATATTTGTTCAATTTGTTTATCTCTTTAAGTGATTTCAGAGTCTGAGGTTTTAAGAGCTAGACCAGTGAGAACATCTATGAAAATGAAAACATACAGAAAACGTATTAGAATTATTCCCCCATTATTTCTGGTAGATCAATGCTTTTGATACCAGTGCTCTTGAGACCAACCATCAGAAGAGTTCTGTTAGGATAACTACTTGGGATACAGGCCTAGAGAGAAGCTTACCTGGTAAGGAATGGGGCTGCATGCTTTCTCAGCAGCTCACTGAGCTCTAGAACTGAGCAGAGAAGGGTACTGAGGAGCAGCAAGTGAAGCACCCTCCTTGTGATCTGCTGTCACTGCATGATTTTCCTGAAGACACAGTAAACAAAATCAAGTTTAAAATTTGCACCTTTATTTGGTCTGAACAACAAAACAGACTACACAAAAGCATTTAAAAGTTCAGTCAGTACACCAGCTAGTATCTCCCTGACACACACAATGTACTAGTTTTCTACATGACGCTGTGTATCAGGAACATAAAACAGAGCCTACCTTTGGCATACTTAAAATGTGGCTGTAAGCAATAACCAGTATTTTGAACAAAATGCTACCTGAACATATAAAATGGAAGTATCTATTTGGCCAAATAAAGTCAGGGAAAGCCTCACAAAGAAAGTACTATGATACTGGGCCCCCAAGCCCTGATTTTTTTCTGACGGGTGAGTCATAGGGTTTGGGTTTAAGTCTTGATAGCAGAATAAGCAAAGGCACAGTGTTTGAAAGCATGCAGAACTCATGTTGGAGCCAGAAATGTAGTGTGTGGAAAAGAGAGGCTTCTGAAATATGACTAGGGCAGTTTGGAGAGGCCAAAGATAAATAGTTCTTAATAGCCATGAATGTCTTACTAAGTAATGGTGCTCCCTGTGGGTGGATGTAAGTCATCCAGGTTTTACACAGAGAAATAACTGGACTGAGTTTGTAGTTTAAACAGCTCACATGTAGGTAACCACACTGCATTGCTGGTTTTCCATAGAGATACCTAGGAAACCCCAAATAAGAAATGATAGTGGATCCCCTAGTCTGCTATAGCATAGGTGCTCAGATGATATCTGTTCAGTGAGTGAGAAAGTAGGTAAGAGGGGGCTTACAAGAAGGACACTTAGAATTCTCCATTGTAAAACTGGCCAAACAATGTAACTTTAGGAAATTGTGATCTCTTAAATGGGTACTCTTAAGAAAAAAGCTAAATATGAATACTCACTACAGAATACTTCAATATTAACTACATCTAATAATATATTAGATCTCTAAAATGTATTCAAGTTGAAACTGGAAGTTAGTACCCTTTGATGGTATCTTCCCATTCCCCCACCCAACTCCAGCTCCTGGTGCCTATCTTCTACTCTCTGTATGTCTATTTAACTTTTTATTTTTGAGGCAAGCCCAACAGACTGGCCTTTTTTATGAGAGAGAGTGAGAGAGAGAATTGGCACACTAGGGCCTCCAGCCACTGCAGTCAAACTCCATATGCATGTGCCACACCTTGTGCACACATGCAACCTTGCATGCATGTATCACCTTGTGTGTCTGGCTTACGTGGGACCTGGAGAGTTGAATATGAGTCCTAGACAAGCACCTTAACTGCAAAGCCATCTCTCCAGCCCCTGTTTGACTTGTTTTTAGCTCCATTTCTAACATTTATAAATGAGATGTTGTTGTTTTTTTTTTTTTTTTCCTGTATCTGGATTTTCTTCTTTTGTGAGGCTGAAGAAATTTTCCTCATATATCTGCCATTTAGCTTTAATCATGCATCCATCAGTTAACACATCCATAGTTTTTCCATCTTGGCTTATGAAGACAGCTGCAGTGAACATAGTAAAACTGATTGATCTTCAGGGTATTGCTTTTGTTTCAATAAAGCTGGAAGCAAACAAAAAAAAAAAAAAAAAAAAAAAAAAAGGAAAAAGCAACAAAACTGCTCCAGAGAAGAAACTCTAGGAAATAAAGAGACCAACCATAGAAACCACTGTCTTAGAAAAAGTAACTAAATCCTCTGATTAGAATTATTTTGCTATGATTCTGCTTTGAGTAACTTCTATAGTTATTTCAAGATTAAATTCCTCAGTTCTGTAATTCCAAAAGAATTGACATATTTTTTAATTTATTTGTGTGTGTGAGAGAAAGACTGTATGGGCATATCAGGGTCTCTCAAAAGAACTCTAAACACATGCCATTTTGTGCATCGGGTTTTACATGGTACTAGTGAATCAAACCTAGGCCAGCAGCCTTTACAAGCAAGTGCCTTTAACCACCGAACAATCTCCCCAGCCCCCAAAAAATTTTAAATAAGTTATTGGTTTGCACTAAGTTCTTTGCCAATGATAGTTTGCACACATGACCATATCTCCATTGATTGATCATACTCTTGTCACTATATAAGAAGAAAATGTCAGAAAACTAAAACTTTCTGCATAATTCAAAAATCACTTTGTTTCTCTGCTGTTTCCTTGTGTTTAACATAAAGAAGCACAAAATATACATGAGTATAAGTGTTGAATTATATTTCAGAGGTCAAATATACATTTAACTTCCCTAATATGCCTCATTTGTTCATAAATAAATGCTATTTCATTGCATAGCATTCAAACACAGAAGTCAAATTCCTAAGTTACATAACAACTTTTACAACTTAACTTCAGAATCTGAGTAAACTCATTGATGCTTTCTAATTTAATCCCCTAATATATTTTCTCAGGGATAACAAATGGGTCTTATTTTAACAATATAAGTTAAAATATTTGTAAAGTCATTTTTGTTCAAATTACTGAGGTAGGAGTGATAAAATCATTAGCCTCCTGTCATTAAAATGCCACCTCTAACCACTTCTAACCACTGCTTTACTGTCTTCTTTACTCTGTAACAAGCATGCATGTCAGTCTCCAGACTTCGGATTTTAAATAGCTAGCTAGATTGTAGTTGGCTTTTTCAGAAATACTATGTAGCAGACACCACATTAGATTGTCAGTCTCTGGAATGTATCAACTGAAAGCTCCTAGTCCTTTCCTTTCTTCTTTCTCGACCTCTGATAGAGCACATTTGGAAGTTCCTTTTGCACTTGCTCTTCTGGCACACCCTAACTATTCAACTTCCTCTAACGCAGGCATTTCTCAGCTCCTTGGGTTCTCAACAAGGTCAATGGCTAGTATTCTAAGGAATATTCTTTCTCATCCTAACAGAAATTCTCTTAAAACCTGTACCATACTGAGAGGCTAAGTGGAACTGAAAAGTAGACTAATAGTATGGAGTTTGACCTGGAAGTCTCTGACATGGTGTAATGACTTCTGTCCTTGAGACTGGTCAGCAATCCCCAGTGTCCATCAGTAAATGAAGACTGGCATTATTAGGACTGCATCCAATGGACAACAGTTTACATTGTTCAGAACCCATATGCTAGAACTCATTTAATAATTCCATATTTAGTATTTTATATATAATTTCTAATTATTACAAAGTTCTGATTATTACAAAGTGGAAAGAATCTTTCTGTAATGAAAGTAACCTGAAATTTTCAATGATACATTTTAATTTAATTTTGTTTGCACAATTTCAGAGTATTGCACTTACTTTCTATGTGTATGTATGGTGCTGCAATATGATTGTTTGTTTGTTTGTTTGTTTTATTTTTCTATTGTGTATTTAGTTCAAGCTGTAACTCTCCGGATCAGCAATCTTACTGCCGCAGCTGCTGAGACGTATGCCAATATCAGTTGGGAATATGAGGGACCAGAGCATGTGAACTTTTATGTTGAATATGGTGTAGCAGGCAGTAAGAAACAATTTCTTTACCCTGCTCTTAATTTGGGGGGCACATTTCAAGAGAACAATTTTAAGGATTTAAAATTTTATGGCTCACTTTGAAAAATAACTTGACCCAACTAAGTGAATCAATATTATTTTAATAAAACAATGAACACCAGCTTCCTATTTTTTTATGTAACTAGGGATCTTGTTATATGTAATTAAAAATACAAAGCACAGGCTCCATTACATGCTATTTTTCATAGTGTAGACTTAAAATTGGTTCTACACACACATGTAAACAAGGGTAAAAATGAATAAGTTAAAAGTTACAAGTAGGAAAGAAGACAAGTTTTTTTTTTCAAATTAGATCTGGAAGTAATAGAAATCAAACCAACATAAATATATTTGTTTTATCCAAAGTAACCCAGCAAAAATTTACAAGAAATTACATAAAATTAAAACTTTATTGGAACATCCATTCTGTCTCAATGTTTGTTGTGTTTCCAAGTAAGGCTTTCTATATATATCATGGTCACATCTTCTGAGAGTTGAAGATAACTTTAATTTTCAGTAATGGATGAAAACACAGGCCTTTCTGATAACTTTAATTTTCAGTAATGGATGAAAACACAGGCCTTTCCTTAACAGTATGATATATGTATCACAAAGCCAAATGGCCAGTGGATGCTTGAACAAATGTCTGGCAAATGTTGGGCATAGCTTGACTGTTTATGTTGGCTTTTATCATGCAGATAAGTATTTTTAGAAATGACTATCCCTTTAGGAAAACCAACACTTAGAAAATAATGAATTTACAAAACTGGATAGGTTCAAAGGCATTTAAGTTTACCAAAGGATTCATTTTGGTAAAGAGAAAAATTCTTCCCATAGCTCACTGAAAATATATGGTATATAAACGTTCTTTTTTACAAAGATCATTAGAGAAATTCAGTTCATGGGCACAAAGCAGATAAGGAAATGTCTTTTGTATTTAAAAGAGTAATTAATACAATGGAAATATACACAACTAATATAATGGGAATATAAAACAGCCTAAATTTCCAGCAACTATTTCTTTGAGGAAATTATCAGGCAGCTCTTTGTGTTAATTTGTTTACTTAACATGATTATAATTACCTAAAATGATAAACTTAAGCACCCTAGATTTTTGTCTCTAGCTTATAAATTAAGAATTTCTTGAAGAATTAAGTGACTTCTGGTCCCTTTAAATGTTCAAATTTGTTGTTTTTGTAAAATTTCCATAGGCAAAGAAGAATGGAGAAAAGAAATTGTAAATGGTTCTCGGAGCTTCTTTGGGTTAAAGGGTCTAATGCCAGGAACAGCATACAAGGTTCGAGTTGGTGCTGAGGGCCACTCTGGTTTTGTGAGTTCAGAGGATGTGTTTGAGACAGGCCCAGGTGAGGCACACACCACAGCAGTTCTGGCTCATGGTCAAAGTAGAAGCCACCAGACACTAGTTGGAGGCCAGGGTTGGTGGAGCTGTATTATGAGTAGGGCTGTGAATAGCTTTCTGTGGGGCCCTGTTGGGTTGTGAGTTTGGGGTTTTAATCAGGTTTGGCTGTTTGAATCAATTGATTTACAAAGTTGGGCAAGTCATCTTCCAATTATATTACTGTGCAAGCCATTTTTTTAAAAACTTACATATGATTTTAACATGTTATTTAGATAATTCAACTTTTATTTCCATGTCAAAAATTTCACTAAGTTTAGTTTAAATTAATGTTTAAATGCTTTATAAATTGAGATAAGTATGAGTCTTAATTCTTTAAATCAAAATGAACTACAACCCAACAGAACCCTGAGCTTTGCTTAGATGACTGATGTATTAAGTTTGTACAGAACAAGAAATTGTATAATACTTATATTGCATTTTATTGCAACAAACTTACTTTCCTATGTTGTATTTAGTTTTATGAATATTATTGAAATACACTAGTATAGAAGTAAAATTTCTAAAGCAAAGAGAAATGCTCATGTAAAATGTAAGAAAGCTCATATTTTTCCAAAGAAGGGAAAAAAATCCTGCTCACTTAACTTTAAACACAAGTGTGGTACGTGTTCATACATTCATCTTATGTTCAGTCATTTCATGCATTCTTAAAGGAACATTACATATCCCTGTAGGACCCAGAGGCAAAACGAATTCTTGTCGTTTCTTTCATTATCAAAGCATTATGACTTTAAAGCAGTTTCTTATAATTTAAAAAATATTCACCAATGGATAAGTTTCAAAACCAAAGCTACATGCTTTAAAAATAAATATTTGCACAAATCATAATGGTTTAAGAAAAGAAATCACATTATTTTTTTCATTATATTTTCATATCCACTTATATACATAGTGCTAGGAAAATCCTGTGTTAAATCTAAAAGGGAACACTAATTGATTTACAGTTTTACAAAAATTTTTGTTACTGATAGCTTTTTATTTTAAAATTCCAATAGCTAATAGATATACAGCTAAAATCAGAATAATAATAATTATGATAGCATGTGCTCAGCTCTGTTATATATCTGGCTAGTAGTTTTCTCATTCGGTGCTTACAACAGCCCTATGAAGTGGCACTGTTACTGCCCACTTACACCTCATGTCAGTGTTCAGAGGAGGACAGCCTGTTTAGTTACAGCTGGAGCACTGCAGAGCAAGGATTAGAGGCCGGGCCTTTCAACACCAAAAGAGAGGGCCTGTATTACCCCTACTATACATGGTCACAGAGAGCGCGTGCAAGAGAAACAGCCTTCCTTAGAAACAGTGGCTTCCAGCAGCACTTGGTGAATTTATTCAGCTATTCTGGACCCCAAAGGCTCTATATATCCCTGACTTGCACATAAGGTAGATAACCCTCAAATTCAACTTACAGCATTTTTTTTTTCCTTTTATAAAATAAAAGAAATTCCTTTAAAAGATCATCTTTTGCTTCCCTACTAGCCCAGCAGCAACTGCCACGTCATTTAAGATGAATGCTTGGGAGGAATGTGCCAGAGATGGAGAGACACAACAAGGCCAGAGACAGTTTTATATATTCAGTCATATAACAATTAAATAGGATTAAATACTGATTAGATTCTAGTGACGTTGAAGCAAATACTGTTAGCATTCTAGAACTCTCTGTTTAATACTGCCCATCTCCCTCCTCCCAGGTGACAGTGCTGTGTCCTTGGGGCTACAAGATGCACTCCAGTGTGAAGCCACACTCTTTACTGCTCTTGCTCCTCCCTCCCCCAGGCTAGGTTTTGAGGTACCAGATGGCAGTACTTTATGTGAATATAATGTTAGGCTAACTTTTTAAGTGTATTCATGAGCTGCTCCTATCTCTTAAGTTTTTGTAACTTCAGGAACCTAGGCTCATCTTTTGTTTTTTTATTGACAACTTCCATAATTATAGACAATAAACCATGATAATTCCCTCCCCTCCCCTACTTTCCTCTTCACAAATCTACCCTCCATCATATCTCCTCTCCCCTTCTCAGTTAGTCTCTCTTTTATTTTGACTTGTTTCATTCCTCATGACATGACACACCTCCACCTTCTATAATCTGGATATTGAAGGCAGATTTCTCAATTTTCTCCCGCAACACACACTGAAAAACAAGCCAAATGAGACATGGGAAGCATATGATGCTGTGCTTCTTCCCCGTTTCCTGGCATGCTCTCTCACTAGGGCCACTCCCCCCACTTCCATCCTGTCCCTCAATCTCAGAGCCCCTCTCTCATGTCACCAAGTACTTAAAGCAGATTTGTTCTTACTATGCTCAACACCTTTTCTGTCAGCTACCTCCCAAATTTTTGTTAATGTGGAGTTTTTCCCCCCTTTCTAATCATTTCTAACTATTTTAACTGAAGAGAACATTTAAAAAATATTTTTATTTATTTAAGAGAGAGTATAGGCAAACCAGGGCTTCCAGATGAATGTGCCACTTTGTGCATCTGGCTTTTTAAAATGAGGGTACTGGGAAACTGAACCCAGAAATCAAGTACCTTTCACCACAGAGCTATCTTCCCAGCCCTGAAAAGAACATTTTTGTGTGCTTAGTGGATTCTTAATAAGATAGAACAAATTATCTCTCTCACCCTGTGTCTTCCATGTTTATCCCATGACTCTGAGTACTAAGCAGCACCTTCCTCAGAGACTTCCCACTACAACGTTATTCACTGACCAACAAGCAACAAGAAGGCTGGTGCTAAAACGAATTTCTAGGCCAAAAGCAGACTTCACTCAGCTGCCTTCTTTCATCTTTGCAGTCTTTGTATGTGTTAGTTAATCTGCCACTTTCTGGATCACTCAAGTTATGATACATGCATACAGTTTTATTGTAGAAAATTCACCTAAAGTAAAAACCTTTCACTTTTCAACCCATGCCTAATGCCCACCTGCATTGGTTACTTTCTCATTGTTGTGACCAAATTCCTGACAAGAAGCAATTTAAGGAAAGGAGGGTTGATTTGGTTCATGGTTTGAGGGTATAGTCCATGGTGGATGGGGAAGGCATGGTGGTTGGGAAGGGGTTCACAAGATGTGGTAGCAGGAACCCGAGGCTATTTGCTCACATCTAGGCAGACCCGGCTATTGAGAGTAGACAGGAACCAGAACCCAGCTGTCAAATCCCAAGTCCCATGTCCATTGATCCACTCCTCCAGTGAGGCTGTACCTCCCAAAGGCTCCTCAAACACAGCCCATTAGCTGGAAATGAAGCAGGATACTTCTTGTCAAACCCACTGAAGCTCAGAGCCTAGAAGGAAAAGACCCATAGGTTTCATCTGCATGTCTGTATCTGTGTGCGTGTGATCTGCATGACTTTGGTTCTGACCTTTTTTAAAAAATTTTTCGAGGTAAGGTTTTACTTTAGCTCAGGCTGACCTGGAATTCACTATGTAGTCTCAGGTGGCCTCGAACTCACAGTGATCCTCGTACCTCTGCTTCCCAAGTGCTGGGATTAAAGGCGTGCGCCACCATGCCCCACCCTCTGACCTATGTTTTTGCATGTCACACACAAGGTGTTTGACCATGCCCTGAGGAGGCTCGAAGCCTCTTGTGGTCATTTTGGGTTTCAGATACTT
This sequence comes from Dipus sagitta, assembly GCA_036346955.1. Classification (NCBI taxonomy): domain Eukaryota; kingdom Metazoa; phylum Chordata; class Mammalia; order Rodentia; family Dipodidae; genus Dipus; species Dipus sagitta. Next base: position 27,843,657 of record CM070784.1, read on the forward strand.
CTTTACATATGGGACGTCAATAGACCTAATTCCCACTTACAGAATTTCTGTTTTATATCAACTTCTGGGGGGTATGTGTATTTGTATGCATGTACATACACCTATTCACTTATTGCATCTAGCTAATCTTAAATAGTGGGTTAGGAAAGTATCAAATTTTTGGTGTAGTGGCAAACAATTCAAAGTCAGTTGGGATGTTTACTTACCACCTACTGAGAAAACATACCCAGTTTTTGCATAGCCGCAAGCTCCTCAGGCAGCAACTCAGGTTTGGCAGTCACCATTTTTGTAAGATGACACCCACGCTAATACTTGAGGCTTTTGTATGTTTGCCTTGTAAATTTCATCTAAGTAGATGAAAAATGTAAATACTGAGACTTTCCATGACAAAGCTATTCGTTATTAAGCATACTGAAAACAGACACTCCTTTAGTCAAGGTGACTTTTACCACTTGGTTTCAAGCTCAGTTTTGAGTAAAAAATACAGAGAGACCCTGTGGATATTGACAAAATACATATTATCAAAGAAAATTTAATGATGAACATTTCAAAGAACATTTTTTTTACCTGACTCAGTACGGAAAGTCTCTACAGCAGTTTGATCTATGCTCGGACATTTGCACATGGGACGTCTGAACATGTTTTCAAGAATGTATTCTAGCAGTCAGGCATAGCATCTGAGTAGTGTGCTCTCTGAAGCCAGGCACACATGGGTCCCTGTCTGAGGCATGCTCTTCTCTTTGCCCTCTTTGGGGATTGAATTATCCTGATGTCTACCTCACGGCATTGTTGTGAGGATTAAATGAGATCCTGCCCTCATCACAGCACTGACTAATGCAGTAATGATCTGAAATTGTTAGCTGTCATCAACATCACTATGCCATGCATATAAAAGAGGGGGCTGTGTATATTTGAGTTCCACACATATGTGGTTATGTACAGCTCAATCCCCTCTTGAGGCACAAAGGGCTATTGGGGAAAGGCTGTTGGTCCTTGATTTAACTTCCTATAATTTCTTTATGTTTCTATTTTATTCCTTAAATATATCTCCAGGCATTTTTTTCATTCCACTTCACATTTGATTTTAACCATTTCATTTTTTTCCCTATCCTTTTGTGCGGAGAAAAGGAAGTGGTGAGATGCTATTTTTGCTACATGTAGAAAACCTGGCATACATGTAATCATGCTTATTTCTGAATACAGAGATCATACACATCTAACCCAACCACAGGAAACTTTCACAAGAAATTCAATCAGAGTAAAATCTTGATATAAGTGTGCTTGTGAAGTCAAAAGGAGAAAACTTTTTACATTATTTATTATGGTCAAAAGAAAAAAAAAAGAGCCTTGAATAAATGATTCATTCAAATTTACTTACGCAAACCCACATGGGTGTGTCTGAATAGCCACTAATGCTGCACTTTGTCCCATATGATTGAAACTTTTTAATAATTCAAGTTTCTTAGCAGGTTTACAAAGTGTGAGTAGCTAAATAAAAGGGTTCACATTTTTTTACTCTAATAGAATAGATGGAGGTTTAGAGAAACTGTATATATGTGAATGAGTATTTTCTCTTCAATCTGCTCATTTATTCCAATAATGGTTCTCTTGATCAGGTTATATTTCAAAGTCTTTTGAATACACTCTACAAATTAACAAATATTTGTCCTTGGAGAGTAAGTAGACTTGATATTCTCAGAATTTATATTCAGAATTGAAGTGTTAGGTAAAGTAAGAAGTCTGGTTTCTTGTATGGGCCATTTTCTTTTTAACAAGTTCCAAAATACTGAAAAATGGCAATAGCAATGCAATGATATTCTAGCCTCAAAAATGGTTTATTTTGAAGGAAAAATACTCCATTAGATCTACACATTCTGTTCTGTTGAAAATTCAGTTTTATATTCTTACTGTCGTTAATATACAGTTTATCCTATAAACAATGGATTTTTAATTGGCTTGATAACGTATTTCTACTGAGAATGTATAGTTGAAGTAACTGTGAACACAGTGTTTAGAGGGAGGTTAGTAGCACTTAGTGTTATTAGAATTCAGATTTCTCTATTTGAATTTTTAATAATATTTTTTCAAAGTAAATTTCTGAAAACCAACAGATTGCAATTTGGGGCCATATGTAAAGTGTATAAGCTCATATACTATGGCAATATTTTTTTTTTATTTCGAGAGACCAGAACACTCATCCTCCCATTAACTCATTTCCACCAACACCATTTAAATGTTTTCCAGCAATGGCAAGCCGGCAAGTGGACATTGCAACTCAAGGCTGGTTCATAGGCCTAATGTGTGCCATTGCTCTCCTTATCTTAATCCTGCTGATCGTTTGCTTCATCAGAAGAAACAAGGGTGGTAAATATCCAGGTAAGAATTCAGGTTGCTGTGTGTGTGTGCGTGTGTGTGTGTGTTTTCATGAGAGTGGGTGTATATGGATGTTTATGAGTGGACTCAGATGCATGGTGTGCACATGTGTGTGTGTGTGTGTGCATGTAAGTACACATGTGGAGGCTGGAGGACAAGACCAGGTGTCATCCTCAGGAATGTAATCCACCTCCTTTGAAGGGTCTCTCATTGGTCTGGAGCTCACCAACTCACCTAGGTTGACTGCCTAGCAAGCCCCAAGGATCTGTCTGTTTCCACCACCACCACCCCCCCCCACAAGGGATTGCAGGTACACACCACCATTCCTAGCATGTTAGCATAGGTTCTGGGGATGAAACTTAGGTCCTTACGCTTGTGAGGCAAGCACTTTACCAACTGAGGTATTTCCTCAGCCCTTAAATTGCTTTATAATACTGCATAATTACCTACTAAAGAATCATACAGATAGGAATAGTATATCTTCAGAGCCATAAATTTGAGTTTTCTGTTCAAATTGTTTTGATCCCCTTTTTATGGAGTGATAACCTACTCATTGTTAAGGGTCACAGGGTATTTGGAGAAACAGATCTGTCTGTTCTCTGAGAAAGTGGGCTTGCTTAGGCTGCACAAACCTCTATAGCCAGTTGATGGGAGAAGTGGGAAGTATATGAAATCTTCCAGGAAGAGTAATACATGAACCTTGTTGTTATATTATGGTATGTGATATTACTGTCCCTAGAAGGTTGATGGTTTATTGTATTTCATAGATTTGAAGAATCTATATTTTCTTTACCTAACCATGTTCCCTTCACTTACAAGAAGAAAGGAAAAACACCACAAAGAAGAGATCCAAGAAAGCAATTTGTTCCCATAGACATAACTAATAAATAGATTGGTAAAATAGGAAGAAATCTTAGAAACTTACAAGTCATTCCTTACTCAGGTAAAAGACTGAAGTCAACTTTAGGTGTTAAAAACTGTTAATTCTACTAGATTACCTCAAAATCATTGAAATTTCAAGCATATTAATGGCCACATGATGTACAAACATCTGCTTGAGTGAAGAGTACTTTTCTTCTGCAGCCTGTCTCACTCAGAGTACCAACTTTCAAACTTTGAATGAGGAAGTTTGGGATCAATGGATACTAATATCACTTTAAATTTTTTAGTTAAAGAAAAGGAAGATGCCCACGCAGATCCCGAAATCCAGCCAATGAAGGAAGATGATGGAACTTTTGGAGAATACAGGTGAGCCCCTGCTTCTCCTTGCCCTGTCCAGGAAGGCAGAGCCTGCAAGTATGCACCTGAGGATGAAGCATGGGCCATGCTGGGAAGTTCTTATTGTTGCAGAAACACATCCATACAGAAATGTTTACACAACCCTCGTGATTAATCCTCATTTTTTTAAATTAAAAAATAAAGCTCCTTTGCAGGCATAAGTTTGGAGTCAGAGTATCTTCTGTTCTGTTATATTTCCCAGAGGCCCATGCAGTATTGATCAGTTAAGCAGTGCCACTGTGTCACAGTGAGAAATAAAGCAAGGACCCTACATGACCTGCACTGCAAAGGAAACATGCTTTTATAAAACCATTGTAACAAGACTTCTTTTTCTTCATTTTATTTTTTAATATTTTTATTTATTTGTTTGACAGAGAAAGAGAGAGAGAGACTGAGAGAAAGAGGCAGACAAAGGGAAAGAGAGAACATGGGTGTACCAGGGCCTCCGACCACAGCAAACAAACTGCAAACTAATTCTAGAAGCATATGCTACTTTGTGCATCTGGTTTTACATGGGTACTGGGGAACCAAACCCAGGCATCAGCCTTCCCAAGCAAGTGCCTGTAACTGCTGAGCAATCTCTCCAGCCCTCTTTGTTTTTGAGACAGACTCTCATCATGTGTCCTAGGCTGGCCTGAACCCACTGTATAGTTTAGGCTGGCTTTGAGTTCATATTCCTTCCACCTTAACCTCCCAAGTGCTGAGATTATAGGCATGAGTAACCACAACTTGCTTTATAATGAACTTTTTTTTTTTCATTTTCTCTGGTGCTGGGGATTAAATCCAGGGTACATACAAGGCAAGCAGTCTACCACTGAGCCCTAAAATTTTAATCTGAAATTTAGAGCTACTTTTTCTTAAATAATACCTATCCCCTATCTGTTTAGTCAAAGAAAATGATGAATAGGTTGTTTTAGAAAATGTTGATTAAATATCAGTCAGACTATGTTAATTCACAGAATATTAAAAATATGTTCTTTTAAAAAATTATTGATTTTTTTGAAGCAAAGAGAGAATAGAGAGGGAATGGGCACACTAGGGCCTCTTGGTACTGCAAATGAACTCTAGGTACATGAGCCACTTTGTGCCTTGGGCATTACATGCATAATGGGGAACTGAGCCCAGGCCATCAGGCTTTGCAACCAACTGCCTTTAACCACTGAGCCATCTCTCCAGCCCCAAAAATGTACTCTTAGCTTGACTTCATCATTTTAAAATAATGGAGCTGGACAGATGTCTCAAAGGTTAAGGAGCTTTACTACAAACACTAATAACCCAGGTTAGATTCCCCAGTACCCTCATACAGCCAGATGCACAAAGTAGTATGTGCATTTGCAATTTGTTTGCAGTGGCTAGAAGCCCTAGTGTTCTTTCTCTCTCTCTTTCTCTCTTTCTCCTTGCAAATAAATGAATATATTTTTAGAAAAGAAAAAGAATTAGTATAACCTAGAAGCTAAATTAAAAATCTTATTTGAGAAAGTATTCTTGCTTAGATATTACAGGTGTTTTTATAGAAAAACAAGAAATGATTGTTTCAGATATACTTAAAAACAGAAACAAAAAATTATTCTTGTATTTAAAAGATGAAGATTCAAAGATAATTCTATTTATAAAATGCTTTTTATACCTCAACTTTTAAAATAAACTTCTTGACTACATAAGATATATTCTTTAAATATGTACAAAGCTCACATTGAGGTCCTTTCAGCCAGAAGAAAATACTTGTAAAGTAAAAGACTTTAGTACTGTGATTTCCAGGTAAGATTTATAAATAAGATATTTGTATTATTACCTGTCTCTGAAGCTCAATTTTGGTATTTCCATATCATTTGTGTGAGAGATAAAATAATGCCAAGGATGAGAAATGTAAAACTGAGAAAACCCATATAGTTCCACGAAATAGATTTCATACCAGTTTCAGTTCCACAAAATAGATTTCATAGCAGTTTCTGTGTGGGTGTGAGGAACTGTTTGGGCCTCTTTGCCTCAGCACCCAAGCTAATTTCCTCATCAACAGACAGCAGTATGGTTTCTAAAAGTTCTCAGAATTTCTGTGTTCATGATACAGGGAAAAACATGTCTAGTGAGGGCTGTCCTCATATCAAGTGATGATGTTGGGCCTGAAAGGGTGTGATTACCTCAGGCATCACACCCCCCACCATGCCCAAAAGATCTCCATAGCACGTCAGGGCAGCCTACAGCATAGCCCAGCTCAGCTGTGTCTTACCCTGGAGGAGTAGAAATCTTCGCTGATATTATCCACTTTTCTACCTATTTCTCCTGCAAGCAGGTGAGCTGATAATTACAAAAGAACTTGTGTATACAGTTCTTGTGGCTATAATTTCATACAGAGATGCACACCACTCCCTTATTTACTGTTATGAAACATCTTTGATATAGCCTTGTCAAATTGTATGTTTGCATGAATTGTCTAGAAACCATTGCACTTTATACATTCTCCACTTGGTGACAGATTTGCATTCTACATTCTCATGCTTACATGGATGTGGCAATGTCCTGCTTGCCTCCTAGATCTTGAGTATCAATTTGCTGTTATATTGATGTGAAGCCAGAACCTGTAAGAATGTGACTTTCTCTAGGTAACTGTGCTAACTGCACCATTACAACATGGTTAAACTGGAGGCTGAGTTTTGTGAACAAGCTTGGAAACAAAAGGCTGTTAATTTTTCTTTCCGTTCAGCCCTAACCTGTGATTCCTTCATGATACTGTGTCTAGATCTCAGTTTTTGTCACCTTCAGAGTGAGACAAGTTCAAGGACAAGATGAACTTTGAAGGTTTTTCTTCTAGTTGTAAGATTTCGATGCTGTCTATGAGTTAGCTAATAATTTTCAGCATGATTTATCTCCAGAGCAGTCCACAGCAAGTATTTGGCTACTGGCTTCATAATCATTATATGACTGACATCTGTTTGCTCATCTTTCATCCTCTCGTTAATCCATGAGTGTCACGCTTGTGAAGCATTTTCAAATGGCTGTCTTTGGTATTTGCCCTGACTTTCTAAGGACAAGAAAGACTTTTCATTTGGACCAAGTGCTAACCCAATTGAAGTGAAGACAAAAACACTTGTCACACATGTAATGACATTGATCCTGGAGGGGCCAAAGGAACTAAAATTCTGATGAGTGTCTTTCTTCCCTTCAAAACGTAACTCAGTGGTGTTGTTTTCTTAGTGGAGCTTAAAGTTTGTGAGGCCAACCCCACATGGGAGATCACTGTACCAAATTCCTAGATACCCTTTGTCATAGATGTGGTTTTGTCTGGTGACTCCTAGACACTACCTCAAAATTATTTCTCTTTGGCTCTTTCTACTTAATGCAAACAGTAGACCTTTGTTGTCTGAGATGTCACAATTGATGAAAAACAGTTCCAGGTTTTTTATACAGAATCTTTTAACAGTGCATTTGAGTGCTTTTCTTTTTCCTTAAATCGCCAGGGTCCTGTCTCTGCTTTGCACCTTCTGGAAGTTTTGAGCTCTGCATTACTTATTGATTTTATTCTCTTGCCTTCAGAAAATGATAATGACAGTCACACATTGACACACATAAAATTAGGACTATTGCCTAAATGTGAATTCTGTTTATGATTCACTCATTCTCCAGCCTAAGGATGGAAACCTTTCTACCTGGTTGGTGCTGAGCCAGAGGACTTTTCACAGTGCAAAGAGGGATAGAACTTCAGTGGCAGCCAAATGTGATCTTTTTTATTTTCATATGTTATAACCCTGTGCCCTCACTCAGACACCCACCCCTACACAGTTACCTCTCACAGAAGCCTGTAGCTTTCTTTGTTTGTCTCTTTGATTATACAGACAGTAGGATCTGCATCCTTACTAGCATGTAGAAAAATCAGAGAAACAATGCAGCCAACTGTGTAAGTATCTCCTTATTCTTTAGCTCCATTCTTTTTAAAACCAGAATGAACCTAGGATGTAAACCGTGTGCCATTAACTTAAACTCATGACTTACTGTAGAAATGGAGGTTTTGCCATAGAATCTTGTCATTCGTGGGACCATGGTCCTGCTGCAAGCTTCCCAGCCTATGCTCAAAGCTTGGCTGATGCAAAACAGCATTGCATTTGTTACATATTTTAGATTTATTCTGCTCACCAATATGAGCTGTTTTGTAAGCAAAATAAATAATGATGAGCTTTTACAGTGTGAATGTCAGTAAAACTGTGACATGGTATGGCTGTGGTAGAGCTGTAGCAACAGAAAAAATGCAGACATAATTATCAGATTTGTTATTCCTGATTTTTTTGGCAGCCATTTAATGGGTGTGCATAAACCTGAACTATTGGGGGAAAATGAACTCCCAAAAATTTATTTATAGTGGTAAAGAAAGAAAATAAATTTTAATGATTTGTCCTACCATTGTAAAATTAAAGGAATGGAAAAGTTTGATGCTAAAATCTTAAAGAACTTCAGAAATACTCATGTTTACCTCTATTGTTATTTTACCATAAATTCACCCAACCACTGTTTATTGCCTTCTGAATGCCAGGCATTAGCGATATTAAAAGCAATAGGATTTGGTCCCACACTTGTAGATTGTAATCTAGTGAGCGATGCAGGAAAGTGAAAGCACAATTTGAGCAGGGTGTGAGAAGTGCTATGACCTGCTAAGAAAGCTGATGCCTGGGCGTGCAAGGAGGAGGAAAGGAATAAGGGGACTCTTCCCAGAGGAGTGGGGAAGTGCAGCTTTCATACTGTAGTGTGAAAACTTCTTCTCATAGCATATCAACCTTTATTTATGAATGTAAGCACCAAGAATATATTCTGCATCTATATATACTATTTTACAGCTTAATCTTTAACATCTGGGCTAACAATTAATAACCAATATCTTCTCTCCTTATAGTTCTCATAAAAATGTGGATAAGTTTTTATAAACCTTTTAATACTGTGTCATTGAGTATGTATGTGACTTGTAAATTATCTTCTATAACTTTTTAATTCCTCTTACTCCTACGGGTAACTTTTCAAACTTAAACTTGACAGTGCAGCTTCTTTTGGTATGGTTCCAAAGCAGCCTGTTTACTACTTAATTTCAAAACTCGTCTTTGAGTTGGAAGTACAGGTGAGCACTGATGAGGAGCTTCATCCAGACTTGTGATTCTCATCAGATCTGGAAGTGCTGTCTTACGGTGTTGCACAGGGTATGGGGAAATACCTCCTTCAGGTGGGCGCTGGGGTGGAGAGAAGAGAGAATGGGCATGGACGCAGGTCTGCAGAGCACTGACCATGTGCTTACCACAGTGTCTATCATAACTTACTCTCACTTAGCTAGATTCTGATTACTGAGTTACAGTATTACATCATACTGCTTTTTAAAGGCTAGTCATCCAGTGATATTTCTGCCTTTGCACAGCTTTTCCTAGTAAGACTCTGTGGTTAGAACTCCCCTCTTCTTCCCTTCTCTGCTCCCAAGCACAGCCATGAAGCCAGCCAGGAAGAATGTATACTTCCAGAGGGCCCTTCTTAGCTGGTTACCATTCATAACTGATCAGAATTGTGCATGGAAAATTCCAGGTGAACCTGTGGACAAAATCATTAGAATTATAGCAGAGGTTAACAATGTTGTTTAACCCAAAACTAGCATTATATCTACATGTGCCAGCAGACACTTAGAAAATAAGATTTTAAAAATGGTTCTACTTATGACAGCAGAGAACTATCATGTAGGTCTTTCCATTGGTTTCAGAGCTTGTATCCCATTCCTCTTGTCAGCTTGTCTACATCCGTACCAAAATTATAGTGTCTGTCTTTGTCTGTTGTTTGTTGTTTTAAGTCATGGTCTCACTATGTAACCATGGTTGACTTAGAACTTGTTATTGTACACCAAGCTGGACTTGAACTTGCGGCATTCCTCTTGCCCCCCTCTCCTGAATGCTGGATTTACATCTAGTCATATGTATAAATGTCTTCTTCCATTTACTTATGTCTTTAACTACTCTGAATAAAAGTTTTGTTTTATTCACAGGGATTTTACACATAATTTTCTTGCCTGGTGCATATTTTATGGTGTCATAAATGGATTTTTTTATTTTAAAGATTTATATTTATTTATTTATTTATTTGAGACAGAGAGGGGGAGAAAGAGAATGGGAGTGCCAGGGCCTCTAGCCACTGCAAACGAATTCCAGACACATGCACCACCATGTGCATCTGGCTTACGTGGGACCTGGAGAATCGAACTTAGGTCTATAGGCTTCGCAGGCAAACACCTTAACCGCTAAGCCATCTCTCCAGCCCATGAATGGAATTTTCTTTGATTTTTCACATTCCAATTGTTTGCAAGATCATAAGAGTTTATGTTAATATTATATTAAATGGCAGTACTAAAGTCTCTTTTTATTCTAATATTTTCTTATAGAGTATTCTGGAGTTTTCACATCTGTGATATCATTCATAAATAATAACAACAGCCTCTCATTTCTTTCTTTATTTCTCATCACATTGCTTAGTGCTTCCAGTGCACTTTTGCTTAGAAGTGTTGATAGCAACTGGACATGGTGGTGTGGCACCTGTCATCCCAGCTCTTAGGAGGTGGAGGCTCGGGATCAAGACTCTAAGGTCAGCCTTGTCTATATAGCAAGTTTATGGCCAGTCTGGGCTTCAGGAGTCTCACAGAAGGAAGCAAACAAACAACAAACAAAAGTGCTGATAGCAGCCATCCCCATCATCAAAGTCTCCATATTACCCCTCGAGAAGGATTTGTGCTGTAGGTTCTTGTACACATCCTTAATCAGATTAATGAAGATACTTTCTGTGTCTGGTATATTAAAGATTTATCATAAGCAGCATTGAGCTTTGTCACATACCTGTTTGTAAATCTACTATGATGATCCTAGATTTTTCTGTAGAAACAAAAAGTGAATTTTCTGAATTTTGTTTGCATGCTGAAGGAAGCAAACATTCCTAGAATAAATCCATTTTGAATTTGATATGTCATTGTTTTGAGGCAGGGTCTCACTTTAGTCCAGGCTGACCTGGAACTCACTCTGTAGCATAGGCTGGCTCAAACTCACAGTGAACACCCCCCCCCAACTTAGCCTCCCAAGTGCTGGAATCATAGGCATGCACCACCACACCTACCTTGAATGTGATATATTGTCTGTTTAGTTGATTACTGAATTCCGTTATCTCAGGAATTGAGGCTTTGTCCTCTGTATTCATGATTGGCATCAGTCTATGATTGGACTTTCTCTGCAATTCTCTTGGTTTTAAATATCAATGTCATAAAGGCCTCATAAAATTATTAGAGGAGTGGTTCTTCTGATGTGTTCAGACATTTTAACATGTGCCATCCAAACTGCTAATCTTCCCCAGATATGCTTCATTGCTCATTAAGAAAGGGCCAGTACAAGCTTTCTTTTGTGCTAGCTTTTCCTTCTTCACTTCCTAACTAGTCCATCAGGAAATATTGTTTGCTCTACTTTCAAAATATTCTCCTAGTCTGAGCATTTTGTAGCACCTCCAGTGTTCCACTTTGGTCCAAGTCACTTACTCCTGGATGATGGTGGTAGTAGTCTCCCATAACCCTCTAGAGCAGAGGTTGGTAAACTTGCTCTTGTGAAGGGCTCTAGTAAATGTTTTAGACTTTGCAAGCAATGTGGTCTCTATTGCAGCTCAGCAGTTCTGTTGATCCACAGACTATACATCACACATGAGCATGACTCTCGTCTGCCAGTTTCCCTCTGCAGCAGGCTACTGTCAGCACTGATGGGAGAGCGATGCTTCAAGATGTAGGTCAGATCACAGCACTCATCCATGGACATCTCAGTGGCTTCCCTTCACACTCACACTTTCAGGGATGATCCTCAGTGACCCATGGACCTTGACCTAACCTTGCTGACTCCTGCCTTACTCCTACCACTCTCTTTCTCACTTGTGCAGAATTGCTCTCCAAACAACTACCCACCTGACTTAGCTCTTAAGTCTTTGATAAGATGCCACTTCATTTGTTGTTGCTGTTATTGTTTTTGTTATTATTGTTATTATTTTATGAGCACGAGAGAGTGACAGAGAGAGTGCGAGAGAGAATTGGTGCAACAGTGTCTTTAACAACTACAATGAAACTAGAGATGCATGTGCCACCTTGTGAGCATCCGTGGCCTTGTGTGCATGCATCACCTTGTGTGTTTGGCTTATGTGGGTACTGGGGAATTGAATCTGGGTCCTTAGGCTTCAGAGACAAGCACCTTAACCACTAAGCCATCTCTCCAGCCCCAAATGCCACTTTTTTTTTTCTTTTTCAGGTAGAGTTTTGCTCTGGTCCAGACTGACTTGGAATTCACTATGTAGTCTCAGGCTGGCCTTGAACTCTTGGCAATCCTCCTACCTCTGCCTCCCAAGTTCTGGGGCCACCATGCTCAGCCAGATGCCACTTCTTAGTAAATCCTTCCTTGGACACCCTAGTTATACAACAACCCTCTGTCCCCTCTTTTAACTTCTGTCCTTTTTACACATCTGTATTATTCTCTATAGTAGTGATCACTTTCTGACAGAACCAGTTTTCTTTACCGTGTTGATTATTCTTTGTATTTGATTTTTATTCTTTGTATTTTCCTACTAGACATAACCCTTGAAGTTGAAAGTTTTAGACTATACTGTTTGCTGCTAGGTCCCCAGTGCCTAGAATAACATGAAACACTCAGTAATCATTCCTGTTGAATGGATAGATGGATGAATCAAAGAAATGCCACAATGAAGACATTGCACAGTATTGTCCTGACATAGTGGTAGTTCTATAGCACAGACAAAATTCTGCGTATTATTGAGTTTCTCACTGCGTTAGCTTTCTCACCAAACCACGTTCTGCATGTTCATGATCAAATCTCAGAACATGTGCAAGGTATTTTTATAAGTTGGCTTATGAATGCTGTGTCTTTTGAAATGCCCCCAAACAGGCCACCCCCATGTTCTGTGATGTCACCTAGTTGTTCATCAACAGAAGTGATAACACAGATCACAGCATTTGCACCAAGCACTTGCATATTATCCACAGGTCATCTTCAAGGTCATACAGCTAGCATTACTCCCCAGTCTTGCGCTTACTTCTTGGTGAGAAAAATGAAATCTCTAGTAGAGATTATTGGCAAAAATAGCCATATATGTTTGTCCATCTTAAAAACTTTCTGTGTTGGCTAGGAAAAAGATAATGACTTTTTACTGGGGACAGGAATTAAATCTTAGCACCAACTGCTGGGTAAGATACAGCTAAAGCAGCCACTTTGTTACAGCAGGTCCCACCCTACTTTTTAAAGCTATTATTGGGTATCACTCGTATTTTGCCTTGTGTTTTTGTTCTTTGAAAGAAACTGAAATATTGGGTTGTGTTGTTGCCTTTGTCTTTGCTGTCATGGAAAACATTTTCCCTGGTGAACAGACAACAGACCAAAGTACAATTGCACCAAAACCAGATTTGGTGAACCAATGAGTTCATTGGGGTTACTTACAGAACAGGATGGGAAGTTGCTTAAAGGACGAGTGAATAACTCAAAGGCAGTCGTGTCACCAAAAAGCCCACTCTAGCACAGGCAGTGACTCAGGAAGCTGTGTCTCTGGAGCTCAGTGCACAACCTGTAGGCAGCTCGGCTGGTCACTCTCTTTTTAAAAAAAATTTTTTTTAATTTATTTATTTGAGAGTGACAGACAGAGAGAGAAAGAGGCAGAGAGAGAGAGGGGGGAGAGTGGGCACGCCAGGGCTTCTAGCCACTGCAAACAAACTCCAGATGCGTGCGCCCCTTTGTGCATCTGGCTAACGTGGGTCCTGGGGAATTGAGCCTTGAATGGGGGTCCTTAGGCTTCACAGGCAAGTGCTTAACCGCTAAGCCATCTCTCCAGCCCTCTCTTTATATATTTTTATGGCGGGGTCTTGGAAACTTTTTGCCAGAATTGGTGACTTCCTGAGTCTCCTCAGCTTCCTTCCTCCTTCCAGGAAGGACTATTTCAATTCAGAGGAAATTGCTATACGACGTTATCTTTGCATGAGTGTTATCAATTAAGAAATGGGTCAGTGGGCCCATTTAGCTACAGGACCATATTGTGAACATTATGCGAGCATAATGCTTACTCTTTTGCTTCCAGAAATAGCATGTAGTGGTTTAACAGATAAATAAGTAAAATAATAATCCAGTCCTGTGGAGTTCTGCTTAAGTACACTTCTTGGAGGCCTCTCTGTGGGCCTGCCACAGAACACACAGGGGAGGCGAGTAGGGGTTGAGATATGGGCAACATGGACTTTTTTTTCTATGTGGAAGCACTTGTACTCTTCAGAGCCTATTGACAGCACAGTACAGTACACATGGTGTGCTTTTGAGTTAAAATGTGTCTCTTCCTGAATTAATAAATCTTTACTCACTGACTAAAATTTCAGGAAAAAAAAAAAGACTATGTCCTTTCAGCATAAGGATTTTGCTTTTCTTCTTAGGCTATTCTCATTTGTCTCTTCTGCATCCTTTTAATGGGATTTGTAGGTCTTTTGAAAGGTAAGGCTGAAGTTTACAAATCTGGCCTGTACTTAATAACAAATTATTTGAAATGCAGGATTTTGCTTCTAATGGTTCAGGAGGAAAAAATCCTTATTTCACATTTAACCAAAATCATGATCCATTCATATCCAAGAAATCAGCAATAGTACACAGCTTAACATACTAACCTCCCTACTTGTCATAAGAGTTCCTCTGCACCTTTGAATTCAAAATAATGATGGTTCTCAACTCTCCTCAGTTCTTCCTTTTTAATGCTTGTGATTGTTTTGGTATTCCTTTCAAATCAGGCATCAGAACCATTCATTGAAATTAACCTGCACAATTGGAAAGTCATCCTCTCTACCGAAGACCATGATTCCACCAGCCATTTCTGTGCTTGACTTCCATTCCGGCTCCACACTGGTCATCAGAATCCACCTGATGGCTAGAGAAGCTCAGGATTCCATATGCTTTTTCATAATTTGCATGCATGATTTTTACACATAAGACATTTCACCTATCAGCCAATCTTACCTAAATGTTTCCTCTTTTTTCCAGCGATGCAGAAGACCACAAGCCACTGAAAAAAGGGAGTCGGACACCTTCAGACAGGACTGTGAAAAAAGAAGATAGTGATGATAGCCTGGTTGACTATGGGGAAGGAGTGAATGGCCAATTCAATGAGGACGGCTCCTTTATTGGACAATACAGTGGTAAGAAAGAGAAGGAACCAGCTGAGGGAAATGAAAGCTCAGAGGCACCTTCTCCTGTCAACGCCATGAACTCCTTTGTTTAATTTTTAAGCTCTTTGCCAATGTCTCACTTCTGTAGAATGTTTTCATAAGCACTTCTTCGTCAGCCCTCTCATACTATGAACATATGGGTAGAAACTATACTTTCTGCTGTATGTTAATATTATGAGAATAGAGTAAGAACATAACTCAGTCAAGCGATATGTTAATGTGAACTGGGGCTCAAAGTGTATACTTTTTCATTCACCAAACTGATAAAAATAAGGAATATCATCATCAACAGAACATGTTATTTCCTCTTCAGGATATGACTCACTAAGATGCATGGCAAATGCTACGCAGTGAAGGGACATACCTGCATCTGTGACTAAAAGACGGTTTGATACTTTGCTTATACTCCCCTCAGTTGAACCCCTAAATATGAATTCCGTTTTCATTGTCAAGTGTTACTGTAGTATTCTCTAGAACCTCAATGTCTTTGTGGACATTGTCGTGAAATTGGTGACTCTGTGTCTAGCTGTCAGTAGTCTTTTTGGGGAGACTGTTAGGAACAGTGTGTACAGTCTGTTCTTTCTACATGCGTTAACTATGGCAGGTGCATCTGCTCACGCTCACTGGGGCTCTGTTACTTGCTCTTTGCTCCTGTGCTCCGTAGGCTTCTTAACCCTTCCAGCAGCAGCAGCAGCAGCAGCAGCAGTGTTCGACTTCTTACCTTAGCTCTATGGTCAGTTACTGTTAGGCATAGATGATGCGTATTGCAATGCATTCAGGCGTTTGTACCATACTAAAAGAATCGAAGACAAGTCATGCAAATCACATTTCCAAACTGATCCCAGGAAATACAGGGCAAGACACGTGCAGTGCCTTCAGACAGTAACCATTCCCCAACTACTACACTCCGTGTCAGCTGATATGAGCAACTCCATCCCGAGTTACTGTCACTGTTTGGAAAGTAGCTTTTAAACAGCAGAGATAATGAAACCCAAAGTGCTAGGGGAAAAGTAAATAAATGTTCAAATAAAAATAATGAGTTTCTTTACCCATATACATAAAAAGTAAAGCTTTATCATCAGCTGGTGCACATGACAATTTGTGGTCTTTTGTGGCTTCCATCCAGGCAAGTGACATCCAATTAAAAAAAAAAAGAAGAAGACGAAAAGACATCAATGTGGTAGAAGATTGATAAAAAACAAATTAATACAAAGCAAAGTGTGCCAAAGCAACACATTATTCGCTAAGATTTTACCTATATGAGCTAAGATGTTACCTGTGTGAGCTCTCAAAGCTCTCTACAGCACCCTGCAACATGTACGCAGATCGCAGCAGGCACACTTCAGAACCGGAGAGGCCTGGCAAGTGTTTAATAGGCCAGCGGTCAAAGGGTTCACATCTGCAGTTTAAAAATAAAGAAATAAATATCCTATCATAGTCACAACCAACATCTATCAAATGGTTTACCTCCAAGATGAAAATCTATAACAACCTATGGTTGAAGGAATGCTCAGTTTCATTTGCCAATAAATTGGTTTCTCATAACTTGCATCAAGTTTAATTTTAAGTAAAGCTTTTTATATGTAGATATTTTGTTGAATTTGTAAATATACTTAAAGTGTAGGAGCTATATGCTTATAGGTGTTGCATACAAATAAACATGCAAACTATGTCTATGTTGTACTGTATGAGAAGTAAGCTAATTAATGCGGTGTGTGGGACTGGAAAGCATCTACATGCATTTTGTGGGGTTTTTTTCTTTCTTTTTGCTGTGAAACTGAAGTAGTGAACCTTTCCATGTGCCATGTGAGCAGGTTTCTAGCTGAAGTCATCAGAGCTTAGCCTATGGAACCGTGTAGGGTTAGTCACAGGGCATCTTTGGTGAATTCAGATAAAGCATAGTTGGACAAGTCCCAGGACAAGATGACTCTACATACTTTCATGTCTCCATATCCACTTTCACGATCAATCTATTTATTGGAAATACAAAATAATGAGACAGGCTTGCCTTGATACTAGAGAGCACAAAGATAAAAGTTCCTTTCAATTTGTTGGTGTTTTGAGAGAACAATAAAAATGCCATTTTTATGCTTCCATGATAGATGCTAAATTTTTTTGTGCATGGAGTCACTTCTGTAATAATGCAACAGATTTTGTATTAAAATTTTAAATGTGGTTTCAAAGTCCCTCTTTCTTCTGTAATTTATGTTCTAGTGGAGTGTGAATGTCCACATAATGACATGTGTAACAGTACAGGCAAATGTGACTTGATTTCCATCAAAAAGTGACTATTAAACAGTCTTGATCTCTTTGTGATTTTTAACTTTTTCAGACATATTTTTCCAAGTATCTTAAAGCATTTTGATTTTTACTTATAAAAGGCAAAGAATATTAAACAAAAGTGAATGTAATATAAAGAGCTAATAAGATAGTATCATAAGAACATATTTTTAGGAAAAGCAGGAATACATATTATTAGTCTTTTGAAAAAAGCAAAAGCCCAAGGAATCATATGCTGCCTTCTTTCTCAAGGCCTGAGTCCTCAGAGCCCACAGTGAGTACCTGTCTCCTGCCTGTGGAGACCTCCACTCTGCATAACCACAAACTAGGTTCCTTGGCATGCCTGCTTGGTTAAATAGCTGGAAAATTTGCACACTTATACGCATGTCATCTATTCTCTTCTCTCCAGCCTCATTCTTCTAATGGTCTCCAAACTATCCCATCTCTACAAGTTACCTGACCCCAGCAGGTTCCCATGTTCCATTGCGTGATCCTTTCTCACAGGTGTCTGGTCCTCGCACCAGACCCAGGAGACCTGCTGGCACAGGGCCGCCCTGCCTTAGAACTATTTGAATAGCACATTATGTACGTGGACTGAAGATGCTTAGTTTATCCCCCACAGAGCCCAGGCCCTCTCCCTTCCCCACCCCACTGTGGGCCAGATTCACAGACCACAGCTTCTCTATATCATGTCACAGCTCTGTGGCAGCAAGGGCTAGAAAATCGTAAGCGTGGCCATGGGAATCACTGATCCATTGCTAGTATAAACCATCTAGTTTACATGGTTTTAATGCTCTCTTTTGAAAATGGCTTGGGGGATGAAGGGAGTCAAGGAACAGAGAAGAACCAATCAAAACCCAGTGGCTCTCTCCTGCTGAGACTTTTCTACATCTGACCGCCAGAGGGCGCCCGTGCTTTATTCGGCATAAAAGAAACGAAGGTGTGAGAGACCTGCTGCTGGATACCGTGCAAATCATTTGAAAATTAGACGCTGGTTGACTTGATGGCGCAGGAAAATGATCCCCGCTGCAACAGGGGGCCATGGGATCTGCAGCTTTCTCTGGTGAGTTCACAGCTTCCCGAGATTAAGCACGGGCCATGTAAACCTTTTCAATCTCTCTCCTGTGAATCTCGCCTTGGGTGGCTCCGTAGTTTCTGCCAGGGTGGGGTGGGGGAGGAGCTGCCCCTGTACTCCCACTGGGCATCCTTGTCGCTACTGCACCAGAGGGGACGTCCTTGTGATGCGCTTTTTCCTCCTTGCTCCTGAAGTTGACTGCCACCAATGATGTTTTGTGATCTAATAACACATAGCACAATTTAAGCACAGACAGCTCTTATCTCTCACGTGGGGGGGGGGGGGGGAAGGAGGGAGAATCAGAGAATACTACTGTGGCATGCAGTGGCTGGGTCAGGGTGGAAAAATCACTGACCTAGAGAGACATGACGATGAGCTTTCTACCTCTGTCATCTGCTAACAGCATCGCCCTGTGTACATGACCCCCTAATCTCTCACCTGCTTCCTCGGCAAGACAATGACAGGCAGCAGATGATTTCTAATACACCATGCTGCTCGGATCCTGTGGCTCCTGGTAACAAAGCGAAACAAACAAACCACGAGCCCCTTCTACAGAAAGGCATTTTGCTAAGAGGGGAAGAGAGACAATGAGCAAAACAAGATGTGGTTCCTGCACTTGTGGGGCCTGGAGTCCAGAGTGGGAAGATAGATGTAATCAAATAACCACATGATGGATGTAATTCCACTCTGAGGTAAGGGTTAGGAAGGGAAGGCATGGCACTGCATGGCAACAAATGATGACGTCACCAAGCCTGGGCAACGTGGTCAGGAAGGAAGTCCTGGGGAAGTGTGAGCTGAGAGTTGAAGGAGGAAGAGAACCAGGGAAGAGAAGGGGAAGACGCTGATGACTGCAAGGCCCGTGTGTCTGCCACAGATGCAGGGCCAGGCCATGCTGGGCCCTAGGACCCTGTGACAAGCTTTTGTATTTATTCCAAGAACAGTGGAAAGTGGGGAGCCGTTGAAGGGGTCATGTCAGGGGTTATACAAGCAGAGTTATGTGGAGATAAAGGGGATCGCAGGACTCTGTGGAGGATGGGTGGAGGCTGTGCTGAGAAAGCTGGACCCAGATTCTAGCACTGGAGATGGAGAGGACTGAGTGGGTCCTGAAGATACTGAGGAAGCAGACAGGACGGGAGGGGTGGATGGGATACAGGAAGTTGGGGGGCTATGGATGGTAACTCCTAGGTTTCTGAGTTGCCTAACCACGTGTGAGGTTCACTTAGATGGGAACAACAGAAAAGAACCAGGCTTACAAGGAAGTTACACAAATTCAGGTGAATAATTGAGAACTTGAAAACTTTTGAGACATCCAAGCAAAAATGACTAGTAGGAATTAGACATGGGACTAAAGCTAGAGAGGACAAAAAACAGCTAAGTGTGGTGACTCATGCCTTTAATCCCAGCACAGAGATAACAGGATTGTTGTGAGTTCAAGGTCACCCTGAAACTACATAGTGAATTCCAGGTCAGCCTGGGCTAGAGCGAGAACTTGCCTTGAAAACCCAAAAAATAAATAAATAAAATGTTTTTATTTTTTTAAAAAAAAGCCTTTAATCCCAGCACTTAGGAGGCAGAGGTAGAGGATTGTTGTGAGTTTGAGGCCACCCTGAGACTACATAGTGAACTTCAGGTCAGCCAGGGCTACAGCAAAAAACAAACAAATAAGCAAGAAAGCCTTGCCATGGTAATTTAAGCCATAAGTCCCAGAGGAAAATACCAAGAAAGATGATCATGAGCAAGAGGGCTGAGGAGGGCACGTGCCTCAGAAACTCCCAAACGTAATGCACAGGAAGAGGAGAATTTGCTGTCTCCTGGACACCAGTTATAGGAGCCAGATTCTCTGGAAATTATAAGAGAATGTGTTGAGTTGGAAATCAGTGAAGGCACCCTTGCAAGAGGGTCTGGATGCCTCCTCCTCTTGGTGAATGCTTAACCATCAGTGATCCCCGCCCTTGCCTCCCTGGATTTTCTGTTGAAATTTCAGCAGCTCAAGTGTCTTTGAAACAAACAGACCTTTGAATCCTTCCATTTCCCCATCCCATGCACCCACCTTCCATTACCATCTTCTCTCTCCCACTTCATGGTCAAAATGGCTGAAATTATATCAGGAAAAGTATATGAGGATAATCTCAGACGTTTCTACTTGCCAGACAGCACATCCTTTGTTCCCTCTATAACCACAAAACATCCCAGTCCCACTCAGTGTGTCCTGCACAGTGTCTTTTCTTCAGCTCTATGCATGTGCACATCGTCTCAATGGATGAGTCAGCATCAAAGATGAATTGTTTTCCATCAGAGATTCTCAGCTTAGTGGAATCACCTGATAAAAGCCTAATGCCTGTTCTCTGAGGCCCATGGTGTCTATTTTTATTATCTGAGCTATAGCTTGGGCGTTACTGAGTTTTAAAGGTCTCAAGGTGATTCTAATATGTGGCCAAAATGGAAATCGGTGTTAAAAGAACAGCCTGGTTCCACGCTATTGCGAAGTAGTCAATGAAGGGCAAGGAAGATAGCTCACTTGCTGAAGTGCTTGCCTCACAAGCATAAGAACCTAAATTCAGTCCCCAATACCCACATAGATGCCAAGTGTGGTGGCACAGGCCTGTAATCCTGGCCTGGCAAAGTGGAGATAGATGGATACCTGGCACTCACTGGCCACCCGGTCAAGCCTAATTGATGAATTCCAGGCCGAAGAGGACCCTTGTCTCCAAGAAGGTGAATGGGGCTCCTGAGGATGACACATGTATGTGCGCACACACATGAACATACACATCACACACACACACACACACACACACACTTACAAAAGTATTCAGTGATCAGTATTTTGAATACATTTCTTCACACAGCCCACAGGTAGAGCTCAAATTCCCTTGTAGTCCCCTCACGAAAAATATCTAGAGAAAATAGACTGTCATATTGTGTTGGTGGTAGAAAACAGTTTGGCAAGCTCTTTAAATAATTGAATGTAAATTTACCATGTCTGCTACAATTCTTCTACTCTCAGGTATAGCCAAGTCGCATGAAAACCTGCATCTCTTCAGAGGCATATCCATGAATGTTCACAAGCAGTAATCATAATAGCTAGAAAATAACACCAATATCTATAAAGAGATGAATGGATAAGAAAATGTGGTGTCTCACACAATTAAATGGTTTCTCTATACAATTAAGTGAAATACTATTCAGCAATTGTTGAAAGTTCAGTAGCTGCTACAATATGAGAGAGTCTCAAAACCATGTTAAAGAAGCTAAGTACAGAAGTCCACATAGTGTGCGATTCTGTTGACTTGAGAAGTCCAGAGAAGGCAATCCCATGAAATCTGCCTGGGAATGGGGGACAAGAACTAACTGTAAACTGGTATGAAGGCTCTTACTGCAGTGATATAAAACGTTTCAAAACTGGATTGTGTTGATGTTGTACAAGCGGGTGACTTTGCTAAAATCCTCTGAGTTATATTCTTAAGACAGTGGTATTGTTACATCTCAGTAATGCTGTTAAACCTTCCCTAGGCTGAGGGGTGAATAGGGTTGTATACAAATGAGGATTGTGACCAGTGCAGTGCTATGGATGCTCCGCCTCCACATTCTCCTGTTTCCTTAAGGAGGATCTGCAAGACCCAGGGTTCTCCAGCATGGTTCCAGAACAGCAGCACCAGCTGCATTTGTTAGAAACACAAACTCCTGCCCTGCTCCAGATTTACTGAGGCAGTGATTCTAAAGACAGAGATTAGCATGTGTGCCTTTTAAAGACCCCTGTGTGGTGCTTGCGTATCTCTTTGTGTGTCTGTGCATGTGTACTGTATGCATGTGGAGGTCAAAGGATAACCTGGAGTGTTGGTCATCAGGCACTGTCCACTTCTTCATTGGCCTGGATCTCACCAAGTAGGCATACTGGGTGGCCAGTGAGCCTCAGAGACCCTCCTGTCTCTGCCTCTCTAGCACTGGGGTTACTAGCACATGGTGCCACCACATCTGTGTGTGTGTGTGTGTGTGTGTGTGTGTGTGTGTGTGTAATGTTCTGGGAATGGAACTCAGACTCGGGCCCTCATGTTTGCAAGGAAGCACTTTACTGACTGAGCCGTGTCCCCAGCCCCAGCTCTCTTTGGGACTCTAAATCACGCTACCATGTTAAGTACAATTCAGATCACTGCACTTAATCTGTGAACTAGCCTTGTCTCTAAACCACCTGAAGAAATGGGAATTCTGTAGCTGATGAGATGAAAAGAAGAAACTGGGCTCTCTTAATAATAGTAAATAAATGGCTAAACAAATCTTGCTATATGCACCAATATTCATTCCATGAACACCAATCAGCAATAACAATAAACTCCTGGCAGAGGAATCACATTCCAGTAAGTGGAAGAAGCCGACCACAGAAGTTCTGTTTACATGAAACACTGGAACAGGTAAAAACTAACCTATAATGACAGAAAGCAGATTGGTGACTGCCAGGGACTCGAAGATTGGAAGGGATGTATCTTTAAAAAAAAAAAAAAAAGTAGTAGGAACTTTGATGGATGCTGGAAACAGTCTGTATCTTGTTTGTGGTGATGGTTATATGTTCATTCATCAAAACCATATGCTTAAAATGAATTGTGCTTTACTGTATAAAAGTTGTGTCTTAATAAAGTTGATTTTTTTTTGCAAAGAAAATAAACTGGACATAAGTGACTCCTCTCCTTCTTGGCTCCCTCTTTCTCTGTGGTCTGCCCACTCAAAGAGAGGGGGCCAGGCACCTGGGTCTGCTTTGTGTTCATGTGACGTACAGAGGCATGCCTTCTCAGCCAAGTCTGTGGGTGGCCATCTCTTCCCCCAGCTCAGTGGTGGGTGTGCTGTTGTCCATCAGGCCTGGGTTCCGCTACACACCACACACACAATATCTCATGAGATCCTCCCTGGATGTGCAGCCCTCAAGTCAAGCAATGGGTCATGGGATGGGATTACGGAACCCAATCATGGATGTCTATCAAATCCATCTTAGAAGCGAATATTTGATTTCCATTTATCTGGTTTCTTACATCTGTATCCCCATGTTGACACCCAACTCAGAGCCTCTAAACCCAGGCAGCCTTGGCCAGAGTCACCTCCAGTGTATTCTTCACCTGGGGTGTGAGCAGCAGCAACAGCTGGTCTTAGCACAGGGGGGTTACCCTTCTCATTTCCCTTCCTGTGACAAGGCCACCTGTAAAGCATGTCTGAAGCCTTGGCTTCATGTCTGTAGCTTAGCACTCCACACCATCCCTCTTCTCTCTTCTTATTTTTCTCCCGCAGGCTTTCTACCATCATCCTCATTCCTTCCTGATATCACCCTCATCTTAGAATTTTTTGGATCTAACAGCATCCTGCCTCCTAGCTCTCAATTCCCGATCCAAATTGACATAAAAAAAAAAAAAAAAGCTGGGCTGGAGAGATGGCTTAGTGGTTAAGCGCTTGCCTGTGAGGCCAAAGGACCCTAGTTCAAGGCTCGATTCCCCAGGACCCATGTTAGCCAGATGCACAACGTGGCACATGTATCTGGAGTTCATTTGCAGTGGCTAGAGGCCCTGGTGTGCCCATTCTCTCTCTCTCTCTCTCTCTCTCTCTCTCTCAAATAATAAATAAGAATATTTTTTAAAAAAGAAGCTCAGCTCAGCAATTAAAAGCACTTGTATGCAAAACCTGCTATCAGGTTCAGTTCCTCTGACGCCTACACAGAGCCCAGTGGGATTTATGCGCATCATTTACAACAGCAAGAGACTCTGGTTCCCCCACACATGTGCACCCAAATGAACAGCTTTCTTAAAGTAATCTGCTCAAAGCTTAAATCTTCAATTGCTTTCAATTCTGTATACTTGCCTTCCCTAGCAGCCTGTCCTAATCTGCTGAACGACTATAACAGACTACCTTAGCCTTTTCTGCTGCCCTTGCTGCCCGTCTCACTGCAGACCTGGATCACAGCAGTGAGCAGTTACCTTGACACAGACTCAGTTTTATCCTGCCTTGAATTTTCCTCCAACAAATGCATAAGACCATTACCTTTAAATTCGTACTCACTCGGGTTCTCAGGAAATGGGCAGACTGTAGCTAGTTTCTTTGACATAATATAATATGAACTGCCTTTTGCCCAGTTCCCTTCTGAAACCTCACGAACAAAGCCTTTCTCTCAGTATTCTGTCTTCCAAACTTCCACCAGACTGGCGCCATAAGCTCTGCTTGCAGCATCCAAGGACTTCTCTAGTCCAGAGTCCCAAACTCTTGTACGTTCCTCCTATAAACCAATCCCAGCCAGGTTTATCCCAGCAACAGTCCCACTTCTCAGTGCCAAATTTCTGTATTAGTTACTCTACTGGTTGCTGTGACTGAATGCCTGACAGAAAGCAACTTAAAGAAGGAAAGGGTTGGTTCTCGCTTTCAGTTTCAAGGAGATAGATTCCACCACCGCTGGGAGGAGGAACAGGAAGCCAGTTGGTCACACTGCATCCAGTCAAGGAGCAGAGGACAAATAGAGGTGTGCCTGAGCTACAAAAGCTCAAGGCCCGCCCTCCCAGCGGCCCACTTCCTCCAGCAAGGCTCCACCTCCTAAAAGTTCCACAACCTTCCCAAACAGTGCGGTCAGCCAGGGACCAAGTATTCAAATATATGAGCCTATTTTTAAATTTTATGTGCAAATCACAGTTGTCTTCCAAATGCAAACACACCTTGTGGTGTCTGCCTGCTTTATGAGCATTTTTTTTCTTTATTAGTTAGTTTTGCATTTTTTATTTAATCCTCTTTAGTTAACATGGAGTACAGTGTTAAAATGGAGAGGAAAAGAATATAACTAGCCTGCCTTCAGTACCTATTAAATGCCAAGAACTATATAAGGTGATGTACACACCATTCCTATTAATATTCCTACCAATCCCCTGAGGTAACAACACTCTCCAAAGATTACACAGCTGTACGAGAGATCTAGCACGTGAGCGCAAATGTGTCTGACTCCAATGTCAAAGCTCTTTCTCTCTTTAAGTTATCTATCTTTAAATATAAACTACATAGAATTTTAAGCCTGATATCTAAAGTAAGAAGGGAGTAGACCTAGGGAGGGTCTGTCCAGCTATGAAAGACTAATACTTTTTAATCAAAGCTTATTGCTTTTAGATGCCAGTATAGAGGACCCCAGTCCAACGGCTATCTACAAAAATAAAAATAAAAATAGGACCACCTCTAGGTACCTGTGTTCGGAGCAAGTCTAGTTTGGAACAACCTGAGCTAGGACTCATGTTGATGTAGAGGAGAGACCCACATCTTTCTCCTTCCAGACTGTAGTATGTGGAGAACAACGTGAGCCCATCCAGCTTTCAAGGGTCCTCCCAGTTCTGATAGCTGCCAGCTTCTCCAGGTGCAAAGCCAAAACCTGCTCACTCTCCCTCAGACTTGCAAAGGTTTCATAAAGTTCTTACCCTGCTGGGACATGCTGGAAGTTGTTAGGGGTGTTTTGAGATGATTACTTTCCATGGAGATGGGAAGGACACCTGAGGATATGAAAGCCGTGCCTCACCAGCTCTGTCTTGGGGAGATGCAGACAGGGACTTTGGGACCTCAGCTCTCTACTTTCTCAACCAACGCGGACTTGCCTCTACCTTACAGGAGAATGAGAAGAAGAAACACGGACACATATGGAGGTTTGGACTTGCAGCCCTGCACCTAGTTACTCCATAAAAGAACCGGGTCCTGCATGGAGCAACGCTGACACCTCTGAGCCCGGTGCTGATCCAGTCAGTGTTCAAGAAGGACAGCAAAAGTAGAAGCAATGATCTCTAAACCCACTTCAGAGAAATTGTAAAACTAGGTGGCTTCATGTCTGAAAACTCACTCTAGGACCACATGGTGTGGTAGTACATTGACTAGGATTACAAAGACAGATGCCACTGTGAGCTGAGGAAGAGGATTCTCAAAAGAGGACTTCAAAAAATGGATGGAGGGCCTGGGTAGATGGCTCAGCAGTTAAAGGTGGCTAAAGGTGGCTTGCTTTCAAAGTCTTAATAAACCTGTTTCAATTCCCCAGTACACACGTAAAGCCAGATGTACAAAGTGGCACATGCGTCTAGAGTTCATAAGTAGGGTCAGGAGTCCCTGGTGTGCCCATTCTCTCTCTCTCTGTCTCCCTCTCTCTTTCTCTCATCTCTCCCTCTGTCAAATAAATAAATTAAAATATATTTTTAAAAAATGAATGGAGTCAGGCATGGTGGTACATGTCTTTAATCCTAGCACTCAGGACTGAGGTGGGACAATCACCATGAGTTCCAGGTCAGCCTGGCTAACATGAGACCCTGCTTCAAAAGACTCCTGGCCCCCCCCCAATGAAAACAAAAAGGCAACATTATAGAAGGAGGAAATGATAGACAGAAAATACCCCACCCTCAAAGAAGGTCACACATACTTAGATACTAAAGATTAGGGCTTCAGTGAAGGATGAGGGACAGAACACATGGGTAAATGGGAATTTAATCCTGGTGTACACGATTAAAACCTCCTGTAGCTTCCACAGTTTAGCAACTATACAGGGGACAGAAAGAAGGTAACTGCTTTTGAGGAATTACAGTTTGTAAACAGGACTATGGCAGTTGGAGGAGGTATCAAGTTCCACATAGTCTCAGGTCTGGAAACAGAATTCCTAGGTCATCCAAGTGATGACAAATCCCCAAACAGAAAAAGGCTACAGAGGCTCACCTGAAGCCTGAGGAGAGTCCAAAGATGCAGGTAGAAGTCAATGCAGAGAGGGGACACCTGAAACAGTGCAATGCTTAGCTCCTAAAATGTGATTAGGGATTTTACTAATCTTGTTACTAACTATATTTGGTACCAACGCATGATGTGTTTCTACAAAATTCTTAAAAAATTAAAAATAGAAATGCTGAAATCAATTAGTTGATATTTATGTAGTAATAGTCTATTTCATCTCTACAGAATACAATTTACATCTTTTTTAAATATTTATTTTTATTTTTATTTATTTATTTGCTAGAAAGAGAGAGAGAATGGGTACACCAGGACCTCTAGCCACTGCAAACGAACTCCAGACACATGCATCACCCTGTGCATCTGGCTTAGTTGGGTACTGGGGAATCAATCCTGGGTCCTTTGGCTTCACAGGCAAGCATCTTAACTGCTAATCCATCTCTCCAGCTACCCCCCCCCCATTTACATTTTCATGAACAAGAATTATTTTCATTGATGTCAGAACTCTAAGACTTTCAGAGTTGTAAAACAAATGCATGAAAGACAGACATAAACAGGAAGGGTGTGTGATAGGAAGGACTTCTAAAAACATCCCTATTGGGCTGGAGAGATGGCTTAGCGGTTAAGCGCTTGCCTGTGAAGCCTAAGGACCCCGGTTCGAAAGGTCAATTTCCCAGCACCCACGTTAGCCAGATGCACAAGGGGGTGCACGTGTCTGGAGTTCGTTTACAGAGGCTGGAAGCTCTGGTGCACCCATTCTCTCTCTCTCTCTCTCTCTCTCTCTCTCTCTCTCTCTCTCTGTCCCTCCTTCTCTCTGTTGCTCTCAAATAAATAAATAAACAAACAAACAAAAAATTTTAAAAAAACATCCCTATTGATATTCAAGAGTTTATCCATTTCTCTGGCAAAGCCCAGTATAATTGGAGGGAAAGGTTCTGAGATGACCAGTACTACTGTTCACTATCTGAGATGGACCCCAACAATCTGGCCTTTCCTACATCTTACTCCACTGGATCCTTGTTGCTTTTTATTCTACGAGAATTAAAAGAGATATTAGTAACTGTGTGATCATGGGCCAGTCAACTTCTCTGTGCCTTAGTTCTTCATGTATACAATGAGCAAATTAACACCTACATCACAGGGTCCATGTGGGGGTTTATTTTAGTAAGCCTTGTTCTCCTACATTCACTGAAAATTTCAAGTAGGCTAGAAAGACACATACCACAAAGCCACTTTACCAAAGAACAAAACAAAAGAGACCCAGCCAACTACCATGGGCTGTGTTGCAGTCAGGTTCACATTGCTGACAAATCACCCAACCAAGAGCAGCTTGTGGGAGAGAAAAAAAAGGTTTATTGTGGTTTACAGACTCGAGGGGAAGCCCCACAATGGCAGGGGAAAACAATGACATGAGCAGAGGGTGGACATCACCCTCTTGCCAACATCAGGTGGACAACAGCAATAGGAGAGTGTGCCAAACACAGGCAAGGGGAAACTGGCTATAATATCCATAAGCCCACCCCCAACAGTATACTGCCTCCTAGAGGTGTTAATTCCAAAATCTCCATCAGCTAGGAACCTAGCACCCAGAACACATAAGTTCATGGGGGACACCTGAATCAAACCACCACATTCTGCCTCTGGACCCCCATAAACTGATAACCATCAATGATGTAAAATGCAATGCATCCATCTTTAAAAGTCCCTATAGTTTTTATCCTAATAATGATCAAACATTCCCATAATCCAAGATCTTCTAGCTGAGCCATAAAACCAAAAAAAAAAAAAAAAAAAAAATCCCCCCAAAACCCATAATGGCACAGAATACACATTCACACTGCAAAAGATGGCATTGGGCATAGCAAAGAGATATCCAGCCAATACAAGATTTAAAACAACCAGGGCAAACGTCAAACTCTCTAACTCCAAGTCCAATAACTCTAGTCAGTGACAAGTCTCCAAGTCCAATAATTCCAGCCAGCAACAAGTCTCTGTTGTTCCAATTCCACCCCTCCATCTAGGCTACTCACAGTCCTGAAGAACTTCATCCTGGACCGGCAGCTTTCCTTAGCAGCCATCTCGTGTTCCCGGCACCTCCACTGGGTCTCCACTGCAACCTATAGTCCATCCTCATGGCACCATTGGGTCTCCATGCAGGCATCCAGCAAACCTGCTTCACACTGCCCATGGTCATTTCCAAAACACAAGACCATGTTGCAAACTCAATGACTTTATCTTTCCTGCATTTCTTATACTCTACAATACCAGGTAGGGTGCCAATTTGTTAATGCGGGGGCGGGGAATAAAGCAGACTTTGAAGAACAGGACATTCCTTGAGCATTCAGGCCCCTTCAAAAGAGTCTACATTCTTTCTGTTGTCCCAATACAGATCAGCTGGGCCAATCTCAATGGTTGTAATCTCTCTTACAACTGTAGCTGAACAGGCAGCAGTTTGGGCCCAAACATTTCATTTTTTTCTGTGCCAGATCCCTCTGCTCACACCAGTCCATTTCTACACAATCAACCCTGCACAACTTAGGACATGGCCATATCAGCAAGCCTCATGCAAACTGCCTCTAGCTCAGTCCAGGCACAGCTCCTTTTCACACTCATAAGCCAAACCGCACAGTCCATAGTTTTTACTGCATTCAGGTCTTTCAAGTCTGACCAGAATAGTCCCTCAAGCTGTACTTACATCACTGCAAGGCAACTCTCAGGCCAAGGTTTCAAATCCTTCCATATTCCTCTTGAAAATCAGCTCCAAAAGGCCAAAGCCACACAGTCAGGTGTCTAGCAGCAAATGACAGCACTCCTCAGTACCAATATTACTGTTACTGTCAGGTTTGCATTGCTGACAGAAATCATCCAACTAAGAGCAGCTTGTGTGGGGGGGGGGAGTTTATTTTGGCTTACAGACTCAAAGGGAAACTCCACAATGGCAGGGGAAAATGACGACATGAGCAGAGGGTAGACATCAGCCCCTTACCAACATCAGATGAACAACAGCAATAGGAGAGTATGCCAAGCATTGGCAAGGGAAAACTGGCTATAATACCCATAAGCCCACCCCCAACAATATACTGCCTCCAGAAGGTGCCAATTTCCAAATCTCCATCAGCTGGGGACCTAGCACCCAGAATACCTAAGTTTATAGGGGTCACCGGAATCAAACCACTATAGGTTGTGAGAGTGGGAGAGATAGAGGGTGATGTAGCATAGAGGGTGATGGGAGATGGACGGTGATGGGAGATGCAGGGTGATGGGAGATGGAGGGTGATGGGAGATGGAGGGTGATGGGAGATGGAGGGTTATGGGGGATGCAGGGTTATGGGAGATGGAGGGTTATGGGGGATGCAGGGTGATGGGAGATGGAGGGTTATGGGAGATGGAGGGTTATGGGGGATGCAGGGTGATGGGAGATGGAGGGTGATGGGGGATGGAGGGTGATGGGGGATGGAGGGTGATGGGAGATGGAGGGTGATGGGAGATGGAGGGTGATGGGGGATGGAGGGTGATGGGAGATGGAGGGTGATGGGAGATGCAGGGTGATGGGAGATGAGGGTGATGGGGGATGGCAGGGTGATGGGGGATGGAGGGTGATGGGGATGGAGGGTGATGGGAGATGGAGGGTGATGGAGATGGAGGGTGATGGGAGATGGAGGGTGAGGGAGATGGAGGGTGATGGGAGATGGAGGGTGATGGGGGATGGAGGGTGATGGGAGATGGAGGGTGATGGGAGATGGAGGGTGATGGGAGATGGAGGGTGATGGGGGATGGAGGGTGATGGGGGATGGAGGGTGATGGGGATGGAGGGTGATGGGGGATGGAGGGTGATGGGAGATGGAGGGTGATGGGAGATGGAGGGTGATGGGAGATGGAGGGTGATGGGGGATGGAGGGTGATGGGGGATGGAGGGTGATGGGGGATGGAGGGTGATGGGAGATGGAGGGTGATGGGAGATGGAGGGTGATGGAGATGGAGGGTGATGGGAGATGGAGGGTGATGGGAGATGGAGGGTGATGGGAGATGGAGGGTGATGGGAGATGGAGGGTGATGGGAGATGGAGGGTGATGGGAGATGGAGGGTTATGGGGGATGGAGGGTGATGGGAGATGGAGGGTGATGGGAGATGGAGGGTGATGGGAGATGGAGGGTGATGGGAGATGGAGGGTGATGGGGAGATGGAGGGTGATGGGAGGATGGAGGGTGATGGGAGATGGAGGGTGATGGGAGATGGAGGGTGATGGGAGATGGAGGGTGATGGGATGGAGGTGATGGGGATGGAGGGTGATGGGGATGGAGGGTGATGGGAGATGGAGGGTGATGGGGATGGAGGTGATGGGAGATGGAGGGTGATGGAGATGGAGGGTGATGGAGATGGAGGGTGATGGGAGATGGAGGGTGATGGGAGATGGAGGGTGATGGGAGATGGAGGGTGATGGGAGATGGAGGGTGATGGGAGATGGAGGGTGATGGGAGATGGAGGGTTGATGGGGATGGAGGGTGATGGGAGATGGAGGGTGATGGGGATGGAGGGTGATGGGAGATGGAGGGTGATGGGGATGGAAGGGTGATGGGAGATGGAGGGTGATGGGAGATGGAGGGTGATGGGAGATGGAGGGTGATGGGAGATGGAGGGTGATGGGGATGGAGGGTGATGGGAGATGGAGGGTGATGGGAGAGGAGGGTGATGGGAGATGGAGGGTGATGGAGATGGAGGGTGATGGGAGATGGAGGGTGATGGGAGATGGAGGGTGATGGGGATGGGGGGAGATGGAGGGTGATGGGGGATGGAGGGTGATGGAGATGGAGGGTGATGGGGGATGGAGGGTGATGGAGATGGAGGGTGATGGAGATGGAGGGTGATGGAGATGAGGGTGATGGATGGAGGGTGATGGGAGATGGAGGGTGATGGGGGATGGAGGTGATGGGGGATGGAGGTGATGGGAGTGGGTGAGATGGAGGGTGATGGAGATGAAGGGTGATGGAGATGGAGGGTGATGGAGATGGAGGGTGATGGGAGAATAGGGGAAGGGGAGGGTGGCTGTAGATTGGTGTGTGGCTTTAGCTAAGTTACTTAACTCTCTAGATTTTACTTTCCTTAACTTGAAAATAAAGTATTCAGACTTTATTTCTAAAGTCCTTGATGTGTCTTGTATTCCGTGACTGCATGGAAAATTTTTGCATAGCAGTAACACATCTTGGGGCTAGAGATGTAGTTCTGATGGCATAGTACTTGCCTAGCACACATGAAACCTTTGGTTCAATCCACAGCACCATATAGACCAGATGTGGTTGTACCCACCTGTGATCCCAGTGCTCAGGAAGTGAGGCAGGATGATTAGGAGTTCAACATCATCCTTGGCTACAAAACTTATTTGATGCCATCCTGGGCTACATTAAGACCCTGTCTCCAAAGACAAAAAAGAAAAATGTTTCAGCTTCACCCTTCTATTGCTAATGCTAATTTTTGGTACAATTTAGCACTTTCTACAAATGTTGAACCTCCCCCTCCCCCCCCCTTTTTTTTTTGTTTTTTTTTTTTCAAGTAGGGTCTCACTTTAACTCAAGCTGACCTGAAATTCACTATGTACTCTAAGGGTGGTCTTGAACTCACGGTGATCCTCCTACCTCTGCCTCCTGAGTGTTGGGATTAAAGGCATGCACCACCACGCCAGGCTCTTCGAAATTCTTATAGAAGTTATAAAAACAAACCGGTTAGGCCTGAGTCCTCTGCTCTCCTCTGCCCCTGTGTGCTGTATCTACCTCAGTCTCTATGACCCAGACCCTGTAGAGCGGGCTCCGGGATGAGTAGTCCAGGACAACCTCAGGACCATGCAAGCTACAGGGACCTTCCCACCCTCCACTGTTAGTAGGAATGAATCAGGAAAGTTGGTTATTAGAGGAAACCAAAGGTAAATCTACCATGCGTTTCTCCAGCTGCTAAGGGGCTCTGCTGGGTCACTGAGGCAGCCAGAAGGTTGCTCCTGTCATGTCTGTCAGAAAGGGGTTTTGCTGACTCTGCAGGCTGTCCCACACCCATCCGTCCCTTCAGTGGTCGGGCAGCCTGAGTCAGCAGCATTAAGCACTGGGATCTTAACTTTCATTCAGGCTCACCAAACCTTATGATAGCCTGAGGCTGCTGGGTCTTGTATTATTCCATGACTGTGTTACCAGTGAATAAAATCCTCCACACATCCTGTCAGAACCTGTAAGACTCCTCGTGCCCAGTGAAGCCTCGGGGACACCTGAAACAGTGCGATGCTTAGCTCCTAAATGTGATTAGGGATTTTACTAAATCTTGTTAATAACTATATTTGGTTCCAACGCATGATGTGTTTCGTACAAAATTCTTAAAAAAAATTGAAAATAGAAATGCTGAAATCAATAGTGATTTTTATGTAGTAATAGTCTATTTCATCTCTACAGATACAATTTACATTCTTTTTAATATTTATTTTTATTTTTATTTATTTATTTGCTAGAAAGAGAGAGAGAATGGGTACACCAGGACCTCTAGCCACTGCAAACGAACTCCAGACACATGCATCACCCTGTGCATCCGGCTTAGTTGGGTACTGGGGAATCAATCCTGGGTCCTTTGGCTTCACAGGCAAGCATCTTAACTGCTAATCCATCTCTCCAGCTACCCCCCCCCCGTTTACATTTTCATGAACAAGAATTATTTTCATTGATGTCAGAACTCTAAGACTTTCAGAGTTGTAAAACAAATGCATGAAAGACAGACATAAACAGGAAGGGTGTGTGATAGGAAGGACTTCTAAAAACATCCCTATTGGGCTGGAGAGATGGCTTAGCGGTTAAGCGCTTGCCTGTGAAGCCTAAGGACCCCGGTTCGAGGGTCAATTTCCCAGGACCCACGTTAGCCAGATGCACAAGGGGGTGCACGTGTCTGGAGTTCGTTTACAGAGGCTGGAAGCTCTGGTGCACCCATTCTCTCTCTCTCTCTCTCTCTCTCTCTCTGTCCCTCCTTCTCTCTGTTGCTCTCAAATAAATAAATAAACAAACAAACAAAAAATTTTAAAAAAACATCCCTATTGATATTCAAGAGTTTATCCATTTCTCTGGCAAAGCCCAGTATAATTGGAGGGAAAGGTTCTGAGATGACCAGTACTACTGTTCACTATCTGAGATGGACCCCAACAATCTGGCCTTTCCTACATCTTACTCCACTGGATCCTTGTTGCTTTTTATTCTAGGAGAATTAAAAGAGATATTAGTAACTGTGTGATCATGGGCCAGTCAACTTCTCTGTGCCTTAGTTCTTCATGTATACAATGAGCAAATTAACACCTACATCACAGGGTCCATGTGGGGGTTTATTTTAGTAAGCCTTGTTCTCCTACATTCACTGAAAATTTCAAGTAGGCTAGAAAGACACATACCACAAAGCCACTTTACCAAAGAACAAAACAAAAGAGACCCAGCCAACTACCATGGGCTGTGTTGCAGTCAGGTTCACATTGCTGACAAATCACCCAACCAAGAGCAGCTTGTGGGAGAGAAAAAAAAGGTTTATTGTGGTTTACAGACTCGAGGGGAAGCCCCACAATGGCAGGGGAAAACAATGACATGAGCAGAGGGTGGACATCACCCTCTTGCCAACATCAGGTGGACAACAGCAATAGGAGAGTGTGCCAAACACAGGCAAGGGGAAACTGGCTATAATATCCATAAGCCCACCCCCAACAGTATACTGCCTCCTAGAGGTGTTAATTCCAAAATCTCCATCAGCTAGGAACCTAGCACCCAGAACACATAAGTTCATGGGGGACACCTGAATCAAACCACCACATTCTGCCTCTGGACCCCATAAACTGATAACCATCAATGATGTAAAATGCAATGCATCCATCTTTAAAAGTCCCTATAGTTTTTATCCTAATAATGATCAAACATTCCCATAATCCAAGATCTTCTAGCTGAGCCATAAAACCAAAAAAAAAAAAAAAAAATCCCCCCAAAACCCATAATGGCACAGAATACACATTCACACTGCAAAAGATGGCATTGGGCATAGCAAAGAGATATCCAGCCAATACAAGATTTAAAACAACCAGGGCAAACGTCAAACTCTCTAACTCCAAGTCCAATAACTCTAGTCAGTGACAAGTCTCCAAGTCCAATAATTCCAGCCAGCAACAAGTCTCTGTTGTTCCAATTCCACCCCTCCATCTAGGCTACTCACAGTCCTGAAGAACTTCATCCTGGACCGGCAGCTTTCCTTAGCAGCCATCTCGTGTTCCCGGCACCTCCACTGGGTCTCCACTGCAACCTATAGTCCATCCTCATGGCACCATTGGGTCTCCATGCAGGCATCCAGCAAACCTGCTTCACACTGCCCATGGTCATTTCCAAAACACAAGACCATGTTGCAAACTCAATGACTTTATCTTTCCTGCATTTCTTATACTCTACAATACCAGGTAGGGTGCCAATTTGTTAATGCGGGGGCGGGGAATAAAGCAGACTTTGAAGAACAGGACATTCCTTGAGCATTCAGGCCCCTTCAAAAGAGTCTACATTCTTTCTGTTGTCCCAATACAGATCAGCTGGGCCAATCTCAATGGTTGTAATCTCTCTTACAATTGTAGCTGAACAGGCAGCAGTTTGGGCCCAAACATTTCATTTTTTTCTGTGCCAGATCCCTCTGCTCACACCAGTCCATTTCTACACAATCAACCCTGCACAACTTAGGACATGGCCATATCAGCAAGCCTCATGCAAACTGCCTCTAGCTCAGTCCAGGCACAGCTCCTTTTCACACTCATAAGCCAAACCGCACAGTCCATAGTTTTTACTGCATTCAGGTCTTTCAAGTCTGACCAGAATAGTCCCTCAAGCTGTACTTACATCACTGCAAGGCAACTCTCAGGCCAAGGTTTCAAATCCTTCCATATTCCTCTTGAAAATCAGCTCCAAAAGGCCAAAGCCACACAGTCAGGTGTCTAGCAGCAAATGACAGCACTCCTCAGTACCAATATTACTGTTACTGTCAGGTTTGCATTGCTGACAGAAATCATCCAACTAAGAGCAGCTTGTGGGGGGGGGAGTTTATTTTGGCTTACAGACTCAAAGGGAAACTCCACAATGGCAGGGGAAAATGACGACATGAGCAGAGGGTAGACATCAGCCCCTTACCAACATCAGATGAACAACAGCAATAGGAGAGTATGCCAAGCATTGGCAAGGGAAAACTGGCTATAATACCCATAAGCCCACCCCCAACAATATACTGCCTCCAGAAGGTGCCAATTTCCAAATCTCCATCAGCTGGGGACCTAGCACCCAGAATACCTAAGTTTATAGGGGTCACCGGAATCAAACCACTATAGGTTGTGAGAGTGGGAGAGATAGAGGGTGATGTAGCATAGAGGGTGATGGGAGATGGACGGTGATGGGAGATGCAGGGTGATGGGAGATGGAGGGTGATGGGAGATGGAGGGTGATGGGAGATGGAGGGTTATGGGGGATGCAGGGTTATGGGAGATGGAGGGTTATGGGGGATGCAGGGTGATGGGAGATGGAGGGTTATGGGAGATGGAGGGTTATGGGGGATGCAGGGTGATGGGAGATGGAGGGTGATGGGGGATGGAGGGTGATGGGGGATGGAGGGTGATGGGAGATGGAGGGTGATGGGAGATGGAGGGTGATGGAGATGGAGGGTGATGGGAGATGGAGGGTGATGGGAGATGCAGGGTGATGGGAGATGGAGGGTGATGGGGATGGAGGGTGATGGGGGATGGAGGGTGATGGGGGATGGAGGGTGATGGGAGATGGAGGGTGATGGGAGATGGAGGGTGATGGAGATGGAGGGTGATGGGAGATGGAGGGTGATGGGAGATGGAGGGTGATGGGGGATGGAGGGTGATGGGAGATGGAGGGTGATGGAGATGGAGGGTGATGGGAGATGGAGGGTGATGGGGGATGGAGGGTGATGGGGGATGGAGGGTGATGGGGGATGGAGGGTGATGGGGGATGGAGGGTGATGGGGAGATGGAGGGTGATGGGAGATGGGAGGGTGATGGAGATGGAGGGTGATGGGATGGAGGGTGATGGGGGATGGAGGGTGATGGGGATGGAGGGTGATGGGGATGAGGGTGATGGTGAGATGGAGGGTGATGGAGATGGAGGGTGATGGGAGATGGAGGGTGATGGAGATGGAGGGTGATGGGAGATGGAGGGTGATGGGAGATGGAGGGTGATGGGAGATGGGAGATGGAGGGTGATGGGAGATGGAGGGTGATGGGAGATGGAGGGTTATGGGGGATGGAGGGTGATGGGAGATGGAGGGTGATGGGAGATGGAGGGTGATGGGAGATGGAGGGTGATGGGGGATGGAGGGTGATGGGGAGATGGAGGGTGATGGGGGATGGAGGGTGATGGGAGATGGAGGGTGATGGGAGATGGAGGGTGATGGGAGATGGAGGGTGATGGGGGATGGAGGGTGATGGGGATGGAGGGTGATGGGGGATGGAGGGTGATGGGAGATGGAGGGTGCTGGGAGATGGAGGGTGATGGAGATGGAGGGTGATGGGAGATGGAGGGTGATGGGAGATGGAGGGTGATGGGAGATGGAGGGTGATGGGAGATGGAGGGTGATGGGAGATGGAGGGTGATGGAGATGGAGGGTTATGGGGGATGGAGGGTGATGGGAGATGGAGGGTGATGGGGGATGGAGGGTGATGGGAGATGGAGGGTGATGGGGATGGAGGGTGATGGGGATGGAGGGTGATGGGAGATGGAGGGTGATGGGAGATGGAGGGTGATGGGAGATGGAGGGTGATGGGGATGGAGGGGTGATGGAGATGGAGGGTGATGGGGAGATGGAGGGTGATGGGAGATGGAGGGTGATGGGAGATGGAGGGTGATGGGAGATGGAGGGTGATGGAGATGGAGGGTGATGGGAGATGGAGGGTGATGGGAGATGGAGGGTGATGGGAGATGGAGGGTGATGGAGATGGAGGGTGATGGGGATGGAGGGTGATGGGAGATGGAGGGTGATGGGGATGGAGGGTGATGGGGATGGAGGGTGATGGGAGATGGAGGGTGATGGAGATGGAGGGTGATGGGGATGGAGGGTGATGGGAGATGGAGGGTGATGGGAGATGGAGGGTGATGGGGATGGAGGGTGATGGGGATGGAGGGTGATGGGAGATGGAGGGTGATGGGAGATGGAGGGTGATGGAGATGGAGGGTGATGGAGATGGAGGGTGATGGGAGATGGAGGGTGATGGGAGATGGAGGGTGTGGATGGAGGTGATGGGATGAGGGTGATGGGAGATGGAGGGTGATGGGAGATGGAGGGTGATGGGGTGATGGAGATGGCGGGTGATGGGAGAGGAGGGTGATGGGAGATGGAGGGTGATGGGGGATGGAGGGTGATGGGGGATGGAGGGTGATGGAGATGGAGGGTGATGGAGATGAAGGGTGATGGAGATGGAGGGTGATGGAGATGGAGGGTGATGGGAGAATAGGGGAAGGGGAGGGTGGCTGTAGATTGGCTGTGTGGCTTTAGCTAAGTTACTTAACTCTCTAGATTTTACTTTCCTTAACTTGAAAAATAAATGTATTCAGACTTTATTTCTAAAGTCCCTTGATGTGTCTTGTATTCCGTGACTGCATGGAAAATTTTTGCATAGCAGTAACACATCTTGGGGCTAGAGATGTAGTTCTGATGGCATAGTACTTGCCTAGCACACATGAAACCTTTGGTTCAATCCACAGCACCATATAGACCAGATGTGGTTGTACCCACCTGTGATCCCAGTGCTCAGGAAGTGAGGCAGGATGATTAGGAGTTCAACATCATCCTTGGCTACAAAACTTATTTGATGCCATCCTGGGCTACATTAAGACCCTGTCTCCAAAGACAAAAAAGAAAAATGTTTCAGCTTCACCCTTCTATTGCTAATGCTAATTTTTGGTACAATTTAGCACTTTCTACAAATGTTGAACCTCCCCCTCCCCCCCCCCCTTTTTTTTTTGTTTTTTTTTTTTTCAAGTAGGGTCTCACTTTAACTCAAGCTGACCTGAAATTCACTATGTACTCTAAGGGTGGTCTTGAACTCACGGTGATCCTCCTACCTCTGCCTCCTGAGTGTTGGGATTAAAGGCATGCACCACCACGCCAGGCTCTTCAAAATTCTTATAGAAGTTATAAAAACAAATGGGTTAGGCCTGAGTCCTCTGCTCTCCTTCTGCCTCTGTGTGCTGCATCTACCTCAGTCTCTATGACCCAGACCCTGTACAGCGGGCTCCGGGATGAGTAGTCCAGGACAACCTCAGGACCATGCAAGCTACAGGGACCTTCCCACCATCCACTGTTAGTAGGAATGAATCAGGAAAGTTGGTTATTAGAGGAAACCAAAGGTAAATCTACCATGCGTTTCTCCAGCTGCTAAGGGGCTCTGCTGGGTCACTGAGGCAGCCAGAAGGTTGCTCCTGTCATGCCTGTCGGAAAGGGGTTTTGCTGACTCTGCAGGCTGTCCCACACCCATCCGTCCCTTCAGTGGTCGGGCAGCCTGAGTCAGCAGCATTAAGCACTGGGATCTTAACTTTCATTCAGGCTCACCAAACCTTATGATAGCCTGAGGCTGCTGGGTCTTGTATTATTCCATGACTGTGTTACCAGTGAATAAAATCCTCCACACATCCTGTCAGAACCTGTAAGACTCCTCGTGCCCAGTGAAGCCTCCTCAGCCCTCGTGAAATTGCCTTGAGTCTTTAGCCGCAACTTTCCTGGGCTGCAGCTAGGTGTCCCCTGGGTGGAAAGACAGGTCAGGCCACAGCAAGTCTCAGCAGTTCTGACAGAAATAGACAAAAACGTCTTCCCAAACTTGCCTGCAGAGAAAATACCTTATCCTAAAGAAGAAATGAAGCCTTGAACTTCTCTTTAATTCCACTTGAAGCCATTGAGTTGAAGAGTTGCAACAAGTTAAATTTGATGTGCAAATTATATATAATGGAAGTTGTAACTTTTTCAAACATTTTTATTTATTTATTTGAGAGAGAGGGAGACAGAAAGAGAGTGTATATGGGTGTGTTAGGGCCTCCTGTAAATAAACTCCAGATGCATGTGCTACCTTGTCTATCTGGCTTTACATGGGTACAGGGGAATCAAACCCAGGCCTTCAGGCTTTGCAAGCAAAAACCTTTAATCCCTGAGCCATCTCTCCAGCCCCAGAAGTTGCGACTTGTGAAGGTTCTGTGACTAGAGTGACAGAGATAGGGTCTCACAGCAGCTGTGGTTAGGTGCTTGCTCCTGCGATTCAGCCTGTCCTCTCACTATTTCCAGAGGAGAGAGACAAGTATTAACAAGACAGTGATAGAAAGGAGAAAGCTAGAAAGATATCCACCAAAAAGATTTCAGTCATTCAAGTGACCTTAGTTTCTTCTTCAGGTGTCTTTCTGTTGTCTGATTTACGTAAATAAGTACATATCATTTTTTAAGGAAAAATACAATAAAATGGGTTTCTTTTTGGAAAAATGAAAGATGCCAAGACTATTTAAAAGGAAGTGTACTGAGAGACCACTTCTGATTCAGTGACAGATTGGCCTTTATGTTCAATGAGCAAATTATTTTTCTTGAAAATCTCTCCCTACCTGACAGGCATTCCATCCTTAACCCTACTCATAAGTATTAATTAAGTCATTCTGAAAGAGAGATAGGTACTCCAAGAGAGAAAACAATTTACAGGATAATAGGCTATGGAGATCACTGCTTGAAAGCAATTTTGGAAACTTAAACCATGCTATCATTTTGAATTTCATTATTAAACTGGATATGTAGGCATTGAAATAGGATTAAAAAATCACTATAGACTACAATATGACTTAAGTGTACATATTTCAAATGGAATAAAAACTCTATGAAATGCCATTCAAAATAAATTTAAATGCTATATAAACATTTGTGTTTTGTACAACCATTTAAAAGTCCAAAGTAAAAAGTAGGATGGAACTAATCAAATAAATCTCAAACATATTGCTTGAGCAAACTGAAAACTCCATCAATATCACTCAAACTCCTGGCTGAAGTTTCTGTGGGAAAACTAAGTATTAACCTTTGGCCTCCTAGTAACTGGTGCATTGTGGACTTCTGACTTGTCTAAATAGATGAAACAATCAGCTCAGCAAATGCTATCTACAAACCATCCTCTGTACTGAGTTTGTAATGGCTGTGGTTCCTTCCTGCCAAACACTTGCTGTCTGGTGTCAGAAGCGAGCAGATTAGCCTGACCTGTGGAGAACAATTAAAAACAGCAGTGACATCTATCTAAAATACAGCAACAAGCATTCACAAATATCATTCAAAACATCTCAAAAAGCTTAAAGAATTTGAAATTGTTTGGGTAATGTTTGTTAAATATATTCTCTAATATGTGAATGCTGTTTTAAAAATGAGTCTCTCTTTGGCCCCGTTCATAATGATTAATAACTCTTCTACGGAGTATTCTCCATGAACTTCTACAAATCCCAAGTATATCTTTCTAATCAATCAATAAACTGACCCACTGAAACTACAAAGGTTTGGGATGGATATTCTAATATCTTCACAGGTGAGTACAATGAAGACTCTGCCTTAGAAAACCTTGTTTTTAGGCAAAATAAATTCAAAACCACATGGGCCCAGGAAAGCCCCAGATGCCCCCAGAACATGTAGGCTATTGTCGAGGTTCTTGGTTGCCCACCAGAACTAAATGCTAAGACTCTGTTGCTGAAGACTTCACATGCTTGGGTTGTAGGATACTGTGAAATCAAGCTGGAGCTGAACTAGAAGCCTCTTCCCTCTTGACTAGCTGTCATAATGCTGGAAAGAGCTATATAGCCTGTTGAGGAAGAAAGGTAGTCAAATGTTAACCAGCAGTGGACCCTTCAAGTTCTACGGCTGGCCAGCCAGGCCAAATGTTCCAAATGTGCAACGGTGGCATGTCTGTTATGGGGGAAAACAACTATTATTTGATTGAACTTGAGGCTGGCTTCAAGGAATAGGAGGGAATTCCTGCATGGTACTGAAAACTTAATCAAAAGTCTATGGCTGGGGGGAACTATACTGTTATCTGGCTAAATGAAATTATTATGCCTACCAAACCACCATCTCAATATTTATCATTATTCCCATACATTAATGCCAGATTCAGAATTCATCAAAGTGCTGAGAAGTGACAGTAGTAAGTTCAGCACAGAGTAAGACTTCTCTATCACAGTGTCCAAGCCTCAGGGACCTTGTGTAAGAGATGACAGAAAGAATGTGAGAGCCAAAGTAAGGGGAGGAGTGTTTTGCAATACTGTCTTTCAGAGACAAAGTCACTGTGGTATTCATGACCTCACAGTGGCCAACACCACCTGCAAAAGACCTGTATAGTAGGAAAGGGAAAAATGATGACATCAAAATAGAAGAGAGACTAGTTTGTAGAAGAGATTCAGTGAAGGTGGTATTAGGTGGGCGGCGGGGGGGAGAAAGGATAGTGGGAGAATATTATGATCATGTTAATATAAATATAGAAGTTGTCAATAAAATGAAGAAAAAAACCATGAACTTCCATGTTACTTAGTCCTGCACTTCCAGTGTGGTCATATTTGCAGAATCACAAGGTAAAAAAAGGTATGGGACATTTAGGATGATCTCAAGCCATTAAGCACTGGTCAGAGCCTTGAAAAATCAATAAAAATATTTTCCCTATTGGGCTGGAGAGATGGCTCAGCAGTTAAGGTGCTTGATTGTAACGTCTAACAAACCTGGTTCAATTCCTCAGTACCAATGTAAAGCCAGATGCACAGAATGGTGCATGCATCTGGAGTTCATTGGCAGCAGCTGGAGGCCCTGGCATGCCCATTCTCACTACTATCTTCTCTCTCTCTCTCTCTCTCTCTCTCTCTCTCTTTCTCTCTCCCCTTGTATATAAAATAAATAAAAAATATTTTAAATTAAAAATAAATAAATAAAATATTTCCTGGTCCTGTGAAGTAGATTGGGGTGGGTTTGGAGGGGTGTCTATTTCTAAGTAACAAGCCCCTCTGACTTAGTACATTTTATAGTTGATAATTACGAAGATGTGTAGAATCACCCTAGAAACAAAGCCAGTTAAAAATATATAAACAGAACAGAGAACAAAATATCTCTGTATTATCCCTGGCAGTTAAAATTAGTTCTAGCAGGCTAGAGAGATAGCTTAGTGGCTA
The DNA here is from genome assembly GCA_036346955.1 of Dipus sagitta. Lineage (NCBI taxonomy): Eukaryota > Metazoa > Chordata > Mammalia > Rodentia > Dipodidae > Dipus > Dipus sagitta. The sequence continues at coordinate 27,886,807 of CM070784.1, forward strand.
AGGCATTTGCCTTCAAAGCCAAAGGACTCAGAACCCAGGTAAGCCAGATGCACAAGGTGGCACATGCATCTGGAATTTGTTTGCAGTGGCTGGAGGCCCTGGTGTCCCCATTCTCTTTATATATATGCCTCTTTCTCTGTCTGTCTGTCTCTCTCTCTCTCTCAAATAAATAAATACATAAAAATTAAAAACTTTTAAAGAAATTAGTTCTAGAGAAAACAAGAATATTGGCTATTAAAACCCAGCTTTATTTTTCTCTGTATACAAAGTGTGCACACAAGTCATGTGTAAATTACAACTTAAGGTAAGCAACTTCAAAGTTCACCTCTTTGGGCAGGTTTTGGAATACCTCTGTCTTTTTTTTTTTTTTTTTTACCCTTTGGTGCCTCAGGGAGAACATTCTGTACTTAAATCGACTCTCACTTTCAGGTGTGTCTTTCCACACCCTGGTTGCTGCCTGGGCTGCTACACATAGACTCTCAGATCTTGGTACATCTCATCCTCTGCCTTACTGGTAAGCTGGCTCTTTATGTGTTAAGAGATGAATTTATTAAGTTCAGAAATTGTTAGTTACAAGGGGAATCACTAGCGGGGCAAAAAAAAGTAGAGTATTAATTATAATTATTACATTTACAGAGAAAGATAAGGTGACGTTTATGCTCGAGGTCACTGCAGTGTGAGACAGTACCCATAGGAAAGCTGATGTTTAGTCTATAGAGAGTGTGTGTAGGACTTGGAGCCTTTCTGGACCATGCGGGAAGCCTCAAGTGATATAGTCAATGAAATGCACTACTTTTCGTCAGCGCAAGTCATTATGAAGTCATTATGACTTGTGACAATTTAGAAACTGTTTAAATGATCTAGAACTCTCTATGTTTTTCTGGTTTTGCTAATATCCTAAATATGCGTAAATACTAAATTTTAAGAAAATCATGACGCTTGAAATTGCAAGGAAAGTAAACTTCGTATTGTATTCTGCACTGTGATGTGGTTTAAGGAAAAACAAGTTTTGAGATATCTAATAATTCTTGATGTAATGTGGGAAAAAATTGTCACACAAATGAGAGGATGTTAAATATAAGACTTGTGTGACTTGACATATAAAATAAGTAGTATTGCAAGCAGGTCAGGACTACCACGCTCATGACACCCCTCCCCTGTGCTGCGCGCTACTGAATGGTCCACAGAAGTGAGGCACCGTAGGAGAAACGGGAGTGGAGAGCAGGCCCTTCCTGTGGAGAGGCCTTTGCCATCCGCGATTACGACCTGTGGGTTTGGTTGCTGGGCAGCTTGCCATCTTACGACCCTCATGTCTTCATCTATTTTATCCAAATTGTTTCTTCAAAAGAAGAGGAAACCTTTGGCAAGACTTTAAACAGACACAGCCTCCAAGTGAGGGCTGAGGAGGTAATCTCAGTCAACACTAAGTTAAAAATCTTTTTTATTTATTTGAGAGAGAGAGAGAGAGAATATGAATATGGGCACACCAGGCCCTCCAGCTGCTGCATACAAACTCCAGACACATGTGCAACCTTGTGCATCTGGCTTACATGGGTCCTGAAGAACCAAACATGGATCCTTTGGCTTTGTAGGCAAACGCCTTAGCTGCTAAGCCATCTCTCCAGCTCAATAGTCAGTAAGTGAAATGAATAAGAATGACAGAGGTTCGTTGTGAATTTAATATGTTTTACAATTATAGAGCAAGGCTTCGATAGCAGCATTTGTTAAACCATTACCAAAATGCAGCCAGTGCTTTTAGAAATACGCTTAACACTTTTCATCCAAAGAAAGGGTAAATGTTGTTTATTAGTGCCAATCATCTTTACATATAGTCACTTAATCTTACCAATAAAAATAGCAAAGAAAAAAAAACTGGCATGTGGTCCCTGTGAGGCTTCACAAATGGCAAGCCAACCAGAAAAGCAGCACCCCTTAAGTTTATGGCTTGATGAAGGAAGGCTTGGATGAGGTCACCACAGTTCCTGAAGCCGTGGTGTCTGTACGGCTGGGACTTCCTTCATAAAGTCTGAGTGTGTGAGTTCAGATGATAGAACCAGAGGCTGTCAGTTTACTACAACACTCGTGTGGATTAGAGCCTAACTCTCTTAGAACGGGAACTAGAAAATTGGGAGGAAAAGGAACACTTTCTGTAAATGAAGGATGGCATCATAAAGCCCATGACTAAGGGCATGGGAGCCTCTTGCAGGGTTGCTCAAACTCAGCACTGTTGGTCTTTCTGGTTGGGTGATGATTTTAGGTACAGGCATGCCCTATGAATTGTGGAATATTCCACAGCACCCCTGCTTTCTACCAGCTAGGTGCCAGCAGCTACCCCCTCTCAAGCTGTGGCAGCTCAAAATGTATGCAGACATTGCCTAGTGGCCTCTGCTCGCCCAACAGAGCAGTGGATCTGCAGCATGTAATGGTGGGACTGATCACCCGCATCTTTAGGATGGCATCTGCCACAGAGCACATTCTCTCTGTTAGCTCTGCTCTTCACCGGGTGGACTTCAAGGTGCTCAGGACAATGGTTCTCAAATCTGACCTTCCTCAGAGTCCTCAGGAGGCTTTGTGAAAGCACAGAAAGCCCCAATCTGTGAACAAGCTGGTCCTGTGCTGGGGACCTGTTTTGCATTGCTAATAAGTTGCCAGCTGCTGCTCCTATGCCAGTAGGATCACCAGCCCCACTGGGTATGTTCTGGACTGAGTAGGGGTCCCAGAACATGGGGACTTTATCATTAAAACCAGGAAAGTTCCAACAATCTCAAATGAATTGTTGAACTTATTGAGTCAGGTAGCACAACGGGAGAGCCACAGTTAAGATAAGACCAAAGGGGCAGAGTGGAAATTTACACTTTGGAGCTAGAGATGGAGCCATCGAGAACAGCCCTCAAGTTTCTAGCCTGAGCAAGTTCAGGAATGGTTATGGGTGGACCTTAACTGACCTAAGAGCTTGAGTTTGTCATTTTTACAGTGCTGGGGATCAAGTCCAGGCTTTGTGCAATGCTAGGCAAGTCCTCTCCTCTCCCACTGAGCTATATCCTCAGCCCCAAGATGTGTGTGTGTGTGTGTGTGTGTGTGTTCTCCTTTCTAAGTCCCTAGAACTCACATTCTGCACCACTCCCACTTTCCAATCAGGAGAACTAGATCATGACCCAGAGCTGGCAGTAGTTTCCGTTTGGAATCTGCCCTGTGAATGGATTCCTATGGGAGTGAAAAAGGAAAGTCATAGTATTTCCAATGTGGCATTGTAACTGCCCCCAGAAACCCAGAGCCCAGGTCATTTCAGGCACAGAATCACAATTTACATACAGATCATAATCTCACTGATTCTTTTTAACTGAAGTAATGTTTTCAAACTGCTGGGATTTGATTTGGTTTGGCTTGACACAACATTTCATGTAGCCCAGGTTGGCCTCACACTTTGCTGTGTAGCAGAGGTTGACCCTGATCTCTTGATCTTCCTGCCTCTCCCTCCCAAGTGCTGAGACATGTGCACCATCACACCCAGCTAACCTCTGGTTATTCTGCTTATTGTTTAAAAAAGGCCAGCTTTCCAATCCTTCTGCATGTTAGGACAGAAGAAAACTGGTAGGAGTTCTGAACCCAGGGCAGCATCAGGATTGGGAATGTTATCAAAAGTATTGGTTAAAAGGTGAGGAGATGACCCTGTGGTTAAAATGGCTGGGCTTCTCGATTCCCCAGTGCCCACATAAAGCCAGATATACAAAGTGGTGCAAGCATCTGGAGTTAGTTTGCAGCAGCAGGAAGCCCTGGCTCACCCATACTCACTCTCTTGTCTCTCTAGGTCTCTCTCTCAAATAAAATAATTAATTTAATTTAATTTTTAAAGTATTGGTCTAGCCCAAGGGAAAAGCAACAGGAAAGAACAACTTAGAAAGTTCTCGGGTCCAGGAGGCCTGTGCCATCTTTCAAAGGTTCCCCTCCGGACTCTGCAGGGCTTCATGGCATTTGATGTCCCAAACTGCTCTCCTGTAAGAGACAGAGCTCATTTCCAGATGGACTAATTTCCAGTTAGTCATTTCTTATAACATGAGACTTCAGAAATGAACCCCAGGCTATATAATGAGATTGGATCACAGAATGAGAAATTTGCCTAAAAATCAGACATTTCAAAACAACCATAAAAGACTCCACTAGAGGCTGGCATTAGAATTTAGGAAGGTGTCCTTCAGGGCCACGAAAGCACATTGAGAAGAGGGTTCAAAAAAACAGGAAGTGATACATCTGGCTGGAGTGCAGAAAATGTTCCTGCGAGGAATTAAAAATGTGGTACTGCTAAGTAAACAAAGATTCATTAGGAAATGCCTTGAAGGATAGAATGCCAAAAGTAGTCTCATTTATAAATGCATGAAAAAAAAATGTGTCTTACACTCACCACTGTTCAAATAATAATGTAGGGCTGGAGAGATGGCTCAGGGGTTAAAGACACTTGCTTGCAAAGGCTGATGGCCTGGGTTTGATTCCCCAGTGCCCACGTCAAGCCAGATGCACAAAGTAGCACGTACATCTGGAGCTTGTTTACTGCAACAGGAGGCCCTGTGGTGCCCATTCTCTCTCTCTCTCTTTCTCTTCCTCTCTCAAATAAATAAATAAATATTGCTCAAATAAAGTAACTAGGTACAACGTTTTCTTTTTCTTTTTGAGCTGACACATATCTAAAATTCATAATATTATAGCCAATGGCTTTGGTTCATGGTTGTTACCGTAGGCCTTTGTGTGACTATCAACTGGGACAAACTTTCTGCATAGCACTTAACAGTAACATCAGAAACATTATACACATGAGCACTTCAGTGCACAGACATGCATGTATCCAGGTAGTATGTAAACTTGTATATCTGTATACCACATACAATTATACACATATTTTATATATGCACGTATATGTCAGTAGGTACACACATATTTATTGGCCCATTATGTCCACTCCATTTAATATGTCATAGGCAATAAAGAGACAAAATAAATGCTATAGAAATATTAAAGACAAAGTACAGATTAATTAGAATTTGGTGTCCTACATTCAGAAGGATATCATGCTAGAATTTCAAACATGTGCCATTCAACTATTGAACTTCCTTTCTTCCCAGCTATCCTGAGGTTCATATATACTCCAACCTGTGTCCAGACTCCCCACAACAACGACCTGGGGTGGAGGGAGGGCCCTCTCCTGAGGGACGCAGCCAAATCTACAAAGGGAAGATGAGCAGCTTTGCTTTCTAGGAGATCCTAAGTCATTTGGATACCCAGGCAGGATCTCCCTCCAGCCCAGGCTGGCCCTGAACTCACTCTGTAGCCCAGGGCACCCTCAAACTCATGATGATCCTCCTACCTTAACCACCCAAGTACTGGGATTAAAGGTGTGAGCGACCACATCCAGCTAAACCTCTAATTTAAAAACACTGTTGTTGGTACAGAAAAAGGTCTAGGTTATATTGACTAAAGCGAATGAACTATATGATATCATGTTTGAAAACTACTTGCCAGGAAAAAATTATACTATGGGAAAATATTAACTGATTTTTCTCTAGGCAGCAATACTATATGTAATATCATCTCCATCTTACCTGTCCTCTTGAAGTTTCTATTTTTTTTCCCTATTATGAGTAAATATATGGTGCATTCTTAGGAAAAAATCTGAAGACTGGACAAGAAGTAGGTTAAACTTACATGTGCAAAGGAAATATTATATATCTTATTTCTTATAAAGTACTGAATTCCATGTTTTCAAAATGACAAACATTACTAGCAAAAATTTGTTAAATTTTAGATGGTCTTATCTTTTAAAGAGCATTGCAGATGTTTGATGTCTTTAAACGGTATAAGCCATTAGACAAATCTGGAGACATTTAAATAATATATGCTGATTCTATCAGTGACTGACTTTAGCCTATTTTTAACCTAGCACATTTGAATTTAATCACTTTCTGAGGAAAGAATGCAATTTCAGCTGACCTTTATTCTACACCTTGGTAAGTATTAGCTGTCAGAATCCATGTTCTGACTTATTAAATTGTTCTAGAATATTTAGCACTTTATTTTTAAAACATTGTATTTAAAAACATATCCACTTATTTTTTTCTATACTGCCATAGTCTGTTGTATTATCAGGTTAAATAACTGGAAAATTACATTCAAATATACCCAATATGCACACATAGTAATTTCAGTTTTACATAGATGGAAGGCTATCATGAGCACATAAATAAGAAAAGTAACATTAAGATACAGAAGGAGGGCTAGAGGGATGGCTTAGCAATTAAGGCACTAGCCTGCAAAGCCAAAGGACTCAGGTTTGATTCCCCAGGACCCACATATGCCAGATGCACATGGTAGCACATGCTTCTGGAGTTTGTTTGCAGCAGCTGAGACCCTGGCGTGCCCATTTTCTCTCTTTCAAATAAATAAAATAAATAAATAAAAAGATACAAAGGGACACCAAATAATTTCAGACTCTTAATATGCAAATACAATGCACTTAATTTTTTAATAGTTCTGTTTTGAATGCCACATTTTTCCCAGTGATGAGGTCGTGTGGAGAATTCTCAAGCTACATTACCTCTTCTAAGTAAGCAAGCAGCAGAGCTAAGCTAAAGAGCCACATTTTCCATGCCTGTGTTGTCTTTAATAAGCTGAGAATAATTTGCATTAATCACAGAGAAGATGTTTCCAGCAATTACTGGTTTTGATCCTGACTTTTCTGTAACAGCCCTGCCTTTGCATACTGAATTCTAACTAAATTGCTTTGAATCCTCTCTTCAAAGATTCATCCTGATCTTTTTTTTTTTTCTTTTTTCTTTTTTTGAGGGCAGTAATCTTTTAGAACCTTACCACTAAATATTCCCAAACCCAGAGGTAATTTCCCAGATTCCCAGTTACATTAGCTGTTAATGGAGCAAAGAAGGGCAGCAACAGATGGTGAGGGCTCCTCTGTTCTCTGCTGCAAATTCCCTGCCTTGGAGGGAGCCTCAGCCTGTGGAAGCCCAGACACTGAACTACCTGGCCTTGGGCTCATAGTCCACATGCATCCCAGGACCGTGAGGCTTGAGTCTGGCCTCAGACCCTCAAAGAATTGTTCTAATCTACAGCTGTTTTGGGAGTTTGGGGCACTAAACCATTTTCCAAAATCAGAAGAGGCCAACATTGGGGATCCTTCTATCTTCTTGTCTGCGTCTGTCCCCTACAGCTTGCGAAGGTCTAAGCCACTCACTTGAGTGTTGGCAGAGCTCTCATCAGTCAGGGAGCTCCTTTCTCTGGGAGGGAACCCTGAAAACTAAGTGCCCTTAGTCAGAAAAGGCTCCACTGTAATGAATCTTGGATTCCAAATCAAACTTGGCTTAATTAAAACCAAATCTCTAGGGTTGCCTGGGATCAAGCTCCTATCCATGAAGACCCACACATCTTCAGCTTGGACATTTTCTGGTTCAGGCTTTGCCCATACGTTGCCAGCTGGGTGTGTTCTAAGCAGTAGTTTGACTGTGGGTGTTTATATATGTAGTGGAGCCTAAAAAAAAAAAGAAAAGAAAAAGAAAACAGTATCATCATTCTAAAGAATAAAAGGAGAAGAAATCATTAAAATTCATGGGCTCCCAGGTTTGGGGAATTATATGCAAGGTGGAAGCCATATATAACAGATATTCCTTATCACCCATGATCACCAAATGTGTGTGGTGCACAACTGTGTGTGTTTACGTCCTCTACAGCTCTGAAGGGAACTCTATATGAAAGCATCTTACATGGTTAGGAAAATTATAACAATATGAAAAATTACCAAATTAGAAAAGCTATATAATGATAGTTATTGATAAAGAATAATCCTTGAATTTATGGAAAATGTTCTGTACTTTGCTTCATTTTATAAATTCATTTTGATAGCATTCTACCATCATCTCTTATGTTGTTTTTGAGGACTGCATTGATTTTTCCAAAGATGCAAGCATCTTTATGCCCTCAATCACTTCTAAGCCACTGCTAATGTGGTAATTTGACAGTTGTCAACTTGAGCCCAAGAAGAATCTCCAAGTCTGCATTCAGACATGAAGCTTTTTTGTGTTTTTAGCAATTTTGTGTGAAGTGTTCTAGACTAAAAGCTATTATTTTCACTTGGGTTATAAGAAGAATGATTCATACTCAGTAAGTCCTAGGATATGTTTTCTGAAAAGCTCATACCTGATCACAAGTTTGGCCAAGCCAGGTTATAAAAACATGTTACATCACTAAGGTAACAATTCTAATAAAATAATTCAGGATGTAACTTGTCTAAAGGAATACATTCCTGGAAGGGAAATCCTAGTTAATCTACATATATCATCTACTGGACTGTTATACCTGACCTTGTTTTAAGTCTTTAAACACTTTGTGCCTGATAATAATCACAAAATTACCAAATCAATAGAATATTTATTTAAAATTTTTAATATTATTTTATTCAGATACTTTGAGAGAAAGAGGCAGATAGAGAGAAAGAATGGAGCTTGCCAGTGCCTCCAGCCACTGCCAATGAACTCCAGATGCATGTACCACCCTGTGCATCTGGCTTATGTGGGTACTGGGGAATCAAACCTAGATCCTTAGGTTTCGTAGACAAACACCTTAACCGCTAAGCCATCTCTCTAGCCCTCGATGGAATATTTATGTGAGGAATGTGTACATGATTTTCGATAGCCTGTAATTTTCGAGGTCAATATGAAAGAAGGAAATCCATTGAATATAAAATAAGTCCATGGAAAAAATTCTTTCCTTATATTTTATAATTGAGAAATCTGAGGTTAAAAAAACTCGTTTCATAGCATAGTAATTATTTTTCATCACAGAATCATCCCTTTCTTGTCTGCTGAAATAAGGCTTGCCATAATTTTAACGTCTCAAGTGAAAAGTGCCTAAGGTCAGGTGAAGTGTCAAGTGTGATTATCTCAACCTCAGATTTACTTAGTTCACCATCCAGAGGTCAATGTGATTTTGGGTAGCAAGGCCCTCACCCTAACCCTAAGTACTTTTGATTTTAAGATCACTATAAGCTTGCAAGCAATTGTAAGAAATACATTTCCAGTGAAATGTCTGCTCATATAATTTGCCATTTTCTCATTTGTTATTGTTTTGTTGAGATTTCCTTCCTTCTTTCTCCCCTCACCTCCCCTGACATTCCTTTCTCTCTTCTCCTCTTCTTCTTTCCCTCTTCCTTCTCCTCTCTCTCTCTCTCTCTCTCTCTCTCTCTCTCTCTGAAACCCAACTGCTAGGAAAATATTCTGCCACTGAGGTATATCCCTAGGCCTGATTGATGTTTTAATGTTGAGCTGAAAGAACACTTCCTATATCCTACATAGAGAAGCTCAGTTTTATATGTGCCTTGAAGTTCTATTCTCCCAGCTATTGTTTATCTTTTTGCTTTTTCACTAGGTCCTTCTCAAAGCAAAAGGTTTTAGCTTTTATAAGGTGCAATTTCCTAATATTTGATTTGGCAGATCATACTTTTGTTGTCTATTCTAAAAATTGTTTGCCTAGCTGGGCGTGGTGGCACACACCTTTAATCCCCACACTCAGGAGGCAGAGGTAAGAGGATTGACATGAGTTTGAGGCCACCCTGAAACTACATAGTGAATTCCAGGTCAGCCTGAGCTAGAGAAAGACCCTACCTCAAAAAACAAACAACAAAAAAAATTATTTGCCTAGCCCTAAAACACAAATATTTTCTCCTGTGTTTTATAACAGCTTCATAACTCTAATTAAGTCCATGGCCCATCTTATAAGCTGCGAAGTTGTGGGTTTGGCTCATCCTTTGGCCTGTGAATGTTTATTGCTCCAGCAGCATGTAGTAGAAAAGTGGTCTTTTGTCTGTTGAGTTGCCTTTGCACTTCACATATCATTGGTCATATTTTTGAGGGTCTGTTTCTGGGTTCTCTATTCTTTTACATTGATCAAAGGGCATCATGTAAATGTTTGCTGTAGCCACATTGCCAGACTTAACATCACACAGACTAATGCATTCTGCTTCATTATTTTTAAATTTCTTGAGCTATTCAAAGACCTGTGCCCTTACATCTAGAAATTATTTTATTTTTATAAAATTACCATGTCCCGGGGTTGGAGAGATTGCTTAGTAGTAAGGCACTTGCCTGCAAAGCCTAAGGACCCAGGTTCAATTCCCCCAGGACCCATATAAGCCAGATGCACAAGATGGGGCATGTGTCTAGTGTTCGTTTGCTGTTGGCTAGAGGCCCTGGTGTGCCCATATTCTCTCTCTCTGTCTATCTATCTGCCTCTTTCTCTCTCTCAAATAAATAAATAATTGTTTTGGTTTTTTTTTTTTTTTTTTTTTTGAGGTAGAGTCTCACTCTAGCTCAAGCTGACCTGGATTTCACTATGTAGTCTCAGGGTGGCGTTGAACTCATGACGATCCTCCTACCTCTGCCTGCCGAGTGCTGGGATTAAAGGTGTGCACCACCATGCCCTGCTCAAATAAAATATATTTTTAAATTGCCACGTCTACAATTTTTTGGCATCCAGAATCAAGCAAGACTCTAGTACTTTAACCGAATTAGAAATTACACTGTACTGTTCAAATATACATCTTTAAAAAAAATTTTTTTTTGAGGCAAGCCCAACAGACTAGCCTTTTTTTAATGCAAGAGAGCAAGAGTGAGAGAGAGAGAGAGAGAGAGAGAGAATTGGTGCACCAGGACATCCGGCCACAGCAGTTGAACTCCATATGCACATGTCACCTTGTGCGCATGTGCGACCTTGCGCACTTGCGTCACTTTTGGGCATCTGGCTTACATGGGATCTGGAAGGTTGAACATGGGTCCTTAGGCTTCACAGACAAGGCCTTAACTGCTAAGCCATCTCTCCAACCCCCAAATACACATGTTCAAAGAACAGCCAGATGGGATAGTGCAAGTCTTTAATCCCAGCATTTGGGAGGCAGAAGTAGGAGGATCGCCCGAGTTTGAGGCCAGCCCCTGGGACTACAGGAGTGAGTTCTATGTCAACCTGGGCTAGAGTGAAACCTGCCTCAAAAGAAAAAAAAAAGAAGAAGAAGAAGAAGAAGAAGAAAAAGAAGAAGACGACGACGACGACGACCAGCTGGACCGAGGGATTTACTCAGTGAATAAAGCACTTGCCACCCAAACATGAAGACCAAAGTTTAGATGACAGGCACCCACACAAATGCTGAGTGGATGCCGTGGGCACTTGTAATCCCTGCCTTTGGGAGGCAGAGACAGAGTATCTCTGGGACAAGCTGGCTAGCTAGAATAGCTGAACTGGCAAGCTATGGGCTCAAGTGGGAGACCCTGCCTCAGTAAATAAAGAGGAGTGTGATGGAGGAAAACACCCAAGGTCAACCTCTGGTCTCCACATGCACACAGAAGTACACACACACCCATTTCCATGTGTACACACAGTCACACACACAATATATGTAAACATGCATACCACATGCACATACATATGCACAGGAAGAACAACTATTTCTATAAATAGCTATTCATAAAATATGACAGTGGACTCTTGCTCTCTGTGCACTCGATACTATGTGTGCTAACTTTAGAATCCAGTAAGATTCTATTTCCTTTTACTCAGTCATCTCAATCAGTCTGTCTGCTAATGGCAAGAACTAATTCAGACTGCCCCACATGCCCTCTCCACCAGCCCTGTATAGAGTTAACACTCTACTTAGAATGGCATGAATGCTGGTCCATTTGCACATATAATTTTCTTTGTTCCTTGTCCCGACTTGATGGCTCTCAAATATGGTTAGGATTTTTGTACACCAAGCCATATATTTTGTACATGGAGATGTTGCATTAGTTTTGTTTTGTTTTTTTCTGAGGTGATATGAATTAATGCCTGTTCTCCCAAGATAGGGGACCAATGAAAGATTGAAGGAACAATTTCATTTGGGTCTAGTTTGGTGAACCACTAAGTTTACTGGGCTCATTTGCAAAAGCCTGGGTGACTCCTAACAGCTGCAGTGGAAAGTCTCACCTTAACATTGATGATGACTTCCTCATATGTACACAGATGGAGCTCCTCCCTTCGAGCCTCTGTAATACACTCCTAGAATCTCTGAAGGCCACACAGAGAACTACATAGAGCTGGAAGACAGGGTCACAGGAGGGAGTGGCTCAAAGCTAAAGACTGTCCCCACCCTCTACCATGAGGACGCATCTCCAGGCCCAACTTCATTGCAGGTATCTTGCAGATGGTCACAGCTGCTCTGATAAGGTGGCAATAGCTGAATGCTTAGAGAATGGCATGCCACAGCAGTAGGCACTTTGTAAAACATTCAAGAGAAATTTTGATTACATGTGACTTCCAAGTAAAATCAGTTCCTGAAATTCAACTTTAAATCCATTCTCCATGTGAAACATGGTAATCCCCCCACTTCCAGAACTACTGGGTTGAATGGAGAAGTGAAGAATATTGAGGTTAGTATTCTCCAAAGCGTTTTCCAGGTGTTACGTGGAATATTAATTAAGGCTGTCTTACAAATACTGAAATAAATTTGAGAAATGATTAAACAACTTTAAAGAGACTTTTTTCTTATTCAAAAGTACTTTTAGTGACTTTAATATGCAAGAAAGAATAACAGAATGCAGTGCAGTATCTGTCCAAATATTTTATATTTTGTTTTCTCTCTCTTTCTTTTCTATTTTTTTTTTTTTTTTTTTTTGGTTTTTTGAGATAGGGTTTCACTCTAGACCAAGCTGACCTGGAATTGTATATAGTAGTCTCAGGATGGCTTCGAACTCACAGCAATCCTTCAACCTCTGCCTCCCGAGTGCTGGGATTAAAAGTGTGCACCACCATGCCTGGCTCTTTTTTTTTTTTTGTAATAGAGAATTCTGCAGATCTACAGTTCAACACATTTTAGAAAGATTTGCCTATAATCTAAATCAGTAAGATAAGTTGGAACATTAAACATTATACCTAATGCCACCCAGCAAACAAAATTGGGACCAGTCTTCATATATTAATAAATGTAATAAATTTAAAGGCCTAATATCTCTTTGTCCAATGCTAAATAGATAAATAATACCCAAGTATAGTTATTAGGTATGCCTAACTGTTACCAACCTCTGCTTTCTTGGCTACTCCATAATTTCATCTTCATTCTATCTTAGAATGAAATAAAGTAATATTTTTTAATTAATTAATTTATTTATTTCATGTATTTGAGAGTGACAGACAGAGAGAGAAAGAGGCAGAGAGAGAGAGAGAATGGGCACATCAGGGGCTCCAGCCACTGCAAACAAACTCCAGGTGCATGCACCACCTTGTGCATCTGGCTTACGTGGGGCCTGGGGAATCAAACTTGGGTCCTTAGGCTTCACAGGCAAGCATTTAACTGCTAAGCCATATCTCTCCAACCCCCTGAAGTAATATTTTCATATGATTCAATGAAGTAATATTTTCATGATGCAATGTCACCTTTCCCTTAGAGTCAAAAAATTCCTTGGAAATTGAAGTTTGAACTATGGTTCAGAGTTTTTAGATGTCTTAACATCTTGGTATCCTGATATATTATTGTGTGTTTTCTTCTGTGTCTCTAATAAGAGACACATTTGTCTGAATGTGTAACTCACAGCCTGTCCAGACGTTCTGATGTTTTGCCATTATAACAATTTTTAAGAGGAAATGGAAAATTGACTACTCTGTGGCTGGAATTTTTCTAATCAATGGCAACTAAGTCACTTAAGTTCTTTTCTATCTAGGACTTACTGGGTTTGAGTTATTTGCTACTATTATTTAACAGTGGCTTGATTCACTTATGACATAAACTTATAGTTTTTCTAACAAACTTAACATTTTCTTGGAACTTAGCATTTAATCATAGAATTTTAAAAATAGAAGTTTTTGTGAGTGGGAGAGGGCTCTGATTTGGTCTGGTTTGGTTTGAGCCAACATTCCACCAGGTTAGTCCAACCTTTTGATATTACAACACACATTGTCATCTACAAAGTTCACATTCAAGAATCACACAATCGAGTTACAAAAAAAAATTAACATTTTAAAGGCTGGAGGGATGGCTTTGTGGTTAAGGCATTTTCCTGCAAAACCAAAGGACCCTGGTTTGATTCCTCAGGACCCACATAAGCCAGATGCATAAGGTGGTACATGTGTCTGGAGTTTGTTTGCAGTGGCTGGAGGCCCTGGTGTGCCCATTCTCTCCCTCTCTCTCTCTCTCTCTCTCTTTCTCTGACTCTCTCTCAAGTAAATAAAACTTAAACATAATTTTTTAAAGAAATTAGTATTTTAAATAAGTTTACAATTTTGTGTTGGGCTACATTGTGGACACACCTGAATCTAAGCTACCCTCAACCTCAGCCTCCCACGTGCTGGGATGGCAGGCATGCACCACCACACTTGGTCTCTAAAACTAGTTTTTAACCAGAGCCTTAAGCATGTCACCTCAGAGGGTTCCCACACAGAGTGAAGAGGACATTCAGTGGCAGCTGTTGCTCTTACAGTGATCTTACCTCTCTCACGACCAAATCTCTTCACAGCAGATCCATTGCACAGCAAGTATCAAAATGAGCCAGTTTCCTTGGAATTCTGTCTCACTTTATCCCAGAGGAGCATAATTTCTTTCATAGTGTATCTGAACCAGGCAATCCAGGTTATTGAGAGGGTTCAATTGAATTGATTTAAAAGGAATGTATGTTTTGGACCACAGATGTGACAGGCCGTGTTAGGATTCTCCTTCCTTGAGGGTCCACATGACCCACAAAGAATTCCCAGTAAAGGAGGCTATCTCAGACAGCTTCTGCAAAATAGAGCCTGGCACAAGGATCTGTGTGCAAGAAACTTGAGAAGGAGCTCTTGGAAATAAGACAAGAATTTCAAAGACACAAGTGTGGTCCCCGCTGGAGTCAGGCTCCAGCCAGATGCCACAGAAAAGCATGAATGTGCCATGGTGGTATCCCCAGCCTGAGGCAGTTGTGCAAGCCCTTTGGAGCTGTAACCATCACTTACTGGCCGCAGGCTGGTCCAGGCCAGGAAAGGGGACACTGATGGTGAGATCTCCAAGGCTGTGGATTCCCATCAGGCTGAGAGGGCACTGGCAACATCCCTAGCCAGGGACTCAACGATCCACAGAACTAGTATTATCGAACCTAACTTTCTAGCTTAACTGGTTTGGGTGTCTTGGGCTATCCTGGAGCTACCTGCGATACAGCTGTCTCTGTTGTGTTCAAGGCTGGCTTGCCTACTCAAAGACTCATGAGGAATGCAGCAGGGGTGCCTGCCGTCCTGCCCCTGGCAACCTCCTGGTGGGCCGTAGCGCACAGCTTACAGCATCTTCTACGTGTGGGCTGAACGGAGCTCAGAAATACTGCATCCTCGGCTACCTGGAGGTGAGTTGCTTCCTTGTTTACTTACCCGGGCATTATTTAATCACTGATGAAGTTTGGTTTTTTTTTTTTTTTTTCCTTCCCATGCCAGTTTGAACATTAAACGAGACCATTCATTGAACTCAAAGTCTATGAGATTCCAACTCTTCAGAAAATACGAAGATCTGCCTAATTTTCCATTTCCTGCTACCTTTAGAGTTAGATATTGACCACATGTCTGTCACTTAATTCATTGCTGTGACCAAATACTTGACAAGAAACAGCTGAAAGAAGAAAGAGTTTGTTTTAGCTTACAGTTCCAGAGGTACAGACTATCATGGTGAGGAAGGAACGGAGGCAAGACTGCAACCAGAGAGCAAACAGGATGAGGAGCCAGGCCATAAAACCTCAAAGCCCACCCTCAGTGACCCACTTTCTCCATATCCTCAAAGTTCCATAATATCCCCCAAACAGTACCACCAGCTGGGGACCAAGTATTCAAGCACATGAGCCTACGGGGACATTCCCCATTCAAACAACAAAAGACCAGCAAAGCCCTTTGGTTCAGTCTTTGAAGGGAACTACTATAAACCGTACTTGTCTACTTATAAAATGTACTTGTCCTAGCCACACCCACTGACAGAGAAAGTTAAACTCCTTCAGTGAATACATCTCAGGGCCACAAGACCATATGCTGAGCATGAGTCCCCATTGCTCTACTTTACATAGGCAGGAATGGGACATAGACTTTGTCTAGGTTATACAGTCAGATTGCCTAAAGATCGTAAATTCCTGGTGTGAACCTGTTTTGTGCTCCCCCCCACCCCCGCCTTAAAGACCATTCTATTAAAGGGCTAGTGACTTTTGGGGAGGGTGGGTTTCCTCCCTATGGACTGACATGGCAAGCACCAAAGGTCATATGAGTTTCATACCTGCTGGGAACCTGAGGTCATCACGTCCACCTCTTAATGGGAGGATGTGCAGGAAGGACGTTGGATATCAGCCTAACGGTAATAGCCCAGGCTCTTCCATGTATTGTTTATTTAGGGCAACTTGTTTAGGTCTCTGGGAAATGCATTCTATTCTAACCGGCTTCTAGTAAATGATGACGGCTATAAATAAGTAGAGACAATACTTGGGTGCTTAGAGCTATTCTAAGTTTGGGAAGCACTTATGTAAGGAAGTGACTTCTCTACATGTACAAAGGAAATTACATGGTGGAAATTGTGCTCAACTTTAGGCCAGGTAGATGGACTATCCTTAGTTGACCATGCTAAACCCAGGGCCTCTTGGAGAAGAAGTGGTTCTCTACCACAACATTCGATGCCTCTGATCCCTATCATCACCTGTCCTATTCTTCATTCGGCCTCTGGCATTTGCTTACTATTGCCATGAGCCAACTGCTTTGGTAATAATGAGAAATTAGTGCTTGACTAGCTCAGTTAACACCACCAAAAAGGAAAGTAAATTAAACAAGCCGGATGTGGTGTCACACGCCTTTAATCCCAGCACTCGGGAGGCAGAGGTAGGAGGATCACCATGAGTTCAAGGCCACCCTGAGACTACATAGTGAAGTCCAGGTCAGCCTGAGCTAGCTTAAGTCCCTACTTTGAAAAAAACAAAAAAAATAAAAATAAAAAATTGAAAGGCTCTTTTTGTCTAAAGAATGGCAAATAATTTTTAAAGTTTAGAGGTAGAATAAAGGCCTCAAATAATTCAGGCTGATAAGTGGGACTAGAACTTGTTTAGATAAACTTCTTGCAAGGTAGAGAATCGTTTTCCCCATCCATGATCTGAAAAAGAGCTATCCAGCTAGATATCTCCAAATTCTACATGTCAATACTACCCTGTTGCATTTCCCAAGCTGGGACTCCCACATTCTTGGCCATGACAAAGCATTCTATGAACCATCCTGGTGCAGATTGTGATGCTAAAACGTCTGTAGGAAGACAGCCTATGGGATGCGAGTTAAACGTTCAACCCAGTAACTTTCATAGTGTTACTGGAAATACTTTGAAAACATGTCATCTTTTGATGAGATCATAAGGCTTCTGCTTTCTAGGGCCTGCCTGGCACAAGCTCATGTGATCAGGCAACTACGGTGCTTTCATTTTTAAAGGGTGTCTTGATTTCTTCAACAGCACTTATGGTAGCGGTAACCAGTGACTCTAAAATGCACTGATGACATGGTGCCTTAAAGGGCTGGTTTACTCTGAAACACTCATGAAAATCATAACTCATTTAACAAATTTTATTGAGTAGATACTAGATGAAAAACACTGCTAAGTAATCCACACATAACAATGGGCAAAGTCCTCGTCCTTGTTCCACTTACATTCCAATGTTGATGGTGGGAGAGATAGCTTAGTCCATGCAGTGCTTGCTCTGCAAGCATGAAGGCCTCAGTGTGATCCCCAGAATCTATGTAAAAGATGCCAAGCCTGGTAGCACATGTCTGTAATCCCAGCACTGGGAAATCAATGACTGAAGTTTGCTAGCCAGCCAGTGCAGTGTAACCAATGAGCTCCAGGCCAGTGAGCTGCCGGGTCTCAAAAAGAGGTGGTCGGCATGTCTAAGGAATGACATTTGAGGTTATGCTCTGGTCCCCACGTGCATGTGTACACACTAACACAGGCAGGCATCCACACACATTTCTAATGCAAACACAAATTCTAGTGTTGGAGACAATAAATCAAGTACTACTTAAAACAGTCTTAAGTACCAGTAAAGATTCAGGAAATGGGGGCTGAAGAGATGGCTTAGCAGTTAAGGCACTGACCTGCAAAGCCAAAGGACACAGATTCAAGTCCCCCAGGACCCATGAAAGCCAGATGCACAAGGTGGGACGTGTGTCTGGAGTTTGTTTGCAGTGGCTGGAGGCCCTGGTGTACCCATTCTTTCCACCTCCTCCCTCTCTCTCTCATAATAAAATAAAATAAAATAAAACAGATTCAGGAAATGGGCTGAAGAATGAAACTCATTGGTAAAGCACTTGCCTACTGTTACTTTTCTCATTACTGTGACAAGAATACCTGGTGAAAACAACTTAAGAAAGGGATAAATTGTTTTTAGCTCCCAGTTTGAGGGCGCAGCCCCCTGTGGCAAGGAAGATATGGCAGCAGGAGCAGGAAACAGCTGGTCACATTGTACCCACAGTTAGGACACAGAGAAAGTTGAACGCTGGTGCTCAGCACACTTTCCTTTCAACGTCCCATCCGGGTCCCAACCCATGGGATGGTGCCACCTGTACTTACAGTCGGTCTTCCTGCCTCAGTTAACCCAGCGCAGAAACCACTTCACAGACATGCCCAGAAGTTTCTCTCCCAGGTGAGTCTAGATCCTGTCAAATTGGCAGTATTAACCATCACCCCTGCTTGTAAACATGAAGGTTTGATTTCATGGTACAACAACAACAAAAAAATGCTTAGAAAATGTATATAAAAGGGCAAAGGAGGGAAAGTGGCAGGAGATCATGGGGTGGGGAGAAGTCAGCCTTTTAGATAAGGTCAAGGAAAGTCTCTTTAAGAGGTTGTCATCCGTAAACAGGGATCTGAAAGAAGAGAAAGTGAGAGAACTGAGAGTACTGGGGAAGGAGACTAGCTTATGCCAAGACTCCCTGGCAGGAGGGTTTTCTATGTGCTTGATAAAGAGCAAGTATTGAGTTTGGTTATACCCTAGTGAATAAACTGACAACAGTTGAGAGTCAAAGCACAAACGTGGCACTGGCCAGACCATGCTGTGTCCTGAAGCCAAAGTAATGATACAGTTAACTGTATCAGTATAATACAGTCAATGTCCACCGGGTGCCTGCCCGCCCAGGACCAATGCTGTTGTAGGTGATTCCTGACTCTGAAGATTACAACCAACAGCCTCTGCTTCCTGGAAGATTTGCAGATTTTCTCCTTCTGAGTCTCTCAAGTGTTAACCAGGAGCAAGTAGGCAGGCCGTTGGGCAGTCCCTTGGAAATCTTGGTAGGAAACTAAGAACAGCTCTAAGTGGACATACTCATTAAACAAGCTTGCCATCTTCAAAACCCACCCTGAGAAAAACTCGTTCCGGTTTCTAGGCTGTGAGCCCAGGACAGTGGGCCTCTTGGTGGTGAGCTGAATGGGAATCCTTTTCCTAAGTTTATGAGTGTGACATAAATATCTTTGTTGTGGAAACTTTCCTGCCAGAAAACCTGTAAAACCTGAGAGGAAAAGGATGACTGTGACAGATAAACTGGTGCCCAGATATTTCGTTTATTTCCATGTGTGTGTGTGTGTGTGCTTTTGAGAATTATGGTGCATGTATATGTGGAGGTCAGAAGAAAACCTTGGGTATCATCCACAGGAAAGAGCACCATTCACCTTTTTTGTTTTTTGAGACAATGTTTCTCATTGGCCTGGAACTCCCTAGTTAGGCTGGACCAGCTGGCCAGTAAGCCCCAGGACTCCTCTGGTCTCCACCACCCTAGCACCAGGATTATAGGCAGATACTACCACATCTGGTGCTTTTTTTTTACACTTTATTTGGGTACTAGAGGTCAAACTCAGCTCCTCACATTTGCTAGGCAAGCACTTTCTGATAGAGCTATATCCCAGACCTATTTCATTAATTTCTTGCCAAATATTTCTTTTATTGGCTGAGAGAAATAATTCTAACTCAAAAAGAATGGCCTAAATATTTCTCTACAGTTTAACTTCCAGAGCATCTGCCTTTTGTATGAGTAAAAATGAGTTAAACATGAATTTGAGGATTTTTCCTTAAATGTGTAAGCTTATAAAACTTTTGGCTCATATTTTAACTTATTTTGTTATTGTATTTAAGCACCTATTGATGGAAAAGCTGATGTCCTGTTATTTCCTCTGCTTTTTTTTTTTTTTTTTTTTTAGCCAGATTGGAAGATTAAATACAATGAGTACAGCTTGTTCTTAAATTCAGATCAACAATAACAGTTGCAATTCTTTATTTTTAAGTTTAATGATGGTGTCTTCCAGGGGGAACAAAAATGCTTCCTTTGTGACTCCCGTGCTCCGTACAATCCCTACACTCAGCCCGATAGCCACACCATTGACAATGTAATTACAAGCTTTGAAGCACACAGAGAAAAGAAATGGTGGCAGTCTGAGAATGGTATGATTAAGTTGCTTTTCGATTTTCATTTCTTCATATTTTAATAAGAAGCCTTTCTCCTTGTATAATTTTAACAATGTCATGGCAAGATGTTGTCCACCAAAAATGTGAAGCTTCCTATAAGAACAAATTGCATTTTCATATTAAGAAAGAATATTTTCCTGTAGGTAAATCAAAGTGCGTTTAAGCACGTTATTCAGAATGCTTCCATCTTTCCATGTGGAGGAAGAAAGGAACCCTGTATCATTTTGTTCTTTGTTAATATATAAAAGAATATTTATGAGGTGTTGATAAATTAAGCCTAATATAAAACACACTGATAAAAAATGAAGGCCAGCAGAGGAATAAGAATGAACATAGGAGGCTTTCCCTGTTCACTACAAGATAGATGAACGGAGAGAAAGAACAGCTTACTTCTCTGTGCAAGCCAAAGATTAATGTAAAATTTGAATTGAAAGCATAATTGGCAGCTGATCGAGTTTCTTGCTTTCCTGGATGCATGCCCATCTCTGTGATGAACAGCTGTGATGTTGAGGCCCACACTGGCCACAACCATCTGTATTTTCAGAGGCCCATTGTAAGTGTGGACGACATGGGTGACTCCTCTCATCCTACCCAGCCTTGGGCCTCGCGGACCACCCCCTTGCATCCATGTGGGGTCACCCTCACTCCCAGTGGCCTCTGTTCAACATTGGTCTCTTTCCTTGGCCATAAAATTATTCCATTTGCCATATCTCTATGTGATACTTTTGTATCTTCAGAATCCTAAGCATATTTTTAAAATATATTTTATTTATTTGAGAGAGAAAAAGAGAGACAGAGAGAGATTGGGCGTGCCAGGGCCTCCAGCCACTGCAAATGAACTCCAGGCGCATGCGCCACCTTGTGCATCTGGCTTATGTGGGTCCTGGGGAATCAAACTTGGATCCTTTGGCTTTGTGGGCAAATGCCTTAACTGCTAAGCCATCTCTCCAGACCTAAACATACTTCTTTTATAATACTCTATACTATCAGAGCAAACTGTGAGAATAAAAGTACATATTTGGGCAAGTACACCTTGAAACTACTTTCCTATATCATCTGTTCAACAAATGCATGATTGGTGTCAACTAAATGTCATTTTTCTTAGCAGATCCTTGTGAATCTTATCTCTGATTGGTTCTGTCACAGTGGCCCATCTTCATTGATGAATGAATAGTGTCATTTATGCCTAACAGCTCTTCTGTCCAAAATTTGTTCTATTTGTCCTCATGATGGGAATGCCTCTCTGTCAGACTGACTATGTAGAACAGGAGTTCTCCACAAAATGCTTTGAAGTTTCTTTTGTTTATTATTTATTTATTTATGAGAGAGAGAGAGAAAGGGAGAATGGGTGCACCAGGACCTCTAACCACTGTAAAATGAACTCCAGATGTATGTGCAACCATGTGCACCTGGCTCTTTGTGGGTACTGGAGAATCAAACCTTGGTCCTTAGGCTTTGCAGGCAAGTGCCTTAACCACTGAGTCATTTCTCCAGGCCCTCCACAAAGCAGTTTAGAGAGGAGAAATGGAAAGGTGGAGACCCCCATCTGGGATGTGGCTATGAGACAAAGCTTTCTGCAGCCACCAACCCTGAAATTCTCTCTCCACCATTCACCACAGCCCAGCACTGTTGGGTAGCATGGCATTGCCAGGTCACATGACTCCCAGTTACGTGTCACCAGTAAGCACTTGAAACACAGCCCATCCAAACTGAGCTGTGTTGTCAGTATGAAGATACCCCAATTTCTAAGATGTAAACTGGGAGGAAGCATATAACAAAACATTACCAATTTTTAAAATATTGATTACATGTTGAAATGTTTTTGACATGTTGCTTTTTATATTATCAAAAGTCAATCTAAGCTGGGCATGGTGGCACACGCCTTGAATCCCAGCACTTGGGAAGCAAAGGCAGGAGGATCATCATGAGTTTGAGACCAGTCTGAGAATACATAGTGAATTCTACGTCAGCCTGGGCTACAGTGAGACACTACCTTGAAAAACTTAAAAAAAGAGTCAATCTTAATCATTTCTTTGTCTTTTATTAAAAATAGATGCTAGAAATTCTTAAATTATATGCACATGGCTCATACGCGTCTTCTGTTGGCCAGCGTATCCCCGGGGGGGTGCGGCACCTTCGTGGTGTCCGGGTCAGGGCAGGTGCTTGTCGATCTGGAGATGAATGAAGGCTAAGTGGCTCAGCATAGACGTCCTGGCAGGATTTTTGTCACCTCCTCAGTCACAGAGGAGCCCACAGATCCCCCACTCCAAGGGGAACATTCCAAGCTGTGTTTTATGCCAAGTGACAGAAGTCTAGCTCTGGTGACTGTTGGCAGCTGTTGAGAGAAAGGGGTGTGGGACTGGCAGGAAATGTCAGGAACTCCCTGTGGCATGCGTAACACTGCCACCGAGTGGCCATATGTGTTACCTCCCAACCCTGCGGGTGGACAGTCAAGGTAGAGCCTACGCTGCTCCACTGCACGGATCTCCTGGGACAGGCCTCTGCTGGGGAACGTGGGCCACCAGGCATGTGGGCTTCTCAGGGATTTGATTACAGAAGCCATAGAGGGGTTTAACGTAATAAGCAGGGATCTCTCAAAGTCACTGATTTTCTCCCCTCTGGTCTTTTCTCTAGGTCTCGATCACGTCAACGTCAGGCTGGACCTGGAGGCCCTGTTCCAGTTCAGCCATCTTATACTGACCTTTAAGGTGCAAACAGCCCTGCAGCCCACTCTGCCATTCCCAAAGCGAGGGGTGTTCAGCTGGAAGTTTACTTCCTGGCTTCCTTACAGAGAACAAAAGCCAAAATAAGTCCAGGTCCAAATTTTGTCACCTATGCCTTGCTCTTGAATGAATTAAAAAAGAACACACTAAGCCAAGCGTGGTGGTGCACGCCTTTAATCCCAGCACTTGGGAGGCAGAGGTAGGAGGATCACTGTGAGTTCGAGGCCACCCTGAGACTACATGGTAAATTCCAGGTCAGCCTGGTCTAGTGCAAGACCCTACCTCGAAAACTTAAAAAAAAAAAAAAAAAGAAAAAGAAATATTGTGATCATGAGGAGAATTAAAATCAGTCTTTACTAAGGATGGCCAGATACAAGATCCAGTTATTTATCATTTGCCAAAATTCTAACTTCAATATCAGGCTGGAATTAGTTTTCAGCAATAAAAAAATGTATATAAGACAAAAATAAAACTGAATAAAAATCACTAGTTGTTTCCCCTAGTTGTGGATGCACACAAATAAACAGAAAACTGTAACACAAAGTAGTGATGAGTACAGAAAGGGAGGTGTGATTAGAATGCCAGGGAACGTAGTTGAAGAGGCTCCAGGTGCTTAAAGCAATTGAGGTATAGTTCACTGATGGGCTTTGAAGGATGTTTAAGAGTTTGCCTGAGGAAAACTATTCTAGGTAAAGAGAACCATAGGAAATTGTTATAAAATATTAATATTAACTTTTCAGTTTTCATGCCCTTCTCTCATTAATAATTCACACAACTATAAGTATTTCAAAATGTAATTAGATCCTGTGGGCTCTTAAATGCCTGTCCACTTATTGGAATGGGGTCTAGGTATATCAGTTGCATGGTAGATGTTTAAAAGATATGCATAAAGCTTGAAACTAATGGAATTGAAAATGCTTGAAGTAGGGGCTTGAGAAATGGCTTAGCAGTTAAGGCACTTGCCTGTGAAGCCTAAGGACCCATGTTCAACTCTTCAGATCCCACGTAAGCCATATACACAAGCTGATGCAAGCATTCAAGGTCGCACATGTGCACAAGGTGCCACACGTATCTGGAATTCGATTGCAGTGGCTGGAGGCCCTGGTGTGCCAACTGTCTCTTTCTCTCTTCTCTCTCTCTCTCTCTCTTGCACTGTCATTTAAAAAAAAAAAAAGAAGAAGAAGAAGAAAGGCCAGTCTGGTGGGCTTGCCTCAAAAAAAAAAAATTGACATAAATCATGGAATCTGCCTTTGTAAGCCATTTCTAGTTTTATTCGTTATTTTTGTAGACCTTCCGTCCTGCTGCAATGTTGATAGAACGTTCCACAGACTTCGGACACACCTGGAAAGTGCTCAAATATTTTGCAAAAGACTGCGCTGCCTCCTTTCCTGACGTCACAGCTGGCCAGGCCCAGGGAGTGGGAGACCTTGTTTGTGACTCCAGATACTCAGACATTGAACCTTCAACTGGGGGCGAGGTACCACTTCTTTCCTTGGATTTATTTTATTATAAATTGAACATTTTTTTTAAAAAAAAAAGTGTGACTAACTTAAATATAAAAAGAAATTTAAGTAGTATTTACTAGTATTTACTTAAATGTAATTTTAGAGTGTCTAAATTGAAGAGTACCTAAGAATGATAACAGATGCATTACCAGCAGTAACTGTGAATGCCACACTGAAAGACTGAAATCTAAACTGGCCACCGTGGCCTGGGACACCCAAAGCACAGGAGACCTGTTTCCAAGCCTTGCAAAGCAGATAACTGTGCAGCGTCCCTGAGCTGGCTGTCCCGCTGCCCTGCTGTGCCAACACACCCAAGCAGAATCTCCGAGAACCTCCCTCCGCACCACGCTGGTGACTGGCAGCGGGCCAGGGTGCGGCTCGAGCAGAAAGAAGTGGTGGCAGAGGACAACTCCAGGTCCCAGCCAGTGAGGCTGTCTGCCTGGTCCCCCATCCATCCATCCATCCATCCTCACCCAGCCCAGGAGCCTCCCCAGCAGTGCGGTCTCCACGCCAGTCCACACGGACACCCAGGCGCCGAGCACCAGGCTGGCTGATGAATCCTTTCCCGTCATCTTTGTTCTTGGTACTTTGACTCATGCAGTAAACCGCGCGATGATCTCCATCCTTCACCCGCTGGGAGGCAAAGGCTCAGCCTTCTTGCCAAGTCAAGGTTTCTTCTCTAAGAGAACATTGGACAATTATGTTTCGGGCTAACATACTATAATTTTACTTATATTTGTCTTACAGGTTGTTTTAAAAGTTTTGGATCCCAGTTTTGAAATAGAAAACCCTTACAGCCCCCACATCCAGGGTATGGATTGCTTCATGTTTTCTCATATCCTTTCTTTACATGTCGTATCAGTAAGCCCATTGCCATTGCATTTCTATGGTAGGCTGAGGGGGTCTCAGTCAAGGAGAGCCCTTTCAACCTAAACAGTTGAATCATGCCTTTCTCCATTGTTTCACTTTCTTTCTCAAGACCTTGTGACGCTAACAAACCTGAGGATAAACTTCACCAAGCTCCATACCCTCGGAGACACTTTACTTGGAAGGCAGCAGAATGATTCGCTGGATAAGTACTACTATGCTCTGTATGAGATGGTGGTTCGGGGAAGCTGTTTTTGCAATGGCCACGCCAGTGAATGCCACCCTATCCAGAGGATGCGGGGAGACACATTCAGCCCTCCGGGGATGGTGAGTTGTTGGTCCAAAGAGCGGTCAGTTCTCTCCTGGCTTTTCCTGTCCTGGTGCTGAACATAGACCAGACATCTACGTGAACATCGACGGATCCTAGTGGTGCCAATGTTGCATTGAGGCAGGTGTCATTAAGCATGCTCCTATGGCCACCAGGGACCTTTCAGTTCCTCCAGCCAGAGATGTCTGTGGATTTTGCCACCCGAGGGCATCTTTGAACTCATGAGCAGAACTTAGTTTTGTTTTCTTTTTGTTTTGGGGGGGTTTCTTGTTTTTTTTTTTTTTTTTTGAGGTAAAGTTTTACTCTAGCTCAGGCTGACCTGGAATGCACTATGTAATCTCAAGGTGGTGTCGAACTCATGGCGATCCTCCTACCTCTGCCTCCCGAGAGTGCTGGGATTAAAGGCATGTGCCACCATGCCCAGCTTCATGAGCAGAATTTAGAATTCATTATTTCAAGCTACATCATCTTGCTCCTATTCTGTTTATTCCTTTTGTAGGATACGGAGAGTTCTCAGTGTGAACTGTAATTTCACATTCATTCTCTCTCTCTCACACACACACACACACAAAATGTATTGAAGATTGGGCGTGAGACCTATACTGAAATCTAATATGTTTTAGTAATATCTTGGATGGTAAAAACCCATCAGCCTGGAGTGACGTTCTTGTGCTCTGAACAACCCTCAGTACTATAGCCCTCTCATTCTTAGCACGAGTCCTCACAGGTTGATGTGACAGAAAAGGTACTTGCTGTTGTGGCTGTTGTTGTTTTGAAGTACTGGATATAAACCCCAGGGCCCTAAATATTCCAAACAAATATTCTCCCACTGCACCATATTCTAACCCAAGAGTTGTATTTGTGTGTGTGTGTGTGTGTGTGTGTGTGTGCAGGGGCATGTCTGCTAAGCCAACTTGAGTTTGTGTGTCTGTCTGTGACCGAGTCTTATGTATTCCAAGACAGGCTTGAAGTCCCTATGTAGCTGAAGCTGGAGTTGAACCCCTGACCATCTTTTCTCCTCCTCCAGAGCACCTGGGTTTTAGGTGTAATAGCATCATACCAGCTTGGAGCTCTTTACTTATTAGTGGGAGTCAATGCAACCACTGCTCCTTCCCACACGGCCACTTGTGTTTCTCTGGAAGCACAGCTTCTCTCTGTGGACTGTGTAGAACAACTTTGTGACGTCCCAAAAGGGTCACATCCTTCTCCAGCTCCTTCCTTTTCTCTAACTCCCTGTCTCCCCTTATGCTCCTACCAGCCCAAACACTGCCTCCCCATCCTGCTCCTCATTGTTCTCAGAGCTGCAATAGGCCACCCCAAAACTAGAATTCAGAAAAATCAAAAACAGAATTCTGTTTGGTCACTGATTTTTGAAGTTTTGAAAGTATAGGGCTGGAGAGATGGCTTAGCAATTAAGGCCTGTAAAGCCTAAGGATCTATCTAGGTTAGATTACCCAGGACCCACATAAACCAGATGCACAAGGTGGTACATGCATCTGGAGTTTGTTTGCAGTGGCTGGAGGCCCTGGTGCACCCATTTCTCTCTCTCTCTCTCTCTCTCTCTCTTGCAAATGATAAAACATTTATTAAAAAGAAAGTTTTTATTTTAAAATTTTTGTGTTTATCTTTATTTATTTATTTGAAAGAGACACACAGAGAAAAAAAGAGGCAGATAGAAAGAGAGAGAGAGAGAGAGAATGTGCATGCCAGAGCCTCCAGCTACTGCAAACGAACTCCAGACGCGTGCGCCCCCTTGTGCATCTGGCTAACGTGGGTCCTGGGGAATCAAGCCACGAATGGGGGTCCTTAGGCTTCATAGATAAGCGCTTAACCACTAAGCCATCTCCCCAGCCCCAAAAGAAAGTTTTTTAAGTAATAGAAGATTGAGTTCATATTTTCACAAGGAACTGAGTATGAGCATACCCATGGTTTGTGACTTCATATTCCATTTAAATAATAACTCCCTGGTTCTCAACCATATTCCCAGTATTAACACTCTTCCTTCCCCTCCCCCCCCCCCAATGCAGGTTCACGGTCACTGTGTCTGCCAGCACAATACAGAAGGTCCCAACTGTGAGAGATGCAAAGAGTTCTTCCAGGATGCCCCTTGGAGGCGAGCCGTGGGCCAGCAGGACAGTACTTGCAGACGTGGGTGAAAAGAAGCCCTCACTGACTGACCGCACTCTGTGTAGTTCTTCTGTGGGAGGCACAGGCCACAGAGGGGATGACTCCGCGGCCGCAGTGGTGGGGTAGCCTACGTGCTTCACACATTTCAAGAACAATCACCAGCTTCAGCAGTCATGCCCCAAGTTATTTTTAAGTGAAATAACATGCTTGTTGTGTGGCCTAGTGTCAAGGAGGGACAGAGAATTTGTAATGGAAAAAATTAAAAAAAAACAGTCAAGGATAGGGCAAGTCTAAGCATCCAGTGAACACTAAGTTTGGTCCCAGGATCCCCACCACTTTCTTACATAGTCATCCATGCCATGAACGTGACCTTGACCTTAAGCTCATGTATAGAGTGACAGGATGACCGAGGTCCAGGATTGGGTGTGATGGATTAGGGTGCTCTTTATGGAATATTCACGAGGGCTGGAGAGATGGTTTAGCAGTTAAGGCATTTGCCTGCAAAGCCTAAGGACCCACGTTCGATTCCCAAGGACCCACATAAGCCAGTTGCACAAGGGACACACGCATCTAGAGTTTGTTCGCACTAGCTAGAGGCCCTGGTGTGCCAATTCTTTCTCTCTCTCTCTCTGCCTCTATCTCCTTCCCTCTCTGTCAAATAAATAAATAACTTTTTAAATAAACAAAAAAGAAAATGTATGCACAAAAGAATTAAAAATGGATAACATTGCCAGGCGTGGTGGTGCATGCCTTTAATCCCAGCACTTGACAGAGGTAGGAGAATTGCCATGAGTCTGAGGCCACCCTGAGACTACATAGTGAATTTCAGGTCAGCCTGGGCTACAGTGAGACCCTACCTTAAAAAAAACCAAAAAGAAAAAAAGAAATATTTATGATAACAAAGTATTATTTTTAGATCATGTTTGCAAGGCCTCTGAATTTTGATGATCTCATTAGTGAATTTCTCTTCCCAGACTTTGGCTAGAGGGAATGAAAAGTCCCTTGAAGAGCACTAATTAAAAAAAAAAATTCAGGTCTGGACAGATGCCTTAGCAGTTAAGGCACTTGCCTATGAAGCCAAGGGACCCAGGTTTGATTCCCCAGGCCCCATGTAAGCCAGATGCACAAGGTGGCGCATGCATCTGGAGTTTGTTTGCAGTGTCTGGAGGCCCTGGTGTGCCCATTCTCTCTCTCTCTCTCTCTCTCTCTCTCTCTCTCTCTCTCTCCAAATAAAATTAAAAAAATTAAAAAAATTCAGCACCTGTGACAGTCACAGTAAACAAGACACAGCACAACACAGCCAAGCTCAGCCGTTCACAGGGACAAACCATCAGGAGCAGCACAGACAAGGAAATTCCTCCAGCAGATGGAGGGGGCCTCTGCTCCTCTGGCTGAGCCCCAGATGGGATAGAAATGACCTGCAGCCGCCTCCCAGCTCTTGTGTAGGAAGGATACTGAAGGAGCTCAGCTCCAGTAGTTCTTCAAGAAACCCAGTGCCGCCGGGCGTGGTGGCGCACGCCTTTAATCCCAGCACTCGGGAGGCAAAGGTAGAAGGATCGCCTTGAGGCCACCCTGAGACTACATAGTGAATTTTAGGTCAGCCTGGGCTAGAGTGAGACCCTACCTCGAAAAACCAAAAACCAAAAAAAAAAAAAAAAAAAAAAAAGAAACCCAGTGCCTATAAAGTGTGTTTCAGGTTTAAAATTTACAAAGTGTAAGTCAGTAAGAGTAGTCTTTTACTACTTTTACATCAAAACTATTTCCCTCTGTGACTTCTAGATGACCTCAATGGCTTTTTTATTGCGGTTTCATAATTTTAAAAGGATGTATTAAACATTCAGGGACCACATTTTGCATGGGGATGTGGCTCAGCAAGTCTCTGGGCACTCACACGCCTTCCTCTCCCTCCACAGCATGCAACTGCAACGGCCACTCTGACCGCTGTCACTTCGACATGGCTGTGTACCGGGCCAGCGGGGGCCTGAGTGGCGGGGTGTGTGAGGACTGCCAGCACCACACCGAGGGCCAGCACTGCGATCGATGCAGACCCCTTTTCTACAGGGACCCCCTCAAGCCCATCACGGATCCTCACGCGTGCCTCCGTGAGTGTTCAGCCTCACCCAGGGCTTTCCATTTGTCTGATCGCATTCTGGTGTGTCTTCCTTGGGGGTGCCTTGCCTGGTACCCTGCTCCGCTTAACTGGGTCTCCATATACGCTTGGGGGGTGGCATGCAAAATCACTCCAGTTTTGAGTGTTTTCTTTCTCCAAACACGTTGAGCCAAACCTTGGCTGGTCCTGCAGGTCTTGTAGAGGGATCCATTGTGGGGAATCAGGAAACTAACTTCTTGTTGAGATTTGTACAGATCGGGTAGACCTGCTTCTTCCGTTTTCATTTCTGTAGAGAATGCCTCCCTAGAAGTACAAGAATACTTATATTTGCTCATTTTTCTTCTGTTGCTGCACTAACATTCACATATGTTGCAGTCAGGTTTGCATTGCTGGTAGAAATCACCCAACCAAAAGCAGCTTATGGGAAAAAGAGATTTATTTTGGCTTACAGGCTCGAGGGAAAGCTCCATGATGGCAGGCAAAATGATGGCATGAACTGAGGGTGGACATCACCCCCTGGCCAACATAAGGTGAACCATACCAATAGGAGAGTGTGCCAAACACTGGCTTGGGGAAACTGGCTATAACATCCATAAGCCCAGCCCCAACAATGCACTGCCTCCAGGAGACGTTAATTACCAACTCTCCACCAGCTGGGAACCTAGCATTCAGAACACCTAAGTTTATGGGGACCCCTGACTCAAACCAACACAACATATTTACAGCCTTCAGCACATACACAAACACTGTCCATAGGAAGCGCTAACCAAAGGGCTAGAGAAATGGCTCCGTGCCTAAAGCATTTGCCGCCCAAGTGTGCGTACCTGCATTTGGACCCAGAGCCCATCAAAGCAGCCGGAAGCGTGGTTCTGTTATCCCAGCAGCATGCCACAGAAAGATGGGAGGCGGGGTCAAGAGAGGCTCCCAGAAACTCAAAGCCCAGCCAGCCTGGTGAATGGACCTTGCTTCAAAACGAGATGGAAGGCAGGAACTGACTCCTGAAAGTTGTCCTCTGACCCTCATGCACATGCTGTGTCCTGCACAAGCCTGCATGCCTGCACTCATACACATGAACACACACACCAAAAAAAAAAAAAAGGAAAGAAAGGAAGAGAAGGAAGAGAGAGGGAGGGAGGGAGGGAAGAAAGAAGGAAGGAAGGAAGGAAGGAAGGAAAGAAGGAAGGAAGGAAGAAAACTAAGATGGAATTTCTGAGCCATGGGCTACATTCTTCTTAAACCTGATTAGATGATGTTGAGTTGTCATCCAGGTGATTAGATGATGTTGAGTTGTCACCCAGGTGATTAGATGATGTTGAGTTGTCACCCAGGTGAGTACCAGTTACTATCGCACAATAGCATATGGAACTTCCCATGTCAGCTCTGTTTTTTTTTTTTTTCTAGTTTCAATTCTAATCTTTGTTTTATCACACTTTCATGGCTAATGAAGTGATATCTCATGATGATTTTGATTTGCATTTTTCTGCAGAAGTGGGGCTACATAAGTCCGAGTACCAATTCCCCAAGTTGAAGGCAGCACACTTTTCCAGGGTTATGTAAATACAGGGATGACACTTCATACTTACATGAACCTGAAAGTGAGAACCTCCTGAAATTTCACATCCTAAATACCTCCCCTTCCTCACTATAGCACCATCAGCGTTCTGTAGTATTGCTTAATACCTGACTCAACATACCCAATGTCAGCCACGAGGTCTGAGATCTAACTCTATTTATAAACTAGCAAGTTAGCCTTTCATAGATGATGGTCAAAGGTGTGACAAAGGACATTATTTATTATTCATGGCCCAGCAAGTAACACATCACTGCACTGGCCTGGGTTCCCTTGTATCTAAATCTCAAGTTCCAGAGATGCCAGATGAACATGCACAGCCAGTGCGTTTATATTACAGCCAGAGAATGAAAAACACAGTTTGAAAGATCCATCGGTTTCCAGCCAGAAGAAGCAAGCCTGCACTTGACGCAGGGGAAAGACGCTATCTCCTCCCTCCTAAGACAGGGACCGAGGAAGGAACAAGCAGAGCCTTGCACTGTACCTCAGGGAAAGCATCCAGAATGCCTGGGACCCGGTACCCAGGAAGCCTGCTTCTTACACTATGCCATTAGTGTAGTTAACACACGAGGAGAGGAACCGGTGGTGAAACTAACTTCAAGCTTGACTTATATAAACATAATGAAAGGAACTCTGGCACAGATGCAATTCAGTAGCTACCTGAATGCATCCAGTGTCCTAGATTTCAAACTTTAACTTATCACAGTGCAGACAAAGCATCAAAGGAAGGTTTCGCTCAGACTACTCGGTAGCCGTCAACATAAAATTTACCTTTCATGACCTGTTCAAAATTTGTATACAGAAATGAAATAAATAAAATATCCTCTAGAGAAATTTCCCAAGTGTCCTTAAAGTTATACCAGAATCTATACACACACTCACACACACACACACACACACACACACACACACACACCTTATACCATACCACACTATTTTTTTAAATATTTTATTTAGTTATTTATTGAGAAAGAGAGTGACAAAGAGAATGGGCACACCAGAGCCTATAGCCACTGCAAAGGAACTCCAGACACTTGTGCCACCTTGTGCTTCTGGCTTACGTGGGTCCTGGGGAATCAAACCTGAGTCCTTTAGCTTTGTTGGCAAGTGCCTTAACTGTTAAGTCATTTCTCCAGCCCCTTTTAAAAAATATTTTATTTCACACTACTTTTATGAATGTGTAAAAGCTGTATGTTTATAATAGGAGACAAAATTGCTCTTGGGTAGAATCATGGAAATATCAAATTTGGAAATAAATAATCTAGGGATCTAGAGATTTGAAAGTAATAAACTTAATGTTTTTAGATATATCAACAAAATTTATTTCTTAAAAAGCACTCAGTATTAACTTGGTAGTACTTTGGGGGGGATAAGGAAAGAAAGCTAGTACCTCCCAAATGAAATTCAGAAGTCATTCTTTACAAACAAATTTTCCCATGAGAGGCAGATGAGGCGCTTGTGACCATCTTCCATGACGAGACTCCCTAGTTTTCTCGTTGTGTATACACAGATGATGTGAATTAAGCAGATTTATTGACCTTCTCATATACTTCTCTCTAAGCTGTCCTTGTTTGAACCTAAATATTTATATGAATAAATTCCAGGCATAAGAGATGGCCAGTTTTAAGTCTTCTATAACGAAAGCATAGTCAAGTGTGGTACAGAAAAACAAAGATTTGGTAATCTCAACCCCTCATCGTAAAAATTTGCTGGACTTAAATTATGTGACATCAAGATGTTTTATTGGGTTTCCAAGGGCTGGGACATAGGATTATTTCAAAGAAAAGTCATTATCCGCTCTCCCTGTCCCAAAGGCTACTTCTGTGCATAATTAAATTATGCTCTGGAATTCTGTGCTGACCCGTTGGAGGGGCCTCCCAAGTAAAGCTGAGCTTTTTCCTTTTAAAATGGATCCAGTTTGTTCTTTCCTTTCTGGAAGCAACTGGCTTTAATTAGAAGAAAATGATGGGGCCTTTTTGCTCCAAGCTAAACAGAGCCCAATGCTGCCTTTCCATAAGACTTTTATCACAGTCACAATCTAATAGTAAACAAGAAAAACTTGCAAGAGTCTGTCAGACAATTAAACATTTGCTTCTATGACACGAAACAACTGCACTGAGAGATTTTCCTCGCTGACTCCCTAACCCACAAGGTGCTTATGCAAACTCCTATGCATATGAGCAAGCTTGGCCTTTAAAACAAAGATAGCCTTTTTATATGTTTATTACTTTTTTTTAAAAAAGTGGATGGGCGGGGGAGATGACTCGGTGGTTAAAGGCACTTGCTGGCAAAGCCTACCAGCCTGGGTTCAATTCTCCAAATCCACATAGTACCAGATGCACAAAGTGGCACATGCTTTTTCATTTTTGGTGGCCAGAGGCCCTGGCACAACCATTCTCACTCTCCCTCTCTTTCCCTCTCCATCACTCTCTCATGAATAAATAAAAAAATACAATATTTAAAAAAGTGAGGTCCCTTAGAAACATAGCATCACAAAGGAACAAGAGTCCTTGGCAGTGACCCAATACATCCCACCACAGTGGTCCTCTGTTCCTAACCTACAGTGGGCTTCCCTGACCCTCCAGACACTTCTGCTGAAGAGGGACCTATTGGGCCACCCTGCCTGACAGGAAGTTCTTCCCTACATTCAATCAAGATCTACTTTTGTTTATTTCTTTCTTTCTCTTCCTTTCTTCCTTCCTTCCTTCCTTTCTTTTGTTGTTGTTGTTGTGAGGAAGGGTCTCACTCTAACCCAGGCTGACCTGGAATTCACTATGTAGTCTCAGGCTGGCCTCGAACTCACAGCGATCCTCCTACCTCTGCCTCCCAAGCACTGGGATTAAAGGCATACACCACCACACCCATCTAAGATCTATTTTTCATAGTTTCTCCTTTAGTTTTTGTTCTGACCACTGGAATTGTTGGTACTCAGCAGCATTTTGCATATGACGTCCCTCCTTTGCGTGATTCATATTGATTTTTGAAATATTTTTGTTTTAGAGAAAGAGGGAAAGTTGGCCCGCCAGGGCCTCAGCCACTGCAATTGAACTCCAGACGCTTTCACCAGCTAGTGGCCTTGTGCAACCTTGCACTTGTTTCATCTTTGGGCATCTGGCTTATGTGAGATCTGGAGAGTCGAACATGCGTCCTTGGGCTTCACAGGCAAGCGCCTTAACTACTAAGCCCTCTCTCCAGCTCTCATATTGATTTTTTTGAGTCTCTCCTTTTACTGATCATTTGCCACAGGCAAGTATTCATCTTTGTTTTCAGACTCTTGTCTACACTTGTGCCTCATCAACCTATTTGCAGAAAGGAAACATGGATATGAGTGTGTCGTACTGTTTCTTCCTTTTCTCTCTTGTAGGCATTCCAGGAGAAATCAAAAAGAATCATAGCATCGTCCCTGTGAATTTTTTTTTTTCTAGGATGAAGAACAGACATCTTTTAACCATGTTTCAGGTCTTACTTATCTCTTGACCTTATTTTTACCATTGAGATCTTCTTGATTTTTTTCCACTTATTATTCTTATGAAGTTGAAATTCACATAACATAACACTAACCATTTAAAAATGAACAACACTTCACTGACACAGTGTTGTGCCACTTGAACATCTGCCCAACGCCAAGACAATTTAATTGCTTCTAAACGAATTTCTCCACTCATAAGTCTCAAAAAAAAAAAAAAAAAAAAAAAAAGATCTGCTAGGCTGGGGGTGTAGCTCAGTTGGCAAGATGCTTGCCTAGTATGTTCGAGTTTGATCCCTACCACAGCATAAGCCTGGTGGGGTAGCACATGCCTGCAAGTAACCCCAGCACTTGGGAAGTGAAAGGAGAAAGATCAGAAGTTCAAGTTAATCCTTAGCTATATAGTATATTGGTACCATTAGCCTGGGATATGAAAATAAATACATATAAGTAATAAGTAAATGAATAATAAAATAAATTCTTCTGGTCCTCTGGCTTTAAAGTCATTTTAAAGTTGTTGTTTTTTTTTAATATATGGATGGAAGTATTCAACATTTTATAAGGCCAGAAATCTGGTAAACATTTCTGACCACCCTTTAGCCACTAGTCTAACGATATAAATATTTAATTATTTAAACAAATAACCCTGACATGGGTAAAATGCTGTGCTTACATTCAGGTTTCCCATAGTTCACAGTTAACTAAAATGATGCATTTCTGTGGCCCTAGCATGTGAATGCGACCCTGATGGGACCCTATCTGGAGGCATTTGTGTGAGCCACTCCGATCCTGCCACAGGGACGGTGGCCGGCCAGTGCCTGTGTAAGGCGAACGCGGAAGGAGCCAACTGCGACCACTGCAAACCCAACCACTTTGGACTAAGTGGCTCCAACCCCCTGGGCTGCCAGGGTAAGTCAGCGATAAGCTGTCAATCTGGGCGCGTGTTAAAGCTTGCTTCTGTCTCGCGCTCACATTCCTCATTGCGAACACCTAAGAAGAGCCTGCATGGTGAAAAATAATACAGTGGCACCCACAAACTTTAGGAAGTTAGCTAAGGGTGGTGGATGGCTTTTCTCTATGGTTTGCTGGGTTTATCATATAAAAGACCAGCAGAGGGCGCTAATATTTCCTGCCCTGGAATAAATGGGGGAAATCCCAATCCCAAGAAATTTAACGCCAAACTGTGAAACCACTGGGGCAAAATAATAATAATAATAATAATAATAATAATAATAATCATCATCATCCTGTACTTGTGTAACAGAGTGTAATGGATTCTCCTCTTGGTGACCGATTGCAAGGCCAATAATCCTGACTAGAGGGTAAAAGAATAAAGAAAGACCTGTTGTCTGCAGCAGATAAAGAGAACCCTGGAGTTACTCCAAAAGTAACATCCTCTTCCCACGTAGGAAGTTCAGGGAATTTATTTGGGTCACCTACATATATTCATATAGGAAAGCACTTTAGGGCAGGCACACGCCTGAGCATGCTTAGCTCAAGGTCATGGGAGCACATGTTTGGAAGGTTAATATGTGAGCAGAAATGCTTGGAGGCCTGCTCTGTTTCTGTTACCAGAAAAGTTTTAGCTGAAACAAAAGGAAAGGGTGCTTTGAAGGTGTGTTAATGTAGGAGATTGTCTGAATCTGACTTGCTTAGCTGTTAATACTAGAACTCTGAATACATATTGATTTTATTGCATTATGCATTGTTATCATTTTCTTGGGCAATTTTCAAGGGGTGATTTCTTTTTCTTTCTTTTCCCTTGTCTTCTCATGCCCCTCCTAATAATGACTCATACTTCCTCTGGCACAGAAAGAAAAATTAGAAGCAAGGGAGGAATGAAAGGAAGGTAGAAAGAACCTCTGGGTCAGGCCGACCGTTGCCTGTAAGAGCACGGAAGCCGTGGGCCACTGAAGGCCTTGCAGATACTAGATTACCCTGGGAAGACAGGGATCCAATTTCCTGTGAGTCACAGCAGCCAAAACCTTGCTTTTTCACAGCTAAAGAGCTCAATTAGCATGTTTGGAGAGAAATAGGATGACTCTTTGTGCCATAACTGCTCTTTGCGAGTTTGATGGAAAATTAAATGTCATGATAAGGAACTGTCTCATCAGACCAGTTTTCCATCACACCTTCAGCACACCAGATACCTCCCTCTTCACTGACTAAGATTATGTCCTTGGAGAATAGGCTGAACATTGTTGGGGGGGTATATGTGTGTCACGGCTTTATTGACATAATTTACATACCTACACATTACCCCTTGATAAATAGAAGTCAATGATTTTTAGTTTTTCCAAAGTTGTTATTTTAGACTATTTTCTTCACCCCCAAGAAGAAACCCCACTTCTGGAAAATATCTAAAAGAATTGAAGGCAGAGGGCTTTTAAAATTTTTTTATACTTATTTGTTTGTTTGCAGGCAGAGAGTGAGAGATAGAAAGAAGAGAGACAGAGAGAATGGGCACACCAGAGCTTCTAGCCACTGCAAACTCCACAAGCATGCACCACTTTGTGCATCTGGCTTACATGGGTCCTGGGAAATCAAACCTGGGTCCTTAGGCTTCACAGGCAAGTGCCTTAATCGCTTAGCCATCCCTCCAGCCTGAAAGCAGAATTTTGAAGTGATGTCTGTACACCTATGCTCATTCAAAATAGCCAGATGAGGATAAATAAAATGTGGCATGCACAAACAAAGGAATACTATTTAATCTTTAAAAGTAATGAAATTCTGGCACATACCACAACACAGCTGAACTTAAACGTCACAATCTTGAAGAAATAATTCCACTTCTCTGAGGTACCCAGTCAGAGTAGTCAAGTTCATAGAAATAGAAAGTAAATTGGTGTATGTATTCATGTATAATGGACTGAGGTGGGAGAGGAGAATTATTGTTTAATGGATACAGTTTCCATTTTGCAAGATGAAAAAAGTTCTAGAGACTTTTTTGACACAATGATGTAAATGTACTTAAGACACTAAACTGATTGAGAAGGTAATTTTTGTTATATGTGTATTGCTAAGAAGAAAAGATCCACATACCTTCTAACTACCACCTCTGGATCCCACTTGCTATGCTGCCCCTGGGGCAAGCAAGAACCTCTCTCTGTCACCATCCAGTCCCCAACTCTGTAGCCATACGGAAGTAACCATAGCACATGGTCTTCTACCATGAACTTCTTTCGCGTCACAGAATATTTTCAAGGTTTGCCCACATTGTAGCATGTGCCCGTACTTTGTCATTGCTGGGCAGTATTGCACTGCTTGGATAGACCACACTGTATGTGCCATTCATTAGGTATGATGAGTAATATTGATCATCAACTTGAAAAGCTCTAGAACCACCAAGGAGATAAACCTCTGAGCAGGTCGGTGAGGGAGACTGGTTAGTGGAGGTGAGAAGACTCACGTTAAATGTGGTGCCACCATTCCATGGGATGGAGTTCCGGACTGAGTAAACAGGAAAAGGAAGCTGGACACCAGCATTCATCACTCTCTGCTTCCTGACTGTGGACCCAATGTGAGCAGCTATCTCACGTTCCTACCACCATGACGTCCCTGCCCTAAAACTGGAAGCTGAGCCGTTCCTTCCCCAAGTTGCTTGGTTTAAGTGTTTTATCACAGTGATAGAAAAGTAACAAATTCATTAGGTGATGGACATTTGGGTAGTTCCTTTCAAGACTTTTTTTTTCCTTGCAGGGGAAGTGTGTACATTGCTCTGGTCACATGACTTCTTAGCCTTCATAACATAGGCAGGTTTCAGAAATGTCTGTGGGTAGAGCAGAAAGAGAAGATGGAGAATGGAGAGGAAAAAAATATAACAGAGACATAAGAAAGAAACAGAGGGGGGGTGGGTAGACACATATGCTAGAGAAGGGATCCGTAGTGGTAACCATGACTCTTGGACTTCTGACCCACCAGGTCTGGCTCAGGAGAACTGTGCCAGTATTCCAGCTTACACATCCTCCTACACTGACTTGGCTCCTTCAAATTGCCATCCAGTAGGTGTCCATAGGGTCCTGGAGGTGTCTGCCATGAGAGTTCCTCTGTGGAGTTGATGCAGTACTGTGAGCATGCAGCCAGGATGACAGAGGGCCGGCAGGGCAGGGCAGGCTGCTCTCTGTTCTGGCTGCGCCTTCTCCCCAGTGTGTCAGCTATCAGCAGCATTTCTGCATGTGGAGGAATTGAGAGTAAGAATAATTGTATATGCTACACTTTCAGCCTGCAACTGTCACCCCCTGGGCAGTCTGCCGTTCTCCACCTGTGATGCGGATACAGGCCAATGCTTGTGCCAGGCCCATGCCACCGGACCACGCTGTGATGAGTGCTCTGTAAGTATTTGCCTATATTTTCCCTTTGACATGGTGATGCAGATTTCTGCTGCCCATTGCCTAGAAGAGGCTTGGTCTTATTAACTGCTTCCCTTGTTCCATTACATGTCATTACCCCTATGGACTGAGGCTCTGCACTACAGAAATTGGCAAACAGGGCACACCACAGTCTCTCTTGCCCTCCTTCCTTCTCCTCCTCCTTCTTCTTCCCTTCATCCCTGCAGAGAGCCAGCTGTTAAACATTGACAAGCCCCACCACTGAATTCGACTGAACTGGTCCAGTCAAGATTATAAGTTTATGTATTGTTTGTTGAGAACGGCAGGCAGTAGAATATGCATGTACCTCCCTATTGAGCCGAAGACTATACGGCCTTTCTGTTGTCTCATGCATATGATTCTCCCATCGTCCCTACCACTCTCTATCTAAAAATACTTTAGATGGGCTCCTAACATAA
This sequence comes from Dipus sagitta, assembly GCA_036346955.1. Lineage (NCBI taxonomy): Eukaryota > Metazoa > Chordata > Mammalia > Rodentia > Dipodidae > Dipus > Dipus sagitta. The sequence continues at coordinate 27,926,781 of CM070784.1, forward strand.
TAATAATAATAACATGGACTAAAATGTATTTTAGAATCCTGTGAGAAATAAACTCTTGGGGTTTTCACAGACACTACTAAACATATAAGCATATATTCTAAAATTAGTCAAATGCATCATTTTCACTCCACAAGAAATGTATCCTGGAATTGCGGAGTTCAAACCCCGCTCTTCTTTTCTTTGTTCTCAAATCTTGGCAGTCCACCACGACATTTTAGACGGAGCAAAACAAAAACTTAACCTAATAAAAGAACAGTGACCTTGATGTGCCTGAAGAAATGTAGCTGGCAAATGAGAAACATATGCCTATGAGGAAATAGTTTTGTAGTCATTTTACTGAAAACACATTAGGACGGCAGAGGAGGTAGGGGAAGAAAGCAAGGAAATAAACACGAAGGAGGCACTCTGTCAGGAAGGTCAGGTGATCTGGAAGCTTTCCATGGAAAGACAAAGGTCAGGGCTGGAGAGATGGCAGAGTGGTTAAGGCGTTTGCCTGCAAAGCCAAAGGATCCTGGTTTGATTCCCCCAACACCCACATAAGCCAGATGCACAAGAGGGTGCATGCATCTGGAGTTCGTTTGCAGTGGCTGGAGGCCCTGGCACACCCATTCTCTTTCTTTCTCTCTGCCTCTTTCTCTCTCTCAAATAAATAAATAAATAAATACATTCTTTAAAAAAAGAAAGATGGAATCCGGGCGTGGTGGCACACGCCTTTAATACCAGTACTCAGGAGGCAGAGGTAGGAGGATCACCAGGAGTTCGAGGCTATCCAGAGACTCCATAGTGAATTCCAGTCAGCCTGAGCTAGAGTGAGACCCTACCTCAAAAAAAAAAAAAAAAAAAAAAAGACAGGAGGCAGAGATAGGAGGATTGCCATGAGTTCAAGGCCACCCTGAGAATACATAATACATAGTGAATTCTAGGTCAGTCTGGGCTAGAGCAAAACCCTTCTTCGAAAAACAAACAAAAAAAGAAAGAAAGAAAGAGAAGGTCAGCCACACAAAGCTGTGTGATGATCGTGCATGGGGAGCACAAAGAAAGACATGTCACGTGATGACGACATCACAGAAGATTACATCAGGCAAACCTCAGATCCAGGCTGACGTGCTTGCTGGCAGGTTGATTGACACATGAGTCACACAGACCGTCTGCAGGGGGAAAGCAACTGAACAGGGATCACTCTGCGGGAGTGTCCACCAGGTGACCCTCACCCACACCCAGCTGATGGTGCCACGAACTGTCCTGAATGACCAACATGCTGGTAACCCTTGGCCCACAAGCGGTTTCCCAGGCACATCCTGAGGGATGCAGTTCACCTTTTTTTTTTCCTTAAGCAAAATTTTGGTTTGAGGAAAGGATGACAAAAATCTGTTGCCACATTTTCTGTACATAGGTCAATGTTTAATATTTAAAATATTTTAAGTAAAACTGAGCATGAAATTTACCAAGATAACTAAAATATGGGTCGTGAAGACCCTTCCAAACAAGAGCCTTATGCCTAGTAGAATCTGCATTTTGTCTGTGTGTGTTGAATTGAGATCTGAGGAGGAAGCAGTCTTCTAAGAGCATTTCTACAATCAGAGTTTGAAATAAAACAGTTATCTGTATCTCATCAGCTGTTTGTCTTGCATAAAGGTCAAGATGTTGCAATGGTGAAGTCTCGAACCACAGCGTTGACTCACACAGATGGGTTCATATTGTACCAAAACAACCGGTTTATGAATGATTATGTCCACGAACTTGTGAAGTCCATAGAATATCCCCAGACATTTCAGTGCAGTGGAAGTAAAATCCGTAGGGATCGTTGTGGTAAGGAAATCTGTGGGCTTTATTAGAAATTGCACATAGGCCAAGAGAAGAACTTCTGAGCAGCCTTAAATGACCCGGCTTGAGCAACATCTGGTGCTATTAAAGGAATTATTGGCTTCCACTGTATTCCCCTGAAATACTGTATGGACACCCCTCTGTCCCTTTCACTCAGTTCTGGAGATGGGGGAGAGATGTGTCCAGGGAGATCGGGCCGCAGTGTGTGGGCAGGGAAGGCTGCTGTGCGCCGGCCAGCTGGTTAGGGCACTTCATATGTGGGAATGACATTGTTGTGGTTTCAGTATTAACACTTCAGAGCAGCGGAGACCTTCACAGCTAGACCCAGCTGAGCCCTTTCTTCCTGCAGGTCGGATACTGGGGCCTGGAGGACCATCCCCATGGGTGCTCTCCCTGTGACTGCAATGTTGGAGGTGCTTATTCTAATGTGTAAGTCAGTAGCGTGAATGGGAAATTTGGTAGCAGCATTTCTCACGTCCGTATTTTATGCCATGACAAGCAAACAGTGTTAAAACGTAAGGACCTTGAGATGTCACTACAGCCCATTTGATTTATTATTATTTATGGATTTATTTGACAGAGAGAGAAAGGGCACACCAGGGCCTCTAGCCACTGCAAACAACTCCAGATGAATGCACCCTCTTGTGCATCTGGCTAACGTGGGTCCTGGGGCATCGAACCTGGGTCCTTTGGCTTTGCAGGCAAACGCCTTAACCACTAAGCCATCCCTCCAAACCAGTCCATTTGATTTATTTGGCTTCAGATGATTTCAAGAATGAGAAAAACTATCCTGCTTGGGCGTTCCCCCATGTGGCTACATGGAGGCCCAAAAAATGTATGGCTTGACCTTGCCAGCTTTGTGCCCTCTGCAAAGAGATGTCCTGGCACAACCCTCTTCCCAGTTTTTAGAGCAGAACCACAACCTTGGAGGGAACAGGAGGCCTCTTGGGTTCCCTGGACCTGAATTCCTTTTACAGGACCCGTCATGTCCAGCCCATGGCCCCTCAGCATCCCCAACAGGATAATTGGTAGATAATCTAACCTCAGGGGTGGGGGCACCTAGCCCAGCATGCCAACACCTTCACCCTCAGCCCCTTCACGTCCCCTCACGATGGATTCTTGCCTTCAGGTGCTCCCCCAAGGATGGGCAGTGTGAATGCCGCCCGCACATCACTGGCCGCCGCTGCACAGAACCGGCCCCTGGCTACTTCTTCGCCCCTTTGAATGTCTATCTCTATGAAGCAGAGGAAACCACAGCCCTCCAAGAACTGGCGCCTTCGGTTCGTATATGTCATATCCTCCCCGCGTAGACTTCATTTTGTAACAAGTCAGGGTCAGGGAACACATACAGTCTGCATGGGCACTCACGACTATGACTTGTGCTTGATCCACCACAAGACTATAGGTTCCATAAATCTTGATGGCCGAGCCTGTGTTTTACCTTTATGTCCTTGTGGTAGCACAGCCTGGAACAAATTGGGGTGGAATCCATCCATTGGGTTTATTGAACATTTACTTCCCTGTCTCCACTCTGGTGACACAAACTACAAGGGGATGGCCATTGCCCTCACCCAGCTTGTACCAGTGCCTACCACAGTGCCAGGCACATAGGAAGGAGCTTATGCATATCTGATAATAAATGAATAAAGTACATAAGATTCTCAAGAGTGTGCCAGGAAAGAGTGACTCAAAGTGAACATCTTTGTTGTTGTTGTTGTTGCTGTTGTTGTTTCAAGGTAAGGTTTCACTCTAGCTCAGGCTGACCTAGAATTCACTATGTTGTCTCAGGCTGGCCTTGAACTCTGGGAGATCCTCCTACCTCTGCCTTCCAAGTGCTGAGATTAAAGGAGCACGCCACCACACCCAGCAAGGTGAACATTTTTTTTAAATTTTTATTTATTTATTTGAAAGCAACAGAGAGAGAATGGGCACACCAGGGCCTCCAGCCACTGCAAACGAACTCCAGATGCTTGTGCACCCTTGTGCATCTGGCTGACGTGGGTCCTGGGGAATGGAGCCTTGAACTGGGGTCCTTAGGCTTCACAGGCAAGTGCTTAACTACTAAGCCATCTCTCCAGTCCAATGTGAACATTTTTAAGGAGGGAAAGCATTTGAAAGTCAGTTCTGAAGGTAAAATTTGGATAAAGAAAGCAGAACTGGTTCGAGGTCCTACTGTCCAAGTAATTTCCAGCAGTCTCTTTCTTATCTAGTCGGCTGATGGGGAGAGATGGCAGTAGCCCTCGGGAAGCTTGGAATTTGCTCTTTGAATGACTGGAACTGAAGCAAGAGCAGAGGCCTTGCGTTGTCCCTTCTTAGACACCCAGCTGAGGTGAACAGGATCAAAATGAAATAGTCCTCTAGCCACGTTCTTCCTCAAAGCCTTTAACAATACATTGTTATAATGACAACCAAACAGAAAGCCAGGGGAAGGGGATGCTGGTATTTATTCTGAGGTGTTAATTGTACGTAAAATAGTTCGCATCTTTCAGAAAAGAACATACAAGCCGTGGTTGGAGGTATGGCTCAGTTGGTGGAGTGCTTGCTTATGAAGTCCTGGTCTCAATGCCCAGCACTGCAGAAACACTGCATGGTGGTGCACATTTGTAACTCCAGCACTGGGGTGGTGGAATCAAGAGGATCAGAAGTCCAAGGTCATCCTCAGCTACACAGTGAGTCTGAGGCTAGCCTGGGTTACATGAGACCTTGTCTACACAAGAGGGAAGAAAGAAGGAAGGGAAGAAAGAAAGAGAGAAAGAAAGGAAGGAAGGAAGGAAGGAAGGAAGGAAGGAAGGAAGGAAGAAGGCTGGAGGAATGGTTTAGTGGTTAAGGTGTTTGCATGCAAAGCCAAAGGACCCAGATTCAGTTCCCCAAGACCCACATAAGCCAGATGCACAAGGTGGCGCATGCATCTGGAATTCGTTTGCAGTGGCTGGAGGCCCTGGCATGCCCATTCGGTCTGTCTGTCTGTCTCTCTCTCTCTCTTTCTCTCTGACTCTCTCAAATAAATAAATAAATAAAACTTTTTAAAAATCTTTAAAAAGAAAGAAAGAAAACACAAAGCAAACATTACCTAAAATACATATACATATTATTTACTTACTGATAACTGATTGAACAAGATAATTTCATGAACACTAATATAGCTCTCAAGCAGAGGCATGAGTAGAGGGTCTGAAACAATATTGGTCCTGTTTACTAGGGGATGCTGTCACTCCTGATGTGAATCCTTATTACTCCCTCCATGGCTTAAAGGAAGAAAAGGTGTGTGTGTGTTAGTTTTAAAGGCAACAATAATTTTTCTTCTAAACTGAGTGAATTCACTATGTAGTCTCAGGGTGGCCTCGAACTCATAGATATCCTCCTACCTCTGCCTCCTGAGTGCTGGGATTAAAGGCATGCACCACCACGCCCAGCTCAAGGACATGATGTTTAATCATAGTGAACAATCAGCTTAGGTGCCATTGAACTATTTGCATGTTCCTTTAGCACATTTTTATTGGTGTGCTTACTATGCTGTTACTGAAGTATTTATTTATTTAAAGCTCTTTGCTTTACACTTTACGTATATTATCTCATCTAACTCTCTAGACAGCCCACGTATTCTCATCTCCAATAGCCAGATCAGGGAAACATCATAGAGGCCGAGAAACATGGCCAGTGTTGTTAGGTGACAGGCAGCAGAGCTTGGATTTAAAGTCAAGTACATCTGCTTCCAAAACTCTGGCCCTTAACCCATCAAGACGTAACCAACTACCAGTATAATGCTGAGGGTCCATGCCTGGGAGGGATTGTCTTGACTAGGTCAACTAAGGAAGATTCACTTTAACTGTGGGCACCATTCCATGGGCCAAGGTCCTAGAGTATATGAAAAAGGACTAGCTGAGCACCAGCCTTCCTCATTGAAGGATGAATATAACCAATGGCTTTACAGTTCTGCTGCCATGCCATTGCCTCCCCTGCCGTGATGGACCGTGACCTCGAAAGCTTAAGCCCAAATAAACCCTTCCTACCTTTTGTTGTCAGGTATTTTGTCCCAGCAATGAGAAGGTAACTGACACAAGCAGTAGAGACCTGAGACTTGAAAACCGGGGATTTTAATTGCAGAGTAGATGAAGAGACAGATTAGCTAGAAAGTTGTGACCATTTCAGAGGGGAAATGGTTCAAGTGTATTCAACAAATAGAGAAAGGAATTAAAATAGGGAAGAAGTGTTGTGACATGAAATCACAGTCTCCTGCAAAGCTTAGAAGCTACATGTGATGTTTTGGGAAGTGGGCTCCATGGAAGCTTCCTGAGGAAGAAAACGATGTGATGAAGATTGCCCTCAGTGTTGGTGCAAACAGACTAGCAGAAGAGAGGCCCAAGTAGGAGAGGAAAGCTGTCTGCAGTCGTGTGGCAGGAAATAAATAAGGATGCAAGTTCAGAGGCAGCAGGGAGAAGGACTGGAGATGGGACTGTAAATGGACTGCATCTTAAAGACAATTCTCTAAGAAAAATCGTGATTAACTTCCTTGGGAGCTTGTTAAAGGACTACATGTGTACGTGTGTATATGTATGTGTCCTTGCTGCTTAAATGTAGTCTGCAGATGCACAATACTGGCCTTCAGGAGCTCATTAGAAGATCAGCTCAGCTCCATGTGGGACTATTAAGTTGGATCACTGTGTGAACAAGATCCCAGGTGATTCCTGTGGCTGTAAGGAAGTGCTGGTTAATTTTTGTTCCGAAACAACTTGAAAGAGGGGAGCAAGGAATGAGTCACTGTTGCAGTTCCCTTATTGTTGCTGGGACAAAACCCCTAACCAGAAGCAGCTTATGGGAGGAAAAGGTTCATTTAGGCTTACACTTACAAAGGGAAGCTTCAATGTGGCAGAGGAAGCTGACTTACTTCATCATACAGCCACAGCAGACAACAGTCAACATGAGCTGTCTTTGAGCACACACAGCTAGACTCGTCAACCCCAAGGTTCACCCCATTCCCACAATACATCTCCTACAGCAAGGCTCCACCTCCCCAAATCTCCACGAGCTGGGAACCAAACAGGAAGCTTAACCAAAACTACCTGTGGCTATGAGGGGCATTTCCATTCAAACCTAGGATACTTTACCTTCTTTCTGCCCCTGAAGCATGTTCTGGTTCAAACAGAGATCTTGTTTCCTGAGAGCTAACAGCACCTCACTTGCTCAGTTGCAGACATAACGCACTTTACTTGCACTAACGTAAGTCTTAAAGAACTCCTAGATCTAGTAGGTTCACTGGAGTTCTGAGTCCAGGGAGCCCCATGTGTGAATGGGGCGGAAGGAAGCGGACTCATACTGTGCATATTCCTTCCCAACAGATGCATGTGCCATTGTCCCAGGAGACTTCATTATGAAATAACTTCAAAGTTAATATTATTATTTGTAGATGGTGACAGCAGAGCCTAAACCATGGGGCCTTTCTCAGTGTGGGATCATAAGTAGCACACAGGTGGCATGTTCACAGCGCTGGTCCTGCCCATTTGATTCTTTTTTTTTTTTTTTTTACACTTTATTGACAACTTCCATAAATATAAACAATATACCATGCTCATAATCCTCTCCCACCACCTCTCCTTTCCCCGTCCCACTAAATCCCTTCTTCTTTCCAAGCAATCTCTCTTCTATTTTGTCTTGTGAAGGTAGCATCAGCCGCTGTGAGGTCAAGAATATCAAGGCCACTTTGGGTCTAAAAGACAGCATTGTAAGCATTCTTCCCTTTTCTTTGGCTGTTATATTCTTCCTACCACCTCTTCCATAATGGTCCCTGAGCCTTGTGGAGGTGATAGAGATGTTTCACTTAGTGCTGAACAGTCCACTGTCACTTCTTCTTGGCACTTTGTTGAGTTTTGAGTCAGCCCAGTGGTCACCATCATCTGAAAAGAGAAGCTCCTCTAACCAAAAGCTAAGAGTAGCATTAACATATGGGCACAATAATAAATACTGAGAGGGAAGTTTAGTGGTCATAATAAATCACTTAACCAGATGAAAGTCGTAGCCCTCCCCCCAGGGATTATGACTTCCCCAGCTATAGGCTTTTGCTTAAGTTTCAGTACCCGGCAGAAATTCCCTCCTGTGGAGTAGGCCTCAAGTCCAATCAGAGAGCAGCTGGATTTCCCCATAACAAACATGCCACCATTGCACCACTTGGTACATTTGGCCTGGTTGGCCAGCCATAAAGCTTGCAGTATCCACTGCTGGTTAACATCATCGATGACTTTTCTCCACAAACAGGCTTATCTTCTTTTCACAAAGGCACAGCTCCCTCAGGATCCTGACTGATCACAACTCCTGGAAAGTTTACAAAGAGGAGATAGTAAAACATCTACCTCTCTCTATTACAGTTGCTACCCAGGTTATCTATCACTGACGCTACCTCTATCGCCCTCCTTTGTCTCTGCCCACTATCTCTTTCTCTTGTCTCCATCCAGTCTAGATTCCTCTTACCCTCACATCAGCAACTCACGCTTTATCCCTCAGGGAGCTGAACCTCTGTTTCCATGTCCTGATTGGGTCGGAAGCAGCAGAAATATAAAGAAGTATCAGAGATGCCCCATTGGACAGTCTTAATGTCATGCATATCCCTCGTGTTCCCATTATACAGTAGCCCTACTCCTTCTCATGACTATCCATCAACTAACATGGGGACCCTACGTCCATAGGCTTACAGTTGGCAGAACTCTGTTCTTACCCAATAATAAAGACTATATGTGTACATATATATATATGTATGTATCTATGTATGTATATATTATATATAAACTTTATATATATTATTATATATTTATATATTAATATATAAATAATACATACATATATATATATATATATATATATATATATATATATATATATATATATAAAAGTTCCAGAACTGTAGAGCCTAAACTTGTAAGAACAAGAAGCCCCGGTTCCCATGGTCATCAGGAATAACTAGAGAGTGTGGCTAATCCTGCTTGGTTCCCAAACTCATGGACTCTACCTTGGGACACATTATCACACAATGACCATTGGTTTAAGACTACATGACGTAAAAGAAGGGCCCCCAAGCACATAGGTGCCATTCCAAGCAAAGTTAAGCTGACGTTACAGCTGCGCCTTGAGGGTGCTCCATCCCACTCACATCCTAGGTCATCACTTGGATGACAGGGTTTCTGTGGGGAGGGTGGATCCCAGAGTCACGTGAGCGACGTGGTACTTCTTTTGCTGAGAAATGAGTCCCTTGGGCTGAGAAGATGCTATATTTTTACCACCTTGATGAATTAGCTACTCTGAGCACTCAGAAAGTGGTGCTGGCCACAACTCTGCCCCACAGTTAGAGAGAGGTGTGGAAGTGCTACTATTCCTACTATGGGAAAACTGCACAACATGGTGCTTTCAGTATCCCTCAATGCAGGGCTTTAGTGGGATATTCCATAGGATATGTGGATGGTCAGACCCTTTGGGGCTGTATTATGATAGTAAGCAGGAGAATTAACACAGCCCCGGAGCAAGACTGTGAACATACACCATTGCCCATCCTAAAGGAACATAGGTAACAGTTTTAGCAATTGTCCCATTCCTTCTTGCCAGGGAGCATCAGTACAGTTTATACACAGGGTCCTCATTGCCAGTAGTACAGTAAATTACCCCTAAAATTACATCTCAGTGTCTACATAGACCACTAAACTGTTAAATACTAAGATCAAGTGCCCTAGACACCAGAGTCAGGATTCCACTGCATAAACTGCAGGCAAAGTTGCCCAGCTCCTTGAGACATTAAGGCCAGCCTTTATACCCTTGTGTCTATCAGTCACTGACTATGACCTGGTTCCCCAGGGTTTGTGTAGGGGGTTAGACAGAGTTGTGACAGTGTAGTTTTCCACAGTTCTCTGTGAAAGGGCAGGTCAACCCTGAGCTGTTAGCAGCAACTGGGGTGTGGGTGCACCAACCAAGCAAAAATAGTTTTTCTTAAATGTTTATTTGTGTGCGTGTGTGTATGTGTGTAGGCATGCCAGGGCCTCTTGACACTACAACAGAACACCAGACACTTACACCACGTTTCTGAATCTGGCTTCTGTGCGTGACTTGGGAATTGAACTTGAGCTGGCAAGTGAGTGCCTTTAATTGCTGAGCCATCTTTAGAGCCCCTATAGAGTAGTTTTGAAATGCTTGAAAAACATTGCATAGGAATCATCTTTTTAAAAGATTTTATTTACTTATTTATTAGAAACAGAGAGAGGGAGAAAGAAGAGTGAGAATGGGCACGCCAGGGGCCTCTAGCCACTGTAGACAAACTCCAGATGCATGTGCCACCATGTGCATCAGGCTTACGTGGGGTCCTTAGGCTTCACAGGCATGCACCTTAACTGCTAAGCTATCCCTCCAGCCCAGGAATCACTTTTCATAGCCCTCTAGTCTATTAGAGCCTCGTCTGGAGGTGGGGTTTCTTATTTGTGTTTCTGTCTCCAGTGCAAGGCTGCACGCACCTCGGTGGCTGAGCCTCTGTCCTGTTCTTGATAGCCTTCTCCCAGAGCCTGGTACTTAATTGGTACCAAGCAAGCATTTATAAATGAAGGGCAGCTTGGGTAGATCACAGAGCAACTTGAACTCCAGGCTAAATACTTTGAGCATTATTCTGTTGGCAGCCAAGAGGAACTTGAAATGCTTTGTTGGCAGCAGTATGGGATACGTACTGGGCCAAGGACAGAAAGTAGAGGAAAGCCAAGAGCTATTGCAGCAACACAGGCAAAAAGGAACAAGAGGCAGCTTTCGAATGGAGGCTGTGATTGTGGACAGAAAGATGAAAAAAGTAATTAAAGAATATTATCCCCACGATCCAGATGGCCTCAGGCTTGCAGCCAGTGTAGAGACCAGCAGGATTCTAATCCATCAAGTGTACTAGTTCTGTACTTGCATGTTCTCGGGCAGATAGAAGAGGAACATTCCTCGTGCTTGCGTAGATGAAAAATCAAGACAATAAATCCATGTGGGTTTCTCAATGGCATGCACAATAAGGCAGAATCTGTAGCATAGCCAAGGGAATATTCTTTAGCCTACATATTTTAGCCAGAGCTCCATAATCGCATCTGAGAAAACCAAGGTTGTTGCTACGTAATATGCTCAGTTCGTTAGCACATGGAATACGTAAAAATCTAAATGGGGGCCCAGTGACCCCGCTCTCGCATCCACCTTTCCATACAGTCGTATTGATCCAAAGCTGCAGTTGTGCACATGATTCCCAGCTGGATTCTGGACTATATCCAAGTTGGAAAAGTTTATTCATGACTCAGATAAATCATATACACACCAGGAAATACTTTTAGTCTCTGAACGCGTCTAGGCCTTAACTGTAGGAAAGCAATTTACATTCTCTTGGTGACTTGCTGCCAGGTGTCTGCTGTGCATGTTGTTTTCCGAGAGCCGGTTCCTGGAAGCCCTGTGACATGGACTGGACCTGGGTTCGCCAGGGTTCTCCCCGGGGCTGGCTTGAGATTTACAGTCAACAACATTGCTCTTCCCGGGGACTTCACCATTGCTGTGCACTATGAAGCTCAGGTATCTGTTGATTCCAACATCACATTGGGAAAAAGCAGGGAACTAGGTTCCCAAACTGTCTGTGCGTCAGCTTTGCTAGAAGAGGTTCACCACAAAATGATTTGCAGAACGTAGAACATCTGGGAAGCATTACAGACCAAAAGGGTTTCCTAAAGATACAACACTGTGAGCCGGATGCACATTCACTTTATCCATGGGGAGAAGCTGAACTTACAAGGCATGTTTGAGGGACCAGGTTTACGGAAGTGGCAAATGTTTGTGTAAGAATACTAAATAACACAAAGTTTGACCTCCTGGGTAAACTAAATTCATAAATCAACATACATATAAAGATTCAAAGTCACAGGGGATGAAACCAAAGCTTCCATTTGCATTCTGATCTTACCCTGTGACAAGAGAAAGACTAAGAGCAGATGGTCCCTCTTGTCGCCAGCTACCGCTCCTTACTTCTTGAAAGATATCTGAAATAGAATAGGTACCAAATTATAAAAATACTTGATCTAGATTCCTAACTTTTCCTGGGATAATCTGAAAGCCAACCATCTCCTCTGAACAATATTTCATGTGGCTGGAGGGAGAAGTAGTCTAAGAGACCCCAGAGCCTCTCTGGGGACCATATTCTGGAGTTAGGCCCTGCATATCACATGATCAGAGCTGCCAGCCCATCTTGAAATGCTTCATATGACATAATTCTCTCTCACTTACAAAAGCAAGTCAAAGACTTTCAGTGGACTTTGACTGGCTGAGTCTGAAATCCACTCGAAAGGAGCAAATATATTTATTTATTCATAGAATATATCCCTGGCAACTCAAAAGAAAAAAAGAAAAAGAAAAGCTTTTCAAATTGTAAGGTTTTCAGCATATAGCTAATTATTCATATTCTCTCTCTCATATAACATTTTATGAAGGATTCCAAATGGCTCTTCTATGATCCAAAGCCCTGATGATTACTCAAGTCTTGAGGAAATAGGTTGAAGATTAGCCCTGTCAGAAGGGTTAGAGGTTTTCCAGGCCTGTGACCTATAGACAGAATCTTCTTCCTGCCTGGATAGTAATCTAGACCAGAGAGCTGGATATAGTAGAGAACCACACAGACATCTTTCAACTCCAACACCATTTTCCAAGTGAGCTCTGGGTTACAGATTTAACTCCATGCACCATCTATTACGGATGTGGGTGTGGGGCCAAAGTGGTTTCATTTCCTCATACTGACATGCTCTGATGTCCTGTCTGTCTAGTCTGCAGCTGACTGGACTGTCCAGATCATGGTCAACACCCCCGAAGGACACAAGCACTGCACACACAAGATGCCACAGCAAGCTCCTCTGGCTTTTGCCTTACCAGCAGCTTCCAGGTATGCTTGGGACCCGACCTCAAGTAAGAAAGATCTCTTAGAATTTGAACCATAGATCAACACTTTGTAACCAGGACCAAATGGGGAAAAAGAGCCACACCAAAGGAAGCTGTCACATGTATTACGTGTGCTACACTATGCTTAATATTTAGTATTATGTTTAATTTTTGTACCAACTCAAGGAGCTAGACTATGTCTTCATCGGAGGAAGGAGGAATTGAAAAGAGTATTGAGGTGACCCGACTAGCTCCCATCTCTAGCATATAGCAGAAGAGATTTCCAGCCCAGAGAGCCTGGCTCTGAGCTTGGAATGTTCTTTTTCCATTCCCCAGATGCCTTTGAAATGTGATCAAGTGAAATTCTGCAAAAGTAAAATATTCAGTGAAGAACTGACAATTAGCTGAGAGTCTGGAAGGGGAAAGCTACTACTTTTTAAAAATTTTTATTATTTATTTATTTATTTATTTATTTATGGGGGACAGATAGAAAATGGGTGTGCCAGCACCTTCAGCTGCTGCAAACGAAGTCTGGCTTACGTGTGTGCTGGAGAATCAAACATAGGTGTCCTTTGGCTTCGCATGAAAGAGCCTTAACCAATAAGCGATTGCTCCAGCCCAAAAGCTACTACCTTTTTTTTGTTTTGTTTTTGTTTTCTGGTTTTTTTTGAGGTAGGGCCTCACTCTAGCTCAGGCTGACCTGGAATTCACTATGTAGTCTCAGGTCAGGGTGGCCTCAAACTCACAATGATCCTCCTACCTCTGTCTCCCAAGTGCTGGGATTAAAGGCATGAACCACCATGGCTGAAAGCTACTACTTTTTTTAAATTTTATTCATTATTTATTTATTTATTTGAGAGCGACAGACAGAGAAAGAGGCAGATAGAGAGAGAGAGAGAGAGAGAGAGAGAGAGAGAGAGAATGGGCACGGCAGGGCCTCTGGCCACTGCAAATGAATTCCATATGCATGCATCCCCTTGTGCATCTGGCTAACATGGGTCCTGGGGAATCGAACCGGGGTCCTTAGGCTTCACAGGCAAGCACTTAACCACTAAGCCATCTCTCCAGCCCTGAAAGCTACTACTTTTTGAGGCTACTCATTTTATCTCATCAGATTAGAGCAAAATGCAAGAGAACCCCTGTTGATATTAACATGATAGTTAGGAAGTAGCCTATCTGTTCCATGATGTCTCTAAGGAAGTCAGGACAACCAAAGCCCATAGTTTCTAAGACTTTGCAATTTGGCATAGTCATGCAGCAGAGCCACACATGCTGTCTGAATTCACTGCCCAGCACTGTTGCAGACCTGGGCTTTGCTAGCTACAATGGAGTCCCTTTCCAGCACAAGTGGAAGGCTGCCAAGTACCATGGCCACTCAGGTAATACTACTGTACTTTCGTTACTGAAATTTTGCTGTATTTTTCTTAATACAGGATAATGCTGCTTCCCACACCCATCTGTTTAGAACCAGATGTGCTGTATTCTATAGACCTCTACTTTTCTCAGCCATTGGAAGGAGAGTCCCATGCTCGTCCTCACATCCTTGTTGATTCGGTAAGCATCTCCGAGCACTGTGGGTGTTCCTTCCCGATGGAGTCCTGTTATAATGATTATGTTTTTAGACTCTGGAGAAATGTTTCTTGAAAAATATAAACTTACCTGTTTAATTACATAAACCATCCAATAGCCACTGAAAGTTGCAGACAACAGCATGCCCCAGTAAATGGCTTTAAGTATTTTCCTTTTTGTGTTATTTAATCTTCATAGCATCTCTGTGAGGTAGTGCTATCATTATTTCACAGATGGGGGCCACTGAGATGTGGGGCCACAGTGCTAGCGAGTGAGAACTCAGGAAAGAAGGTCACACTGCCAGCGTCCAGATCTCCAAGCCACTATTGGCATTTCAGGAAGCAGCTTGTGGGGGAAATCCCCCCACGGTAGTTATTGTTTTGAAAGTTATCCAATGTCTGTATCCTATTTGGTGTTATTATAACCCAGGTCTGTAACAGTTGCACAGACTTTTTTTTTTTTGCTCTCAAATTTCATTACAAGCAGTTTCATATAGTACTTATGTAGTGTTCTTAGCATTTGTAGGATCTGTGCATGATGCTTTCGAGTGACTCCTGTCGATATCTGTCCCCTACATCTGAGCCATAGATGCTCATCCCAAACCTCTGACTCTAAGCTATGCGTGGTGATTTGAAAGAAATGTCCCCCCCACAGGCTCATGCATGTTAAATACTTGTTCCCGAGCTGGTGGCAATTTGGGAACATTGTGGGGCTTTGGGGAGGTAGAGCCTTGCTGAAGGAGGTGCCACTGGGAGTAGACCATGAGAATTTGTAGCCCAGCCCAGCTTGCTAGGGCCAGCTCACTCTTGCTGCTTCCTCCCAGCTAGTGTGATAAGATGTGACACTCCGTTGTCTTCTCTTCCATGCTTTCTCCACCATAATGAAACTTTAAAACTGTAAGCCAAAATAAACCCTTTCCTTCCATCAGCTACTTCTTGTCAGGTATTTTCTGCCCAGAAATGAGAAGATAACTAGTACAGCATGCACCAGACACAGGCTTGCCACTGGGCAGAGTTTGGGTAAATTCACTTTGAGCTACTCACCTATTATCCAAACCATGATCGCATAGCTGGCATCTATTTTCATGACTATGTTTATTTAATACATGGTTTTACTTTTTGAATATTTTTATCTTATTTATTTATTTGAGAGAGAAAGAGGCAGAGAGTGGGAGAGAGAAGAAGATAGGGAGAGAATGGGCACTCCAGGGCCTCCAGCCACTGCAAATGAAGTCCAGACGCATGTGCCACCTTGTGCATCTGGCTTATGTGGGTCCTGGGGAATCAAACCTGGGTCCTTTGGCTTTAAGTGCCTTAACTGCTAATCCATCTCTCCAGCCCTTTAATAGACATTTTTAAATGATATTAAGTATCTTCCTACTTTGCCCAAGGCTTATGGCTCCTAAAACCATTTGTTAAATTCTTTCCTGAAAGGCATTTCCCCCCATTGATTTTCAGAATCATAACTAATAGATGAAACTCTTACATCTAACTGTCTTTCACATCTCTTCCCAATGATGAGAAACACCCATCACTGGGAAGGATGCAATCATTTTAGTTTCAGTTACCAGTGCAAGTAATGTATAGTACATGTTTTGTAGGGCACTGTTAAGCACATCCCTGGGGCTCACTGTCTAAAGGGAAGATGCAAATAAGCAGACAACTACAGCATGCGGGGTGTGAGGTCCTGGAGTTGTAACAAGGTACTAGCCAGAGCAGCTCAGTGTGGCTTGTGCAACGGTTCTTGATCTCATTTGATCTAACGCTCCAATGGTAGGCAGTTTTCTGTTACTATAACAAAATACATGAGATGATCAGTGTACGAAAAAGAAAAGTGTATTGGGGTTCACAGTTTAGAAATGTTTGTTGGCCCTGCTCCTGCTGGCACAGCTATGGTGGAGCAATAACACTCACCACATGGCCAAGGTGGAAAAGAAAGGAAGAATAAAGGGCTGGGGTCCCAACTGTCCTCTTTGAGGACATTCCTTGATTGCCAAAAGATCTCTCAGTAGGACCCAGCTCTTAAAGTCTCCACCACCTCTCAGAGCTACTGCAGAGGACAAGCCTTTAACACGTAGGCTTTTGCAGAACTCAACGTCCAGGCTATAGCACTCCTAGTTTTATTACAGATATTTTCTCACATTCTTTTGCTATCCTAAGATGAAATTTATGGGCAGTGTAGATTACCTGCATACCTAACTTTTAAATGAAGCAATATAATGTGCTAAAATTAATACCAAAAAATATGATTAGTCATTTATACTTTGGTATGTATTGCACAGATGTAAGTATGCCAGAAGATATAATGAAGTAGAAGGATGCTCCTACATGCAGAAATAGTATATATGAGACAGCCATAAATGCAAGCATGTTATACAAGTGTTTAAGAATCATAGACTCTGGTCTCTCAAATCAGATGGTTATAGAAAAAGCTGTAGGAGACATGAGATCATTTTCCATTTTATGAGAATGTCTAGTATTTCTGATTTCCATCCACTAAAGGCAATAACACACCACACCCAAACACTTCCCACCAAAACCACTCCAAGGAATCTTCAAAATGCTCCCTGGAGGGAGGAGCCTACTACATTGAGAACTCCTGGGCTGGGAGGATGGGGAGTGAGGGGTAGAGTGAAAAGGGAGGAAGTTTAGATTTTATCCAGAAGCCTCACCAAAGCCTTAAGGAGGGATTGTCTGAACAAACTACACGTAAGAGAACCTTGGTGATTATAGTGTAGAAAATGATTGGCAGGTGGCAAAAATGGAAGCTGGCTCATCTGGTTACCACTATAGGAACATGGGAGGGAAGGGAAGAGCTATAGTTACACACTGGAAACAGTTTAAGAGGTGTGGATGAAATGGGAAGCGTTGATGACCAAGAAACAGGTGGCAGGGATGGCATTTTCTTTCTCCATTCCCAGTGTGGCAGGTGGTGGCATTACTTAGCAAGAATACATACAGCAAGCACAGAGAGAAGCAGGTTCAGGCACGCCTATCTTTGGGTGCCTGGGGCACAGCCAGTGGGTGATTTGATTGGTGCTGATCTGGAGCCATCCATTGAGACATGTGCAAGAGATAAAAATTCAAATGCTAACCATGAACGGCTAGTAACCACCAATGGCCAGTATGGCTAAGGGCACTAAGGAGTGGGTATACAGTAAGGAGGGGACTGATGAGAGAACCTGAGGAACCCCATTACGTAGGAATGGTGAGGGAATGTATTGTGTTGTCTTGTAGAGTGAATGTGAGGGGAGGCAGTGAGTTGGTAAGAAAACAGATTTTCAAGAAATCTGGCTATGCAGAAGTCAAGGGGCACAGGTGAGTCGGTGGCAGGAGCCACGGAGCCACAAGACTGAGGTGGCTCACAGATGGGAGAGTCAGAAGAACCTCTCAAGTCAGCTGAGAGGAAGAAGTGGAGATAAGAACAGAAACTGGTGGAGTTTTCTGGCTGTAGGGATGACAGCAGGACCCAGTCTTCCACTGTAACACTTCTGTCTTTGTAAACTCAGAGTCAGGAAGGGGTTAAAATCCACAAGCTGGAATTTGTGAGATGGGAAGTAGTAAACTCTGGTACCTTTGCTGATCCATTTTCTCAGTGAAGTAAAAGAAAATAAAAGGTGAGCTGGAGAGATGGCTTTGTGGTTAAGGCACTTGCCAGTGAAGCCTAAGGACCCATGTTCAACTGTCTGCAGATCCCATGTAAGCCAGACACATAAAGGTGAGGTGAGCGCAAGGTCTCACATGCCCACGAGGTGGCGCAAGTGTCTGGAGTTCCATTGAAGTGCCTGAGGCCCTGGTTCACCGATTCTCTCTCTCTCTCTCTCAAATAAATAAATAAATAAACAAATAAAAGGCTATGACATCTGCCAAGAGTTCAGAGAGAGTGACAAGACAGGTTGGAGGAGCCCATGACACAGGGTGAAGTCACTCAGGGGTGAAATCCCATCCACAGCTATGACAAAGAACAATTATGGAAAGACAAAAGGGTTGGAGCAAAAGGTCATGGCAACTGGCTTCAGTGTGGACAAAGCAGGCAAGACCAGGGGAGGTCATCTGGGCTACTATCTCCAGTCTCCTTAGCAGACCTGCTGAACAAAACTCTGTTTGCAATGCTGGACTGGACACCGCGTGTTCAAAATGATCATCTTAATGTGGTAATAATGTTAACTAGGACACTCTATTCCATGTTGTCCAAGGCCAAAAATACACATGCGAAATAATATTATAGGTCATAACTTAAACTCTTCTGAAAATTAAGCTGAATAGTCTTTCTTAATATAGGTATTAAACCATAGATGATTCCCTTTGAAAATAAGCTTATGGTAGAAGATGCATGCATTTCCATAATGGCTGTATGGCCTGTGCTGGAAATCCCAGAATGAATGTGTGAAATTTTTTTTTTAACCGAGTGTTAATTGGTATTCCATGGATATAGGACCAAATGTTCAAATGACAGGAAACACTGAGTTTGAAAAGTAGCTTTCTTGCAAGACTTTTCAGAGCCTGTAGCATGTTGATTGAGACTGTGAATATCTAAGATGGCAGCGTAGTTTAGTATATACCACCACCTGTGTACATGAAACTGAAAAAACTTTAAGGAAAATTTTGTGAAATAGGGTTCTACTGTACTACTGTCTCTAGGTGTGTCCAACCTGAAGCCCATGAACCACATATGTCCCAGGTAGATAGGAATTCAGCCCAACAAATTTGTCATCTACAAACCAACATCATGTTGCGATGTCAAAAGTTTGGCCCTTCATTGGAGCCATGATTTCTTGTGTGTGTATGTGTGTGTAGTATGTAGTATGCATAGTGTGGTATGTGATATGATTTGTGTGTGGCATGAACATGTGTGTGTAGATGTGTGCGCCCTGTGCACATGTTTCTGGAGACCAGAGGAGAATGTCAGCAAATGTCTTCCTCTATTGCTCATTGTCATATTGCCTCCAGTCTTTCCCTCAACGTAGGGCTGCTGTTTTTGGTCAGTGAGCCTCAGTGATTCTCTGGTCTGTGCCCCATGAAGGACTATAGTGACAAGCATACATACCCAAGTGCAATTTTTTACATGGATGTTGGGGGATTCAAAGTTGGGTGGTTTGGGTCCCTCTCATGCTGAAGCAGCAAGCACTCTAACCCGCTGAGCCATCTCCCTAGTTCTTCATGCTCTCCCCATCCCCCCGCACACACACACTCACATGCGCGTGCGAGCGCGTGTCCACGCAGCACTCCAAGGCTGCCTTCCCCCCTGTACAGTCAGGAGTCTGAAGCATTACCAAACTGTCATCATAGAACCTCATGGTTTCTTAATTTACCACAAGTAGCCTGGTTAAAACTCTTTCAGCCCAGTGTGGTAGCACATGCCTTTAATCCCAGCACTTGGGAGGCTGAAGTAGGAGGATAGCTGTGAGTTTATGGCCAGCCTGAGCGCAAAGGGAGCTCCAGGTCAGCCTGGAACGAGAGTGAGACCCTGCCTCAAAACAACACAACCCCAAACCAGTCTTTCAAATATGAGCCAGGCAAAATAGCACATCCCTATAATTCCAGCACTTGAGAGACTGAGGCAGAAAGATCAACAATTCAAAGCCAGTGTAGGCTACATAAAAGAGCCTGTTTCAAAGAACCAAAAATAAGAGAAGCCTTTCAAATGTAAGACAGGTTTATTAGTAAGAGGCATCATAATAACAATAAAAAGATAAAAACTTTTATTTTCTTTGCCATGAGTCAATAAATGTAAATACCTAAAGATTTCTTAAATAATTGAAAATCATCAAATCTTCAGCCTTGGGCAATTTGAAGGATTGGATGAAGTGTCTTTCTGAGAGATCTATTTTTTTTTTCTTTTTTCTTTTCTTAATCCAATGAGACTCTTAGCAGAGAGTTTGAACACGTCTTCTTTTCTCATTATGTCAAAAGCTTGGCCTTATTCCCCACCTCAGTTCACTGGAGGATTTCTGCAGACAGCAGGACTTGGAGGAGTATGAGCTGTACAACTGTGTTGAAATCGCCTCGGAAGTGGGACCTCAAGTGCTCCCTGATGCGTGTGAACGGCTCGTCGTCAGCATGTCTGCCCAGCTGCACAATGGGGCGGTGGGTGAGTATCCACTTCAAGGGCTCTCCACAGAGGCCCTGAGAGCTCTACACATGCTTTTTGGAACACGGGCAAATCAATTTATTTTAGCACCTATTCTAAACAACCAAATCCCACTAGCCAACCTACCAGGTACCCAAAGCAACGCCGACCCAGTAGCATCATCATGTGCAGCATTAGAGGGTGAGCTTGCTAGTCCTAAAACGTTCATTTGGAATCCTAGAATTTAACGCCTGAAAGGAACTGTAACAAAGTGCTTCTCTTAATAAATGATGTTATGAAGGTCTAAAGACATGACATCATTTGCCATTCACTTAGCTGTAGTAGAGGGTTTCTCAACCTCGGCACTATTGAAATTTTGAGCAGGATAATCCTTTGTTGTTGGGGGACTTCCCTGTGTATAATTGGATGCTAAGCCTCATCCCTGTACCAGGATCATCTCTTCCAAGTTATGGCATTCAAAAAAAAAAAAAAAAACATGTTCAATGCTGGAGAGATGGCTCAGTGGTTAAAAGCACTTACTTGCAAAGCCTGATGGCCTTTATTCAAATTCCCAGTACCCACATAAAGACTCTCTCTCTCTCTCTCTCTCTCTCTCCCTCCCCCTTCTCTCTGCTTGCAAGTAAATAATAAATAAAGTATTTTTTAAAAAAAAGGCATCCAAATTTTGTCAAATTTCCCTAACCAGGCAAAGTTTGGCTCCAGTTGAGAACTGGTGATATAGAGGGGCAACCATTTTGAGGGCCTGGTTTTCCCAGTTCCCAGACAAATCCTTTCTCTTTTAAGGCAGGCCTTGCTATAGGTTCAGCACATCTACCAACTCATGAAATATATGAGATAGGGGAAATAATAGTATATGTCGGTTTCTTATCACCATAGAAAATAACCTGAGAGAAGTAACTTCAAAAGGAAGAAAGAGGGCTAAGGAGATGGCTCATCAGTTAAAGGCACATGCTTGCAAGAGGAAGGAAGATTTATTTTGATTTATGCTTTCAAAGGTTTCCATCCAAGTCAGTTGGTTCCATTTGGGGGTCAGGGGACTGGTGTGAGGCAGAGCAAAATGGCTGAAGGGCAAAATGGAGCAGAGCTGGTTTCCTCATGATAGCCAGGAAAGAGATAGAGGGAAGAGAAAAGAGAAGAGAAGAAGAAAAAAGAGGACAAAGAGGAGGAGAGAGGATGAGAGGGAGGAGACAAGAGAGGAGGAGGAGGAAGAGAAGGAGGCAATGAGAGGGGAGGAGAGGATGAGAAAAGAGCAGAAGAGAGGAGAGGAAAGGAGATGAGAGACAGGAAGTGGCCCAGGATGAGGATGAAGTGTATCTTTCCAGGGTACCCCAGTAACCTACTTTCTCCAATCAAGCTCCACCTCCTAATGTCTACTACCTGCCAATAAGGCCATCAAATTATGATCCATCCTCGCATGAAGACAGAGCCCTCATGATCAGTCACCTCTCAGAAGCTCCACCTTTGAGCTCTGCTGCATGGGGAATCAAGGCTTCAGTGCATGAGAGGACATGAGCCTGTGGTGATAATTCACTTCAAAACCACAGCAGTAGGCTACAGCCCCAACACACACACACACACACACACACACACACACACACACACACACACTAATCCCACAGGAATAATGACATCAGAAAAATCAATTGTTTCAAACAACTCAAGCCTTTCATTAACTTGCTTAGTAAGGCCAACTATTGTTTTAGGTACCTCGCAGGTATAATTGGCTTTGAGCAGTTCCGTAGTTCCATGAGCAAATTTCTTTATTATCCCCAGTTAACAGCTGAGGTAGTTGAGATTTAGAGAGGTACCGAATGAAGAAGTAAACTACAGCCTGCTGAGGGATAAGGTACCTCTCTGCCCTCAACTCTTCCTCCCTTCCTTTGTTTCCTGCAGCCTGCAGGTGTCACCCCCAGGGTGCTCTTGGGTCCAACTGCAGCCAGCTGGGAGGCCAGTGTGAGTGTAAACCTCACGTGGTGGGACGCTGCTGTGATAGGTGCTCAGCGGGAAGCTACGGCCTGGGCCCTCATGGCTGTCAAGGTATGTAGCAAGAAACACAAAGGGAAATGGGCTTGTCCACAGCCTGAGTGTCTTGAAGGCAAGCAAAGGGATGTGCGAGGTTTGAAATGGGAGGACATTAGGGACTTGACTGCCGTCATTCAAACTCTATGTAGATAAAAATGTGCCGAAGATTTTTCTTCCATACGTCAGCCATCCACTGGTCAATAGGCACTATACAGAGCCCCACTGGGAGCCATAGGCAAAAACGAAGGGGAAAACATGCTCCTGGTAGTTTGCAGTGGGTATTGAATGGGAAATAGTCCCTGTAAAAGTGGGAACACCTAAGGGAGCTGGTCATGCAACCCCGCCTTTCTGATCTAGCCTGTAAACCCACTGTCTGGACAGGCTCAAGCAACTGTGAGATTGGAAGGTCATGAAAGGCCAACACTGTCACCTCAGGTAACACCTGTAGGTGTTTCCACTGAGGAAAATACAGTTTCTGGTGCTGGGGTCTCAAACAGCCTTGCAACCTGTCATTAAGTGCATACACAGAGTCCCAACTATAGTTGGTATCTCAGCTCTTGTGGCTGTACCTTCAGGGTATAGCATTAGTTCACTGTACTCAGTGCAAACCATTAATGAGAACATTGCTCCCCATAGAAACTTCGCTGAGGAGCCACACAAACCACAGATAGGCTTCTTTTTCCTTTAAAGTTGGGGAGAATCCCTTCAGTCATGATCCACAGAGATGGCCTCCTTCCTGGCTATTGCTTGGGCCTGGCTTCCCACCAGCAGACTAGGCCCAAGATCTAGGCCCATTATTGCTCTTTCCTCTTTTCAGGTTACAAAGTGTTTAGGTACTCAAAGGGACCTCCTCAAAGAAGCAAAGATTTCCTCCACGTATACCCTTATCAAACCAACAGGCTTTGCATTTTTGTAGGGAAGATGGGATCAAGGGACTTGGTACTTTACCAGAAAAGGATGTAAAGGGAAGATATGGCCACACCCTAAGAAGAGTTCTATTTATTATTATTATTATTATTCACCTTCCCAGCATTACATTTTGGCCTATCATACAAGTAGAGGTTTGACTCATTGAAAATCATTGTTTGCTTCATTTTCTGTGTACAAATGACCAATGTGCCTGCACGGGGACCCAGTTGTTCATACTTGGCTACCTGATGAATGGACCAGTGACTCATTAGTTAACAATCATTTACCCAGTAACACCAATGCCAGGCTTTGTTTGGAGGACTTTGTAAATTAACTTTTTTATTGACAACTTCCATAATTGTAAACAATATCCCATGGTAATTCCCTCCCTCTCCCCACTTTCCCCTTTGAAACTCCACTCTCCATCATATCTTAACCCTCCCCCTCTCAATCAGTCTCTCTTTTGTTTTGATGTCATAATCTTTTTTTCTTATTATGATGGTCTTGTGTAGGTAGTGTCAGGCACTATGAGGACATGGATATCCAGGCCATTTTGCATATGGAGGAGAACGTTGTAAGGAGTCTTACCCTTCCTTTGGCTCTTACATTCTTTTTGCCACCTCTTCAGCAATGGACCCTGAGCCTTGGAAGGTGTGATAGAGATATTTCAGTGCTGAGCACTCCTCTGTCACTTCTTCTCAGCACCATGTTGCCTTCTGAGTCATCCCAAGGTCACTTCCATCTGAAAAGAGAAGCTTCTCTAACCAAAAGTAAGAGTAGCATTAATATATGGGTATGGACATTAAGAGAAGTGCTTACTGGGAAGTGTGGTGAGGATAGTATATACATTTAGCCAGACAGCAGCAGACGTTATACCCCTAGGGCTCATGACTTCCCCTGTTGTAGGTTTTCAGTATCAGGGATGTATTCCCTCCCATGGAGTGGGCCTCCAGTCCAATTAGAGAGCAGTTGGTTTCCCCCATAACAGACTTGCCACTATTGCACCCATTGGCTCATTTGTCCTGGCTGGCCAAATTTAAGGCTTGCAGTGTCCACTGTTGAGCATCTTCACTGGTGCTTTCTCTCTCTCCCACTGAACTGCATGCAGCATGGCTTTTTCCAGCTTTCTGTCAGCTGGTCTACATGGAGGAGGTTATCAGCTCAGCTCCAGCAGGATTTCTCAGTGACCTTGAAGCCCAAGTATGTGGAGTCTTCAGCAATAGGGTCTTACCATCTATTCCTGGTGGGAAACCAAGGGCCTCACCAATGGCTTGTAATGTTTTGGGGGTATCATGGACCTCCCTGGCCAACAACTCACTGGAAGGTATCCCATCCCTGGCACTGAAAATTTTCTAGTAACAATCTATGGCTTCTGAGTGTTCCATTGTCCAAAAAAAAGTAGGTTTCCATATGACTTATTTATATGCTCTTAGTTTTTTTTTTTTTTTTTTTTTTTTTTTGGTTTTTCGAGGTAGGGTCTCGCTCTAGCCCAGGCTGACCTGGAATTCACTATGGAGTCTCAGGGTGACCTCGAACTCACGGCAATCCTCCTACCTCTGCCTCCCAAGTGCTGGGATTAAAGGTGTGCGCCATCACGCCTGGCTTGCTCTTAGATTTTCATTAGCCCTCCGTCCACCTTTACTGAATCTCTTCCCTTGACTTCACTTAGGCCTTTTCACCCCCACTGATCTGTTCTTCTACTTACATATACACAATAGCATACTATTAGGTGCTCCCCTCCATTTCTATTCCCTTTATATATAATCAGAGGACATTTTTAAACCTACTTTGTCCACCTGGGTCGGAACCAGGAATGCAATACCATTTGCCCTCCCCCCAACATAATCCTCTTTGCTTTATCCA
This sequence comes from Dipus sagitta, assembly GCA_036346955.1. Lineage (NCBI taxonomy): Eukaryota > Metazoa > Chordata > Mammalia > Rodentia > Dipodidae > Dipus > Dipus sagitta. The sequence goes on from CM070784.1 coordinate 27,951,960, forward strand.
GAATGTCACTGCCATCCTGAAGGCTCCAAGAACACAGTATGTGACCAAATCACCGGTCAGTGCCCCTGTCATGAAGAGGTTACTGGTCGCCGTTGTGATCGGTGCCTGGCTGGATACTTTGGATTTCCCAGCTGCCGCCCGTGCCCTTGCCATGGGTTTGCTGAACTTTGTGATCCAGACACAGGGTCATGCTTGCACTGTGGAGGCTTTACAACCGGAAGGAACTGTGAAAGGTATGGAATTCACGTGTGCTTTCATTTTGAGATCTCTGCGTGCTCGTTCTGATTCTACAACAGAGGGTTTTTGAGTGAAGATTCAGCAGCATTTAGGTGCACAGTGACGGCTCCAGGTGGGGAAGTCATATCATCGGGACAGCCAGAAAATGTCAGATTAAATCAGTCACACACATGCCTTGCCATTGCTTTTAAATTTCTCAGATGTGACACGTAAGTCACAAGGAGCTATTATCTGTTATACTGTGCTTAATGAGTATGCCTTGAGATTTCCAATATAAAGCAAAAAAAAAAAAAAAAAGAGTTATTTTACAGAGCAATTGAGCATCCTGTAAAATACTGAGCTTGGGGAGTTGCGTTGTCCTAAAATGTTCAAATTCACACTGGCCAACACCCAAGTGTTCCTGGGAACATTCTGATAATAAAGGAAATTGCCTTGACAGGTGCATCGATGGTTACTATGGAAATCCTTCTTTAGGACAGTCCTGTCGACCTTGCCCATGTCCAGACGTTCCCTCAAGCAGCCAGTATTTTGCCCATTCCTGCTACCAGAACCCTTGGAGCTCAGCTGTGACCTGCAATTGTCTTCAAGGTTATGCGGGTATGATGCTCATGTTTTCTCCACCCCACCCTGCAACCTGAAAGCATTCACAGATTTGTGATTTGTCCGCCTTGGGCATATGAGTGGTGCAGATTGTAAGTGACTGGTAAGAAGGCTCCATTTTCTAAATTGGTGCTTTATTGAACAAAGAATTTGAATCATTTCCAAAACAATAACAATTAAAAACCCATTCCACTGAGAGAGAGAGAGAATGGGCTGCCAGGTCCTCCAGCCACTGCAAACGAACTCCAGATGCATGCGCCCCCTTGTGCATCTGGCTAACGTGGGTCCTGGAGAATGGAGCCTCGAACCAGGGTCCTTAGGCTTCACAGGCAAGGGCTTAACCGCTGAGCCATCTCTCCAGCCCTCCTTCGTTTTTTTTGAAGGGGGAAAAAAAAAGACTAGAAGCCATTCTTCACCAAAGACATTTTAGCTCTGAATAACATTTTCATTCTCTGAATGAATAATAAGCCAAATGAATGTTTTCACTTACTTTAGAGAACTTTTCCTTATTCAAAGGGTTGCCTTACTACAGGAGCCCAGGCATCCTCTATTGGCAGCCTGGGTCCAACCTTCCCAGCATTCACACCTCCTCTCATTCCCTTTCTCCCTCCCTTCTTTTCAGGTGTTCAGTGTGGAGAATGCGCCCCTGGTTTCTATGGTAATCCGAGAGTTTCAGGAGCGCGCTGCAGGCCGTGTGACTGCAACAAGAACATCGATGTCACAGACGCAGAGTCCTGCAGCCGGGTGACAGGGGAGTGCCTCAGATGTCTGCACAACACCCACGGCCCACGCTGCGAGCTCTGCAAACCAGGTCATTTTGGATCTGCCCTCAATCAGACCTGCAGAAGTAAGTACGCAAAGCTCCCCCGGGGCGGGGCTGGGAGAGGGCATAGTAGCTGGATGGCAGCTTAGAAGGGTGCTGTCAGCTCTCCTGGGCTCCTTTCACGTAGGCCAGTGCTTGCTCACAAGAGCAGCTCCCGCGGGGAGACCGCGTGCTTGCGCTGAACTTGTCGGCAGAAAACAGTGCAGGTCATAGTAACTCAGGTGCGGTTTCAATGTGAGCGCTGGTGGTGCTCGTTTCTCTTCTGGGGCCGTTGTCATCAACACTCAAGCTTGTGGACTCGATACTGATGCAGATTCCTGGGCTGCACTCCAGACCCACTGACTCAGAACCTCTAGGAAACAGGGCCCAGGAATCCGCACACCCTATGGCTAGAGTCATCAGACACCAACAATTCCTTTCACATTTTCATAACACATACTCACAGAGACAACCCAAGAAATAGAGCAGTAGTCAGAAGCTATGATTAGAATGAAAACAAACAAGTTCATCGGGTGACTTTATGAAAAAGTAAAAAGTTCCCTGTGTGGAAGACAAATATCTGAGTCCATGGAAAATAAAGGCGGAATCAAGTGCTCACTTCCGGGGGACGTCTTTACTATTTCAGTTTACCCAGGCCAAGTTAGTAAGCCCTTTCCCCCAAAGATTTAAACAAGGACAGCATAGGGAAAGGGCCCAAAGGAAAAGTGAGGCTCACAGTCTTTCACTGCGAGCTCCTGCAGCACGCTGCATGAAGTCGTTGTCGGGGAGATCAAAATACAGTGAAAAGGTTGAACCTGACTAGGAGTTTTTAATAAATCCTATGCTACCATAAGATGTTTCTTCTTTGAGTCCTTCAGAGAAATGTCTACAGAGGTGTTTGCATGGTGTGTTAAGTGCCAACGTTACTGAATTTGCCTCTAACAACAGCCTCATTATCCCAGGATGCTCCTGCCATCCTTCCGGAGTGACCCCCACCACATGTCCCCCTGGTGGGGAAGCTTGCCTCTGTGACCCCACAACGGGAGCATGCCCTTGTCTGCCACATGTCACAGGCCTGGCCTGTGACCATTGTGTCGACGGATACTGGAATCTGGTCCCGGGCAGAGGATGTGAACCATGCAACTGCGACCCCCACACCTCTCGAAGCAGCCGCTGTGACCAGGCAAGACATTTAAAAACTTTCCAACTGCACTCAGAGTAAGCATAGATGGTGAAACACGGTTTCCAGATGTGCACAGAAAAAAAAATAAATGTTTTCTTGATGGGTGTAAATTAGTGGCTGTAGACTGAGTTGACCTTAAACAGAGATAAAGTTGGAATTTATTTACCCAGGAAGTTATTTGTTAATGTCATACTTAGTTCTGGGTTTTGTTTGTTTGTTTGTTTGTTTTTCAAGGTAGGGTTTTGCTGTAGCCCAGGCTGACCTGGAATTCACTGTGTAGTCTCAGGGTGACCTTGAACTCATAGCGATCCTCCTACCTCTGCTACCTAAGTGTTAGGGTTAAAGGCGTGAGCCACCACAGCCAGCTGCATGCTTAGATTTTGTTCTGTCCTTTTTTGTTTGTTTGTTTGTTTGAGTCTATTCTGTGAAATACCTTTCATACTGGAAGAGATGGTGGAGGATAAATGATAATTTTAGGAAAAAATTTAGAAAAATTTATTAAAAGTCAAATACATAATATTGGGATGGGGACTTAATCAAATCAAGATGCTAATTTAAGAAGGAGGAGTCTTAGATAGGCCTTGAGGTACATGCCTTGAATCCCAGCACTCGGGAGACAAAACTTAGAAGTCGGTCTGGGCTATATGGTGTGACCATGGCTCCAAAATATGTGTGTACTCCAACTTCAGCTCCATTGTTCAACTTATTCAAAGGTTAGATCTTAGAGAAATAAACTTAAAAAAGAATTTTTTTAATTTATTTATTTGAGAGAAAAAGAAGCAGAGAGAGAGAGAGAGAGAGAGAGAGAGAATGGGCATGCCAGGGCCTCTAGCCACTGCAAACAAACTCCAGACATATGTGCCCGCCTGTGCATCTACACGAGCACTGTGGAATCAAGTCCCAGTCCCTACCTAGGCTTTGCAAGCAAATGACTCAACCACTGAGCCATCTCTCCAGCCCCTAAACTTTTTTTTTTTTTTAAGATAAGTCTCTCTATGTATCCCAGGTTTACCTGGAACTCATGATCTGATGAACCTTCCTCAGATTCCTGAATCCAGGCACAGCTGTAGGTAATTCTACATAGAATGTATATTCTCATTCTTTTCCTCCAAGTGTCCCCAGCCAATCCACACAAACATACCATCACCCTTTTCAAAAGCACAAGCTATTTTATTTTGGAATACATTTGTGAGATTATGAAGATAGTACAAAGAAAATATACATCACCCACAATTTTCTTTATTAATCAGTATTTTACAGTAATCCATACACTTCCCACAACTAATGAGCCAATATTAATGTATTATCATTAACTAAATCACCTAATTTATCCTAAATTCCCTAATTTTTTACTTAATGTTCTTTTCAGTTTTGAGACCTCATCCAGAGCTCATTACAATAAGATATTGTGTCTCCTTAGGTTGCTCTTAGCTGTGACAATTTCTAATTTCTTAGACTTTCCTCATTCTTGGTAAATGTCTGTTCTGGGGATTATTTTGTAGAATGACTCCATTCACATTTTCTATTTTTCTCATTACAATGGGGTGCTGTATGTGAGAAGAAGGGCATAGAGGCAAAGTGACCACCTTTCGCACAATGTTAGGGGTGCATGTTGCTAATTGTCATTGACAGTATGACTCTTCATAGATAGTAGAAGCAGTGTTCGTCAGGTTTCCATATCGTACAGTTACTCTTCCTTCCTCCCATACTGTACTCTCGGAGGTTACCATGCACACCAGCACTTAAGGAGTAAGGAGTTGTGGCCACTTCTTGAGGGCAGAGTATCTCCATGAATCAATGGACTTCTTCTGCACCTCAAATTTGTCCATGATCCCCCACTTATTCAGTCATATATTTATATCATTGTGGACTCAGGTATTATACTGTACTATTGATTACATTACAGCACTGTTTTGTTGCTCAGAAACCAAAATCCAGGTATCAGATGACCACACCCATCTGACATGTTCCCCTCCACTTTCTATCACTGGAACTGCCAGCCGTGAAGTCAGTTAGTAGAGCTCCACATGAGTACTTATTCACGAGGGACTTCTCATATTCACAACATCACTGACTGGCATGCTTCGTAGACATCTGGGGAAACGTATTTGTAGCAGCACTCAATATAGAGTTCATCCATGAGTCTAAGGGCAGCCAGTGACCTTGGAGATCAGATAGCATTAGTTTAACCCCAAAGCCCCTCATGACAAGGGTACTTTGTGTTGTTTAGTCCATGAGAATCCCTTGAGGAAGTTTGCTCTCTACAATCAGGAAACACTTTCTTCAGAGTATAGAGAACACATATGGACAATTAAATTCCCAGCTGTTTCAACAACCACTGTCAAATATCTCTCTGTTAGCCAGGAGGTGGTCTCTAGTGCATTCCCACAGAGAGATCCAAGTATGCTGTCCAATATTTTGATCAACAGTTTAGATGGAGCTGGAGAAACAGCTCCTTGAATTTGCAGATGCAGCAAAGCTGTGAGCTAATATGATAAAGACAGAACCTGAAGCCAGATTTCCTAATAGGCTATCCTGTAGGCCAGAAACAAGAAGAAATGTTAACAGGGTAAAAGTAAAGTTGTGCAATTAAGTTTTTAAATTCTCTGGCATAAAACAGGTGGGAGTAATAGCCTGGCACGAGCTCATGTGAAAATAGCTGTGGATTTTCATTGTGTAAAGCTTCAAATGAGCCAGCAGTGTCCAGGGCTACCCCAGAAGCTGGGCCTGTTCAGGCTGGAGAAGTGGGCATACCATGCCCAGGTTCAGTACAATCATCGTCCTTTTATAGGCTCTATTGGCCCCACAGTTCCAGGAGAACTGTTGTCATTTTCTGAGTACCAGATGCATGTGCCACCTTGTGCATCTGGTTTACATGGGTCCTGGGGAATTGAACCTGGATCCTTTGGCTTTTCAGGTAAGTGCCTTGACCACTAAGCAATCTCTCCAGTCCATATCTTTTTATATGCTGTTTTTAAAGTTTTAGTTAAGTTATCATCTACAAATTTATGAGTTACAGTGTGATGTTGGTATATAAGATCAAAATTAGAGTAATTAACATGCCCATACTTCAAACATTTATCACTTCTCAGTGCTGACAATAATTAAGATCCTCTTTTTAATTTTATTTCATTATATTTATTTTTTAAGGCAAAGTCTCACTTTAGCCCAAGCCTGAGGCTGGCCTTGAGCTCACAGTGATCCTCGTCTGTCAGCTCCCAGAGTGCTGGGATTAAAGTCATGCACCATGGCTGGCTCTCAGAATCCTCTCTTGTAGCTAGTTTTAAATACCTAATTACTGTTAGCTATGGTCAGCCTACTGTGCTATATAATACACTAGAATTTGTTCCCCTTATCTTATTTTCTTTTTTTTTAATTTTTTAATTTTTATTTATTTATTTGAGAGCAGCAGACAGAGAGAGAAAGAGGCAGATAGAGAGAGGGAGAGAGAATGGGCACGCCAGGGCCTCCAGCCACTGCAAACGAACTCCAGACACGTGCGCCCCCTTGTGCATCTGGCTAACGTGGGTCCTGGGGAGTCGAGCCTCGAACCGGGGTCCTTAGGCTTCACAGGCAAGTGCTTAACCGCTAAGCCATCTCTCCAGCCCTTATTTTCTTTTAGTATACTATCCTTCCCTCTCTCTACCTTTCTCAGCCTCTGGTGACCACTAGTCTACTCTCTATTCATATGAGACCCACTTTTCTTTTTTCACTGGAGTACATGTGAGTAAGAGCATGCTGGACTTGCCTTTCTTCTAAGTTCCACATTGCAAACATAAAGTAAAATGTTGAAGTATGCTTCTAATGGTGTGGCCACTGGTTGCCAATGCTTCAGAAAATTACCCCATGCAATGCAAGAAACCCTAATTAAACTCACAAGGTCACAAAAATGACATGAAAGGGGGACTTGTTGGGAAGAAGAAAGGGCTCAGAGGGAATGGGAGGGAGACAATAATGGGGCTGGATATAACACAATGCATTATATGTATGTATGAAATTGTCAAAAATTAATGAAAAACAAAAAAGATCAAAACTTATTTTTTTTAAATAATTTGTCTAAGGGTAGACAACTAGAATACTAGAAGGAACCACACTATTGTATGATGAAGGCCTGAGTGAATTAGACATGATCATCCTGAAGCAGAGAAGTGAGGGAGAGCCGAAAGAGCCATGTGTGGCTGGGGAAGAGAGAGGCTGCCTGCTCTGTGCGATTCCGTAAGATGGGACTCAGAGCAGTGGGACCAGTTACAAATAGGCAGATTGTACATGAGTATAAGAACGCACTGCCCAGCAGTCAAGAGCAACCACGTATATGACAGGCCACAGGGACAACTCGCTCCCATAATTCCCTGTACTTGAGTAAGTGTAGTGGAAACTCCAAAGACAGATCAAAGCTTGGTAGATGTAGTCACTTTATGGACCTCCCTACTTCTTCTCTGGAAGTATCCTTACAGAGTTGATGTTTAAGCAAATGGGTCAAGTATAATTTTGGAGTCCTACAATAGTGATTTGCTTTTGCATTTTCTTGTGTGTGTATGTGTGTGTGTGTGTGTGTGTGTGATGCATGCATATGTGTATGTAGGCTTTGTGCATGTGGGCACATACATGCGTGGGTGCACATGCACATGTATGTGGAGGCCAGAAGTTGTACAACGTCTTCCTCAGTAGCTCTCCACTTTGTTTTCTGAGGCAGGGTCCCCCATTTGAGGATAGAGCTTGCTGATTTTGCTAGTCTCTCTAGCCAGATTCACCTGGGGACCCCTGTGTCTGCCTTCTGAGTGCTGGGATTCCAGATGGATCGCCACACCCCGCACCCACTCAGCATTTTCATGGGTGTGGGTGTCCTGAGCTCCAGTCCTCATGCTTGCACAGCAAGCACTTTGCCTACTGAGCCATCTCCCCCACCTCTTTTTGTCTTTTCTCCTGCTATTTTTCAACCCTCTCTGTTTTTAGATAAGCTCACCAATAGTGCAGCTGGAAAAGAACAAGAAAGTCCATCCTTCTCCCCAAAACACAATTGGCTGTCACTAAATGATTTATTATAAAGTCCAAAAAACTGTCATTTTGTGGAACAAAACACTAGCCCCGTTGGTAAAGCTGCACCATACATTCCATGAAGGAAACATTGCTTGCCAAATTAAGTGATGAGCGCTAGATCGGGTCTTAGGCCTCTCTCGCTCTGCCTCTTACAGGGAACTCCCTTAACTGTAGAGTTAAAGAATGTGGCCTGTTTCCCAGTGTGTGTTTTGTTTTCGTTTACATCTGTGTACGATGTCTCCTAGTCTGGGGCCACCTGTCCCTCAACAGCTGGAAGCAGGCAGTATCTTCAAGACCCTGAGCCAAAACACATTAAGTCATGATCCCTGGTGAGGCCGGGGGCGGCTGCTGACCGTGGGAATCATTCCTCTTTATCCTTTGCACAGCTGTATGTTCTAAATCACCAGAGGAAAAATGTTGTCTATGAAAATGCATGTTGTTTTCGGACTGTAAAGTTTGTCAGTTCCTCACCTGCATCTGTTCTCACAGCTTACAGGCCAGTGTCCATGCAAACCAGGCCATGGTGGGACAAGCTGCCGTGAGTGTGCAGAAAATTATTACAGAGACCCACTGGGGCAGTGCATCCGTAAGTACTGGAGTGCCAGGACCTACCACCGACATGCTACGAACCTGACTTTCAAAGATCTTCATTTGACTATTGCTTTTAGCAATGCGGACTTACAAGAGTCACAAAGTTTAATCCTAGCTCTGAGAACACTATTTTGCAATCCTAGAAAAAGATTACTTTTCTTCTACATTAAAACTTTTAGCTGAGCCAGGCGTGGTGGCGCACGCCTTTAATCCCAGCACTCGGGAGGCAGAGGTAGGAGGATCGCCGTGAGTTCGAGGCCACCCTGAGACTCCATAGTGAATTCCAGGTCAGCCTGGGCTAGAGTGAGACCCTACCTTGAAAAAAAAAAAAAAAAAAAAAAAAAAAAAAAAAAAAAACTTTTAGCTGATATTGAATGTTAGCCTAGATTAAAAGTCATAGCCTTTATTAAAATCCTTCAAAGTCTTTATTACAATGAAACAGACCTCTAGGGTCATGATTTATAGCCAATTTTCTGCTACTCTGAAGACGGTCGAAGAGAATTGACCACTGAATTGAAATGGCCTGGGAGCTAGGTCATAGGAAGCCAGAGGTATGTGTCCTCAGAGTAACTATCGTGCCTCTGGACCTGTCACATAGTCACTTATTGACTTATTTAGTATTTATAGACTGTCTGCTGGGTACTGTAGATAGTGTTTTATAATGAGGTGATGCCCCAGCCTCTTAAAGTTCATGGTTCAGTGCCCTTCATTCCACAAGGGAGGCCCAGTTGTAGGAGTTAGGGCAACCCTAGCCTAGTGAACTTTCTGCAGGAAGGGTGGTATTGAGCACCCATGCTGTTCAATGCAGGAGCCATATGTAACTACCAAGCACTTCAAATGTGGTGCTGTAACTGAGGAAAGGAACTGCATATTTCTGAATTTTATTTATTCCAACTGAGGCACATATGGTTTGTGGATATCATATTGGATAGCACAAATTGATTTTTGCTTATTCATTAAAGTTTATATTCACATCCAGGAATGGTGGTGCACGCCTTTAATCACAGCACTCAGGAGGCAGAGGTAAGAGGATTGCCATGAGTTCAAGGCCACCCCGACACTCCATAGTGTATTCTAGGTCAGCCTGGACTACAGTGAGACCCTACCACAAAAAAACTTTAAATTCACAGAAAGTCAGTTTAAAGAAGCACTAAATGAGATGGATCACCCCTACATTGGGCCACATGGATAATCTCCATTCCCATATAAATGTGGTCGTGTGGCTAAAAATATGGCCATAATTCCTTTGTCCCATTAAACTAACTACATGTCCTCACTTACTTTCTCCAGGTCACACTTAACTTGATTTTTCTAATCAGAACTGCCCATTGTTTTGACTTTTTATTGAAAACTCCCATAAGTAGAGACAATACACTATGAATCATAACCCTTCCCACCATGCCCTTTGCTCTCCCAAGACCCCTTCACTGAATTCCTCCTTCTTTCCAAGTAGTCTCTCGTCTATTTTGATATCATCATTTTGAGATTTAATTTTTATTGACAACTTCTATACTTACAGACAACAAACCATGATATTTCCCTCCCCTCCCCCATTTTTCCCTTCACAACTCCGCTCTCCATCATATCCTCTCCCTCTCTCCATTAGTCTCTCTTTTATTTTGATGTCATAATCTTTTTCTTCTATTATGAGGGTCTGGTGAAGGTATTGCTAGGCACTGTGAGGTCATGGATTTCAAGGCCAATTTCTGTCTGGGCAGTTGCATTGTAAGGAGTGGCACCCTTCCTTTGGCTCTTACTTTCATTCTGCCACCTCTTTGGCAATGGACCCTGAGCCTTGGAGGGTGTGATAGAGATGTTTCAGTGCTGAGCACTCCTCCTTCTTCTCACTACTATGGTGCCTTTTGGGTCATCTCAGTGGTCACTGCCAGCTGGAAAGAGAAGCTTCTCTAACCAAAAGTGAAAGTAGCATTAATATATGAATATGAACATTAAGTGTAGTGCTTTCAGGGCAGTTTGGTGAGAATAACATATGAATTTAGCCAGAAAAGAGCAGGCTTTATACCCCTAAGGCACATGACCTCCCCTGCCATACACTTTTGATTAAGTTTTCAGTACCAGGCATGTATTCCCTCCCATAGACCAGGCCTCCAGTCCAATTAGAGAGCAGTTGGTTTTCCCCAGAGCAGACATGCCACTATTGCACCCATTCACTCATTTGGCCTGTCTGGCCAAACTTGAGGCTTCCAGTGTCCACTGTTTTCACTGCTGATGACTTCTGTCTCCCATAGGGCTTCATGCAATGCACCTTTTTCCAGCTTTCAGTTGCCTGGTCTACAGGGAGAAGGTTTGCAGCTCAGCACCAGCTTGATTTTTCAGTGACCTTGCTGCCCATGCATGTGAAGTCTACAGCAATAGGGTCTTACCATCTGTTGCTTGTGGGAAACCAAGGGCTTTGGCAATAGCCTGTAATGTTTTAGAGGCAATGGGGAACTCCCTGGTCAACAACTCACTGGTAGGTATACCATCCCTGGCACTAAAAATTTTCTAGTAGCAATCTATGGCTTCTGGATGTGCCATTATCCAAAGAAGTAGGCTTTCCTATGTCTTATTCAGAATATCTTGAATTTTGATTGATCCTCCCCCCACCCTTCTCTTACTTAATTTCTTCCCCTGGCTTCACTTTGGCCATTACACTCTTGTCATCTATTCTTCTACTTACATATATACAATACCATCCCCTAAAGTACTTCATTCCCCTCCCTCCTTTATAGCTTTTTTCCAGCTTACTGACCTTACTGAACCAATTTTTTGGTTCCAGCTCACACACGTCTAAACATTTGTACCTAGGATCCACATGTGAGAGAGAACATGCGATGTTTTGCTTTCTGGGCCTGGGTTACCTCACCTCGTATAATCGTTTCCAGATCCATCCATGTCCCAGCAAATTTCATAATTTCATTTTTCTTTACCACTGAATAGAAGAACTCCATTGTGTAAATGTACCACATCTTTATTATCCATTCATCTGTTGAGGGACATATAGGCTGGTTCCATTTCCTAGCTATTGTGAATAGAGCAGCAATAAACATAATTGTGCAAGTATCTCTAAGGTAGTGAGAAGACTCATTAGGATATATGACTTGGAGTGCTATAGATGAATCATATGGTAAATCTATTTTCAGCTGTCTCAAGAATCTCAACACTGATTTGCACAAAGGCTGTACCAGACTACATTCCCATTAACAGTATAGAAGGGATCCTCTTTTTCCACATCCTCACCAACATTTATTGTGATTTGTTTTGTTGATGGTAGCCATTTTGACAGGAGTGAGATGGAATCTCAAAGTAGTTTTAATTTGTATTTCTCTGATGGCTAATGATGGAGAGCACTTTTTTAGATGTTTATATGCCATCTGTATTTCTTCCATTGAGAACTCTCTATTTAGTTCCATAGCCCACTTTTAATTGGGTTGTTTGATTTCTTGTTGTTTTGTTTTTTGAGTTCTTTGTATATTCTGGATATTAATCC